>OY992536.1:309534615-310832964 GCA_963921195.1 Pegoplata infirma | reverse complement strand
AATCTGATAAAAAAAATATATCTGTCACGAAAGGAAAAATGTTTCATCAGTTATTTATTTTGGGGTCAGTCTTAGTGAAATCAATCAAAAATAGCTAAAAATTTTCGTGACCCCCTCCGATTTTGATGAAATTTGGTTCAGTTGTAACACTAAGTGATAAACTAATGCACACTTATTTTCAGCCCTCTAAGTAAACAGTGGGCGAAAACACGGAGGGTCAAAATTTCCCCCAAAATCTCCCAGTCGCGACACTTTGCACCGTAAAAACTTAATATCGTTGGTTCTATTATAGCTAGAAAGCCCATTTTTGGTTTGTTTTGAAGCTCATAATATGCTCTACAAGACCTACCATAACCAAAAAATTTTCGAAAAAAATAAGGGTTACCTCCCTTATTTTAAGGTCGTGACATACGGAGGAGAAAATGGGGAGGATGGTATCCCCCGATTTTTTTTTTACTTGATAATCTTATAGTAAAAGTCCTAAAGAATATATTGTAAAATTTTTAAGTTGGGACAACAATGGGATCGCTCAAAATCAAAATTTTTCACAATTTTTCACAAAATCTCCAAATCGCAACACTCTTTTACCTTAAAAATTTAATATCATAAGTGCTTTTGTAGCTACAGAGCCCATTTTTTTTGTTTTAAAGCTTATAATACGCTCTACAAGACATACCAAAACCAAAAAAATTTCCAAAAAAAGGAATTGGTGCCCCCCTTATTTGAAGGTCGTGGCAAAAGGTGGAGGAAATGGGGGGAAAGTATCCCCCGATTTTTTTTTTACTTGGTATTCTCAAAGTGCAAGTCCTAATGAACATAGTCTACAATTTTTATGTTGGGACAACAATGGAATCGACCAAAATCAAAATTTTTCAAAATTTTCCCCCAAAATCAGCAAATTGCGACATTCTTGCGCCTCCCATTGGAGTCCCAAGATAAAAATTTCAGGATATGCTCTCTAGAACTTACTCTTTAAAAAAAAACAAGGTTAAAAAAAAATTGGGGGATACTATCCCCCGATTTCCCCCACCCCTTGCCACGATCTTTTAATACAAGAGGTACCCCTAATTTTTTTTGTGATAGTAATATTGTAGAGCATACTAAGAGCTTTAAAACAAACCAAAAATGGACTCTGTAGCTACAATACAGTCCACGATATTAAATTTGTAATGTGCAAGAGTGTCGCGATTTGGAGATTTTAGGGGAAATTGTGAAAAATTGATTTTGGTCGATCTGATTGTTGTCCCAACATAAAAATTTTAGGATATGTTCATTAGGACTTGCACTTTGAGAATACCAAGTAAAAATACTTTGGGGGGATACTTTCCCCCCATTTTCCTCCACACTTTGCCACGACCTTTAAATAAGGGGGGCACCCTTCCTTTTTTTCTAAAATTTTTTGGTTAGGGTAGGTATTGTAGAGCGTACTATAAGCTTTAAAACAAACAAAAATGGACTCTGTAGCTACAATAGCATATATGATATTAAATTTTTAAGGTTCAAGAGTGTTGCGATTTGGAGATTTTAGGGGAAATTGTGAAAAATTTTGATTTTGAGTGATCCCATTGCTGTCCCAACTTAAAAATTTTAGAATATATTCTTTAGGACTTTCTCTATAAGATTATCAAGTAAAAAAAAAATCGGGGGATACCATCCTCCCCATTTTCTCCTCCCTTTATCACGACCTTAAAATAAGGGAGATAACCCTTATTATTTTTCGAAAATTTTTTGGTTATGGTAGGTCTTGTAGAGCATATTATGAGCTTCAAAACAAACCCAAAATGGGCTTTCTAGCTATAATAGAACCAACGATATTAAGTTTTTACGGTGTAAAGTGTCGCGACTGGGAGATTTTGGGGGAAATTTTGACCCTCCATATTTTTGGTCCCTGTTGACTTAGAGGGCTGAAAATTTGCATTTGTTAGTTTTTTACGTAGTGTAAGAACTTAACTAAATTTCATCAATATCGGAGGGGGTCAAAAATATTCATGATTGATTTCACTAATAATGACCCTTTGACGACAAACTTCATTATATTGATGAAATCTGATAAAAAAAAAGAATATGTCTTAAAAATTGATGGAACAAGTTTCACTTACTCTAGTTCAAATTTTGAACAGATTTAAAAATTAAAAATAAATTTTTTTCATCTTTAATATATTTTTTTACTTAATTTAATTAATTAAAGCAATTAATCAACATTGAGATTTTAAGGAAAATTCTTTCAATTATTTTTTTTATTAATCATGTTTTTTGAGATAAAAATTTCTTATAGTGATCAACTTTTTAATCACATCAATTACAATATTAATTAAATATAATTTAGAATTTAACAAAAAAAATAATCAAAATTTTTTTTCTTTACGTGTTTAATTGTATTTCTAAATGCACTGATGCCATTTTACCCTTTTTTTGAAATTCTCTTTTGGTTTTGTGACCTTCTTAAAGATAATTTCTTTAAAATATTTTTTCTCAAAAAAAGGCTCTTCGGAATTGCGCATTTTTTAAGAAAAAGTATTTAAAAAAAAATTGCCTCTAAGAATGTCAAAAAAGCAAAAGAGAATTCCAAAAAACGGGTAAAATGGCATCAGTGTCTAAATGATCTAATAAAACTATTTCTTCCAGTGATTCGGTTTTAGCTCATGAACCCGGTTACACGGACGGTTGGTCTGATAAGGAGTATACCATAACAATTTTGGTACATGAAACTGCCCATATGTGGTTTGGCAATAGTGTCACATTTAAATGGTGGAGTTACTTTTGGTTAAATGAAGCCTTTGCTCGTTATTATCAATATTTTTTAGCGCATGAGGTATGCTTACTGCCCGTGTAAAAATGCATAAGATATTATCGGGTCTGTTTATATCTATTGATATCTGATTGCATATAAATATATCTGAAATGGAAAAAACCGAGATCTAATTATATCTCGGATTTAGCCTACATTGGTGCATATTTGACATTTTATTATATCTGATCAGATACAATTTTTACAATCAGATGTAATCAGATCAAGCATATCAGATAAGATCAAATCGATTTTAACACGGGCATAGAATATTTTTTTCCAATTCTAATTATATCGGTTTCTTTTTTCCAGATATATCCAGAATATGAATTGGATAAACAATTCGTTATAAATCAAGTTCATTTAATATTTGGCACCGATTCTACAAATAGCAGCCAGCCAATGACTACAGCTGAGGAAAGTATTAATACTCCTTCGGAAATTGGTTATAAATTTAGCAGTATTGCCTATGCTAAAGGAGCGGCTATAGTGCGTATGATCAGAAATTTAATGGGTGAAATAAATTTCGACGCAGCTATTAGGGATTATCTTACAGAGAAGTGAGTAAGAAAAACTTGACTTTTCCAAATGTTGATACAATATCTCAGATTCCCCAGCAGAAATAAATCGAGATTTTGGCGACACAGCATCTGTTTATAGCATACCGTAGCGCATCCAAAGAGCGCTCTTAGGGATGCAGTAAAAGGAAGGGGAAAAAATTTAAATTTTTTTTATATAAAACTTATAATGTGTAATTATTTTTTGATAAAATTTCACACTTGCTTTCCTTTTTAATATTTTTAACACTTTTTGAATAAAAAAACATGAGTTTTAGACAATGACACATGATTTGACTGCATCATTATTGCGCATTAATCAGCGCTGCAAAGAGCGCTTCAATCATAGCATCTTTGACCGCTGTTCCCAATAAAAATCCCATAAAAAATGTGAAAATGAAAATTTCCGATATTTTTTTGATGTTCACTTCCGATTTTTTTTTTCATTTTGTTTCACATAAATAAAGTTTTGTAAAGCAAAACGAATGAATTTTTTTGTTATATTTTTTAAAATTTCCGATATTTTTTTGATGTTCACTTCCGATTTTTTTTTTCATTTTGTTTCACATAAATAAAGTTTTGTAAAGCAAAACGAATGAATTTTTTTGTTATATTTTTTTAAATTTTAGTTATTTGATTTCAACTTTGAATTTACAGCATCTTTATTCTGCTTAAATCAGCTCTTCAAAGATACATGAATTCACTGCATCTTTAATCTGCTTAAATCAGCGCTAAAAAGATACATGAATTTACAGCATCTTTATTCTGCTTAAAT
Source organism: Pegoplata infirma (assembly GCA_963921195.1). Taxonomy (NCBI): domain Eukaryota; kingdom Metazoa; phylum Arthropoda; class Insecta; order Diptera; family Anthomyiidae; genus Pegoplata; species Pegoplata infirma. The sequence continues at coordinate 310,828,844 of OY992536.1, read as the reverse complement.
CAGCGCTCTAAAGATACGTGATTTCAGTGCATCTAAAGAGCGCTGTTTCTGTGTATCCAACTAGCGCTCTAAAGTGGGACATCGCCTTAGGGAATCATGCATGAATTCAGCGCAATTGGATGCGCTCCTTTACTCAAGTTCCCCTTCCAAAAGCTGCTGAACGTTCAGCAAAATTTCTGCTGGGTCTAAAATACCCTCAGATTTTAAGACATTTTGACTTATAAAAATCAGAGATTCGGAAACATTTCTCATAAATAAACAAATAAGAAAATAATAGTCGGTCAAGACCGACCATATGATACCCTACACCAGTGTTTTACGGAAAATAGGTCCCAAGGCCCAAAATGGACGGATGATCTATCATTCGTTAGATGTTTAATTAGTGTAGAAAACACACACCAATTTTTAGTGGAAATGGCTTATTTTTGTTGCTAATAGACCGATTACACTGAATTTCATTAAAAATTTCTATATTCAGATTTGATTAGTCTACCAAAGTTTACGTTGAACATCTACGAGCTAAATTTTAATCAAATATTTCCCATTTTCATGAATTTTGAGAGATTTATATGAATATCGGGAGGGTGGTTTTTATGGGGACTAAAAGAAGAACTGCTCCGATTTCTTAAATCTATGAAAAATATGCTTATTTTAAAGACATAGTTCTTTAAAATTTGTTCACAAAAAATTAAATTTAAATATTTTGTTTTATGAACTAGTTTGGTATTAATTACACTCAAAAAAAAACTGTAATGTTAGCAAAAAAAGCTTGTAAACCTACAAGAAAATTTGCTGATTTTGAACCCACAATTTTTTTGCTAAAGTTAGCAAAAATGTTTTGCCAATAATTAGTTAACTAAATATTTTTTTTTTTGAACTTAGTTTATACACATCTGAGGACCCCATTGGGTTCGGACCCGATAGGTCCAGACCCCGATGGGCCTAGACCTAGTTGGGTTCCTTAAAAATCGTCATAGTTTTTGATCAAAAATTTGTGTCCGTTTCGCTCTACCTTGCTTAGTTTTTGAGATACGTGATTATAGGGGACCATTGGGGTCTTGAGAATTAAAAAACTCGATAACTTCAAAAATATTACTCGGAGAGCTTTTGACTATTTGGCGGTCTTGTTCTACGTGTTGAGAGCTACAAAAACGCTTTTGGACTTTTTGTTGTGTCGGCAATATTTACCGAGATATGAGCATTTTTAAATTTTCGGGAATGCTAACTTTTTTGGATCCAAAGTTAGGGCCCATTAGGATCCACACATGTGAAGAGGACCGGCGATACTATGGAGATTCTAAGAACCAAAAATGGCCTCCATTTTGCTCTATCTGGCTTAGTTTCCGAGATAGCGCCATTTTAAGTTTTCTGAAAATAAAAAAAAATTTACCATTTATTTTGCTAATATTAGCAAAAAATCTTGTAAAAATATAGTCAACTCAATTTCAAATTTAGCAAAAGAAATTAGTTCAAATGTTGTTTAAAATTGCTAATGTGCTAAATGAAGTTAACAAGAACTTTTTGCTAACACGCTAATCTCAACTAAAAATTTGCTAAAAGTTAGCTAACTATCGTTAGCAAAAAAAAAATTAGTAAATCTACTAACGTATTTTTTTGAGTGTAGATAATTATATTTATCTTCTTTAAATTCAGGAAAATTACATACTTCTTATAATTTTACTCCTCAAAAAAACTCACAATGACGATATCTCGAAAACAAAGCAAAATGTAGTGAAACAGATGAAAGCTTTAAAAGAAAGCTTTGCAAAAAAAAATAATGACGGAATCCCTCTAAACATCTAAGACCATTGTTCCCTATTTTGAAATGCACATATCTCGGTAAATACTGCCGACCCAACAAAAAGTGTTAAAGCATTTTTTGAAACTCTTGACTACAAAGCACATCTAGTTTTTAAAATTCTCAAGACCATATTAGATCCCTTACTATCTCAAATGTCTACAAAATAAATTGGAATAAAATGTTTCCATATTCTAGTTCAAATTGTCATAGTATGGAGTACAATTTTTATGACCTTTAACTACCGTGTGGGAAAAACTCACGTTATTATTTCGTGTTCGTCTGTCCGTCCATCTCTGAAAATAACACGGCAGTCCAAACCCAAAACGCTAGACCTCCGAAGTTTAGTACAAATTTGTCAGGGGGAAAAAAGTTTCGTCTTGAAGAACTAAACCAATCTTTACAAAAACTCTCGATAGACATCCATCTCCTGATATTGTACCCAGAGAAGAATCAGACGGACATCGCTAGAATGACTTAAATTCGATCAAGGATCAAAACATATGTATAAGTAAAAGAGTTGGGTGACTGACTGATTCATTTATCATTGCACATCCTAAGCCAATGAAGCTACAGATTTAAAATTAGGAATTTGTTTTCACCTCCCGGAAAATAAATCGACTAAGGCTATGTATATGTATAGGCTATGTTTATATATACTCGTAGTTGTCCCAGGAACTTGAAACTTGGAATGTTTGGAAATTCCGATTGTAAGCAGCCAAAAAGGGATAATATGGTGTAGTTTGGTACTTTTTGGGAAAATAACTTTTTGAAAAGTACTTTTTCCGAAGGAGAAACACACATTTAGAACTTAATTTTTTTTTAGAATAAAAATTTACTATTTATATCGACTGAAATAAACACTCCAGAATTTTCTGTACAACCAATGCTGTGGTTGTAAGTTATAAAAAGTTAAAAATAATTTGAGTTGAACACAATTTTGATTAAAAAAATTCTCTTTCGTTCAAACGAAATGGAATGAATACAATTTCGTTCCCCATTTTTCCATTTCGTTCTGACAAGGGAAGTAGCTCAACCCTTATGAACCGATTTGTATGAAACGTAAAATATATATAAAAGAGACGATTCTAAGGTTGGGGTGTCTCGGCTTATCGGCCATATCAGGGATTTAGGGGTTCAAAACATGGATCAAAAAATGGCGAAAAAATGTTTTTTTGATTTGTCAGCCATTTCTTTCTAAGAAACTATATGATGTTTACATATGAGAAGAAATGTTTTTTTAATGCCTATCCAACGGTGGCATAACCTTGTAAAAGTTTGGCTTCGTTAAATACTTTTTTCATGAAAATGTGTAAATTTTGGGGGGTATTGATATGAAGACATAGACCTACGAAGTCCATATGAATATGAAATAATCTTTATTAAATTTAAGTCGACACGTATTTTTGCTCTAGAGGATATTCCTGTTAGTTCGGGAGTTATCGAAATTTTCCCGGAGGCCCACATTGTTTCATAAGGGGACAACGAAATTTTGAAACACTGATATGGCCGATAAGCAGAGACACCCCAACCTTAAAATCGTCTCTGTTATATATATTTTAAGTTTCAGGCAAATCGGTTCACAAGGGTTGAGATACTTCCCTTGTGAGTTCTATTTCATAATAACAAAAAATATATATTTTACTGAATGTGTCTTTTTTGACCCCCAGCCAAGAAGGGTTAACGATTTTTTTAAAGATAATGTATTACTACGAAATTATAGTTGAGGTAAAGAACACAGAAGCCATTTTAAACTTGTTTATATCAAAAAATTCAAGCTCTAAACTTCAAATTTTTTGGGGGGGGGGGTGGGTCGAATTTCATGACAAACTTAAAATTGTCCAGTGAAATGCCACGAAACAAAAAAACCGGTTATTTTCCCAAAAAATTAATTTATAAGAATTTATTGAGCAAGAATATTGATAAAATCAATCAACACCCATAACCATAGTTTTGCTGGGATGTGTGAATATTTATAGTTTCTACAGAATAAATTTTAACAGTTTCCAACACTACAATTCTATTTCTAGCAATGTTTGGGATGAGATCCACAATAACACAGTGATACAAAATCGAACTTTCGGAATCGGAATGGGATGAAACCAAAAGGAAATGAAATTTAAAGTTGGTGATTTTAAAGCATTTAAAGTTTTGGTGTACTAAATATGTCCTACTTTAAGGGCCCCTGGTAATGCCCTTATTGGACATGTAGGGTCCAGCTTCCCAACTTAAGCTTAAAATTACTTTAGCTATCAATAACTGGTATGAATTTTGCTGCAATCGGTCCAGTACCTATTTACTAGAGTTGTCAGTCGATTAAGAATAATTCGATTAATCGATCAAACAAAACCCAACTCTTGTTCGAATAATTCAAAAATGACGATTTTCGAATAACGAATAAATCGATTAATTAATGTCGATTAATCGAACAATTTTTTTTAATTAAAAAATTAAATAAATGTTTAGAATTTGATTTATTCTCATAAATTTTGAAAGATTTTATACAAAATGTAGGAAAGTTAAAATATATTGTAGCCATAGCCCTGGATAGCACATCCATTATAGAATTAGGGGGAGTTATCAAGTTTTTAATAAATAATTTAGAAAAAATTAATAATTCTTTTGCATCAGACTTACTAAAACGTATTAAAATAAGAATTAATGAGAGACGTATAAAAGTGTTAAATACATTAATAATTTTTCTAAATTCTGGAAATTTTCCGAGCAATGAAAGTTTCTTAAAATATTCTCCAAAAAGCGAAACAAAAGAATATGCAAATAAATTATACTCCAGATTATTTTATGTTGAAAGTAATCACAATAATTCAGATAAAAGTATTGAAATAGAGGAAGTTATTAGTAATGAAAATAATAATCTTTTATGCGAGTTAAATAATTCAATTTAAAGTATTAAAAATTCAGAAAATAAAAAGGACTTTAGCGATATATCAGACGATATGGTATATTTGGGAAAATCTGAAAAAAAGAACAGAAAAAATAGATAAACTTTTTTATGCTCTTCTTACTTTATCACCTACTTCAACAATTAGCGAAAGAGTGTTTTCAAAATCTAATTTAATAAAAACAAAAACCAAAAATCGTTTGAAAGCAAAAAAATTAAGTCAACTTTTATTTTTAAAAGATTATTTCTTAAGAACAACTTAAATTGTCTTATTTGACAAAAATTAAAATCATTTATGATATATTTTGTCTGAATATTTCAAATAATAATTTGTATTTGAATTATTTCTCAACAAGTATTAAAATCGACATCCATTAATTAAAAGTGATCTCAGTTATTAAATTTTTAAGTTTTTTTAACTTTTAACTATTTTATTTTTAAGTTTTGTATGCATTTTTTCGTTAATAAAAATTTAAACTTTCTTATTTTAAGATTTTTTATATGAATTGTTAATAAAAATATTTTTTAAAATATTTTTTTTTATTCGTTATTCTCTTCGATTAATCGAATAAATTTTGATCTTTAATCGTTTGATCGAACGAGAAAAAACAATTATTTGAATTATTCGAACAAAGTTGAAAGTCGAATAATTGACAACTCTACTATTTACTGAATAGCCAAATTATTAAAAATAAACCACTGCACACCGCTGAGTATGATTGTTATTTAAAGGCAATTTCAATATTGATCATACGCCCTAATACAGTTTTCAAGCATTTATTATTATAATTATAATAAAAGATCACTAACTTTAAATGCGTGTAAAAAAAAATCTAGCTCTGAACTAGAAAAAAACCTAGAGGGATTTGTTATGGAATATGTTAACTTTCGTTTGCTTTTGGTTTCATCCCATTCCGATTTTGGGTGTTGCATTGTGTAATTAGTGAGTATTACGTACGTAATGCACGAAAAATACAAAAAAGTAATGCGGAAGGAATAATAATACATATTTTTTGTATATTTTGGGCTATGCATTACATGGTAATACATTCTATTATCATTACAATTTTTAAGTTTTCGCCGGGAGGGTATAATATATCCAAAATCGCTACTAAATCTTTATAAATTTTCTTTAAATTTTGTTAATTTCTCCATTTTTAAGTTCATTGTTCCATTTTTAGTTTATTTTCTCATTTTATAGTTCTTTTTTTATTTTAGTGTGAGGTTTTTTTCCTATAGAAAACTTATCATAATGTCATATATTTTTCGTATAGAACAATTCTTAAGTTCAGAGGCTACCAAACCCCCATTTATAAATTTTTCTTAACTAATTTTCTCTTTTTCTCTTTTTAGCCACCTAAAAAATACCATACCCGAAGATTTATTTAAACATTTAAAAAATCATTGGCCCCCAGGACATCAAGTGGATTTAAATCAATTTTTCAGTGATTGGACTGAACAAGTGGGTTATCCAATTGTAAAAATATCTACAACAAGTTCCGATGAGTTTGTGTTGACACAACAACGTTTTCTACAAAATGCTAGTGATGGTAGTGATCCCTCCCTTACCTATACCATACCTATAACGTATGCAACAGACCGAGAATACGCATTTTTCAATTTTACACCGAAATTTTATTTTAATAAAACTGACAAAGAAGTAAGATTTGGTAAAGCATCTGATCATGAATGGATTATATTAAATTTACAACAATCCAACTATTATAGAGTTTTCTATGATGCTCCATTGTTGGCCAAACTGTTGGAGGCTTTTAAGGCCCCTCATTTAATACCAAGTCCTACTAATCGTGCCAATGTTGTAGATGATCTATTTACTTATGCTCGTCTAGGTTTGATGGGTTATGATGAAGTTTTCAACTTTATGGAATACTTGTCAATTGAAACGCATTATTTACCTTGGTATTCCGCTTTTAAAGGTATAAATACAATACATGAAAGATTGACTCTGGAGCAAAAAGGAAACTTTGGCAAGTTATTATTTGAACTGCTTGAGTTGGTATTTGAAAAATTGGGTTTTGAAAAATCCACCGATACGGTATTAGATGTCTATAATCGTAATAAAGTTATTAATTGGCTTTGTAAATATAATCACTACGAGTGTAATACTCAAGCTCAAAATATATTCCATTATCATAATAAAACGAATACAAAACCTACAGTCGATTTCCGTGAGACGTTGTACTGTGCTGCCAGTCGTTATGATATTCAAACGAATATTTATGATTTGTTAAAGGAAATGTTTGCAAATGAAAGTTTACTGATAGAAAAGGAGAGAATTATACGGGCCATGGGTTGTTCAGTACACAAGGTTTCTAGTCAATTTGAATTTATATTATCGAATGAAGTACCTGAGGATCTGAAGACAATTGGTATAAGTAGCATGTATACACAGACTTCGGAAAATATTATGCCAGTATTTAAATTGGTAACCGACAATGTGGAGCGTTTAACGGAAGTGTAAGTTTTTTATTAATTAACCTGTTAAGCGTTAACTTAACACAAGAGCTTTTACGAAAAATGAACACTAGAGCTATTGCCAAAAGCTTTTTTATGTTTGCACTTCTTGAAAAGGAGTTTGTATTCTTTTAGCATAAAAGATTTTTGGAAAAAAAAATTAAAGGTCCGCAAGGTTTTTCTAAAATCGATATAATCTAAAATTTGTTATTAAAAAAGTTATTCTTCCGATTTTGAACGTTAAATAGGTCAAATGGTTTTCGAGATAACGCTATTTAAATTTGCAAAAATTGCGTTTTTTTCCAACGTTTTTTAAAAAAATCTCAAAATTTCTTTCTTTTGAACCTTTGTTAATTTTTTTTTTGAGTTAGTTGTACGCGTTCAACAGGTTAAATATTTGCTGTCAAAAACAAACTTTTTTAATCTATTTTTCCTTTTTCTTCTCTAGTTTGGGTAGTTGGTCCTCTACAGCATCCGTTATCAGTGGCATTGCCAACTATTTCACCTCGCAGGACCAATTGGTTTTATTAGAAGAATTTATTGAGGTCAAAGGTCAACTATTTGGAACATCGGTATCTACTTTAGAAAATTCGGTTAAAAATGTTGAAAAGAACTTATTATGGGCCGATACACATTTAGGAAATCTTTTTAAGTATCTTGATCAACGCAATGGAGCGGTATCAATAAAAGCCACCATAATGATAATTCCTTTAATAATGACAATAATATTTCAGTGGTTAATGTAATTTATTTTGTTAATATAATTTAGAAAATGTAAACTAATAAAAATAAAATTTATAAAAAAAGTATTTATCTTTTTATAATCCCCCAAAATACTTTGGTTTTAAAACAATTTAATCTTAATTCTTGGGTCAACCTAATAAATTTAACCCGGATGTCTTTTAATTTCTGACCTAAAGTTCAATTTCATTGTTTACACATACGTACATTAGCGTGTCCCGATAAGAACAATTTTTCAAAAAAAAAAAAAGATTAAGTTATAACCATTAAACAGTCCGCTAAAAGGAGAACTTATTTTTTTTCTGAATTTTCACCCCATAATTTAATATGCATCGTTTCAGGGATATTTCCTTTTTCGGGACACACTAACATACATACAACTAATGTAATATTTTGCAACACAGCAGGTCCTATAATGTAATGTTATTTTCTTGTATGTAATTAGAGAGAGAGCAAAGAGAAACAATTATATGTTTGTAATACATGTTTTTGCTAATGTTGCACAGTGGTTCATAATTTTGTTTACTTAAAAAAATTTTGTTTACTACATAGGAAAATTTTTTCAGAATGTCTTAGAATCGGGCGCCTGTAGGTTATTGGTAGCGTGCTAGCCTATAAAACAGAGGTCGTGGGTTTGATTTCCCCCAAAACCCTTGGTAGAATTCGCTACAACGATTCAACATTCATTGTTAACAGTTCTCGGTAAGATTGAAATTAAAAATGATTTGAAATTAAATGAAAACAATAAATAAAAACACTTGATCATGGGATCAAAATTACACAGGGCAATAAAATTTGAAAAACGCCGAAACCCCGGGACTCAGAATTTCTCGCTTAAAGTTTGAAAACCCCTGTTTTTCGCCATATTTGAGACGTCATAACTGCGCGAGTTCTCATTTATTTATAAATCCTGATATGTAGTCTGAAAGTCCTACTTTATACCTTTAAAATAATTATTTAACCTCTGTTATATCTTGTTTCTTCTCTAAGATATCTTAACACGAAGTTTAAAAAATTTTAGGATTTCGCTTTATTCACGGTATTTTTTCTATGAATGCAAATTTGCTACATTTCGCCTTTATTTTACGACGAACTTATAAAATTCTTAAATTCCCAATTAAAAAAAAAAAACAAAATAAATGCTTTTTGAATTGTTTAGATATCTTTTCTATTTGCTGAGATATCGCCCGTTGAAATTTATATGATGACTCTCACAAAGAAGGTCTTTCACAGGGCACCCACCGATTGTCCTGAAATTTGCATATAGGAAAGAGGGAAGCAAAATAAGAGTTACCTGTTTTTTTAGCTGCCCAATATCACATTTAGCGGGTCAAAGGAGAGGGCGAAAAATGGTTTTTTTTTTGTTTTTTTAGTAGTTTTATTATTTCTTCAAAAAAAACCATATGAATATTTTATACAGGTCGAAAGGTTTTTGAAGGCCTATCCAATGGTGTATCGGCCGTGTCCGAATTCGGCTTTGTTAAGTTCGTTATTGTCAAAAATTAATAATCGTTGGGGTACTTTATATGGTGATGTATGTACGTACGACAGCCAAAATCATATACATATAATAATCTCTATCAAAATTAAGAAGACCCGTGTATTTTCGTTTGGCGAAATTCCTGCTAGTTCGGCTTTTATATGGATTTTCCCGAAAGCCCTTATTTTTTCATAAGGTGGCAACCCTTTTTTAAATTTGAGATTGGGCAGCTAAAAAAAACAGTTAACAAATTCTTATGTTGGTCATTTTTGCAAGACTTAATCGATACGTGTTTCGGAATTTGTCAAGATTCCATTGTCAAGACTATTTAGCAAAAATAGAAACGATTTACTACAAAGTAGCAAACGAGTCTAATGACCAAAAAAAAAAAAATTAACTCTTATTTTTTCCCCCTCATTCCCATATTCAAGTTTCAGGACAATCAAGTTTCAGGACAATCTGTGAAAGACCTTCCTTGTCAGCCGCATCCAGAGTCACGAAACGAGAATAAACTTCAGCTTAAGATATCTCAGAGATGAAACAAGATATTATAAAGGTTAAACATTCAGTTTAAAGATAATTTGTAGGACTTTCAGACTACATATCTGGTTTTATAAACAAAGGTAAATTTTCGCAGTTATATCTTCTCGAATAAGGCGAAAAACGGGTTTTTTCTAAAATTTTGAGACCAGATTCGGATTCAGCGCAACTAAAACTCTTAGAAAAGTTACCTTTGGTTTATGGGTTAAAAATTTGTTGGCCTGTGTTGTTATAATAATTTTACATTAGAATCTACTCAATTCGAAGAAGGCTTTAAAATATGAGACTTTTTCTATAGTAAAAGGTCTCAGAATATGAGACTTTCTTAGTTCTTATAATCTGAAAATTTTTCTATACGGAAAACTCACAGATTGTGAAACATTTTTCATAAAGAAGAAATCTTAGATTCTGGGACATTTTCCCTATAAAATATCATATCTTTACGAAATGACGAAATGTGTTAAAATCTGAGACTTTTTCTATGTATTCAAAAATGTACAGTTTTATTTTAAAACAAATTAAAAAAACAATTGGGCAAAACGAAATATGATCACGAAAAGCAAGCCACCTTCGGCAAAAACTAATAAATTTGTAAATTTATTTAGGCGAATTTATGTTTTATTCGAAGTAAAAAAAAAATGTTTTCAATTTTTCAAAAAACTGGGCTAAGGAGGCGTGGTTAAATATTGGAAAAATGGTAAAATTTGTGCCGAATTCCCTAGGTTAAATATTTATCAAATTAAAATGAAATGCACTATCAACATCGCGTATGAGTATTCGAAATTCGTTAGTTTCGTAAATATTTATTACTCATACGCGCTGTTCACTATACTAAAGGATGGCTTTTATACTTAACAAAGTTTTACTGCATAAATTTATTAAAAAATGTTTAAAAGAAATAAAAATTGTAAAAAAATCACTAAAGACACTGACGAAAAATTCAAAAAGTACCAAGTTACACACAAAAAAAAATGAAAAAAATGTTGCCAGTTTTTGGTTTAATTACGACCTATGAAGTGGTTTTGGATAACTTACCAAAGTTTTTGCTCTAAAAAACTTGGGTAAATTATCCAAAACCACTTTATAGGTTGTATTATCCCCAAAACGTAGACAATTTTTTTATATTTTTTTTTTTGTGTGTAGTGTTTTTTCTTAGTTTTGCACTAAAGACAAAATTTTAGCGTTTTGAGGCATCAAAAAGCACCATAAATAGTGCCAAAATCACTAAGTTGGCAACACTGCACAGCACACTTCTAACTGGTGTCCCCTAGATTCAGACTCCCGAATCGGACCGCTGACCTACTCCGGTGGTACTGGCACATTCTCGTCCAAAACGCATTTTAGGTTTGTGTTTAACAAAAGTTAAGGTTTAAATAAAATACGGAATTTATATACCTTCTAAAAAGTTTATCACAAAAACGCCAACACAAACCACTGTGCCTGTTAGTCAAGTAGTGAAGTACAATCAAAAACGGTTGAACTTCTAAACTAATATGGGTGATAATTTTTTATTAACTCCAAAAACATGTTATCCATTAGTTAGAATTTGTGTGTGCTACAATGTACTTCAATCCCTAAACGCTTTTTGTGTATAAAAGGCTTAATTTACCTAAGGAATTTTCTTTATTCTCCTTCGGCACTGATTGGCCAAAGTCTTTGTTGTTGTGTTGTGGTGATTCCAAAAGAAGAAAACAGAAAATAAAAACGAAAAAGTGTAATAAATTTGTGAAATGTTAACAACATTTGGTTTAGATAACGAAGGAAGATTTTTAATATTTATATGTACTTTCTTCATCCTGATAATGCAAAATAATTTAATAAAAGTCTCGGGAGAGAATACAGGGATTTCAAGTGAAAATGGTTGTTTATTGAAAAAATATTTTCTAAATAATTAAGTTAATTCTCAAAGTGTTAATTATTTTTTAGATATATCACATATTGGTGATGATTGTCAAGTGACTCCGGTTATACATGTTCTACAATATCCGGGCTGTGTACCTAAGCCTATACCATCATTTGCATGTGTGGGACGATGTGCCAGTTATATACAAGTAATATTCATAGACGTTGAAAAAATATTTAAAAAATTGTGTAATTTTTTTGGTTTAATTACAGCGTATAAAGTTAGTGGAAAAATTACCTAAGTTTTAACTTTTAAAAACTTAGGTAAATTAATTACCTAAGTGTTAACTCTTAAAAACGTAGGTAAATAAATTACCTAAGTTTTAACTCTTAAAAACTTAATTAAATAACTTTACCTAAGTTTTAACTCTTAAAAACTTAGGTAAATAAATTACCTAAGTTTTAACTCTTCAAAACTTAGGTAATTTACACAACAACACTTTATAGGTTGTATTATTAAAAAAACATGAACAATTTTTTATTATTTTGTTTGTTTGCATTTGTTTTACCAAAAACAACCTAATTATTATGTTTGTTGTACACAAACATTAATTCAATTAATTTTTTAATTGATTCAATTATATAATAAATTAATATTGAGAGGTTAAAAAGTTGCACAAAATTTATTTTTTTTTTACTAAATTTTTTTCAATGAGATAAATTTTTAAAAGTTCCGGTATTAAAAAAGAGTTTATTCTAGTTCGAGGTCATTTATTGTCCCTGTAATTTTTTAGCATTACAAGTGTTTTTTTTTAATTTAGTTTTTCTCTTAGGATATTCTTCCAATAAATACTCATTATACCCTACACCACACTGTGGTACAGGGTATAATGAGTTTGTGCTGATGTTTGTAACTACCCGAAATATTGGTCCTATACCCATATTCAAGTATACCGATCGAATCACATTTTGAATCGATTTAGCGATGTCCGTCCGTCCGTCTGTCTGTGCATATAAACGGTGTAAACACGATACAGGTCGTAATTTTTAACCAATTGACTTGAAATTTAAAACTTAATTTTCTTTTGAACCAAGAACAAAGCCTATTGAAATTGGAAAAAATCGGTCCATATTTAGACCTAGCCCCCATACAAAGGTCCTCTTTAGTTTTGGATCAAATGACTCTAATAACCGTACTACAATAGGTTTCGAAATTTGGCACGTAAGCGTGTTTTGTCCTCACAAATAACCATTCCGAATTTTAAAGGAATCGGATCAGTTTTTCTTGTAGCCCCCATACAAACCACCTTCCCGATTTTCACATAAATCTCTTAAATTTCATGAAAATAGAAAATATTTTATTAAAATTTTGTTTGTCTATGTTAAACGCGTACTTTAACAACCTTATCAAATCTGATTACCATCGGACCATTTTTGGTCTTAGGCCCCATGTGAAAATTTGGCCCGATATTCACTTAAAGCTGTTTATTGGCAACAAATCGAAACCTATTTCAATCAAATTTGATTTGTGAATGTTTTTTACACTTATTAAATATTTGACAAAATATAGATCTAATCGGCCCATTTTTGAACTTGGGACCCATTTTTCGGGAAACTCTAGTGTAGGGTATTATATGGTCGGTCTTAACCGTCTATAATTTTCTTACTTGTTTTTAAAATTGAATAGACGATCGTTTCGGGATTTTTTCAATTATTTCCCATAATCAGAATCCTTAAGAAAATTGTGGTAAAACTGTTGTGGTCAGGCACGGATCCATTTATTTATTACTATAGAAAATATTCCTTAAGAAAATTTTGAAAATTTTGAAAAAATTTCCTCTATAAAAAAGTCTCAGGTTTTAAAGCATTTTTCCCGAAATTAATAAATATTTTCCAATAGAAAAATATCAGATTTGAGACATACTTCATCCAGAAAGTTTCCTACAACATTTGCTTAAAAAAAAATTTAAGATTCTGTGACATTTTCCCAATAAAAAAGTTCAGAGGTTTGAGGTAATTTGCCCATAGAAGAGCTTTTAGCGTTTGTGAAAATTTTGCATTCGAAAATTTCTTAGATTCCAATACGCGTTCATGTGGAAAAACTCTCAGATACTGAGCCATTTTCTCACCAAAAAATTTTAATATTTAGAAAAATTCATTGTATAGAAAAATTTCCAAATTTAGAAGAAGATTCTGAGTTTTTTTTTCTATTAAAAAACTTGCAAAATCTTAAAACTTTTTCCTTAGGAAAATACTCGGATTATGCGAAATTTTTTCTACAGAAAAAGTCTGAGATTCTGAAACGTTCTTCCTACATCAAAACACTTTTCTATGGAGATCTACACAGAAAAAAATATGGGGAAAAAAATTTTGAGTAATTACTTGTTTAAATTAAAAAAAAAAAATTTGAGTAATTTTTTAATTGGAACAATTAAAAATTTACTCAAAATTTTTTAAAAACTTTAAGTAAATAATTTAAAAAAAATTTAAAAGTTTTTTTTTTTTTAATTTTTTATATTCACTTAGTTCTTAGAATTCTCATTTAGTTTATAGTTTTTTGTATATGTATGAAAAGTTTTAAATCATCTTTATGAAATTTTTTATGTTTTTCGGACATAAATATGGGGGTTTTCGTGTCAACTGACACAACTTTTGAAACCGATGTCTTCCGATCGGGATGAAATTTGCACCCAGGTTAGTCCTATTGGATAGTAGTTCAGACACAATTTTTTAGCGAGATCGGTCAAGGACTCTCTGAGTTAGAGGGGGTCGAAATTTGACATTTTGGAAAAAGAGGTGTTTATTCTCATCCATGTTACTTCTTACCTATTGGTTTTAGCAAAATGTGTCCCAAATAGTTAAGATAGCTATTTCTTCAGGCTTTCGACAAAAAAAATATAAAAAAAAATAAAAAAAAAATTTTTTTGATTAATTTTCTTAAAAATTCAAAACTTTTTTGACTTTTTCCTCAAATTGGGCCCTTTTTTTTATTCAAAAGAAAGCTTATGTGATTTCCTTTAAGAGCTATGGGGTCTCTTAGTGGGATGCGAGTGGGATATCTATGAAAAAAAATTTTTTTAAATTTGGAACACAAAAAACAGTTCTTTAATTTGCACTATTAGGCGTGGGATAGCTAACCAGTTTTCGATTTCGATCCGCGATACTCCCTAATTTTTATAGGTTCGAAAAATAAAGCACGAGCCAAAAAATGAAGGCGATGGGGTGGGGCCATATGGCCCCTCATCGGGGTCAAAGTTGGGCGTAAAGAGGTAAAAATCCTGAAAAAGCCCCAAAACTCCCCTAGAAACGCCCCTGGAGGGGTGCAATGTGAGACCGACCTCCAATAATTTTCTGCCCCCAATATTTTTCTTGAATATACCTAACCTCTATTTCCACTTCCTAAGGGGGCTCCCATACAAAATGACATTTTTACAAAATTTGCTCCTATCCCTCTAACTGTCCATAGGGTGCCCCTAAAGAAGTAAAATGTATTTCCGACCCCCAATAGGAAGTGGAAATAGGGGTAAGGTATGTTCAAGAAAAATGTTGGGGGCAGAAAATTATTGGAGGTCGGTCTCACATTGCACCCCTCCAGGGGCGTTTCTAGGGGAGTTTTGGGGCTTTTTGAGGATTTTTACCTCTTTACGCCCAACTTTGACCCCGATGAGGGGCCATATGGCCCCACACCACCGCCCTCATTTTTTGGCTTTTATTCGTTGTCCCCAAAAATATAACCAAATATCCCTAAAAATCCCCAAATAATAAAAAATTCGATATTTTTTTAATCACACAAAAAAATATGGATGGTAATTTTATAATTTTATTTCGAAGATTAGCAATTAAAAAATCCCCAAACTCGTAAATAAACGATTTTTGGCAACGGTAATATGCATTTTCCATCCAATAAATGCAAGTTTTACTAAATACGATTCGTAATATCGTACCAAAGAGTGCTTATCACTAAAACTATTTTTAAAAATCGTTGATAACATTAAATTTAGCTACTGATATTGAATAGATTTAATTTTAAATATCCCCAAAAAATCTCCAGAATAATTTTTGCAATCCCCATAAAAATCCCAAATCCCCAAATGAGATTTCTTGTCCTTTTTGCTTGCATGAAATCCCCAACTTTGGGGATAAATTCCCAAGTCTGGCAGCCCTGGTCATACATTTAATAATTTTTATTAAAAGTTTACTCAAATCTATTAAATCGTTTACTGGTTCAAAATTGAGTAATTTTTTACTCAATAGTATTAAAAATTTACTCAAAAAAAATTTTTTTTTTCTGTGTACCTGAGATTTTTAAAATACTTTTTAAAATTTTTCAGATAATTTTCTAGATTCTGAGACATTTTTCCTAAAGAAAAAGTAAAAATTTTTGAGTATTTTTTTCTTTAAAAAAAGTTTAAGATTCTGAAATATTTTCTGAGAAATTTTTCCTATAGAAATATACTCAGGCTCTGAAAAATTTTCATATAGAAAAAATCTCAGATTCTGAGATATTTTTTCTTAGAAAAAGTATCGGTTTTTTAAATTTTTTTTCTATAGTGAATGTTTCAGATTCCGAGAAACTTTTCATAATGTAAAAGTCTCAGATTCTCCGACATTTTTCCTTTAGAAAAAGTCTTAGATTCTGAAACATTTTTTAAAAAGAAAAATTCTCAGATTCTAAGACATATTTCCTATAGAAAAACTCTCATATTCTGAAGAATTTTTTCTGTAAAAAAATTCTGAATTTTTTTCCATAGAAAATTCACAGATTTTTTCTTTGGAAAAAAGAATCTTTTTCTGAAACATTTTTCAGATTCTGATGCATAATTTATAGAAATATTCACAAATTTTTCCTGAAGAAAATTTCCAGATTTTTCTTATATAAAAATCTAAGATTCCAAAATTATTTTTTAGAAAAATTTTGCGATTCTTTGGCTTTTTTTAGATTATTTCCTTTTCTATTCCTCTACAAAAACTTTACAAAAAATTTATTGGGAGAATATCCTAAGAGAGAAATTATAGTTAACATATCGCTCATTTACTTGTATAGTGTCATAACTCAAAATATGTCGTTTTTGGGTAAACAATGCAGAATTATTTTTCATATCCTGCTTTATATTGTGTCAAAATTTCGCATTCATATCTTTTAAACTCACCGTTTGAGAAGAGAACACGCCATTATAACATTTAATATGTACGGGCCTTTTGCAATGTAAAACAACTTTAAATTGTAAACTTTAAACAGGTTTTCTGTAAAATCAAACATTTTGCGTTATGACACTATACAAGTAAATGAGCGATATGTACTTGTAATGTTAATTCATTACGTAGACAATAAATGACCTCGAACTAGAAATAATTAGGAATATGAATGTTAATTCAATACGGGCACAACAAATGACCTCGAACTAGAATAAAATCTTTTTCATTACACAATTTAAAGGTCAAAAAAATTATTTTTAATTAAAATTAAAAAAAACTTATAATTCCAATGTTGATTAATAACTTAATTGAATCAATTACAAAATTAATTGAGTTATTTAAATCAGCAAAAATTATTTTTTTTCCTTTATAAATTTAAAACATCTTTCTCTTTCCTTATTTTAGGTTTCTGGCAGTAAAATTTGGCAAATGGAACGCTCCTGCATGTGTTGCCAAGAATCTGGTGAACGTGAAGCTGCCGTCTCTTTATTTTGTCCCAAAGCTAAACATGGTGAGCGCAAATTTAAAAAAGTTCTTACAAAAGCTCCGTTGGAATGCATGTGTCGACCTTGTACATCGATAGAAGAATCTGGTATTGTACCGCAGGAAATTGCTGGCTATTCAGATGAGGGTCCATTAAATAATCACTTCCGTCGTATTGCTTTACAGTAAAGCATGATTTAAATACATACATACATTTTTTTTTAACTTAATTTTGATTTTTTGTAATGCCTTGTTATATAACTTCTGTTTGGGGATAATATTTTACTATCATAACTTTTATATGTATACCCAGTTGGAAAATGTGTCACTGAGGAAATTTCCACAGTGATTCCTTGAGGAAATGTCTTCAGGCTCTGACAAATCATTGGCAATCCTTGATGACATGTCCTAACATTGTCAGCACTGAATGTTTGCTTTAAGAGTGTGGACAATTCCTCTAAGACGTCTAAAAGGAAATGTCTTCAGAATAGCAGTATATTAAATTAGAATTTTAAATCTGGGCAACTCTTTAATTTCCAAGAAAAAGATGGCAATATTATCGACATAATTAAAATAAAATCAAAATCTAACAAGTAGAATAAAAGTAATAAATAGACAAACAATTTTAAAAATAAAGTTTGGAACAAGTGGTTAGGTGTGGGACTAATAAACTGGAGGTTCCAGGTTCAAATCCAGTTGGGACTAAAAAAGGCGAAAAGTTTTTTCTAAATATGGGAAAGATAATTTATAAAGGAAAATGGATAAAAGTAAAAACTAAAGGAAATACGAAAATTTTTTGTATTTTCGCATGACCTATGTCAGACATTTCCCCAAAGAAGTCTTAGGTGACATGTCCCCAGAAGGTCAGCCCTGACCACTGCTGACTTTGAGTGAGGACATTTTGAAAATTTGTATGAAACTGTCCTCAACCCAGTACATAGAGATGTCTTGTGGATGTCAGGTGTGACTCTGACATGTCATCGCTCCGTCACTGAGGATGGCTCGAGGACGTTGCCAACTGGGTATTTAAATATTTCAGAATATAATAATATTGTAAAAATTTTAAGATAAATAAACAATTAAAGAGAGAGACTTCATGTATAATTTTGCAATTAAAAAAATTAATTAAAAATCTACGAAAATTTTTAAGAGTCATTATCGGTGGAAATTTAACCCATTAAATGTACTTTTTAATGGACTTTTAAGTGTTTTTTTCAAAGGACAAAAATTACACCTTAAAATGGGAGATAGAGGTTCAATTTAAAGAAGATTTCACCTCAGGTGTGATTTGGGTATAAGGCGCGTCAATTGGACAATTTAGCTATAAGACCATTAATTTAAGGAACACGAAAAAGGTTATTTTTTAGTTTGCAGCGATTTTTAGGTTGATACAGCGATTTTCTTATTTTAAGTAGCTGGCATCAGTGTTAAATAGTAGTTGTTAAGCATATTAAACACACCATTCAGAATGGTGTATGTCTTTGCTAAGCTTACTAAACACCTTTCTATACAACTAATTGTCTTCGTCTGTGTCACCCTGTCGAAAAATGTTCAATGTTGCAAACTTGTGAGGTTTTTCGCAACTTCCGTGTAATATTTATTCAAAGAGCTAATTATTCATATCGGAAAGTACGGAGGTAGCAGCAACAACGCGTTAAATATTTTTTATTTTCTATTTTCTCTATCGTTGTAAGTATTGACCGATTTTATTAATTCATATGCCCTTATTTTGTAAAACGCACCACGCCGCATTGGAAAAATATACAATTTATTGTTGTAAGGCCCCTATGACACTAGATTTTTTTTTTTTTTGTATTGATGAAATTTGTGTGAACATATCGTCACCTTATTATTGTTTTGCTCCATACGCCATTTTTGAAAAACATGAGTTAGGAATTGAATATATATCGTTAAACTATATTCAATTTGAGCTAACTAAAACAACAAAACTTTTCAGGAGAGCAAAAAAACCGTCGCATTCGCGTATTTTTAAATGTTTTGTCATTCGATCTTTTACAATATTAATTAATAATTACTACTAAATTTTACATGTGCCTTGTTTGTAAGAATTCGTATTATTCGCTGAGTTACAGCAGATAGCTCAACCTTTTTTATTTGAAATTAATCAACCTAAGCAGATAGCTCATTAAATGTAGACTTTAAAGCTTTATAATATTTTAACGGATTATGATAAAAATATGATTTTGGTACCATATTTCTCAGTTTTTTAAGCCCTTCCAGTACAGGTGTTAAAAAATACTTTTAAGTTTTTTTTTAAATCACCGATTTTTTCGCGCTTTATCACCATTATTTGGAACCTTCATGAAGCTTGCGAAAAATGTCATATCACTTGTGTTTGGTGTACAATCGAATGGGCAAAAAAAAATATGCAAAAAGTTTAACCGTTTTTGCTCCGCATCGAAATAAGGGTCAAAAACCACGTTTTTAACCGCGGAAAGGAGTTGAAATTTTCCAAAAATAAACTATGCCGTTATTTTTATTGATGGAAAACCCGTCTAAAAAGTGATAATATCAAAAAATTTTAATTTAAAAGTTTACTCTAGTAAACTATACTGTAGATAGCTCAAATTTTTATTTATAAAAAAACATGGTTTCACATAGCTCATGCTATTTTTGCAATAAAATAGTCTTAAAATAATTTTTTTGTTCTGAAATTTATACCATAGATGACACTTACGCCAACGAACATTTTTCCATCAAAAAGTCATTTTCGTCAACCGAGCAGATAGCTCAAATTGAATATAGTTCCACGATATAATATAAATATCCTCTTTCTTATTCCGAAGTCCGTTTTTAAAACCCTTTTCAAATTTGAGATATCCAGCATTTTCTAAGAAAAAACACACCATTTTAACGTTTTTTTAAAATTTGCGTTATAGAAAAGGCTCTAGATTATTTAAAAATTAACGGATCTTGCATATTTTTGGAATGAAGATTTATTATGTTGGAACAATTCTATGTACCAAATTTTAATACCGTAACTTCTAAACATTTCAAGTAATGTCATATTTGCCATTTAGGTTGTGTGGGAGGTAGGCGTGTCCATTGACCGATCATCCCCATTTTTTATACCATGCAACCTGACTGTATAACTGTTCTAAATACCCAGTTTTGTTGATCTATCTCTTTCTGTTTCATTGTTATTTTGTTTGGCGTTGAGAACTCATTTGCTCCATATCACACAAAAGTCCCAAATGTGTAAGCAAAATTGGATATGGAGCATAATACCATAAAATCTTATTTACTTAAAAGCTTAAAATCTTTTGATCTATTTTATGTAGAAGTCTGAAAACTAGAAGCTTTGTTTACAATATATGTAGCAATAAATGGTTAACATTAAAACAAAATCCATCGATTACTTTTCGAGAAAATTTGTGGTAAACCTATTTTATCGTTTTTCTCGAAACCGAGTTGTTGGCGTATGGAGCAAAACAATAATAAGCTGACGATATATCACCATAGGAAATCTGAACAAGTGCGAAGTGTAAAAGCCATAGAAAAGATTAGAAGGTACGCAGTGTTGTATTTGATGTATTTTCCAAAATGGTGGCAAAATGCTTGTTCTTCCTCATCTCACACGTATTTAATATCAAATTAGATTCTTTGTTTATAAAAAATGGAATTTTTCTTTCATTTAATTAAATTTATTATTTATTTTGCTGTATTCAACGTTTTTTTTTTAAGATACTACGCATTATTGATAGTTTAAAAACTTTTTTCTCTTTTGTTGTATGCTTTGTTGTTGTTCCTTTTTATCTTGCATTGTTTTTATTAAACGTCAAAAGTTACATAATGTGCTGTCACTAATACTTATTCAAGCGAAATACGACTCCGTTTCATTTCTATTTTTTTCTATGGTAAAAGAATACTAAAAAAACAGTAAACGTCAAATTTTATTCTTGTGTTATCAATAATATTTGGTTATCAAATGACTGAATGTCAAAAAAATTAAAAAATTTTAGTCCCAATTTAGACACGGCAAAGAGAGGTAAGAGGAATGGAAAGGGGAAAAAACTTTCTCGTACTGGCAATTCGTTTTGTTTTTTAATTTGCAACTCTCACTTTGTAGAGTATTTTCACATTTCTTTTTGGAATTGCCGAACAGAATTGCCAGTGTGTGAACATATACGGCAAGTTCAAAAGGGAAACATAAGAATTGCCGCAAATTAAATTGCCTGTTATGAATTGGGACTTATATATTTTTTGACATTTACCATAGGGGTGAAACGAATAAGTTTCGCACATGTTTATGTATTAGTGACGGCACGCGCGTGTAACTTTTGACGTTTCATACAAAACGTAAACAAACAACGAAAATACAGACGCAAAAGCTCACACGTACAGGCACACGTATTCTAGGCAGAGAAGTAAATTTAGTAGTATTTTGTATGCGTCCATATTGAAAGTACCAAAATAAGCACTCGTGTTGCATGTCTATATGGTCTGTGCATTTACGCATTAATGATATATGGGGTTTTCACAATAACGATTAAATTTGCCTTTTTTAGTTGGGTATTTGGCAAATTTGCCATTTTACTAAACGTCAAGTATTTGCCACCATTTTTTCTTTACATATCGTGAGCGCACTTTTCGTTAATAATTTGCACAAAATAACTTTAATTATCTTTTTACATTCACAATTTTAAAATAAACACAAAAATGTGTATGTTTCTTTTTGTATAAATGTTTTTGTTGCCGCGTTCGAAATTTCAGCATAAACAATCACAGCTGTTGTCATTTTTACGTTTTTTTTTATTTGCACAATGGCATTTTGTTTTTAGACAAGGTTTGAGTTGGGCATTTTAAGAAAAATATGCCACATTCAAATTGGCATTTTTTTGACGTTTGGCACATTTGCCAAATCGTCACCTTATTATTGTTTTGCTCCATACGCCATTTTTGAAAAAAATGAGTTAGGAATTGAATATATATAATATAAATATCCTCTTTCTTATTCCGAAGTCCGTTTTTTAAAACCTCTTTTCAAATTTGAGATATCCATCATTTTCTAAGAAAAAACACACCATTTTAAGGTTTTTTGAAAATTTGCGTTATAGAAAGGGCTCTAGATTATTTAAAAATTAACGGATCTTGCATATTTTTGGAATGAAGGTTAATTATGTTGTACTATTCTACGTACCAAATTTTAATGACGTAACTTCTAAACATTTCAAGTAATGCCATATTTGCCATTTAGGTTTTGTGGGAGGTAGGCGTGGCCATTGACCGATCATCCCCATTTTTAATACCATGCAACCTGACTATATAAGTGTTCTAAATACCCAGTTTCATCGATCTAGCTCTTTTTGTTTCATTGTTATTTTGTTTGGCATTGAGAACTCATTTGCTCCATATCACACAAAAGTCCCAAATGCGTAAGCAAAATTGGATATGGAGCATAATACCATAAAATCTTATTTACTTAAAAGCTTAAAATCTTTTGATCTATTTTATGTAGAAGTCTGAAAACTAGAAGCTTTGTTTACAATATATGTAGCAATAAATGGTTAACATTAAAACAAAATCCATCGATTACTTTTCGAGAAAATTTGTGGTAAACCTATTTTATCGTTTTTCTCGAAACCGAGTTGTTGGCGTATGGAGCAAAACAATAATAAGCTGACGAAATACCAAACTAAAAAAGGCAAATTTAATCGTCACTGTGAAAACCCTAATAAAATGCTGCCAACTTTTCTGTTTTTCATTAAATGAAGCGACTTTTTGGTTGTTTTTGGCTATTTTTGGTATTTATTCAGCGGGTTTTTATTTAAATAAAAGTAATCATCACTAATTTTTTGTTTATTTTATGTTTTCTTTTCATATCTTCTTTTGCTGTTTCATTCTATCAATTAATAAAAAAAAAATCTTGTGTCATATGGGCTTAACAAACACAATTGACAAAATCATATTATGAAAAAAAAAAAAAACAATAATAGCGGTTTTCACCCTTGATAGAAAACAAAAATAGAATCGGAGAAATTAAGAAAACAAGAAAATGTTTGACAGATACAACAACAAAATACATGTATTTCTGTCAAGGGTGAGAACCGCTAATATGATTTAAAACTTTTTATTTGACACAGCCACAACTTTCGCGTCTGTCTAGTCTACGATTTAACAGCTGCTATCAACAGTGATGTCAACTCGTGCTTTCTGGTAGTATACAATTGTGCTTTTGAATGCGTCTGAACGATTTATGGCCATGTTAATTAATTGGTAATGTAGCGTAAAGGCGTGATTAGATGAGAGAGAATTCCCCTAGATTTAAAGTAAAAAACAACTCTGTGGTAACTTTTAAAATTGGAATGTCAAATAAAATTTTATTATATATTTTTTATTTACTTTAATTCGGTTTCCAATCTACAAATTATTTACTAAATATACCAAAAACAAATAATAATATAATGAAAATGGTAAGCAAAAACAAGTATTAAAGAAATGAGATTTGACACAACATTTTTTAATGTCAAAAGTATATTACCACAGAGTTGTGTTTTTCTTTAAATCTAGGTTTTTCTTTCCCGTCTAATACCCTATTCACACTTACAGTTTTAAACCGTTTTTAGCAATTATTTTTAGCATTTTTTGTCAATATACTGTAATAGAATAAAGAAAGTGCTAAAAATATTGCTGCTAAAAACGATTTAAAACTGTACGTGTGAATAGGGTATAATACCCTATTCACACTTACAGTTTCAAATCGTTTTTAGCAATTATTTTTAGCATTTTCTGTCAATATACTGTAATCAGACCTTTGAAGATTTAATTCCCTAATTCAATTTATTAAATCTGATTTAAGATAATTGAATTAATTCCCTGTTTCTATAAATCGAAAAGAATTAATTCATTATTTAAATCACTTAATTTCATTGCAAAGAATTAATTCGTTGATTTGAATCAATTGAATTAATACATTTTGATTTGAATCAACTGATTCAAATCACTTGATTTGAATCAACTGATTCAAATCACTTTTGATTCAAATCAACTGATTCAAATCACTTTTGATTCAAATCAACTGATTCAAATCACTTTTGGTTTGAATCAACTTGATTTAAACTTTTTTCACTTAAATCAAACACTAAAAATTCACATTATAAAAATCTTATCATTATAAAAATCTTATTCATTGGAATATCGTCAATTTTAAACACACCACGCCATCAATAAACAACACTCCAAATTGTACAGTATTATTAAATGTGTACCTTTAGTCTAGAGATGGGCGCTGGTCACGTGATTTGCGTGATTCACGTGAATCACGCGTGAGTGTGAGTGATTTCCATTTCAATCACGTGATTGTGAGTGAGCGTGATTTGAAAAAAACCTGAGCGAGTGATTAGTGAGTTAGTCATTTATTTTTTGCGTGAGTCTGCGTGATTAGATTTTTTGATTTGCGCAATTTTTTTAAAATTTTTCTAAAAATTTTTTTTTTCGAGTTTTTTTTTTTTTGGTAAGAAAATTTTATTGCGTGAGTAGATTTTGCGTGACTCACGCGTGAGCGTGATTGAATCTGGCGTGAGTCACGCGTGAGTGTGAGTAAGTTTTTTATTACTCACGTGAATAGTGAGTGAGCGTGAGTAAAAAAATATTGCGTGAGGGATTAGTGAGTGATCCGATTATTTTTTGCGTTAGTGAGTGTGAGTCAAAATCCACTCACGCGCCTATCTTTACTTTAGTCAATAACGAATTTGGCTCTTCAGCATAAAAATAACTTTTAACACAAAAACAATGAATGATTTACATTTTTATTATACACATACATTTCCATTATATCGAAAAGTCGTGCATTATCCCACCCTTACCCCCAGTTTCTGTAATACGAACGCTATTCGTTCGTGACGAATTTGTGTGTATTTTGTTATTGTAACAAAAACAAAATACATGCAAATTCGTCGCAGACGAATGGCGTTCGTATTACAGAAACTGGGGGTTAATGTATATGTGCAAATTAATAAATGTTATATTAAAGCAATGTCTTGCATTTTTGTGATTCCTATGCATGCATAGGCTAAAAAATGCTGCCAATAAAATGTACACTATAAAATTCTGTTGCTTTGACTTTTTGCTTGCTACTACCGCACAAGAATATATGTTATAGTATGTGTGTGCGTGTGTAAAGTAAATACTTTGATTTAAGAAAAAAATGTTTAAATCAACTGAATCAAAACATTTTTGATTTGAATCAATTGATTTGAATCAAATTGATTTGAATCAATTGATTTGAATCAAATTGATTTGAATCAATTGATTTGAATCAATTGATTTGAATCAAGTGAATTAATTCTTTGTGGATTTGAATCAAGTTGATTTGAATCATTATTTAAACAAGGAATTAAACAAAAAATTAGTTAATTCTTTCAACAAAAAGTTGAAATTAATTCTTTTGAATCAAATCATCAAGAATTAATTCCCTGATTTATTAATATGAATTAATCTTTTTGCGAATCAAATCAAAAAGTGAATTAATTCTTCAAAGGTCTGACTGTAATAGAAGAAAGTGCTAAAAATATTGCTGCTAGAAACGGTTTAAAACTGTAAGTGTAAATAGGGTATAAACGCGCCTTAAAATTAGTTTTTGAATTAAACAAAAAAAAAAACTTAAATGTTAAATAATTCCAAAATAAATTAATTTAAATTAAATAATTTAAAATAATACATAAATAAAAAAAAATTTAAACATTTGATTTGTTACAGCTATGTACGACGTACATTGCACATTACGTTACCAACGTTGCATTGCCAGTTGAGTAACCAGCCCTTTAAAAACGATTTTTTCCGGCTATAAACTTGAAAATCGCTAGTTTATTAAACTTTTATTTTGCTTTTTATATTTGTTTTCTGTTTTCTTCATCATTCACATTTGTTTATTTATATTAATAAGACGGGATAAATATCGTTCACGGACGAAGTAAATATATTTTAATCGAAAAATAAAAAAAATATTGCGCTACGATTGCTGCTGCTGTTATTTGTTTTTTTTTTGTTACAATTCAATGGTAAAATAATAAAAAAAAGTGCAAATAATATAAAACGAAATATAAAAAATTGTATAAACAAATCAGTGAGCAGCTTTTTGTAAAAATCGTTTGCGGTGGAGTTTCGTTCGTTCAATCGCTGTCGTCGCTGCCTTCATTATCGTCCGTGGAAGTCTTGTTTTGTTGGTGGAGTTCATGTGAATTTGACATTTAGTGAATAAATCAAGAAAAAGAATTCAGATTAAAGTTTATATTAAGATTTTTTTCTTTCTCGTTGTTTAATAATATTTGTGTAATTATTTGTAAAAGAAAAAAATCTATTTAAGTTTATCGGGTTGAATGTGTACAGTGGAAGTGTTGTTGAAAAGGTGCTAGATAGTTTAATGTATTCATTCATAGTGGTGGTGGTGGTATAGAGTTGGTGGAGCAAAGCCTTTTAAGAGGGGTGGTTGGTTGTACAATTGTTACAGCTGCGTCGATTACTGCTGCTTTTGCCAGTACAATTTTCAATCTGTGATGCTGCATAATCGTGGCTTTTAACCAAAACAACAACACCAGCTTTAGGTTGGTAGACTGGGTAAATGGTCGCACCTTTTGCTAAGCAAAAAAAAATGTTACATGTTATTATCAGAATTGCAAAAAATTAAATAAATCTCAATATTTACAAACGTGTAAAGAATGAAAACTAAATATAAAACGTGAAAAAACGGCCGTTTATAAACCGGTAACTTGTTTAAAATTTAATTTGGGTTTTATAAGCAAAAATAAAAAATCTATTTTTAAATTTTCGTAGAAAAAAAGTGAAAAAATATAAAGGTTTTAAAAAGAAAATGTGCCAACAACAAATATACCTGCCTCATATTCCAAATCAACAACAAGAAAATCCTATGCCACCACCACCACCATCCTCATCAGCGTCAACAGCAAAGGGCCAGTTTAACAACAATCATCATCAGTATCATGAAAAGACGTTACATGGCACATCAACTAGTAACAACAAACTTAATACACAATTTTTATCCACTTATGTCCACCGGCGCCAACACCTACACACCTCCTCCGTCCTACTCTTAGTAAGAAGAAGGATGAGATTTTTAGTACCTGCTCAAAGGCCATGTTGTCTATCTTTTATGTTCAGTTTAATGCTGTTGCTTATAGCAAATACTATTCATATTGTACAGCCACATAATTGTCAACACTATCACCCCAAGGCACATGAGGTAAGCTTTATGATTTGAATTGATGATACAAGGTAACCTTTATTTACCCAATGACCTAATAACTTATGGTGTAACAAAGTTTGTTTTGACGAAGGCAAGATTTATTATTAGATCCCAGTAAACAAACACACTCTCTTTAGACTCCAAATGAGTTTGGAAAAAAATTTAAAAAAATTGAATTATTGTATGAAATTGGTTCATCCAAAAAAAGCATTCTGTATGACTCCAACAATAATATTTTGAAACAAAAAGTTAAAGAAGGGTGATAGATTTACAAGATGTTAAATTTGATAAATTTGTTATACCCGCTAAAAGTTAGATTTGAAGTTTGGATTTGAATTGTTAAATCTGTTATACATAGCGTAAATGAAAAAAAACAAGAAAGTTATAGTCGGCCAAGACCGACCATATGATAGTCTACACCAATGGTTCCCAACATTTGATTCTCGCCCCACTGGGGGCAATTTAAATGTTCCAGGGAGGCAATGATCATATTTTAATGATTATTTTTAGTTAAGTTAACTAAAAAAATATTATTTTTAGGTTAATTAATTACAAATATTTCGTTCATTGTTGAAAACTTTTACTAAAAACTGTGTTTAAACGCTGATTTTGACAAAAATTTTGCTTAACCACTTGAATTATAAAACAAATTTGTGAAGTAAAAAAAAATTGCTGAGTGTAGGGGGGACATGTTAAATTTTTTAACTTAAAAGTGGGTCATGGCGCAAAAAAGGTTGGGAACCATTGGCCTACACCAATGTTTTCGGAAAATGGGTCCCAAATCCAAACATGGACTAATTGGATCTGTCTTTTGTTAACTCTTTTATTAGTGTAGAAAAAACACACAGACCCAATTTAAGTCAAATAGGTTTATTTTTGTTATCAATAGAACGATTTAACCGAATATCGGTCGAAATTTTCAAATCTAAGTCCATGAATTTTGAAGTAATAATGCAAATGTCGGATAGGTGATTTGTATGGGTACTACAAGAAGGACTAATCCGATTCCTTCAAAATTTGGAATTATGATTTGTGCATACAAAATAATATTACCTGCCAAATCAAAACAATACCTATTATAATACGGTCATCAGAGTCATTTAAGCCAAATTCAAAGGGGGAGTTTGTATGGGGCTAGGTCTTAACGTGGACCGATTTTTCCAATTTCAATTTCAAGGCTTTGTCCTTGAGACAAAAGATGCTTAAGTTTCAATTTTCATGTCAATCGATTAAAAATTGGGAACTGTATCGTACTTAAACCGTTTACATGGTCTGACGGACAGAAGTCCGTCTACATGGAGTTGCCTTATTTGTGTTGCCAACCGATTTAACGAATATCGTGCGAAATTTTGATATGGGGACTTTGTCCAAAAATGGTCCAATTATATTAACAATTGATTAGGTTACTAAAGTACACGTTTAAAACCTACAAACAAAATTTTTATTTAATATTTCCCATTTTTATGAATTTTGAGCAGAGACCAAATATAACAGTTATATGTGTCTTTTTGTTTTAAAAAAATCATTAAACGAATGTTGTCCAAACTAAGAATTTAATATTTAAAAGGGCTTCAAGAGATGTCCCGTTATAAAATTTATAATAATTTCTGCGTAGAAGGCCTTCGGCCGGGATTAGGTATTACTAACTCCATGCATTCAACCCACCCTCTTCGCAAAATAAAGGTATTATGACCGAAGTTGATTTTTATAATAAAAGTATAAAATAACAGTTATTAAAAACTAGGCTTGGACTTAACATGTACCCATAGTTACAAACATCAGCACAAACTCATTATACCCTGTACCACAGTGTGGTGTAGGGTATAAACAATTTCAATTTTAAAATATATTTTGAAAATTTTATACTATATTTTGAAAATTTTAAACTACATTTGGACAATTTTATAATACATTTGGAAAATTAATAAATAAAAATTCTTCGAGCTAGAGGCCAGTTTTTCCTTGTAAATAAATATTCTTTTCCATTCCATTGCAATATTTCGATTCTCTTTGAGAATTATCATCTCAAAGAGAATCGAAATATTTCCAATTTAAATAAATTTTTATTTATTTAAATTTGGACAATTTTAAAATATATTTGGAAATTTTTAAAATACACTTGGCCAATTTTAAAATACATTTGGACACTTTTAAAATTTATTTAACAATTTTAAAATATATTTGGACAAGTTTAAAATACATTTGGACAATTTTAAAATATATTTGGACAATTTTAAAATACATTTGGACAATTTTAAAATACATTTGGACAATTTTAAATACATTTGGACAATTTTAAAATTTATTTGGACAATTTTAAAAATACATATGAACAATTTTAAAATACATTTGAACAATTTTAAAATCCATTTGGACAATTTTAAAATACATTTGGACAATTTTAAAATACATTTGGAAATTTTTAAAATGCATTTGGAAATTTTTAAAATACATTTGGACAATTTTAAAATACATTTGGACAATTTTAAAATTCATTTAAACAATTTTAAAATACATTTGGACAATTTTAAAATTTATTTGGAAATTTTTAGAATACATTTGGACAATTTTAAAATACATTTGGACAATTTTTAAATACATTTGGAAATTTTTAAAATACATTTGGAAAACTTTAAACTACATTTGGACAATTTTAAAATATATTTGGACAATTTAAAAACACATTTAGACAATTTTAAAATTAATTTGGACAATTTTAAAATATATTTGTAAATTTTTAAAATACATTTGGACAATTTTTAAATATAATTGGGGAATTTTTTAACTACATTTTGATAAATTTTAAAATACATTTTGACAATTTTAAAATATATTTGGACAATTTTAAAATACATATGGACAATTTTAAAATATATTTGGACAATTTAAAAACACATTCAGACAGTTTTAAAATTAACTTTGACAATTTTAAAATATATTTGGAAATTTTTAAAATACATTTGAACAATTTTAAAATACATTTGGAAAATTTTAAAATACATTGGGACAATTTTAAAATTTATTTGGACAATTTTAAAGTATATTTGGACAATTTTAAAATACATTTGGACAATTTTAAAATACATTTGAACAATTTTAAAATCCATTTGGATAATTTTAAAATACATTTCAACAATTTTAAAATCCATTTGGACACATTTAAAATTTATTTGGACAATTTTTTAATATATATTTGGACAATTTTAAAATACATTTGGACAATTTTAAAATATATTTGGACAATTTTAAAATACATTTGGATAATTTTAAAATTCATTTGGACAATTTTAAAACACATTTAAACAATTTTTAAATACATTTGGACAATTTTACAATATATTTGGAGTATTTTTAAATACATTTGGACAATTTTAAAATATATTTGGAAAATTTTAAACCACATTTTGACAATTTTAAAATACATTTGGACAATTTTAAAATTTATTTGGACAATTTTAAAATATATTTGGATAATTTTAAAATACATTTGGACAATTTTAAAATACATTTGGACAATTTTAAAATTCATTTGGACAATTTTAAAATACATTTGGATAATTTTAAAATACATTTCTGAGAATAAGAAATACAATTCTTCTGAAAAAATGTGTGAAAATAAATGATTTGTGTCTTTGCTAGTTATATACGTATTTATCTTCGCACACATTTTTATACCCTCCACTCTAGTGATAGAGGGTATATATAAGTTTGTCATTCCGTTTGTAACACCTCGAAATATTGGTCTAGGACCCCATAAAGTATATATATTCATGATCCTCGATCGATTTTAAGACGATCTAGCGATGTCCGTCCGTCCGTCCGTCCGTCCGTCCGTCCGTCCGTCCGTCCGTCCGTCTGTCCGTCTGTCTGTCTGTCTGTCTGTCTGTCTGTTGAAAACACGCTAACTTTTGAAAGACTTAACGGAGGCTCCTGAAGTTTGGCATATATGTTGGGCATTTACCTGGTCAGGTTGGTATTGCAATCCAGCGAAATCGGTCCAGTGGTTCAAAAGTTATGAGCAAAAGACTGAATTTCGGCAAGGGTTTTTCGTGAATTTTTGAGACAAAAAGCACTATAACTTTCGAAAACCAATTCTGAGGATGCTGAAGCTTGGCACATATATTTTGCGTTCCTCCAGCCTCGTTCGTATTGAATTTCAGCCAAATCGGTCCAGTGGTTCAAAAGTTACTAGCAAAACCGTGAATTTAAGATTAGCTTCACCTAAAATTCACGTGTTGAAAACCCGTTAAACCTGTTTTAAAAACATTGGTAAGTCACAAAAATATTTTACAACGTATTTTTGTCACTGAAAAATGTTTTTATACCAAAACAAAAAACAAAATACACTCGAAAAAAATTTTACACTCAAAAAAAATTTTACACTCAAAAAAAAAATTAGTAAATTATTTTTTTTTTTTCAAAAATTACTAAAAAAATTTTTTTTTAAACAAAATAAAATATTTCTAATCAAAACTGCTATTTTTTCACGTTAGAAAATTTATTATCACTTAAAATGGGCATTGTGGAGGGTATTCATAGATTCGTCCAAGTCGAATTTAATTTTTCTACTTGTTAAACTACATTTTGACAATTTTAAAATACATTTGGACAATTTAAAACATTTATTTGGACAATTTTAAAATACATTTGGACAATTTTAAAATACATTTGAACAATTTTAAAATCCATTTGGACAATTTTAAAATACATTTGGACAATTTTAAAAAAATATTTTCCATATGGACCAAATTCTAACACTTAATATCATGTGAACATTTTGGAAAGACCTGAACGGGGTCTGTTAATTTAAGGTGATAGTCCTGGACAAGTGAGCAACCGGAATGCCGGTTATACCCAATTTATTTCTCATAAAACAAGATATGATTTAAAAAAATATATTTTCCATATACAGTGACTCACAGTGAAAATGGTATGCTAGATATTACATA
This sequence comes from Pegoplata infirma, assembly GCA_963921195.1. Taxonomy (NCBI): domain Eukaryota; kingdom Metazoa; phylum Arthropoda; class Insecta; order Diptera; family Anthomyiidae; genus Pegoplata; species Pegoplata infirma. Next base: position 310,796,216 of record OY992536.1, on the reverse strand, counting down.
AAAATTCGTTAAAGACAAACACCGGTATTCATAACAAAAAAACGAGTGGCTATCATCCATAGATGGGAATTTTTCATTACCATTGAAATTTAATTACCATTGGTTGATATCAATGGTAATTAAAAAATTTTCATTACCATTTAATGGTAATTAAATTTTTTTAATTGAAAAAATAATTACTAATGGTAATGAAATGCACCAATTGTTGAAAAACACCAATTATAATTGGTTTCAAAACCATTGGTTTGCACATTTTATTTTTTTTTGAAAAGTTAAAAATTTAAACATCAAAGTATGTTTTTACAAAAAAAAATATGAAAATGTAAAGACAAAAAACAAAACGCAAAGAAAAATTTTAAATATTGTGTTATACAAAGGCAATCAAATGTATGATTGGTTTATAAAATGTGAAAAACTAAAACACCATATAACAAAAAACAACAGATTTTTCCAAATATTAACGATTTGGACAATATTGTGACGACTTTTACTAATGGTAATTATTTTTTTTAAATGATGCCATACCAATGGTAATTATTTTTTTTTAATTATCATTAGTAATTAAATTGATAAGTAATTTAATTGGTACAATTGATATAACCAATGGTAATGAAAAAAATTTCATTACCATTGACATCAATTAAATGGTAATTAAACCATCAATTAATTGGTCCATTTAATTAATTAGTCCCATCTATGCTATCATCGAGCTGCTAACTTTTTTACTCGCAATTTTCAATAAAGGAAATGTATATTCTTGATAAAACACACTCCTTTTATCAATATAATGAAGATAAAATTGCCTAAAATAGAGGGCCAAGCTTTTCCTTCCAGAAAATTGTGTTTGAAAAAGTTAGCAGCTTGATGATAGCCACTCGTTTTTTGTTATGAATACGGGCGAAAGTAAACAATTTCAACCCATATCATTATCAATCGAGTATTGTTTTGAAAACTGCTGTTAATTTATCAAGCTTTGATTTAAGCTTTAAAGCGTCCAGATTGAGTAAATAATAAATGATCTACGAGGGTCGATCTGGAAAATGACATTATTTATAGACAATTTTTAAAAAATTTTTTAAAAATATTTCTACGTCAATTTTTTCCAACTTCAAACAATAAAAATTTAAAAAAATCATCCAATAGATTTTATTCAGTGATCAACTTATTTTTGCAACAATCCAAATAAAAATCAAAATCTTTTAAATTCAGTAAAAGTGTCGTCATTTTTTGACCCCCAATTCTTTTGACCACCAATTTTTTGTAAACAAAGAAAATATTTTATTATTTTCATATCTCATTACTTTACACCAAGATTGTCAGGTGCGCCCTTAAGGGGTTAAGTTTATTGCTTATGACGACGGTGTTTAAAAAGAAGAAGAGTAGAAAGATAAATATAGAAAAGTGATGCCAAGTTTAGAGGGGTGTTAGGGATTTTTTTTTTATGTGTTTTTTTTTTATGAAGAGGATGATTTGGGAGAAAAAGTGAGGAAAGAAAACAGGAAGATTAAAATCTTTCCTTTTTGATGCGGATTTTGGAAGAGGACGGTCAAGTGCACCACCATTTTAGAAGAAAAAAAAAAGTAAAAGAACGCCGCCATAAATTTTTTTATTGCAAAAGCATTTTTATTTTTTTTTTTACAAGTGAATTTTGTTGTCATTTTACACAAACACTGAACATTTAAACACAAATTTTATTAAAACACAAAGTAAAATTAAATACAAAAAAAAAAGGAACAAAGAAAAGTAAAAAAATCAAAATTATAGAAAATATATTTTTAAAACACCTCTGACCGGTCCTGCAGATTAATCTTTTGGGAAGCAGCATCATCATCATCAACGCAGCACTGTGGAAGCACCGCCACACCTGGGGTGCTCAGGTATTCCTTAAGGTTTTTGTACCTTTTTTTGAACGAGTCACCTGGACGACTTGACGGACGGGACAGCTCGCTATTATAGAGAAATAGGTATATATACGTATTTATTAATATAAAATAAAATTTTAGGGAAAACATTTATTAGGGAAACTTATCTTTTTTTCAGTCCTTTTTGGAAATTTACCCAAAAGTGCGCGGAAGTTTAGGGATGAGCTCACGCCTAATATAATCGTTTAAGTTTAGGGAAAATTTGCCCACATAGGTTGCCCAAATGTTAACCCTACCCTGAAAAGAAAAGTAATAAAAAATTTAAAAAAAAAAAACAAACACAAAAAAATAAAATATATATATATATACGAAACACCAAAAATTAAAACAGAAAATACAGACTTGTAGACAGAAAGACGGACGGACAAGCCTAAAAGGAACCGCATCCATAAATTAGCCACGGCAAAAACTAAATTACCGGCGCCATAGAAGACATATTTACCCCTACAACAACTCGGTACCAGGAGCATATTTTGGCCTTAAATCATACAGAAAAATTATTATTTTTTTTATAATTTAACTAAATTTTTTTTTATTATAATTCATTTTTGCAAAATTTTGATTTTTTTTTTTTTAACAAAATATCTTTTTTTATCGTTAAACAAAAATGCTTTATTGAATTTTTCGCTTTTCACTTTTTTTCATCAAATGAGGTTAAATGGCACTCCATTTTGTTTTTGTTTTGCAAATAAGCCATAAGCCATGGTAAATTTAAAATACATTTTTTATAGTTTTCTTCTGAATTAATTTATTAAAAATTGTTTTCTTTTATAAAATTTTTAATAATGTTTAATAAAATACAGTTTGTAAATTGTTTATTGAAATTTTAAAAGGTTTTATTAATTTTTGAAATGAAGGCTTAAGTCAGTAAGTATGTGGTAGGTAGGGTGACTTGTGTTTGTGGAGGCGACTCTGGGACAACCAGAATAATAGTTCCAGTTGTCATGGTGAGATCCAACGGATTTCTAGTGGGAGGGCCACTGACTGACATAACACCCGTCAGTTAAATCCTGAAGTGTATGTGGCAGATTTGTTTTGTGTAAGTATGTTGGTGTGTTTTGTTTAGTTTCCGTTTGCGTCTGTTTACTTCGGGCTTCAAGTTCCTTTTTTAGAATTTACTTTTTGGTACACCTCAAGACTGGTATGAATTGTTTTGTTACTGTCATCCAGCCATGTTAGAGTAGCAAGAACCTTCCCCCTCCGGCGAGTTCTAGCCGCGCAATACGCGAGCATACCAGCAACGCTACTCATCTGGCAACCTTTCGTTCTATTTTACCCAGCGACAGTACAAGATGTACTAAAATTATTACACAATAGAATCTTTTCATCATTTACAAAAAATTGGTGGTCAACAAATTTGTAGGTCAAAAAAATGCCGATTGTTTTACTGCATTTAAAAAATTTTCATTTTTGTTTGGGTCATTGCAAAAATTAGTTGATCACTGAGTAAAATCTATTGGTCAATTTTTTAAATTTTTAGTGTTTGAAGTTGGAAAAATTGACGTAGAAATATTAAAAAAAAAAAATTAAAAAATGTCTATAAGTCATTCCCCAGTTCGACCCTCGTAGATCATTTAATATTTACTCAATCTGGACGCTTTTAAGCTTAAATTAAAGCTTGATAAATTACCTTAACAGCAGTTTTCAAAACAATACTCGATTGATAGTAATATGGGTTGAAATTGTTTACTTTGTCTTTAACGAATTTCTATGTAATATCTAGTGGACCATTTTCACTGTGAGTCACTGTAGGTCAAATTCCAACAGAATCTGAAACTTTTTCTTTAAAAAAAATGTCTTTAAATCTGAAACTTTTTCCGAAATTTTTTCTATACGAAAAATTTATCAGAATCTGCGACAATTTCTTTAAGAAAAATGTCTCAGAATCTGACAATATTTTTATACGAAAATTCTCAGTATTTGAGATTTTTTTATGCGAAAAATGTCGTAGATAAGAAACTTCTTCAATACGAAAAATGTCTTGAATGTATGACTTTCTATACGAAAGATGTTTTAACATCTGAGTCTTTTTCTGTCAGCATCTGAGACTTTTTTTATACGAAACATGTCTCATAATCTGAGACATTTTCTATAAGAAACATGTCTCAGAATCTATGACTTTTTTTATACAATAAAACGTCTCAGAATCCGATATTTTTTCTATATAAAAATTTTTTTCGGAATCTCAAACTTTTTCCATGCGAAAAATATCTCAGAATCTAAGACTTTCGATACGAAAAATGCGTCAGAATCGAAGACTTTTTCTATACGAAAAATGTCTCAGAATCTAAGACTTTTTCAATACAAAAAACGTCTCAAAATCTAAAACTTTTTCTATACGAAAAATGTCTCAGAATCTGAGTCTTTTTCAATACGAAAAATTTCTCAGAGTCTAAGGCTTTTTCTATGCGAAACATGTCTCAGAGTTTATGAAAATGATAACACTGTGCTACAGTGAAAAAATACTTCTGATGTGACATAGTATAGGTTGTTGGTCTTGTCGAGTAGATCACAAAAATGCCCATTAAACTTGCCAGACACCCTCAAATTTTAGAGTTATGGTCAAAAAACGTTTCTTTGGGACTTTTCTCACTAAACCTTTTGTAATTCAGAAAATTTTCAACCGATTTTAAATTTTTTAACTGTTTTTGATAGAAGAAGGATGGGGCTTTCCATGTGTGTGAATTTGTCTATACATATAAGAAAGATATTTATTGATTTTTTCTATAAAATATAGTTTTTTTGTTATTTTTTGAAAATTTTTCGAGTTTATCGATTTTTTTCTGCTATAGTTCATTTAACAACCTTTATATTTATAAAAGTATTTTTAATGAAAATTTGATTCTGAATACGATAAGCTTTATCCTGAAGAAATCGGATAACAATTGACAGAGTTGTGATAATTTTTCTAAAAAAGAAAATTAAGATTTTGCAGGAAATCGCCGTTCAGATATCCCAGGCAAAAAAAATTATTTTATCATAAGAGGTCATGTACAATATTTTTAAAGATTTTTGGCGCTCTGAATCCAAATCTGGCCTTTAAATTGCTCTATCTCGTCATGTTTTTGAGATATTTAACATAAACTGATATATCAAAAACTCAAAAAGATAGCGCAATTTAAAGGTCAAATTCGAATTCAGGAGGCAAAAAACCTTTATAATAATGATACGCGACCTCTTAGTATGTTCGTTTATTTTTTTTTTTTTTTGCCTGGGTTATCCGAACGGCAATTTCAAGCAAAATCTTAATATTCTTTTTTAGAAAAATTATCACAACTCTGTCAATTGTAATCCGATTTTTTCGTCATAAAGCTCATCGTATTCACAATTAAATTTTATTTAAGAATACGCTTGTAAATATAAATGTTGTTGAACGAACTATAGCAGAAAAAAATCGATAAACTCAAAAAATTTTCAAAAAATAACATAAAAATTAGATATTGTTGAAAAAATTCATACATATCTTTCTTATATGTATAGACCAATTCTCACACATAAAAATCCCTATCCTTCTTCTATCCAAAACAGTTGAAAAATTGAAAATCGGTTTAAGTTACACGTGGTTTAGTGAAAAAAGTGCAAAAAAATCGTTTTTTGACAATAACTTTAAAATTTGAGGGTGTCTGGCAAGTTTGATGGGCATTTTTGTAATCTTTTCAACGAGACCTACAACCTTAACTACCTCATTTCAAAAGTATATTCGATTTTGTGATTTTTGTAGCACAGTGTAATGAATAATGAAAATTATCAGATAGAGGGTTTTGCATTTTATAAAAAATGAATTATTATGATTTCATTTACGACATCGGTATATTTTTAACGTGATTTATTAATTATAACGGCTTATAAAAAATTCCGAACTCGCGGTTTGGGTCCACAGTTGCTGATTTTTAAGTCAAACATTTTTTTTAACGAATTCATCTCAAAAGTTGACAAACTATTGAGTATGTTATGTAAAAAAAACGATTTTGGTCCACAGATGCTGATCAGCATCGCGATTTTTAAGATTAAAACTTTTGTTTCATAACGTACACAAGACATCAAAGTTTTGAGCCAAATTTTTCAAAAAATTCAAACAAGATTTTTCAGAAAAAAATTAGCATCAGTGGACCAAAATCGTGGTTCTGGAATTGTGTTGACAAATTCATGTTCAGCATACAAAATTAGTATGAAAACATGTAATGCATGATGAAATAATTAAAAAAAAATATTTATAAATTAAATATTTAAAAAGATAGAGGGTTTTACATTCAGAAAAATTAATTGTGTAAGAGATAAAGAAAACCAAAAATGCAAATAAAATAGCAAAAAAATATATTTTTGTTCTGAATTTTACACCATAGATGAGGGCCGTTTTACTGAATGTTTTGCCATCAAAAATTCATTTTCGTAAAAATGGAAGATAGAGGGTTTTGAATATAGGCCCTCGATATGTATTTTATTTTGCGGTCATACTTTCAGAATTTATTGGTCTGGTCCATGTGTACAAAACTGTGTCGGACGGTGTAATAATTATAATTGAATTATTCACAAAATTAATTATTTTTTTTTTAATTCTGGTACCCAAATGGCCAACCTTGATATTTTTTTTCTAAATTAAATCTTTAAAATATTAGAATTTTCTTTTCCAAGAATTTTTTTTCTTAACAATTAAACTTCGACTGCAAAAAAATTTTATATATTTTTGTTGCGTATTATAATTTAAACTTAAAATTTCATGCTAAGTTCTCATGGCAACTCTCGGTATAAATCAACCAATAAACCTACAAACTACAACTTTCAAACACTACTTAATATTTTGAAAAAATTTAACTATAAGTGGAATTTTGCCTTTTACCTTTTTTTGTATACAGAAATTGAAAGGAAAATTTTATAAGGATCTTATATTGAAACATACACTTATACCACAATTCACAGATTTTTAAGTTGGAAAGTAAAGGAGAAAATTTGTTGATAGGATAGAATTTAAGTTTATTTGTTTAAAATTTTTTGTATTAAAAAAAAATGTTTTTTAAAAAATCTAAAATTTCTGGTTACCGGAGCAAAAAAGTTTGTATATAATTTGATAAAATTATATATAATCATATAGTTTTCAGAAAATTGTATAAAATTAGATACATGTTTGCAAAATAAAATCACCACTGACATACTGCTTACTCTCCCTTTATAAAATTGGTGACATCTGCATACAATTTTTCCAAATGGCCCCAATGACATGTCAGCAGTTGGTGCAGTGCTCACCAGTACCGGTGGCCACCAACAGTATGTTAAAACAACTGCTGACCAACTGCTGACATGTCATTGGGGACATTTTAAAAAATTGTATGAAGGTGTCAGCAATTTTATAAAGGGAGAGTCAGCTGTCAGGGGTGATTTTTTTTGCCGATTGGGGAAAGGCTCTTTGAAGCTTCTTGCTAAAAAACAGCTGATTCGAAGAAAATGTATATCTAATTTAATAAAATTTAATAAAATTATATCTAATTTGATACAATTTTATAAAATTTGGTATAATTTGATACAATTTGATATAATTTGATATATTTATATATAATTTGATATATTTATATATAATTATATCTTATTTTATCCAATTTTTTGGAAACTTAAACCTCTATATGGGGCATTCCATGTCAATTCGGACACTTTGAAATTTTTTTTTTTAGATTTTCCCAATTTGTTTACAGTTTTTAGTACCCTTCGAAAACTCCTTCGTGGTAAATTTTCAGAATGTTTTGGTGACCCGTTCAAAAGATATCGAATTTTTAAAAATTGGTAGTTTGTTCCTTTACCCAAACTTCTTTTACTCATAACTTCTTTAATAATTGTCCAAATTTCAATTTTTTTTTCAAAATTTTTGTTTTTTTACGTACTTTTTTAAAAAAAATCCCAAAAAATTCTTAAAAGCGCTCTAGTAAGCGATTTTTAAGTTTTAAAATTTAAATCTCATTTTTGAAAATGTTTGTACTCACCTACCCTCTATCTTTAACTGTTAAGGCGGTCCCCATACAATTTTTTTTATTTTTTGTAAATTTGTTTTATTTAATCAGCTTCTACCGGTCCAATGGTGCGTCCGAGAGGGGTCATTAGTGAGACCGACCCCGATTTATTTTAAACCTACAACATTTTTTTAAAACATACCTACGCCCTATCTCCACTCCCTAAGTAGGCTCCCATACAAATAACAATTGGAGAAAATTTTATAAAAATGTAATTTTGTATGGGAGCCTACTTAGGGAGTGGAGATAGGGCGTAGGTATATTTTAAAAAAATGTTGTAGGGTAAAAATTAATGGGGGTCGGTCTCACTAATGACCGCTCTCGGACGCACCATTGGACCGGTAGAAGCTGATTAAATAAAACAAATTTACAAAAAAATAAAAAAAATTGTATGGGTACCGCCTTAACAATTAGAGATAGAGGGTAGGTGTGTTCAGAGAAAATGTTTGGATTAAAAAAATATTGTGGGTCGGTCATACATTTTGTTGCTCTGAGGGCACTATTAGGGCAGTTAGAGCGGTTGGAGCAAATTTTAAAAAATGTCGTTTTGTGTGGGAGCCCCCTTAGAAATTGGAGATAGGGTATTAGTTTGTTCCAAAGAAATGTTAAGACGAAAAAATTAATGGGGGTCAGTCTTATAAAGGACCCCTCTATGACGCACCATTCGAGCAGTAGAAATGATTTTAAGATTGGGAAATTACAATAAATTTTTTTCAACAAATTTAAAAAAAAATAGTAATAATCGTTATCCCACGATCCTACTGGGCAAAAAATTTGTAGAATCGATAGAAGTTTTACACAAAAAAATTTCGAAAAATCGAAGAGTACAAACATTTTCAAAAATGAGATTTAAATTTTAAAACTTAAAAATCGCATACTAGAGCGCTTTTAAGAATTTTTTGGGATTTTTTTTTAAAAAGTACGTAAAAAAAACAAAAATTTTGAAGAAAAAAAATTTTAAATTCGGACCATTATTGAAGCAGTTATGAGTAAAAGAAGTTTGAGTAAAGGATCAAACTACCAATTTTTAAAAATTCGATATCTTTTGAACGGATCATCAAAAAAGTCTGAAAATTTAACACGAAGGAGTTTTCGAAGGGTACTAAAAACTGTTAACAAATTGGGAAAATCTAAAAAAAAAATTTTCAAAGTGTCCGATTTGACATGGAATGCCCCATATATAATCTTATATAATTATATATAATTTAATCAGAAAATTAAATGAAATTATATATAATTTGATCAAATATCGGAATTTTTATACCCTCCACTTAGTGATAGAGGGTATATAAGTTTGTCATTCCGTTTGTAACTCATCGAAATATCGGTCTGGGACCCCATAAAGTATATGGGGCATTCCAAGCCAAATCACTCACTTTTAGACCCGACCCCTTTCGATTTATTTTATTTTTGGATATGTTTTAGTCCTTATTAAATGCAACTTGGACACCAAATTTCAGCCTTTTATTCCAAGATGGTGTTGAGTAATCAATTTTTCAAAATGGCGATTTTCTCCAAAAAATTAAAAAATTGAAATTTTTAATTAATTTTGACCATTAAAAAATATAGATATTTTAAAAAAAGTTGGAGAACGTTTTGTTGGTATTTAAATGTAGTTATAGAAAAAAAATATGAAAAAATTATTCGAAGTAACTATCACTTATTTTTTGACGTTTAAAAATTAAAATCGACTTTTTTAAAAAGTCCGAAACCTTCGATTTTTTTGTAAAAAACTTTAAAAATTCTACTCTAAATTACGCAACTTTTAAGCTATTACTCGAGATGTGACCACAATGCTTTCTATTTTTTTTTTAATTTTTAAAATTGCACCTTTTATGTTTTGGCTCTGATTTATTTTATATGGAGCTTCAAAAAAAAAAAAAAATTGGTAGATACTGACCCTAACTTACCTTAAATATATTCATTTGGAGGTAAATATACGTCTCACAAAAATTTAGGACGATCGGACATGTGTAAGGCGTTTAGCATGGTCCTTGAAGTTTAAAAAACGGATTACAAGGAAAAATATGATTTTTTTTCTGTTTTCGCAATTTTTTTGGTATTTTAAGTTAAGTTTTAATTCAAGTGATTACAGAATTATGATGTGGAGTAAAATTCCTTTCTAATAAGGTACTAAAAACTAAAATCGGTTGAAAATCAGCCAAGTTATTACAACTTCCCCAGGCATCTAGCGTGTGCCATACAACTTAATTAAAAAATACGAGTCCCTTTTTTTAAATTTATTGAAATTTTCTACTGTAATAACATTTTTTCATTATTCATGTTTCAGTGTAATATTTTTTTTGGCTTTTTCAAATATTAAAACAAAAAAAAGATTTTTTTTTTTTTTAAATAGAGATTTCAAAAGGGTGTTGAAAATGCAGGCATTTTTAGCACTAATTTAAAAAATGTTAGCAAACCACAATATGAAAAATACTTGTCATCTAATTACATTTGAACTTGAAGAATAAAAAAATGTTATTACAGTAAACAATTTCAATGAATTTCCAAAATCGTATTATATTGCTTAATCAAGTGTTCAGCCATACGTTAGATGCCTGGGGAAGTTGTAATAACTTCGCTGATTTTCAACCGATTTCAGTCTTTGGTACCTTATTAGAGAGGCATTTTACTCCGTATTATAATTCTGTAACCATTTGAAATAAAATTTAACTTAAAATACCAAAAAAATTGAGAAAACAGAAAAAAAAATTATATTTTTCCTTGTAATCCGTTTTCTAAACTTCAAGGCCTATGCGGAACACCTTATCATGGATAAGGTCGTTCTTAGTTTTTGTGAGGCGTATTTTTGCCTCGAAATGAATATATGTAGGGTAAGTTAGGGTCAGTATCTATCAATTTAGTTTTTTTGGAGCACCATATAAAATAAATCAGAGTCAAAAAATAAAAGGTTCAATTTTCAAAATTTGAAAAAAACTAGAACAAATGGCGATCACATCTCGAATTATGGCTTAAAAGTTGCGAATTTAAGAGTAGAACTTTAAAACGTTTGTAAAAAAAAAAATCGAAGGTTTCGGATTTTTTCAAAAAGTCGATTTTAATTTTTAAACGTTAAAAAATAAGTGATAATTACTTCGAATAATTTTTTAAATAATTTTTTCTAAAACTACATTTAAATACCAACAAAACGTTCTCCAACTTTTTTTAAGATATCTATATTTTTAACTGGTCAAAATTAATTGAAAATTTTAATTTTTCCATTTTTTTGAAAAAATCGCCATTTTGAAAAATTGATTACTCATCACCATCTTGGAATAAAAGGCTGAAAATTGGTGTCCAAGTTGCATTTAATAAGTAATAAAACATATCCAAAAATAAAATAAATCGAAAGGGGTCGGGTCTAAAAGTGAGTGATTTGGCTTGGAATGCCCCATATATATTCATGATGCCCGATCAATTTTAAGACCTTCTAGCGATGTCCGTCTGTCTGTCTGTGGAAAATGCTATCACGGACAAAATATTGCACAGTGATGACTAAAACTTAACATATTTATTGGAAGTTCTCCCGAGAAGTTTGGTATTGCATTTGAGCGATATCGGTTCAGCGGTTCAAAAGTTATGAACGAAAATGTAAGCACACCTCGAAAATTTCAGTACATTCAACATAACCTAAAAATACAAAATGCTTTAATTCGGCTTTTGGTTGATATATGTGAACATAATTGAACACCAAATGGTATTTAAACAAGTACGAACATATTTTTTGACAAAAAAAGAAAAAAATCGCGGATTTTTTTTTTACCAAATTTTTTTTTTGCGGAAATTTTTTTCTTCAATTTTTTTTTTTTTTTCAAAAGTAATTCCTTTTAAATAAAGTTTTTTGCAATAATCTTTTTATAATTGTGAAGGGTATCACTGCATTCGGCAAGGCCGAATTTAACTTTTACTTGTTTTAATATGAAATTATATGAAATTATGTCTAATTTGATAAAGTTTTATACAATTTGATATAAATAGATATAAATTGATCTATTGTTGTAACTTTTTTTTAAAAAATAACTCAAATTTTAAACATTTCTTTAAAATTCCCTTTAAATAACCGGCCGTTTATCAAGTAATTATTATTTATCAATGACAGACATCTTTTCTTCCACATTTATATTGTTAACTTTATTTTATTCAATGAAAATGTCGTATTTTATATTTTTCTTAATCTGCTTCCAAATTCTTTGAAAATTTTAATTGGAGCTCTTTGAAGCCACTTGCTAAAAAAAAACAGCAGGGACGAAGAAAATGTAGAAAATTGAAAGTGAAACTTAAAAAGAAGTAAAGGAGATTGAGGGTGGGTGGATGGATGGATGGATGTATGTATGACAAATGTTTTTGGTTGGCTACCAAAACAAGAAAACGCTTAACAACGAGAGTCTAACCAAACCTACTTACTACTAATTCAATTATTTATTTTTTTTGTTTTATACAATTTAAGTTTAACGACCAAAAACAAAATAATTAAAACACTTTTTTTATTTGTTGTTGACGCTGCTGTGTTTTTGAAACAAGAATTAACAAGAGTTATTTCTGAAATGTGGGCAAAATTATCAAAGACATTAGATAGAATATGTACAAACAAACATTTATATCCATCTATCCATCCATCCATCCACCTATAAAAGTCATTAGTATCATTATTTCTGCTAAATTATCTTTGGTTTATCTTCAATTATGTTTGTTAGAATCGTTGCTTTTTTTTTTTTCTTTAAATTTTGTAATTTTCGATGACAACGTTGTTTTTAAGTATTGTTTTTGGTATTATTTTTATAACATTCACATTACATCCCAACAATTGTTGTTTTGGGTAAGGAGTGTTATGAGTTCACTTACAAGGAAGGTGTCCCCCATGACATATATCTGTGTTCAGTGTAATTGAAGTAAAAATAATTGTTTAAGTACATAAAAAGTACGTTGTAGATATCACAGGCCCACAAAATGTTAACAAAATTCAAAACCCCAAAATTAGAGATTTCCTAAGGATTTGAGTTGTGCTTAATCCGAATCTGTACTCAGAATATCTCTATTACATCAGGTTTTCGAGATATCTTAGAGACGTTTTTTTAGAAAATTTTCACCAAAAACTCTAAAATTTAATTGAAAAGCGCCATTGCTTAAAATGTTCTGATTTGGCTTAAATTAAGTTGAAATGAAAATAATCAGTAAAAAAAATTTGTTAATTCTTTTTTAAACGTAGGAAAAACCGCAATTTTTAGAAATTTTTTGACAAATTTCAAATGGCGATATCTCGAAAATTAAAATTCGAATTTTCAATTGATATTTAAAAATATGAATTGAAGCTCGTAATAGATAAATTGTAACTCGTAAAAGATCAATTTACCTTTTGACAGTTACTATTATTAATTTTTGTGAACAATTTTTAAAATTTAATTTCCCAACCCATCTCTTAACAATCTCAGTAACTTCAACAAGTAGATCTTAGACTTTTCAGTCCAAAGGACCATGGTCCTCTAAATCATTTATATATCGGAAAACTTCAATGCAAGTGTACACCATGGAATACCTTCCTTGTTTAGTTGCTGCACAAATCATCATCGTCATCATCCAAAAGCAACCAATCAACTTGGAAAGAAAACCAGTTTTTTCTAACTACTTAAATCGTGAACGTTTTTTATATTTGTGTGGAGTTATAAAAGTACAAGTAATTAATTTAAAATATTCAATTTTACAACATGTATCAAAATAATCGCAATAAATAATTATTTTTAATATGAAAAACAACAATTAGGAAATTCTGTATGTATCTTAAAGTCCTTGAAAAATTTTTTATACCCTCCACTTAGTGATAGAGGGTATATATAAGTTTGTCATTCCGTTTGTAACTCATCGAAATATCGGTCTGGGACCCCATAAAGTATATATATTCATGATGCCCGCTCGATTTTAAGACATTCTAGCGATGTCCGTCTGTGGAAAATGCTATCACGGACAAAATATTGCACAGAAATGACTGAAACCTAACATATTTATTGGAAGTTCTCCTGAGAAGTTTGTTATTTCATTTGAGCGATATCGGTTCAGCGGTTCAAAAGTTATGAACGAAAATGTAAGCACACCTCAAAAATTTCAGTACATTCAACATAACCTAAAAATACAAAATGCTTTAATTCGGCTTCTGGTTGACAAATGTGAAAATAATTGAAAACAGTACGAACATATTTTTTGACAAAAAAAAACGCGGATTTTTTTGGCAAAATTTTTTTTCGCGAAAATTGTTTTTTTCAAAAAAATTTTTTTTTTCGAAAGTAATTTCCTTTTAAATAAAGTTTTTGCAATAATCTTTTGGAAATTGTGGATCGTATTACTACATTCGGCAATGCCGAATTTAACTTTTTTACTTGTTTGAATTACAATTGATCTTTTTCGAGTAACAACCCGACTAAAAATAAATATACAGGTCCATATATAATTTGAAATTGAGCCATATATAATTAAATATGGCACAACACGTATTTGGATAAAATAAGATGATGAAATTGGTGGATCAAAATAGCTTAAAATTTGTTATATTAGATTAAATATGATCGTTTTTGATCCGAATATTGGGTTTATCTAATTTGATATAATTGTATATAATTTTATATAATAAGATAAAATATGTAGAATTTTGCATAAAATATTTTTTTTATCTCATAATTTTCAAATTTATCACAAGTTTTTTCGGGAAATGCAAAAAAAAAATTGAAAAAAAAAAAAAAATTTGTGTCCGGAAAAATTTCCTAAAACTTTTGTTAATAAATTTTTACTTCAAAACGCAAAAAATGTACCAAAAATATTTTTTATCCAGGAATTAGAAAATATTACAAAACTTTTTCAGGACTTGTAAAATTTTTCAAAATTTGGCAAAAATTTTTTTGTTTAAATCATTTTTAATGAAATTCTTAACTCCAAAACGCAAAAATTATTTGCATCTGGAAATTAAAAAAAAAAAATTCTCGGGACTTAGAAAACTTTTTTCCCCCGATTCGGAACCATATATATATGTGTATCTCATCTTGTATGAGGTCAGACATGGAGTTGTATATCATATATTTATTTATCTAATATTGTATGAGGTCATTCATGGAGTCATATAAAATATTATATGCAACATCTAATTTAATAAAGCTTTATATATTGTATGTGGAGCAATACATGATTCGATATCGTTTTATATGGCACCATATTAAATTTTGGGTGTAAAACTTAATACAAGAAACATTCACATATAATTATGTAAAGTACTGTGTATTAGGGGTGGGATAGTGCACGTGTTTTCGATTTCGACACGCTAGAACCGCTTATTTTGTGAGGTTCGTAAAAAAAATGCATGGGCCAAAAAATGGGGCAGATCGGATAGGATCTAGGGGTCGCTCATCGGGGTCAAAGTTGGGCGTAGAGGGGAAAAAATCCACAAAAAGGCCCAAAACTCCCCTGGTTTTGCTCCTAGAGGGGTTAAATGTGAGACCGGCCCCCATTATTTCTTCCATTTGAACACTTTTGCCAAACATACCTAAGCCCTATCTCCAATCCCTAAGGGGGGTCCCATACAAAGGTTCAATTTTTAAAAAATCTTGCTCCTACCGCTCTAGCTGTCCTAGAAGTCACCCTAGAGGAATCAAATGTATGACCGACCCCCAATATTTTTTCAACCCCAACATTTTCTTAGAACATACCTACCCCCTATCTTCAATCCTTAGGGTGGTCCCCATACATATTTTTTTATTTTTTCTTAAATTGTCATATTAAATCAGCTCCTACCGGTCCAATGGTGCCTCCTAGAGGGGTCATTATCAAGACCAACCCCCATTAATTTTTAGCCCCCAACACTTCCCCTGAACATACCAATTCCATATATCCAAGTCCTAAGGGGTCTCCCACACAAAATGACATTTTTGTAAAACTTGCTCTCACCGCTCTAACTATCGCAGGGGTGACCCTAGAGAAGTAAAATGTGTCACCGACACCCAATATTTTTTCAGCCCCAACATTTTCCCGAAACAAATCTACCCTCTATTTTAAAGCCTTAAGGGTGTCCCCACACATTTTTTTTATTTTTTATTTTTTTTTTATAAAATCTGCGCCTACCGCTCCCATTCTGCCTTTTAGGAACGGTAAATGCAGACTGACCCCCATTAATTTTTGCCGCCTACATTTTTTCTGAACATACCTACGCCGTATTTCCATTTTGTAGGGGTGCTCCCCTGGGGAAAACTAAATTAGTAATGTATGTAGAGAAGTCAAATGTATGACCTGCCCATATATTTTTTTAGCCAAAGCATTTTCTTCAAACATACCTGCCCTCTATCTTCAAGGTGTTACCCCACAATTTTTTTATTTATTTTATCGAAAAATCCGAAGTCTTTAATTTGTAATTTAATAGTAACTTTTGTTAAGCGTAAAAAAATATTTTTTTTTAACTTGAAAATAATAAAAAATTATAAATAATATAACTATAAATCAAATTAATTTATTTTTATCGTGTGATGGATATTGTTTCCGATTTTCGGCCACGACCTGAAGCAAAACTATTTTTTCTCCTCGTTACGGCACAACATTTTTATTAATTTTACGCCTCTTTCGGCAGAGTGGTTGACAACATGTAATTTACGTAATATTTGCAGCGCTCGCTGGCAGTCCTGACGATTTTCCCAAGTATTTGGATCGGAAGCAATGAAATTTGTTGTTATTCCGAAGCGTGCAAAAAATTTCGGAGTCTCAGGTGTAACGTAGTGGCTTAAATCAGTTTTCATGAGTTCTTGATTCACTTGTTTCGATGTCATGCTAATTCTTTTCCAACCTTCGAATCCAACAACATGTACTGGAGGATTACAATCCTTGTTGCAACTGTCGCCGCTATCCTCTGAGGCATCTTCTTCCCCGATATCATCGTCTTCTTCTTCCTCGCTGTCTTCGTTAGACGATTCGTCCATCTCATCGTCAGATAACTCTTCCTCCAATTCCTCTTTCTCTTCTTCAAATATAAGAATTGAATACGACATTTTTCGTTTTATTTCACAAGAGATATTCGGATCAAATAGTTCGAGAGCAACAGCTTCGCCACTGAGATACCAGAAATGTCCACAGAATCTCTTAACCAATCGTTGCGACAGAATCTTATCAATTGAAGCATAATTGGCAATCGCTTTCAAAAAATTCAAATCATTATTTGGAGCTTCTATTGCTTTGGTAGCGCTAAACCAAGCTGTTACGTAAATTGTTATGATGAAAACGGTCACATCAAGAAGTGCATTTAATTCTTTTTTGGTCAAACCGATATATTTTCGGAACAAAAACATTTTTAGGCAATATATGTCTTTTGCCATCCATCGAGCATGACTGATGGGTCCTCGTGGGCTAAAATGCTTATTAGGAATATTTTCGCCAAGGTATAATAAAACAATTTCAAGAAACTCCATGTAGTCGTCTCTGGGTTGCTTTTCTTTTATTTGAGCCTAACAAAACAACTTGATGTCAGTTTGGACTAGAGCTGGTATGTTACCTGCCACTTCCTCATCTTATATGCCAAGACTGTACGGTTTGTCTTTTATATTTTCACACTGCTCTTTAAAACGCGCAAACATTAGCACTCCTGGTCCAGACGTTTTGCGAATTTGGTTACAAACACTTAGTTTTCCCCAGGGGAGCACCCCTACAAAGTGGAAATACGGCGCAGGTATGTTCAGAAAAAATGTAGGGGGCAAAAATTAATGGGGGTCAGTCTGCATTTCCCGTCCCTAAAAGGCAAAGTGGGAGCGGTAGGCGCAAATTAAAAAAACAAAAATTAAAAAAAAAAAAAATTGTGTGGGGACACCCTTAACGCTTAAAAATAGAGGGTAGGTTTGTTTGGGGAAAATGTTGGGGCTGAAAAAATATTGGGGGTCGGTGACACATTTAACTTCTCTAGGGTCACCCCTGCGATAGTTAGAGCGGTGGGAGCAAGATTTACAAAAATGTCGTTTTGTGTGGGAGACCCCTAAGGAATTGGAGATATGGAATTGGTATGTTCAGAAGAAGTGTTGGGGGCTAAAAATTAATGGGGGTTGGTCTTGATAATGACCCCTCTAGGAGGCACCATTGGACCGGTAGGAGCTGATTTAATATGACAATTTAAGAAAAAATAAAAAAAAAATGTATGGGGACCACCCTAAGGATTGAAGATAGGGGGTAGGTATGTTCTAAGAAAATGTTGGGGTTGAAAAAATATTGGGGGTCGGTCATACATTTGATACCTCTAGGGTGACTTTTAGGACAACTAGAGCGGTAGAAGAAAGATTTTTTACAAATTGAAACTTTGTATGGGACCCCCCTTAGGGATTGGAGATAGGGCTTAGGTATGTTTGGCAAAAGTGTTCAGGGGGAAAAAATAATGGGGGCCGGTCTCACATTTGACCCATCTAGGAGCAAAACCAGGAGAGTTTGGGGGCTTTTTGTGGATTTTTTCCCCTCTACTCCCAACTTTGACCCCGATGAGCGACCCCTAGATCCTATCCGACCTCCCCCATTTTTTGGCTCATACACTTTTTTTACCAACCTCACAAAATGAGCGGTTCTAGCGCTTCCAAATATTGCTGCTTAAAATCTCACACGACACTATCCCACCCTTACTGTGTATGGCCGTATATAAATATATTAAATAATATGTTACTATATCTAAACTTTTTTAGTCGGGAATTGATATTTTTAGAATTACCATTGTAATCTTTGACTTACAATTGATCTTATGCGAATAACAGTTGATCTTTTTCGAATAACAGTTGATCTTTTTCAAATAACAATTGATTTATTTCGAATTATAATTGATCTTTTTAGAATTATTATTGATCTTATTCGAATTACAATTGAAACTTTCGAATTAGAAATGGAATTTTTCGAATTTTAAGTATAATCTTCGAATACCAATTGATATTTTTCGAATAAAATTTGTAAATGGGGTGATTCAAATTGTTTAGAATATTAAAAAAAATTGATGTTTGGACTAAAACAGTATTACCAAAATTTTTTAAGTAATTGTGAAAATGGGAAATACTTGGGAAATTCCCGAAACAGTCGTTAATTTAATCCTCAAAATTACCAATTTTTTGAAGGCAAAAACTGTATGTGTATTTTTTGGGAGAATATCCTAAAAAAGAATGCAGAGTTAACACAAATACTTGTTATATTAATTTACAAAGGGTAGAAAAATTACCTCGAACTACAATAAATTCGTTTTCATTGTAACAAATATTTTATATTATTTTGAAAAACCATTAAAAAGTATTGTTTTCTAATTAAGACTGTCTGGCATCATCTTAACCTGATGCAATTATTATATTTTTTTTAATATCCTTGTTTATTTTATATCTTACAATTTCTTTATTTATTAAAAACAACAAAAAACCTGTTGCAATATTTATAATAAGACAATTAAAATTTTGAAAGGCAATCTCTATTATTCCCCGATTGTTATTTCGTTTGTATTAAACAATATATTTAAATTTTAAAGTAAAATTGGAAGTGGAAATCAATCGCAGAAACAATTACAAATTTTACGAATTTTATGGAATTGATATTTAACGAATTATTTTATTTATCAACTTTAATTTTATCAAAGAAATAAACTGAATTCCAAGACAACTTGTTTAAATATTCAAAGAAAACACAATTGCAGTCTTAAAATTTTTGAAATCTCAGGATATGAGAAACTAGAAAAAAAATGATATCCCAGTCGGCAAAAAAAATCACACCTGACATACTGCTGACTCTCCCTTTATGAAATTGCTGACATCTTCATACAATTTTTCAAAATGTCATCAATGACATGTCAGCAGTTGGTCAGCGGTTGTTTAAACGAATTGTTAGTGGCCACCGATACTGGTAGACACTGCTGACCAACTGATGACATGTCATTGATGACATTTTGAAAAATTGTATGAAGATGTCAGCGATTTCATAAAGGGAGAGTCAGCAGTATGTCAGGTGTGATTTTATTTTGCCCACTGGGATATTAAATTTAAATTCTGACACGAACTAGAAATAAATTTTTTAAATTTAATTCATTTTAAATTGAATTCATTTCTCAACAATGTTTAACTTCTCTATATCATCTATAGCAAAATCTAAATTATAACAATTTGTGTATACAGTTTCGTTTACATGTTTGAATTAAGATATATTTTTACTCACGTAGTCGACTTAAACCCAGTAGAAAATTTTAATAAATTGAATGAATGAATTGAATCGGACTCCCTCACTTTAGTGAATATCCTTATGATACAATCACAGACTAATACAGACTCGACATAAGTGACAGGTGTCAAAAAAGTATTTCTTAACCATATGGTTAATTTTTTCAAATTATTCTACGAATTAGGTTAGAAAGAGAAAGCTAATATAAAGCGCCATTAGAAAAAACGATGACAGATCGGTTTTTATTGTTTCACACACTCCTAAGTCGTAGAAAGTGTTGCCATGTTAGCTTAAAGCTAGCTAAATACCGCTCTATTTTCTCCTAAAATCTCTTAGTTTTCCCCATTTTTTTATATAAAACTCTACTGTCGAGTCTGTATATAGTCTGTGATACATCCATGCCCACTCCGAATTTCGTTACTGGTTTTACCACCACATAAAAGAAAGATCAGTATAAGAGTTCCCATTTCTAAAAATATCATCTGCGGAATGTATATTAAATAAACTTTATTGTATAACTTTATTTTATTTAATTGTAAACGTTTAACGTCCAAATTCATAAAATATAAAAGCGTTTAATAACAGGTTTATTAATCGAATTGCCATACAAAATTTGATTTATAAACCTCTTATTATCCCCTTTCAACTCTTATTATGAATTTGAAAGTAAGTCTTTCACAAAAACTTTTAAGAATAATTTAAACAATAACAGAGTAAAAATTTGAAGGATCAGTACTGATCCGAAAAATGGATCGCTACACTCAAAATAATTCTACAGTAAAAGGTTTAGTAAGTGATTTTGTACCAAAATCTACTAATTAGTTACTAATTTTAATATCTTCAAGGCACTAAAATTAGTAATTTTTACTGGTTTTGAATAATATTAGTAAAAAATTTTAGTATTAGTTACCAATTCCTGCACTAGGTCCTTTTGGACTAAAATTTAGTTAAATTTTTAGTATTGAATACCCACGTTTTTTGTGTGTGTAAGATTAGATCAGTTTTAATTGGACGGATACAATTTCATCCGAAAAACGGGTTTATATAATTAGATAAACCCATTTTTCGGATAAAATTGTATCCGTCCGATTTAAACTGATCTAATCTTAGCGATCCATTTTTCGGATCAGTACTGATCTTTCAAATCTCGGATCAGTATTGATTTTACTCGGATCAGTACTGATCTTGCTCGGATCAGTACTGATCTTTAAAATCTCGAATCAGATGTGGTATATAAGAATATATATAAACATTTTTACCCGGGTAAGATTAAAATAACCCCATTTAGCCCAAAATCATGTTCGTTCCGGTTAAACATTTTCTAAAAAACTTTCGCAATCACGAAACTTTAAATAAAAATAAAAAAATGAGTAAAAAATATTTTGAATTTGAAAAATGTTGAGTAAAAATCTTTTATACCCTCCAAAATGTAAAAAAAAAAATTAAAAAATATGTCAGGGGCGTTTTTTTTGGGGGATGAGGGGCTGGTGGGATCAGTGGGGGCGTTGGGAGCGATAAATATACAAAATGTTTCATTTATTTAACAAAAACACAAAATAACATGCAAAAAAGTGTATTTTTTCAGAGGTTCGTTCAGTTCTTCAAGGTGGAACTTTTTTCCCCCTGGCCCGATTTTGCCCATTCACGAACTTAACCTGCCTATGAACATGAGACATATTTGTGCCAAACTTCAGGAGTCTAGCTGTTTTATTTTGGACTGCATCGTGTTATCTACAGACAGACGGACGTACAGACGAACATTCATAGAATGTCTTAGAATCGATCATGGATCAATAATATATATAGTTTATGGGGTCCCCGTCCGATATTTCGATGCGTTACAAACGGAATGACAAAGTGAGTATACCCATATACTGTGGTTGGAGGGTATAAAAAAAATCCTTTCATTTCGTTCCCTATTCTATTCCACTCTTTTTCGTTTCCCGTTTTATTCTACACCATTTATAGATGTAATTCGAAAATTAAAATTAACAAAAAAAAATCGAAAAAGTTTTTTTTTTTTTTAATTTGTAATGCGACGATTCCATTTGTAATTCGGAAATTCTATTTGTAATTCGAAGATTTCAATTGTAATTCGAAAAGATCAACCGCAATTTGAAAAAGAACAACAGTAATAAAAAAATCGATTGTAGTTAAATAATTCAAATTGTAATTCGAAAAAGATCAGTTGCAATTGGAAAAAGATCAATTTTAATTAAAAACGATCAATCACAATTCGAAAAAGAGCTAGAGTAATTCGAAATAGATCAATTTTAATTCGAAAAAGATAAATTGTAATTCGAAAAAAATCAAGTCTTACAATTAGTCGAAAAAGATCAATTGAAAATTGTAACTCGAAAAAGATCAATTGTAATTCAAAATAAAAATAAAATGTAATTCGAAAAGGTCAACTGCAATTCGAAATAGATCAATTTTAATTCGAAATAGATCAATTGTAATTCGAACAAGTAAAAAAGTTAAATTCGGCCTTGCCGAATGTAGTGATACCCTCCACAATTTTATAAAGATTATTAAAAAAAAACATTAATTAAAAGGAAATTACTTTTGAAAAAAAAAATTTTGAAAACAAATTTCCGCAAAAAAAAAAATGGTAAAAAAATATGTTCGTACTTGTTTAAATACCATTTGGTGTTCAATTACGTTCACATATGTCAACCATCAGCCGAATTAAATCATTTTTTTTTTAGGTTATGTTGAATGTACTAAAATTTTGGAGGCGTCCTTACATTTTCGTTCATAACTTTTGAACCGCTGAACCGATAATGCTCAAATGCAATACAAAACTTCTCGGGAGAACTTCCAATAAATATGTAAAGTTTCAGTCACCTCCGTGTAATATTTTGGCCGTGATCACCATTTCCACAGACAGACAGACGGACAGACGGACATCGCTAGAATGCCTTAAAATCGGTCGGGGATCATGAATATATATACTTTATGGGTTCCCAGACCGATATTTCGATGAGTTACAAACGGTATAAAAAGATCAATTGTAACTCAAAAATATCAATTGTAATTCCAAAAAGATCAATTGTGATTCGAAGATTCCAATTGTAATTCGAAAAAGATCAATTAAAAATTCAATTGATAATTTTCGAATTAATATTGGAATCTTCGAAATACAATTGATCTTTTTGAAATTACAATTTAACTTTTTCGATCTTTTTCGAATTACAATTAATCTTTTTCAAATTACGATTGATCTTTTTTAAACGACATTTGATATTTTTGGGATTACAATTGATCTTTTTCGAATGGCAATTGATTTTTTTCGAATAAAATTTAATCTTTTCGACTTACAATTGATCTTTTTTGTTTTTTTTTCGAATTGCAATTTATCTTTTTCGAATAAAAATTAATCTTTTTCGACTAACAATTGATCTTTTTTTGAAAAACAATTGATCTTTTTCGAAATAGTATTGAAATTTTAGAATTTGAAAGAATTTATGCAGGTAATTCAAAAAAATTCCTACTAGGAATTGAATATAAAATAAGTACAATCACATAAACGCAACACAATGATAACAAAAACTTATGAATTAAAGATAAAGATAATAATAAATCTACTAAATAAGTAATAATAAAAATAAATAAACACAACTCAGATTGCTTCATGTACGATACTCATATAGTGTTGTATACCGGGGGAGAAATGAGAAAATTTAAACGAATTAAGTCAACACTTATTTAAGTTAATCTTATAAAAATATACGAATGAATATGACAAGTGTAGCCACATTTAGTTCTACTTATTAAAAAACACTCAAGTTGTGTTGCATACATTATTCCCCTTATATTAAAAATGTCTTAATTCGTTAAAAAAAAAAATATTTATAAATTGTTAATATTAGTCGTCACGTGATTAATGCAAATTGCCTGAGTGCGATTTAATTCAATTAAAAATCTAATTTACTTTTTTTCAAAGACAATTACGTTTTTCCCCATTTCTAAAATCATGGATTTCGTTGCTTATTTTTTTTTTGAACAATTTGAAATATTTATATGGCAGCAAAAATCAAAGCTGGAGGAACAACTTTCTATTAAATGTTTGTCATCACTCTTCTGGATAAAATTTAATTAAGTTTATTTTGATTGAAATATTTTAAGCCTTACAAAAAGCAACTGAATTCGTGAAATATAATTAAAATACATAAATATTGTTATAAAATTGCTTATTTACTAGAGATGGGATCGTGAGTGTCTTTTTAATCCTTATCAAATTTTTTATCACCCTCACGAAAGGACTAAATGTATCAGAATCGGAGTTTTAAAAAAAGGTCTCAGATTCTTTATCTGTAGAAAAGGACTAACGGCCGTATTCAAAATGAACAAGTAAAAAATTTAAATTCGGCCTTGCCGAATGTAGTAATACCCTCCACAATTTTAAAAAGATTATTGTAAAAAACTTTTTTAAAAGGAAATTACTTTTGAAAAAAAAAAAAAAAATTTTTTTAAAAAAATTTCCGCAAAAAAAAATTTTGTTAAAAAAAACCCGCGATTTTTTTTCTTTTTTTGTCAAAAAATATATTCGTGCTTGTTTAAATACCATTTGGTGTTCAATTATGTTCACATATGTCAACCAGCAGCCGAATTAAAGCATTTTGTATTTTTAGGTTATGTTGAATGTACTAAAATTTTTGAGGTGTCCTTACATTTTCGTTCATAACTTTTGAACCGCTAAACCGATATCGCTCAAATGCAATACCAAACTTCTCGGGAGAACTTCCAATATATGTGTTATCTCCGTGTAATATTTTTGTCGTGATCATCATTTCCACAGACAGACGGACAGACAGACAGACGGATTCTACAAAAATAATGAAAAACAAGTAAGAAAATTATAGTCGGTCAATACCGACCATATAATACCCTACGCCAGAGTTTCCCGAAAAATGGGTCCGATGGATCGATTATATCTATATTTTGTCAAATCTTTAATAAGTGTAAAAAACACTCACAAATCAAATTTGAGTGAAATAGGCTTCTATTTGTTGACAATAAACCGCTTTAACTGAATATCGGGCGAAATTTTCACAAGAGGCCTAAGTCCAAAATTGGTCCGAGGATTATCAGATTTGATAAGGCTTTTAAGTACGCGTTTAACATCACAAACAATATTTTAATTAAATGTTTTCTATTTTCATGAAATTTGAGAGATTTATATGAAAATCGGGAAGGTGGTTTGTATTGGGGCTACAAGAAGAAATAGTCGGATTTCTTTAAAATTCGGAATGGGGATTTGTGAAGACAAAACACGTTTACCTGCCAAGTTTCGAAAATATACCTATTATAACACGGTTATTAAAGTCATTTGAGCCAAAACTAAAGAGGACCTTTGTATGGGGGCTAGGTCTAAATATGGACCAATCAATTTCAACAGGCTTCGTCCTTGGGCCAAAAGTGGCTTAAGTCTCAAATTTCAAGTCAATTGATCAAAAATTGCGACCTGTATCGTGTTTACACCGTTTACATGGACAGACAGAAAGACAGACGGACGGACGGACGGACATCGCTAAATCGACTCAAAAAGTGATTCTGAGTCGATCGGTATACTTAAAGGTGGGTCTAGCACCAATATTTCGGGTAGTTACAAACATCATCACAAACTCATTGTACCCTGTACCACAGTGTGGTGTAGGGTATAAATAAATAAAAATGTATCAGATTTTTAGACTTTCTCTACAGAAAAAATGTCTCAGATTATGACAGATTTGTTTTTTATATAGAAAAAATATCTCAGATTCTGAGACTCTTTTTATAAAAAAATGGCTCAGATTCTGAGACTTTTTCTATAGAAAATATGTCTTAGATGCTGAGACTTTTTCTATAAAAAAATTTCTCAGGTTCTAAGACGTTTTTCTACAGGAAAAATGTCTCAGATTCTGAGACTTTTTCTAAAGAAAAAATGTCTCTGTATCAGATTCTGAGACTTTTTTATAGAAAAAATGTCTCAAGTTCTGAGACTTTTTCTGTAGAAAAAAGCCTCAGATTCGGAAACTTTTTCTCTAAAAAAATGTCTCAGATTCTGAGACTTTTTCTATAGAAAAAATGCCTCTGATTCTGAGACTTTTTCTATAGAAAAAATATCTCAGATTCTGAGACTTTTTCTATAGAAAAAATGTCTCAGATTCTGAGATTTTTTCTATAGAAAAAATGTCTCAAATTCTGAGACTTTTTCTATAGAAAAAATGTCTCAGATTCTGAGACTTTTTCTATAGAAAAAATGTCTCAGATTCTGAGACTTTTTCTATAGAAAAAATGTCTCAGATTCTGAGACTTTTTCTATAGAAAAAATGTCTTAGATTCTGAGACTTTTTCTATAGAAAAAATGTCTCAGATTCTGAGACTTTTTCTATAGAAAAAATGTCTCAGATTCTGAGACTTTTTCTATAGAAAAAATGTCTCAGATTCTGAGATTTTTTCTATAGAAAAAATGTCTCAGATTCTGAGACTTTTTCTATAGAAAAAATGTCTCAGATTCTGAAACTTTTTCTATAGAAAAAATTTCTCAGATTCTGAGACTTTTACTATAGAAAAAATGTCTCAGATTCTGAGACTTTTTCTTCAGAAAAAATGTCTCAGATTCTAAACCTTATTCTATGAAAAAAAATGTCTCTGATTCTAAGACTTTTTCTATAAAAAAAAAATGTCTCAGATTCTGAAACTTTTTCTATAAAAAAATGTCTCAGATTCTGAGATTTTTTCTATAGAAAAAATGTCTCAGATTCTGAGACTTTTTCTATAGAAAAAATGTCTCAAGTTCTGAGACTTTTTCTATAGAAAAAATTTCTCAGATTCTGAGACTTTTTCTATGAAAAAAATGTCTCTCGTTCTAAGACTTTTTCTATAAAAAAAAATGTCTCAGATTCTGAGACTTTTTCTATAGAAAAATGTCTCAGATTCTGAGACTTTTTCTATAGAAAAATGTCTCAGATTCTGAGACTTTTTCTAAAGAGAAAACCGGGAAACCAGTACCAGAACCGAAAATACCGTGTACCGGAAAATGTGGAGCACTAGTACAGACCGAGCTCTGGCTCTAATTCTATTTGTTATGAGGGTTTAGGCTGAAAAATCAGAAGAAAATTTCAAAAATTTTAGACATTTTGATATTTCTATACCGGTTTTAAACACTCCAGTCAGTGTCAGTAGGATTTTAAATGTCGGTTTGTCTTGTTAATGGGAAAAGGTTTTTCATATACATATGTGAATTTTTATAAAAATGTATACTCAAAGAAAAAGCTTCATTATATTTGTGAAAACTGCCATAAATATAATGAAAATCTTCATTAAAATTCGTCCAATGTAACAGTTTCATAAATACAATGAAACGGTTTCATAATTGTTTATAGGGTCAACATTTACGAAATTTTTCACTATATTTATGAAAGTTTTAATTCTGTTTTATTTATTGGAAAAGTTTTCATAAATAAAATAAATATTATGAAAGTTTTCATAAATATAATAAATAAAATTTCATAAACTTTACTCTTACTTACTCTTCATAAATATTATGAATGCTTCATAAATACGATGAAAATTTTAAATATTTTATTTATTTTTTCTTAAATATTTAATAATATTTGGAAACTGTTTCATAGTATTTTTGAACCACTTCATTGGAACTATGGAATAGATCCATATAATAACAAATACTTAAAAAAAGTAATATTATTTTTATGAAATGTTTTATAGTATTTATGAAATATTTCATAACATAATTTTCAAGAAAATAATTTTTTTTGTTTTAAATTTTTTTATGTTGGTCATTTTTGCAAGACTTAATCGGCACGTGTTTCGGAATTTGTCAAATTCCATTGTCAAGATTATTTAGCAAAAATAGAAACGATTTACTACAAAGTAGCAAACGAGTCTAATGACAAATCGTTTGTGCACAAACTAAAATATTAATACATATTCGCATCTATTCACAATGAGAATTAGAAAGACGAAGAAATTGTACCATACTAATAATTTTAATTAGTAAAGAAAATAATGACCTCGAGCCAGAATAAACATCCTCAAAATATAATATTTTAAAGGTCGAATAAAACTATTTTTATTTTTTAATAAAAATTAATCAGAAATATTTCATAATATTTATGAAACAGTTACATTGGACGAATTTTAATGACAAGTTTCATTATATTTATGAAGTTTCATAGTATTTATGAAATGTTTCATTAATATTTCTTTTTTTTTTTGAAATAAAATTTTTTGATATTTACATTGGAAAAACTTAAAAAAGGAATACAAATTTTAAAAATCGTTTTCAGGAGCTATAATTGTTTTACACAAATTTCTTAATCATTTTACAAAAAATCATATGGCACGTTTATGATTTTTTTTTATGAAATCTTGAAATTTTATGAAGTACATTTCATAGACTTTTTTTATTAACCTTCATTATATTTATGAAGGTTTCATAAATGTAATGAAATTTTATGACAAAAATATTTATGAAACCATGTCATAAATATTATGAAGCATTTTTCTCTTGGTGTATCTCACTCGAGAATCAAACCACGACTATTTTGTCATATTCACAGACTGATTGGTACATTAGACCTTTTACTTAAAATAAAATATTTCTAGTCCAAATTTTTTACTTTTTTTAAAGTTCTGATTAAATTTTATTAAAATTAACCTTTGAAATATTATATTTGGATTAGGGTTATTCTAGCTCGAGGTAATTTTTCTTTACTTTTTTTTCTTTAATAAAAAAGTTCTTTTCTACTCAAATTCATTTAAATTAATTTTTTTTTTGCCATTGTTGAGGGCATTCATGGTCTCGTCTAAGTCGAATTTAACTTTTTTGTTTTTTTAAATTACTTTAAATGGTGTAGTCTAGTTTGTTTTTTTAAATTACTTTAAACGTTGTAGTCTAGTTGGACTAATTAATTTTATTTATCTTTATGTGTCCTACATTATTTAAATATTCATAGCCAACATTTTTCCATACAAATTAAGTAGCATCATAATTGTTTGTATATATTTGTTTCCAAGATGATGACAGTACAAATGCCTTCAAGTTTTTTTTAGTTTAAGATATTTTAAATAACTTATTTGCATGTGATTATATATACCCTAGTAAAAATATTAAGTTAATAGATCTAATTCGATCCGTGAAATGGTTGTATCAAATAATATCTAATTATTTTAGTTCCAAAAATACAAAAAAAAATATACAATTTGATCCCGGATTTGGTCAAATCTAATTATATCAAATTGATTTTATAATATCTATTTTTACATAATTTGATGGAAAAACCTAAAATACGGATCTAATCATATATGGGGCAATATCTAAACATATGAAGTAGATCAACCATATTTTTTTTACCCGACTAAAAAAAAGAATACGGTGCCATATATCATTTGATTCCAAAAATGAAAGATCCAAAAATATATGATTATATCTTATTATATCAAATTTTATATTATTAGACATAATTAGCTCCAAAAAATGGAACGGTAAATTTCATCTAATTTGATATTAAAGATCATATAAAATCTAATAAGATAAAATTATGTATTATTATATCTAATTATATCTGAAATTTTTTACTCGGGTATGTACGCATATTTCATACATGAAAAATGAACTAAAACTACATAATTAAATGAAGTTTTTATGGGGAATGCCGCAAAAAATAAATAAAAATATAGTAATTATCATAATTTAGACACAAGTCCGTCAGCCAAACGTAAATAAATTGTAATGACAAATATTCATTTGTACACTGCTCAGCCTTAATTGTGTTGCGCTGTTATAATGATGAAGTGTGTAGTTTTTTTTAAATTTTTTATTTTTTTTTATGAAGTAACACTAACCAAATTATGCAGCCAACTAACAACAGGCGTTACTGACTTGGCAATGAGGTAACAATTTGACAATACAATATGAAAGTTTTAACTGTGACGAACTAAATTCAACTGGTATTGAGTGTGCTAAACTGAACTAAACAAACCGGGGTGGTGGTTAAGATGATGATGAACTTGTACGCTAAAACATTTAACCGATGGAACCAAGAAAACATAAATACAACACTAAACCAACCAATTTACACTTACACCGCAAATATCATATCAATGAAACTAGTCAAAAACATATGAGTGTTTTATAATATTCGGCATTACCGAATATTATTTACACTTTATTATTTTTTTTTTAGAAGAAACTAGTAAGAAAAGGTAAGTTTGACCTTGTCTATACCGCCCACAATGTAAAATGAAAAAAAAAATTTTTTGTTTCAAAAAATTGTGAAAAAAGTGTAAAAATAACAGTTCTTTTTAATTCCTAAAAAAATTTTATTATGCAGATAGCAAGTTTTGAATATTCGCCCTCGATATACTTTGTGGTCCGATTTTTCATCAGCTACAAACAAAATTACAAACTTATATATGACTAGGGTGACCATTTTTTTCTGAGCTTAAATCAGTACGCCGAAGTTTTTATGTTTTTTTTTAGAAATAACTCTCTAAAATTTTTTTCTATGAGAAAACTCTGATGTTTTTTCAACACTCAAAAAAAAGTATTTTGAGTAAAAACAACTGTTAAACAACCGCAAAAAACAACTTTAAAAAAAAAAAAACTGCAAAAAACAACTGTTGTCGTTATTTTGCAGAAAATTTAGTTGACTTTAAACGACTTCATTGGAATGTTTTGATCGTTTCAGTGCAGAAAATATAACAAAATTCCACAGGTTTTGAGAATAAGAAAATCCCTCAGATTTTCAAGACTTTTTCCGTAAGTTTTGACAACTTTTTCTGTAAGAAAACTTCACAGCTAATAAGCACGTGTTTTTTAAAGGCCCATTATGACATTACCTCATCTAAGATCTCAGAATCATCTGGATTCATGCAATCATCATCATCTTTCTAAAAATATAAAAAATCCATCGAGCCATTGAACTTTTCGTTATAGAAAACCTCAAAGATTCTGTGCGCATTGTCATATAAATTTAGGGAGATCAAAATGACCTCATAATCAGATTAATTTTTGCGTTTTTATAAATTATCTCATTTTCAGACTAAGTTATAAAAAACAACTCTGACGACTTATATTATGGAAATTCAAATTTTTGTACAGAATTTTCGAATAAAATTATTTTTTATGTTGAAATGTTCAAAAATCAGTACAATCAGTACAAATTTTAAAAAATCAGTACAAATCAGTACAACATTTTTTGATCAGTACACGTGATCAAAAATCAGTACATGTACTGATCAAATCAGTACGAATGGTCAGCCTATATATGACCTCAAATACTTACAAGGAAAGTCTCCCTAGTGTCACCATACGATCTTTATGGAATTGTTTTTATTTTAGACAGCTGGAAAAATAGAGGTGCACTTATTTTTTTTAGTGTCCAAAATTCATATTTAGGGGGTGCAAATGAGAGAGTAAGATACGGCCATTTTTGAGCTTTTTTCGTTTATCTCCTATATCATCGTCCGACAAATTTAAAATTTTGGCTGTACACATGAACCGGACCAACAAATTCTGAGAGTATGGCCGAAAATAAAATACTCCTCCCCCAGTTATTCAAGAGCAATTCTCGTTTTCGCGAAAAATGCAAAAAAAAAATTTGAAATTTAATGCAAAACATTTTTGTAGAACATTTTAACCCTTTTAATCAGTGATACGCATTTTTGTAATTCCTATTCCCGCGGGAATAGGCGCTGCTTGTGCGCTGTCAACACACATACACTATAAAATTCTGTTGCTTGAGCAAATTTGTTGACTTTTCGCTTGCTACTACCCACACAAGCATAAATGTTATAGTATGTGTCTGCGTATCGCTGCTTTAAATCAATGATGCCCATTTCTTTACACAATTGTGTATTATGCTCTTCACACACATTCTTATGCTCATTCATCTTATGCTCATTCATTTCATTTTTTCTTCAAATGCACTAAAAGAAACAAATGATATCATTCAAGAAATAATGTATTATAAAAAATTCTTTTGGTTATATCCAAAGTCTTTTATGTTTTAAAACATCTTTTAATTAAATTGAAAAACTTCATAAAGAATTAATTCAATAATTATAAGTGAATTATTCACAAAATTAATTAATTATTTTTTAAATAATTTAAATATCATTAAAAATTTAATTCAAACCTAAATTAATTTATTAATTAAAAATTTGATAAAAAAATAATGTGAATTCATTTACAATTAGAAATTAACTCTTCAAAGGTCTAATATTTATATATTTCTTAAATAAGATCTTCTATAAATGGTAAACTATTGGTTAATTAATGGTAAATAAAGTTTTCGACGATAAAAAAAAAAATGTTTCTGAAAATTTCATAAAAATTGTATAAAAATAAATACAAATATATATTTTAATCATTAAATAAATTTCAATTATTTATCTGATTTTAACGGCATCTTTTATAATTCGGTTAATTATTTTTGTTCAGTGCAGTCTCTCTCTTGCTCACTAATACTACAGCAAAAATTTTTTGGACATCGCTGCTTTAAATGCATTGTTGCCAATTTAGCTATTTTGTAGCTAGATTTAGCTATTTTTTTTTGCATCTAGCGACAAAAAAAGTCATTTAGCTCTTAGCTACAAATCTAGCTACTTTTTTTGTTCGCAAAATTTGTGAAAAAGTGTTTTTTTTAAACCGTTTTATTAGCCATATTTTCAAGTTGACATTTCGTTAACGTGCTATTTAAGTGTGTATGACATCTGCTAGTTTTTCAACTTTTCAAAAAGTTTTATCAGGGGTTTTCTATGATATTTCCTTTAACTTCAAACAAAATTTTTAAATTTATCAAAAATCTCTCCATGATAAAGTTACTTAAAATTTTCAACATCAAGCAAGTATCGTATTGGCATAATTCATAGAGAATGTTGTTTAGTACCAACATAAAGAAAAAACAGCTATGGGTTTAAAATATAATAGTTTTCATCTCTCCAATAACGGATAAAATTTTACACCAGTATTCATAACCAAAAAAACGAGTGGCTATAATCGAGCTTTTAATTCGCATTCAGATAATTGTGTACTAAAAAAATTGGTACTGCGAAACAACTCCCAAATGAAATAAATCCCAATGAAATAATTTCTAATGATATAAGTCCTAAGAGGAATGAATTAACTCCCAACTTTAAGAAATGAAATAAGTCCCAAAGAAAAAATGAAACAAGTCCCAATATTTGGGAGTTATTTAAAATCAAAATACTTACTCCCAAAAAAATTAAAGAACTCCGAACGAAATAAGTCCAAAAAAATAAAATAAGTTCCCATTACAGGAATTATATCTATTATGAGTACTTTTTACGTATACAAAATGAGGTGCTGATTCACAGAAAATAGTGAGGTGCTGATTCACAGAAAATAGAAATTCACAGGAAATAGTTCACAGGATCAGCAAATCCAGAAATACATACATATAACATATAGATTAATAATGTTTCTTTGTTAAAGAAATTGATTTAAAAGCTTAATTTAATAACTTAAGCATTGGAAGCAATTTCTAAAGTTTCATGCGTTATAAATTATATCTGCGATATAAAATATGAGTATTTAAACTTTTTGTTTGCAAAATTTAATAAAAATATTTGAAAATATTCGTTTTAATACCAAAACTAACTTATTTTATTATTTAATTAAAAACTTTAGCAAATAAAACCTTTTAAAAACCACAAATCCAAAATCTAGCTATAAAATAGCTAGATTTTTCAACTGTTTATACAAATCTAGCTACAAAATAGCTAGATTTTTTAACTGTTGTTAAATTTAGCTATTTCTAGCTATTTTTTTGTCCAATCTAGCTACATTCTTTTAAAAATAGTTGGCATCAGTGTTTAAATGCACGATTAAATGGTTTTCTAGGAGAACATTACAAATGAGGACAAAAATTACCCTAAAAATGGAAGATAGAGAGTTAATATGTTCTACGAAAAGAGCCGTCTCTAAATTTCTTTTTCTAAAGCGTGTAAGTGCTGGACAGTGACATTAAGGAAAGGAGTAACATTGAGGAAAGGAGTAAAAGTTTGTCAAGGAAAATAAGAAAGAAGGTAGGGGAACTGCAGAAGAACTTTTGGAAGAAGGTGGGGTCTAAAACGGTATATTATCCACTGGATGTATCTTGCGATAATTAGACCAATACTTACCTAAGGTGCGCTTGTGTGGTGGAGAGCAGTGGACAAGAAATCATATCTCTGCAAACTACAGAAGGTACAACGACTGCCGTGTGTGGGTATCACAGGTGCTATTAGATCAGCACCCCATGCCGGCCTGGAAGCAGCAAAATCGGTTCTCAGGTTAAGAGAGTCGAAAATGCTTCAGCAACGCTCTTGAGAACACTCTACCATATTAAGTACAGTGGGCGGGATGGAACTGGAACAGAGAACTGACTATATCTCACCGCATACGAACTTTAACAGAACCTTCGAAGTCCAGATACCGACTAGGGAAGACTGGGCAGAAAACTCTGTTATAACAGAGAATGCGATCTCAGTCTTTATGGACGGATCAAAGATGGAAATGGGTACGGGTTCAGGAGTGTACTCTGAATGCCTCGAAATAGGGGCCTCACTAAGACTTCCGGATAAGTGTAGAGTTTTCCAGGCTGAGGTATTTGCAATTGACAAAGCCGCGCAGATGATTATGGCAAGGGACCTTCGTCCTTGCGCCATTAGAATCAAACACTGTAAAATCGGGAATCGTTAGGAATTGTATACAATCCCTTCGTCGAATCAGTCAGCACACAGTCAAGCTAATCTGGGTCTCTGGATATAGGGCGGTCGCAGTGAACGAATTGGCTGATGAATGCGCTAGAAAAGGCTCGGAATCTTTGAGGGAACGTGTAGAACCTGACATCTCGGATCCTATAGTGGAATTGATGAACGAAATTGAAAGGATATCTGAGAATAGAATGAAGGATAGGTGGATATCACTGACAAAATCCTGAGAGGACAAATCCTGAGAGGACAAAAAGTATTCTTACTTTTGGCAAACGGACGGTTAGCCTATTAGTGGGAGCACTTACAGGACACTTTATAATTGGCCAAATGGCCGTGCGTATGGGAATTTCTAATAGGGACTATTTCACTTGTTATGTGAATGTCCGGGTCTGATGAAAAGCCACCTTAAGATTTTTCGATGACCTAGATTGTCTAAACGGTGTCTCATTGATATCTCTAGCCGAATATCTTAGAGAATCGGGGTGGTTCAGAAAGTAAAAAAGTTTTTGTATCAGAGGGGAGTAGGGAAATGACAATTAAGGGAATCACAAGGGGCCTTATGGCAACCGAGTGAATTTGCCAATTCGGCGGACGCCCATCCAATCAACAGGCAGAATCGATCGGATCTTAAATCTGTATTGAGCTAAACTTGCTTGAATTGGAAATTGGAATTGGAACGTGCTGGTATGCCTTTTTAAACTGAAAAATAAAATCTGCTTTGTTCCACGTGGGAGACTAATCAGAAATAGGCAGATAGATAAACGTTTCAGGCTACACGACAGTTTTGGCCATCTTTTAATCAAAGGCGCACAAAGAGCTGCTTTCATTACCAAGAGGGGAGATTCGATGGCAATTGTTGTAATTACTGAACACCAAATGGTTTTTACCGAAGGAAGAGGTGAAAACTATTAAACACCTTATCTAACATTGCCCGGTACATTCTGGTCAGAGACATGCTTTACTGTGCTCTAGGGAGCTATACCATCTATCTGATTTTCGGAGGTCAAAATTCTTAGAAGCTTTATAAGAAGCTCACATGAAATTTAGCTCCGTATGAAACACATAACGGACCTCAAAGTCTACATTTGCTGACTTAAAGCGCCAACGGTATAGCTGACAATAAAGTTGCAGATATGTTCGGACGGACACGCTCAATCTTTAAGAGTTTTATGAAAAAATATCTGGTTGGGATAACTGCAAGAAGGCTGTGACAACCCGAGTTTTAGCCGAATGACATTTTGCGACAACCTTACAAATTCGATTAGAATATTTACGGTTGTGGCAACTAGATTTGTTATGATCTCTTGCATCATTTTTTTTTTTTTTTCGATATGTGGGTATCCCCTTTTCTTAAAATAGCAAACGTCATAACAAACTCTTAATACCATATTCAATCAAATAGGTGCAAACTAAACAGCTGACGATATTTCAAGTTTTTCTACTATTTATGAACAACAATTGGCATCAGTATTGGCAACCAGCACCAGCTTTAAAAGTTTGAATATAAAATAATATCGAACTCAAATGAAAACGAAAGTGAAAGCATTGTTATATGCCGCATTGATCGTGGTTGGCGGTCGGTCGGTCGGTCGGTTATATGGTTGGTTTGTTGGTTAGTCGCAAGTGCGCGCCGGTCGCTCACAACTTCTGCACATAATTGTAACAACAGCTAGTAAAAAATTTGTTAGTACATTAAAACGCAATCATCCAACTTACCAAAGTAGCTAACTTAACCAACATGCGAAATATCATGTTTATATTTTATTTATATATCACTTATTTACTACAATAGTGTCATAAGTTAAATAACGTGATTTATGAGTTTAATATACAAGATTCTTCGTTAAATCATGTTTTATATTGTGTAAAGAAATCGTATTAATTAGGGAGTAATTCTCGGAGTCGATAGCGGTCGAAATTCTACTCGAATGTACGATTTCACAATTTTTCTGTATGCCTAAAATTATGCTATGATAAATACAAGCTTTATACATTTTTCTCTTACTACACTGAACCGTAAAAAATAAAGTGCTTGTATTTATCAAAGCATAACATAAGGCGTATAGAAAAATTGAAAAATCGCACGTTCGAGTAGAATTTCGATGCCTATCGATTTCGAGAATTGGCCCCCTGATTAATACGACTTCTTAACACAACATAATACATGATCTAATAAAGAATTCTGCATACTAAACTCATATAAATCACTCCGTGAATTAGCCCCCAGGTGTGTGATTGAAATCTATAACGAACGAAATCAATGCAAATGTGTTCTTTTCCGCTTCCCGCGCAATTTCCGGTAGATTGAAAGTTAAAAGGCGTTGGGGGACAGACATCTTCCATCTCGCTATTAATGTTGTCAAATAAATAAATCATGGTTTTTGCATTTATATTATACAATTTTATCATTATTTGAGTTATTTTTTTGTATCTCCGCCCTCAAAAAGGGGCGGACCTAAACATATTGACTTTCCGGATTCAATTGGTACAAGCGCAAATTGGTGAACTTCGTATGTCATAAAATCTCGATTAAATATTAATCGTTTTCGGTTTCGATTTCTATAGAATATATTTACCGCTTGGTAAGAGAATGTGACATTTTATTGGCCTTTTTTTTAACGAAAAACCAAGTTTTCTGCAAAATCATGTTTTTAGAGTTATGTCACTATTGCAGTAAATAAGCAATATGTTGTTGATTTGTTTAGCTGTTGTTTTTACTAATCGTAACAGCAAATGTTTGACTTACTGACTAGTGCTGTTTGTATAACTGGCTGGCTGGCTGACTGACTAAATTATTGATGAGCTATAGTTTTCACGTTAAAAATTGGAACGCGTTAGTTAATATTGTATGCACATTGTCAAATGCATTTGGAATGCAAATCCTAATTTAGTAATTGAAACGAAGATCATCCTTCTTCAATCCATGAATGGTTATACCCGGTTTAAATGAAATCTGATGATTTACAAAATGACAATACTTATACGTCCATGTTTACGAGGGCTGATTAATAAGTACATATTCTGTTTTTTATTTTTATGTTTGGTTTACATTAGGGCTTCCAATCGGGATATTCGGGATTAAGCAAATCTCGGGGTTTCTGATTTTCAATCTCGGGATTTTAGGAATCCCGTTTTTTTTGGATTTTTTCAATAATTTGTATATAATATAAATTTCTAATCTTAACTCCTTAATAACATTTTTAAGTGGCGTGAGTGGATTTTGACTCACACTCACGCAAACAATAAACTAATCACTTGCGTAATTTTTTTTACTCACACTCACTCACTATTCGCGTACAAGTGTATAAAGAAGTAGAAAAATTGCACACCCGCACGCATGACTCACGCTGGATTCAATCACGCTCATGCGTGAGTCACGCAAACTCTACTCACGCTATAAAATTATTTCACCAAAAATTTTATTTTTTTTGCAAGAAATTAAAAAAAAATCAAAACACGCAAGCTCCCGCAAAAAAATTAATTACTCACGCAAAAATTCAACTCAATTACTAATCACTCACGTAGATTTTTCCCAACTCACGCTGACTCACAATTACGTTATGGAAATAAAAATCGGGATCCCAAAAATGTTTCTTCAATCCCGAATTCCTGGATTCAGAAAACCCAATCCCGATTGTAAGCCCTAGTTTACACTGACTTAAATCCTTTTCGGAAAGCAGTTTACTGACCCTTTTAGACTTTGGTCTGCCTATTCCAAATTTCTCATCTAAGTTTTTTTAGCCGTTACAGTGACTTTTTATAGTCACAGTAACTTACAAGGGAAGTTTCCCTAGTGTCACTCGCGGATCTTTATGGAGTTGATTTTATTTTGTAGAGCAGGAAAAATAAAGGGACATGTATTTTTTTAGCGGCCCAAATTCTTACTTAGGGGTTGAAAATGAGGAGGGAAGAAACGCTAATTTTTCAGTTTTTTGGGTTTGTCTCCTATATTTTGCAGATAAACTAGAAACCATACAAAATGAAAGGTCTTTGGAAAACCCATCTTCGTGTGCAAAGAACGTGTCTAAACATGCACATCTTTTCGTCTAATTGAGTAAAATATCAAAATTTTAGGACATTTTTGTTCATAAGTCAAAAAACATTAATTTTTATGGCACATTGGTAGCATCACGGGATAGGTATTGTAAATACC
The DNA here is from genome assembly GCA_963921195.1 of Pegoplata infirma. Classification (NCBI taxonomy): domain Eukaryota; kingdom Metazoa; phylum Arthropoda; class Insecta; order Diptera; family Anthomyiidae; genus Pegoplata; species Pegoplata infirma. The sequence goes on along the minus strand of OY992536.1, from coordinate 310,757,241 downwards.
TTTAATCTGATACCAGAATGCCTATATTAGTTTTGAGTAGAGATGTGCACATGAGCAGATTAGAGTGTGATTCTAATTCTAATTGCGTGAGTGAGTGTGCGGGAGTAAGATTTTTTCGTGAGTGAGTCGATTACTTTCCGTGTGTTTGCGTGAATTATTTGTCTTTTCGTACCAACAAAAAAATTGTATAATTGTATAAGCAAAACAAAAATTTAAAATTTCGCTGAACTTTAAATTTTGCTGAAAATTTTGTGAATAACCCTAATGTGGTATTATTACACTCACAACAACAAATACATATTGTTGTAGTCCAATGGACTATCATATGTAAAAATGTTTTAAATATTTTTGTTGGTTATTGACAATCGTTGCCTTACTAGTATAGTACATTTTCTTCGTCTTTCTAATTCACATTGTGGATAGAGTCGAATATGTATTAATATTTTAGTTTGTGCACAAACGATTTGTCATTAGACTCGTTTGCTACTTTGTAGTAAATCGTTTCTATTTTTTCTAAATAATATTGACAATGGAATCTGACAAATTCCGAAACACGTGTCGGTTAAGTCTTGCAAAAATGACCAACATAAATAAATTTAAAACAAAAAAAAAAAATTTCTTAAAAATTATGCTATGAGAATATCATGGTTTTAATTAGTAAAGAAAATAATGACCTCGAGCTAGAATAAACATCCTCAAAATATAATATTTTAAAGGTCGATTAAACAATTTTTATTGTTAAATAAAAATTAATCAGAATTTGAATTTTGAAAGATTATTGAAATTTTAGTTTTTGAATTTTTTTTTTGTATATATAAGAGCTTCGTGAGTGTGAGCTAACGTGAGTGTAAGTGAAGCTTGTGTGATTGTACGTGTGTGAGTTGTATTAAATTTACTCACGTGATTGGAAAATTATTTTATGACATAGAATGTGATCTAAATTTTTACGGGCGGCTCGAATATTTAAATGGGTACAGGTTCGGGAGTATATTCTTAATGCCTTGAAATCAGGGCCTCATTGAAACTTTCGGACAAGTGAAGTATTTTTCGGGATGAGGTACTTGCAATTAATAAAGCCGCGCAGATAATTATGACAAGGAACCAACGTCCTTGCGCCATTAACATTTTCGTGGACAGTCTTGCAGCTCTGAAGGCCTTAGAATCAAACACCGTGAAATCGGAAATAGGTAGAAACTGTATTCAATTCCTTTGTCGAATCAGTCAGCGCACAATCAAGTGGATTTCATGGACGAAATTGATAGTATTTCAAAAAATATAATGAAGAAAAGGTAGATGTCACTGACTACGTTCAGGATATCGCGAACCCAGGACAGAAAGTAAGTCTTCTTACTTTTGGTAAACGAACGGTTAGCTTATTGGTGGGAGTACTAACAGGACATTGTATAATCGGCGAAATCGCCGTGTGTATGGGAATCTCTGATAGAGCCTATTGAAGTAGTTGTGGTTAAGTGGAGAAGGAGGAGAAGTGAATCACTTGTTATGTGAATGACCGGGTCTCATAAATTGCCGCTTTAGGTCTAAGATTTTTCGACAACCTGGAATGCCTTAACGATGTATCATCGACTTCTCTAGCATATTATCTTAGAAAGTCGGTGTGGTTTAAGAAGTAGAATTTTGTAACAGAGGGAGAGTAGTGAAATAAAAATTAAGGGAATCAGAATGGGCCTTATGGCCTCCGAGTGACTAAAAAAAATGTTTTCTACACTTAAAGAAAATTTATAAGGATTTAGTTCTATTTCCATGTTATCTTTCTTTTCATTTTTTTTTTAAATAACAAAAATGAAATACTAATTTTATAATGAACCAATTTAGTTCATAAATATTTTAGGACCCGATAGGGTAAACCTCCATTAGGTCTAGCTCTTGTTCATCCCAGACCCAGTTGAGTCCAGACCTCATTGAGTCCCTTTAGAGTCGCCATTGATTTGGATCCAACATATTTGTTTTGCTTAGTTTTTGAGATGCGGGGTGCCCAAAGGCACCTCAAGAATCTTAAAACTATATTAATCAAAAACTATTACTCGTTAATCAAAAACTATTACTGTTAATATTCCAACTTCATTTTTGAGGTTGTTACAATCGGTTATTCGGTTGTTACAACTACGTTTCGGTTGTCGCAATTCTATCGCGGTTGCCATAACGTAATGAGGTTGTGACAGCCTCATAACTGGTTACGGCAACCTCCAAAATGAGGTTGGAATATTTACGGTTGCATTTAGTTAAAAAAAAAAATATTCATTTACACAATCCAAGGTTTTTAAGACAAAATTACTCATCTCTGTTATTAAATATGTATCAAACAAATAAGATTAATTAACTTATCAAACCTATCACGTATTTATCTAATTTATTTGTTCAATTAAACTGTTGTTCATTTGAAGTATGTAATAAAGAGCAAACGTAAGCAATTATTATTATCAAGTGTTTGTGTGTAAAAGTGTGCGCAGCAATAAAAATATTTATTTTTAAGAGATAAAGATAAAAACACTATGAAAATATGTTTTGTCATGTTAAGATATAATTTCTCTTTATTATTTCTTTAACACCGACAATAATAATTTTACACTCAACATCCTCTTGAATGTTGGGATTTTTTTTTTTAAATTTCCTCTAATACGTTATGGACAAAAAATTTAATTTGTGGTAATCATATTTATTTCAGCATGTTTTTTTTATAATAACCAAAAGTTACTTTAAAAATTATAAAATTCAAATGAAAAAAAGTGTTGAAAATTATATTTTTGAATTTCCAGCTGTGTTTTGGGTAAATCGAAAAAAATCTACTGAAATGGGAACACATTAGAATAATCTCATCCCATCCTGTCCCTCTGATCACATTGTTTGAAAATTAGTTTTACGTTTTTAGGGAAACTAACCCATTTTTTAGATATCATCTATTCTTAATGCCCTACAAAATACACTCCCCCCTGTGGAGTGCCCCTTAACTACATTCCTCGCTTCACCATCACCTATCTTCGAGTTAGGTTAGGTTGGTTGGATGAACGTCCGCCAATTTGCAAATTCACTCGGAGGCCATAAGAGTGAATTCGTCAAATTGGCGGACGCCTTTTAACTACTTTCCTTCTCAATCGAGGAAAGTAGTTACAAGGGCACTTTCAAGAGGGAGTAATCTCGCCTCTGCAGTGGAATCTTGTAATAAATAAGATCCTCTAGTCACTCAATGGAATGTGTATCAAGGTGGTTGCCTACGCTGATGACGTTGTAATCCTAATCATAGGTAAGTTTTCACCAACGATTAGCGAACTCATTGAATCAACAACTGTCTGGGAGTAAATCCCGTCAAAACCGAAAGGCATTTTTGTTGTTCCCAAATTAGATGGAAACACCCTAGAACTATATAATCTGGCGAAATACCTGGGTGTAATCCTGGACTCAAAGTTTTCTTAGAAAAGTAATTCAGAGAAAAGGATGAAAAAGTCGTTATGTGCTTTTTACACCTGTAGAAGAATTTTCGAAAGAAGGTGGTGATAATTAGACCAATACTTACCTATACGGCCCTTGTGTGGTGGAAAGCAGTGGATAATAAATCATATCTCTGCAACCTACATAATGTACAGTGACTGGCGTGTGTTATGATTAGAGTTTTTCTTTTCCCGGACTTTTTCATTTCCCGGGAAAGCGGGATTCATTTTTAAATTTCCCGGGATCCCGGGAATTCCCGCAAAATCTAAAAACCAAAATTTTTTGTAAAAAAATATATAAAAACCTTATGAATGCGATTACACTATTTTATTAACACCATAAAAATCTTATTTAGTACCTTAAAAACAAACAAAAAATTAGTTTCGAGAAAACAGGGACAATTTTTGTTACACAGTTTTTATAAAAAAACGGCCCAAATATGTCAAAGTCTTTTTAAAGTAATTTAAGGGAATATGTTATTTCACATCGCTTTATCTGTTTTAATAATAAAAATTTATAATTTATTCTAATTCATATCATTTATTCTAATTCATTTTTACAATTGGTTCTCAACGCCTTGCCTCTGAAACACTACTGATTCAGAGAAATTTCTCAATTTTGTCTCTGAAACTGAATGTAACTGTTTCAGAGAAATGAAATAAGAAAATTTACCCCAAAAAATTATTAAAAAATTTAAAAATTTCTAATGCAGGTCTCAGAAAGAAAATTTTTCAGCTTCTAAAAAAACGTATCAGGTTCTGATAATTAAATCCTGTTGAAGATTTAGATATTGTGAGACTTTTTCAATTCGTAAGTCTCAGATTTTGTGACATTTTTTATTTAGAAGGTCTCTCTTGGAATAATTTTACGTCTCTACCATCAATTATCAAGAATTTTAATAAAATCTCTAAAAAATCACATACAAAATGATCAATAGAAATTGAAAAATCTACAATGTTGAAGACATAAAAATTCCCGGGAATTCGCGCTCTATTTCCCGGGATTTCGGGATCGAAAATTTACGGGAATTCCCGGGAAATCCCGTCCCGGGAATTCCCGTGAAAAACTCTAGTTATGATCAATCACCACTTGGTAAATTTTCTGGAGTCTAATTCACTTTTGTGTGATTGACAGTTTGGCTTTCATAGAAGTCTTTTACGGGGACCTGTTAGCATTTATTTCGGAACGTTGGAGTCGTTATATTCACCAATTTGATGACAGCAAAGTGGTTGCTCTAGATATTTCCAAAGCGTTTGATAGTGTGTGGCACGGTGCACTCGTTTCAAAACTGTTATTTCACTCGATTTATATATCGAGCTCTCTCAGAAAGCGCTCTATACGTATTGTTGTAGATGGGTTCTCATCAGATGAGTTTCATTTAAATTCAGGGGTACCGCAAGGCTCTGTTCTTTCTCCTACACTTTTTCAAATTTTTCTAAACAACCTCCTAGGTCTAACTTCCAATCCTATCTATTTTTTCGCAGATGACAGCAACATTTGTCATTAATTTTCCTTAAATCATAGACCAAGCCTTATTGAGGTTGACGCTATGAGGCAGAACATGACCTTACGACAATATCCGAGTGGGGTCTTGCGTAAGACTCAATGATGTATGTTGACTCACAGACGGCTTGTGGAATCAGCGCCATCTGTATCCATGAATAAAAAACTGTTCATGTTCTAGGCATGGAAATCCAATGTGATTTTTGTTGAAACTTTCATGTTTTTTGAGTGTCGAAAGAAGTGCCTTGGTTTCTTAAAGCGGTTACTTCACTCCATCTGATCTTCTTACTACTTATACCCCCTTATCCGACTGAAAATGGAATCAAACTCCCATATCTGCCCAGGTGCTTCAAGGTCTATCTTGAAACTTCTGAATCGTGTGCAAAGGATTGCGTTAAAGCTCATCAATGACTGTAGGGTATCCAGCTCTATTAACTCATTGGAGAATCGTCGGAATGTAGGTTGTTCGTCATTTTTCTAACGGTAAGTGTTTAGCTGAGATGGGCAAACTCATCCCTGTGACGCGGATGCATGCCCGGAGTACTCGCCTTTGCGGCAGATCACATCTGCTCTTTGTCGACTGTCCAATGTCTCGCACAACGTATTACAGAGAAAATTCGTTTCTCGGTCGAACTAGCCGCATGTGGAATAAACTCCCAGCAGAAGTCTTCCCAGTCAGATATGATTTGGAAAAATTCAAATTAAATGTACACAAACACCCCATAACATATTTTCCTAATACCAACACAAGGGGGCATCCCGTGAGTGTTGGCTCAAAGTGAAAAAGCTGTGACAGAAAATTCGAAGTCCAAATACCAACTAGGGAAGACTGACGCATGACATAGAATGCGATCTCAATCTTTACGAACGGATCAAAGATGGAGATGGGTACGGATTCAGGAGTATACTCTGAATGCCTCAAAATCGGTATTGAGGCTTCCGGACAAGCGTAGTGTTTTCCAGACCAAGGTACTTGCAAATAATAAAGCCGCGCAGCTGATTATGACAAGGGACCTAAGTCCTTGCGCCATTAACATTTTCGTGGATAGTCTTGCAGCCTTGAGGGCATTAGAATCAAATTGTTAGGAATTGTATTCGTTCCCTTTATCGAATCTGTCAGCACACAGTCAAGTTAATCTAGGTCCCTGGATATAGTGGTGTCGCTGGGAATGAATTGGCTTATGAATGTGCCATAAATGGTTCCGAGTCGGTGGGGGAACTTGTAGAACCTGAAATCTCGGTTTCTATAGAGGAATTAATAAACACAATTGATAGGATATCAGAGAACAGAATTAAGGATAGGTGGATACCACTGACTACGTGCAGGATATCGCGAACCTTGTGGCCACTGCCAAATCCTAAAGACAAGAAGTATTCTTACTTTTGGCAAACGGACAGTTAGCCTATTAGTGAGAGTACTGACAGGATACTCTATAATCCGCCAAATGGCCGTGCGTATGGGAATTTCTGATAAAATTTCAAAATAAAATATCTGTCGAAGAATATTTTTATTTTTATATCCTTTTTTTTATTATATTTTTATACCCTCCACTTTGTGATCGAGGATGTATTAAAAAAAATTTCAGTACTTCCGCAGTAGTTCCGTTTTTTTGGTTTAAGAAGATTTAAATTTTAGCTTAAAGTTTACTTAATTCTATACAAACTCTTTTTATTTTTTAAATAAAACTTTTTGTGATAAATCAAGTGTAGCAATAATTTTTTACCTTTTAATTTATTCGAATGTGAATAAATAAAATTTTTTAATTGTTAGCAATAGTTTTATATACTTTCTTAAAAATTCAGTGGAACTAAAATATTATTATGCTAACTACAAAGTTATATGAACTGAAAGAAAGTCAACTAAACAATAAAAAAGTATGTAAAAAAATTAAAAAATATTTATATATTTACAAATATGATAACAATTATGTATTTACAAAATGTTTCGATTATGAAATTTGACATTATCGCCTGCAGAGCATAACTAAGTACCCAAAATACAAAAAAACAGTTCCACAAATTTACAAACAAATTTATCCCATTATCTGGTTAACTGCTAAATGTATTGTTTTTTCAACGCTGGCTTACAAAAAAAAACCTGTGATTTATTAAAATTAATACAATTTGCTGGTTTATATGCAAGTACATTATTTTTTTGGTTATGCCCTGCAGCATCTTAAGGGTATTATGAGTTTTAGCTGATGGTTGTAACCTATATTTTTTAAGTTTTAAATGATGTTTGTTACTTACACAAATATGTGACTTGAATACTTTATTATAAAAACAATTGAAGTTGGAAAAATTTCCATGGATATTCGGAAAATACTGAACGAAATTTGATTTTTATACCCTCCAACCACAGGTGTTAGATTTTAAGACATTCTACTTCATTTACAGATGTAATTAAAAAATTCTACTTGTATTTCGAAGATTCCATTTATATTTCGAAGATTCTACTTGTAATTCCAAGATTCTATTTAAAATTCAAAAATTCCATTTGTAATTCAAAAATTCAAATTGTTATTTAAAAAAGATCAACTGTAATTCGAAATAGATCAATTATAATTCGAAAAAAATCAATTGTAAGTCGAAAAAGATGAATTGTAATTCAAAAAAGATCAATTGTAATTCGAAAAGGATCAATTGCTATTCGAAGATTTCAATTGTAATTCGAAGATGAATTGTAGTTTGAAAAAGATCAATTGTAGTTCGAAGTAGATCAATTACAATTAATCTTTTTTGAATTGTAATTGGAATCTTTGAATAACAATTGTTCATTTTCGAATTACAATTGATTTTTTTTACTTAGTGTTATAATTGTCATTCCGTTTATAACTCATCGAAGTATAGGTCTGGGATTTCATAAAGTATATAAAGTATATTATTGATCAGAGATAGATTTTAAGACATCCTAGCGATGTCCGTCTGTTGAAATGGCGATTACGTCCAATGTATTACACAGATATGACTGAGATTTAACATATTTACTTGTTGTTGTCCTGAGAAGTTTGGTTTAGCAATTACGCGATATCGGTTTAGCGGTTCAAAAGTTATGAAAGAAAAAGTAGAAAATCTCAATAATTTTGGTACATTCCACATAACCTAAAACGAGTAGGAATGATTCCCTACACCAGTGTTTTCCGGAAAATGGGTCCCAAGTCCAAATATGGATTGATTGGATCTATCATTTGTTAGATCTTGTTTTTCTTACACTGAAAGAATTTTGTTCATTACGGCTATGAAAACGTACATTGATTCTATGAAAAAAATCATTAGAAGTGAGCCAATGATGCCCTTCATAGAATCTATGAATCAAATTCATAGAAACCAGAAACATATGAAAAAGTTCATAGGCTATGGAAAAAAAATTATTATTCAATTCTATTTTTATTTATTTTTTTATTTTAATTTTATTTTTATTTATTTTTATTATTTTTTTTATTTACAATTTTCTATTTTTAAAAATTTATATGTTTTCTTATTTTAACTTATCCCCACCGAGATTCGAACAGAGAACCTGTTGTTCGTAAAGCATAGTCTCTAGCCACTGAGCTAAATTATATAAACAAGTAACAACACTTAAAATGAATTTTGATTAATATATTGAGTTTGTGTCTAGCTCTGTCACAATGCTCTGACAAAAGCTGTGTGTGTGTTTGTAGAAAACAAATATTTTGTGTATTTACAAAAATGAAGCGTTATAAAACCATGCGTTAGTTGGCGAGATTTTTCTTCTTTGGTGGCGCTGATAGCTAAGGCGTCGACAATTACCACTTCAGCCGGTAGGTCTTGGGTTCGAACCCCGGTCAGGGCAGCAATATTTTTTTTTAAGGTTTTTTTATTTTTTTTTTTTATTTTTTTAATAAATTTATTCAACTATTTTAATTATTGTAACATTATTTTAATTATTAAAAGAATTAAAAGGCATATTGATGGCATTTTCTTCTATGAATGACATTCATAAATTCTATGAATTTTTTCTATGAATTTAATAAAATCTATGAATAAAATTCTATGAAATATTTGAAAATACTAATGAATATTCAGTCAGCCAATGAATTATTTCATAGAATCTATGAATTTGGTTTTATGAAATTTGTTCATAGATATAATGAACAATAATTCTTTCAGTGTAGTTAGTGTAGAAAACACACACAGACCAAGTTTTAGTGGAATTAGTTTATTTTCGATCGAAATTTTCATATGGAAGACAAAGTCCAAAAATAGTCATTTAAGCCAAATTAAAAGAGGAGTTTGTATGGGGGTCTTAACGTGAACCTTTTAATAATGTAATCCCAGACTAGATAATTGTTGCATTGTCTGGGCTGGGAGTGACGCGTGGGATAGTTTAAATGATGGAGAGTCTACTTGTCAATAGACGTATAACGTCTGAATTGGGAGCGTCTATCATATATGATTTGTTAATAGAGGCACACCACAAGGAAATGTTCTTTCGCAACTTCTTTGGACAGGCGCCCCAGTAGGCTAGTTGGTAGCGTGCTAGCCTATGAGTCTGGGGGTCGTGGGTTCGATTCCCACCAGAGGCCTTGGTCTGTTTCGCTACAACGAGACGAAGGTCATTGTTACCAGTTCTCGTTTAGGTAAAATTAGTATATGATTTGTAATTATATGTTAATTCTTAATAAAATAAAATAAAATAAAATAAAATAAAATAAAATAAAATAAAATAAAATAAAATAAAATAAAATAAAAAAAAATAAAACTTCTTTGGAACCTGGCACTGAATTCAATGCTGCCTGCTCTCTTTAGAATCACGTGGTTGTCATGTTGTCGCATATGCTGACGATGTCACTATAGCGGTAAAGGGAAAGCACCTGTCAGCATTAAGGGACATTCTTCAAGGTACTCTGAAATATCTGTCTAAATGTGCAAGAGACTGTGGTCTTTAAGTAAATCCAAGTTAAACAGAGGTTGTCTTATTTACAAGAAAAAATAAGATTCCTGCTTTTGATCCTATTTCTCTGGACGGACCTGAAATCGCCTTCATAGATACAGATCGAGCCAAGTATCTTGAAGTGTTTCTAGAGATGAAGTTAAATTTTAGGCGTAATATTGAGAAAACCAACTATTGCTTTATATTCCTGTATAAGAGCTTTATCCCTAAATTCTTTCATTGTCTGGTGGCCTGCTTTAAAGACAAACTGGTGATCTGCGTATTATACCCAAGGCTGCATTAGAAATCCTTTTTCACCTGACATTTTTCGTTAGAAATCCTCCTTCACCTGACATTTTGGGTAGGCAGTATGCAGCTATGTCGCCAATTCGACTTAGTGGCATGTCACAGAATCAATTCCGTTCGGATTTGAAAAAAAGGGGTTACTTGTGAAACGCAAAACAAACATTATTTTTTTCGGAATGAAATCACTTTTAAAAATCAAAGTGGAATTGAATTGCGTAAAAGTGGTTTCATTCCGAAAAAAATATTCGCTTTTCATTTTACGAGTAAACCACTTATTTCTAGAGTCCGACCGAATTTTCGGTCTCGGTTTCGGCCTCTATTCGGTTTTTGGTATTTTAAAAAATATGTAAAAAAGTCGCTGAATATTTTTATTTCTTATTTCATTACACTTGTTTTAGTTCAATTGTAGAAAATGTTACAAGTTTATGCAATAAATGTAAAACTGTTTCAGTTCAAAAATTATTTTTTCCTAATCTACAAACGAAATATACAATTTTTTTGTAAGTTTTTTAAAAAACATTTTTTTTTTTCGAAAATACAACCATTCCTATGGTTTAAAAGCATTATATGCTGTTTATTTATATTTAACAACTTTTTAATAATTTTATTCATGCCAGGCGGTAATTTTTTTTAAGTTTCGGTTCGGTTTCGGCCGAATATTACTTTTTCGGCCGAATATTCGGTTCGGTTTCGGCCTCGAAAACTGGTTTCGGTCGGACTATACTTATTTCACTTCCGAACGAAATTGAGTCTGTGACATGGTCCTTAATAGCACACTGCAATGAAGGAGCAGCGATTGTGGCCATACCGCCATCTTGAAGAATATACAGTATCACAAAATGTGGACTGTGCTCCCTCTATAAGCCTTTTTGAGCACGACTTTACTACTATAATACCATCCAGTGAGTCTTAGATGAGGGGCATTCCGGGTAGTGGAGCCTACAAAAAAAATGTTACATGGATGGATCGATTCTGCACGAACAAGTGGGCTTTGGAGTCTATTCGGCGGAGCTTGGGTTGATTCTGGCTCAAATATTGCCAGATCATTTCAGTCTCTTCCAGTCAGCAATGCTTGCAATAAAGGAAGTGGCTTACTGATTGAGATGCGATGTATTATCTAAACCTGCAGTCAACATATATTGTGACAGTCAAAACGCTGTCAAGTCCCTGGAGTCAATGTTTCCGAAAACAAGATCTGCTCTTAACTGTCGCAGGTCTTTAAATGAGATGGCCAAGCAGTTTTGACATACGACTCATATGGATCCCAGGGCGCAGATACATTCCAGGGAATTGTAAAGCCGATGAGCTTGCAAGATTGGGAACTGCCTTACAGGTTTCAACAGAATTGGAATGTGTTGGTTTGCCTCTAGAAACTTGAAAACAAAATCTACGGTTTTTTCCGCGACGGAGACTAATCAGAAATAGGCATATGTCTGGACGTGTGAGACAACACAACAGATTTGGCCTTCTCTTAATCAGAAGCGCACAAGTGAACTAATTACACTGTCTTATTAAGAAGCAGGCAGAGCGGTTAAATGTGCCGTCAAATGACTTTTGCCGAAGTTGCATGGATGAAAAGGAGTTACAAAAAATATCGAACCCTTCATCTGCCATTCTCCGGCTATTTCTGGTCAGTAACTTGATTCACAGGAATCTAGGGAGCTATACGATATTTCTGATTTGTCGGATGTGAAAATTCAATATCTAGGAAGATTCATAAGAAGCCCAAATTGATTCAACGGAAGGGACTAGTGGGGAAATCTATTACAGTCCCGTGGTATCACAACAGACGTCAGAGTCTAGTTGTGCTGATGTTAAACGTCAGCAGCCACTAACAATCAAACTATAAATACATAATGCTTTAACTCGGCTGCTGGTGAACAAATGTAAATAGAATTGGATACCGAATGGTATTCTTTTACTAAAACATTTGTTTGCGGAATTATTTTTCCACCAAATTTTTTTGGCACTCCAAAAATTGTTTACTCTGAAACAAATTTTCCACTCAAATTTTTTTTAAAAAATTCCGAAAAAAAAATAAAAAATTAAACATTTTGTTAAGTTAATTCAATTTTAAAATTATCAAAAACAAAAAAAAATCACAATTTGGTTATGGCGAAACATAACTTTCGGATTTGTTAGTTTTCTTATTCAATTTTGATTAAAAAATTATAAAAAAAAAACATTAACATAATATTGCAAATATCTAAACAATAAAATTTAAAATAAAAATCCATTCATTTTATTTTGGATGTTTATAAAGTATCTTTGTATCTATTATTCATTCATTCAATTGTGTGTGATTTGTTTGTTTGATTATTTGATTAATTTTTCTTATTTCTTATTTTTTCTAGGTTATCCATGGTGTACGTATTGAAACAGTTGAGGCGACATCAACTCCGGTTGAGCATGCGAATGAGCAACAACAGCACTTGCTTAAAAATGACGTTGATACGCTGCTGACGCATCAAAACCACCAACATTCAAGAAAACGTAGTAAACGCAGCAACATGGTTGAGAGACCATTGCGAATTTCACTTGTCTATGATGATTCCGTTATTGGGTGAGAAATACTTAAGTTATTAGTTGTATAAATGGGTTAAGTGTATTATAAAATTAACCATTACAAATTTGGCAAACAATTTGTAGGAGAATCGTAAATAGATTAATGCTAATTATAAAAACCTTGATGGTATTTTGTAGATAACTCTGTGTCCAAAATAATCACACAACAAAAGATTCTGGCTTAACAATGTTTTGCAATTATTAAAAATATTGTTTAAAAAAAAGTTCGCACGGTTTGGATTAGAAAATGATTACAGTTTATTTTTAAATCAAAAGGTCACACCCAAAATGATAATCTTATTTCTTTATAAAAAACAAAAACTTTAATATTTTTATAATAGGAAATTTTCAATACAAAGAGTTTAATTGCGACTTTAAGTTTAGAACAACTAACAAGGGAGATATCTCGAAGGGTCCAAATAGATTTTTTTAAAATTTGTAAATTTAAATATTCTACTTGTAATTCAAAAACTAAATTTGAAATTCGATAATTTCAGTTGAAATCCGAAAATTCTATTTGAAATTGTTTAAAGATTAATTGTTATTTGCAAAAGATAAACTGAAGTTCGAAAAAAAATCAATTGTTCTACAGTTATAAGACAGTTAAAACAACTACATTACGGTAAAATCAAAAATTGTTGTTGTTTTTAACTATTGAATAACATCTACAAAAAACTGTAAAAACAACTTCAAATTACAGTTGTTTTTACAGTAACTCAAATTGTCTGAATTTTTTTATTACCAAAAACAAAAACTTTTAAACGTCAAAAATTGTTTGGTAATAATTCCTACTGCATCTGAAACTTCCAACTCGTTCAACACATCCGTTTTCTATAAAATTATAAGTTTTTTATAGACTAAAAACAACTACATAAAATAACTCTTACTACAATGTAGTAATACGTCGCTGCGCCTAAAAATGGAGTCATGTGTTAAAATTTTATTTTTGAAGAGGCCCAAGAAACAGCCAAATTTGGTTCTTTCGCGGTACTTTTATAAAAAAAACTTCACACAAATATTAAACCAATATTATAAATTTCATGTTGATTAAAAGTTGACTTCCAAAAGTTACTGCGAAAGGGCCAAAAACTGCTGTTTCTTGGGCCTCTTTGAAAAAATTTGAAAAACACATGACTCCATTTTTAGGCGCAGCGACGAATATTTTGTATTTATTTTTTAAAACGACTACAAAAAGTAGTTGTTTGAGATTTTTCATACAATAACAACTTAAATTGTAGTTAAAAACAACAACTACTACTTACTACACAACTGATTTTCATGTAGTAATTGCAATAATTTTATAAGTGTAGTAAAAGATCAATAGAAATTAAAAAAAATCAATTTATATTCGTGAAAGATTAATTATAATCCGTAAAAAATTAATTGAATTTTGAAAATGATCAATCGAAATTCCAAAAAAAAAATCATTAAAATTAAAAACAAGTAAAAAAGTTAAATTCGGCCTTGCCGAATGTAGTGATACCCTCCACAATTTCAAAAAGATTATTGCAAACAACTTTATTTAAAAGGAAATTACTTTTGAAAAAAAAAAAAAAAATTGAAAAAAAATTTCTGCAAAAAAAATTTTGGTAAAAAAAAAATCCGCGATTTTTTCTTTTTTTGTCAAAAAATATGTTCGTACTTGTTTAAATACCATTTGGTGTTCAATTATGTTCACATATGTCAAGCAGAAGCCAAATTAAAGCATTTTGTATTTTTAGGTTATGTTGAATGTACTGAAATTTTTGAGGTGTGCTTACATTTTCGTTCATAACTTTTGAACCGCTGAACCGATATCGCTCAAATGCAATACCAAACTTCTCGGGAGAACTTCCAATATATATGTTAAGTTTCAGTCATCTCTGTGCAATATTTTGACAGACGGACAGACGGACATCGCTAGAATGTCTTAAAATCGATCGGACATCATGACTATATATACTTTATGGGGTCCCAGACCGATATTTCGATGAGTTACAAACAGAATGACAAACTTATATATACCCTCTATCACTAAGTGGAGGGTATAAAAAAAATTAAAATTCAAAAGATCAATTGTAATTTGCAAATGAATGAGAAATCAAATAATTGATATTCGTAAAAGATCAATTGATATTTTACCAAAAATATCAACAATTTCGTTTCTTAATTTTCGAATTACAATTGATCTTTTTCGAATATCCCTTCTCTTCATTTATGCTGATGACGTTGCCATCCTAATAAAAGGTAAGTTTTTACCAACGATTAGAGAACTCGTGGAATCAATGCTCAAGATACTCTCAACGTGGGCAAAGGACACACTTAGATAATTTTTGCAGTTACTACATGATGGTCATTTGTGTAGTAAGTAGTAGTTGTTGTTTTCAACTACAATTTTTAGTTGTTTTTGTGTGAAAAATCTCAAACAACTATTTTTTGTAGTCGTTTTAAAAAATAAATACAAAAAATTACTACATTGTAGTAACAGTTGTTTTATGTAGTTGTTTTTAGTCTATAAAAAACTTATCATTTTCTAGAAATTTTTAGAAAAACGGATGCGTTGAACGAGTTGGAAGTGTCAGATGCAGCAGGAATTATTTTCAAATAATAAATTTGTTAAAAAAAAATTCAGACAATTTGAGTTACAGTTAAAACAACTGTAATGGGAGTTAATCCCGTCAAATATCTTAGAGAATCGGGTGGTTCAAGAAGTAAAAAGTTTTTGTATCAGAGGGGAGTAAGGGGATGACAATTAAGGGAATCACAATGGGCCTTATGACCTCCGAGTGAGTTCGCCAAATTGAAGGACGCCCACTTTTACAATTTTAACATTTTCGAATTTCAATTAATCGATTACGAATTAAAACTTGTCTTTTTACAAATTACAAATGAAGGGTTTACTGCAAGAACTTGATAAGCAATATTTTTTTTTTCGTGTTTTTCGCCTTCTGCTGATGTTCCATTGACAGATTTTTGGCAGAAGTCTTGCTTTAAGCCTTTGTACAAGTATATTGAAAATAAAAGTTCTGCAAAAGTTATATTTTCTACAATATTTTAAAAGTATTAAGGCAAAAACCACCATAAAATGAAATGTTGCTTATCGAGTTTTTACAATAAACCCTTCAAATGATCTTTCACGAATTTCAATTAATTTGTATACCCTCCAACCAAAGTATGCATTTGTCATTCCGTGTGTAACGCATTGAAATATCGGTCGGGGACCTCATAAAATAAATATATTATTGACCCATGATCGATTCTAATCCCCAGTTTCAGTAAAACGAACGTCATTCAACTGCGAAGAATTTGCTTGTATTGTGGTATTGTAACAAAAACAAAATGCATCCAAATGCAAGGTTCGCGTTACAGAAACTGAGAGTAAGACGTTCTATGAATGTCCATCTGTCTGTATATAACACGATGCAGGCCAAAACGAAAGAGCTATCCTTCTGAAGTTTGGCACGAATATGTTTTATGGTCCTAGGTTAAGTTAGTTCGTAAATCGTCAAATTCGGACTAGAGGGACAAAAGCATATGATCACCAGAATGATATTTAATCGAAAAACTTTTTTTTTGTAAACAAATACATTTTTGCCGAAATTTTTGTTTTCACGAAAATAATTTTTTTACGAAATTTATATTTCACCAAACATTTTTTTTTAACAATTTTTTTTTTTTAACTTTCTAGAATAGAAAATATATGAATTTTGAATTTTAATTGATCTTAATCGAATTTCATTAAATATATCGAAAAAAAAGATTGATATTGTTTATATTTTTCGAACTTCAGTTGATCTTTTACAAATAACAAATGATCGTTTTCGAATTTCAATTAATCATTTTTGAATTTTAAATTAAAATTAATTGATCGTCGAAGAATTACAATTGATCTTTTTCGATTTTCAGCTGATATTTTTGTATTTTAAATTTCAATTAATATAAGATCAATCGAATTTCAATTGATCTTTTAGGAATAACAATTAATCAATTGATCATTGACGAATTTTAATTGGTCCTTTTTCGAATTTTAATTCTTTTTTTTTATTTTTAATTGAAATCTTCGATTTTAATTGATCTTTTACGAATATCAATTTGACCTTTTTCAAATTTTTCAAATGGAATATTCGAATATAAATTATAATTTACAAATTTCGAATGGAGTTTTCGAATTTCAATTGTAATTAACGAATTAAAAATGGATAACATATTTGAAATACAAACAGAATCTTTGAGTTTTAATGATATTTTACGAATAACTTTTATAAAAAGGCTGTTTTCTTCAGAAAACATGAAGAACCGGAAAAAATTAAGTTAAAAAATTTGAATTATTTGAAAATTAAAAAAAAATATATATTTTTATTAACTTTTGAAGCAGCCATTGATCTTGGTCATCTAAGCTAATCTTACTGGATGGAGGTCACTTCACGTTTCTCCTAAACGAAAAAAATCATAAACTAGAAAAAAACCCACTGCCAGCAATTAAGCAAGAATGTATACAGAAAAAATTATAAATTTTTTGTTGTATTTGTATGATCATTGTAGCCACTGACTACTTGTCTCCAAGGTCATCTAAACAAATGCAACTAGTTTTTTTTTTAATTGCAAACGTTACAACATCCATCCATCCACCATGATATTGTATAATAACTAAATTATTGTAACTTACACTTATTCTAAAAAAAAGTTGCCCATTGCAAATAATAAAATAGAAATTCATACTTTAGTTTTTTAAGAAAGAGATAATTTATGCAAATAAAACCAGTAGTCGCCGACATAATAAAACAAACAACTTGTAACAATGGAAGTTAGACTTCCTACATATTACACTGTGCAACAAATTTCGGGTCACCGAATGTATCTTGAATGGAACCAAAAAAAAATTAAAGTAGTTTTGCAAAATCGTGTTGCACAGTGTTATACTTTGAATTAACATTATATTTCCTTCATTTCTACAAAAACAATGGCACTGGCCAAGAATTTTCCTATATACCGTTAAGTTGAACTAGAATTAAAGAATTGTGAACCTACATGTGTAATTAAATGTAATTTTTCTTATTTTTCTTATTTTTATTTTTGCAGTCTGGACACTGACAAATTCATACTCATAAATGTAAGTAATTGTCGTGGGTTAATTAAAAAAAAACCAAGACACAATAACAATACAGTGGGACTGACAAGAGATTTTAAAAATACTTACAATTAGTTACAAATTAATAACCATTCAACGATGTCTAATAATACGAGAATTTTTCCTAAGAAAACATGAATCTGAGAATTTTTCTTTAAAAAATATTATATCAGAATTTAAAAACAAAAATCTGTAAAAAAAATGTTATTGAATCTTATGAATGTCACAAGGCCGACCTTAACTATTTGTTGTATTGGCTGTATTTACCTACCCTGTAGGAAAAGTTACCTGTCCTTGATAGGTCACGTGACATATCACCCCAACTCCAAAAACCTATCACAAACTTGAAACCTTTCATATAAAACTATGAAATATCTCGACACCGTATATATCACAAATGATATGTCACTGGGCATGACCCTCAGTAGCACAACCCATGCTGGTTCATTAGTGACATGTCACAGAACACATTACAGCTGTGTCCCCATCACAGAACTACAGAAACATGTTTGGAACATGATTGCAGCACACCAAATCACCAATAATTCAGGGGCAAAATGGTATGATATATCCATTGAGTTATACACTTAGAAAATTATTGCAGTTACTACATGACGGTCATTTGTGTAGTAAGTAAAGAAGTGGCCACTTCAAATCGGTACGCACTGTAGTAATCGTAACAACGCCCCCTGTTATCAAAATGGAAAAACATTAACATACTTTTTTAACAACAAATCTACCGTTAATCTACAAATAATTGCGAGTCATTAAGTTTAATTTTAAAAAGTGTAGACACAATGGAAAAAGAAGCTGTAAATAAAATTGTGCACAAATATCTAGAAAATCCGAGTTTGGCGTTTTCAAATATAGCCAAATCACGTAAAATGGCTACATCTACAGTGTGTAAATTTTTAAAAAAAGTACAATAATAAATTATCCACTGAAATAAAGATCAAAATTCTGAAAAAAAAACAGAAACTCGAGACAAAAAATTAAAGCAGGAAGTGCTAAGGTCTCTCAAAAAAACCCCAGGCTTATCAAACAATAATCTTGCCAAAAAAGTCAATCTAGCAGAAGTATTGTACGTCGAATTTGTAAACATGTTGGATTAAAGTCCTACACAGAAAAAAATAAAAATGAATTTCAATTACGAAATTCGTTGATTCAATTAAAAAAGTAATTGATTTCGGACGTATCACGAAAATGCGCATATTAATTACTCATTTTGTTTGAAAATAGTTTTATAACTTAATTAAATTGTTAATTGAATCAATTAAAGTTTTAATTGAAAATAAAATGGAAAACCAATTAAAATTGTAATTAAATAAACTAAAAAAAAATTAATATAAAATTGAAAATCAATAATATAGATTTATTGATTCACATAAAATGCTTAATTGAAAAAAGACCAAAACTCAATTTAATTTTAAATGTTAAACTTTAAAAAATGCCCTAAAATAAATAAACATAGAATTTTTTGTTCTATATTATTAAGAAATTTTTATTCTTTATTAAATATAAACAGTTGGAATAGTTTTGCATAGAAACATTATGGTAGTATTTTAAAATATCAATAACTATTTAAAACTACATTTTTATTTTTAAATCTTGTTATTGCATGCATTTTTGACGCTTTAGTAAAGTTGACACAAACAAAAAATTGTATTATATTTCAATGTGCAAAACACAAGGCAAATGCCTCATATTATTTTTTTTGTTTCAACTGTACACGTACGCAAAACACTTTATCCGCAACGACCACTCGCCTTAAAGAAAACAACGAAACTATTTTTTTTGTTGCGTTTTATGTATTCATTGACTGATACCACCAAAATATACAAAACAATAGTTCAAAAGTTTTTTTTGTTGTTTTTTGCATTTTTATTTTTTCATTGGCTACTAACACTAATGCATACAAAACCGGTTTCGTTTGTTTATTTTATTTTTGTTTTGAGTAAAGTTAAGAATTCAATTAAAACATTAATTGAATCAATTAAAATGTTTAATTGAAGTTAAATTTAATATCAAATCCATTTTTAATTAAAAAAAAAATTACGATATTATTTTCTGTGTACCGTGCTAATTAATATCCAAATAGAACAGAAAAGAAAGAACCAGTAGCAAAAAAGTGTACCAGATTGCTGTGTGATCATGATTTTACCAATTTTAAGGGCTGCATTGTTATGGATGATGAAAACACATCAATCCACCAAATTGCTCAAATCTTCGTCCAATAAAGAAATTTTGGGCAATTTTTAAACGCAAATTGAAAAAGTGTGCAAGAACAGTAAATAACCATATTTTGAGGAGAACAAAGTGAAATAAATTAGCTTGAGAGTGGAAAGAAAAGTTGTGCAGAAGTTGATAGGAGGCATTAAAAGAGAAGCCAGAAAATTTTTACGAAATAAGGACCCATAAACTTTCAATTATATTTTTTTTAAAGGTTAATAAATTACCTTTAATTTAATGTATAAAATGTTTATATATGTTGTTTCATTTAAAATTTATGGTCGCTTTAATACGTCCCGATTTTAAGTGGCCACTTCTTTAGTAGATGTTGTTTTCAACTACAATTTCAGTTGTTTTTGTTTAAAAAATCTCAAACAACTATTTTTTGTAGTCGTTTTAAAAAATAAATACCAAAAATTACTACATTGTAGTAACAGTTGTTTTATGTAGTTGTTTTTAGTCTATAAAAAACTTAATTTTCTAAAAATTTCAAGAAAAACGGATGGGTTGAACGAGTTGTAAGTGTCAGCAGGAATTATTATCAAACAATTTTAACTAGTGCCTACGGTCAGTACCGTAGTACCGGGAATACCGGTATTCCCGGTTGTCGGTATTACCGGGAAATGGTACCGGTTTCCCGGTTCTTGAATTATTCCCGGTATTCCCGTGGATACCGGTATTCCCGGTTCCGGTTCTGACGGTATTACCGGGTTTACCGGTATGTATATTTTGTAAAATTTTGCAAAACTAAAATATTTTCCCCGCTTTTACCAAAAACAAAATCAAAACATGTGAAAAACACCATTTCCATTTTTTTATTACTTTACGTTAAAAGTAGTTACATGTTTTTTAAATAATTTTACAAACACAACTAAATATTTCTAAAATACTGATTAAATGGTGTAATTTAAATATTTTATGGTAAAGTATTTTTTGTTTTTTTTGAGAACCGGTACCAGGATCAGAACCGGGAATACCGGTATTCCAGGGAATACCGAGAACCGGGATATAGGGGGGCACTAATTTTAACCGTTTTTGACGTTTAGAAATTTTTTTTGTTAGTAAAAATATTCAGACAATTTGAGTTACTGTAAAAACAACTGTAATTTGAAGTTGTTTTTACCGTTTTTTCTAGTTGTTAATCAATAGTTAAAAACAATAAAAATTTTTGGTTGATTTTACCGTAAAATGTATTAGACACCTAAACAAATGCAGTTGTTTTAGTGGAATCTACCGTCATATTTTTTTTAGTGAATATATGACTGTGACATTCATACTATGATCATCAACTATTGTAAAATGACAATTTTTTTTATCATACTAGGTTCGTTCCACAACGTTACCGCGGGTGCCCGCGGGTACCCAAACCAGCCCGAAAAGCGTTCCCGTACGCAAAAATTGGGTAAATGAGAGAGTTTTTGAGAGAATAAATTACTTTCTCATTTTACCGAACTTACCCGTACTTTTTTTTCGGGTAAATTGGTAACAGTCAGATGTTGAAAAAACAGCTGATTTTTTTTTTTTTTGTGAAGCTAAATTGGAAATTTAAATAATATAAAGAACTAAACCAAGGAAATGTGTTATTTCAATACAAAAAAAGATAATTTGTTATTAAAATAAACTTTTAAAATTTGTTTTCTTGTTTAAAGTAATTTTTCTTACGAAAATATTTTAGCGTTATTGGTTTGTTTACATTTTATATTATTTTGGGCTTGAAATGTGGTTTTTAGCGTTCCCGTAATTTTGTGCATTTTTGTGGTATCGTGAGAGGTTTTTGATTTTCTCTCATTTTACCGAACTTTACCCGGAAAGTTCTGGAACACACCTACTATGATCAGCGAAGATCATATGAAAGCTTAAATCATGTTATGATAATGTTATCAATCATACTATGTTGCCCCTCCATTATAGTTGTCGCAATTAAGTTGATCACGGTGATTTTTTTTTTTTTTGTCGACTGGGATACGACAAATAATTTCGCATCATTAATTTTAATTAATGCAAACAAAAATGTTTGTGTCCAGGATTAAGAAAATTAAAAAAAAATTCGGAAATTTAAAAATAGGAAAAAATTTCTTAAAGCATTTTTAATGACTTTTTTACTCCAAAACGCCAAAAAAATTGCCATAAATTTTTTTTTTTCAATTTTTAAGGTAGCTACCCAAGTAGAAATTCATGACGGTTATAAAAATAAAGCGTCTTTAAAGCACTCTTAAGTAGAAATTCATGACGGTAATAAGAAAAACCGTTTTCAAAACACCCCCAAGTATAAATTCATGATGGTTATAAAATAAAATCAAGACTTATCAAAAATAACTCATATTTACAGCATAACTTCATAACGCTTTTCGAACGATTCGTAAAAGCGTTTTGAGAATACTTTTTAAACAAAACTATGATTTTATTTCACTGCCATTCAAAAAATAAGAACCGTCAAAATTGTTTTTGGCTTGAATTGAGCAAACAATTGGGTTTGCTATCATAATTTTCCCATTACAAAGTATTTTCAACATTATATCCTATTATGTCCTGTATCTATTGATGAAATTGGGTTATAAAAT
This sequence comes from Pegoplata infirma, assembly GCA_963921195.1. Lineage (NCBI taxonomy): Eukaryota > Metazoa > Arthropoda > Insecta > Diptera > Anthomyiidae > Pegoplata > Pegoplata infirma. The sequence continues at coordinate 310,734,632 of OY992536.1, read as the reverse complement.
GTTGTTCATTTCATTGAAGATATTGGATCACTTTGTGATAAAAATTTGATTTACAATCATAGTTTTTGCATTTCAAATTGGGCATACGTTATCCAGGATGAGAGGCAGCCATAAGAAACACCAATTTTGTTGCATTGGATTCTATTCTTGTAGAGTGGGTATACTACCAATGGCGTTTTATTTTGAGAATTTGTATGAAACATTTACAATTGATTTTAAGAAACTGGTTTCAAAATCGAAGTCAGAAAACTGAGATATTGTAGCTCCCATATTAGCTACATCATCTGCGATGTGAAAAATTTTGTGAAAATTCATTGTTTATTTCTAATAATTTTCTTAAAATTGTCTTCGCATTAATCGCTTTTGAAGTATTTATTTTTCTGGATGGAAAAATACGACAAACTGTATAAAGTATTTAAAGTGTCAGAACTGCTTAAATTCCACTACATTTTATAGAATTATTGCTCAATCATATAACAAAAATATCTAATTTTCCAATTTTCAATATCCATTAAATCGAAAGATTTCCTCTGAAACTATAAAGTTATGTCATCAGATATTTTATTAAAATTTTGTTGCAATATTACATTTTCTTGCAAACTTTAACATTTTTAAAACTAATTTTTGCAGCAATTTCTTGCCTACACCAAGATACAACTTATATCGTCCAGTACGACAAAATTTACAAAAATTTTAAAATTGCTATATATTTTTTGCTTTTTAACGCTTTCATAATTCTTTAACAAAGCGTTCTCAAATCACCATTATAAATGTCTTTAAAAACGCTTTATATAAACCGTTTAACGGTGTTATCATTAGGACTATCTGAAAGCGCACTGAGGATGGTTTTCCGTATGATCTGAAAGCATTCGTACTACCATGCAGAGCGCTTTAAAAGCGTTTTTACGGTTGTATTTTTCTACCTGGGTATACACGTTTCAGACACTTTTAAAATTTTGGTATTTTACTGCTATTTATGATATAACTCAAAACTCGGCGAGTTTTCGGGTGCTGGATGGGCATGTCTCTCATAATAAGGCTGACATTATTGCTTCGTATCTCCAGTATTTTACGAGCTATTCACGTTTCCGACGTTTATTAAGTCACAATGTGATATTTTATTGCTCTTTTTGATGTAACTCAAAAATTATAGCTCGGAGAGGTATGTTCCTTAAATCAAGGCCACCAATTTTGCTGACTTTTTGTCGTATCGCAAGAATTGTACGAGCCATACGATTAAAAATTCAAAAAGAGCTATTTTACTACTATTTTTAATAAATAAAACTTGAAGAGCTTTTGAGTGTTTGGTGGGCATATTCCTCGAATCAAGGCCGATTTTTGCTTTTATGATTTTTGTCGGTAAGCTTTCGGGTGTTCGGCGGGCATGTTCCTAGAATCGGCAGCATGAAATAACCCCCCAGGAAATAAGCCCCCAAAATGAAAATGAACCAAGTCCCCAAAAATGGGGACTTATTTCATTACGAAAGAAACCCCCAATTTTAAAAATGAAATAAGTCCCCATCGGAATGCAAAAACACCCCAAAATAAAATGAAATAACACCCCAATTTTGGGGTTTTATTTCATATGAAATAAATCCCCATTTTAAAAAATGAAATAAGTCCCCAATTTTAAATTCATTAAACGCTCCCAAAAAAAAAAACAAATAAAAAATTTCAAAACATTTTTTTTTAGTGTTGGCGTTGAAATCATAACTTGTCTGGTGGTTTATTCATTCAAACTACGAATTTGTGCCCTTTGTTTACACTTAACGAATTTATAGTTTTGGTGTAGAACAAAATTTATTTGGAAGATTACAACTTTTTTCACTTCTTTTAGTTCCATTATATATCTTAAGATGTTTTCACGGCAGAAGAAAATTATTGGAAATTTTTCTTGTTTCCATTGTTGCAATTAATTATTTCTTGGTAAGAGTTTGGAGTTTTTTCATTTTCAACCGATTTAAAAAAAGATTAAAATTTTTTCAAATCCATTATTTATTTTGAGATGTTTAGACGGTAGAAGAAAATTGTTTGGAATTTGTCATGTTTCCGTTGTTACAATTATTTGTTTATGGGAACATTATTTCTTGGTAACAGTTTTGGCAACGAACTATTAGTTTTGTTGTAGAAAAATATTGTTTGATTGTAAATCGGTTGGAAATGAAAAATTCGCGCGAATTTTTCATTTCCAACCGATTTACAATCAAACAATATTTTTCTACAACAAAACTAATAGTTCGTTGACTACAAAATATAGTTTCTACTTTAGCAATCTGTAACGAACTAGTTAAGCACTAGTTTTGGTGGAGCAAAAATTTATTTAAGTGTAAGTCGGTTGGAAATGAAAAATTCGCGCGAATTTTTCATTTCCATCCGACTTACACTTAAATAAATTTTTGCTCCACCAAAACTAGTGCTTAATTAATTCGTTACAAATTGCTTAAGTAGATTTTTTTTTTTTAAAACTCGAAAAAAATGTTCATGCATAGCGTTCAATCAAGGAAATTTTTATTAAAATTAATTATAATTATAACACATTAAACTACAACTACTACGGGAATTATATAATAAGTTACCCAAGCTATATAAGTTCCGAACCCAAAACCTTAAAAGGGGCCTAAATATACTCTCTTAATACTGATCCGTATCCTCATCATTTTTTTGTCTCATTGCTTGGGTTTACCACAACATAGTAAAATCAAACATTCCTTCCCAGAAATAATTTCAAAATTTATCATCTTCATTTGAGAAAAAATGAAATAAGTCCCCAAAAATAATAATTGGGGGTTTATTTCATTTTTATTTTTGGGGACCTATTTCGTAATGAAATAAGTCCCCAAATAAAAAATGAATTAAATCCCCAAAAAACGAAATAAATCCCCAATTATCGTTGTTGTTTTTTTCTGTACAAATTTTTGGGGACTTATTTCATTTTCGTTTTGGGGACTTATTTCCTGGGGGGTTATTTCATGCTGCCCCTAGAATCAATGCCGACATTTCAAGTAAAGAGTGATATTTTACTGCAATTTTTGATGTAACTTAAAAACTATATCTCGTCGATATTTCGGGTATTCGACGGGCACGTTACTTAGATTAAGGACAACATTATTTCTTCAATAACATTTCGTTGTATCAACAGTATTTACCAAACAAATACGCGTTTCGGACGTTTATCAAATCAAAAAGTTCTATTTTACTGTTTTTTTTAATGTAACATAAACACTTTATCTGGGTGAGCTTTAAGGTATTCGGCGGTCATGTTCCTCGGATCAATAATAACAGTTTTACTCTGTTTATCTTTTACTGTATCGACTTTTTTTTACGTTACTCAAAAACTAAAGCTCGGAGAGCTTTTGGGTATTCGGCTGGTATACTACTTTTTGTAGTATATGGAACTCAAACATTGTCTGGTCCAACTCTGGTAACACTGTAAGTATAATTTTAACTTTTCAAATGACACACGATAACGCCGAGACACGTGAACTTAATCCAGTGGCATTCTCCGTTTTGCCAGGTCAAAATCAAGAAATATTTCGTTTTAAAGTTTTGATTTTCAACGAGTTTTTATTAAATTTTCCTAGGACTATCCATCAAAAACTCTTTTAAAATAACTTTATTTAGTACTAGCTGGCCCGGTCCGCGTTGCTGGCCCAAATATAAGGTCAGTGTTATATTTCGTCTCGCTTCAATTATATAGCCCTGAAAAAATTTGTGGGCGTGGTTTTAATTAGGCAGATAATCACTTTCAAATTATGTTTTAGGAACTAAAAAAAATTACCATGTCTTCTTCATAACGAACAACACAAAAATAAATTACGCATATCCTTTGTTCTTATCGTGAGCTATTTTCTTGAGTTCAAACAAACCTTTATAGTTTTCCCGAATTTTCCATTCTTTTCTCAATTATATTTCATTATAATAATAATTTGAACTATAATTATAATAAAAAAATAGGTCCGGTCATTAGTAGTCGCCATATTTCGACATTTAAAATTTAAAATTTGTGTGGTAGTTAAACTTGTACATATGTTAACAATATCCAAGGATTTAAAATAATTTGTATCAAGTCTAATCTATTAAGAAATATTTCTTTTTTAATATCGATAAAAAGTGGGCGAGGACAATTTTTTTTCCGAAAAAATACATTCAAAACAAAAAAATTAGCCAAATCGGTTCAAGCGTTCTCAATTGGTGCAAATTTTAAGGATATTTAAAAATGTGGACTTTGAAGTGGGGGAGGACAATTATTTCCGTAATATCCTTAAAATTTACCAAATCGGGCTAGTCGCTCTCCGATTTTAGATGTATTGAAAAAAGTGGGAGTGGACAATTTTTCTTTCCGTAAAATAGCCAAATCGGCCCTGCCGTTCGTCTATTTTAGATATTTCAAAAAAAAAAAAAAATTTTCCGTTTAAACCTAAGTTTGAAAATGACGAACATTTAAAAATTACTGCTTAGTTAAATCGATACAGTCGTTCTCCGATTTTAGATATAACGAAAAAAGGAGACGTAAAAGTGGGCATAATTAATTTGTTTTCCGAAAAAAACAAAAACGAACATTAGAACAAATAAGTTGAACATTTAAAAAAATATTATCCAAAACGGTCAGTTCTCAAGTGATGCGAGTGCCAACCAACTACACTTAATTTTTGTTTATATTTTATTATTTTATATTTTATTTTTCTATAGAACAAACAACTTTTCTTACCGTAAAAACCTTATTTGAGTTTAACCAACTCGGTCTGTCCATTCAAAAGTGGGCTTAGAAATGGAATTTTTTTTTTTCCGAAAAACCTTAGTTGGACTATGACGAACATTAAAAGCAAAATTAGACATTTTCATGATTTAAAATATATGTATCGGAAAAAGTGAGCATAAAAGTAGACGTGGACAATATTTTTTTCCTTAAAAATGTTTTGCGGACTATAACCAATCGGTCTAGCCGTTATAGTTCTTTCGATACATAGATAAAAGTGGGCGTGGGAAATTTTACTATCCATAAAAACCTTAGTTGAATTATGACGAACATTTTCAACAATAATTAGCAGAAGTGGGCGTGGTCAATTTCTTTTTTCATTGAAAACAATGTTGGAATATGATGAAAATTCATTAAAAAAAAATTTAGTCAAATCGGTCCAGCCATTCTCAGATTTTAGATAAATTGAAAAAGTGGGCGTAAAAGTGGGCGTGGGCGATTTTTCTTTTAGTAAAAACTTAAATTAAATTACTACGAACATTCAAATAAAAAAATATGCAAATTGGTGCGGCCGTTTTCCGATTTAAGATAAATCGAAAAAAGTGGGCGTAAAAGTGGGCGTGGTCAATTTTTCTTTACGTAAAAACCTAAGTTGGACTATGACGAACATTTCAAAAAAAAAATTGTCCAAATCGGTCCAGCCGTTCTCAACTGATGCTGTTACCAACGAACGACAATTGATTTTTATTTATATAGATTTCTCAGTCGAAACTTTACTCTAACATTGATGGCCGATTAATTTGGGCGAGTTAAATAAAAATGTTTTCTTCAATTTTTCAATTTTCTTAAAAAACAATAAAAATCGCTTGAAAAATCACAAACTTAATAATTAAATATCTCTTAATATTGACCTGATCTGTCAAAACGGAGAAGTTTACGTGTCTCGGCTTTTGGTGTAATCAGTAAGTGTAATCAGTAATCTGATTTTGAATTACTGTTGCCAGAGCTTAAACTAATGTTGAAATAATGTTCTTTTTTAAAAATCTCCATTTTTTCCCACTGTACACTAGATATTCACGTAAAAACTTTATACACATGCTCCTCACCCCCAAAATATTATTAATTGCATACACTGAAAAAATTATAATTAAAAATAATGTCAATTTTAATAAATTATTGTAATTTTTTTATAACATTTAAAAACATTTCATAGTATTAATGAAATGCTTTTTTGGTTTATGAAACTCAAAATTTATTAAAAATATTTCATGCATGTAAAAAAATTTTTCATCAATACAATGAAACTTTTCATAACTTTTATGAAAAATTTAAAGAAATTAAAAATCTTATAAAAATAAACTTTTAACAACTTTTCATGAACTTTCATTGTATTTATGAAACAATTGTAATATTTATTAGTGGTACTTTTTTTTCAGTGTATGCACACAAAGTTTTATGTTTTTTAATTTCATTTCTTCTTTAATTTTCCACATAAAAAAGGATACTGTTCTGCCCGAAGCTTTACAATTTTGGGAACAAGCTTTAATGGTACGACAAACAAAGGGTCCAATTCGACTGAATAGGTATAACAATGCAAAATTAAATTTCATTCATCATGAATTTTAACTCAATGTATGTGTGTTATTTGTTTTTTTTTCTTAATTTCCCAGGAAATGCAACAGTGCTCGTATTTATGTCAAAAATGGTCTTACATATTGCATTGATGATTGCAAATCAATAACCATGTGTGGGGAGGTGCAAGTGCCTGAAGAGCATTTGGATGTAAGATGTCAATTGCAGTTTACATACAACAAATTTAATATAATTAAAGTACATATTTAACAACTTTTTTGTGTAATTTCCTAGGTATGTCGTATTTGCAATTCAACTGGACAAAATTGTCGTCAAGAGGATGATGCCCAACCTGGTGAGGGTATAGAAGATGCAGATTTTGTTTTCTATGTATCAGCACGTCAGACGGAACGTTGTCACAAGGGATTAACGGTGGCCTATGCGGCGCACTGTCAACAAGAGGCTACTTTAGATCGTCCTATAGCTGGTCATGCTAATTTATGTCCAGATAGTATAAGCACTAAACCTCAGGAATTACAGACACTAATATCGACGGTGAAACATGAAATTTTACATGCTTTAGGCTTTTCGGTCAGTTTATTTGCTTTCTTTCGTGATGATGAGGGTAAACCGAGGACACCGCGAAAAGCTGATACTGGAAAGCCACATTTAAATGAAGTGTAAGTTTTTCATTGCGTTTAATTTTTTGAATTGATTTTTTTTTGCGAATTTCAGTTGTTTATTTTTTGCGAATCTGAGACTTTTTCTATGGAAAAAATGTCTCAGAATCTGAGAATTTTTTATATAGAAAAAATGTCTATCTGAGACCTTTTCTATAGAAAAAATGACTCAAAATCTGAGACTTTTTCTTCAAAAAAATGTCTTAGAATCTGAGACTTTTTCTGTAGAAAAAATGTTTTAGAATCTGAGACTTTTTTTATAGAAAAAATGTCACAGAATCAGAGACTTTTTTTATAGAAAAAAGTCTCTGATTCTGTGACATTTTTTGGAATCTGAGACTTTTTCTATAGAAAAAATGTCTCAGAATCTGAGACTTTTTCTAAAAAAAATGTCTCAGAATCTGATACTTTTTTTGTATAGAATATGAGACTTTTTCTATAGCAAAAAATGTCTCAGAATTTTAGACTTTTTCTATAGAAAAAAATGTTTTTAGAATCTGAGACTTTTTCTGTAGAAAAAATGTTTCAGAATCTGAGACTTTCAATAGAATATGTCACAGAATCTAAGACTTTTTCTATAGAAAAAATGTCTCGGAATCTGAGACATTTACTATAGAAAAAATGTCTCAGAATATTAGACTTTTTCTGTAGAAAAAATGTCTCAAAAATCTGAGACTTTTTCTACAGAAAAAATGTCTCAAAATCTGAGACTTTTTCTATAGAAAAAATGTCTCAGAATCTGAGAATTTTTCTATAGAAAAAATGTCTCAGAATCTGAGAATTTTTCTATAGAAAAAATGTCTCAGAATCTGAGAATTTTTCTATAGAAAAAATGTCTCAGAATCTGAGAATTTTTCTATAGAAAAAATGTCTCAGAATCTGAGAATTTTTCTATAGAAAAAATGTCTCAGAATCTGAGAATTTTTCTATAGAAAAAATGTCTCAGAATCTGAGAATTTTTCTATAGAAAAAATGTCTCAGAATCTGAGAATTTTTCTATAGAAAAAATGTCTCAGAATCTGAGAATTTTTCTATAGAAAAAATGTCTCAGAATCTGAGAATTTTTCTATAGAAAAAATGTCTCAGAATCTGAGAATTTTTCTATAGAAAAAATGTCTCAGAATCTGAGAATTTTTCTATAGAAAAAATGTCTCAGAATCTGAGAATTTTTCTATAGAAAAAATGTCTCAGAATCTGAGAATTTTTCTTTAGAAAAAATGTCTTAGAATCTGAGAATTTTTCTATAGAAAAAATGTCTCAGAATCTGAGAATTTTTCTATAGAAAAAATGTCTCAGAATCTGAGAATTTTTCTATAGAAAAAATGTCTCAGAATCTGAGAATTTTTCTATAGTAAAAATGTCTCAGATTCTGAGACATTTTTTCTATAGAAAAATTGTCTCAGAATCTGAGACTTTTTCTACAGAAAAATTGCCTCAGAATCTGATACTTTTTCTATAGAAAAATTGTCTCAGAATCTGAGACTTTTTCTATAGAAAAATTGTCTCAGAATCTGAGACTTTTTCTTTAGAAAAATTGTCTCAGAATCTGAGACTTTTTCTATAAAAAATGTCTCAGAATCTGAGACTATTTCTATAGAAAAAATGTCTCAGAATCTGAGAATTTTTCTATAGAAAAAATGTCTCAGAATCTGAGAATTTTTCTATAGAAAAAATGTCTCAGAATCTGAGAATTTTTCTATAGAAAAAATGTCTCAGAATCTGAGAATTTTTCTATAGTAAAAATGTCTCAGATTCTGAGACATTTTTTCTATAGAAAAATTGTCTCAGAATCTGAGACTTTTTCTATAGAAAAATTGCCTCAGAATCTGAGACTTTTTCTATAGAAAAATTGTCTCAGAATCTGAGACTTTTTCTATAGAAAAATTGTCTCAGAATCTGAGACTTTTTCTATAGAAAAATTGTCTCAGAATCTGAGACTTTTTCTATAGAAAAATTGTCTCAGAATCTGAGACTTTTTCTATAGAAAAATTGTCTCAGAATCTGAGACTTTTTCTATAGAAAAATTGTCTCAGAATCTGAGACTTTTTCTATAGAAAAATTGTCTCAGAATCTGAGACTTTTTCTATAGAAAAATTGTCTCAGAATCTGAGACTTTTTCTATAGAAAAATTGTCTCAGAATCTGAGACTTTTTCTATAGAAAAATTGTCTCAGAATCTGAGACTTTTTCTATAGAAAAATTGTCTCAGAATCTGAGACTTTTTCTATAGAAAAATTGTCTCAGAATCTGAGACTTTTTCTATAGAAAAATTGTCTCAGAATCTGAGACTTTTTCTATAGAAAAATTGTCTCAGAATCTGAGACTTTTTCTATAGAAAAATTGTCTCAGAATCTGAGACTTTCTATAAAAAAGGTCTCAGAATCTGAGACTATTTCTATTGAAAAAGTGTCTCAGAATCTGAGACTTTTTCTATAGAAAAAATGTCTCAGAATCTGAGACTTTTTCTATAGAAAAAATGTCTCAGAATCTGAGACTTTTTCTATAGAAAAAATGTCTCAGAATCTGAGACTTTTTCTATAGAAAAAATGTCTCAGAATCTGAGAATTTTTCTATAGAAAAAATGTTTCAGAATCTGAGAATTTTTCTATAGAAAAAATGTCTCAGAATCTGAGAATTTTTCTATAGAAAAAATGTCTCAGAATCTGAGAATTTTTCTATCGAAAAAAATGTCTCAGAATCTGAAACTTTTTGTATAGAAAAAATGTCTCAGAATCTGAGACTTTTTCTATAGAAAAAATGTCTCAGAATCTGAGACTTTTTCTATAGAAAAAATGTCTCAGAATCTGAGACTTTTTCTATAGAAAAAATGTCTCAGAATCTGAGACTTTTTCTATAGAAAAATTGTCTCAGAATCTGAGACTTTTTCTATAGAAAAATTGTCTCAGAATCTGAGACTTTCTATAAAAAAGGTCTCAGAATCTGAGACTATTTCTATTGAAAAAGTGTCTCAGAATCTGAGACTTTTTCTATAGAAAAAATGTCTCAGAATCTGAGACTTTTTCTATAGAAAAAATGTCTCAGAATCTGAGACTTTTTCTATAGAAAAAATGTCTCAGAATCTGAGACTTTTTCTATAGAAAAAATGTCTCAGAATCTGAGACTTTTTCTATAGAAAAAATGTCTCAGAATCTGAGACTTTTTCTATAGAAAAAATGTCTCAGAATCTGAGAATTTTTCTATAGAAAAAATGTTTCAGAATCTGAGAATTTTTCTATAGAAAAAATGTCTCAGAATCTGAGAATTTTTCTATAGAAAAAATGTCTCAGAATCTGAGAATTTTTCTATCGAAAAAAATGTCTCAGAATCTGAAACTTTTTGTATAGAAAAAATGTCTCAGAATCTGAGACTTTTTCTATAGAAAAAATGTCTCAGAATCTGAGACTTTTTCTATAGAAAAAATGTCTCAGAATCTGAGACTTTTTCTATAGAAAAAATGTCTCAGAATCTGAGACTTTTTCTATAGAAAAAATGTCTCAGAATCTGAGACTTTTTCTATAGAAAAAATGTCTCAGAATCTGAGACTTTTTCTATAGAAAAAATGTCTCAGAATCTGAGACTTTTTCTATAGAAAAAATGTCTCAGAATCTGAGACTTTTTCTATAGAAAAAATGTCTCAGAATCTGAGACTTTTTCTATAGAAAAAATGTCTCAGAATCTGAGACATTCTATAGAAAAAATGTCTCAGAAGCTGAGACTAATTTCAGTTAACCTTTTACGAATTTATGGCCTCTGTTCTGTCTTTCACAACTTTTCAATTCACATGAAAATTTCCGAATCACATGAAATCATGTTTAAAATTTAAGAAATTATAAAGAAAAAAGTGCATTCGTTTTACTTTCACCAAATTTTATTTATGTGAAACAAAACGAAAAAAAAAAATCGGATGTGAAATCTAGAACACCAAAAAAATTCGGAAATTTTCATTTTCACATTTTTTATCTGAATTACTTTTTTTTGGAACAGCGGTCTAAATTTTTCTTTTTTGAATTTCAATTGGTCTATCATGAATAACAATTGTTACATTTCATTACAGCCTTCAAATACATCAATGGAGCAATGAAACAATTCGAAAAGTTGTCAGAGAAAATTGGTCAGTTCGTGGTGGTCATGTACGCAAAGAAGTTGATATGATGGTTACACCGCGAGTAATAGAGGAAGTACGAAAACATTTTAACTGTGATGAATTAGAAGGTGCAGAACTAGAAGATCAGGGTGGTGAAGGTACAGCTCTGACGCATTGGGAAAAACGTATACTAGAGGTGAGAATTAGTTTAAATTTAATCATATTAGCAGACAAGTCACAGAATCAATTCCGTTCGAAAGTGAAATTGAGTATTTCCAAAACAAAATCGCTTTCAAAAACAAAAGTGTAATTGGCATGAATGATTGGAATGATTGCATTTCGAATGAAAAACAAATTTCGCTCCGCGTTTTCAGAGAAAACATTTAATTCTTCCTTAGAACTTAATTGACGCTGTGACAGGATTTTAAATAAAAATTTTATTAATTTTCTTTTAACTAATTCCTAGAATGAAGCTATGACTGGTACTCATACACAATCTCCAGTTTTTTCACGCATAACATTGGCATTAATGGAAGACTCCGGCTGGTATCGGGCAAACTATAGTATGGCTAGTCCATTGTCATGGGGCCGTAATTTAGGCTGTAATTTCGTTATGCGTAGTTGTAAAGATTGGATACAATTAAATAATGCCAGGTGAGTTAAAAACTTTTTTATATTTTTAATTTTTTTTATTTGCTTTAAATTTTTTCTTTAACCTTAGGGGCCGTTCTATACATCCATTTTGTTCTAAGGTTAAACAAGATCCTCTACAAACCGAATGTACCGATGATCGTAATTCTGTTGCCTTGTGTAATTTGATACGACATAATTTTGTATTACCAGAACAGTATCAGGTGAGTTAATTCTGTTATTTCTTATCTATCACATGGGAAAAGTCAAAACTTTAGGAAATTTTCTATAGAAAAAAAAATATATCTGATTCCAAAACCTGGACTGTGATCACGTAAAACGATAGTTGACTATAGTCGATTTTTGGAGCCTGTTGCTCCTAAACTAATCAAAATGTTTCCAAGTTTTTTAATGTTTCTGGATTAGACAACACTCTTTAATAATTAAATAAAGAAAAACTTTCAAATTTGCTTTCAAAACGATATGTATTTTGATGTCGTTTATGCATCGTCTATCGTTTTACGTGATTAGGCCCTTGTTTTTTATAGCAAAAAATGTTACATTTGTTAAACAAACTCACAAAAAATCGTGTAAAAAATTTGTGTTTTTCAGAGGTTGGTTTAGTTCTTCAGGGGGAACTTTGTTCCGATTTTCCTCATTTACAAACTTAACCTGCCTAGGAACATAAGACATATTCGTGCCAAATTTCAGGAGTCTAGCTCTTTTATTTTGGACTGCATCGTGTTAACTACAGACGGACAGACAGACAGATGGACGGACATCACTAGAATGTCTTAGAATCGATCACTGATCATAAATATATATATGGGGCATTCCATGTCAAATCGGACACTTTTAAAATTTCTTTTTGTAGATTTTTCCAATTTGTTTACAGTTTTTTGTACCCTTCGAAAACTCCTTTGTGGTAAATTTTCAGATTTTTTTGATGACCCGTTCAAAAGATATCGAATTTTAAAAATTGTTAGTTTGTTCCTTTACTCAAACTTCTATTACTCATAACTTCTTCAATAATTGTCCAAATTTCAAATATTTTTTTTTCAAAATTTTTGTTCTTTTACGTACTTTTTAAAAAAAAAGTCCCAAAAAATTATTAAATGCGCTCTAGTATGCGGTTTTTAAGTTTTAAAATTTAAATCTCATTTTTGAAAATGTTTGTACTCTTCGATTTTTTTGAAATTTTTTTGTGTAAAACTTCTATCGATTCTACAAATTTTTTGCCCAGGAGGATCGTGGGATAACTATTATTACTATTTTTTAAAATTTTTTGAAAAAACTGTATTGTAGTTTTTCAATCTTAAAATCATTTCTACTGCTTCAATGGTGCGTGTTAGAGGGGTCATTTATAAGACCGACCCCCATTAATTTTTACGTCTTAACATTTCTTTGGAACAAACTAATACCCTATCTACAATTTCTAAGGGGGCTCCCACACAAAACGACATTTTTTAAAATTTGCTCCAACCACTCTAACTGCCCTAATAGTGCCCTTAGAGCAACAAAATGTATGACCGACCTACAATATTTTTTTAGTCCAAACATTTTCTTTGAACACACCTACCCTCTATCTTTTACTGTTAAAGGTATTATGATGTACACTTTTTGTCGTCAATTTTTCGTCTTGATAAAGAACTATCGAAAAAGTGCGACTATATTTCAATAGGTTTTGTTATGAGCAGGGACCCGATTTTAATACTTTTAAAACTATCTTTTTTTATATTTCTTTAAAAAAAACAAACACTTGTGTTTAATAAAAAAATAAAAATCCAATCGGAGTTTTTTATTTTAATCAAAGTTGAAAATAATTTTTATTTTTCAAAATCAAAATTTTAAAACTCTTTGGTGATATTTATCAGGAAAGTTTAAAATTATTTTCATCTTTTTTTTCATCGGATGAAAATAGTTTAATAAAAAAATTATAACAGAAATTATTTGAAGAATAAGTTAATAATTTTTATAAAAAAATTATATATGTATGTTATGTATGTTAACATTTTACTTTTTATAGGGGCCGCAACTCCGGATCAAAAACCGCGAAAATTCAAAAAATTCTTAATAGTCTTTTAAGTTATTACCAAAGTGTACAGACTTTGTGTTACATACTATGTCAGTAATGATGTTAAAATATAGAGAAATGAAAAAAAGAAAGAAGGAGAAAATTAGGCATATTTTTTAGCAATTTTTCAAAATTTTCCAACTATTACCCTCCCCGAGTAAAAATTTTCTGGTCTAATCATATATAATTTGATACAATCTTATATGAGTTAATATGCTTCCGTATAAATTTATATAAAATTTTATCTATCACTTTGATACGGTTGATCCAATTTTTATGGTTAGATATTGCTCCATATATGATTAGATTCGTATTTTGGTTTTGCTCATCAAATTATATAAAAATAGATATTATAAGATCAATTTGATCTAATTAGATTTGACCAAATTCAGGATCAAATTGTATCAATTTTTATATTTTTTGATCTAAAGTAATACAATTTGATATTATTTGATACAACCATTTTACGGATCAAATTAGATCTAATTAGTAAAATTAGCATAATATTTTTACTAGGGTCTGTAATTATTACAGATACAGAGATCTAAGCCTTAAACTTTGCGCTATGATAGTTTAAGGTTTTGTCTACACAATATCACTTGCAGTTTCCCTTAATTCAAAATATTGGAGGTTTTATTAACCATTAATGTCGGTTGTGATACAATTTGTTTGAGTTTTAAAGAAAATTGTGTTTAAAATATTTAATTTGAAATATAAACAAAAGATGAAAAAAAAAGATATTTATATTTTTTATTTTTAAATATATTCCTCCTTTGTGATATTTATCGCAATGGATATTTTTCGATTTTCATCATTATGGATATTTATTTTTTGAACAAAAATTTTTATTTTATTTTTTTGAACAAATTGGAAAATATTTTGAACTTTAAATATAAATATTTTGATGAAAACAAAATAATAAAACGTTTTTCGGTCCTTGGTTATGAGTAAAAAACAAACACTATAAAAACAAAAAAGTTATTTCATGTCAAGATTTCAAGTTTCTGAAAGCAGAGAAAAAACAGCAAAACTTTGAAAAAGACAAAAATTTTTGTCTTTTTTTTATTTTTCAACTGACAATTTTTACTTTTAACAAAACAAAATAGAAGAAAATAAATAAACAAACACATAAAATTTTTGGAAAATAAAAAAATATCAAAAAATATCTATTGTTTTCAATTTAAATGTGCAAAATATATAAAAATAAATTAACAACAAAATAATTGTTAATAAATATCATGATTCGAGTGTGTTTTATTGTGAACATCATGTAAAATGTGCAATTTTAAATTTTGTGATTTTTTTGTTCAAACAATGGGACATTTCATAAATTTTTCAGATAAAATTTGTGAAACTCAAAATGTTTTTTATGGATTACGTGTTGTTTGCAGATGTTTTCGTTATTTTATCATTTGTTTTATATTTAAAAAATGTATTGTAACTTTTTTTTAAATAAATTACATCCTTTTTAAGAGTTTTGTTACTTGTTTTTTAATTTTTCCCTAAAAGTGTTAGTGGCCGAATGTGCTTTAAATAAAATAGAAATAAAAAAAACGTCAATTCGAAAATTTCATGTAATTTTGTTTCTTTTACTCATATAATTTTGTTTCGCTCACCCATCTCTTGCAAGAAAAGACGAAAAAAAGTGTACATCATACCACCTTAAGGCGGTCCCCATACAATTTTTTTTATTTTTTGTAAATTTGTTTTATTTAATCAGCTTCTGCAGGTCCAATGGTGCGTCCGAGAGGGGTCATTAGTGAGACCAGCCCCCATTTATTTTTACCCTACAGCATTTTTTTCAAACATACCTACGCCCTATCTCCACTCCCTAAGTACACTCAAAAAATGTCATAGGTAAAATGAACGAAATACTTCGTACATTGTACGAAATATTTCGTGGTTTTGCCGGAACGAAATATTTCGTAATATTTACCTATGGCATTTCGTAAATATTACGAAGTTTTTTTTTGTGATATTTACGAAATAAATACGAAAATATTTCGTAAATTTACGAAATATTTAGTATAACTACGAAATATTTCGTAAAAATACTAAATATTTTCGTAAATATTAAAAAGTTTTTTTTTTGTAAATACGAATTATGTTTATTATTTTAAGTATAACTACGAAATATTTTGTATAATTACGAAATATTTCGTAAAAATACAAAATGTTTTTGTACATATTACGAAGTTTTTTTTTTTGTGAATACGAATTATGTTTAGTTCAACGAAAATATTTCGTAAAGTTACGACATATTTTTCCATTTCCAATTCCATTTCTAAACGGAATTGACTCGGTGACATGCCCGTATAACTTTTCACCAATGTCGCAACACCTAACAGACTGCATTGAAAAATATATCTTTGGTGATTTGACTTTGTGTTATACTTAAAATAATTTAAAATTAGAAACCGTAAACAAAAATTAAAAAGAGAAGGAACAAATTTTTGTTATTTCATTTTTTTAATTGTTAAATGTGTTAAATCTAGTAATTCAGATAAATAAATCAAACCCCTTGATTTTGTGTTTTTTTTTCCGAAAAATATTTTGTTAAATTACGAAATATTTCGTTAAGATACGAAGTATTTCGTATTTTTTTGGCTACGAAATGTACTTCGTAAAATAAAAAATTTCGTAATATGTACGAAAAAAATTTTACGAAATAATACTTCGTATTTTTATGCATGAAATTTTTTGAGTGTAGGCTTCCATTCGAAATTACATTTTTATAAAATTTGCTCCAACTGTTATTTTTATGGGAGCCTACTTAGGGAGTGGAGATAGGGCGTAGGTATGTTTTAAAAAATGTTGTAAGGTAAAAATAAATGAGGGTCGGTCTCACTAATGACCCCTCTCGGACGCACCATTGGACCGGTAGAAGCTGATTAAATAAAACAAATTTACAAAAAATAAAAAAAATTGTATTGGGACCGCCTTAACAGTTAAAGATAAAGGAGAAAATGTTTGGATTAAAAAAATGTTGTGGGTCGGTCATACATTTTGTTGCTTTAAGGGCACTATTAAGGCAGTTAGAGCGGTTGGAGCAAATTTTAAAAAATGTCGTTTTGTGTGGTAGACCCCTTAGAAATTGGAGATAAGGTATTAGTTTGTTCCAAAAAAATGTTAAGACGTAAAAATTAATGGGGGTCGGTCTTACAAATGACCCCTCTAATTGTAAGACGCACCATTGGAGAAGTGGAAAGAATTTTAAGATTACAATAATTTTTTTTCAAAAAATTTTAAAAAATAGTAATAATCGTTATCCCACGATCCTCCTGGGCAAAAAATTTGTAGTTTTACACAAAAAAGTTTCAAGAAAATCGAAGAGTACAAACATTTTCAAAAATGAGATTTAAATTTTAAAACTTAAAAATCGCATAAAAGAGCGCTTTTTACTATTTTTGGGATTTTTTTTTTTTAAAGTACGTAAAAAACAAAAATTTTGAAAAAAAAAAATATTTAAAATTTGGACCATTATTGAAGAAGTAATGAGTAAAAGAAGTTTGAGTAAAGGAACAAACTTTTTAAAAATTCGATACTTTTGAACGGGTCATCAAAAAAAATCTGAAAATTTACCACAAAGGAGTTTTCGAAGGGTACAAAAAACTGTAAAAAAATTGGGAAAATCTACAAAAAAAAATTTTCAAAGTGTCCGATTTCACATGGAATGCCCCATATAATTTTTTGGGTCCTAGATATTTTGATGCATTACATACGGAATGACAAAGTGAGTATGGGGGAATACTCTGTAGTTGGAAGGTATAAAAAGAGCAATTGAAATTCGAAAAATGCAATTGAAATTCGAAAAATTAAAAATTTTTATTGAACTTTCACAAACCTCGATTCATCTTTTCGAATTTCATTTGATCTTTTTCGAATTAACATTTAACTTTTTCGAATATTAATTTTTTCGTCAGAAATTTTAGTCTTGCAAAATTGCGCAATGTCAAAATTGCAACTTTTTTTGCTTGTTTCTTTGTGAATAAAAGCAATTGTATTTATATTAAAATAAATTGCAAATCTTTTCTTGCAACTACGTATCATATAAAAAGTAATAGAAAAATAAAAATTTTATTAAAATTTTTTTTTAAAAAAAATGTTGCAAAATTGCACTGTTGCAAGGGTCAAAAAATTCTGAAGTGAATACCCTGATTAATTGATTTTTTACGAAGTTAATTAATCTCTTTTCAAATTTTAAATTATTCAAATTTTTTGCGATATTTTATTTTATCTCTCCAAATTTTTATTGTATCTTCTATCAAAAAAATTGGGATAAACAAACTTTTTCATTATTCGAATATTTATCGAAATATGTATTTTCAAGAACTAAATTATTCGAAACCGGGTTTAAATAAAAAAAATCTTTAAAATCAAAACCAAAATTTTCTTTAGATTTTTAGAACTAGCAATTTAAAGAAAATATCTCATATTTTTTTTATCTCTTTCAGAATTTTGACAGCATTAGCAATATTAAAGATGGTGATGAAGTATATTATGGTGGTTCCGTTTCTTTGGCCGATCATTGTCCTTATATACAAGAATTTACTTGGCGTAACAAAAATATTGTAATACGAGGATCTCATTGTCATTTTGTCGAAAACAATCCAAGTAAGTTTAAATGTTTAAAAATAGTTTACAAAAATAAAAAATAATCAATTATCATCATTACAGAATCAGAAAAAAATTATGCTTTAGAAAGTTATGGCCAAGGTTCGAAATGTTTCGATCATGGTGATTCTATGTGGGAAGAACGTACTTGTCATCATACACGCGAATGGCAACACTGGGGATCCGGGTGTTATAAATACGAATGCAGTGATGGTCGTCTACATATACAGGTGGGCAATTATACCTACACTTGCTTTTTTCCGGGCCAAAAACTTTCCATAAGCATTTCGGCCAATGGCTGGTTACATCGTGGCGCCTTAATATGTCCTTCGTGTGAGGAGCTGTGTGGTGAATATTTTGGAGCACGAGATGAAGAATGTCGTTTGAGAGAGGAGGCGCCACCGTTAAATAAATATCCACGAGATCATTTGCAATGTGGAGCTTATGGTTTGCACGTCGTCTCACATTATAAACGTCTGCCATTAATACTTGCTGTGTTTACTCTACTGATACAGGGAATAATCAGCATAAAACAACGATAGGTATACGAAGGGAAAAATTGTAATAATAGATAAATAGATTGTATATAGATTTTAGCCCTAGATAACTAGTTAAATATTTTTATTATGTTTTAATAACTCTTTTTTTTTAATTATTTAAACTGTGCTGTGGTTTTTAACTTATATTTATATACAAAAATATGTTGGAAACTTTTGAGATTAATATGAAAAAAAACAATAAGTAGGGGTAAGCGATATGCATTTACAGAAAACTGATTAAACAAACTGCGCTGAATTTCAAATAATCGTTTACGAAATTCTATTAAAGTGTTTTGAGATTTTTGTTTTAGTTTCAAAAAAAAAAAATTGAAATTCAAAAAATTTTGTTTAAAATTTGAAATTCGAGATTTGATATTTTTTTTTCATTATTTCTAAAAAAAATCAATTGAAATTTTAAAAACTCAAATTAAAATTTGTTTAAGATTAAATAAATTCGAAAATTTTAACTGAAATTCGAAAAATTTTATTTGAAATTCGAGATTTGAGATTTTTTTATTTCTTAAAAAAATCAATTGAAATTTTAAGAACCCAAATTAAAATTTGTAAGATTAAATAAATTCGAAAAATTTTAATTGAAATTCGAAATTTTTTTTGAAATTCGAGATTTGAGAAATTTTTTTTTATTTCTAAAAAAATCAATTGAAATTTAAAAAACTCGAAATGAAAATTTGTTTAAGATTAAATTAATTCGAAAAATTTTAATTAAAATTCGAAAAATTTTAGTTGAAATTTGAAACTTGAGATTTTTTTTTATTTCTAAAAAAAATCAATTGAAATTTTAAAAACTCAAAATAAAATTTGTTTAAGATTAAATAAATTCGAAAAATTTTAATTTAAATTCGAAAAATTTTATTTCGAATTCAATATTTTCATTTAATCTATTCCAAATTTTAAACAATTTTTCGAATGTCATATTACACCGCTCTACAAATCTAAGATTTGTCGCTGCGTTTTGGATGAAACCAAAAAAAGTTAATAGGTTTTGGTGCCCCGATTCCAAGACCGTCACTCAAATTTTTCTATCACGTCACAATTTTGAGAAAATCGCGGTTAAAGTGTCAAAAAGGCCCATTTTGACCATTTTTGAAGGCCTATAAAATAAGATCCTGACATGCAAATGACTTGGTATCAAGCTCATTCGAAAGTCTGTAATTTTCTCTTTCAGACAAGATCAAATTTTCTTGGAATTTAATTTTCTTAAATTGTAAAAAAATCATTAGCAACAAGTGCGTTAAATCTAAAATTTATGTATGAATTTGTATGGAAATTTGTTAAAAAACACTGTGTAATTAAACTAAATATTTAAAAAATGGAAGGTTTTTTGTTAATGATTTTTTTACCATTTTAAAAAATTAAATTTTTAGAACATATCATCTTATCTTTAAGAGAAAATTACAAACTTTTGAATGAGCTTGATACCAAATCATTCGCATGTCAGGATATTATTTTATAAGCTTTTAAAATGGGCCAAAAATGCCCTTTTTCGGCACTTTAACCGCGAATTACTCAAAATCCCGACGTGATAGACAAATTTGGGCTCCGGATTTGGATTCAGCCCAACAAACTATATCCAAATCACTAACCAGAATCCAATACGCATTTTCTTGTAAAGCTGTGTTATTTTTTTAAATTCGAATTTTTATTGATTTTTTTATTTCAATTGGTCATTTTTTAAATATCAATTGATCTTTTACGAATTTTAAGTAATATTTTCCGAATTTTAATTAAAATTTTTCGAAATTTCAATTAAAATTTTTCGAAATTTCAATTAAAATTTTTCGAAAATTGTATACCCTCCAACTATAGTATACCCTCCAACTTTGTCATTACGTGAGTAAATGCATCGAAATATCGGTCGGGGGCCCTATAATGTATATGGGGCATTCCATATCAAATCGAACACTTTGAATAATTTTTTTTTAGATTTTCCCAATTTGTTTACAGTTTTTAGTACCCTTCGAAAACTCCTTCGTGGTAAATTTTCAGATTTTTTTGATGACCCGTTTAAAAGATATTGAATTTTTAAAAATTGGTAGTTTGTTCCTTTACTCAAACTTTTTTTACTCATAACTTCTTCAATAATGGTCCAAATTGCAAAAATTTTTTTTTCAAAATTTTTGTTTCCTTGCGTACTTTAAAAAAAAATCCTAAAAAAATCCTAAAAGCGCTTAGTATGCGATTTTTAAGTTTTAAAATTTAAATATAATTTTTGAAAATGTTTGTACTCTCTTATTTTTTTGAAATTTTTTTGTGTAAAACTTTTATCGATTCTACAAATTTTTTGCCCAGTAGGATCGTGGAATAACTATTATTACTATTTTTTTAAATTTTTTTAAAACTTTTTTTGTAATTTTTCAATCTTGAAATCATTTCTACTGCTCCAATGGCGCGCCATAGAGGGGTCATTTCCAAGACCGACCCCCATTAATTTTGACGTTTGAACATTTCTTTGGAACAAATTTACATTTTTTTAAATTTGCTCCAACCGCTCTAACTGCCCTAAGAGTGCCCTTAGGGCAATCAAATGTATGACCGACCCACAATATTTTTTTGTTCAAACATTTTCTCTGAACACACCTACCCATTATCTTTAACTATTAAGGCGGTCCCCACAATTTTTTTTTTATTTTTTGTAAATTTGTTTTATTTAATCAGCTTCTACTGGACCAATGGTGCTTCCGAGAGGGGTCATTAGTGAGACCGACCCCCATTTATTTTTAACTTTCAACATTTTTTTAAAACATACCTACGCCCTATCTCCACTCCCTAAGTAGGCTCCCATACAAATTACAGTTGGAACAAATTTTATAAAAATTTAATTCTGAATGGAAGCCTACTTAGGGAGTGGAGATAGGGCGTAGGTATTTTTTTAAAAAATGTTGAAGGGTAAAAATAAATGGGGGTTGGTCTCACTAACGACCCCTCTCGGACGCACCATTGGTCTAGTAGAAGCTGACTAAATAAAACAAATTTACAAAAAATAAAACAAATTGTATGGGGACCGCCTCAATAGTTAAAGATAGAGGGTAGGTGTGTTCAGAGAAAATGTTTGGACTAAAAAAATATTGTGGGTCGGTCATACATTTCATTGCTCTAAGGGCACTCGTGGGGCACTTAGAGCTGTTGGAGCAAATTTTAAAAAATATCATTTTGTGTGGGAGCCACCTTAGAAATTGGAAATAGGGTATTAGTTTGTTCCAAAGAAATGTTTAGACATAAAAGTTAATGGGGGTCGGCCTTGGAAACGACCCGCCTATGACGCACAATTGGAGCAGTAGAAATGATTTTAAGATTGGAAAATTACAATAAATTTTTTTCAAAAAATTTTAACAAATAGTAATAATCGTTATCCCACGATCCTAGTAGGCAAAAAATTTGTAGAATCGATAGAAGTTTTACATAAAAAAATTTCAAAAAAATCAAAGAGTACATACATTTTCAAAAATAAGATTTACCCCCAGTTTCTGTTATACGAACGCTATTCGTTCGTGACGAATTTGTGTGTATTTTGTTATTGTAACAAAAACAAAATACATGCAAATTCGTCGCAGACGAATGGCGTTCGTATTACAGAAACTGGGGGTTAAATTTTAAAACTTAAAAATCGCATACTAGAGCACTTTTAAGATTTTTTTGGATTTTTTTTTTTTAAAGTACGTAAAAAAAAAGATTTTGAAAAAAAAGTTAGGACCATTATTGAAGAAGTTATAAGTAAAAGAAGTTTTAGTAAAGGAACAAACTACAAATTTTTAAAAATTCGATAACTTTTGAACGGGTCATCAAAAAATCTCTAAAAATTAACCACGAAGGAGTTTTCGAAGGGTACTAAAAACTGTAAGCAAATTGGGAAAATCTAAAAAAACAATTATTTAAAGTGTCCGATTTGACATGGAATGCCCCATTAGACTGGCATTTTTCTGTATGGCCAAAAAAATTTTTCTCCAATTTTCAAAGTCCGGGCAATTTTTTTATTCTACTAGGACTAAAACGGATGTTGTACAAATTTGAGGTCAATCGGATTAAATTAACCCGTGGCGCCCGGTGGTCAAGGTTTTGGATTTTTGAAAAATTAAAAAAAAAAATAAAAAATTTAATTTTTTTTCGACACATCATATTTGTTAATTTTGATGCGGTGAGCAGGAATATCAAAAAAAAATAAAATCGGTCGAACGGTTTTCGAGATATCGCCATTTGAAATTTGCAAAAAATGGCGATTTTTTCCTACGTTCAAGAAATTTTTTAAAAAACTTTTCAATTTCAAATGGCGATATCTCGAAAACCGTTCGACCGATTTTAATTTTTTTTTTTGATATTCGTGCTTACCGCATCAAAATTAATATGATGTGTCGAAAGAAATTTAAATTTTTGATTTTTTTTTTTAAATTTTTCAAAAATCCAAAACTTTGACCGCCTGGCACCACAGGTTAATTTAATCCGATTGACCTCAAATTTGTACCACATAAGTTTTAGACCTTGGACAATAAAAATTTGCCGGGACACTTTGAAAAATCGAAAGTTGAGAAAAAAATGCCAGTCTAATGCCCCATATATTATTGATTAGTGATCGATTACAAGACATTCTAGCGATGTCCGTCTGTGGAAATGGAGATCACGGCTAAAGTATTAAACAGATATGACTAAGACTTAGCATATTTACTTGTTGTTGCCCTAAGCAGTTTGATATTGCATTTGAGTGAAATTGGTTTAAAAAGTTATGAAAGAAAATGTAAGGACACCTCGAAAATTTTGGTACATTCCACATAACCTAAAAATACAAATTGCTTTAATTCGGCTGCTGGTTGACACATGTGAACAGATTTGATCACTGAATGGTATGTAAACAAGTACAAACATATATTTTTTTTTGACAGAAAAAAATGTTCGCCGAATTTTTTTTTTCAGCAAAAAATTTTTTTGCGGATTTTTTTTAAAAAAAAAAAAAAAAATTTGCAACTAAACTTTCTTTTCATTATGGAGGGTATCAATACATTCGGCAAGGTCGAATTTAACTTTTTTAACTTGTTTTCATTAAAATTAAAATGATTCAAAAATTAAAAAAACATAAAAAAAAAAATTATATGATTTTCTTAAAATTTTATGTGATATTTTTCTGTACAAATGCAGTTATTAAAATTTAAATGAATCTTTCAAATTTCAAATATTATCTTCGAAATTAGTTGATCTTTAAAATTATACCTAAACAATTGCTCAAATTAATCGTTTACCCCCCTACACAAAATTAAACAAAATAAAACTTCTACTTGTACATTCTTCTGTGAAGTTATGAATTTACATATAAAAAAAAAATTATTCATATTTCCTAAGCGCAATCAGTGGCTCAATTTAGAATTTAGTTTAAGAATAATATTTAAAATCTTTTTGTTTTTTTTTTATATACTCTAATCTATGTATTTATGTTATCAAATTTTAGTTTTTTATATACAAACAATTGTAAATTATATCTGTATGCTGCTATTAGTATTTAACATGATTTTAAAAGCAATTTTTAAAGAATCTTGTACCAAATGAAATTCTTAACATTATACATCTCATTTTGCATTGTTGGGTGGGTTAAATTTAAAACCCACTCCTTTTAATCTATCTCTCTTGCTCGTTTACATTCCTGAAATATTTGATATTTTGTAATAATTTCGTCCTTTTTTATTAGTAATCAATTTAGCCTTCATGTTTGTATGAAAATTTATTTATAAAATTATATTAAAAAAAAAACAATATTTATGTATGTGTATTTTTATGATGTATTTAATAGAAAATGTATATCTTTATATATCATTATACTATGATATTAAAAACAAATTATAGATAAAATGTAAAAAAAAACAACTCAATAAAAATCTAAATGAAATAAAATAAAATTTGTATTTTTGTGTAAATTTTAGATATTTTATATATAAAAGTGACGATTTTAAGGTTGGGGTTCGATGCCACCTTATAAAATAATATGATCCTTCGGGGAAAATTTCGATAACTTCTGAATTTAGGATGGATTTAATTTAGATTTTTAAGGGTATACCTCTTGCATAGCACAATTAATTCAATAGAAGCATTTCCAAATATAAAAAAAACTGTAAAAAAGATTTCTAAAGAAAATTTTTGAAATTTTGAAAAAAAAATCTTCTATTAAAAAATCTGAGGTTCTAAAGCATTTTTCTTATAGTAAAAGTCTCAGATATTGCAAAAGAAAAATATCGGATTCCCAGCAAAATTTTCTGTTCCAAATAATCGTTTCCGGCAAAATTTTTTTTAGAGGCAATCGTTTTTTAGAGCAAGTAGTTTTTTTGAAAAATAATTTTACATAGAAAATTTTGTTGTGATTACCGTAGAATGTATTCAAGAATCTATTGAACCAGGAATTTGTTCCAAAAAATTTTCCTGGGATTGATTTCTCAGAAAGTTTTTAAGATTCTGTGACAAATTCCCAATAGAAAACTTCAGAGATTCTGAGGTATTTTTCCCATAGAAAAGCTTTTAGCAGTTTTAAAATTCTTGCTATACAAAAATTCTCAGATTCCGATACACGTTCATGTAAAAAATTCGTAGGTACTGGGCCATTTTCCCACCGAAAAATTATAATAATTAGGAAGGTTCTGAGTTTTTTTTTTGTATTAAAAAATTCGTACAATCTAAAAACTTTTTTCTTAGAAAAATACTCGGATTCTGAGATATTTTTTCTGCAGAAAAAGTCTGTGATTCCGAAACGTTCTGCCTACACCAAAACACTTTTCTATAGAGATCTATCTAATCTGAAACACTTCTATAGAGATTTATCTAAGATTAGCTAAATTTTCTACCTTAATCCTTTTTAACATTTTCGAGGCAAATTTCCTAGATTCTGAAACATTTTTCCTAAAGAAAAAGTATAATGTTCTAAGACATTTTTTCGTTCGGCAAGTCCTAAGATTCTAAAACATTTTCTGAGAAATTTTTCCTATAGTAATAAACTCAGATTCTGAAAACTTTTCAGAATCTGAGACATTGTTCCTATAGAAAAAACATCAGATTCCGAATGATATTTTGTCCATATTGTAGCCACATTAAGCACTTGAGAATTTTTGCTCACATCAGATAATTTCGCTCACACCAGATTCACACGACGTTTTAGGATAGTATACAAATTTTTTGGATTCACCAACTGCCCACCGACAAAATAAATTTGTTTCGTACTAAATGGGGAAGTAAATTTAGTGTATTTCTAGATTCTATTGAGATTCCCGAGTTAAAAAAAAATGAAAAACAAAATTTCTCCACATAAACTATTTTTACAAATTACCATACTGTCATTTTTTATTCGTGTGGCCATATGCATGCAAGGGTTAATATACATTTTTTTGCCAGCCCAAAAGTATGCTACACTTTTTTGTTCAGTTTTGTTAATGCTTCAAAAAATATAATTTAAACATGGCAATGCTGTAACTGTTGAGTGTGAAGGTATAATTTACCGTTATATTTAAAAAATTTTATTTGAAAAACGTTGCTGTGGGTAAAACACACTCAAAATACAAATTTTTTAAAAGAAATTTGTAAAATATTATTTAATCCAATTTTACGAATATTTTATTTTGTTTTAACAAAAATTTTTTGATACTCAAATTTTAACGAAATCACAAAAAATGTTTTACGCGAAAAAAATTTTACACTCACAAAAAATGTATATATTTTTTTAATAAAATTAAGAAAATGCTTTTATTCAAAATTAAATATTTCTAGTCAAAATTTTTTTTAAGGTTAATAAAACTAAAATCACTAAATAGTTGGGGTTTTCACAGTGACGATTAAATTTGCCTTTTTTAGTTTGGTATTTGGCAAATGTGCCAAACGTCAAAAAAATTGAATTTGAATGTGCCAATTTGAATGTGGCATATTTTTCTTAAAATGCTCAACTCAAACCTTGTCTAAAAACAAAATGCCAGTGTGCAAATAAAAAAAAACATAAAAATGAAGACAGCTGTGGTTGTTTTTGCCGAAATTTTGAAAATGTCAGTTAAAATAACTACTTTGTTAGTTGTTTTGGGGTCAACTACTTTTGTCAGTTAAATCAACTAACAATGTAAGTTATTCTAACTGACAAAAAAACAACTGACTTATGTAGTAAAAACTACTAACATTTGTAGTCAAAACGACTAACATGTAGTAAAAATAAAATAATCAATTTAATATATTTTTTTTTAAATTTAAAAAAAAAAAAATTGAAGACCAAATTTTTTCCAAGTTTTTTTTTTTTTAAAGTTGTGAAAAATAAAAAAACGAAAATTTATTTTTATTTTTTGGATTTTTTTTTTGTAATTTTTCAGAAAAAAAAATTGAGGACAAAATCCAAGTTTTTTTTTTTTTTTTTAAGTTGTGAAAAATAAAAAAAACGAAAATTTATTATTATTTTTTGGAAAAAAACTTTGAAAATTTTTCAGAGATAAAAAAAAATAAAATTAACTACTTTAAATAACTGTTACTACATCACAGTACTTTTTTGTTAGTTATTCAAAAAAACTACTTAAAATAACTAACAGAAATAGTTGTTTGATATTTTTCATACAAAAACAACTGGCTTTGTAGTTGAAAACAACTAACTACTGTAAAATATACAAACAACTTACATGTAGTAACTTACATAATTTTCTGAGTGTGTCTGCAGAAAAATGTCTCATTGTCCGACCCTGTATCTGTAGGAAAAATGTATCTTAGTGTGTGAACATGAATACTTACAATACTATCTTAATTTTTGTGTGTAAAAAATTCAGGTTCTGTCTGTAGAAAATTGTGGTAGAATCTGAATTCTGAGAGTTTTTATGATAAAAGTGAATAAGAATTCCATCAAGTGACAAATTCTGAGATCTTTTCTATCAAAACAAGATTTTAAAATCTGGAAGTTTTTCTATAAACAATTTTTCGCAATTAAGAATTTTTATATAAGAATTTAATTTGAAATTTTACCCCCCAACCCTGCAAAACTCCACCACTTTCAAAAAAGTCTCTGTGATTTTTTTTAAATTTTTTTTTTAACATGTTTGAGGGCATAAAAGATTCTTGTTTTTTATATTTTTTAACATTGTGAAGGCTACACTCAAAATAATTACTCTGTTAAATACTCTGTAAAATGACTGTAATCTTAATTCGACAGATATTTGACAAAGTTATCTGTCGAAATACAGATTTTAAAAAAATACTTTGTATTTTCTTGTGTCCGAAAAACAAAATTTTGTAAAATTGGAGTTACTCGTTAAAAACTTGTAGTTTTCACAAAATTTTAATTTTAATAAATTAATTTTTCTAATTTTAATAAAAATGGTTTTGAAGTAGAGAAGTTTTACTCATAAAATGGATTTAACAAAAACTTTGTTAATTTACAAAGTTTTTTTTTGTAAAATTTTGAACTCATAAAATGCATTTAACTAAAACTTTGTGAATTTATAGAGTTTTTTTGGTAAAATTCATTTCGGTTTTATCAATATTTAACAGATAATTCTGTAAATTTACAGTTTTTTTTTATCGAAAGCATTTTACAGAGTTTTCTTCGTAAAATAAAAAAAAATCTTGCTGGTTGGAAATCTATCGTATTTTCTGCTGGCTCAGCAGAGTATCTCTGTAATTTAACAGAGTGATTATTTTGAGTGTAGCAATCAATTCGGAAAGACCGAATTTAATTTTTATATATCGTCGAACTATATTCAATAAATGCCAACTCGAAAAAGCAGACTGTTCAGGAGAGCTAAAAAACTAGTTATTTCGCATATTATTGAAACAAAAAACAATGTACCTTCCATAAATAAGATGGTTTAAATATTCTAAATAATTTTTACATATGCCAAAAATTTTATATTTTGCACTTGTTTGCGTATTTTTCAGAGTTGGCATTTATTACTATGAAAAAAACAAATATTTTTTTAGAGTTGGCATATTTTGTCAGAACATAAAAATAATTTTTTTTTTGAAAAATTTTTTTATTTTTTTGGTTTTTGTTATCCTTAGTATGGTAATTGCAAAAACTGAAAAAAAAAATTAAAAATCTTTGCATATTTTTAAAAGTTACTAGCTCCGAAAGCCTTTTAATCTCAGGGTGGTCAACTTTGGCACTCTGTAACTCATGCTGTATTGTAATAGGGTCACTCCAAACTAGCTATTTTGAGTGCTTATATCATTGACTTTATTTGCCTCACGCATAATGTTTTAATCTGATAAATAGTTTGAAAGTTACTTAAATAAGGGGTGGTCCAATAACTGGTATCTTTTTAAAACATGCAATGAAATGAACAATACTCAATAGTTTTGAAACCTTATGGCTTTATTTGAAAGAGCAAACATTCCCGTTTTTTATGGCAAACGACTTCATTGATGCGTCTTCGGCTTGCTCCGCTGTTTCGCGTTGTAGCGCAGGACTGCGCTGCCAAACTGCACGTTTTTCGAAAAAAAGTTTTTAACCGAAATAAGGAAGTCAAATGAGGTTATGTTAACAAACAAATTGGTACATCTTGGGATCGTAAAACTCGCAAGGTATTGTAAAGAATCCAATTCATCTATAGAAAGCAATAGCCCAGTTGGCCAAAACGTCGTAGACGACGCTGTCTTAAACGATTTCGTAAGTGATAGTTAAGAATTTGTCGTTCAAGACATGTGTCGATTAAATTTTCTCTTACGACAATGCAACGGAAATATTCGCTAACGACTATCTGCATGACAAAATACTCAACTGGTCTTGTGTAACATCCAGTTGGAGACAAGTTAAGCGACAAAATTTAGTACTTGTCGTGTATAGAAAATATATTGAAGACAAGATGAGCGAAAATGTCTTTAAGTTGTCTTCGGCCAAACTTGGTTCACGACAAAGCAAGCGACAATCTCTCATATGTGTCGTGTATTTGAATTCCGTTAACGACAAGATGAGCGATAATGTCTTAAATATGTCGTCAGTTGATGCCGATTGAAGACAATATGAGCGACAATATCTTTATGTTGTCGTCAGCCAAACTATGTTAACGACAATATGAACGACAATTTCATTTAGTTGTCATATATTGCTCATGGTTTACGACAGGCTGACCGACAATATTTAATATTTGTCGTGTACTAAACTCCATTGACGACAAATGAGCGGCAATATATGAAGATTGTCGTAAATCGCACTCTCCGTTGACGACAATATAAGCTACAATTTCTTAAAGTTGTCATATATTGCTCTTTGTTTACGACATACTGACCGACAAAATTTAATACTTGTCGTGTTGTCGTGTGCGTTGACGACAACGTAAGGTTGTTGAGAGAAAAAAAAACAAAATAACGGAACCATATTAACGGCGATAATAAAAAGCAAATGTAAGTATAAAATATTTAGTTATGTACAAAAAGCTATCGAAGAAGGTGCAAATTCAGAATCGTGTTCTTTTAATAACACTGCGTGACAAAAGTGACCACTATTTTAGAAAACAAGAGGTACGACCATCATTTCTATATATTTCGGACATGCTGAATCGTATGGCGTACTCCGTTTTTCAATGTATGGTACAGTTTTCGTGCAAAATGTCGTTAAAGATTTGCTGATTTCGAGCCAATTTTTTAACAAAAAAATTTGCAAAGTTAATGATTTATAAATTTTATGGCATGGAAAACAAATATATGACTTGTAGCAATATTTCTTATGCAAATTTGGTTCAAAGCTTGTTATCTTAAGCCCTTAAATTCGCGAATTTCTTCATTTTTTAGGGTTTTCGCGAAATTAACCGCCAAGTTGGTCTTTGATTAAAAACTTGCTTTTAGTGAATCAAAAAGGCATCCCTAACAATACGAATAGTGGACAAAAAACAGCTATGTTATATGGACCATCATGATGAAAATCGCGAAAAATCGTTTTTTTGTATATGCCAGCATCACTTTACGAGATGATTTAAGACTCCATCTTTTAGTATATAATGTGGGATTCTTAAACAATTAACTGACCAAAAATTTGGCCAAAAAAGTTTTCATTTGCAAAAGTTATCTTAACAAAAACTATAATTGTTGTAGGGTTAACACTGAAATAATAGTTTTTGTTAAGATAACTTTTGCAAATGAAAACTTTTTTGGCCAAATTTTTGGTCAGTTAATTGTTTAAGAATCCCACATTATATACTAAAAGATGGAGTCTTAAATCATCTCGTAAAGTGATGCTGGCATATACAAAAAAACAGTTTTTCGCGATTTTCATCATGATGGTCCATATAACATAGCTGTTTTTTGTCCACTATTTGTATTGTTAGGGATGCCTTTTTGATTCACTAAAAGCAAGTTTTTAATCAAAGACCAACTTGGCGGTTAATTTCGCGAAAACCCTAAAAAATGAAGAAATTCTCGAATTTAAGGGCTTAAGATAACAAGCTTTGAACCAAATTTGCATAAGAAATATTGCTACAAGTCATATCTTTGTTTTCCATGCCATAAAATTTATAAATCATTAACTTTGCAAATTTTTTTGTTAAAAAACTGGCTCGAAATCAGCAAATCTTTAACGACATTTTGCAAGAAAACTGTACCATACATCGAAAAACGGAGTACGCCATTCGAATAAGCATGTCCGAAATATATAGAAATGATGGTCGTAACTCTTGTTTATTTTTTAGTGTTCCGCAGTGTAATTTAAAGTTGTTAAAAGTTTTAAATGGAACGACAAAAAATCAAATGGATCTTTAAATATCAAATGGGATCTTCAACTTTTTAATTTATATGTTATTATTTGTTTATTTTTACTATTTTATTTTTTATTTTATTTTTTTTCGTTTCTTTTTTATAACAATTAAATATAAAATAAAAAAAATTTTAATAAAAAAAAATTTGCTTTTATTTCACTGAAAAAATTGCCCCTCATAGGGTCGTGGACGACTTAATGGGGGAAAATGTCCTTCACATTGTCGTCGATGACCGTATGAGGGAATGTGTCGCCAGTACGGTCGTCAACGATTATATAGCAGACAAAATCGCCTATATGGTCGTCAACGATAAGGTAGAGCATACAGTATGAGTTGGTCATACACGACAATTCGGAGGAAGTATTCGCTCATATCGTCATCGCTAAAATTCACGACACTCTGAGCGACAGTGTCGCTCATCATGTCTTGTATGATTTTTGGATCTTTTGTGTGAGAGTGTCGTTCACGACTTGTGTGGACTGTCATCCATCTATCGTCAACGATTTACATGGGTCGTGCACCCGTCGTCTAAGATGTCTTGAAGACAGAACCAACTGGGAGATTTGAGTATCAGCATCATTACACAATATTTTCAAAAATACAGCTGAAACTCCCATTTTCGTCAAAGATGAGCGCTACATAGCCATGATTACCGACTTTTAGTTGGCCGTAATAGAATATACCAACTTGGATGACATTTATTTTCAGAAGGATGTCGCAATATGTCCCACAGTCCATCAAACAATCGATATTTTGCCCACTTAGTTCGGAAATCGTGTTTTTCGCCATATTCGCGGTGACAATTGATCACTTCAGAGCTGCCGATTAACAACTTTAAAAATTTTTTTGAGGGGTCTCGTTAAGATTCATGCAACATGGGAAATCCAGAAATGTTCATGGCCCATTCGACGAATATCGTTCAAGCCATTCGTGAGATAGAACCAGAAACATTAGAAAAATGGGTGCCGAGAATGAGCTACTGCGGAGCTAACCCAGGCAACCGCATGAATGAAGTCGTTTGCCATAAATAATGGGAATATTTTCTCTTTCAAATAAAGCCATAAGGTTTCAAAACTATTGAGTATTGTTCATTTCATTGCATGTTTTAAAAAGATACCAGTTATTGGACCACCCTGTATAAGCAATTTCTTTTTGCAAACACTATTACCGATATTTTCAAAATGGCAATATCTCGAGAACCAGTCATTAGATATCAAAATCTTTACAAGATTCGTGTTCAGCATGGCAAATGCAATAAGATATATGATCTAATTTTTTCAAAAAAAAATTTTTTAAAATTTTTTGGAAATTTATGTACTTTGAGTTAGCAGAATAACAAAAATGGTTTAAACAACAACAAATTATTTTTTTGCTCTGAAATTTTTATGACAGATAGGTATTACATAGGGGAGCTATTTGCCATCGGAAACTCATTTCGGTCAAATTTGAGTTGGCATATTTTGAATATAGGGTCACGATATGTTAACTGTTTTTATGAAATAAAAAAAGACGGTTTATATTTTTTGTTATAAATTTTATTTTTTTTTTTAGTTTAAATTTATGATTTTTATAAACATTAAAAACAAATACAATATAATAATAATAATAATATAATAATAATAAAAATAATAATAGTTTTCTATTTTATAAACATAACTAAAAAAAACAGGCATACTAAATATTCACACACATTCATAAATATTTATAAATTATTAAATTATTATTCGATTATTAATTGAAATAAAATGTGAATTAAATAAACATTATATACAAATTTTATTATACAAAAAAATAAAAAGATGACAACTTAAAATATATTAATAATATTAAATTAAGATTATTTACATAAGAAATTTTTAAATAATCAATTTTATTTTAATAATAAAATACATAAAATTTATACACATACACAGATAGATTCAGTCGCTTATATTATTTAAATAAAATACAATGTAATACATAATACACTTTATATACACATTACATAATTACATACAAAATAATTAATATTTGGAGTTGGGATTGTTAATTAAAATTTTTTTAATAATTTTTTTTGTTAAAATTCTAAAGTTACACTCAGAAAATTATGTAAGTTACTACTTACATGTTAGTTGTTTGTATATTTTACAGTAGTTAGTTGTTTTCAACTACAAAGTCAGTTGTTTTTGTATGAAAAATATCAAACAACTATTTCTGTTAGTTATTTTAAGTCGTTTTTTTGAATGACTAACAAAAAAGTACTGTAATGTAGTAACAGTTATTTAAAGTAGTTAATTTTATTTTTATCTCTGAAAAATTTTCAAAGTTTTTTCCAAAAAAAAAAATTATTTTTTTTTTGTTTTCACAACTTTTTTAAAAAAAAAAAAACTTGGAAAAAATTTGGTCTTCATTTTTTTTCTGAAAAATTTTTTGAAAAAAAAATTATATATTGTTTATTTTATTTTTACTACATATTAGTTGTTTTGACTACAAATGTTAGTAATTTTTACTACATAAGTCAGTGGTTTTTTGTCAGTTAAAATAACTAACATTGTTAGTTGATTTAACTGAAAAAGTAGTTGACCCCAAAACAACATACAAAGTAGTTATTTTAACTGACATTTTCAGTTGATTTTACTAACATAATTTTTTGAGTGTAAATGACAAAATTATGACAAGGAAAATGTGGAAAAGGAAACTTTATTAAATTTATATTGTTTTTTAAATAAAGATTTAAGTTTTGAAAGCTTTTAAAATGAATAATGCTTATTTTAATGAAAGCTTTTTTTTAGCAAATTTGAGTAACAATTGTTATGGCTTTAAGTTGAATTAAATTAAAATATTTTATAAATTGATATGAATACAAAATCATTACTAAACTTAAAAAAAAACTTGTCAAATTACTAGAAAAACTACTGTATTCCCATTTTACCAATATTTGACAGCTTTTCCTTGTTTTTTTTTAACAAAAAAATTTCGACTGAAATTTAAATTTTTCTTTGTAATTTTACAATTTTTTTCGTAAATGTAAAAATTTTCAATGTAATTTTACAAAAAAATCTAGTTATGTCGCGAAAGTTCCTTGTAAGTATTATCGCATCAAAAAAAGTTGTAAATTTACGATTTTATTCGTAAAAAACTTGTAATATTACAAAAAAGCTCATAATTTTTACTAGAAGTTCTCGTAAAATAGGAGGTAGCACAAAATCTCGTAAAGAATTCCTTCTAGTTTTTATAGCTTCAAAAAAGTTGTAAATTTACCATTTTATTGGTAAAAAGTTTGTAAATTGTTTGTAATTTTAAAAGCTTTTTACTAATAAAATTGTAATTTTTACTAGTTAAATAGGAGATAGCACAAAAATTTTTTACAAGGCTTTTTTGGTAATATTAAAAAAAATTTTTGAGTGCAAGCAAAGTGATTTTATCAACATGAATAAAAAGCTTTAAAATTGCTGCTGGATTTTACCATAGAGAAAACAAAGTAAAGAGATTGTAATTGATTCAACTCTCTTTTTTCCTCTCACGCGAAGTCTGTCTGGGATCAAGAAAATTTTTTGGTTTTTTTAAAGTCATGAAAATTGTACTTTATTTGCACTTTTAATATTTTTTTTAATTATAATGTTTTGTTTAAAAAACGCTTTTTTATTTCTAGATCTAAAGTATAGACTGAATGTTTGATTTAAAAAATTTGATTAAAAAGCTTTTAAGATATCACCAATTCAGCAAATATTTGTTAACCCTCAAATATCCGAGGCTAGATTACTCAAAGCTCCGTTATAAAATAACTCTACGCTAAATTTAATTTTTTCATATAAATTTCGAATATTTTGTTTAAAAAAAATATTTTTTATTTCTAGATCTAAAGCATAGATAGAATGTTTGATTTGAAAAATTTAATTTAAAAGATTTCAAGATAGGACTCTAAGGCTGGATTACTCAATGCTCCATTATAAAATAACTCTACGTTAAATTTAACTTTTTCGTATAAATTTTTCGTTAAATCGACAGTAAAAAGCTAACTAGACATTGATATAATTATTTTTAATATTTGAGACCTTAGAGAAAACACTCGTTTCAGACATTAGAGGATTAAGGTCATGAAGGTTAGAGAAGAACCTTTTTTAACTAGGCAACCACAATAATGAAATAAAGCTTATAAACCGAAATGTTTTATTATTTTCTTTATCAACTCGGTTTATTTGGAGAAGATCTTAGACAGACATTTTAAAAAATAAAACAAAAGCTCTTAATCTAAAAGATGGTTGAGCTTTTTTCAATTATTTTTTTGTTTTTAATTTCACTTCAAATAGCAACTATAAATATTGAATGAGTTAATATTCGACAACATTTTTACAAGAAAACAAAAGCTTTTCCCCAAGATTTTTTAGCTCGAATTAGCAACTAAAAACAACAAAATAAATATCGTCGATGTTAAATAGGTCAAATAATTTTGAAATAATTTATACTGATTTTAACATTGGCTTTACTAACTTTTGAAAATTAATTCGGGAATTTTAACAAATTTGGTTTCTAAACTTTTTCAAAAAACCAACAAGATGCCAAGAATGTGTAAAGCAAAAAATGTATTTAAAAATTTGTTAATTTAAAGACTTTACACTTATTGATAGAATAAAAGCTTTGTCGAAAATCTGTAAAACGACTTTTGGTTTGAATTTGCAAACTTTTAGCAGATTTTTTAGCTTAAATAAATTTTTTAGCTAAATTCTCCCTCACTTAGTTTTATAAAATAACAGAAATCAGAAGATTATTTTAAGGAAATATTTCGTTATCTTGCTTTCAAGAAAATTTTAAAAGTTTTTTTTTTCAAAAAATAAAAAATTTTATTGAAAAACAGCGTAACTAAAAACATTAACACTTAAAAAAAAACTTAAAAATTTTCTTAAAAAAAAAAAATTGCTTTTTTATAAGTTTAACAACAAAAAAAAAGTGATGCGTTATATTTATTTAAATATTTTTTACATTAATAAAATACACTTTAGAAGTTTAGATTGTTTATCTGATTTTTCTGCTATAATTAGCAGATTTTTCAGCTGAAATCAGCAATTTTTTTGTTAAAGCCAGTAGATTTTCCAGCTGCAATCATTAGATTTTTCTGCTGTCTTTACATATCAAAATGACTGTGTTGGACTGCTGACTGAAAATAGGTTTTATTTTTAGGGGGAAAAAGTTAAAGACGTCATTTTTTTAAGTGCACATTAATTCAGTTTATCAACTTGCTGCACAGAAAAAAATAAATAAAAAATTTGAGTAAATTTTTAATACTATTGAGTAAAAAATTACTCAATTTTGCACCAGTAAACGATTTAATAGTATTGAGTAAATTTTTAATAAAAAATTATTAAATGCTTACTAAAAAGTTTTTAATGTATACTATTAAAAATTTAATTAAAAATTTTTAAATTTTTTAAGTAACTTTTTATTTGTGTCAAGTAAAAATTTACTCAA
Organism: Pegoplata infirma; assembly: GCA_963921195.1. Lineage (NCBI taxonomy): Eukaryota > Metazoa > Arthropoda > Insecta > Diptera > Anthomyiidae > Pegoplata > Pegoplata infirma. The sequence goes on along the minus strand of OY992536.1, from coordinate 310,697,607 downwards.
AATTTATCAATTTATTTTTTTAAAAAGTTTCACATTTTTTTCGAAAAAAATGTTTTTTTAAACTTTACCAAATATATTAATGTCTTGAAGACATTGGAAAATTTTATAAAGATGATTTCAAACTTTCATATACATACACAAAAAACTATAAACTAAACGAGAATTCAAAACACGAAGAGAATAAAAAAAAAATAAAAAAAATTATTAAATTTTGTATTAAATTATTTACTTAAATTTTTTTTTTTAGTTTTTGAGTAAATTTTTAATTGCGTCAATTAAAAAATTACTCAAATCTTATTTAAAAAATTAAACAAGTGATTACTCAAATTGTTTTCTCAATATTTTTTTGTGTGTGACATTTATAAAAAGCTGATTTTTTTAGGAAAAAAGCTTTTTACCGAGATATAGAAGAATTAGAACTGAATGTAATATGTTAAGCTTTTTAATCATTTTAAGCTTTACCACATTGTTTTGGACATAATTAAACCCATTTTTTTTATCATAATCCTAGAAAAATCTTCCATTCCAAATAATCGGTTGTAGAACTCATGATATTATCCTGCAACCGATTCTACTTAAAATTGCAGAATCAATTATTTTTCTTTGAAATTGTCCCGAAAGCAGTCGTTTCTTAGAGCAAGTGGTTTTTTTGAAAAATTATTTTACATTGAAAATTTTGTTGCCATTACCGTAGAATATATTCAATAATTCTTGATTCTACGATTAATTGTAGAATATATTCAAGAATTAAGTGTTTAAAAAAGCTTTTCATCATATTTTCTCTTAATTAGGAAGTTGAATTCAGATTTTTTGTTCATAATAACCGTATAATAAATTAGTTCTGTTTGTTTACTAACTTCAATTTACAATTTTGAGAAATTTTGAAAAAGACTAGCTAAAAAATTTCAAAATAAAAAGTTTGATTACTTGAATTTTCGGATTGGAAAAATTATATATAAATATGAAGAGAAAATGTTGCTCAATATTGCCCTACTGTTTTTAATTTAATAAAATATATTTTTGTCAATCAATCATAAAGGAAATAATTTTAAAATTAGCTTTATTTTTAAGTAAAAAGAAAAGCTTTAAATCTAGAAATTGTAAACTAAATGAATGAGTGTATTAAAAAGGACTTTGCATTACAAAAGCTTTGGCACATAGAATCCCAGTAGGCTTGTTGGCATGCTAGCCTATTAGTGTGGGGGTCGTGGGTTTGATTCCCACCAGAGGCCTTGTATTACAAAAGCTTTGCCACACAAAGTCGAGGTCAAAAAAGCTTTTATTTGTCACAAAAACTACTTTTCCTTTCAAAACATTAAAGAGTTTCAGTTTCCAACTACCTGGCTAATAAAAGCTTTTATTTTTTGTCATAACTATGCCCTTTTTTGTAGGTAGAAAATAATAAGTTTTAAGATTTCTTTTTTTTAACAAATTAATTTTTTATTATAAGCCCTAAAATTTATTATAAATAAGACAATTAAAGTTTTAATTTTTTTTAAGATTTCCATTTGTTTGTTCAGTTCAATTTTGTTCTTTTTACAATATAAATATTTTTAAATAAACTTATTAAATAAAGCGCATGCGCAAATTATTCATTTTTTGTTTGATTTTTTTTTTGTGTTTGATTTTTTTTTTAATTGATAAATACATATAACAGGTAAAACTTAAAATTATAAAAAATAAAATTATTAAAAAAAATTTCATAAGATTGCCTACTTAAATAACTAAATTAAGAAAACAAAGCGTTGTTGCTACGACGAAAGCTTTAATGTGCTTTTCGAAATTTTTTTAAGATATACAAGAAATAGTTTAATTTTGGGCTTTCACGATATTTTGATATATTTTTCAGAAATATTTAAAAAATATATCGGAAATTTTTCCATTTTTATGAAGTTTTGATAAAAAGCTCATTTCAATCTAAACTGAAATCTGTTTCCAGCGATATTTTAATCATATGGATTTGAATTATTTTATATATGTACTACCATATCGATGTCTGGCCTTCAAGAAGGCCTATGTGCAGTTTTAAAAAATCTCGAAAAAGCTTCTTGGACGTGTATATGTGCAAGAAAAACACATTAATAGGCCTTTTGGAAGGCCAGCCAACGATATGATTGATTTTGTTCATAAAAAAACTTCAGCAAATGCCACACTCATATTAAAGCTTAAATACCCTTTAAAACAATGGTTCCCAACCTTTGATTCTCGTCCCACTGGGGGGCAATTTGAATGCTTCAGGGGGGCAACGAGCAAATTGTGTAGATTTTTTTTTGTTAAAAAACTAAAAAAATATTTATTTTAGTTAAATTATTTTGTTGGTTGTTGAAAACTTTTGCTAAAAACTTTGTTTAAAAGATAATTTTAACAAAAAGTTTGCTTAACTACAAGTAAATTTTGAATTTTAAAACAAATTTGAAAAATTTACACATTTTTCTTGAGTGTAGGGGGACATTTTGGGCTTTTTAACTTAAAAGTGGGGCATGGCCCAAAAAAGGTTGGGAACCATTGTTTTAAAAGATTATCATTTTATGCACTACCATATTATAAAAACTCTTTCAAACGGGACTTTTGCTTATATGTGAATAGGGCAATAGATTCACAGAAAAAAGCTATTGTTGGCTAATTATCAATTAAAACGTTGTTGTATTTACAAATAATTTAACTGTGTTGGCAAAGAAAATAATTGATTTTTATTCAACAACACAATATTTTTATTCAACAACACAATTTGTAAAAACAATTAAATTGTTTGTTAATACAACAATGTTTTAATTGAAAATGCGCCAACAAAACAAAAATTTCTGTGTACGAATAGAGCATCTTAAAACATTATGTGAAAAACCCAAATTAATCAAATCTTAAGTCTTCAAAAAAATTAAAAAAGCTCACAAAAGCTTTGGTTGTAGCAACAACGAAAAATTTCCGTTAACATTTACAAATGTCATGGAATTTCTAATTACTTCCACTATATTATATTATCTGCTTACTACTAGTGTCTCCAGGATTTAGGTAAAACATAATTCTTAATGGAATATAAGGATTTAGCATACCAATGTACACCATTTTGTTGTTGAGCTGTGTTGGTTGTTGTAGAAGATTTTTCACTCTTAGCTTTTGAAGAAGAGAATCTCTCATTAAAAGCTTTCTTTAGGCTAGACCACATACGCATAGGAGCTAAACTCCAATGTGCCAAAGATTGGCTATTTACCACAGCATAACAGGAAGCCGCCACAGAATTAACCACAATTGTGCCTTCTTTAGTTAAGGGAGCCACTACACCCTGCCTTAAGACGGCCTTTAGATTTACTACTCTTTGAGGTCTTAGCAAACCCGTATCATCATGAACAAATACTTGATCACCCTCCTCCACACGATCAGCAAATACATAATCAGCTAAATTTTTTTCCGAATTCCATACCATTACCAAATGGGCCGGGGTAACAGTAAGTTGGGCACCACCCTCGGTGGTTAGTTGTACAAATTCTTGTGATAATTCTAAATTACGATCAATGAATAGTAAAACTTCACTGTAGATGGCTTCGCCTTTTTCATTCATGCTAAGTACTTGATCTCCGATAGCAAGATCACTCATAGCTTTATGTTCTCCGCTCAAAGTTAAAACGGTACTGTCTTTGGTAAAACAACCACTGTCATGAGGTGTATGAGATGAATCTAAAAAGAGAGAGAAAAAATAAATAAAATTAATAATCTTTTAAAAAGAAAATTCAAATAAATTTAAAATTTCGCAAAGAAAAAAGTCATACAAGTCAAGTCACTTGCAAATTTTTGCAGTAAGCCAAAGTAAGCCACAAAGTCCCCTATTCTTTAAGTAAAAATACCTGTTTTTAAGCCTTATACAAGATCTTGTACTAATCTAATTTGGCGTTAATAATACCTCACCTCAAAAAAAAGACCACAAAAATGTTGAGGTAAACCAACCAGGGTTTAATCATCAAAAAACACAAAACCTTAACAAGAGTCAAAAAGGTTTTCACAGTTGTTTAGTTCAGTTTTGTTTTACACATAGAAATTCTTTTGATCTCCTTTTTTTGTGTAAAACAAGGTTTAAATTTTTGGTTAGAGATTTTTTCATTAGAGATTTTGAATTTTTTGTATTCGGGGTGGTTACCTATCTAGCATCTGCCTAACAGCGTATCAATAACATGTTATTGTTCACTTTTCAATTTTTAAAATTTTTAATTTTTTTTAGAACATCAAAAGGTATTTGGATTTTGCTAACTTGATCTTGTTTTCTCAAGAGATTATATTTATCAAAAAAAAAAAAGGAAGATGAAAAATCTTCGACTCGAGCCAAAACAGATTAATGTAATTTTTATCCCCTTGAATAAACAACAGAAAATAAAAATTAAGGGATACAATATCACTTACAAAAGAATATCAATATTTTGTTTTCAAATTTTACCTGTTATTGCAAAATTTATTATAGAAAGGTTGTGGAAAAAGCAATGGAAGATTTTTTGAAAATAGTATGAGAATTGAATTTATTGTTGCACAACATTTCCTTTAAATGTTTTATAATTTTTTTTTGGAAATGGGCGTTTTTTTGAGTTTTTGTAGGCTACTCCAGTTTCATTTATCTATTTTATCTAATTATGGTAGTATAAACAAAAAAATAAACTGGTTACATTTATCATGTTTGAGGAGAAAATAATATCAGATTTTTTTTAAAGAAATTTTTAAAAAAATTCCCAAATGGCCACCCACGTTTTTGTATTAATATCAATAGAAATTTAGTATCAGGTTATTAATTACAATTAATGATTAAAAATAATCAAGGTTTTCTTAGCATAATTTACCTTAAGCTTTATAATAAATTTTAAAACATGTTAAAGCTTGGATTTTAAGAACTATGTATTCAAGTAGTAAATTTTTTTTTTCAAAAGCTGATCACAATTAACTAAAGTTTTGTCATAGAGCTTCACTTAACTAATTGTAAGTAAGTCAATAAATTGTGGTTTTATTTAAAATTGATTGAAACAATCATAAAAACAGGATTTAATTACAATAATGTTAAAAATTTGGTAATTGTTGTAGTTTTCAGTACAAGAAAAATTTGTTTTAGCACCACTTTATGTAGAATATATGATTTAGCAACATTTTCTACAGAAATTTGTGTCAGCAACATTTTCTACACAAATTTGTGTCAGCAACATTTTCTACAGAAATTTGTGTCAGCAACATTTTCTATAGAAAATTTGTGTTAGCAACATTTTCTATAGAAAATTTGTGTTAGCAACATTTTCTATAGAAAATTTGTGTTAGCAACATTTTCTATAGAAAATTTGTGTTAGCAACATTTTCTATAGAAAATTTGTGTTAGCAACATTTTCTATAGAAAATTTGTGTTAGCAACATTTTCTATAGAAAATTTGTGTTAGCAACATTTTCTATAGAAATTTGTGTTAGCAACATTTTCTATAGAAAATTTGTGTTAGCAACATTTTCTATAGAAAATTTGTGTTAGCAACATTTTTTATAGAAAATTTGTGTTAGCAACATTTTCTATAGAAAATTTGTGTTAGCAACATTTTCTATAGAAAATTTGTGTTAGCAACATTTTCTATAGAAAATTTGTGTTAGCAACATTTTCTATAGAAAATTTGTGTTAGCAACATTTTCTATAGAAAATTTGTGTTAGCAACATTTTCTATAGAAAATTTGTGTTAGCAACATTTTCTATAGAAAATTTGTGTTAGCAACATTTTCTATAGAAAATTTGTGTTAGCAACATTTTCTATAGAAAATTTGTGTTAGCAACATTTTCTATAGAAAATTTGTGTTAGCAACATTTTCTATAGAAAATTTGTTTTAGCAACATTTTCTATAAAAAATTTGTTTTAGCAACATTTTCTATAGAAAATTTGTTTTAGCAACATTTTCTATAGAAAATTTGTTTTAGCAACATTTTCTATAGAAAATTTGTTTTAGCAACATTTTCTATAGAAAATTTGTTTTAGCAACATTTTCTATAGAAAATTTGTTTTAGCAACATTTTCTATAGAAAATTTGTTTTAGCAACATTTTCTATAGAAAATTTGTTTTAGCAACATTTTCTATAGAAAATTTGTTTTAGCAACATTTTCTATAGAAAATTTGTTTTAGCAACATTTTCTATAGAAAATTTGTTTTAGCAACATTTTCTATAGAAAATTTGTTTTAGCAACATTTTCTATAGAAAATTTGTTTTAGCAACATTTTCTATAGAAAATTTGTTTTAGCAACATTTTCTATAGAAAATTTGTTTTAGCAACATTTTCTATAGAAAATTTGTTTTAGCAACATTTTCTATAGAAAATTTGTTTTAGCAACATTTTCTATAGAAAATTTGTGTTAGCAACATTTTCTATAGAAAATTTGTGTTAGCAACATTTTCTATAGAAAAATTGTGTTAGCAACATTTTCTATAGAAAAATTGTGTTAGCAACATTTTCTATAGAAAAATTGTGTTAGCAACATTTTCTATAGAAAATTTGTGTTACCAATATTTTCTATAGAAAGATTGTGTTAGCAACATTTTCTATAGAAAATTTGTGTTAGCAACATTTTCTATAGAAAATTTGTGTTAGCAACATTTTCTATAGAAAATTTCTGTTAGCAACATTTTCTTTAGAAAATTTTTGTTAGCAACATTTTCTATAGAAAATTTGTGTTAGCAACATTTTCTATAGAAAATTTGTGTTAGCAGAATTTGTGTTAGCAACATTTTCTATAGAAAATTTGTTTTAGCAACATTTTCTATAGAAAATTTGTTTTAGCAACATTTTCTATAGAAAATTTGTTTTAGCAACATTTTCTATAGAAAATTTGTTTTAGCAACATTTTCTATAGAAAATTTGTTTTAGCAACATTTTCTATAGAAAATTTGTTTTAGCAACATTTTCTATAGAAAATTTGTTTTAGCAACATTTTCTATAGAAAATTTGTTTTAGCAACATTTTCTATAGAAAATTTTTTTTAGCAACATTTTCTATAGAAAATTTTTTTTAGCAACATTTTCTGTAGTTAAAAATTTGAAATTTAAAATTTGACAAAGAACTTCACTTAGCAATAATACATATCATGTAAGTGATTCCCATGGCTGGTTTAAAAGAGAGCTTTCAGCGTAATGATAAACAAGGCTTGTTGCAGAAAGAGCTTTTAGCTTAATAATTACTCATTTGTCACAAAAAAGCTTTAATATTATGTTGAATGACAATTGTCATGTTTAGAAAAAAACAATTGTAAATTAAGGTTTTTTTATCAATTTAAATATTAAATATGTAATTGAAAATCTTGAAATCATTGAATGGAAAGCTTAAAATTAATTGAATGACATTTGTCATGTTATGTTAGAAAAAGATTAGCTAAATTAAATTCCTAATAAAATTTTAAATTCGTGTAAAGACTTAAATCTTTAAATTTTTGAAATAAAATAGTTTTTTTTACCAAGGTCTATAAAAAATGATGAAAGGTATAACAGATAACGCAGCTATTTGTCTGTTTCTGAAAAAAGTGACAGTTAAACGACTACTTTAGCAGTCAAATTACGACAAAACAATGACAACCATGTAATGAAAACCTTAAAAAACCCTTTTTTCAAAAAAAAAATATTAAAATTCTTGGGGGCTTAAGACAAAATAGTAACAAAAAACACAAAAATTACCAAAAAAAATTTAAAATGTTGTCAAGCCACCACATTAAAAATCGTGTTTGTTATTCATTCTCAGTCAGTCAGTTATTCATTCAGTCATTCACAACACGTCATTTTACTCACTTGTGTTTTGACCGAAGTCACACTTTCCCAAACAGATCACACACATATGTGTTGGTCAAAATGAGTGAGTGAGTGGCTCTAACATGGTCTTAACTGAATCGTTTTTTTATTGTGACTGTGTGTGGTTTAGGCTGGTTGTTTTTTTTGGTACATATGTTGGATGGATGGTTGTTATGGTTTTAGCTGTTTGGTTGGTTGTCTTCTGTTTTGTAATAATTTATCAGTTTAGTCGTCAGCGTCAAAGCGAGATAAAATTAACGATAATTTTTAACCACTTTAATGGTTTATTAATTTATGACCCTTCAAGACTGAAGTAAAAAAAAAAAACATACTTAGATACCCTAACCCACCATATGAACATGGAATACCTTTTTTTCGCTTATTGTTTTTAACTATGAAATTTATTTTTTTCTGTTTTCTTCTTTTGGGCTTGTAAGGTTATGTTAGTAATGTTAGTGAAAGAATCTTGTTAGGTTAGGTTTTATTTCTGTTGTTATTGTAATTATAGTTGTTTTTGTATTTTAACCGACATGTATTTCACACCAATTTGGTATCATGTATCTTGACCGATTAGAGAAAATTAAAATTTTTTGTTGTTTTCTTTGCTGCTTTTGGGAAAAAAAGACTGGTTCTGGCTGTCTGGCTGCCTAAATGGTTTATTAACCAATTTTTAATGAAAGAAAAAGCCAAATGTGTTTATGGTTTATTATTATAATAACAACGAAAATAAATTCAATTAGTTAAATCCAAGGGTTATAATATGTTTTTTTTTTTCGTACACTTTAAGAAATAAGTTAGTAAAGCAGTAGTTTAACCCATTTTTTTAGATATTTTAGAAAGAGCTTTCGCTTAGTTGTAGAAATTATATGAAATTGTTTAAAATTGCGTAACTATCGCTTAAGCTTTTATTAAGACTTAAATTTAAGAGCTTTATATAACAAAAAATATAAAATTTTAATTTTGAAAAAATCTTTGCCCTCTTACACACGGTCTAGATTAGCAACTACCACTTCTATCGTACGTCAAAATCGATAGAAAGCACTGTCATTGCTTATGTGGACAGTCTTGTAAATGATGGTATACAATTGATGGTAGAGAGCCTGCTCTACTATAGATTGCTCGCAATCAAGTGTCAAAATGAGTAGTCATTTTTCATTTGACATTCGTTTTTCATGATAAACAAAAGAAGACGCTAACAAAAGCGGGAACAAACAATCTCCAAAAGAAAAATGAAATTGCTTACTATCAATTTTGGCGTTTCTAAACGTCAAAAGTGACGTTGAATTGCCTTCGTGATAGAAGTGGTGGTTGCTAATCTAGAACGTGTGTTAGAGGCTTAATATTATAAAATCCATTTGTTAGTAATATTAACTTACTATGCATAATAAAAAAAAAAACTTTTAAAAGTCCTTCAGCTTTACCACAAGAAAATAAAATAAATTTAAAATGAGCTTTTAATTTTATTTTCATACAATTTGTTTTTGTTTTTAAAATCGACTTTCAAAAAATGTATTGAAAATTTGAAATTTAAAATAAAGCTTTTGTTAAAATAGACTTTTTGTTTTCTTGTGGTACGGGCCCTTAAATTTACATTTTGTTTTTTATTTTTAGTACCAAAAGGTACATAGAAATAAAATGTATTTATTCGGCCTTTACATATAAATATAAATACTCTATTATGACAATATCATAAATAGAAATATTTTTGGGCCTCGAGCTAGAATAATACTCTAATTATAAGTATAAATTTTAAAAGTATAAAAAGCTTTTAAAAAGCTCAATATTAATGAAAGGTATACATGACAAAATTATGCCAAAACTGAGGTAAATGAAAATTTTTATCAATCACAAACCCTTAATAACAAACAAAAATGGCATACGCCGATAAAAAAACACTAAATTTTTTTAAATTTTGGTATTTTTTTTGGAAAATTTGTCATACAAAAATTATTACAAATTTCTAAAATGTTTTTTTTTTTCAAATTCTGCTTAATTTTTCCAAGGAAAGTCAGCAGTTGTGAAAATATTTAACGGATTTTTTTTAAAGAATGTTAAAGGAAAAATTTTAATTTTTTTTTCTCAAGGTTTATTGGTTTTAGACAAATAAATTTGACTTTTTTGCTTAAATCAGCAGATTTTTTATGTTAAATCAGCAGATTTCTCTGCTAAAATCAGCAGTTTTTTTGTGATCGTAAAATCTACTTGTTTTTAAAAAAGTTTTTTTTATAATTAGAAAAAGCAACTATTGTTAAACTAAAGCTTTCAAAACGTTTTGTTAACGTCCTGGTAAATATAAAACAACCAGTGATAAAAACTTAACACGGTGAGCCTCAGCGATGTTTAGGTTGAACTTTAGTGTCGACGAAAAGTGTAAGCGCAGTTCGATTTCTACAAGATTAAATGTCACAAAACTGTTAACTGCGAAATCGTAGCTGCTCGCATTCGCGAGATAACGCGAAATTAGTGTTTTTGTATTTTTTAAAATTTTGACATTGAAGTTTTTAAAATATTTTCAAAAACTTAGTTAATTGTACTTATTTAAAGGTCACCAAACAGTAAACATTAAAATCCTATCTTCTTTAGTTCGCGAGAAATCGCGAAATAAATTTTTTGCTGTTTTTGTTTTGGTTTTTTATCTTTAGATATGTTTCCTTAAAATTTCGTAAAAACATGGTATGCAGTTTTACTTGTGTTTGATCAAAGGTCACATAGCTGTTGACATCGAAATTGTAGGTGTTAAATTTCGCGAGATATCGCGTAGTTATATAATTTTTTTCTATTATTTATTTATATTTTAAAACCGGTTCTTTAGAAATAATAAAAAGAAGTGGTATGCAGTTTGATTTGAACATGTTGGAAGAAATTAAAACTGCCCACAAAAAATTATAGCTGCTCACTTTCGCGAGAAATAGCGAAAAACAGCATTTTGAGGGTATTTCTTGTTTTGATTAATAAACGAAGTTTCCCAGCAAAACTTTGGTAATGGGTAGTGATTATATAACACATTACCAGGTAATGTATATACCTTATTTGTAGCATTATTTTATGATGTCTTACCAAACATTTGTTCCACAACGTATTATTTTCAAGCGAAAAATAATGCATTACTAAAATTTGCTACGTAATGCATGATTATTGGAAAAAATGTATTTCATATTTATTATTTCTAAACATTAAATCATGGATGACTTATATTTGGTTACATTATGTATTATTTGAAAGTTTGAAATAATGCATTATTTATAATTGGATGAATAATGCATTACAATAACATAAAAAATCATTATTTTATAAAAAAATGCATAAGTTTAAACTAGAGATGGGCTCACGACGGGAAATTTCTAACGACACACACTCACGAGCATATTTTATCTACTTACACTCACTTACAATCACGTGAGTAAATTTAATACAAAATTACTTTTTCACTACTCGTAACACCTTATATATTATCTTCTGGTATGCTATATTATTTCATTTCTCGTAACCTATAAAATATCATATATTTTACACCTTACTCGTATTCTTCGTTATAAATTTATGACTTATTTTATACCTTACTGGTATTCTTTGTGATAATGTGGATGCATTACTTTGAGTCTCATCGCCTGTTAAAATCATCAATGCTGCAATGTATAAAATAAGAGATCCTGTACCTTATTTTATACCTTATTTGGTAATCTAAGTTTTGCTGGGTTCTTCAACATTGTTGAAAAACACGAAATGCAGTTTGATTTACTATTGATTAAAGGTGATAAGGTTGTAAACATTTAAATTCTAGCTGCTCAATTCTTCGAGATATCGCTAAAAAACTCACTAAACTTAACAGCTTAATTGAAATTCGAAAAATGTAAATTTAAATTTTAGAAAATCTAATTTTATAACTTGTTTAATTATGCGCCTATATTTATGCTTTATTTTTTCACGTTCAAAATGAAATGTTAACCAGGGTTGCAAAATTTGGTACAATTGTACTTTTTTTGGTACAACTAGAAGCTCGAAAGTACAATGGTACACCAATGGCATATTTGGTACAATTTAAGATCTTTCTCAGTTTATCCTTTTTTGTGGAATTTCCCTTGATTAAAACTCAACTTTTTATAATTTCTATGTGATTGAATCCATGTTTGGCCAGATCTGAAATTGCTGTGAAAATAAATAAAAACAAAACCAAATAGTGCCATTTTTGGCACTATTGAATGGTCAGTGGCACCACAAATGACAGTTTTGGCCCTTTTTCATTCTTTCCGAATATTGTCAAAATTTATTTAAAATTAAAAAAAAAAAAATATTTTTACTAAAACTAAATTATGTAATACAAACACGAAAAAGGGATCAGTTGTTCCCCTTTTAAGAACCCTGCCATTTTTTGCAACAATGTAAGTTTTTGTTTTCTTTAAATTAAGATTTAAAAGTTAGTGTAACTCGAATGTTTAGTCCCTGAAGGTAATTGATTGGTCCTACAGGAAAATTGATCCGAAAAAACCTATCTATGCCTGATTCAACACGGACTAGTAATAAAATACTAGTGCTAAGACCTGTAAAAATATGTCAAGGGATCTGAAAGATCAGTTCGCGACAAGTACTGGGATATATCAAAGGTGTTTATTAAGGTGCTAATTAGTGACAGGTCCCTTTCGTACAAAAGTACCACTTTAAGACCGGTCCTCGACTGGTCACCTTTCCCGCAGGGATAATTTTACTGTCAAAACTGGCAGTATGCTGTAATAAAAAGTACTAAAAACTTCAAAATATTTAAAAAACAAATTTGTTGGCCCTATTCAACCTATTTTGGCCCTTTTCGCCTTCAACTTGGCACCAATTGAAAATTCTCAAATACCAACACTGGTAGGATACGATCTTTCAGTCTTTATTCCTTTCCAAAAGGAACAGTTCAGAACAAATTTCTGCTGGTAATGTTTTTCGGTCCTTTTTTATTAAAAAAAAATAAAAAAAAGATTTTTGGTACAATTGGGGTCGAAAAAGTACAATTTTAGGAGCTCGTTGGTACAATTTTGATGTTCTCATTTTGCAACCCTGATGTTAACATACCAGAATTAGGCAGAACTATAAAAAAATGTTTAAATGAACTAAAACGATCTTGAAATTTCTTAAAGAGAAATAAAGGAATTTCCAAATAATAAAAAAATCAATTAAAATTCGAAAAGCTTAAACCAAAATTCGTAAAATATCATATAACATTATATTTTTTGAAAATCTGAAAAGATCAAAATTCAAAAAGTATTAATGAAAATTTGGTAAGTATCAACTGAAATTGAAAAAAAAAAATAATTAAAATTTATAAACCATTAACTAAAATTAAACAAAAATCAATTAAACTTAAAAATATAGATTGAAAATATAAAATTTTAGGAAGAATTTGTAGTGAAGATTTTTGTAACATAAATTTTATTAAAATCTTGCGAGTTTTAGTTGATAATTTTTGAATTTAGATTGATCTTTTTCGAATTTTGATTGATTTTTTTAAAACTTCAAATAATCTTTCCGAATTTCAACTGGTATTCTTCGATTTTCAAATATTTTCTTAACATTGAATTAAATTTTTTAAAATAAAATGTTCGTGTAAATCCATCCAGTTAATTATAAAAAAAATTCATATAAAAAATTTCCACTATATTTTTCTTTAAGTGTATAATCTATATATTGAAAATATATTATATTGAAAATCTTGGTATGTGTATATATTGAAAATCTTGGTATGTGTATAAAAAGCATTATCATGTCATTATAAAACAAGTTAAGGTAGTCAACGTGTTTTAAACGTATTATACAATATTTTTTATTGTTTTTACCTTAATTCTTACTGGTTGTTTAGAAAAAAAAAAATCCGATATGGAAAAAAAAAAATGCTGAATGAAATATTTTTTTTTTAATTCTTTAGAAATTTCCATTCTTCCAGCTCTTTAACTCTGGCTTTTAAAGAGTTCATCTTTATGACACTCATTATAATAAAGCGCACAGTTAGTGGTCTTTTTTGATTCCTTTTTTTAAATGTTAAAAAAAAAACTTACAAAAAATTTAAAGAGTTTACATGGAATTCCATTTAACTAGGCGCTTCAAATATTCATTTTCATTAAAATGAGAAAGTGCTGACGTTGTAACACAGATTTTGTTGGTTGTGTTTTGGTTTTTTTTGTCTGTTTTGGAGAGAAGAATATTTTTTTTTTGATTCACATGACATCTTTTTGGTTAATTTATGTTCTGTTATTTGTGGTGTGTGTTGTTTTGCCGGCAATTAATAGGCGTTTTGAAAGGTACATAAAATATTGATTTAAATGGTGGCCAATAAACTTTTTGTAGTTAACAATTATATATTTTGTTTTTTTTGAAATTTTATAACAAGAATTAAAAAAAAGTGGTGTGTGTTTTTGTTTAGCATTTAAAACAAAATTACCTAAGTTTTTTTTTTGGTAAATTTAAGTATTTTCATAAGGCGCGTTTACACGACAGAGAAATTTTGTATAGAAAATTTAAAAAAGTGTCATCTCTAGCTGTTCAAAATATCATCTAAAAAAATTAAATTTTGTTTTCATTATATGTAGGGCAACAGAAAACTAGCAATTATGAATTTATTTTGAGGCCTTAATATATGCAACAACATATTTAGATGTTGTAAGAAATCAAGCATATATTTATTAAAATTTTAATTAAAACAATAAAGAATTATGAAGAATTGTCCTGATTTCCTTCTCTTGAAAGTTTTAGGATGTGTTACTTCAACTAAAAACATTTGCTTTCATTTATTCAATTTTACGATACACTTATTTTTTATAGCATAGTTTTAGGCCTCAAAATAATAGTTTTCTGTTGCCCTAATTATACGCATATTTTTTATTTAGTTTAATTCCGTTTCCAATCTACATATAATTTACAAAATGTGCAAAAAACCCCAATATTATAATGAAAATGGTTAGCAAAATCAAGAATTTTTAAAGTTTGATTTGACATAACAACTTTAAAAGCCTGGAGGCTAATTCCCGGAGTCGACAGCGACGGAAATTATACTCGAACTTGCGATTTTTGTCTGTATGACTAGATTTGATAAGAAATATTTTATTTTGTGTAAAAACACTTTTTTTAATAATTTAAAAAAAAAAATAATAATTTACAAAATTTTTTTTGAGTGTAAAATTTTTTTTGAGTGTAAAATTTTTTTCGGCTGTATGGGCTATGTATGTATGGGGTCCTATACCAATATTTCGAGGTGTTACAAACGGAATGACAAACTTATATATACCCTCTATCACCAGATATGGCGATTTCTCGCCAAACGTGGCGATTTTGAAATGTGTTTGGCGACGAGTTTTTTGATTTGGCGACGTGGCGATTTACAAAATGATTGGCGATTTCTTTGGCGATTTTGTCAAATTATTTTCTGAATATTTTCAAAAGATGAGTAGAGTCATCTATATGTCAAATTATCATATTTTATTTACTTTTGCTGCGCTTAGACAGTAAAAGCATTTTTTAACATTTTCGACAGACTCTACAAGTCTGCTCGTCTAAGCGGCTCTTAATGAATTAAAACAAAAAACAAGTAAAAAAGTTAAATTCGGCCTTGCCGAATGTAGTAATACCCTCCACAATTTCAAAAAAACTTAATTTAAAAGGAAATTACTTTTGAAAAAAAAAAATTTTTAAAAAAAATTTCCGCGAAAAAAAATTTTGGTAAAAAAAATCCGCGATTTTTTCTTTTTTGTCAAAAAATATGTTCGTACTTGTTTAAATACCATTTGGTGTTCAATTATGTTCACATATATCAACCAGAAGCCGAATTAAAGCATTTTGTATTTTTAGGTTATGTTGAATGTACTGAAATTTTTGAGGTGTGCTTACATTTTCGCTCATAACTTTTGAACCGCTGAACCGATATCGCTCAAATGCAATACCAAACTTCTCGGGAGAACTTCCAATAAATGTGTTAAGTTTCAGTCATCTCTGTGCAATATTTTGTCCGTGATAGCATTTTCCACAGACAGACAGACGGACAGACGGACATCGCTAGAATGTCTTAAAATCGATCGGGCATCATGAATATATATACTTTATGGGGTCCCAGACCGATGAGTTACAAACGGAATGACAAACTTATATATACCCTCTATCACTAAGTGGAGGGTATAAAAAACATTTGGAAAATTCGTCCAGTGTCCAGGAGAGCCAAAAACTATAATACGCGAATCACAAAAAAATTAATTACTTTTTTTCTCCAATTTCACGCTGTTGTAAACTGTGAGTAAAATAGCGATAAGAAATATTCAAGACCGATTATCATGAATCGATTGAAGTCTTTGCATTATGCAGAAAACAAGCATAAATGAATTTTGAGTGAATTATATTCCCGTTAGACAGATTTTATAAATAATAAGAAAAAAATTTATACGGAGTAATTTATAAATTACTGATTGAAGTAAAAAATTACAAAAACTAAAAAAATTGACTTGGCGATTTTTATGTATTTTCTGGGTTTTTGGCGATTTTTGAGTATTATTATTTTCTAGCCAATATTAAGAAAACAAAATATATTTTTTTTAAATAAAAATAATTATTTTTTTTAACAAAAACTGAAAAAAATTTAATTTTGGCGATTTCTGCCGATTTTTGACATCCGATTTGGCGATGAGCGTAAAAAAAATCCGACAACCCTGTCTATCACTAGTGGAGGGTATAAAAACTTATATTTATCAAAGCATAATTTTAGGGGTACAGAGAAATTGACAAATCGCTCGTTCGAGTAGAATTTCGATTGCTACACTCAAAATATTTTGTAGGCAAAAACAAATGAAAAACACACTTAAAACCAGTGAATAAACAATTGAAAACCATCCCAGTAATTATTCATTTGTTTTAACAAACATCAACATTTATTTTTTACTGTTGACAAAATTTTCTAAAATAAATAACATTAAACATTAAAAAATTACGTTTTTTCACTCTTTTTTACCAACAAAAAAATAACCTACGAAAACAATAAAAATTAATGATTTCGTAGGTAATTTTTTACAATTTTTTATTGAAATATTTTTTTAAAAATTTTTGATAAAATTTTTGGGAATCGATCCCGCAATCAACTACATTCTGGCCAGACACTCTACCCATCGTTCCAAAGTCACTTGATACAAACATGTTTTTATATTTCTATAAATAATTTTTTGATTTTTTTTTTCTACAAAAAAATAACTGACTTGTGTAGGTAAAAACTAATGATATTTCATTAAAAAATATCAACATTAAAAATTTTTACTTACAGAACAAAAATAAATGACTTTAAAAATTAAATGTTAATGAAAGTCTTTATTTTTTAGTGTGTTATTTTTGAAACAAAGGACTGAAGTAATCATTAATAAAAACTGAACATCAAACAAATGTTTTTTCTTTTAAAAACGACTAAACGGAAAACTTTTTAAATAAACTACAAACAGTTAATGACATACTTTTTTGAGTGTACCGACTCCGAGAGTCGATAACTACAAAGTTTTTAAATTCAAATCTAGGTGTTTTATCTCGTATAATCAAGCCTGTATAACATTTAAGTAAAACAAAATTGCCTAAGTTTTTTTTGGAAATTTATTTTTTTTTTTTAACAATTAAGGGTCGAACCAGAATCACTTTGCGTCATGTGAGACGTCAAAAAACAAAAACAACACACATTAAATTTAAAATTTTTACGTCTGTTTGATTTAGGCATCTCACATTTATATTGTATAAACGAAAAATGTTTTGGGTGTTACGCCTCACGCGACTTTATTTGATTCGACGCTAAAACAAATTTACCTAAGATTTTTTCGTAAATTTGAGGTAAATATTTTTAATTTTTTTATATATTTTTTATTTTTATCAACTTAATGTTGCTCTAAATAATTTAAATTAATTTTTTTTACAAACAATTTTAAAATTTCAACAACTTTGTATTGCCAAAAATTATCTACTCTGTTCTTAACGGTTTTTATCACTAACAAATTTTTATAAGCTGAAAACAGCAAAACATAACAAAAAAACTTGTTAAATTTATATAACAAGTTAAGACCACATACTGTTCAACCAAAACATGTTCAATATTTTTCATATGGCTATCAATCAAATACCACAAAAAAATCAATCAACTAACAAGACTAAAAATAAACGCCATAATGCCAAAAGGGTCATATAATACACAAACGAAAGAGAGAAAGAGCGAGTGTTACCAATACAACAGGCTACAAATCACTAACAATCTTTAAAAAATCTTAACGATAAATAATAGGCGGCTAAGAAAAAAAAAAAAAAGATTGGAAAAACATGGCTTAAATCAACTATAACTATAATAGATATTTACAGGATTTTCAATTAAATAATTGTTGGGCTATTACACAGCAGGATCTTGTTTGAATACAAAAGAGGGCAAACATCCACAAAAAAAAAGGACCACACATTTTGATATTTCAAAATCGATAAAAAAAATAAAAAAAACTGAGGTTGCAATGTTACACATTAAAACTGACAATGAGATCTGTTTAGGTTTGTTGTGTATTGTGTTGTAAGTATCCTGTGGTTTACAGATTGTCCTTTTTTCGTTGTTGTTGTTGCCTAGTCAAAGGATCAATAATTTACAAATTGTCATTGTCGGTGGTTTCTGATGTCACATTAAAGTCAAAATATGTTGATACTTTTTTTCTTTAATTTTTTGCGGCTTTTCTTTTTTTTTCTTAACTCAGTTTCATTTTTTTTTTGCCCTGTTGATGAAACTCAAGTGTTTTGAGAGTGGTATGGAAAGTGGTAAAGAACACAGTATGTATGAAAAAGATGAAATGAAGATGCCGCATTTATTTTTTTTATTTTTTTGTTGAACCAGATGATTAAAAGAGGCAACAAGACCTTGGGTAATATGATGCCTGTTTTAAATAGTCTTCTCTACTCTATACTCCAGTCAAGCAACCAACAAACAAACCAACCAGCCATCCATCCAATACAACCCATAAGGAATGTGTGAAATATGAACACTTTTTAATGACAGATATTACAAGGAAAAATAAACATTTGGAAAGATATATGGATAATTATTTATTTTTTTTTGTTTTTTGAACCAAAGTGATTTAAGGTTTATATAAAAAACTATATATCAATTGAAATAAATTTGTTGTAAAAACATTTAACGGATTTTTTTTTTTTAAAGAATGTTAAAGGAAAAATTTAAATTTTTTTTCTCAAGGTTTATTGGTTAGTAAATCTTAGTTAAATGTTCAGGAAATTTTGTAAAAAATAATAAATATTAAAAGTGATTCAATAAATCTTTAATTACAAAATTTTTAAGATTTTTTTTTTTGGATTTTTTGGTAACGGCTTTAAAATATGTTTGGCATTTTGTTAATTTATAAGTTTTAGGTATTGCAAATAGTTTTTGAAAATAAAAGCAAATAATCTGTTTCTTTTAAGAATGAACAGAAAAATTAAGGCAATATAATTTTCAAACGATTTGACACTTAAGAACTAGGACAAGCACTACTAAAAAATAATTTTATTTACTCGTAAAATACGATTTTTCCCTGGGAGACTGAAAACCGGGACTCTCTTCAGTGTTTTTACAAAATATCTGTATTTTTCACTGACAATGCCAACTTAAAGTGCCTTCAGACTATAATATTTGTAATAATATATGTCAAAATTTTGTGTATGGTGTAAACACAAATCGGTACAAAACCAAGAGAAATACGGATTGCAAAATGACAAGCGGATACGCCCAGCAAAAAATGTGCGGAGTACTTCTATTTGGAGTGCTGTAAAACTACATCAAATGTAATGAAATACAACAAAAATTACAAAAAACACAAGGAAAAAACGCAAAGGCATTCTTTTCTACTCCATAAAAAGTTGATATTCAGCTCTTAACTCATTACCTTCCACGACACTCCCATACAAATGTAAGTAGATATTCAGTAGATAAGAAGTACTCCGAGTTTTCAAACAACTTCCAACTACTTCCTGGAGTACTTCTTATCTACTGAATATCAACTTACATTTGTATGGGAGTGTCACGGAAGGTAATGAGTTAAGAACTGAATAACTATGAATTCTGGAGTAGAAAAGAATGTTTGTGTGTTTTTTTCTTGTGTTTTTTGTTATTTTTGTTGTATTTCATTACATTTGTTGTAGTTTTAAAGCACTCCGCTAGGAAGTGGTAATGACTTTTTTTGCAGGGGTATTCTCATTTTTAGAAATTTCTCTAAAAATGAGAAAACATATACGCTTTTAATAGGATCAGGGTTGTATTTAGATTTTTTGACAAGCGGATTTTCTTACGACTCAATAGTAACTCAAAAAAAAAACTTGTAAAACGACAAGAAAAGTTTGTAACTTTTTTTTTTGCTACCTTCGATTTGACAGCGATTTCTTGTAATTTTACAAGATTTTTACCAATAGTTTTGTAATTTTACAAGCTTTTTATGCGATAAAGCTTACAAGGAGGTTTCGTGTTTTTACTAGATTTTTTGCTACCTCCTATTTTACGAGAATTCCTAGTAAAAATTATGAGCTTTTTCGTAATTTTACAAGATTTTTATCAACAAAATTGTAAATTAACAACTTTTTTGGCGCAATAAAACTTACAAGGAAACCTCGTAAATTAACTAGATTTTTTATTGTAAAAAACCTTGGAAATTTGTAAAATTACAAAAAAAAATGTAAATTTCGATCGAAAATTTTTTATTAAAAAACAAGGAAAACTGTCAAATATTGGTAAAATGGGATTACGAGACTTTTCCTAATAATTTCACAGGGGTTTTTCTTGTGTGTATAGTCTGAAGTAGGCTTTAATGACATTGACAGTGCATTTTTATAAAATTATTTTCATTAAAAATAAGCATAAATATTAATTTTTGACTTTGCCAATTACCGTAATTTTTTTAGACCTATTTTCACTGAGAACTCTTAATTTATATTTTTTCATTAATACTTCACTCAAAAAAAAAATCTTTTCAAATTACTATAAAAAGTATCTTCATTATATTTTAGCAATATTTGACAGTTTTTCTTGTTTTTTTAACAAAAATTTTCGATCGAAATTTTAATTTTTTTTTTTTTTGTATTTTTACAATTTTTTTTGTAAAAAGTCACGAGAATTCCTTGTAATTTTTATCTCGTCAAAACCGTTGTAAATTTACGATTTTATTCGTAAAAATCTTGCAAAATTTCAAAAAAGCTCGGAGGTAGCAAAAAAGAATTTTACAAGTTATTTTTGGTAATTATACAAGGTTTTTTCAGTGTACGTGATGTATTTTTATAATTTTTGCAAAAAAAATCTAACTTTGACCAGCCATAATACAATCGGTACAAAGTAGTGCCCCCCATTTCCCGGTTCTCGGTATTCCGGGAATACCGGTATTCCCGGTTCTGGAACCGGTTTCCCGGTTCTAGATATATTCCCGGGAATACCGGTATTCCCGGTTCTGATCCTGGTACCGGTTCTCAAAAAACAAAAAAATACTATACCATAAAATATTTAAATTACACCATTTAATCAGTATTTCAGAAATATTTAGTTGTGTTTGAAAAATTATTTAAAAATCATGTAATAATTTTTTCTTAAGTTCATAAAAAAAATGGAAATGGTGTTTTTCACATGTTTTGTAAGTTTTTTGGTAAAAGCGAAGAACAAATTTTAATTATACAAAATTTTACAAAATATGCATACCGGTAGTCCCGGGAATACCGTCAGAACCGGAACCGGGAATACCGGGAATAATTCAAGAACCGGGAAACCGGTACCATTTCCCGGTAATACCGAGAACCGGGAATACCGGTATTCCCGGTACTACGGTACTGACCGCAGGCACTAGTACAAAGAAATGTATCCTGCTTAGACATATTTTGCCTTAAGTAACCGCTTGATTCGCGAACTCTTAGCTCATTATCTCATTGTCAGACATAAGTCATAAAAAACTACTCTGACGATGTATTTAAGAAAATTTAAGTTTTTGTATAAAATTTTCTAATAAAATTATATTTTATGTTGAAATGTTCAAAAAAACATATTTCAAAAAAATCTGTACATCATTTTTTGATCAATACATATGACCCAAAACACCGTCCAACAAAAATTAAAAAAATATCGCTTAACACGAACTGGAAAATATACGTTTGAAACTAAAGACTAAATGTAGTAAAACTGCATTTACAGTTTTTCATTTCGTTACCCTGTTTCCTTTTAAAAGGACTTCAAAGTTTTAGGGGATTAAATTTTATAAAATATTTTTTTAGTATTTGTACTTATCCTAGGATGCCACTAGTGATAGCAAATTAAAGAGCAGGATCTCCCTTAATTTTCCTATTTTATTATTTTTATATATCAGGAAAAAGGAGGTAAGTTACGTCCTTTTAAAAATTTATCCTTCAATATTCTTCAAAATTTTCCGTAAAATATTTTGAGAAAATTTTCAAATGACTTTATTCACAACCTTTTGTCCTGATATGGCAAAATAAAAAATTAAAAAGTTAGGGGAGATCCTCCTCTTTCAGTTGCCATCACCAGAGTCATCCTAGGACAAGTACAAATATTTCAAAAATATTTTACAAAATTTATCCTTTAAAACTTTAAATTCTTTTTAAAAGAAAACAAGGTCACGAAATAAAAAACTGTAAATGCAGTTTTATTTTATTTGATCTGTACACTCAGAAAATTATGTAAGTTACTACATGTTAGTTATTTGTATACTTTACAGTAGTTAGTTGTTTTCAACTACAAAGTCAGTTGTTTTTGTATGAAAAATATCAAATAACTATTTCTGTTAGTTATTTTAAGTCGTTTTTTTTGAACAACTAACAAAACAGTACTGTGATGTAGTAACAGTTATTTAAAGTAGTTAATTTTATTTTTTTTTATGTCTGAAAAATTTCCAAAGTTTTTTCCACAAAAATAAAAAAAAATTTTGTTTTTTTATTTTTCACAACTTAAAAAAAAAAAAAAAAACTTGGAAAAAATTTGGTCTTCAATTTTTTTTTTTTTTTTTTTTAAATTTTTCGAAAAAAAAAATTATATATTGATTATTTTATTTTTACTACATTTTAGTTGTTATGACTACAAATGTAAGTAGTTTTTACTACATAAGTCAGTTGTTTTTTGTCAGTTAAAATAACTAACATTGTTAGTTGATTTAACTGAAAAAGTAGTTGACCCCAAAACAACTTACAAATTAGTTATTTTAACTGACATTTTCAGTTGATTTTACTAACATAATTTTTTGAGTGTACTTTATGACGTATATCATTCGATTTGTGTTTAATATTGGCTGTCGGATGGTGAAATCAGTACATGTACTGATCAAATTAGTACGAATGGTCAGTCTAAGTATGGTGGATATACTCACTTTGTCATTCCGTGTGTAACGCATCGTTATATCGGTATTGGGCCCCTAAAGTATATAATATTGATCAATAATCGATTGATTCTAAGACATTCTGTGAATGTTCGTCTGTCCGTCCGTCTGGGGAGGACACGGTACAGTATAAAATAAAGGAGCTAAATTCATGAAGTTTTATGGGACCAATATGATCCTTACGATTTTAAGGCTATGTAGCTATGCCCGTCTGTCTGTTGATATGGGATTTTAAGAAAAATTTGGATGAATTAAGAACTAATATTTAGATCAAATGTTTAATGTCTTGCTATTTAGTTTGTATGTAAAAATGGGCGAAATCGGTCGAGGGGTTTAAAAGTTATGAATGAAAATGTAAACAACCAATGTAAAATGCTTTAACTTGACATCTGTAGCGCAATTCACTAACTTTTTAACGACAAAAATCGGTAGTTATATTGTCAAAAATCGTTAATTATTAACAATTGTCTTTAAAAGCGATTCTATAACATTTTTCTATCGAATTTTGTCGTTATTGAAAATCGTTAACCTATCAACAAAAAATTTTTTGAAGTTAAAGTTAACGAAAATTTTCGGTTCTCAATACAATTTCAAAATAAACAAATTTCAAATTAACTATTTTTGTCGTTAATTCTTGTCGTTAATTGAAAAATTTATAGAATCACATATTCGTTAAAACAAGCGACAATTCTCGTTAGTTAACGATATCGATAATTTCGTTAAAAAAGTTACTGAATCGCAGTACTGGTGAACGTATGTTGGCGAAACTGGTATAGAATGTTATTTTATCATTTCCAACCCTCAAAAAAAAAAAAAAAAATGGGCGCATATTCACAATAGGGCTTGGCACCTGTCATGTAACCCAAAATCTCAAAAAATAAAACCATTAAAAAATTTAAAAATCTTAAAAAAAAAACATAAATTTAATAAGAAAATCCTAAAAAAATCTAAAGAAAATAAATATTTAGTGTCTTTACATTTCTTCTTTGGTTAACATTGTGGGGGTTATTTAAAGATTTGGCAAAGCCGAATAAAGTTTTCTTTTACTGTTATGTTCGTAAATAGACAAAATCGGGCCAGGGCAAAAAGCACCCTTTGTAAGAACTAAGCAACTTCAGAAAACCCCAATTTTTACAGTTTTTTTTCATGTTTAGAACTTATACTGAATGTTTTAAACTACAGATTCTGAACTTTATTTGAATGTTTTTAATTTTATGTTAACTCTAAATTATCCCTCCCCCTCTTCTATGATAACTCCCGCTCTGTTATTGGTTTTTATAACTCGTTTTAACATGTTCTTCTTCATTTTATTTTTTATATACCAACTTATGTACTTTATACTAAACTTTAACTTTCCGTAAAGTCGATTTTTTTTAACAAATGGTGGATTCTTTTATTTTAACGTGTTTTTTTGCTGGCTGGCTGCTGCTTGTTAAAACTGGCTTTTTTTGTTGTAGTTAGTTGTAGATGATGTTGTTGTTATTATTGTTGTTGTTGAAAATTAATTTTTAATGTGTGTTTCGTTGGCTGTTTGAGCCACGCGAGTAGTGTTTTTCGTTTAGTTTTTCGTTCTTTCTTTCTTCCTGTTAAAATTTAAAAAAAAAATCGTTAAGGGGAAGGTTGCCCAAAAACCTAATTTTGATTTCGCAAAAAAAAACTGCTGAGAATACAGGAAGTAGGTGATTTTGGACACACAAACTAAGTCCCTATATTAACCGACAGCGATCGAAATTCTATTCGAACATGGGATTTGTCAAATTTTCTGTATCCCTAAAATTATGCTTTGATAAATATAAGCTTTTTATATTTTTTTATGTTTCAGTGTATAAAGAAAGAAATATAAAGCTTTTGCATTTATTATAGCATAATTTAAGGCGTACAGAAAAATTGAAAAGATCGTACGTTCGAATAGAATTTCGATCGCTATCGACTCCAAGAATTAGCCCCCAGGTTTAACACTGGAAAAAAAACTAAAAGCATGCTATGCTTTTAAAGTAAATGTTAATCTATATAGTGGTAAACTTGAACAAAACGAGCAAAGCATAATAATTTTTCGAAATTTATTTTATATTTATATTTTTCCAAAGGTTAAGCGCCTAAAGGCATGCTATGATTATCATAATATGTGTTAACAGAGTTTTAGCAGAACGAATTAATTTATTGTTATGTTAACCTTTATTTTTAAGCTTTTAAAAAGCGCCTTAAAGCTTAAATATCATGTTAAAAATTTTATTAACTGCTTTTTAAGAGCAAAAACAAAAAAAAAAAAAAAATTCCATCAAGTTTCGTCACAACTAATCATCTTTAAGCTGTGGATACCTTCCTTTCTATACTAAGCTTTTGATTTTTCATTCCCAGCCTCATCACCAGTAGTAAGTAGTATATAGTAGTTTTCGAAACAGGTATTTTTGTATTCTTTTTTTTAAATATAAATAAATTTTTTTAATGAAACATGTTGATAAAATGGATTTTTTTTTTGTGTTCAAGCTGGATTCTAAGATGCTGAACTAAACATGGTGGATAACAGACTAAGGTGGGATTTTTATGAAGTACGAGTGTATGTAGATTCTGTGTTTATATATTTTTTTTATTTTTGGTTGTAAAGGTTCCGGTTTTTGTACTTATTTTGCCATATTTGCTACGGTTGAAGCATTTTTTTTGTTGCCAAAAACAACCTTTTGGTCTTATAATGATGATTCGTGAGCTTCTTGAGATTTTTTTTTGTTTTGTTGTTTTCAGTTGGCTGTTAAAGATGTTGAACCATGGCTTGTATTACATGAGTGCTTGGGATATTTTATTTTGTTGTCCAAGTTAATACCATTAACATTAACTACCATTTGCTACCTCTACAACTACCAATTCGTTCAAAAAATAAAACTACTGCTCAATATTAAAGCTTATTGTTGGTATGGATGGTTGGTTGGTTAAAATAAAAATTTGTTGTTTAAAAGATGAGGCTGATGACGATGATGATACTTGTTTTGGTCTTTCTTTTTGTTGTTGTTAAAAAACTTCTTTGGAATTTGTGTCGTATTTCTGCTTCTTTTTTTCAATATTTTTCTTCTTTTAACTTTTTTTCATAAACTGATGTTTCTTCTTTTTTTATTACACTTGGCAATAAATGAATAGAGAAAAAATTTCGTATTGCCGCTAATAAAGCTTAAAAGTTGAATATTATAATAGCCACGATAAAAGCTCAAATTCTGTTTACGACATAACGATTGATTAAAGCTCCAAGATTATTATTTAAAAGCTTAACATAAATGTAAACAATTAAAGCTTAAACTCTGTTTAATAACAAAGATCAATTAAATCTCAAAACTTGTTTATATATTTAAGAATCCGAATGAAATTATAAAGCCATCATAAAAGCTCGTCAATTGTATATTATGCAGTTATAATTAAAACACAACAATTTTGTATTATTAAAAGCCACAAGCAAAGTTTAAAATATAAAGCTTAATTCAAGCTCCAAAAATCCTTTTTTTAAAAGCTCAAAAAAATGCAAACCATTAAAGCTTAAAATCTGCTTAATTGAATCTAAAGACTTGTATATTTACGAAGTCTTATTGAATTAAAAAGCCATCATGAAAGCTCATTAATTGCATGTTACGTGGTTACAATTAAATTTCAACAATTTTTTTTAATTATTAAGAGATACAAATAAAGCTCAAAAGTGGTAAAAACATAAAGCTTAATTGGAGGTCAAAAAATCTTTATTTTAAAACCCCAAAATAAATGAAAAATATAAAAGCTTAAAATATGTTTAATTAAATCTTAAAGCTTGTATATTTATAAAGCCCAATTGATTTAAAAAAGCTCGTCAACTGCATATTACGAAGTTACAAGAAAAGTTCAACAATTTTATATTTTTAAAAGCTTCAAATAAAGCTAAAAAGAGGTATATTATAATGACACTATAAAAGCTCAAAATTTGTTTAAACATTAAGCTTAATTGAAGCTACAAAACTATTTTTTATAAATCTCAAAATAAATGTAAACTATTACAGCTTAAAATCTGTTTAATTTAATCTCAAAACTTGTATATTTATGAAACGTAATTAATTTAAAAAGCCGTCGTAAAAGCTCTTTAATTCCATATTACGGAGTTACAATAAAAAGACAACAATTCCATATTATTAAGAGCCACAAATAAAGCTCAAAAGTGGTTTATTATGAGGCCCTTTTAAAAGCTCAAAATCTGTTAGGATATAAAGCTTAATTGATGTTTCAAAACAAAATATTTATTATGAAAGCTCAAAATAAGTGTATACCACTAAAGCTTAAAATCGGTTTAATTAAACCTCAAAATTTGTGTATTCTTACACAATCTCATCAATTGCATATTGCGGGGATACAATTAAAGCTCTACAATTTAATAATATTTAGAACCACAAAAAAAGTTTAAAAGTGGTTTATTATGCCGCCACCATAAAAGCTCAAAATGTTTCGACATAAAGCTTAATTGAAGCTTCAAAACTCTTTATTATGAAAGCTTAAAAATAAATGTAAACTATTAAAGCTTTAAATGCCTATTTGAATCTCTATTTGAACTAAAAAAATATAAAAAAAGCTGGTCCACTGCGTGTAATGGAGTTACAATTAAAGCTCAACAATTTAAGCCACAAGCTCAATAAAATTAGACCCACAAATAGAGCTCAAAGCTATTATCACTATAAAATCCCAAAATTTGTGAAGACACAAAGCTTAATTGAAGCTCCAAAACTATGTATTAAAAAAGCTCTTTAATTAAAAAGATCGAATTAATCTAAAACTGGTTTAGTTTTGAAGCCTAAATGAACTATAAAGGCATTATAAAAGCTCGAAAATTTAAAATTATCGAGTTACGATTAAAGCTCAAAAAATTTGTATTCCGAAAAGCTGAAATTATTTAACTGCATATAATGGAGTTACAATTAAAGCTCAGCTTATGAGATCACTATAAAATCCCAAAATCTGTTAAGATATTAGGTAAAATTTGTGAAGACACAAGGCTTAATTGAAGCTTCAAAATTGTGTATTAAAAAAGCTCTAAAAAAATGTATACTACTAAAATATATTTAATTAAAAAGATCGATTTAATCTGACAACTGGTTTATTTTTGAAGCCTAAATGAATTATAAAGGCATTATAAAAGCTCGACAATTGAAAATTATTGAGTTACGATTAAAGCTCAAAAAGTTTGTGTTCCGAAAAGCTCAAATTATTTAAATCAGAAAGGCACAATTAAATATTTAAAATTTTCTATAATAAAGCAACGTAAAGGTTAAAAACTTTTATTTGTTTAAATATTAAGCTGCGAATTAAGCTCACAAATTGTAACATTGTGATTAAAGCTCAACATTGCTGCGATTTAAGCAAACATGTTTAATTTCAAGCCTCGATTTAAGCTTAAAAGCTATATATCAAAAAAGCACGATTAAATCTAAAAATTTAGTATTTTAAAGCCAAGGTAAAAGCTTTAAAATTTGTTAGTATTAGGCTACAGTTAAAGCTCACAAATTGTAATATATAATGATGTGATTAAAGCTGACAATGACGGCAAATAAAGCTATAAATATTTATTTCCAAGCCACGATTAAAGCTCAAAAAAGTATTTATATTTTATAAAAACACGAAAAAAGCTTGAAAAAGCTCAAAAATTTTATATTTGTAAACTTATTTTGAAAAAAATATACAAGTATAAGAGCCTAAATAGAACAACAACGGCACGACAGAAAACCCTACAAAAAACCGGAAATGAAAAAAAAAGAAATGGAAAAAATCAACAAAAATTTAGAAAATTTTACTAAAAATCAGAAAAATTGTGAGGGAATTTTCGATTTTGGCATTTTTTTAAAGTTTTTAACCTTATTATTTTAACTCAAAGTGTTTTAGTACTGGTTATAATATTAAAAAAAAAAAAATTGTATTCGACGTTTCGATTTTCCTGTTTTCGCTTTGAGAGCCATGAGAAACTCATTGGGTGTCGTATCATCAATTCGTTTAATTTGACAGGCGCAAACCTAAACATGTCAAAACAACATACCCACAAATATTCACATACAAAACAGACAGTCACATGTGTACGTACAACATTTCAAAAAAACAACAACTGCAATAATATTTTTTTTTTTATATTTTTTTTATTTATTGAAAATGCGGTTTTGGTACAAAAAGCCAACTTGCAACAATTGTAAATCTTTTACCAACAACCAGCAAACAACAGCATCAACAACAACCACAACAAATGTGTATTTAAGACCGACTTGTACAACTGTTTAAGACACAACACAGACTCTTTTTAACAACTTTGAGTTAACTGTTTGACCAAATGTCATTTCTACTAAAAGATTGTCTGACTTAAATATGTGCGTATCTTTACTACAGGGTATTTCAAGACTGTCTAACTGGCTGTCTTTTGGACTGTCTTTTTTTGTTGTCTGTTTATGTTTCTTTTTTTTTCTTAAACAGCAGTAGTGCGTGTTTAAAAAGATTTGACCATTTCTAATTCGATTTGATTTGGGTAGACACACAAATCTAATTTACGCCTGGAAAACAACAATTTGCCGGCCCCTACACTTCCCATTTACCAACAGAAAACAGCATCCATCTGTGTTTTGTATAAATATATGTATGTACCCGAGTAAAAATAATTTAATATGATCTTATATACTTTTATATAGTCATATTATTTCATATATGATCATGTGTGACACTATTTCTTGTGAGATAAATTTATATAATAAATTTTGATGTGCGATTTGTTTAAGATATCGCCATACATAACTATATGTTGTGACTTCTCAGTACCTATTAAATGGTACAATTTTAGAATCGGTTGATTCTATTTTGGATCTCGGAATTCTTTTGGATGGAAAGTTGACTTTTAATGCGCATGTGGAGACTATGGTGAATAAGGCCTATGGCGTTCTTGGATTTATGAAACGCTGGGCGAAGGAATTTTCTGACCCCTATATAACGAAACAATTATTTACCTCATTGGTAAGACCAATTTTGGAATTTGGCTGTATTGTTTGGGATCCATATTATGTCGTTCATAGTGATATGATTGAATCGGTACAGAAACAATTTTTACTTTTTTGTCTTAGGAACCTTAATTGGGGTCCGGACTATAGCAATCTTCCATCATATAATGGAAGATTGGCGTTGATAAAACTTCCTACTCTGAAGAGTAGACGTATTATGTTGAATACTGTGTTTATTTTAAAGGTTATTAAGGGCGAAGTTGATTCTGAATTTCTTGTCGGGAAGTTGTTTTTCAATGTCCCTTTTCGGCCTACTAGATATTACAGCTTTCTATATATTGATTTTTGTCGCACGAATTATGCTTGTGCAGATCCTATTCGTAGGATGTGCACTGATTTTAATACGTTGTACAGGTTTGTTGACTTTTCGGAGAATTATGCTCTTGTGAAATCGACTATTTTGAAATATTTGAATAGATTGCGTGACGATGATTATTTTAATTTCTTTGGACGTTTGTAGTTAATTCGGGACTATCAATTCTTAATTATTTGTAGAAATTATGTAGTTGTAGTAATTGTATATAAATGTATTTAGTGCCTTTATAATAAACCGACTGGTGACTAAGAGTCTGTAGTTGGTTTATTACTATCCTTACTTATCCAGCCTTATCCGCTATGGTTCGGACCATGGTGTGTACGTGTTCCTTCGTCATGGGAACGAGCACTCTCGGTCGGTTGGGGTAGGTAAGTGTCAGGTGGGACCGTTCGAAAAAAAAAAAAAAAAAAAAAAACATCTGGTCCCATGCATGATGCATCATTGCGAATTTCTAAGTGTTTTATATATAATTTTATATGCCTCCATTATTTTTTAATTTTTTTAAGTTTTTTCCAAGAACATATTTTTATCGCAAATATTTTCAAAGTGTTTTATATAAAATTTCATATGACTTCATATTTTTTTATTTTTCTAAGTTTTTTCCAAGCACCTATTTTTTATCACGAATATTTTCTAAGTGTTTTATATAAAATTTTATGTGACTGCATCTTTTAAATTTTTTCTAAGTTTTTTTAAAGGAACATTTTTTTTATCGCAAATTTTTTTTAAGTGATTTTATATGACTCAATTTTTAAAATTTTTCCAAGTTTTTCCAAGCACAAAGTTTTTTGAAAATATTTTCCAAGTGTTTTATATAAAATTTAACATGACTCCATTTTTTGAAGTTTTTTTCAAGAACAACTTATTTTTATTATTTTAATTTTTCAACTTTTTATTAAAAAATAAAAAAAACATCCGATTTATAAAATTGTATAAATTTTAATATAATTGGATATAATTGTATATCATTGGATTAGACCAAAACTCGTATCAAAGTCGATATAAAGTTATATAAACTGATATTATTAGATAATATTCGATCAAATGTAATAAAACCATTTTTCGTATATGATTATATCAAAATAGACACGAACCCATATAAAATTATATATTGCGTCATATCATTTTTTTTACTCGGGTATAACTATTCATTCTGAGATATATGTACAAAGAAAGTTGAATTTTAAGCCATAGTCGTAGACTCTTTCAAACAAATTGCCTACGCTTGTCATGTTTTTAACAGCTACAACATTAGCAGCCGCAAACAGCAGTTGCTGGAAAAAAATATCTAGCAAATAAATACCAAGAATCACAAGTTGTTTGAGGTTTTTTTGTTGCAATTTTTTTAAAATTTTTTTTTTAATTTTTTTTTTGCTAAAGCTATAATTGACGTTAAACATGCAAAATTAAAACTCGTTAGTGTCAATTCCTAGGAAAATTCACAAGTTTTTTTGTTTAAAAGCTGTCAATTTTTCAATAATTTGTTTGTTGTGTTATTTTTTTTTTTTGTCATAAATCCAAAGAAAAATATTTTATCTAATATTATGTAAAACTTACCAGATTTAACAGAACAGTGTATATGAGCTCTGGTTTCATAGTAAACCCAATCGAAACCAGCCTCTACGGCCAAACGTGCCAACATGCCATATTTACTACGATCACGATCTGATGTTGTTATATCCACCGCCCTGCCTTCATAATGTAAAGAATTGGTATCGTGTAAATATTCCTCATCCCAGCTTTCGGTAACACGTAATCTAACACCAGGCCATTGATTCATAACCGATATGGCCAAAGTATTTAATTTTTCTTTGCAGCGCTGAAAATAAAAGGAAAATTTGAAAAAAAATTAGAAAATCTTAAAAAAAACAAACAAAAACAAGTAAAATCCATGAATATCCTCCACAATGAATAGCAATAAATTTGAGTGCAAAAACATTTTTTGACTAGAAAAATTTTAATTGTTGTAAAAAACTTTATTTTTATGATTTTAGTTTAAAAAAAAATAGTATAAAATTTTTTTTGAGTGCAAACATTTTTTGAGTGTAAATTTTTTTAGTGTAAAATCCTTCTTAGTCATTTTTGTAAAAAAAAAATTTTAATGTTGTAAAAAACTTTTTTTTATGATTTTAGTTAAAACAAGTGAGAGTGTTAAATTCGGCTGTGCCGAATCTTTTATACCCTCCAATATGTAAAAAAAAATTTAAAAAAATTGTCAGGGGTGTTTTTTTGGGGGGTCAGTGGGGGACTTTGAGAGCACCTTCCCATCGTGATAAATATACCAAATGATTCATTTATTTAACAAAAATACAAAAAACATGTAAAAAAGTGTATTTTTTCAGATGTTGATTCAGTTCTTCAAGGGGGAACTTTTTTCCCCCTGGCCCGATTTCGGCCATTCACGAACTTAACCTGCCTATGAACATGAGACATATTTGTGCCAAACCTCAGGAGTATAGCTGTTTTATTTTGGACTGCATTGAGTTATCTACAGACAGACGGACGGACGGACGGACGGACGGACAGACGGACATTCACAGAATGTCTTAGAATCGATCATAGATCAATAATATATATACTTTATGTGCTCCCCGACCGATATTTCGATGCGTTACAAACGGAATGACAAAGTGGGTATACCCCCATACTGTGGTTGGAGGGTATACAAAAATAGTATAAAATATTTTTTGAGCTCAACAATTTTTTGAGTGGAAATTTTTTTTAGTGTAAAATCCTTATTAGTCATTTTTGTAAAAAAAAATGAGTGTAAAGTTTTTTTAAGTGCAAAATTTTTTTTTGTCAGTTCTGTAAAAAAAACAAGTAAAAAAGTTAAATTCGTCTTCGTCGAATATGGGACATTCCATGTCAAATCGGACACTTTGAAAATTTTTTTTTTTAGATTTTCCCAATTTGTTTACAGTTTTTAGTACCCTTCGAAAACTCCTTCGTGGTAAATTTTCAGATTTTTTTGATGACCCGTTCAAAAGATATCGAATTTTAAAAAATTGGTAGTTTGTTTGTATGGGAGTAGGCTCCCATACAAATAACAGTTGGAGCAAATTTTATAAAAATGCAATTTTGTATGGGAGCCTACTTAGGAAGTGGAGATAGGGCGTAGGTATATTTTAAAAAAATGTTGTAGGGTAAAAATAGATGGGGGTCGGTCTCACTAACGACCCCTTTCGGACGCACCATTAGACCGGTAGGTGCTGATTAAATAAAACAAATTTACAAAAAATAAAAAAAAATTGTATGGGGACCGCCTTAACAATTAGAGATAGAGGGTATGTATGTTCAGAGAAAATGTTTGGACTAAAAAAATATTGTGGGTCGGTCATACATTGTGTTGCTCTAAGGGCACTATTAGGGCAGTTAGAGAGGTTGGAGCAAATTGTAAAAAATGTCGTTTTGTGTGGGAGCCCCCTTTGAAATTGGAGATAGGGTATTAGTTTGTTTCAAAGAAATGTTAAGACGTAAAAATTAATGGGGGTCGGTCTTATAAAGGACCCCTATATGACGTTAAATTGGAGCAGTAGAAATGATTTTAAGACTGGAAAATTACAATAAAATTTTTTAAAAAATTTTTAAAAAATAGTAATAATCGTTATCCCACGATCCTCCTGGACAAAAAATTTGTAGAATCGATAGATGTTTTGCACAAAAAAATTTCAAAAAAATCGAAGAGTACAAACATTTTCAAAAATGAGATTTAAATTTTAAAGCTTAAAAATCGCATACAGAGCGCTTTTAAGAATTTTTTGGGATTTTTTTTTTAAGTACGTAAAAAAACAAAAATTTTGAAAAAAAAATTTGCAATTTGGACCATTATTGAAGAAGTTATGAGTAAAAGAAATTTAAGTAAAGAAACAAACTACCAATTTTTAAAAATTCGATATCTTTTGAACGGGTCATCAAAAAAATCTGAAAATTTACCACGAAGGAGTTTTCGAAGGGTACTAAAAACTGTTAACAAATTGGGAAAATCTAAAAAAAAAATTTCAAAGTGTCCGATTTGACATGAAATGCCCCATATACAGCTCCCAATCCCAAAATCCCGATTCTCAAAACTAATGGTGGTTCGACGAAAGGGCTTTGACACATCTTAGCTTCTTAAGTTGTAAACTGTTTAAATTTTATGTTTTTCTAAATCAAAATCTTTTAAAGGTTCATATGGCAAAGCAGCAAAAAGTTGATAACGATGAGCCACGACGAAAGGTTATAGAGATAACTGAAGACGGATATACATAATTCACAGGAGGACTCTCTACCTAGAGTTATTGCCTGGACGACTGCTCCTGATGGTTTTCATTTTTCGAAGTTCACAACTTCAACAGAATTTCGCAAATCTATACGAACGCATGGATTGAAAGTGACAAAGTTCCAAAAAAACCAAATATTTTTAAAAATCCCAAAGATTTTCAAAAAATTCCACAAATCCCGACACAAAATTAAAAACAAAAAAATCCGCGGAAAAAAAATTTTGGTGAATAAAAAATCCGCAGAAAAAAATGTTGGTGAATAAAAAATCCGCGAAAAACTGTTTGGCATCTAAAAATATGCTTATACTTTTTTAATACCTTTCGGTATCCAAATCTATTTACATGTGTCAACCAGTAGCCGAATGAAAGCATATTGTATTTTTAGGTTATATAGAATCTATAAAAATTTTCGAGGTGTCTTTAAAACTTTTCGAAGCAACAACAAGTAAATAAATATGTTGAGTTACAGTCGTATGTATGTAATATGTTGGCCCTGTCGCCATTTCAACAGACAGACGAGAAATCGCTAGAATGTTTTAGAATTGATTTTTGATCAATAATAATTTTACTTTATGAGCTCCTAAACCGATATTTCGATGGGCTACAAACGGAATGACAAACTTATGTCACTAACTTCTACCACTAGGTTGGGGTATAAAAAAACTTCCGCGAAAAAAAATGGTAAAAAAAAATCCGCGCTAAAAAGTGTTGGGGTCCAAAAATATGCTTGTCATCATTTTAATATCTTTCAATATATAACCCTGTTCACTGTTGACAACTAGAAGCCATTTTGTATTTTTAGGTTATGTTGAATGTACAAAATTTTTCGAGGTATCCTTACATTTTCGCTCATAACTTTGAACTACTTAAGCGATATCGCTCAAATGCAATACCAAATTTTTGGAAGCAACAACAAGTAAATATGTTAAGTTACTGTCATATGTGTCTTTTAATTTGGTCGGGAACGCCATTTTAACAGACAGACGGCGCTAGAATGCCTTAGAATCGATCACTGATGGATATGGGGCATTCCATGCAAAATCAGACACTTATAAGTTTATACCCTACACCACACTGTGGTACAGGGTATAATGAGTTTGTGCTGATGTTTGTAACTACCCGAAATATTGGTCCTAGACCCACTTTTAAGCATACCGATCGAATTAGGATCACTTTTTGAGTCGATTTAGCGATGACCGTCCGTCCGTCTGTCTGTCCATGTAAACGGTGTAAACACGATACAGGTCGCAATTTTTAATCAATTGACTTGAAATTTGAGACTTAAGCCTCTTTTGGCCCAAGGACGAAGCCTATTGAAATTGGAAAAAACGGACCTAGCCCCCATACAAAAGTCCTCTTTAGTTTTGGCTGAAATGACTCTAATAACCGCATTTTAATAGGTATCTTTTCAAAATTTGGCAGGTAATCATGTTTCATCCACACAAATCACCATTCCGAATTTTAAAAAAATCGGACCAGTTCTTCTTGTAGCCCCCATACAAACCACCATTCCGATTTTCACATAGATCTCTCAAATTTCATGAAAATAGAAAATATTTAATTAAAATTTTGTTTGTGTATGTTAAACGCGTACTTTAATCTGATTATTATCGGACCATTTTTGGGCTTAGGTCCAATGTGAAAATTTCGCCCGATATTTAGTTGAAGCGATTTATTGTCAACAAAACGAAGCCTATTCTACTCAAATTTGATTTGTGAGTGCTTTTTACACTTAATAAGAATTTGACAAAATATAGATCTAATCAGTCCATGTTTCAACTTGGGCCCATTTCCCGGGAAACTTTGGTGTAGTGTATTATATGGTCGGTCTTGACCGACTATAATTTTCTTACTTGTTTTTTTTTAGATTTTCCTAATTTCTTTAATATCTTTCGAAAGCTGCTTCGTGGTAAATTTTCAGAATTTTTAGATGACTCGTTCAAAATATATCGAAATTTTTAAAATTCGGAAATTGTGTCTGTACTCAGACTTTTTTCGCTCATAACTTCTTCAAAAAAAATCTAAAATTCCAGACCTTTTTTCAAAATTTTTGTTTTGTACATAATACTCAAAAAAAAAACAATCTTAAAAAATTCTTAAAAATTTTTAGTGTACGATTTTAGAGTTTTACAATTTCTATCTCATTTTAGTTTATTTTTTGAATTTTTTTTTTTTGTGGAAAACTTCTAACGATTTATTCTACTAATTTTTTGCCAAACATTTTCTCAGAACTCACCTACACTCAAAAAAAAAACCCTGTCAAATTACTAGCAAAAGTTCCGTAATCCCATTTTACCAATATTTAACAGTTTTTCCTTGTTTTTAACACCAAATTTTAGATTGAAATTTAAATTTTTTTTTGTAATTTTAGAATTTTTTACAAAAAAAAATCTAGTTAAGTCATGAAAATTCCTTGTAAGTATTATACTTAGCATCAAAAAATTTATAAATTTACAATTTTATTGGTAAATAACTTGTAAAATTATTTTATTAGAAACTCTCGTAAAATAGGAGGTAGCACCAAATCTAGTTAACAAGAAGACCTTGTAATTTTTATCGCGAGATTTGTAAATTTATAATTTTATTGGTAAAATGCTTGTAAATTGTTTGCAATTTGTCCACAGACAGACGGATATCCCTAGGTCGCTGCTAAATCGATATTGTATCCTTAATTTATACGCTCTATGGAATGCTACACTTTAAGAAAATTAATTCAGTTTTCTACTACAAATTGGATAAATTTAACAATTTTCAATTATACACTTAGTTCTAAGTAAAATTACACATTTAGTTTAAATTTACTCAAATTGTATGTTGAACAATATGCGGAAGTGTTACAACCAGAATGACAAACTTATTTATAACCTCTACCACCCTGTGTTGTGTAAATAAAAATTTTCAAAAAATATAAATTAAAATCAAATTAACAAACATTTGTAATAAAATTTATCAAAATTTATTAATTTCACTCCATTTTGTTTATGTATTGTTTTTTATATCTTATAAATTAAATTTTAATTTCTTTGTGTATGTGTTAAAAATGAAGATGATCTTGTGTTTTCTTTATATTTATTTGAATTACTTTTTTTATGAGTGTATGTGTTAAAGTATAGGGTTTTTTACTTTATTTCTTATGGCTGTTTTTTGTTTGTTTATGTATAGCCAACTCCCTCACTCTTCTTGGTGTTGGTAATCAACAAAAAAAATATATTTTTTTTTCAAAAGGCGTGGTAAAACATGTCGATATTTAAGAATTCATTAAAAAAATTCATTCACAAAAATGAATTTCTTTTTTAATTTAGGAAATTAAAAGAGATTGGGGTAAGAAATTTTACTTTAATTTTTTTTTTGTGGGAATATTAAAAATTATTAGAATAAAAAAAAAATATTAGAAAATTTTCAGATATTACAAATTTTACACTAACGATTTTCTATTTTCAAAAAAATAATTTTGATGTACTGACCAAAAAAATTTTAAAATCGGTTGAACCCTTGGGAAGTGGAGAAAGGGGGTAGGTATGTTTTAAGAAAATGTTGGGGTCGAAAATGTAATGGGGGACGGTCATACATTTAACTCCTCTAGGGGGAACCTTGCAAACAGTAGGAGCTGATGTCCTAAAAAAATTTTCATATAAAAAATGTATAGGGGCCACCTTAAGGGTTGAAGATTGAAAGTT
Source organism: Pegoplata infirma (assembly GCA_963921195.1). Classification (NCBI taxonomy): domain Eukaryota; kingdom Metazoa; phylum Arthropoda; class Insecta; order Diptera; family Anthomyiidae; genus Pegoplata; species Pegoplata infirma. The sequence goes on along the minus strand of OY992536.1, from coordinate 310,659,185 downwards.
GGTATGATCTGAGAAAATGTTGGTATTAAAAAAATATTGGAGGTCGGTCATACATTTAACTCGTCTTGGGACAACCCTGGGACAATTAGAGAGGTGGGAGCAAATTTGTAATAAATGACAATTTGTAGGGGAGCCCCTTTAGGGAGTGTAGAAAAGGGGTAGGTATGTTTTAAGAAAATATTGGGGTGGAAAAAGTAATGGGGGACGGTCATACATTTAACCCCTTTAGGAGGAACCATGTAAAAAGTAGGAGCAGATGTCCTAAAAAAAAATTAAAATAAAAAAAAGTATGGGGAACACATTAAGGATTGAAGATTGAGGGTTTGTATGTTCTGAGAAAATGTTGGTATTAAAAAAATATTGGAGGTCGGTCATACATTTGAAACGTCTAGGGGCAACCCTGGAGGGAGTGAAGAAAGGTGGTAGGTATGGTTGGAAAAAATGTTTGGAGGGAAATTTAAGGGGATTCGGTCTTACATTTTATCCTTCTAGAAGGAAACATTAGAGCGGTAGGAGATGATTTACTAAAACAAGTTTAATAAAAATAAACTAAAACGTATGGGGTCCGCCTTAAGAGTTAAAAATAAAGAATAGATATGTTTAAAGAAAATGTTGTGGTTGAAAAAATAATGGGGGTCGGTCATGCATTTGACTCCTCTAAGGACTTTCTTGGTCCAGTAAGAGCGGAGGGAGCAAATTTTATAAAAATATCGTAAACTCAAAAAAACTTGTAAAATGACAAGAAAAGTTTGTAATTTTTAACTCCTATTTTACGAGAATTAAAATTTTCGAGCTTTTTTGTTATTTTACAAGCTTTTTTTCAAAAAAAAAAAATTTAAATGTACAATTTTTTTGCCGCGATAAAACTTATAAGGAATTCTAGTCACTTATAAAAATAAAATATCAGACCTCGAGCTCAAATATTTTATTTTTATAATTAAATTGGAAAGGTCGAATAAAAAACAACTATAATTGAATTCTAGTCACTTTACTAGATTTTTTGCTACTTCATAACTTTCCAGAATTCCTAGTAAAACCTACGAGCTTTTTGTAATTTAACAAGCTTTTCGCAAATAAAATTGTAAATTTGGCTGTAGGCAAAATCGCCCAAAGAAAAATGGCCCAAAAAAGAAAACGAAAATTCGCCCAAAAATTTTTCATACAAATTTGGGTCATATTTCATATGAAAAATTACCCAACATTTTTGGGCAAATTTTCATAGTTTTTGGGCAAAATTTCGAAATTAAAAATTGGGTGATTTTTCATTACGAAAAATTACCCAAAAATTATATATGAAAAATTGCCCAATTTTATTTTGGTTGTATTTTTTGTTGAAATCTTTAAATGTCAAAATTGAAATATGTATGTAATGTCACAATAAATCAGTATATTATTATTTTTAGAAACAGTAAACGCATACATATCGTGTTTTTTTATAAATTATATATTTAACTAACCAAGAATAAGCTGAAGCAAAACCGTTCCGTTGTTGCTAACATACAAAGGCTCTGGTAGGAATCGAACCCAAAACCACTGCTCTTACATGCAGATTACCACGCTATATATTAATCTATCGCAGCGCTGTAGAAAATCAAAAGTATTGAATTTAAAAACAGCATGCAACTCCGATGAAAGCTCCGCAGGCGAAAAATTTTACCAACAAATTTTAACAAAAAATCGCGCGATTTTTTGTTAAAATTTGTTGGTAAAATTTTTCGCCTGCGGCGCTTTGATCGGACCTAATTCCAATTTTTTTAATTCATTAAAATTTAAGTTTCACATTTAAAACTTTTACATCAATTACTTATGCTGTATTCTCAAAACAACGATCTATAAAAATAAATAATAACCACGTAACCTATGGTCTTATCTCAAGAATTTTTGTCTATATCTTAAAGTTCTTCTGCGTAGCCGGCCTTCAGCCGAGCTTAGGGATTACAAACTCCATGCCTTAGACCCACCCTCTCCGCAAAAGAAAGCTTTTCTGTGTAGTATGTGTTTTGGAAAAATGTGTTAGAAAAAAACTTTTTTTATTTTATTTTGGGCCATTTTTCATTTCTTTTTTGGGCTTTTTTTCGTTAATTTTGGGCGAAGTTTCGTATTTTTCTTTTTGGGTCATTTTTCATATTTTTTGGGCGATTTTGCATTTGGGCGATTTTTCATAAAATTTTTTGGGCGATTTTTCTTTGGGCGATTTTGCCTACAGCCTGTAAATTTACAAATTTTTGAACGCTATAAAACTTACGAGGAATTCTCGTGAATTTACTAGATTTGTTTGTAAAATTAACTTGGAAATTTGTAAAATTACAAAAAAAAAATATAAATTTCGATCGACCAAAACAAAAATTTTTTTGTTAAATAACAAGGAAAACTGTCAAATATTGGTAAAATGGGATTACGAGACTTTTTCTAGTAATTCGACAAAGTTTTTTTTCGAGTGTATAAGAATTCCTTTAAGGAGTCGGTTTGTTCAGTAGAAATGTTGGTACAGGGCATAATGAGTTTGTGCTGATGTTTGTAAATACCCGAAATATTGGTCCTAGACCTACCTTCAAGCATACCGATCGACTCAGAATTACTTTTTGAGTCGATTTAGCGATGTCCGTCCATCCGTCTGTCCATCTATCGGTTTAAGCACGATACAGGTCGCAATTTTCACTCGATTGACTTGAAATTTGAAACTTAAGCTTCTTTTGGCCCAAGGACGAAGCCTTGAAAAATCGGTTCATGTTAAGACCTAGCCCCATACAAACGCCCCCTTTGAATTTCGCTTAAATGCCTCTAATAACCGTATTAAATAGATATCGTTTTGAAATTTAACAGGTAATAAAATTTTATACGCACAAACCACTATACCAAATTTCAAAGGAATCGGTTCAGTCCTTCCGGTAGTCCCCATACAATCCACCCTCCCGATATTCACATAATTTCCTCAAAATTCAGAAATATTAAAATATTTGATTAAAATTTGTGTAAAAACGTATACTTTGGTAACCAAATCAAATCGGAACACATTTGGATCATTTTTGGACTTAGTCCCCCATATACAAATTTCGACCGATATTCAGTTAAATCGGTTTATTGGCAAAAAAATAAACCAATTCCACTAAAATTTTATACATGTGTGTTTTCTACACTAAATAAAGATCTAACAAAAGATAGGTTCAATCGGTCCATGTTTGGACATGGGGCCCATTTTTCGGAAAACACTGGTGTAGGGTATCATATGGTCGGTCTTCACCGACTATAACTTTCAAACTTGTTTTTTTTTACAAAAATGTGTAAAAAAATGTAAAATAAAATATATTTTTTTTTTTCTACAAAAATTACTAAAATAAATTTTTTACGAAAAAATATAACATATCTAATCAAAAGTTTTGAATATTTTTTAGTAAGAAAAATAACTATTACTTAAAAAGCGCATTGTGATGGATATTAATGGATTCGGCCACATCGAATTAAACTTTTCTTAATGTTTTACAATAAAAATATTCAAAATTTTTTGTTAAATTTATCTTTTTTACTTGTTATTACTTAAGTTAATACACTCAAAAAAATTTTAGACAGATTTTTTTTTTTTAAATTACAAGTTATTTCAATAACTTTACCGACTTTAACTTTTTCGGCTTTAACTTTAACTATTACCAAATATTTTTTTTTGAGTGTAATAATACCACCAAAATTCATTTAAAAATTTCTCTAAAATCCTTTTTTTTCTATTTCCCTAAAATATTTTCTTATCTTTTCTATGTTTGTTTTCTATATTTACTACTACCCAAAAAAAAACGAAAGACTTAAACAACAAACCTGTTAAGAAAATAAGAAACTCTTTGAACCTGTTGCGCTACCAAAACTATTTGTTTGGGTACATTAAACCTTAAAAAAAAATAACAAAACATTCAATTCAAATCCTTTAGTTAACAAAATTTCCCTTTTTCGATTATTTAGGTTCTTGACATATTTGCATTTAAAAAAAAAATACGTTAAAAAAAGTGATTTTGTAAAAAAACTTGCTTGGTCAAAGTAAAGAAACCAAAAATGTTAAAGTAAATATTTGCTACAAACAATAAATTTTCTCTTCAACAATTTGTTAGTTAAATAGGTAAAAAAAGGTTTTAAAAAGATTTTTTTTTTAAATAAATATCAGAAAAAATTATTTAAAGGGATTTTAAAATTGTACAAAAAAGGATTCAAAGGTTTTTTAAGCCGCTATTTGTTAAAAAAGAGCAAATATTTAAATTTGAAAATATTTTTTTGTATATTTAAAAATAGATAAATTTTAAATTTTATTTAACATTTAATAATTCCTAGAATTTTTTATAGTCTACCCACAGAAGCGCAATTTTCAACCACAAAATCAATTATTAACGGCCTTGGTTTTGGTTACCAAACACCAGTACTATTCTTGTAGGTGCAACGAATGATTTTAACAATAAAGAACTAGAAAATAGCAATATGTCTATGGAATTGTGTACAAACATTCATCCCAATTGTTGCTTTTGTACTCCTCTAAGTCAGGCAAGCGTAAAATTGATTTTGTAACAATTTTAAAAGTAACAAGACTAGGATAGAGAGTCTGTTTTTTTTCATTTATGTTTGAAAACAAAAGATCCTTTTAATATATTTATAGCCAAGCCATATAAGATTGTGGTATCGTTATACATATTTATACCTTCTATGGTGGTTATCATATCTTTTTTAATTGTTTGAAAACAGTTCTTTTCAAACAATACATTTTTATAGATTTTTAATTTGTCACACTTAAAATAATAGAAAAAAAAATCTTAATGTGAAAATTTTTGGATATTTTTTTTTGATTTTTTGGAATTTTTTTGGAATTTTTTCAATTGTATATTTATTTGTGTTTGTTGTAGTTTAAATACTCGCTTTAATAAGCGTTTTAAATTGTTTGTTTTTATTGTTTAAATGTTTTGGTGGGTTTTCAATTATTTCAGGTTTGTGTCTTAAGTCTTTTGTTTTGAAAACATTGTTTGCATTACCAGGCCTGCTTTTCTTTACTTTTTTATATTTTTTCTTATGATTGAATATATTTTTGTTAAGTTTACTTTATTAAAAGGCTTAAAACTTCAAGTATTTCTTATACAAATTTATGCATGAATTCCAACAATGTTAAATAAACACTTTAAATGTTGTTAAGAGAACATTATGGAAATCCTGGCAGTCAAGTGCATTTCAACTGCTAATGACCATACACAGCTTTTGTAGATAAATGCAAGTAAACATTTTCAACTTGTATGCATTTAAAAAAAAGACTTGATTATTTCATCACCTGTCCATAAGATGATCTATGTAAAGTCTAAAGTAAAGTCCAAGTCCAGTCTAAAGACAGATTTTTTTTTTTAATTTTCAACATCAAGTGTTAAAAACACTTTGTTAATATTAAACACATTTAACCATGTTAACACTGTCGATGATCATGATGAGTATTTTTAAATGGTCTTTTGGTCTTAAGTCTCGTTTGGTTTTTTTTTTTTTTTTCGTTGATTGTTAAATAAATATTTATATAAATTTACCTCTTTCTTTTCCCTTAACAAAAAAAGAAACCCCGACTACTATTAATTCCCTAATACAAATGAGAGTCTTCCTTTTATTTTTCTTTATTTCAATCTTACTGTTTAAATAATATTTAAATTGGTCGTTGTCTGAGCCCTGGCTAAAGAAAAGAACAACACTCAGAAGTATACTAAATGCCGACGGGTGCGTAAAATAAACACAATTTTTTTTTTCGTTCTTTGTATGCTGTTGTTATTATTATTATTGTTGTTGCTCTCTGTGTTATGTTGATTAAATATAACTAAGTTGTAGTTTAATACAACAATATTGAAATGTAATGGAAACCCAATCAAACATTAACTCATCATCATCATCATCATCACAATACCTCTACTTATTACCGCGCGCCACCTAAGACGCTAAATGCAAAATAATGTATTTGTTCAGAAAACCATTCAAGCAAAGAAATCTTGTGTTAACATTGTTAAGAGTTGCATATTTAAAAAAAAAAGTGATGATCATGATGATGTTGTTTATCATCATTATCATCATACGATCCTCTAGAAGATGTTAAATTTTGTTAAATATTCAATTTAGTGTTGTTTAGTGTCTAAACAATCATTATATCTTGGAGTGAGTAAACGAGTAAATAACATTAAATATCAATTGTGTTAGGTAATGAAAGTATTCCACTTGTATTTTTTGTATTAATATGTTAAATAATGTTGTATTTCTCATCGATTTTTTTTTTTTTTAAAGGAATTAATTATAAATAGTATTGGCTTTAGGTGTGATATTTGTCAGTAAAGTTTAATATTTAATTAATTTTTATTTTTGAAATTTTTTTTTAATATTACTAAATCTGTTAATAGGTTAAAGCCCCATGTTGGGCGCCATTTTAACGATATGAGATTTAAGAATTTCCAATCTGAAGTTTTATGGATAATTAGATAGCTTCTTGAAATATCAATTTCGTTATTATTACTTTACTTCAAATAGAAAAAAACATGATAAAAAATTAATAAAACAACTGCACCCACTTTGCGCGCTAATAACACCGTCCGACAGCCAATATTAAACATGAACCGTATGATATACAACTGAAAGTAGAGATTAAACGGAGTAAAACTGCATTTACAATTTTTCATTCCGTGATCCTGTTCCCTTTTAAAAGGACTTCAAAGTTTTAAAGGATACATTTTGTAAAATGTTTTTGAAATATTTATAATTGTCCTAGGATGACACTGGTGACGGCAGATGAAAGAGGTGGATCTCCCCTAATTTTTTCATTTTTATATTTTGCCATATTAGGAAAGTCATTTGAAAACTTTATCAAAATATTTTGTTAAAAATTTTTAATGATATTGAAGGACACATTTTTGAATAGACGTAACTTGCCTCCTTTTTCCTGATATGTAAAAATAATAAAATAGGAAAATTAGGGGAGATAGTTTTCTTTCATTTGCTATCAATAGTGGCATCCTAGGACAAGTACCAATATTAAAAAAAATTATAAAATTTAATCCTCTAAAACTTTAAAGTACTTTTAAAAGGAAACAGGATCACGAAATGAAAAACTGTAAATCGTCACCTAAAATGCAACACACAAAAAATTATTGGCTAAAAAATTTCAATTAAATCTATTGATCAACAAAATTTAAATGAGTCAATTATTGTTTTGATCAACATTTTTGTTATTTTCTGTAACTATCAAATTACAAATTTTCAACATACCAGATTTTTTTTTTGCTTCAATTTATTTGAATACATTAATTCAAAAACATACTTTATACTAGGGTTTTACTTTTTTTTATTGTCGGCAACGTATTGGAAAGCAAAAAATATGAATTTCACCATAATTTTTCCATAAGCTTGAAATTCATTTGATAAATCAATTATTATGTTAATTGACTGTAAATAAAAAATTGATAAAATTTTTGATAAAAATCAAAAAAATTATTAATTGAAAAAAAATCAATTAATCACCTACAATCTGATGATTGATATAACAATTTTCTTTATCGGAGAAGTTTCAATTAAAAAATTAATTGAATACGCGTTTTTGTTGATTGACTTTCGTTTTCAATTCTTTCTGTGAAAAGGCCCTAACTTACATTTTATTTATTTTACAGGAGAAGCAAAAAACAGTATTGAATGATATTTTAAATTTGTTAATAACTTTGTTGTTTTTAAATGAATTTGGCTAGAATTTTGTAAGGACGTTATTTCAATTAATATGAATAAAATCAATCAAAAAATATTTAAAAAGTGTTTTTTAGTTACGTCTTTTGGCGTCTGCCCAAAATTTTGGCTATAAATTCGCTAATTTTTATTATGCAGCCCTAATTTTTTGTGAAGACGTATATGTTGATAAAATAATCCAGAACCAATCAAAAAACTGATTTTGAATTTTTTGTTAGTTAGGGCCTTTTGCATTTTAGGTGACGAAATGCAGTTTTACTACATTTAGTCTCTAGTTTCAAACGTATATTATCCAGTTCGTGTTCAACGAATTTTTTAATTTTTGCCAGACCGTGTAATAGGGCCCCAAGTTGGGCGCCAATAATGAATATGTTAAAAAGTCACTTTCTTAACTGAAAAAAGTTTTAACGCTTTCAGTTTAATAAAAATAATAAAAACTGAAATGAATCTTTCTATTTAAAATGATCAAACTGAAAAAACGCATTTGATGGTCACCCCAAGTTGGGCGCCAAAATCATATTTTAAAAAGTGACTTTCTAAATTGAAAAAAAAAAAAAATAAAAACCGAAAAATTTGATTAAAAAACAAGAAGAAAAGTTTAATTCGACGGAATCTATGAAATCCCACCACAATGACCTTTTAAAAGGATATTAAATTTTCAATATCTTGCCATGTTTGAGGTTAGGATGATTTTTATACCCTACACCACTCTGCGATGTCCGTCCGTCTGTCCATCTATCGGTTTAAGCACGGTTCAGGGCGCAATTATTAGTCAATTGACTTGAAATTTGAAACTTAAGTATCTTTTGGCCCAATGATGAAGCCTATTGAAATTGGAGAAAATCGGTACATGTTAACCCCTAGCCCCCATACAAACGCCCCCTTTGGATTCGGCTTATAATAGATATTATCGGTATTATAATAGATATCGCTTTGAAATTTAGCATAAATCACCATTCCAAATTTCAAAGAAATCGGGTGAGTCCTTCTAGTAGTCCCCATACAAACCACCCTCCCGATATTCACATAATTCCCTCAAAATTCATAAAAATGGAAATATTTGATAAAAGTTTTATTTTTAGGTATTAAACGTGTACTTTAGTAACCTAATCAAATCGAAATATAATCGGACCATTTTTGGACTTAGTCCCCCATAAAAAAATTTCGACCGACATTAAGTTAAATCGGTCTATTGACAAAAAAATAAGTCAATTCCACTAAAATTTGATCGGTGTGTGTTTTCTACACTTAATAAATATCTAACAAAAGATAGATCCAATCGGTCCATGTTTGGACTTGAGACCCATTTTCCGGAAAACACTGGTGTAGGGTATTATATGGTCGGTCTTAAATATATGTTTCCGTCGTTCCTACAAGGAGCATAGGGCCTCGGTCTTGACCGAATATAACTTTCTTACTTGTTTTAAAGTTGACTTTCTAAATTTGAAAATTTAAAAAATGTTAAATTTGATAAAAATAAAGAAACCCAGTTGGCAAAATAAAATCACACCTGACATACTGCTGACTCTCCCTTTATGAAATCGCTGACATCTTCATACAATTTTTCAAAATGTCATCAATGACATGTCAGCAGTTGGTCAGCAGTGTTCACCAGTATCGGTGGCCACTAACAATTCGTTTAAACAACCGCTGACCAACTGCTGACATGTCATTGATGACATTCTGAAAAATTGTATGAAGATGTCAGCAATTTTATAAAGGGAGAGTCAGCAGTATGTCAGGTGTGATTTTTTTTGCCGACTGGGAAACCCCAGAGCACCCTTTTTGTCTAATATGGACAAAACTAAAAAACAAACTTCTTTGTAAAAAGAAAGTTATTCAGTTTCTAATATTAACATTGTTAATTTCTATTAGTTGTAGTAATAAAACAACAAACAAATAGAAATGTAATATATTCCAAATGTATTCTTTCTATTTAATATGATTCCAACTTAAAAAAAAAAAACTAATCTTATATTTGCCCCGAGTTGGGCGCCAATATTGATCATTTTAAAAATTTACTTTTTAAATAAAAAATTTCAAAAATGCTTCAATTTAATAAAAATAAAGAAAAACTTAGAGTACCCTTTCTGTCTAATATTATCAAAACTAAAAAAAAAACTTTATTTAATAGTGTCCCCGAGTTGGGCGCCAATATTGCATTACTGTGCAGCTTCTTTGTAAAAAGAAAATTATGCAGTTTCTAATATTAAAATACTTAATTTCAATTCGTTTTGCTTAATTATTTAAGATATTAACTTGACTACAATTTTTAATAACAAAAAAAAATTAATTTTTATATCTAGCCAATTTAAATGTTTGAGGTTAGGATTAATTTTAAAAAAAAATTTTGTATTTTTTTTTTAGTAATAAAACAACAAACAAATAGAAATATAATATATTCTAAATGGGCGCCAATATTGATCATTTTAAAAAGTTACTTTTTAAATTAAAAATATTTCAAAAATGGTTCAATTTGATAAAAATAAAGAAAAACTAAGAGTACTCTTTCTGTTTAATATAATCTAAACTAAAAAAAAAACTTTATTTAATGATTGCGCCGAGTTGGGCGCCAATATTGCATTACTGTGCAACTTCTTTGTAAAAAGAAAGTTACTCACAAGGGAAATATCTCAACCCTTATGAACCGATTTGCCTGAAACTTAAAATATACATAAAAGAGACGATTTTAAGGTTGGGGTGTCTCGGCTTATCGGCCATATCAGTGATTCCAAATTTCGTTGTCCCCTTATGAAACAATGTGGACCTCCGGGAAAATTTCGATAACTCCCGAACTAATAGGAATATCCTCTAGAGCAAAAATACGTGTCGAATTAAATTTAATAAAGATTATTTCATATTCATATGGACATCGTAGGTCTATTTCTTCATATAAACACCCCCCAAAATTTACACATTTTCATGAAAAAAGTTTTTAACGAAGCTAAACTTTTACAAGATTATGCCACCGTTGGATAGGCATTAAAAAAACCTTTCTTCTCATATGTAAACATTATATAGTTTCTTCAAAAGAAATGGCTGAAAAATCCAAAAAACGAATTTTCCGCCATTTCTTTGACCCATGTTTTGAACCCCTAAATTCGCGATATGGCCGATAAGCCGAGACACCCCAACCTTAGAATTGTCTCTTTTATATATATATTACGTTTTATGCAAATCGGTTCATAAGGGTTGAGATACTTCCCTTGTCAGTTTCTAATATTAAAAATTTGTTTCTATTTGTTTTGCTTAATTATTTAAGATATTAACTTGATTACAATTTTTAATTAAAAAAAAAATTTAATTTTTATATCTAGCCAATTTAAATGTTTGAGGTTAGGATAATTTTTTAATTTTTTTTTTTATTTTTTTTTTAGTTGTTTTTGTAATAAAACAACAAACAAATAGAAATATAATATATTCTAAATGTACTCTTTCTATTAAATATGATTCCAACTAAGAAAAAAAACTAATCTTATATTTGCCCCGAGTTGGGCGCCAATATTGATCATTTTAAAAAGTTACTTTTTAAATTAAAAAAATTTTAAAAATAGTTCAATTTGATAAAAATAAAGAAAAACTAAGAGTACCCTTTCTGTTTAATAATATCAAAACTAAAAAAAACTTTATCTAATGGTTGCCCCAAGTTGGGCGCCAATATTGAATAACTGTGCAGCTTCTTTGTAAAAAGAAAATTATTTAATTTCTAATATTAAAATTTCTAATTTCAATTTGTTTTGCTTAATTATTTAAGATATTAACTTGATTACAATTTTTAATTAAAAAAATTTTAAATTTTTATATCTAGCCAATTTAAATGTTTGAAGTTAGGATTATTTTTTAAAAAAAATTTGTATTTTTTTTTGTTTTAGTAATTAAACAACAAACAAATAGAAACATAATATATTCTAAATGTACTCTTTCTATTTAATATGATTCCAACTAAGAAAAAAAAAACAAATCTTATATTGGCCCCGAGTTGGGCGCCAATATTGATCATTTAAAAAATTACTTTTTAAATTAAAAAATTTCAAAAATGGTTCAATTTGATAAAAAAATAAAGAAAAACTAAGAGTACCCTATCTGTTTAATAAGATGAAAACTAAAAAAAAACTTTATCTAATGGTTGTTCCAAGTTGGGCGCCAATATTGAATTTTCTTATTTGAAAAATTATGCAGTTTCTAATATTAAAATTTTTAATTTCAATTTGTTTTGCTAAATTATTGAAGATATTAACTTGATTACAATTTTTAATTACAAAAAATTTTAAATTTTTATATCTAGCCAATTTAAATGTTTGAGGTTAGGATGATTTTTTTTATTTTTAAGCTTTTTGTTGTTTTAGTAGAGGCATCATAAATAATAATTGTTTATTGCACTAGCAGGCTTAGGCTTTTAAACTCAAATTTGCGCCAGTAAGGAATCCAACACTATTATTACAGTCATCATCATTAAATACGTTTGGAAAAAAAAACAAATTGCTCGCTTAACTTTAATATTAATAAATTGACTAAAATGTTGAAAAAAATATAAAAAAATATTATTATTATGTAGTTAAATTAAAATGTTGTTTGTTTTACTAAAACGACAAACATTGTATGGTACATACAAAAAAAAAAAAAAAATACACTTTTACACTTCAAAATGTTGTAAACCACTTGAAGTGGTATTCAAAACAACAGAGCCTTCAACGAAAACAGTCAGGCAGCCAGGCAGTCAGGCAGAGCTCTCTTAATCGTTTAACTTACTATCATTCAACAATAATAATGCCAGGAAATCACTAAATGTACATGTGGCACTTGCACTTGTGCTCGTGCTATTAACACGCCAATGTATATTACACACAATTTACCTCTTAGCAACATACAACGAACGATGTTGCACCAAAAATGCCACACACATACAAAGCGGCATTTTTACAAAGCTATAGTGCTGAGTGATCGCTTAAAATCTAACAAATTGATAGTATTATACATAAACTGCCACAGATGATGATGCCTGCTCCTCGGAAAGAAAAGAAGTAACCTAAAGTGTTTTGTTAAAAAACACAAAACAACATCCAACAAAAAATTAAAAAGGTGGTGTGATCAGTTTACATATATAAATCCAAAATATACCCCAGTCAGCACCACCCCAATGAAAGAAATAAAATAAAAATTATGGAAAAAGTACCAGGGGAGTCAGGTTTAATAGGGTACTCGTTTAAGTATGTGTAATCAAAGACATTGATGACACATTTATAATATATTCAAGGTGGTATAGCTTTTTATACCACATACATACCAATATCCCAATATGCTAAGATATTGATCTAAAAAAAGTTTTGATTTTATATTTTTTTTATATTATAAAATCGAGGGTGATAGGTAAACAGATTTATATAAAATTGCAAATGTTGTTAACATTGACTACCATTGAGTAAAATTGCTAACTTCCGTGTATTTGTAAGTTTTCGCTTCCGCCTGCCTCATATAGCTTTTGTTGTAAATGTGTTAAAAAGGATATTAAGTATCTGATTTCGTTTAGTGATTAACTAAACTACTCTTTATGTTTTTTTTTTCTCTTCAAAACTCGTAATTAATTTGAATTAATAAAGTTTAGCGTTTAAACAAAACCCAAACAACAGACACCAATCTCAACAAAAAATCAAGACACAAAAAAAAGCGTTCTGACACTTGATTCTAAAATTCACCCCTTTTGTTTTGTTCAAAATTAAACTGAGATTTACTTGGTGGTTGTTGTGTAATTCAACACTTTTTTTTAACAAATTGTGTCAAAAAACTTTAAGTTGTGCTTTTTTTTCTATATTAAGGGCGCTAAATTGTACTTTTTTGTTGTGGTTTTTGTGGTTATGCTTTAAAAAAAAAAAAATTATAAAAAATTTTTAAAACAAAACAAAGAAAATTTTTTCTCAATCTTTATTATTCTAGAAACAATTTTTTTTAACGACTAGGTCAAGTGTAAATAAACAAAAAAATTATAAAAAGTTCTTAGTAAATCCTAGATATGAGCGCTATTACACTCCAAAAAAATTAATTTTCATTGTAAAGCAACTACAATTGTTAAATTCGACTTGGCCTAATCCATGAATTCCCACCACAATGCCCTTCTAAGTGATAGAAAAAATTTATAACGTAAAAAAAAATAATAATTTTGATTAGAAATATGTTATTGGGAGTAAAAAACTCTTTTTAGTAATTTTTGTAAAAAAAAAAATACCAAAATTTTTTTTTTGTGTAAATTTTTTTTGTGTGTAAAGAGTAAAAAACTCTTTTTAGTAATTTTTGTAAAAAAAAAAATACCAAAATTTTTTTTTGTGTAAATTTTTTTTGTGTGTAAATTTTTTTTGAGAATACATAGTTTCTTTTTTAGTGTAAAAATATTTTTGAATGACGAAAATACGTTGTAAAATACATTTTTGACTTACCGATGTTTTTAAAACTTGTTTAACTGGTGGTGAAACCAATCTGAAATTCACGGTTTTGCTTATAACTTTTGAACCACTGGACCGATTTTGCTGAAATTCAATACCAATCAGACAAGGGAAACGACAAATATATATGTTAAGTTTCAGCAGCCTTAGTAAAGTATTTCAAAATTTATCGTGTTTTCGACAGACAGACGGACGGACATAAAGACGGACGGACATCGCTAAATCGACTTAAAATCGATCGAGGAACATGAACTATGTACTTAATGAGGTCTTAGACCAATATTTTGAGGTGTTACAAATGGAATACAAAACTTATCTATACCCTATATCACTAGAGTGGATTTATTTTGGCTATGCCGAATGAATCTCTTATAACCTCTAGCATGTAAAAAAATTTTTAAATAAAATTTTAAGGCGGGGGTCGCTGGGGAACACCTTCTCAGTCGTAAAAAAAGTTTTAAAATTCATTTATCACGCCTTTTGCCCTAAAGTATTACAATTTAATCAATATTTAAATTATTTTCGAATATCCACGCCCACAAAAAAGGGCGGGCTGAAAAAAGCGCCAGTTTTTAAACTCACTTGGACCCAGTGGACTTTGAATTCTTTCTATTATAAAAATGTTTCATTTTCTTAACAAACATACAAAAAAAACTGTAAAAATATGGCATCTTTCGGAGGTTGGGTTTCTTCTTCAATGGGATAAAAATTTTTACAAATTTAGAAAAAAAATTATACAGTTTTTAAGTAAAAAATGTTATACAATTTTTATACCCTCCAACCACAGTATGGGGGTATATTCACTTTGTCATTCCGTGTGTAACGCATCGAAATATCGGTCTAGGACCCCATAAAGTATATATATTATTGATCAGTGATCCTTTCTAAGACATTCTGGCGATGTCCGTCTGTCCGTCCGTCCGTCCGTCCGTCTGTGGAAGACACGATACAGTCCAAAGTAAAAGAGCTAGACTCCTGAAATTTGGCACGAATATGTCTTATGGTATTGGGCTGGTTAAGTTCGAACATGGGCAAAATCGGATCAGGGGGAAAAAAGTTCCCCTCTTAAGAACTAAACAAACCTATAAAAAAAGCCATTTTTTATAGGTTTTTTGTACTTTTGCTTAGCAAACAAAATATTTTATGTCAAAAGAAGTTTTGAAGTTGGACCCAGGAAGGTTGTCTCCCACCGACATAACCCCCCCCCCCCCCCAAAAAAAAAAGACGCCCCTGTTTTTTTTTTTACGTGTTGGAGGGTATAATAGATTCGGCACAGCCGAATTTAACACTCTCACTTGTTTAGTAAAAAGTTTTGTACAATTTTTTAGAAAAAAAATTTTATACAATTTTGTAGTAAAAAATTTTATACAGTTTTTTAGTAAAAAATTGTATACAATTTTCTTGTAAAAATTTGTTGATACAATTTTTTTAGTAAAAGATTTTGTACATTTTTTAGTAAAAAATTTCAAATAATTTATTTTTAAATTTTTTTAGTAAAAAATTTTATACAATTTTCTTAGTAAAATATTTAAAAAATAAAATTGTATGCATTTTTTTAAATTCTTCTGCAATTTTTTAGAAAAAAATGTAACAAATTTTTTTAGTAAAAAACTTTGTTCAATTTTTTTAGTAAAAAATTTTATGCAATTTTTTTTTGTAAAAAATGTTATACAGTTTTTTTTTTTTTAATTTTTAAACAATTTTTTTATTAAAAAATTTTATACAATTTTTTATGTAAAACGTTTTATGCAATTTTTTTAGTAAACAATTTTATAAACTTCTTTTGTGCGAAATTTTTTACAAAAAAATTGTATAAAATTTTTTACTAAAAAAATTGTATAAAATTTTTTACTAAAAAAATTGTATACAATTTTTTACCAAAAAAATTGTATAAAATTTTTTACTAAAAAATTAGTAAATTATATACAATTTTTTTAGTAAAAAAATTTATACAATTTTTTTAGCAAAAAAAAAATTGTATAAAGTTAAATAATATTTTTATACCCTACACCACACTGTGGTACAGGGTATAATGCGTTTGTGCTGATGTTTGTAACTACCTGAAATATTGGTCCTAGACCCACTTTTAAGTATACCGATCGACTTAGAATCACTTTTTGAGTCGATTTAGCGATGTCCGTCCGTCCGTCTGTAATCAATTGACTTGAAATTTGAAACTTAAGCCTCTTTTGGCCCAAGGACGAAGCCTATTGAAATTGGAAAAAATCGGTCCATATTTAGACCTAGCCCCCATACAAAGGTCCTCTTTAGTTTTGGATCAAATGACTCTAATAGCCGCATTTTAATAGGTATCTTTTCGAAATTTGACAGGTAATCATGTTTTATCCATACAAATCACCATTCCGAATTTTAAAGAAATCGGACCAGTTCTTCTTGTAGCCCCCATACAAACCACCTTCCCGATTTTCACATAAATCTCTCATATTTCATGAAAATATAAAATATTAAATTTGTGTATGTAAAAGGCGTACTTTAATAACCTTATCAAATCTGTTTATCATCGGACCATTTTTGGACTTAGGTCCCATGTGGAAATTTCGCCCGATATTCAGTTGAAGCGATTTATTGTCAACAAAAAGAAGCCTATTCCACTCAAATTTGATTAGTGAGTGCTTTTTACACTTATTAAAGATTTGACAAAATATAGATCTAATCAGTCCATGTTTGAACTTGGGACCCATTTTCCGGGAAACTCTGGTGTAGGGTATTATATGGTCGATCTTGACCGACTATAATTTTCTTACTTGTTTTAATACAAAGTTTTAAAAAATTGTATACACTTTTCTAAGTAAAAAATGTTATACAATTTGTCTTACAAGGGAAGTATCTCAACCCTTATGAACCGATTTGCATGAAACGTAAAATATATATTAAAGAGACAATTCTAAGGTTGGGGTGTCTCGGCTTATCGGCCATATCAGGGATTTAGGGGTTCAAAACATGGGTCAAAAAATGGCGAAAATATCGTTTTTTGGACTTTTCAGTCATTTCTTTTTAAGAAACCATATGATGTTTACATATGAGAAGAAAGGTTTTTTTAATGCCTATCCAACGGTGGCATAACATTGTGAAAGTTTGGCTTCGTTAAATACCTTTTTCATGAAAATGTGTAAAATTTGGGGGGTATTTATATGAAGACATAGACCTACGATGTCCATATGAATAAGAAATAATCTTTATTAAATTTAAGTTGACACGTATTTTTTTTCTAGAGGATATTCCTGTTAGTTCGGGAGTTATCGAAATTTTCCCGGAGGTCCACATTGTTTCATAAGGGGACAACGAAATTTTGAAACACTGATATGGCCGATAAGCCGAGACACCCCAACCTTAAAATCGTCTCTTTTATATATATTTTAAGTTTCAGCCAAATCGGTTCATAAGGGTTGAGATACTTCCCTTGTTAGTAAAAATTTTTAAACAACTTTTTTAGTAGAATATTTAATACAATTTTTTTAGTAAAATATTTTATACAATTTTTGTAGTATAAAATAGTATACAATTTTTTAGTTAAAGATTCTATGCATTTTTTTTAGTAAAAAATTTTATACAATTTTTTAGCACAAAATATTTTTTAGTACAAAAATGTTATACAATTTCTTTAGTAAAAAACTTTATATAATTTTTTAGTAAAAAATTTTGTACAATTTTTTTAGTAAAAAAATTTTTACAATTTTTTTCGTAAAAAATTTTGGACAATTTTTATTAAAAAATTTATACGATTATTTAAGTAAAAAAATTTAATTTTTTTTTTTTTGTAAAAATTTTTGTATTAAACAAATTCTACAATTTTTTAGTAAAAAAATAATATGCAATTCTTTTAGTAAAAAATTTTGTAAAATTTTTTAGTAAACATTTTTATACTATTTGAAATAAAAAAAAAATTTACACAATTTCTTAGTTAAAAATTTTATACAATTTCGTAGTAAAAAAATGTTTCAATCAAATATTTCAATAAATTCTTGTAGTCAAAATTATTATACAATTTTGTTTTGTTAAAAAAATGAAAATTTGCTAGTTAATTTATAAAGTTTTTCTTGTAAATCTTATAAAGTTTTTCCTTTGAGTGCATTAAGCTATTACACACATATTCCATCAGTTTTTGTTTTCGTTTTTTTCAATTAAAGTTTCTTTTTATTCAAAACTTTGTTTATTATTACTATTTCTTAAACGATTTAATTTTCAAAAATTCATTAGAACTGTTTATACTCATAATATTTATTTTGCAACTTTAAAAACAACACAAAATATTTAAAATCTAAACAAATTGAGTATTGATGATTAATCTCATTAAAAAAAGAATCTAAACAACTTGTGACTGCAGTTTTTAATAATAAAAAAATAATACAGAAAGAAAATAAAAATTTAATAAATAAAAGTTTTTTTTAAATTGATTAATTTCTGTTTCATTTAATATACGAGGGAGGAATAGAAATTGTAATTTTTTTTTTTTTTAATTTAATTTAACTGATTTTTTGTTTCCTAATTTTTTCCGTTATGTTAAATTAACTAAAATTTTAAACCTTTAAATTGTTTTTTTCCAAAACCTTCACTTTTAAAATTTTTTTTTGAGTTCAAAATTTATAACAATTAATTTAAAAAACCGTTTAATTTACAAAGAAGATAAATTACAAAATGTTCTTCCATAAAACAAAAAGTGGGTTAAAAAAAAGGTGTCATTAAATTATAAATGATGTTTATACAAATTTTTTGTATATTCTGTGTTCTTTAACTTTCAAACGACACATTATTTGCATAAACGTTTAAACTTCAATTTGTTGAAAAACAAAAATAAAGTTAAAATCTGTACGAAAAATGTGCAATAAAATAATGATCATCACCAAATAATGACAACAATTTATTATTGTTGCCAAAGAACAAAATAAAACTGATATAATAAATGAATGTTTTAAGTAGAGATGAGAACAATATTCACTTTAATCAACGTGATATCTTGTAAGCTTGATTTTTCCGAAAAGTTTGTGTGAGAGAAAAAAAAATCGTAAGTGAGAATATACTTGCAGCGAGAGTGTATGAAAAACTATATAAAAAGTTCTCAAAAATTTAGAAAAAATTTGAATCGTTCAGAAAATAATCAGAAAATTTCAAGAAAATTCCTTAAAACCAAGAAAAAATAAAAAACATTTAGTAAAAATCAGAACTATTCTTAAAAATCCGACAAATACTGTTACGGCCGAAATTAGAAAAATTTAGAAGTACTAAATCCAATTAAAAGAAGCTTAGATAGATTGGAAAAATTCAGACGAATGTAAAAAATTCAGGTTAATTAAAAAAACATTTCAAAAAAATCTGGCAATAATTCTAGAAAGCTCGGGAAACTTAGAAAAATTCAAAAAATTTTGAAACAAATCAGGAAAATTAAAAAAAAATTAAGAAGTTTAAAAAACAGAATTTTAAATTTTGAAAAAATTGGTAAAATTCAGGAAAATGTTATGCTGTTAAATTCAGAAAAAATAGGAATCTTGTAAAAAAAATTAGGTTAAACTAGAAAAATTCCAAAAAAACATGTCGACTTAGTGTCTCTTCACAATATAGCAGCAAGCAGCAGACAGCAAAATTTCCACATGTATTTTGTTGTTGGCACAATTTTGCTGTCTGCTGCTGTATTGTGAAGCGACACTCGTGTTGAAAAATCAGAAAATTAACAAAAATAAATAATTTAAAAAAAAAAATTTAAAAATTCAGAAATATCCAGGAAATTTAAATAAATGAGCAAATTTTATAAAATTGTTTAAATTAAATAATTTTTTTAAACACTAAAAGAAATCGGGAAATTCAGAAAAAATTATAAAAATAAAGAAGCATTATTTTTGAAAAATCAGGCATATTTTAGAAACGAAATAAAATCAGAATAATTCAGGTATAGTCGAAATTTTTTTTGGAAAAAAATTGGGAAATTGGTAATACTTAAAAGCTCTGAAAAATTTAAAGATCAAGCTAGAAAAATTCTAGAAAAAAACAAATCGATAAATGTTGAAAAATCAGAAAATAATAAAAAAAAAAATGTTTAAAAAATTCTGAAATAGTCAGGAAATTTTAATAATTTGGGAAAATTTAATAAAATCGTTTAATTAAAATTTTTTTTTTTAAATTAAAAAAAAATCATGAAATTCACTTTGTAAGATATTGCTTTTTAAAGTCTGTTTAATGTGCTTTCCAACACGAGAATTCGTGGAAACCCTTATCTAATTTTTACGATTTTTCTGATAACTTGAAAACCCTTGGACCAATTTCGCAGAAATTCAGTACCAACCAGATCGATATCAAATATGGCATTCAGCAGCTTAAGAATTGTCTTTCAAAAAAAACGTGTTTGGTGAGTGAGAAAATATTTTTCGCGAGTTTTTAAAAAAACTAAAAAAAAAATTCTGAAAAATTTACAAAAATTCAGAAAAAACTGAAAAAATTAGAAACGTTTTGAAAAAATTCTGAAAATTTTAGATTAAACTGAAAAGCTCAGTAAAATAGGGAAAAATTAAAAATAATTCCGAAAAATTCCAAAAATTTAAGAAAAAACAAAGTTATAGTCGGTCAAGACCGACCATATGATACCCTACACCAGTGTTTTCCGGAAAATGGGTCCCAAGTCCAAACATGGACCGATTGTATCTGTCTTTTGTTAGATCTTTATTTAGTATAGCAAACACACACAGGTCAAATTTTAGTGGAATTGGTTTATTTTTTGTCAATAGACAAATGTAACTGAATATCCGTCGAAATTTTGATATGGGGGACTAAGTCCAAAAATGGTCCAATTATATTCCGATTTGATAAGGTTACACGTTAAACACCTTAAAATAAATTTTTTATCAAATATTTCCATTTGTATGAATTTTGAGGGAATTATGTGAATATCGGGAAGGTGGTTTGTATGGGGACTACCAAAAGGACTGACCATATCCCTTTGAAATTTAGAATGGTGATTTGTGCATACAAAATTTAATTACCTGCTGAATTTCAAAGCGATATCTATTATAATACGGTTATTAGAGTCATTTAAGCCGAATTCAAAGGGGGCGTTTGAATTCAAAGGGGGCGTTTGTATTTCTCCAATTTCAATAGGCTTCGTCCTTGGGCCAAAAGATTCTTAAGTTTCAAATTTCAAGTCAATTAATTGCAATTGCGACCTGTATCGTGCTTGAACCGATAGATGGACAGACGGACGGACGGACGGACGGACAGACGGACGAACGGACGGACTGACGGACATCGCTAAATCGACTCAAAAAGTAATTCTGAGTCGATCGGTATACTTAAAGAAAGGTCAAGGACCAATATTTCGGGTAGTTACATACATCAGCACAAACTCAATATACCCTGTACCACAGAGTGGTGTAGGGTATAAATATTGAAAACTCAGGAACAAATTTAAAAAATTCCGTAAAAATTAAAAAAACTCAAAGTTTTTTTAGTTTTTCCAGATTTTTAAAAATGTTGAAATACTCAAGCTATTATACAAATTAAGGAAAATTCAGAACAATTCAGAACAATTAAGAGAAAAATCAAATCAAAAAAACAAATACCGAAGAAATTCCAAATTTAAAATTCACAGAATTTAACAAAAATTTTAAAATATTTAAAAAAACTCGGAAAAGTACGGTAAATTTCAAAATTTTGAAAAAAAATAAGAAGAGTTCGGTAAAATAAATCCAAAAAAAATAAGTGGAATTAAATTTTCTAACTATATTGCAAGTAAAACCAAAAAATCGACGAAGAGTAAAAATCCGAAAATTCAGGGAAATTTAGTGAAGTTCAATTTCTTACTTCATTGTGATTAAAAAAACTCCTAATAAGAGATTGAGCGTGATTAAAATGTTTTTCGTGAGTGTAATTTGAAAATCACTCATAAGCTCATCTCTACTCCTAATCTTATAATAAAGGTGTGTTGTGTGCATGGTCAATATGTCCAAGCGTGTGAATTTGCACACAAGGAATTATTTAAGGAATTCCTTGCAAACTGCATAACACAAAAATGCAGGTAATAATTTTAACAAAAAAAAATAAATATGAAAATGAAAACAATTTGTTAATGAATATTTTTGTAATAAATCATGAATGAGTTTTTGGTTTTTTTTTCATCTCTTCTTGTTTTTGTTAAAGATCATAATTTTTCATTATGGAATTTTTTGTGGTTGGGATTATAAAAAAAAAAAACCAAATACCACAAAATTATATAACGAAAATCTTTAAAATCTTAAATTTCATAAATTACAATGAACATGGTATTTAATGTAATTCGATATTTAAACTGTTATGATTTTTTTTTTATATCATCTCTTTTCTTTTCCTAAACTTTATAATGAAAAAATTAAATCAAATAGTTTTCAATTCATTGTTTCCAATCAAATCAAAATCAAAAATGTTTTATGAATTATGAAAAATTTGTTTTTGTTGTTAAAATGATCCTATTAATAAAAGTAGGCCCTTCTTTTCAATATTTTGGGATTCAACAAAATATGTTTAGATCATATGCATATGGCTGTATGGAAGAGAAGATGTTTAGATGATGATAAGCTTAAATGTTGATGATGTCACTCTTAATTTGTCTACAAATGCTTTGACGTCTTGCCACAAAAAAAAAAAAATAAATGAAAGATAAGACCATCATCTACATCATTTTATTTAAAGGTATAAATAAATCACTCCATTCTACTCATCCAACCATTTGCCATACGTGGGAACTCTCTTAAGCTTGACTGGATTTAATTCGTAATTTTTTATTAAAAAAAAAATTAAAAAATTCAAATCAGTTCATAAACTAATAAAAATAAACACAAAAATCGTCAATATAAACATTCACAAAAGCATAATCTCTTGGTTATGAGAAGAAATCATAAAAAATCATAAATTTTGTTTAAGAAAAATATACAATTTATCATCACTAGTCCATCAAAGCATCAAATCAATATTTCAACAGCAAATTTTTTAAATTTGCAAAAAACACCCTCTCTTCCACTACTCCCTCACCTTATCTTCAGCTGTCTTGATGAAATATTTCCTAACACCCGTGTTTATATTTTTTATAAGGGATCATAGGATTTATGTTTAAATATTTTTTTTTTTATTAATTCTTTCAACAATTTGATACTTTATTTTTCATCTTCCTCATCTAATTTAAGTATTACCGACTTTTAAGAGTTTGATTTTTTAACAAGCGGCTCTTAAATATTATTAAAAAAAAAATATTTTATGATCAATTTTATATGCTAGTAATATTAATGCAAATATAATAAACATTATGAAAGAAAAAAAAAAACTAAAACCAAAGTATAAAAAAAATTATAGCCCCCCATATCACATTACATACAACACAAATCATTAACCCATAAAACGGCAATTTGAAATTATAACATTTGGGAATTTTTAATAAAAAAACAAAACAAGTAAAAAAGTCAAGTTAGGATTTTTTCGGAAAAACTTAATACTTTCCACAATGTAAAAACTATTTTGGCAAAATATTGTGATTAAAAAAAAATTAAAAAAAAAAAATTTAAAAAATTTTTGGAAAAAAAATTTTGTGAAAAAACTTTTGTGAAAAATATGTTTTTATAAAAATTGTTAAAAAAAAACTTATTTTGAAAAAAAATTGCTAAAAATTGTGTAATTACAATAACAACTCTTCTCTTAGAAAAAACAACAGCAACAACCCAACACGAATTAAAAAAATCATGATTTTTTTGCGCCATGCCCCACTTTTTAGTTAAAAAAACTACAATGTCCCCCCTACACTCAAGAAAAATTTGTAAATTTTTCAAATTTGTTTTAAAATTCAAAATTTACTTGTGGATAAGCAAACTGTTTGTTAAAATCATCGTCTTAACAAAGATTTTAGAAAAACTTTTCAACAATCAACTAAATAATTTAACTAAAATAATGTGCTCGATTCTCGAATACGATTTCACCATTCACCTTAATTTTTAAAATTTGATATTCTTTCGAATTTTAAGAGTTTAAAATTTCTTGTAAATATTAAAGATATTAACTAGATCTTTAATTTTTACAAAAAAAAATTTAAAATCTTAAATCGAGAGAATATCAAATTTTAAAAAATAAGGTGAATGGTGCAATCGTATTCGAGAATCGAGCACAATATTTTTTATACCCTCCAACCACAGTATGGGAGTATACTCGCTTTGTCGTTCCGTTTGTAACGTATCGACATATCGGTCGGTGACCATAAAGTATATATGGGGCATTCCATATCAAATCGGACACTTTGAAATTTTTTTTTTAGATTTTCCCAATTTGTTTACAGTTTTTAGTACCCTTGGAAAACTTCTTCGTGGTAAATTTTCAGATTTTTTTGATGACCCGTTCAAAAGATATCAAATTTTTTAAAATTGGTAGTTTGTTCCTTTACTAAAACTACTTTTACTCATAACTTCTTCAACAATGGTCGAAATTTCAAAATTTTTGTTTTTTTACGTTCTTTAAAAAAAATCCCAAAAAAATCTTAAAAGCGCTCTAGCATGCAATTTTTAAGTTTCAAAATTTAAATCTCATTTTTGAAAATATTTGAACTCTTTAATTTTTTTGTGTAAAACTTCTTTCGATTCTACAAATTTTTTTTCCCAGGAGGATCGTGGGATAACGATCATTATTATTTTTCAAAATTTTTTGAAAAATTTTTTGAAAAAATTTTTGAAAAAATTTTATTGTAATTTTCCAATCTTAAAATCATTTCTACTGCTCCAACGGTGCGTCATAGAGGGGTCCTTCATAAGACCGACCCACATTAATTTTTACGTCTTAACATTTCTAGGGTAAAAATTAATGACCCCTCTTGGACGCACCATTGGACCAGTAGAAGCTGATTAAATAAAACAAATTTACAAAAAATATAAAAATTGTATGGGGACCGCCTTAACAGTTAAAGAGGGTAGGTGTGTTCAGAGAAAATGTTTGGACTAAAAAAATTTTGTGGGTCGGTCATACATTTTGTTGCTCTAAAGGTTGGGAACCATTGGTCTAGAGTGATTGCACGTTACAAGCAGTTAATAGCAAAGTATTACAAATGATGGGTTCAATCCTTGTCGGCTGCGATCTGTTAATAATTTTCACACATAGAATGTAATTGACTATTAACTATTATTATAACTTATATAATTAAACCAGGATGTCTTAAATTTTTAGAAAAATTAAAATTTTTCTTTCACACTTTTCTCAATTCAAAACCATATATAACAGCTAAAAAAATATGTTTAAATAGCTTTCGGTATCCAATTATTTTTGTTTTATGGATTCAAGTTGTATTTTTAGGTTATGTAGAATGTAGACAATTTTAGAGGAGTCCTTGCATTATTGGGTATAACCAGGCAAACCAAAAATATGCAGAATCATTTTTTTTCTTTGGCATTATAATGATAAATGGGTAAGGTATTTATCCGTTTCAGGAGATTTTAAGAAAACTGGCATCGATTTGTTAGAGCATATTTTACCATATTTTAGCCTTAAGAGCATATTTTTGCATATTTTAGGCTTAAGAGCATATTTTAGCATAAGAGCATATTTTTAGAGCATTTCTTAAATTTTTAGAGGATTTTTTTTTTTCACTTTTTTTAATACCTTTGTTCTGATACCAAATATGTATGCCTATACTAATTTTGAGTAAACAAGTGTTAATCGTTAAAAGGTCAACTTCACCCCATACAAATCGACCACCCCTAAAAATGAGTTTGTGCCGCTAAAAAAGATACGAGTCGAATTAATTTTCGTTCTGAACCACATATCCAAATTTCATGAAGATCGGAGGGTTACACCAGGAAGACTCTAAGTGGAGGGTTCAAAAAAAAATTATTAAAATTTGGGCTTAGAAAATTAATTTTGAGTAATAAACTTTTTATAGTCACGTTTGAAAAAAAAAATAATTTCAAAAATATTTTTTTAAGTGTAAAATTTTTAAGAGTAAAATCCAGAGATGGGCACATGAGCAGATTAGTGATTGATTCACGCGAGAGTGTGACTGAATTCAATTTTACTCGTGCAATTGTGAGTGAGTGGGAAAACAAATTTCATGAGTGAGTGTGCGTGAGTAAGATTTTTGCGTGAGTTAGTTATTCCCAAATTCTGATTAATTTTTATTAAAAAATAAAAATTGTTTTATTCGACCTTTAAAATATTATATTTTGAGGATGTTTATTCTGGCTCGAGGTCATTATTTTCTTTACTAATTAAAACCATGATATTCTCATAGCATAATTTTCAAGAAAATTATTTTTAGTTTTAAATTTATTTATGTTGGTCATTTTTGCAAGACTTAATCGACACGTGTTTCGGAATTTGTCAAGATTCCATTGTCAAGATTATTTAGCAAAAATAGAAACGATTTCCTACAAAGTAGCAAACGAGTCTAATGACAAATCGTTTGTGCACAAACTAGAATATTAATAGATATTCGCCTCTATTCACAATGAGAATTAGAAAGACGAAGAAATTGTACCATACTAATAAGGCAACGATTGTCAATAACCAACAAAAATATTTAAAACAATTTTAAATACGATAGTCCATTGGACTACAACAATATGTTATTTGTTATTAGGATTATTCATCACATGGCGTGCCAACCATTATGTTCAAATCCAAAAAATAATTTTCTTGAAAATTATGCTAAGAGAATATCATGGTTTTAATTAGTAAAGAAAATAATGACCTCGAGCCAGAATAAACATCCTCAAAATATAGTGAGTTAGTTATATTTAAAAAAAATATGCTCGTGAGTGAGTTTTTGTGATTCGAAAATTCCTGTCGTGAGCGTGAGTAAGTGTGTGTCAAAAGTCACTAATGCGCCATTCTCTCCCATTTCTTATTAATTTAAAAATTTTTTTAGTGTAAACACTGATCTTTTGAGTGTAAACAATTTTTGGGTAAAAATCATTTTGTTGAGTGTAAATTAATATGATAAAATGTATTAATATGATAAAAAATTATTTTATTATTTTATTTTTTTTTTTTTCTCTCATTTTTGAATACTGATAATCATAACTAATATGTAATTTTTACCAACTCGCCTCAACAATGCCTATAAGGCGCTGAGGCAACAAAAATGTACTGGATTATTGGAAAATAAATAAAAACTAAAATTAAAAAAAAAAAAAAAAAAAAAAAAAAAAAATTTTAAATATTTTTTTGTGGAAATTTTTTTTTGTAAAAAAATATTTTTTTCTGATTTTTTTTTTTGTAAAAAAAATATTTTTTTTTGTAAAAAAAA
This sequence comes from Pegoplata infirma, assembly GCA_963921195.1. Lineage (NCBI taxonomy): Eukaryota > Metazoa > Arthropoda > Insecta > Diptera > Anthomyiidae > Pegoplata > Pegoplata infirma. The sequence continues at coordinate 310,631,783 of OY992536.1, read as the reverse complement.
TATTTTTTTGGGGAAATTTTTTTTTTAAAAAAAATATTTTTCGGATTATTTTTTTTTTAAGTAAAAGAATATAAAAAATATTTTTCGGATTAATTTTTTTTTTTTTTGAAGTAAAAACTTCTTTTTACTTCTTTTTATTCTTTAAAAATTTTTTGGGGTAAAAACTTTTCTTTTGAGTGTAAAATTTTCATTGAGTAAAAATTTTTAAGCCTCCAACCACAGTATGTGGTTATACTCACTTTGTCATTTCGTGTGTAACGCATCGAAATATCGGTCGGGGACCCCATTAAGTATATGTATTTTCAATCCATGATCGATTCAAAAACACTCTATGAATGTCTGTCCGTCTATATAAAATACGATGTAGTCAAAATAAAAACATAGGCATTTGTCACGAATATGTGTTATGATCGTTTTACATGGTTTTTGTATTTTTGTTGAACAAAGGAAGCATTTTTATATCAGAAGAAGTTCAAAGTACTGCGCTAGACCCAAGGGATTAGATAATACCATTCTTTTCAGCCCGCCCCCTTTTGTGGGCGTGAATATAAGGAATTAATTCAAATATTTATAAAATTGCTGTAGTACTTAAGAGCTAAAAGCATAAAAAATAAATTTGTAAATACTTCTCAAGAGGGGGAAGGTTTCCACCACCACCCCCTCTAACCCCTTTTCAACGTTTAGAAGTTATGAGGAAAATCGTTAAGTTAAGAAGGGCTTTCATCTTGTATTCATGTATTGACACAAAACGAGATTTGAAATCCATTGATAAGCCACAAAAATATATGACCAAGTCTTTTTGTAACTCAAAAAAAAAAAATTGTACAAAAATTACTAAAAAAAGTTTTTTCATTAAAAAAAAAAGTTTTTACATTAAAAAAAAAAAAAAATTTTACTCAAAATATTTTTTTTTATATAAAATTTTTGCACAATTTTTTTACGTTCAAAAAACTAAAATCACTAAAAAAAATTTCCACTCAAATTTATATGTATTCAAAATGTTTTAGGCATTGTTAAGGGTATTCACGGATTCGGCCAAGTCAAATTTAACTTTTTTACTTGTTTTCTTTGGGGTTTTTTCTATTTTAATACAAATATGCAGCGGTATTATTTTTTAAGTTTTAAAGACAACAATTAGTAAAAAATTAGTAAGTTAACAAAAAATCCTGTTTTAATATCAGCTGATTTGAATTACATTTTAATTTTTAATAAAATTCGATATTTTTTTTAAATAAAAATAACCAGTAGTCAGCGGTATTGGTTTTTAAGTATTTAGCAAAATAATTAGTAAAAAATTAGTAAGTTAACGAAAATCCTTATTGTAATATCAACTGATTTGAATTAAATTTGAATTTTTGATAAAACCCGTTATATTGCTATTCCAAACGGTTTGATGTTCCAAACCGACAAGGAAGCCCGTTGTTTGGTTAAGTTTGAGGTTTTTTTTATTTTTTTTTTTGTAGAAAACATACCAGCAAGTCATTGTAGCAGATTTAATTTGCAGCTTCAAACGCAACTTATACAACGACTCAAAAACTAATCATCAAAATGAACAGAAAAAAAAATAAATGTATTTAATCACACATCAGGGGATTATGGCGCTTATCGTTTCAATTTCAAATGAAACTTAACAAAAAAAACATGCGATTTTTTTTTGAATTTCAGCAGACAGTTATAGTCAAAATATCAATTATAATTTGTAAATGTTGAATATCAAAGTTAAAGTTAATAGGTCTTTATTAATGTCATTAAAATTACGCCTTCTGTGAGTGAATTTAATGTTTATGCAGTTAATATGCTATTTACATATACCCCGAAATCCACATAAATTTGGATTTCAAATCCAATTAAAATCTATACCGTTTACATATGCTTTTTTGACATTTAGCGGGATTTTGTTTGTACTAACTCTGTATTTTCTTTTGATTTGTGTACAGGGTTGTTAGTTGGAAAATTACCCAATTTTATAAATATTTCTAAAAACAATGATTTTTCTTTGCCGGAGCCAATATTTTCAATCCCACTAGTATATGTTGGGACCACAATATCAAAAAATGTGTTTTTATGTAGAGCTGCTTCTTTAAATGCAAGAAAATTAACATTTTTGCCAAGTTTGGGGCCGCCACCATTGAGTGTTTTTCTTTGTTAGGAAGACCAAATTGGTCAACTAAATTGTGCGTTTACCATTTGCAATGGTAAATTTTAAATGAAACATTGTTAAACATTGTTTTTATTAATCTTTTAATAGTTTTAAAAAAATAAATTTTAATTGTTTTTTTACTTTATAAAAAACAACAACAGCTGATAAAAAATCGTGTGCAGCGTTGTAAAAAAAGCATTAGGGATGATTATTTTGGGAAAACCCATAGTTGTACAATTAAGTAGTAGAAATTTTTTAGGATTTTAAATTGCGATTTTACGATTTTCCCAAAATCCAAGTTTTTTTTTATATGGGATTTGACATTTGAAATCCAAAAAAGTAATTGGATTTACTTGGATTTTCATTGAAATCCCATTTTTTCTGGATTTCGAGGTATATGTAAATGGCATATAAGGTTCAAGATGAGATGAGTAATAATAATAAATAGTGTTAAGAAAATTGATTTTTTTTTTTATATTTGGCGTGCAAAATTTAATGTTTATCATTTTTAAAAATCTTAAATCTTGAACGAGAAAAAAAAGGAAAAGAAAACAAAAAAACAATTAATTAAAATTTTTTGTAGATTTAACAGAAGCTTGGTCTGCTATAGGCTTTCTGGGGATATATAAACAAAAAATATACAAAACACAAATTGATTTTGTCCACACATATTTGAGATAAATTTTAAACATTTAAAAACATTAGTCTTCTTTTTTTTCATTTTAGATATGGGATCAAAAACAAAAATTGTATTATTTTTTTGGAAACAGTAACAAGAAATCTTTAAGAAAAAAAAAAATTATATAAACTGACATCAAGACAAACGAATGGACAGACAGACAGAAATACATTTAAGACAAGTTAAGGTGCAATCCCCTTTATTGTTCAACCATCTATCCCATCTATCCATTCATACAGACCAAACAAACATTCATTCTTATGTTGAATGTTGTATGTTGTTTATAATTAATAATAATCATGCACTACAATAAACCCAGTAAAAGCGCCAACAAGCGTCAAAATATTTTTTTTATGTGAACGCTGATTTTTGAGTGGTGTTGGCCGATGGTAGTAGTGTAAGCATTATGGGCTAAGTGGTACCCATTAAGGTAGAGATTAAAATTTTTGTTGTATCAGATACAAAAACAGTAACAAAAAAAAAACAAGTAAAAAAGTTTAATAAGGCTTGGCCGAACCTAACAATACCCTAAACAATGCCCAAAACAAACAAAAATATCCAAAATGTAAAATTTTAAGGTGTCTCTACATTTTCAATCATAACTTTTTAACCGATGGACCGATTTTGCTGAAACGCAATACCAAACTGTCTAAGACTAAGACAAATATATGAGCCAAGCATTAGCCATAAACAATTTTTCTTTCAAAAGTTAGAGTGATTACAACAGACATATTTTTTTAAAATTTTTCTAAAAGGCACTACTATAACAAAGGATATAAGAACATCACTATAAAGTCCTCAAAGTCGTTTGAAAACCAAGGAAATATATATGTTGTATATTACAAACGCTATGACAAACTTTTATTTCTATTTGAAGAATATAAAACAAAAGAGTGCAACCTCTACAACCACTAAACTGATGCTTATTGTGTGATTTTTTTTAATAACCATAGATGTTCTGTTCTTGACCATACACATCCAGCAATACACAGCCTCAAAAAACAAAAAAAGTAACAAAAATCATGTTAGGAGTTCACAAACTGACAAAAAAAAAAGCAGGGTAATTCCAAAAATTTTCGCCCCACTGTTCGGAAACATGCCTTTGGACGCCACTGAGAATTTGGCTCATAGATATCCACGTTTATATGAAATATATTGCATTTTTGGATTTTTAAAATTTGCTGTAGTTTTCAAATTATCGCGGGTCAAAGTTCGACTTTTTTAGCAAAAGTCAGAAAAATACATGACGTTTAACGTGCTCTAACTTTTTAACTAATAATCCGATTATCACAAGTAATGGCTCATATGAAAGCTTAATTCTTCCTCTTTTAGGAAATATTTTCAAAAGCATATGGTTTTTTTCAGAAGTGTTGCAAAAATTCAAAAATTTTTTTTTTTTGCGAATATTTAAAAAAACACATCTTCGATTTTTTAAAAAAAAAAGTTTGGTGATAAACAATACTGTTTTGTACAACATATCCAAAATTCAGAGTGGGATCCCAATGGGATCAAAAAATATCCTGGTTTTAGTACGAAGTACTTAAATTTTACCTTAGAAAATTAAAATTTTATGTTTCTTCAATATAAAAATTTAAATTTTCAAAGAAAATTATACTATTAAAATTTTGAAAAACATTCAAAACATTAGAAATTTAAATTTTCTAAGGGAAAAATATGAGAACCTCGTACTTAAAACATAATATTTTTTGATCCCATGGAGATCCCACTCTGAATTTTGAATATGTTATACAAAACATTGTTATTTTTCACCAGAATTTTTTTAAAAAAAATCGAAGATGTGTTTTTTTAAATATTCGAAAAGAAAAAATGTTTCTGCATTTTTGCATCATTTCTGTAAAAAAAACTGTGTTATTTTAAAAATATTTTCTAAAAGAAGAACCCCAGCTTTCACATGAGCCTAAATTTGTGAAAATCGGGTCATTGGTTAAGAAGTTACAGCTCTTTAAACGTGATGTATTTTTCTTACTTTTGCTTAAAAAGTCAATCTTTGACCCGCCATAATTCGTTAAGTACACCAAATGTAAAAAAACGATATATGGTACATATATCATATTTATGAGGGCTATCTATGTGTCAAGGTTCAAATTAATCTGAGACACCATTTCCAAAAATGACTAAAATTTGAGCTAAATTTTCTGGAATGGCCCAGCAGCAGTATATAAAAATTAAATAAGATTAAAATACCCCCAGAAAGAAAAATGACAACATGCAATCTAAAGCAGATAATAATGCTCAACAACAGAGGAAACAAGCTTAAATGCATATGAGACTTTTGAAAAAAAAAATCAACAACACCACAAAAAAGTAGCCAGTATTGGAGTTTTTTTTTTGTGGTTTTTAATCTGTTAAATCAAACAAATAAAATTCCTAAGAAGTTTAAAAGACTTTATGTCAAAATTAAAAAAATAAATATAAAAAAAAAAACAATAATAAATAGAGAATTTGTATACAAAATCAAAATAAACACTCATCATTTTTAATCATTTCAAAAATTATGACAAATTTTAATATAATAAAGATGCAAAAAAGATGTGAATTTAATTGACAATTTATGTATTTGAATTTTTGAATAATTTTGATATAAAATCTATTTTAAATACAATATAACAATTTTCTTAAAGCTTTTTGTCATGTTAAACTAGTGGCAAGCAAAAGCTCTAACAAATGTTTTGCTGTGTTACATAACTTATGTTAGAAAATTTTTTTTTTTTTTTTTTTTTTTTTTTTTTTTAAAAAGAAACAACACTCAGGCAATGCTGCCTATCAATTACTAATGTAACCGTGATGTTTCTTTTGGAAAGGGGATAGAAGAGAGATGAAAGATTTGAAAGATAGAAGGGCTTCAGTATGGCAACACTGTAATTGCGCGTGTTAATAATTTTGAGTACAGTTGTCGCATCGCCATCTGTTATTGATCTGGCGAATTATTTTTGAAGCTGTGTTTAATAGCCATTATTTTATTATTTTACTTCGTTGACGTTTTAGTGCTATTTATCAACGAAGGAGGGTGCTGCGATAAATATTATTTATAAATAGAAACTAATAGATATCTGAAAAATGTTGTTCTGCCTGAGCCGGGAATCGAACCCAGGCTTGCTGGCTAGTAGTCCAACGCGCTAACCACTAAGCCACAACATAATTTTTTTCATATATTTCGTTATCAAATTTTTAGTTGAAACTTAATTTTTTATTAAGCTCTATATTTTTGTGTATTCAAAAAGCTCAGAATTTATAAAGTAATTAACTCATGTTGTCAGTATATTGTAGTAACACAGAGCTTTTACTAATAATTAGTTTAACAGATTTTTAAAAACGTGTTAAAGTTCTAATTTTTATAAACTTTAATTTTAAATTCACTTTAAATCCAAATAAGTTTTACAAAAGCTCATTAAAATGTTCAAAGTTTTTTGTATTTAAAAAGCTCATTACAAACTGTAATTTATATATGTATAAGGAAAACTTATTCCGGATATATTACAATAAAACGAAACTTTAAAATTACAGTATTACGAAACAATAAAATAGCCAGTTTTTTTTTTCATATTATTTGTTTCAAATTCTAAGATCAAACATAAATTTTATCAAAGCTCATCTATTTGTGCAAAGTTTTTGTATTCAAAAAGCTTAAATTATGAATTTAACTAAAGCAAAAATTACGAATTTAACTAGAAAATTATATGAAATTTCTTGAAACTTTAAAAAATATTTAAATTAAATATGCAACTTTCTTAAAGCTTTGTCATGGTAATTCAGAGACAAGCAGAAGCTTATGCCGGATGTATTAGAGTAATACGAAACTTTAAAATTTATTATAATACCCAGGAATTTTTTTCAAATTCTAAGATCAAACATAAATTTCACAAAAGCTCAATTAAATGTGCATATTTTTTGTACTCAAAAATCTCATTACAAGCTTTAAATAATTGCAAAAGCTAAAATTATTAACTTAATTGTAATTTATAACAAATTTCAATTAACTTTAAAAGCTATTTAAATTAAACATGCAATTTCCATAGAACTTTGTTATTGTAATTTAGCGACAAGCAAAAGCTTATGTCAGATGTATTACAGTAATATAAAAATTTGAAATTTTTTATAATAGCCAGAAATTTTGTTTCATGTAATTTGTTTTTAAATTTTAAGTTCAAACATAAATTTCACCAAAGCTCATTACAATGTGTACAGTATTGCATACAAAAGCTCATAACAATCTGCAAGTGAACTAAATTAACAATTTATAAGAAAATTTGATTAACTTTAAAATCTATTTAAAATAAAACATGGAATTTTCTTAGAGCTTTTTCATTAAATTTTATCATGGTAATTTAGTGACATGCAAAAGCTTATGTCAGATGTATTATTGTAGAACAAAACTTTAACAAGAGAAAAAAAGTCAGAAGAATTTAATCGAATATTTTATTTTAAAATTTTAAGTTTAAACATAAATTTTACCAGAGCTCATTATAATGCACAAAATTTTTGTATTTAAAAAGCTCTTTACAAATATTTTCTAAGTAAAAAGCTTTTATTAATAATACACTTTTCTGTAAGTTATAAACTGAATAAAAGCTTTTGTTAGAATAGAAAATTTAATTTAGTCCATGGAAAATTTAATTGCTGGATCACCAATTTTATTAATTTTTATGTATTTGATAAAGTTTAATAAAAGATGAAAAACGATATATTTTTTTGGAACAATATTTTGGAGGATAGGACGTTTAGAAAAGCGCTTTATTTGTCAATATTTATTTTTTGACAGATTTTTAATTTTTTTTGTTAATCGGAAACCGTAAATTGTATTAAAAATTCAATAGTGTACGCAAAATTATGGAAATTTTGAATTTTTTTTTTTTTTTAAATTTCATCAAAAAATTTGAAAAAAAAAATTTGTGGAAATTTTTTAAAAAAATTTCCCTCACATTTAAAACTACTAAACCTGGGCTTTGGAAATGTACTTCGATTTTCTATTATTTACAACAAATAAACTTGTCTAAAAAAATAGATTTCATATAAGCTCTTTTCTTTCATTAAGCAGTATTGAGAAAGCTCAAATTTATTGAAAAAGTTTAAAGAGCATTTGCTCGTAGTGTCACAATGTGTTATTAAAAAAAAGCTTTTACTAACAGTAAGTTTATCTTTACGTTACAAAACTTTCGTGTTTAACAAATTATGTAAAGCCTTCTCTAATTGTAAGTTATAAGCTGAAAAAAGCTTTATAAATTGTTTGTAAAACTAAAACTTTTAGAAAACAAATTTAAAAAATATTAAAACAAAAATATTTTAGAAGTTAATTAAAAAATATATTTTAAGAAACAAAAAGTTACCCAAAGCTTTTTGAAGCTTTTAACGATATTATGTAAATAACCGGACTGCAAAAGTTTTACGCCTAAAAAAATAAATCTAAAAATTTATCTGAGCTTCTACAAAATTGTAAGTTTAAAAAAAATGTTAGTACTCCGTATTTCACTTAAACTTTAAACGCCTCAAATTGCAATAAAACATATAGAAATTAAATACTTTTGACAATTAAAAGAAAGAAACGGTCATAACAAAACTGAAATGTCACTTTTTCTTAGCAATTTTAAATTGTCTTGTATAATAAAAATGCGCGAAAACTTTTTTAACAATTTCCCTATAATTCCTCTAATTGCCAAAATTTATTTTTTTTATATGGAGTTTGACAGATTTTTTCCTGTGAAATCGAACAGAGTACTATTCTTAAACATAATAATGTCATGAAACAAAAAGTTAACCAAAGCTTTTTGAAGCTTTTTGAAGCTTTTTAACGATATTTTGTCAATTACAGACCAGCAAAAGTTTTTGGCTTAAGTATTGACCTGAGTTTTCACAAAAATTATGAATTAAGAAAAATTTGATACTAAAAGGATTAAATTTAATATCAAGAAATTTTAGCACTTAAAGAGTTAATTTCAGACACCGGAAAACTTTTTATTTTTTGTTTTTATCAAATATATTTATCGTAGAAGTTCAAAAAACTTTAAATTATTCAAACAGAAAAAAATTATAAAAAGTTATTTATTTAAAAATTTTCCTCATGTTCGAAATAAAAAACAAACAAAAAAAAAACGTTTTCCAAAAATGATATTTATCAAAAGTTCAAAAAATAAAACGTTTTTTTTTTTGGATTGTTCAATATTTTCAAATTGTTTTGTTATTATTTGAATATTTGTTATTTTCAAATTTCTTTAGAAGCAAGAAATTGAAATCTGTTAAGAAAATTCCGATGGAAATAAATGTTTATAGCAAAAGTGAGGGATGCTTTAAACAATATTTGTATTTGTATTTTCTTATGAATGCAACATATTTTTACAGAGTTAAAATATGGTGGAATCTTATGGTATCTTACGATTACGCAGTTATTGTCGAAGCTATTTGGATTTCGTTCTGATTATATGAAAATCTGCAACTACATAAAAGTTATTTAACAAGAATTTGGAACCCTAAAGCCCTTTATGGTCTCTAATTTCGCTTTACAAGTATAAATTCATCCGTTTTTGAAATATACATATGTATATAGTTTATTTTTACACAAACTTGAAGGACATATGTACACCGAGTAAGTGGTTCGAATAAAAGACTTACTGATGACAATACTTTTGTTGCCCTTACACTCCTCAACATTTCGTTTTTAGCACATTTAACCATTCTTTTACGTGAATAAAAATAATCGCGACAAACTCTTGGACAAGTATTGCTAGTGGTCTTCAAAGGGTTAGCCCTGCCGAAGCGATTATTTTTTAATACTCGTTCTCTGCGACCTAATAATAGTTACGCCAAACAAAATTATACCCCTATGACACCTTCTTGCTTTTTATTGGTGAACAAATTTGTCCTTTGACGATTACGCAGTTCTGGGCAAAGATATTTAATTAATTAATCTTCTACAGTGATTCTTTCAGAATTTGGATCACGGAACCACCTTCTTGGTCCAAATTTCGCTTGACATGCAAAGATGCTTCTGTCCCTAAGATATCTACATTTAAGGGTCAGAAGCATCTTTAGATGTTCAGGAATTTGGAGAACTTACAGTAGCTAAGTGGTTCCAAATAGAGACTTTTACTAACTAGTAGTAACATTCTACAATTCATCTTTAATCACATTTAGCATATTGTTTACCAGGACAAAAAGGTTTTACAAGATCACAATCTCATTACTTCATTTACTAGACGTCCTAAGTACGTTTCCGTTTACGTTTTTTGGTGATCTACTCCAATTTATCGGACCAAAGTTGACAAAGATATGATACACTCAAAAAATTATGTCATTAACTGTTTGTAGTTTATTTAAAAAGTTTTCCGTTTAGTCGTTTTTAAAAGAAAAAACATTTGTTTGATGTTCAGTTTTTATTAATGACTACATCAGTCCTTTGTTTCAAAAATAACACACTAAAAAATAAAGACTTTCACTAACATTTAAATTATAAAGTCATTTATTTTTGTTCTGTAAGTAAAAACTACTGATTATTCTTTAAATTTTTAATGATTTGTGTAAGTAATTTCTTTTTAAATTGTTGGTATTTTTTAATGATATATCATTAGTTTTTACCTACACAAGTCAGTTATTTGTTTGTAGAAAAAAAATTCAAAAAAATATTTATAGAAATATAAAAACATATTTGTATCAAGTGGCTTTGGCACGATGGGTAGAGTGTCTGGCCAGAATGTAGTTGATTGCGGGATCGATTCCCCAAAATTTTATTAAAAAATTAAAAAAAAATATTTCAATAGAAAATTGTATAAAATAACCTACGAAATCATTAATTTTTAATGTTTTGGTAGGTTATTTTTTTGGAATTTGTTGGTAAAAATAACAGAACTATCATTAATTTTTAATGTTTTCGTAGGTTATTTTTTTCGAATTTGTTGGTAAAAAAGAATGAAAAAACCGTAATTTTTTAATGTTTAGTGTTATTTATTTTAGAAAATTTTGCCAACAGTAAAAAATAAATGTTGATGTTTTTAAAACAAATGACTAATTACTGGGATGGTTTTCAATTATTTATTCACTGGCTTTAAGTGTGTTTTTCTTTTGTTTTTGCCTACAAAATATTTTGAGTGTAGATTTATGTGTATTTAAATAAACATATTTCCAATTATTTTTTGATACAAAAAAACGTTTTTTTTTGGTTTTATTTTTTTTTTTTTTTTTTTTGTACGATAAATATCTTTTTTAAATTTTATGGAAAACGTTTTTTTTGTATTTTTATATTTTTATGTTTTGGAAAGAAAAATATATTTTGAACTTGCCATGAATATACAAAACAATATTACAGAAAAATATTTTATTTGGAACACAATAAATTTTTTTATTTTTGATGAAAACTTTAAATTTTGTGTTTTCGGTTTTTAAAATCCGGTGTCTGGTTAATTTTATGGTTAAACCGGTTTTAAAGCTTTTAAAAGCTTTTTGTCGATATTTTGTCAATTACCGGACTGTAAAAGTTTTAGTCTTTAGCATTTATTTGAGTTTCCACAAAATATGAATTTAAACAATTTTAGTACTAAAAGTGATAAATTTAAGATTAAGAAATTTTAGTACTTAAAGGGTTATTTAAAGAAGTGCCACTTAAAATTCAAACTTGTTCCAACTGACATTTTTGTTTAACTTTTTTTTAAATCTTTGTTTAAATATTTTGCTAACCGTTTTAAAGCTTTTTGTCAATATTTTGTCAATTACCGGACTGCAAAAGTTTTTGGCTTAAGCATTGATCTGAGTTTCCACAAAATGAATATGAGTTTAAAAAATTTGTGTACTAAAACGGTTAAATCAAGAAATTTCAACAAGAAAGGGTTAAATTTAAGATATTGCCACTAAAATCTTCAACTTGGTCTAAATGACACCTTTATTATAATTTTTTTTTAAATATCTTCCTTAAATAGTTACCAAAGCTTTTAAAGCTTTTTGTCAATATTTTGTAAATTACTGGACTTCAAATGTGTTTGGCTTAAGCATTGATCTGAAAATTCATAAAATTATGAATTTAAACATTTTTAGTACTGAATTGGTTCAATTTAAGATCAATAAATTTTATCACTTAAAGGATTAATTAAAAAAAAACTGCCACTAAAAAAACTCAAACTTCGTCAAATTGACATTTTTTTTAATCTTCTTTAAATATTTACCAAAGCTGTTTAAAGTTTTTTGGCGATATTTTGTCAATTACCGGACTGCAAAAAGTTTTAGTTACAAAAATTTTAGTACTAGAAGGGTTAAATTCAAGATCCAAGAATTTCCAGCACTTAAAGTGTTAATGCTAAGAAAGTGCAAATATAAAATCAAACTTCGTCTAAATCAGCGGTTACCAACCTATGGTACGCGTACCACTAGGGGGTACGCGAAACTGTCCGCGTGGGTACGCAAAATTTTAGTAATTCTAAATCGAATGTCCGATTTAGATTAACCTTTCATTGCTGGTTCCGCATCTGGCTTACAAAGTTTTTCATAACGTCAGGTTTTTAAGAAAGTTGAGGAGAAATTTCACAAAAAACGTATATTCGCGCAATTTAGAGAGCATTTTTTTCGATATTTTTGGATGATATTATGAGATCTGTTCACTTGTTTTCGATTAAGCTTTCGATGCTGATTCCGAATATGGTTCCCAAATTTTTCTATGATGTCAGGTTTATGAGAAAATTTATGATAAAGTTTTCAAAAAACGTTTTTTTTTTGGTATTTTTGAGACGGGTTGTGATAGTATTTAAATTTTGGTACCATTTTGTTAAGCTCCAAATGCTCTTTCATTGTATATGCTAGGTGTTTCATTCGAAAAGTCACATAATTAGTGTTCTGTTAAAAAAAATAAAACATTATATTTCCGCCTCCTATGATGGGGTTTTGGAACTTTTTTTAAGAGTTAAAAAAACGTCCGTTGTTTTAATTTTTGGTGTAGAATCGACTGGTAAAATCAGATTTGCAATATTTTTAGCCGATTTTGATCTGCAGAAAAATCAGCTCAAAATCCGCGTTTTCAGATGCGCCCTTAAGGAGCGAACATTTTTCCAAAAAATTCCACCATTGTTTTGATCTCGCTAAGTCCTTCAAAAAAATTATAATACCCGCAGATTAAAAATTTCAAAATTAACTCTAATATTAGTGAAGTTATTTAACGAAAACAAAAAACTAGTAAGGGGGTACGCGGCTGATATAATTTAAAATTAGGGGTACGCGAGCCAAAAAGGTTGGTAACCGCTGGTCTAAATGATAAAAATAATACAATTTTTTTTTTTTTTTTTAAATCTTCTTCAAATAGTAACTAAAGCTTTTTAAAGCTTTTTGTTAATATTTTGTAAATTATCTGAGTTTCCACAAAATTATGAATTTAAATAGCTTTAAACCGATAAGGGGTAATTAAATCCTCTTCAAATATTTACTAAAGCTTTTTGTTAATATTTTGTCAATTACCTGAGTTTCCACAAGATTATGAATTTAAAAATGAATTTACTTAAAAGGTTAAATGTATTTTTTAAATCCTCTTCAAATATTTACTAAAGCTTTTTAAAGCTTTTTGTCAATATTTTGTCCACAAAATTATGAATTTAAATAACTTTAATATAGAAAGGGTTAAATTTGATATCAGGAAATTCCAGCACTTAAAGAATTATTTTTAAGAAAGTGCCACTGAAATCTGAAATTTTATCTTAATAACATTTTTGTAATATTTTTTTTTTTTATCTTCTCTAAATTTTTGTACTAGCAATAAATTCTCATTTTCGTAATTTATTATGTTTTTCAATAAAAACATAAAAATTAAGTTCGTTGCGCTGCTGTAGTTTTTCTTAAAAACCAATGTCAAAATAGCAGTTAAAATAAATAACAGTCAGTACAAGTAGTCAGCAGTAGTCACACTATAAAAACAGTCAAAATTATTGTGTGACGTTTTGTATACAAACAAAAAAAAAAAACAAATATCCTTGACATTAAATTGTGTGAATGTCCTTGCTCTTAACAAATGAAACAATACAAAAAAAAAAAAATATCTCTAGTAATTGTAGGTTACAATATATTATTTTCTATAGGAAATTAATAGTTTTGTGTGCGTGATGGTGGCCCTGAAAATTGGCGACCTCGAATTTGAAATTTTACAAAAATAGTTAATGAAACGAAACTAAACGCGATTTGTTACACATTCTGCTACTATTTTGTAACATAAAGCCTGACTTTTAACCTTGGCCTTTAGGAAGAAAGAAAAACAAGGCAACTTTCAAAAAGAACAGAAAATTAAACAAATACTAAATGTTTGACAACAAAACCCCTGTTTTTATTATTATTAAACATAACCTTGACTATTAGAAAATCCTTTTTGGTGCAGTTTTTTGAAAAAAAAATACATAAAATTGATAAGAAATTTTGAAATTTTTGAAAATTTCTAAACTGTTAACTGTTTAACACTGTGTATATTTGTTTAATTTCAAACTCAAGGTTTCTGCAACTTGTTTTTATTACTACTGTTTTTCAAAATTTATGTTTTTCAAAATTGAAGGACATTTTTTCCAAAACAATTTTATTAACCGACACGCGTCATCTTAATAAGTATTTTTTGTCATAAGTCATAAATATTTGTTTAACTAACAAATAATTTTTCTTAAATGTATGTTTTTTTTTAATAATTTGTTAAATTTATTACCTCTGTGTTATTTATTTTCAATTATTTTTTTAATGATTATGACCATTTTAACAAATTTATTAAGTGTTTCTTATATTTTATAGTTCCATATAAAAATTTGAAATAAATTAAAACTGGAAAAAAAAACAGTTGTTTAATAGACATGGTGAATTATAAAAGATTGTTGCAATTTATGGCAGTTTTTTATTGTTGTAAAATAATTGTTAGTGTTAAATGATTAACAGCGGCGTAACTTCCTCACCTGTTTTGTTTTAAACAAAATGATAAGATAAAGTTGTTCTTACTGCTTTTATTTTTGTAAAAAGCACTTAAAGAAAATGTTATTTCAAAGGGTTTGATTGTGTAAACACTCTAGAAAAGTTTGTAAAAAAAATTTGGAGTTTTTGGGTTGTCAGTTAAACTTGGTTTAGTTAAAACCGATTGCTAATTTCATTAAGCATTTCTAATATTATTAAAAAAAAAATATCTGAAAAGCTTTTTCCTGTGATAAATTGTAATCTTTATTGGTATAAAAAAAATATTTAAACTGGTTTAAACCATGTTTAAATTTAAACCGCATTCCAAAAACTCATCCTTAGAGTTAGTCTAAATGTATGTTTTTAGATAGCTTTTTTCATAAAAAAAACGATATTTTTATTGCAATGTCTTTAAAACTATGTTTTTTAATTAAAAGCTCATTTTTATAAGCTTTTCCATAATAAAAAATTTTGTGTATAACTCTAGCAAAAAAAAGTCAACCTATATGTTGTTATAAAAAAATCAAAATGTAGCTTTCTAAAGTGGAATTGGTCAAAAATAAATAATAAAAGCTATAAATTTAAAAGCTTTCTTAAAAAAAAGAAATTGCTATTTAAACTAGAATTTTTTAACAATTTATAATGAAAGCTATAAAATGTAAAAGCTTTCTTACTTTTAATAATAATATGTTTGCTTTTGACAGTAGAATTATTTGCAAGCTTTTTTGTCAAAATTTGTAGTTTAATGTTTGTTAACAATTATATATTTTGGAATGATTTCTTGTAAATAATAAACAAGTAAAAAATTTAAATTCGGCCTTGCCGAATGTAGTGATACCCTCCACAATTTCTAAAAGATTATTGCAAAAACTTTGTTTAAAAGGAAATTACAATCAGCAATTTTTTTTTTTTTTTGCAAAAAAATATTTTCGTACTTGTTTAAGTACCATTTGGTGTTCAATTATGTTCACATAAGTCAACCAGCAGCCGAATTAAAGCGTTTTGTATTTTTAGGTTATGTTGAATGTACTAACATTTTTGAGGTGTCTTTACATTTTCGTTCATAACTTTTGAACCACTGAACCGATATCGCTCAAATGCAATACCAAACTTCTCGGGAGAACTTCCCATAAATATGTTACATTTCAGTCATCTCCGTGTAATATTTTGGCCGTGATCACCATTTCCACAGACAGACAGACGGACATCGCTAGAATGTCTTAAAATCGATCGGGGATCATGAATATATATACTTTATGGGGTCCCAGACCGATATTTCGATGAGTTACAAACAGAATGACAAACTTATATATACCCTCTATCACTAGAGTGGAGGGTATAATAATTTCTTTGTTTGGAATTATATCTTCTTCTTGGAATCATTCCTCAAAAGCATTGTGTAAAAAAATGGATTTCGTGAAAAATAAAAATAAAAGCTATAAAAAGCATTCTTTAAAAAGTTAGAATTTATAAAAATTTTGAACTGGAATTTGTTAATAATAAATAATAAAAGCTTTAAAATTTAAAAATTTCTTATTTTGAAAAAGCTTTCAAATTAATTTGCCTGCTTTTGATATTTGCAAGCTTTTTTGTAAAAATTTGTAGTTTGCCAAAAATATTTAACCCTGTTTCTTGTTAATAATGCACAATTTTCTTGTTTGGAATAATAGTTTTATGTGCTTGGAATCTTTCCTTAAAAGCTCTTTTATAAAAATTGATAAAATTCAAATCATTTTATTGGGAAGCTTTAAAAAAATCTTTTTAACAACGTTCTTAAAAGTTTTTAAAGCTGTTAGCTGAATTTTTTATGATTGTTGTTAAAAAGCTTTTGTGTATATTTTTTACCACTTAAAAAACATGTAAACCATATGATTGATCCAACTTTTAAAGAATTTTTTGTAAAAAAAAATTTCTTGAAAAAGCTTTTTTCGAAAAAAGTTTAATCATAAGCTATAAAAGAGCTTTTTCAGAAAGTTCTTGGTAAAAGATGATTGAGTAATGTTTTTATGACATCTGCTTGTTTTTAAGCTTTTCAAGCAACTTAATCAGGATTTTTCTATGAGAATTTAAATAATTTTAAATTTTTTTTGTGTGAAGTTTTAAAAAATATCACAGAAAATTGCTTGAAAAGTTTAAAAACAAGCAGATGTTATACTAACATTACTAAATCATCTTTTACCAAGAACTTTCTTAAAAAGCTCTTTTATAGCTTATGATCATAGAAAAAACTAGAATTGAAACAGAGTCGTATTTCGCTTGAATAAGTATTAGTGACAGCACATTATGTAACTTTTGACGTTTAATAAAAACAATGCAACATAAAGAAGAACAACAACAAAGCAAACAACAAAAGAGAAAAAAAAGTTTTTAAACTATCAGTAGTGCGTATTTTCTTTAAGAAAAACGTTGAATAAAGCAAAATAAATAATAAATTTAATTAAATGAAAGACAAATTCCATTTTTTATAAACAAAGAATCCAATTTGATATTAAATACGTGTGAGATGAGGAAGAACAAGCATTTTGCCACCATATTGGAAAATACATCAAATACAACACTGCGTACCTTCTAATCTTTTCTATGCTTATGATTAAACTTTTTCGAAAAAAGCTGTTTCAAGAAATTTTTTTTACAAAAAAATTTTTTACAAAAAATTCTTTAAAAGTTGGATCAACGTAAAATTTTAATTTTTAACTGAATGTTTGCTAAAATATATGTTTAACAATCACAAAAAATATTTCTTATTAACCTTTTTCATAAAAAGCTTTAAATTCTTAATTTACTAAAGTTTGCCCCTTAAGTTTAAATAAAAGTTGTTTGAAAAGTATGTTAGACAACAACTAAAAGCTTGCATAAAAAGTTTTTTAATGCTTACAATAAATATTTTTCTTATGAAAGCTTTTTAAAAACATATAAATATTTTACGAAATGCTTTTTTAAAAAGCTCTATACTAAAAACCATTTAAAAAAAAATTCATAAAAATCAATAATTTTTATGTATAATCCTAAAAAACTTTTTTTGTTAATCTTTTATAAATTTGTATGCTTTTATGTTGTAAGAGGATTTTTTATATTTTTTTTTTAATTTTTTTTATTTATATACTATACAAAACATTTTTATTTAAAAGCTTACTTTGAAAGCTCTTTCATATATTATTAAAGTTTTAAAAATATCATTTTAAGGCTTTAAACAATTTAATAGAAATCAAAAATTTTTAAGCTCAATCCTAAAAAGCATATTTTAAACAGTTTTCATTAATTTGTATGCTTTTTATGTCGTAAAAGCATAACTTTTTTATAAAAGCTTCCCTAAAAAACTTTTGTATATCATATTTATATATTTACAAAAAAAAAATATTAAAAAGCTAACTTTGAAAGCTCTTTTATAAGAGTATATATTGTAAAAGTTTTTAAAACTATAATTTTAAAACCTCTTTAAAAAAAATTAAATTGAAATTAAAAATTTTTAAGTTTAATCATTAAAAGCTTTTTTAAAGAGCTTTCATAAATTTGTATGCTTTTAATGTCGAAAAAGGGCAATTTTTTTAAAAAACAATTTTTAATCATATTTATATATTATACAAAAAATTTATTTAATAGCTTAATTTGAAAGCTCTTTTATAAAAGAATATATTATGACAGTTTTCAAAAACTATCATTTAAAACTTATCATTTACACTTAAATATTAAAAAATTCTTTGTTAAAAATATTATTTTTTTTAAAGCTTTCTTAATTTTTTAGACCTTGCGTGGGTTAAGAAGGTAAGTTTTTTATCTTTTTAATTCTTTTACGGCAGCTTACTTTTTTTAGCTTATATATTATACAAAAAATGTTTAATATGTATTATTGTGCTATAAATATTCGCGTGCATATTTAAGCCCTCCTAATTTTATTATCGCATATTAAATAAATTTTATGTGATTAAGATAAGAAATTTTCTGTAAATAGAGACTTGAGTTTTTTTCGGTGTAAAAAATTTGCTGTAATCTTTGGCAGTTCATAAAATATGTGTGTAAAACTAGCAATTTTATTTTATAGTTTGTTTTCCGTTGAAAAACAGTTGTTAATTTACACAAAAAAAAAAAACTAATGTTTATCACTGGCCATTTTTATGGTATTTTAAGTGTTTTTTTTTTTTTTTGTGAAATATTAATAGTTTGTAAATTAAAACTCCCGCAAGTTTACGTTTATCAATAACTTTTGAAATATTTTTAAAATTATAAAATACGTGCTAATTCCATTTAAGATAGTGACTTAGCAAATTAAAATTACCGCAATCGATCAATTTAGTTGGAAAAAAAACAAATGCAAAAATTTGAATTACTATATGGGGGATTTTTCTGATTACTTTACTAATCTATTAGGTTATATTGCTGAAGTACATCTTCAAACACTAACGATAAAATTACAAGGGCCGATAAGCTGAGACAACCTAACCTTAGAAATGTCTCATTTATATATAATTTAAGTTTCAGTCAAATCGGGTTATTATCAGAATAGTCAATAATCGTTAAGGCGCGAAAAAAATTTAAAAAAACCTAAAGCTTTAAATAAATCCCAAAAGACAGCGCTATAACTTGAAGTATTAAAGTTAATTATTGTTCGCACCTTAAGGTATGCTTTAAAAGGATTTACTTTGAAACAGGAAGAGTCGTAAAAGTATAAAACTTTTATATGATTAAGATTAAATAAGTTAGTAAATCGTCAGATTAATCCTTATCAAACTAATTAAAAAACACAGCTATTTATATACAAAATTAATCAGAATAGCCTTTAAATTTTAATTACATTTGGATAACCCAAATTTTCTGCTTAATACTTTTTGCTAATTTTCAAATTCAATTTTTAAAATAAAATCTTTATCACACGAACAATAATAATATTATTTATAAATATGTAAACAAGTGTTGTTAACTTAAACAAATAAAAACGTGTGTATAGTTATTATACAATTTATCGGTATTCTATAAGACAGTGAAGAGAATCAGATACTACAACAATTGGATCAAAATGATTGTAAAAAAATATTGTTTAGATTTAAAGTTTATTGCACCGTTAAAAGAAAAGCAAAAGATTTTAGATCCCCACTAATACACTTTGCAATGAATCATGGCAAAAAACATATAATAATAAAAAGTATGAAAACAAATTGTAATAATATTTGTTTATTTAATGTTATATTGTATTTATTGTTGTTTATCAATAGTATTAACAAATAATTAAGTTCATTAAAATTAAACGTTCAAACGGTTTGAAAATGCAGTCAAATACACGGAGAAAATTTTTTTATTACATATAAAAACACAAAAAATGGATAGATTTTAGAATTTTTAAAATTTTAAAAATTAACACTTTTTTTAATCATTATGCAAAAAAAAGCTTTTGTATTCAATGTCTTTAAACAGCTGTTTTTACTTTAAAATCAAAAAGCTTTTTTAAATATTTTAAATTTTCGTGTGTTACTAAAAAAAATATTAAATGATACAGCTTTGTAAATCCAAAACTAAATTGTATATAAATCACAGTTTTCAATAATCACGTAAAAGCTTTTAAGTTCCGAAATATTATTCTGCAAAACAGCTGATTTTTAAGTTAAATCAAAATATGAAAGTTACCATATAATTTCTTTTTAAATATTACTGTTGTACTTAAAAGTTGTAGACCTAAGCTTTTTTACTCAACAAAAAATCACATAAAAGTTTTTAAATGTTAAGAACAGCTGAGTTTGCGTTAAAGTAAAAAAAATATTTTTTTAATATCAATGCTATCATATAATTTCTTCTTAAGTTTTACTGTTTTACTAAAAAGTTATAAAACAGAGCTTTTTTCATCAACAAAAAAAATATATAAAAATTTAGCTTTTCTTAAATCTGTGATAAAGGAATTTAAAAAAAAAAAGTTTTTACTTTCAAAAATATTTAAAAAAAAACGCTTTTATCGATTTTTTGTAAAAAAGCTTTTTTAAATCTGTTTAAATACAAAACATTTTTAAATAAAAGAGTTGATGTTTTTAAAAGAAATTAAAAGAAAAGCTTTTAAAATCCATAAGCTTTTAAAATCCAAAAGCTTTTTTTAAAAGTCCAACCATTTCAATAGTTTAACCTGAATTACAAAAAAAATAAATTTTTTATCAAAATGACTTTTCTAAATGTAAAAGCTATTTAAATTTCTACTTAAATATTTTCTTTTATCACAAGTAAAATAAATAAAGATTTTTTAATGGCGTTTTCTCTTTGAAAAAAATTTAGCACTTTTTCGCCCTTTTTTTATTTAATGAATATTTGTGCACAGTAATGAACAATAAGTATAGACATGTTTAGTACTAAAATAAATGTAGTAAATTCCTGATATTCACTATAAAAAGAGCTTTTAAAAGCGTATCATTTTTGAACTAGGGTTAATATTAGTTAAAAGCTTTTATTGAGTTTAAACTAAAAAGGCAAGTTTTTTTTGTGTTACGGTTCCTCTATTAATCATATCATAGTTGTTCGAAAAATATTTCAATCATATGGGGCATGTCACAGCCTCAATTCCGTTCGTAAAAAGATTATGTTGTGTTTCCACTGCATTCAAAACCACATGTTTTAGCAAACCTTCTTGTATCAGAAGTATTGCTCAATTGTAATAGCATAAAGAGAAGAGAGAAAGCGGATACATACGTTTATGTAACAGTTTTTTTAGAAATGTAAAGAAAAGCTTTTATTAAGATTATAACTTCTGAAAGCTATTTACAAAAAAGAATAGGTAAGTTTAGAAAAGATTTTTTTTTTGTATTTAAAGAAAGCTTTTATTGATATACTCACTTTTGTAAGCGAAAGATTTTATTAGGTTATTTATATTAAAAAAAAACGCAATTGTGTTAATATCAATACAAGCTTTTTAAAATTATTACATTATTGTAAAGTTGTTTTTTTTATAAATTAATAAATTTCAGAAACAATATCAGTAAAAGCTTTTATTGTTATAAGATCAAAAGCAAACATTTTAGTAAATTTCTAATTTTCACTATTAAAGAGCTTTTTAAAAGCTTACGACTTTTTGGAAAACTGGTGATATTACTGAAAAGCTTTCATTGAGTTAAGAGGAAAAATATTTTTCGTTATTATTTCTCTACTAATCAATTCTCATCTTAGACAAAATTAGCAAAAACACATGTTTTCGCAAAACACCTTGTATCAGAAGTATTGCACAATTGCAATAGCATAAAAAGCAGAACAAAACTATGGCCTCTGTTCCAAAAAAAGTAATTCACATAAAAAATGTGAAAATGAAAATTTCCGAATTTTTTTGGTGTTCTAGATTTCACATCCGATTTTTTTCGTTTTGTTTCACATAAATAAAATTTGGTGAAAGGGAAAATGAATGCGCTTTTTTCCTAATATTTTTTTAAATTTTAATTTTTTGATTTCAACTTCGAATGAAAACGTGATCAACAAAACACTAAGCTTGATTTTATGTGATTCGGAAAATTTTGTGAATTGAAAAGTTGTGAAAGACGGAACAGAGGCCTATATAATATTTTTTTACGAATAAAATCAATTTCAAAAATCAAAGTGGAATTGAATTGCATGTTTTCATTCCAACGACGGTAGTCGGCGTTGCCTTTATAAGGATACCAAAAAGTTGGATTTGAAATCCAAATTAGCAAATCCAAATCCACGTGGTGCACAGTGATTCGTTTCATTGGCAAAAATCAAAAAAAGAAGCATGTCTTCAATGTTGATGATTTTTTGTATTTTTATAGTTTAATAGTAAACTAAAAAAAATATGTGCTTTTCTGATTTTTAAGAAGTCATATGTTGCCTCAAGAGGGCGCTAAAGTATGGAATTTTTACGCCATTGTGTGTAAACAAAAAAATTGAATTTTATAGGTTTACTAAAATAATTATAAAAAATCGAATTTTAAAAAAATCAACTAACTTTTTGTTGCAAAAGTTACTTAAATATATTTGCTAACAGTTGTATTTTAAATTTTTTGGAATTAATCTTAAAATACATTTTTGTATTGCTCTGAAATCTGTATTTTTTCTACCGAATCCCCAAAAATTGACAAATTTTGATGGAGTCCATAAAAAAAGTTCGTGAGTCAAAAAATTATTTTTTTTGCTTTTTCGATAGTTTGGACTATGGTTTATAAGGCAAAACAATAAAAATAACTAAGTTTTTGTCTGAAGTTGGAAAAAAGTTAGGGTTTCTATGTGTCTTTATTTTATTTTTTTCAAAAGCTATATTTTTAATGGAAAAATTATTAGAAAAAAATCAAATATTAAGTATTTTTTCTTTGCACATTGATATATTATATAGTATTCTGTAAAAATATAATAAAAAATCAGAAAAAAATTATGCAGTACGTGGGCCGTTTTGCTTAAAAAGCTATCTATGACTTTTACTAAAATCCCCAAAATCACCAAATTTTAATGGCCTTCATAAAAAAAGTTCGTGAATAAAATTTTTTTGTTTTTTATTTTTTTTGTAGCTTTAACTATGTTTTATAAGATCAAAAAATAAAAATAACTAAGTTTTTTTTTTTTTAAGTTGAAAAAAAAAAATTTTTAAAAAATCTAAAATTGGATTATTTTTTTTTATTATTTATTTTATTTACTGTAAATAAATTTAAAAAATACATCAACATTTTAGTGTTTTTTTAAATAAAGGGATTTATTGTATTGTATACCATAAATTTATAGTAAAGAATTCGATAAAATAAGTATACAGTGGGCGATTTTGCTTGAAAACCAGTATTTGATTTTCGTTGGTATCCCAAATCAAAAACAAAAATTTTAGTGTGATACATAAAAAAGTTCGTGCTTAAAAATTATTTTTTATTGATTTTTTTAACATCCAAGACTGTTTTTTATAAGATCAAATAATAAAAATAACTAAGTTTTTGAAAAATATTAAAAAAAAAAAAATAAAAAATTTTAAGTACCCAAAAAATTTTTTTTTTAAAGTTTTTTGTTATTAAAGGGGTATATACTTAGAAATAAAGCAAGTATTAAACGTGTTCACTTAAAACTTATATTGAATAAACTTATTTTCGTAGTGCAATAGAAAATCAGTGTTGCGAATGTTTTGTTTTATCAGTTTTTATGTATTTTTATATTTTTGACTATACTTAAAAAAAGGATATATTAACAGCTTTTTTTTTACCGCAAGAAACTCAACGAAATTTGGCACACTTATTAACGCCATTTGATCTAATCTATATATAAAATTTGATAGCAATTAAAAGATTTTTAAAATAGTTACAGCGATTTTAAGAAAAAGGATATATGGCAGCCACGCGAGTCCTTGCTCAGATTAAAATACAAATGTTGTACGTCGATAGTTATCTAAATTTCTAAGACAATAACTAAGTTAAGTAATTTTATATCAAGTTTTGTGGCTAAAACTCCACTTTTAAATTTCAGGATATACGACAGGTACAAATGTCCTTCGACCGATGTGCTCAAAATTTTTATTTTTTTTCTATTAATTAATTTTGTGCTTGCGTACCAAATTTGGAAAATCGTTGACAACTCTTTCTATTTTATTTTTGTGATCAAATTATATTAACACTTTATTACAGTTTTTAAAAAGGATATATAAATAACTTTTGTTTTACAAAACCGATTTCAGCGAAATTTGGCACACACATTGACATTACTTATTCAAATTTTTACAAAAAATTTCAAGGGTATCGAGTAATTTTTGAGCGATTTACAATATTTTTAAGAAAAAGGATATATGGCAGCCATACGAGTCCTTGCTTCAATATAGAAAAAAATTTACACATAAAATACTATATCAAAATTGGTAACATTGACAAAGTTTGGGAATTTTGTGACCATTTTTGTAGTTTTAATCACATATTTAAATTTCAGGATATATGGGGGGTAGGCGTGTCCTTGCTCCGATTTTTCCAAAAACTCGTTTTTTTCTTGATTAGATAGTTTAATGCTTGTGTACCAAATTTCAGAAATCTGCGACCAATATTCTATTTTTGCCCACTCGATATATGGGAACGAATCACTGTGTGGTGGCGCAAATCCAACGTTTACAACACAAAATGTTGGCCTCTACATTTTGAGCATTTAGTACATTTATTTTATATTTAGTACATTTTTTGTTTTTAATACAAAAAATGCCATTATTAGGGGACACAAAATAAAAATAAAACAATAAAATCGATATTTTCTTGTTTATTGTTAATTATTTTAATTTTATTTTTTTTAAATTAGCTGCTTTTATGAGAAAAATGTGAAAACTGAACGAAAATATAATTAACAAAAATTTAGTTAAAAATTATTATTTTTATTTTTTGATATGTTCCCAATTTTCTTGAATTTTTTCCGACCTTTTTTTAGTTGTAGCGTTGTTTTGTACCTTTCTGCCCAACATTTTGTGTTGTAAACGTTGGATTTGCGCCACCACACAGTGATTCGTTCCCATATATCGAGTGGGCAAAAATAGAATATTGGTCGCAGATTTCTGAAATTTGGTACACAAGCATTAAATTATCTAATCAAGAAAAAAACGAGTTTTTGGAAAAATCGGAGCAAGGACACGCCTACCCCCCATATATCCTGAAATTTAAATATGTGATTAAAACTACAAAAATGGTCACAAAATTCACAAACTTTGTCATTGTTACCAATTTTGATATAGTATTTTATGTGTAAATTTTTTTCTAAATTGAAGCAAGGACTCGTGTGGCTGCCATATATCCTTTTTCTTAAAAATATTGTAAATCGCTCAAAAATTACTCGATACCCTTGAAATTTTTTGTAAAAATTTGAATAAGTGATGTCAATGTGTGTGCCAAATTTCGCTGAAATCGGGTTTTTAAAACAAAAGTTATTTACATATCCTTTTTAAAAACTGCAATAAAGTGTTAATATAATTTAATCACAAAAATAAAATAGAAAGAGTTGTCAAAGATTTTCCAAATTTGGTACGCAAGCACAAAATTAATTAGTACAAAAAAAATAAAAATTTTGAGCAAATCGGTCGAAGGACATTTGTACCTGTCGTATGTCCTGAAACTTAAAAGTGGAGTTTTAGCCACAAAACTTGCTATAAAATTACTAAACTTAGCAATTGTCTTAGAAATTTAGATAACTATCGATGTACAACATTTGTATTTTAATCTGAGCAAGGACTCGCGTGGCTGCCATATATCCTTTTTCTTGAAATCGCTGTAACTATTTTAAAAATCTTTCAATTGCTATCAAATTTTAAATATAGATTAGATCAAATGGCGTCAATAAGTGTGCCAAATTTCGTTGAGTTGCTTGCGGTAACAAAAAAGCTGTTAATATATCCTTTTTTTAAATATAGTCAAAAATATAAAAATACATAATAACTGCAAAAACAAAACATTCGCAACACTTATTTCCGAAAAATAAATTTATTCAAAATAAGTTTTAAGTAAACTCGTTTAATATTTGCTTTATTCCTAAGTTTATACCCCTTTAATAACAAAAAACTTGAAAAAAAATTTTTTTTGGGTACTTAAAATTTTTATTTTTTTTTTTCGTTTTTTCAAAAACTTAGTTATTTTTATTATTTGATCGTTTAGAAAACAGTCCAGGATGTTAAAAAAATCAATAAAAAATAATTTTTAAGTACGAACTTTTTTATGTATCTCAAAAAAATTTTGGTTTTGATTTGGGATACCAACGAAAATCAAATACTGGTTTTTAAGCAAAATGGCCCACTGTATACTTATTTTATCGAATTATTTACTATAAATTTATGGTATACAATATAATAAATCCCTTTATATATAAAAAAACACTAAAATGTTGATGTATTTTTTAAATTTATTTACAGTAAATAAAATAAATAAAAAAAAAATAATCCAATTTTAGATTTTTTAAAAAAAATTTTTTTTTCAACTTAAAAAAAAAAACGTAGTTATTTTTATTTTTTGATCTTATAAAACATAGTTAAAGCTACAAAAAAAATAAAAAACAAAAAAATTTTATTCACGAACTTTTTTTATGAAGGCCATTAAAATTTAGTGATTTTGGGGATTTTAGTAAAAGTCAAAGATAACTTTTAAAGCAAAACGGCCCACGTACTGCATATTTTTTTTCTGATTTTTTATTATATTTTTACAGAATACTATATAATATATCAATGTGTAAAGAAAAAATATTTAATATTGGATTTTTTTTCTAATATTTTTTCCATTAATAATATAGCTTTTGAAAAAAATTAAAAAAAGACACAAAAATAACCTAACTTTTTTCCAACTTCAGACAAAAACTTAGTTATTTTTATTGTTTTGCCTTATAAACCATAGTCCGAGCTATCGAAAAAGCGAAAAAAATAATTTTTTGACTCACGAACTTTTTTTATGCATTCCATCAAAATTTGTAAATTTTTGGGAATTCGGTAGAAAAAATATAGATTTCAGAGCAATACAAAAATGTATTTTAAGATTAATTCTAAAAAAATGGAAATACAACATTTAGCTAATATATTAAAGTAACTTTTGCAAAAAAAAGTTCGTTGATTTCTTTAAAATTCGATTTTTAATAATTATTTTAGTAAACCTATAAAAATCAATTTTTAGGTTTTAACACAATAGCGTTGAATTTCCATACTTTAGCGCCCTCTTGTGGCAACATATGACTTCTTAAAAATCAGGAAAGTACATATTTCTTTTAGTTTACTATTAAACTGTAAAAATACAAAAAATCATCAACATTGAAGACATACTTTTTTTTTTGATTTTTGCCAATGAAACGAATCACTGTGCACCACGTGGATTTGGATTTGCTAATTTGGATTTCAAATCCAACTTTTTGGTATCCTTATAAAGGCAACGCCGACTACCGTCGTTGTTCATTCCGAAATATTGAGGCATGACACAAACTCAATTCCGTTCGGAAGTGGAAAAAGTGGTTTACCGTAAAACGGAAAGCGAATATTTTTTCCGGAATGAAACCACTTTTATGCAATTCAATTCCACATTGGTTTTTGAAAGTGATTTCATTCCGAAAAAAATATTCGTTTTGCTTTTTACGAGTAAACCACTTATTCAAAATCCGAACGGAATTGAGTCTATGACAGGCCCATGGTATCGAAATTTCTGCTCATAGGCAGAATTTTTCTTCCTGAAATTTGAATATGGAAATGAGGGCACAAAAATTAGAGTTACATGATTTCTTTTAGCTGCCCAATCTCAAATTTAAAAAAGGGTTGCCACCTTATGAAAAATATGGCCTTTCGGGAAAATCGGAATAGAAGCTGAACTAACAGGAATTTACGCAAACGCAAAAATACGGGGCATCTTAATTTTAATAGGGATTATCATATATAATTTTCTCCATATAAATTATAACAACGATTTTAAATTTTTGACAATAACGTACTTAACGAAGCCGAATTTTGACATCATTAGATAGGCCCTCAAAAAACGTTTCGAACTGTAAAAAATGTTCCCATAAAGAAATGGGAAAAATTCTTAAAAACTAAAAAAGCCCCTTTTTCCCCTTCCCCTTTGACCCACCAAATGTGAAAAACAGGTAACTCTTATTTTGGTCCGCTCTTTCTTATACGCAAGTTTCAGGACAGTCAGTGGGTGTCCTGTAAAAGACCTTCCTTTTTAGCCTTAAACTGTCTATTAGAGTAATTGTAATGAGAATCCATGAACTTCCTCCACAATACCCAAGCTAGTATTTCACACAAACAAAAAATTGCAATGAACGACTTTCATAGTATTTATGCACAAATTCATACAATTTATTAAATTCTTCATAATACTTATAAACTTTTTCATAGTATTTATGAATAAATCATAATATGTGAAATTTAAGAACTATTTAACATTTTTCATAAATACTATGAAAAAGTTTATAAGTATTATGAAAAAGTAAATAAATTGTATGAATTTGTTCATAAATACTATGAAAGTCGTTCATTGAAAAAAAAAAAATTATGTGCTTTTAGTCATTAAAAAAAATAGCATTAAACTGCCTATTAGAGGAATTGTAATGAGAATCCATGAACTTCCTCCACAATACTCAAGCTATGAATGAATATGAAAACACTTTTTTAGAAAATTTTATTTTGATTAAAAAACAGCTTTTAGACATTAAAAAAAATAGTTTTTTTTAGTGTAAAATTGTTTTTTTGAGTGTAAAAATTTTCTTCTAGTGACAAAAACACTTTGTTAAATATGGTTGAGGCTTTCCAATATTTTCGAAGAAGATTACGAGTGATTTTCAACATGTGAAATCGGGAAAAATCCCATCCGAGATTTACGGATTTGTTCACAACATTTCAATCACTTAACCGATTTTGCTGAAACTCAATCGCCAGATCGTCTTAAAATCGATCGATAAAAAAATCTAAATTTTGTTTAAAATATTTTTATAAAATTTTTTTTTTTCAAATATTGATAAACTTTATAAAACTTTTCTAAAAACTAAATTATTTTCCTTTAACAGCTAATCATAAAATTTTCGAATTGCTTAACAACATAAAGCCCAAAATTGTGAAACCAAATGATAAAACATTTTAAAAACACCATTGTTACGTTTTTTTAATAGCGAATCGCCGTAAAACGAGGTTTTGGTGTAACCGTTTTAGCATTCCCAGGTAACAAAATGTAGAGCCCTCCAAATATATGACTCAAAAACAACTCCCTAAAAGGATAGTTTTTGGAGCGCACAAATTTTGGAGTCAAAAATGATTAAAATATGAAACAATTTTTTAAGCTTAAATTTTGTTTTGTCATAAATTCCACTTTTTTTGGATTGAAAAAGGAGCCATCTGAAATGAGTCCAAAAAGACTCCAAAATGTAAGGGAAATTGTTATATAAAAAAGTAGAGTACAAACTGACTCCAAAAAATTGGGAAATTAAAGTGTTTTTGGAGTAATTCAAAAAATTATTGTTTTTGGAGCATTCGATTTTTTTTCAGTTTTCAAAATATTAATTTGTCAAAACTTTTCATAAATCGAATAAATTGTTTATTCCGTTAATTCGGAAGATTTTCGCAATATACCTACATAGAATTAAATATGGAAATCATACAATTTAAAAGGGAAATTTGTGGAGATGAAAAAGACGAAAGATATGTATATCTATAAGGCCCAATCAGGGGGAAGAAAGAAATTTATGATGATGAATAAGCCGTAAGATGCTGAATATTCGGAATGAAGCAAATTAGAAGCACAACAAATTTTTTGTAACTTGTGAAAATTTTGCAGGATAAAGAATGTTTAAGTTATATTTTTTTTGCAATGTTTTTAATATTAGTGTATATTTTTGTTCTATTTATTATTAATGTGTTGAATAAATTATCTGTCAATGGAAAAATACCATCCGCAGATACACATCAAATTACTATTTTCGTTTTATTAATTTTGAAGTAAAAAAATCATCTGAAAAAGGCACAATACACTCCTTTTGTGCTCAAAAAAGACTCCAAATTGTCTATAAAATTAAGGGAAATTTCCCCTTCTACACTCTTTTTTAAAGAGTCATTTCAGAGACCAAAAAGAGGGCACTTTTGGATGAACCACTTTCATACGAAAAATTGAAATTTTGGTTATATTTTTGGAGCCTGTTTTGGAGTCATAAATGAGTCTGCTTGCTTGCTGGGTTACAAAGTTTTCAAATCCCTAGCCATAATTGTTCTAGTTAATTCTTTAACTAAACCGACAAGTTAAAGATTTTAATAATTTTATTCGTTTTAATAACAAAAAACTCAACTTACCCTTGTCATAACATGATCTGCTCCAGTTCCCTCTTCATCCTTAAATATTATGTCCTTATTATTATTAAATTCCAATTTCTTAAATTTAGCCGAATCACGATTAATGGCACCTTCGCTAATACCCGAAGCTCCCAAAGTCTGTTCGGACATATTTGGTACATGCTGTTTAAATACTAAAGGGGTTAATTTTCTTTTTGGCCGAGGCCCACCAATACCTCTACCGGGACCACAGCCAGCAGTAGAAGTAAAAAGATTTAATAAAAGCAGGAATGTGCAAATGCGACGCAAAGTTATAGATGATGATGATGACGTTAGTGATGATGAAGATAATGGCGCAGAAATAATTTGCACAGCCGCTGAGGATAAAGATGTAGAAAATCCAGGCACTGATGAAGAAGAGGTTTCTGTTTTAACACTGGCTGTTGTTTTAGTTGAAGTTGAGATGCTGCTATTTGCACAAATGTGACAGTTTTTGCAAGACATATCGGTAATGCCTTCTAGGCAGGGTACACGTAAATCAAATTCCATTTTTATTAAGATTTTTTTTTTAATTTTATTATAATCCCAGGTTTATTTTTTTAAATTTTTTTTTATAAATTAATGTTTTATTTAAAAAAAAATTACACTTATTGAGAAAAGAACATTTTTTTAATTATAAAAAAAGCTTTTATTAATTTTATAATTCCAATTTTAAAAACTTTATACAATTCACTTTTATTTGTTGTTAATTTTTTATAATTTAAAATATTTTTGTAGGCTCTTTTTGTTTAAATATTTATTTTTTCTTTAATTTATTAATAAATTCTTTCAAAATCTTTTTTTGTTTTATTTAATTTCAATAAATTAGTTTAAAATCACTTTAATTAACAAAATTTGTCGACACTTTGCTGTTAATACTAATTTTTTTTTGTTATTAGTAATTTTTTTTTGTAATATTTTCGAACACGCTCAGAACGACCGTTGCGCTCGCTTACTGATTGACAAATGACATTCGTAAACGAGGGTGCTTTCAAGAACCCCGTACGCAACGATTTATTTTTTTGCTGTTTATCCTACTGCTTGCTATTACTGTTATCTGCTAGTAACAAATTTTCATACATTTTTCTTTACAAATTTCTGAGCGGATGGCACAAATCACCAATACCAATAAAAATACCTTTAGTCTAACCTACACACTCATAAAAGTCCACTCAATAATGAATAAAAAATGAATACGAGTTGTTCATTCGTTTAAACGAATGGTTAATATTACAGTCATGCCAAAAAAAATTCATTTAGTCTTCATGCATTCATTCAATCTCAATCATGCTTATGCGTAGTTTGCTTTAACGCACACAGAGTATTCATTTTCTCTTCTTCTTTTACCAATATATTCATTCATTTTGAAATGAATCTTTTTTTAAAAGTATAAGTGAGTATTTAACTACTGACAAAATATACCTAAAGCGTAAAAGAGACAACCATTCTCATTTTCTCTAATTTTAAAACTCAAAATATCTTGGTATTCGTTAAGTATGTTTTATATGCTATACTATTTCTATGTATTAGTATTAAGAGTATCTGTGTTACCTGTATTGGTCCAGTATTGGATTTTTTCTATATAAATAGCTTTAAGTTTTCGGTATTTTTGCTTACATCTTCTTTTTTTGCCAATTGGATACGTGCTTTTTTATCATTTTTCAAGTGAAAATTCATTTAAATATATTTTAGTTTAGTTTTTCATTTTTTGTAGCGTATAATTGAGTTTTGTTATCATTTTCAAATCATCATTACGTTTGTTAAATTGTCACTTTATGTTTGAAATATGTTTCCTTGGAAAATGAACATCTTGTTTAAGTACATATTTGAAGCTAACGGGTTTTTTAACATATTTAACGATCACTTTAAATGTCTTTTCATATAACTTGTACACTTAGAAAAATAGTTATTATTATTTGTTTTATTATTCAAGGGGAGATCTAGCCCTTACGGTCGGCACTGAGACCCTTATGGGTCTTTTGTGCGGAGCCCTGACATAGCCCCCATGGACATAATTCCCATTTCCGGTTACGGGATTTAGTCTGACATGAATTTGGTCATAATCCCCATAATGTTGGAATATGACCGGAAAAAATTTGGACATAGTCCCGATAAAAATGGACATAACTTCTAGAAATGACGGGGATAATGACCGCACTTTACTTGTTGGTCATATTCAGTGGCGTATACAGGGGGGGGGCCCGGGGGCCCGGGTCCCCCCGAAATGATCTTACAAATTTCAGGATTTAGTATCAAATAACAAGTACAATATTAAAAAATCTTCTTAAAAAAATAGAAAACATTTAAGAATCTAAAATTTTTTGAAGAAAAATGTTCTGAAACTGAAAATGTTTCTGTTAAAAAATCTCAAAATCTGAAAATCTGAAAAATTTTTTCTAAGAATTTGAAATTTTTCAACTTAGGATTCTAATGAAAAAATATCTTAGAACTAAAAGTTTTATGTACACAAAAAATTGACATAATTTTATGTAAAATGTAGTCAAAATTTTCTCAGAACGAGACTATTTCTTAAAAAAAATTCTCAGAATCTAAGACTTTTTTATAGGAATAATGCCTTAAAATATTAGCCTTTTTTGCAGAATCTAAGACTTTTTCTATAGGAAAAATGTCTCCGAATTTGATACTTTTTCTATAAAAAATTTCAGAATCTAAGGCTTTTCTGTATGAAAAATGTTTTAGAATCAGAGGCTTTTCTATATGAAAAATGTTTCAGAATCTGAGAACTTTCTATAGGAATAACGTCTCTGAATCGGAAAAATGACTCAACATGTAAGATTTTTTTTATAAAAAAATTCTTAGAATCTAAAGCTTTTCTATATTGAAAATGTTTTAGAATCTGAGAACTTTCTATAGGAATAATGTCTCTGAATCTGAGAATTTTTCTTACAATCAAGGAAATTGTCTCAGAATCTTAGACCTTTTTTACGAAAAATGTTTTAGAATCAACGAATTTTTCTTAAGGAAAATTATCTCAAAATCTAAGATTTTGTATATAGGAAAAATGTCTCAGAGACACAAGCTGAAACTTTTTGTATAGAAAAATGCTCAAAATCTGAGACTTTTTCTATTGTAAAAATCTCTTTTTCTATATGAATAATATCTCAGAATCTGAGCATTTTTCTATGGGAAAAATATTTCAGAATCTGAGACTTTTTCTATAGAAAAAATGTCTCAGAATATGAGGCTTTTTCTATATGAAAAATGTTTAAGAATCTGATAATTTTCTATAGGCAAAATGTCTCAGAATCTGAGACTTGTTCTATAGAAAAGTGTTTAAGCTTTTTCAATAGGAAAAATGTCTTAGAATCTAAGAAATTTTCTGTAGAAAAAATGTCTGAGAATCTTAGTCATTTTCTATAGGAAAAATGTTGCAGAATCTGAGACTTTATCTCTAAGAATCTTACCCTTTCTATAGGAAAAATGTCTCAGAATTAGAAACTTTTTCTATAGGAAAAATGTCTAAGAATCTGAGACTTTTTCTTAAGGAATAATGTCTAAGAATCTTAGACTTTTTCTATAGGAAAGTTTTCTCAGAATCCGAGAGTTTTTCTTTAGGAAAAATGTTTTAGAATCTAAGACTTTTTTATACTTTTTGTTCTTTAAAAAGGTTTCAGAATGTGAATCATTTTTCTAATAGAAAAAGCGAAGATTTTCTCAGAATCTTAAACTTTTTATGTAGAATGTTTCTGAATCTGAGAAAAACTAAAAATGTCTTACAACCGGAGTCTTTTTTTTAAAAAAAGTATTTTATGAATATGTATATAGAATCATTTTCTAAAGTGACTTTTTCCAAAAAACGTTTTCCATTAGAAATATGATTTAACAAAAACTGTCTTAACTGGAAATTGTTATAGAATCTTAGACTTTTCTTTGAAAAAAAATTTCAGATTTTGATTATCTTCTTTGTAAAAATCAGCATCTGATACAATTCACACTTTTAAAAAAGGCTTAAGTTTTAAAATATTTTTTTTCCCCAGCAGTTTTAAACTTACACAAAAATGAAGAATCTGACTGTGATACATTCAGTTCAAGGAAAATATCGAGAAAAATTCTATGTAAAAAAAATTGTATCTAAATTTTTTGTAAAAAAAAAAAATTAAAAAAAATGTTGGGCCCCCACCGAAATAAAATCCTGGATACTCCCCTGGTCATATTTCTAAAAATTAAATGTTTTTTATACCCTCCAACCACAGTATGGGGGTATACTTACTTTGTCATTCCATTTGTAACGCATCGAAATATCGTTCGGGGACCCCATAACGTATATATATTATTGATCCATGATCGATTCTAAGACATTCTGTGAATGTCTGTCCGTCCATCAGTCCGTCCGTCTGTAGATGGCACGATACAGTCCAAAATAAAAGAGCTAGCCTCCTGCAATTTGCCATGAATATGTCTTATGGTCCTAGGCAGATTAAGTTCGTAAATGGGCAAAATCGGAGCAGGGGGAAAAAGTTCCCCCTTGAAAAACTGAACTAACCTCTGAAGAAATACACTTTTTTTACATGTTTTGTTGTATTTTTGTTAAATAAATGAAACATTTGTTATATTTATCGGGATGGGAAGGTGCTCTCAACGTTCCCCACTGACCCCCATCACACCCCCCCCCCCAAAAACAAACGCCCCTGAAAATTTTTTTTTTTTACATTTTGGAGGGTATAAAAGATTTTTAACACTCTCACTTGTTTTTTCTCAAAATTTTTACTGCATAGCCGGCCTTAAGCCGCGCTTATGGATTACAAACTCCATGCCTTTAGCCCACCCTCTCCGTAAAATAACGTTTTAATGGGTAGCAGACCTTTACTAATAATTCCCTTTAAGAGCTGGAGTTATTAACTGTGCAATTTTTTGTCGCAAACGTTGTCCTGTGTAGCCGACCTCGGGCCGGACTTATGCATTAAACCCACCCTCTCCGCAAAATAAAGCTCTTTTGGGTAGCAGAGCTTTTTATGCATAATCCCATTATTAATGGGGATTATTTTTTATCCTATTTCGATCATAATCTCCATAGAAAACGGATATAATTCCCATGGGGACTTAGACCATATTAAGTACGGTGGGTGGGACGGAATTAAAACAGAAAACCGACTATATCTCACCGCAGACGAACTTTGATAGGAACTTCGAGGTCCAAATACCAACTAGGGAAGACTGGGCGGATAACTCTGTTATTACGAGGAATGCGATCTCAATTTTTACGGACGGATGAAAGATGGAGATGGGTACAGTTTCGGGGGTATACTCTGAATGCCTCGGAATCAGGGCCTCAGTGAGGCTCCCGGGCAAGTGTAGTGTTTTCCAGGCCGAAATTTTTGCAATTGACAAAGCCGCGCAGATGGTTATGACAAAGCACCTAAGTCCTTGCGCCATTAACATTTATGTGGATAGTCTTGCAGCTCTGAAAGCCTTAGAATCAAGTACTGTAAAATCGAGAATTGTTAGTAACTGTATACAATCATGGGGTCGATGGTAACGAATTAGCTGACCAATGTGCAAGAAATGGCTCTGAGTCGGTGGGGGAACGTGTCGAACCTAATATCTCGATTCCTATAGTGGAGTTGATGAACGAAATTGATAGGATATCGGAAAATAGGATGGATGATAGGTGGATATCACTGACCACGTGAAGGATATCTCGAACCATGTGGCCACTGCCAGATCCTAAGAGGACAAAAAGTCTTCTTACCTTTGGCAAACGGACGGTTAGCATATTAATAGAAGTACTGACAGGACACTGTATAATCGGCCGAATGGCCGTTCGTATGGGAATTCCTGATAGGGACTTTTGCAGAAGTTGTGGGGAAGTGGAGGAGGAGGAGTCAGTGAAGCACTTGTTGTGCGAATGTCCGGGACTGAAACGTCATCTTAAGTATTTGGGAAAACGATTTTTTGATGACCTGGATTGCCTAAACAGTTTCCCACTGACATATATAGCGGAATATCTTAGAGAATCGGGGTGGTTTGGAAGGTAGAATTTATGTCTATCAGAGGGGAGTAGGGAAACAACATTAAGAGAATCACAATGGGCCTTATGGCCTCCGAGTGAATTCGCCACATTGGCGAACGCCCATCCAACCTTACCTAACCTAGATCGTTTTGAAAATGGTCATAGTCTTCATAACAAATATGGGGGTTATGATCGCGATCTGTTCGGTAACAATCCCAATTTCCGTTAAGAGGGTAATGTCCGGGTACCCTTTTGTGCCGAGATCTATAAATTTAAATCAAACTCTGTTAAATATTCCTAATAAACATTAGAATAGAAGATGGATAAGCCAGTCTTCAGAATATCTTCAGAATTAAGTAATTTCCTGATTAAGAATTGTCTTCTGATTCTACAAATTGCGCCGGATTCGCACAATATGTTTTGCGTTGTTTCTACTTCCTCCAGACACAACGACGATATACAAAGATTTAAATTATGCAAGTAGACTTGCCACCTTTTGAAATTTCCAAAACGGGACACCACTAAAAAACATAAAAAAATTAAAAAAATCGGCGTCTCAAAAATTCTATAACGTCTCAAAAGGACTTAGATTCAGGACATCAACCTTTATTTATCATATGTTACACTTTAACACAAGTTGCACCGTTTTTCTGTAGCATCCAATAAGATGAAAATCTTATTATCTCAAAAACCCCACTAACGATTTTTTTCAAATTGGGCTTAAAATGTTTGTACGGGTGCCAACTAACATAATCTGCAATAAAATTTCATATGCAGCGAACTTTTAATTAAACTTGTTCAACCACACCGTGATCAGGTTGAAATTTGCAATACCTTTTCGTTCTATTTTCTTCCTTTTCATGTGTTGCTGTCGATTCATTTATATCTGCAGCTCTTTTTCTGTTTATTTTCCTGTGAAAAATTTAATAGTTTACCATTTGTGCAAATTTATTGGAAAGAATATTTACTAAAATAATAAAAAAAAATACCTCTACAAAAAACCACGCTCTGTTAAAACTTTAATTCATTTGAAAGTTGACAAATGAAATAAAAAATATATTTAAAAAAATGCCAGTGGTGCTAATAAAAATAAGTACTAAGTTAACGATTTATTTTTTGTGACAATGAAAAAATTAGTTTTTTTTCTCAAAACGGGACAAATGGCATCCCGTTCAGGGTATCGTCGGGACACGGGACACTCCACTCTAAAACTGGTCTGTCCCGACGAAAACTGGACGGTTGGCAAGTCTATATGCAAGTGATAATTTACTTTATAATGTCCGCTAAGAAACCCAATCTGTCAGTAACCTAATGTCACATTTGTTCTGATTAGGAATACTTACATATGATAGTGGCAGAGTTGGGCCCGAATCATTGAGTAATTGATTTTTCCATATAAAATGCTCAATGAAATCGATTTCATTGAATCATTATTTCATACAAATTTCTATCATTGCCCAACTATGGATAGTGGCACGATCAGTGCTTTCATCATGGTCGAGAAGATGCACCAATTAACCCCTGAATAGGGTTCGGGTCCGGTCATATGAGTAGTAGAGGCATTTCTATCAAGCTTACCCGCTATCTCATTACCAGGGATCCAAAAAAACGCGTAATTTTGTTTCTCCCGGCCTGCTGTTGGAGGTTGTCAGAACCCTCTAGTGTCAATTTCGATTTAAACTCCCAAAAAACAGCACTTGAAGTGCTGGCTGTCAGAGATTATTGAAATATGAGCACCCTCCATACCATTTGCAATACTAACACTAGCTCATATTAAAATAGCCGGAATTTCAGTCAAAAAAGCTGTAGGCTACATACACATGGATTCGGAGATTCGCATGTTTAGACTGTAAAAATCAGCTCCTACTCTAATATTAATTTTTGATCCGTCAGTATATTAGTTTAGCTTCTGGTGTCCACCGATGGTCCACCATCATCCCAATTTGGTCTACTCGGTATCACGATCACAAATTTCCGTCCAGAGCGAAGCTTCTCTAATTCCTGTTGAAGAAAGTATATTCTTGTGACCGCTCAAGTTGCGAGGATAAGCGTAATAGATATTCATCCTACGCGCAGCCATAGTTGCAGTAGATCTGATGAAAATGTCTAGAGGTTTGAAGACTTTCATATCAAAATACCGGACGTTTTATGGCTAGTGTAAGAGTGTTTCGAATGTTAGAGTGTTGCAAAGGTATAAACGTTGTATTTATACAGGTGCTAGGTCATTAACTCCCTTCGGCACTAGCGAACAATGAAAGAGGAAGCCAGGAAGATCTATTGGCAAATCTCCAAAAATAGCAATTTCACTGCCCGATTATTTGGAAACACTCTTCAGAGTCTAAAAAGGGTGTTACATTCATTAAAGGAAGTTTCCCTTCCCGAATTTGGGTTCCTGTAAATAAAACCAAAGTTGATAACATGTACGTTGAATTTTATACAAAGGGAATTAAACTCAGAGTTGTTAGTGTCCAAATTCCATTGGAACTGGTACAGCCTATAACATACTATGTGGTTTTTAAAGAGATTTCAAATAAGTTAAGTTCTCTTTTTAACGTTTGTGTTAAACCTATGAAATATCCAATTACTTCTCATATTTTTATCTCGGCATGGAAAACACTACACTTGTCCGAAAGTCTCACTGAGGTCCCGAATTCGAGGCATTCAGGGTATACTCCCGAACCTGTACCCATCTCCATCTTCGTTCCGTCCGTAAAGATTGAAATCGAATTCCCTATCACAATAGAGTTTTCCACCCAGTATTTCTAGTAGCTATTTGGGTTTCGTAGTTTCTATCAAAAAGCACATAACGACTTTTATATCCACCCAGGCATTTCGCCTAGATAATTCCAGGGTTATTCCATCTAATTTGAGAAGAACAAACCTGTGTATCTTAGTCCTTTTTGTGAATAAGACGAGTTCGGTTTTGGCGATAGATTGAGAGTATCTTAAGCGCTAATTCCATGAGTTCGCTAATCGTTGGTAAGACCTTACCTTTGATAATCACAACGTCATCAGCGTAGGCAACTACCTTGATAGCCATTCCGTTGAGTGACTCCAGGATCTCATTTATTGCAAGAAAGATCACTCCATCTGTGGAGTGCCCCTTGTTACTACTTTGTTCGCTTCACCATCACCTATCTTCGAGTTATTTGCCCTGGTTTTCAGCATGTTACCTGTACATAGGGGAATCTGTATGTTCGTTCCTGTATTTTTTAGGGCACTAAGAATTGCTCTTGGCACTAAAGACCCATAATTGTCGCACTACCGGTCATTAAGATATAAGTTAACTATCACTCTATGAATTTCCAATGGAATCATTGAGATTAATTTATTCTTTTTGGAATATAAATCAGAATCCTTAAATTCTTATTAAAACTTTTGGATTTTCAAATGGATTAAGTGAAATTTCCATTAAACTATTATAATAACAGTTGAAAATGGTGTATTGTCATACAATGTAAGTATGCAACTTAAATATTCTGGAAAGCTCTAAGAAACCGAAAAGATGGAAGAAGAAGAAAAAAACTTTAAACATACATATTTCAAATATTTTGTAAAGCTACAAATCTTGAATATAAAACTGAAATTGAATCAATAAAATTCATGTTATTTTATTCTGGCGTCAGAAGCAACCAAACAGCCAAACGCACAGCATTTAAGTAGTATGATGCTGAAGATGATGATGATCAGTGTAGCAAAGCAGCCATTCTTCGTTTCGGATCGTTCATTCTATCTATAATCGACTGACTGCCATTTATTTATGCTTATTTAGGATTTTAAAATTGTTTTCTGTTTTTTTTTCTTTTATATTATTCTTCAGTTCGTTGCGGCATCCATGATGATTTTTTCACGTTTTTTTATGGGAATTTACCCACAATACCTACTCGTACAAGTTGAATTTTAAGATTTTGTTTCTTTTCATATTCTTCTTCTTCATCTTGTATGTTTTAGTATAAAGTACGACGACGAGTACATCATAGTACTCATATACACATGGTTAACGGCCTGGTTTGGATCTGGTCTGGCTGACTGACTGGCATAGCCTGGCTGGTATGTTTTGGTATAAAACTCTTTGAGAAAAAAAGATGATACCGATGATGATGATGATGCTGCTTCTGATATTTCTACATACATTTCTCAGGCCCATACATATGGATGGTCTTTAAGTTTTTTTTGTTGTGTCTTTAATAACCTAACGATCATGTTGTGTTGTTCTGTATTGCGTTCATGTGTGTTCATTCACAAAAGTGTGCCTTTGGGCAGCTCCGCCCCACATACACTCACAACACAATACACAAACACACCAACAACATATACAATTACAATGGCGTTTAATGAGTCTCGTTTAAGTGTGAGAGAACACTTAAAGTGGCGTCCAAAAACATAAATGTGATGAAGATGATGATCATACATGATTTTTTTTTGTTATATACATACACATATGCAGAGTGTAACCTTATGTATACTTTATTATATGGAACTGAAGATGGTGAATGAAATAGTTTTTATTAATTCATGCATAAGTATTAGAACTCAATATCTCCAGATTCTAGGATAACCAATTCAAGAATCCGGGCAAACAATCCATATTTTCCAAAATTTACAATCTATGTATATGATTTCGATAATGTGTATTTTGATTCGAAAAGATAGACCGATATTTTGTATGTATTAAAATCACCGCTCAACAAATCGAACGTTTTTTTTCACCGGTTTGAAGTTCGATAGTTTTTAAGATTTGGTTTTTAAAATTTTTACTCGCTGATTCCAATGTGTAGTCCAAATTTTTCCATCACGTTCGCATTTTCAACCGCGAATCACTAAAAATCTAGATGTGATGGAATAATTTAGATAACAAATTTGGAATAAGGAGATCAAAGACTTCTAAAATTGCTCATCAGAATACAAACAGGAAAAAGCTTATTGAGCGGTGTAATTTAATCGGGTCTGGAGAAATTCGGATACTTCTATGATGGAAATTCCATCCAAACTCTGTTAAGGGATGATCGGATTATTACTGATCCAGTAGATAAGGCCAATCTTATGGCTGAAATTTTTGCCAACAAATCTTCATTACACTCATAGAAATATCTTAGTAGAAAAATTAGTAAACCCATTATAGATCAAGTTTTACAGAATATTGCCGTATTCAACAAAAATTAATGTTGATATCGTTGAATAATCAGTAAAGTTGAATCAACTTTTTACAACGCCTATACAGAATTCAATAGATAAAACCAAAAAATAAAAAACAACCCTGTTCGTTCATTTTTGTATTATCAAGTTGGTAGCAATGCATTGCAATGTGAAATTTGTTTGTCTCTTATAAAATCATTTTATGTGTTTATTTCTTATAAAAATATTTAATATTATAAAAATAAATAAAAATATGATCTGATGATCAGATTCTGATCTGTAAATATTTGGTAAGTAATAAAATACATTGGTTACTCTATGTATTCCTACTATATTATATTTTTTTTTTGTTTTTTTTAAGGTTTTTGATTTGGTGTCATTAGAAAACTGGAGAATGGCTTACGAGTGCATAACATAAATAAACGAAGTGTGTGTGAAAATCTCGTGCAGCTTAAAAAGCCGGTAATAATTCTAAAAAATATTGTGATTTTTACTTAATAAAAGAATATTAACAAATAACAACAAGCTTTTTTTTATTAATAAAATTTCTTATATCAACAAAAATATGAGTTAAGTTTACAAAAAATACGAGTTGATTTACAAAAAAACGAGTTGATCAACTTTTACAAAAACTGACAATAATTTTTATTGAAATCAACATAAATATTTGTAGGGTCAAAATCAACAATGATTTCTGTTGAATTTACAGCGATTTTCTTTGGGAATACAATGATTTTTGGTTGAGTGTACCTGTGAGTAACCAACCACTACCTTTGCTACCTAAGGAATCTTGTTCTATGCCCAACATATTCTTTAGAACACGAGCGGTCGAAAAGGTTCTCGTCTCTTAATTGCCATATGCTCCACGCTCTCAAAGGTCATGGAAAGTATGGTGTCCTTCAACTTTGTGAACTATTTAGAGTTTAATGGCCTGTTGAGTGATCGTCAGTATGGTTTCCGTATGGGCTGTCTACAGATAATCTGATGGCGTTTCTTACGGAACAGTGGAGTATATCCATCTGCATATTTCCAAAGCGTTTGATCGAGTTTGGCATCATGCACTAATCTCGAAGATAAAATCATTTGGAGTTGGTGATAAATTTGCTAGTTTTATCTCAAGTCTTCTAAGTGAACGTTCTATTCGTGTTGTTGTAGATGGGTTCTCCCCCTGAAACTTTATTATAAACGCAGGTGTGCCACAGGGTTCTGTTCTTTCTCCATCTATTTTTTAGTTATTATCACAAAATACAGTGTGATGTCCCTTGGAATAAACACATTTTGAAGTATCAAAGGAAGCATTTCAATGTTTCGGGTTTTTAAAACGTTGCTGAAGATACTTCAGACCACCTGATATCTTGACCGTCTATACCACCTATAACCGTCCCAAAATGAAATACAATTCTTGTGCTCTTTGTCTTCATTGGAGATACTTGACCGCGTATAGAAAGGGCACTTATGATTACAGAGGATGATATCAAACTCCATTACCTCCTTAGAGCATCATTGGAGTGTGGGATGTGTCTTTGTTCTATTGATACTTACAAGGGGAGTGTTGAGCTGAGATAGATGACCTCATCCCGGATAGACGTGTATTTGGTTGTAATAGGGGCGTCTCTAGCAGAGCTCAATCGTTTATCGTTGATAGAGAAAATTCTTTCTTTGGCCGAACAATTTGTATGTGGAATAGACTGCCCGCATATATTTTTCCCGACACTTTTAACATCTATAAATTTTTGTTAAATAAAAACAATACTACTACTCCATCTTTTCTCCCTTACATACCTAAATTTCCTGATTTCAACGCAATACAATGCACTTATTGGGGGCATCCCCTAAGCGTTACTATTTCTAACAAACCACGGAGCGTCTGTGATAAGTCTGAAAGTTGCTATACCCTCCAACAACAGTATGTGGGTATACTCACTTTGTCATTCCGTGTATAACGCATCGAAATATCTGTCTGGGACCCCAGAAAGTATATATATTATTGATTCATGACAGATTTTAAGACATTCTAGCGATGTCCGTGTGTCCGTCCGTCTTTCTGTGGAAAGCACGATGCAGTCGAAACTAAAAGAGCTAGACTTCTGAAGTTTGGCACGAATATGTCTTAAGCTGAATTCATAATGACAGAGTATCCTGTGACAGAGAGTGGATTTTGCTCCTTTCTCTTTCGCACTTACACGTTTTTGTATGATGTCGTCTCTATTTTTAGAGATGGTACTCTGTACAGAGTACTCTGACATTGTGTAGAGTCTTTATGATCACAAGATGGTTAAGTTCGGAAATGGAGAAAATGGAACCAGGGGGAAAAGAGTTCCCCTTAAAAATCCATTTTTAAGGATTTTTTTTGTACATTTGTTAAACAATTTAACCATTTATCAGAAGTAGTTCAAAAGTATTCCAAAAGTGCTCGGCCAATAAGCCGAAACACTCCAAACTAAGAATTGTCTCTTTTATATATATTCAAGGTTTAAGGAAAATCGGTTCATAAGGGTGTGAATACTTTCCTTTATAGACGCGAAAATGTTCCACATGTGTCTATGTGCAAAAGTTATTTCTGCTCCTCGGGCAGTAAACACTTTTGGTCATTCGTTAAAAGAGTAAAGAATTATGTTCTTCTATTTCAACTCTTTTAAAAGATGATCAATCATTTACCAACCCAGTTTATAAGGCCAACCTCTTCGCTGAACTCTTTGCAAGAAATTCTTTCTTGCTGGAAAGCTATCAAAGGGATCCAATACTATGCCTTCTTTTTTTTTGGTCCCGAGCAGTCAAATGGGTTCTTTCGGATATCAACGTAATCAAGTTATCGGTGTCGAATGGCATATCTGAATTAATTCTGACACAGTGCTCTCTACGTTAGCGCGCCCATTGGCAAACTTTTTCAGCTCTTCGTAAGCATAGTCCAGACAATCCCTAAAAAGGGTGCGTCTAACAACCCTAAAAATTACCGCCCAATCGTAATTTGCTCTGCGCTATTTAAAGTTA
The DNA here is from genome assembly GCA_963921195.1 of Pegoplata infirma. Taxonomy (NCBI): domain Eukaryota; kingdom Metazoa; phylum Arthropoda; class Insecta; order Diptera; family Anthomyiidae; genus Pegoplata; species Pegoplata infirma. The sequence continues at coordinate 310,587,232 of OY992536.1, read as the reverse complement.
TACAGAGCATTGTTAACTACCATCTTCTGAAATATTTAGAGACCCATTCATTTTTAAATGATCGATAGTATGTCTTCTGTAGCGCTCGATCTATGGCAGATCTGTTATCGTTTCTATCGGAACGTTGGAGCCGGTCCCTCCACCACTTTGGTAAAGTAAACTGGTTGCTCTAGATATTTGCAAGGCGTTTGATTGTGTGTGGCACTGGGTAGTCGTGGCTGACTTTTTTGCTTCTGGTGTCAGTGATGGCTTTTCTCGATTTGTAACGAGTTTTTTTCAGAGACCACACTATATACATTGTTTTAGATGGGGTATCATTCAATGTGTTTCAGCTAAATTCAGTTCTGTTCTTTTTGTTCTCAGACCTTCAATCTTACCAAAACTTTTTCAGATGACAGCAACATTGCCATTTATTTTCCTTTAATTACAGGCCAAGCTCTTTGAAGATAGCGGGCATGCGGCAGAACTCGGATGACACACTCAACCAAGACCATTCTGAAATTTCCAATGTTGTATGTTAAACTTCCAAATATGCTTGATGTTCTGGGATTGGGAATACAGCGTGATTTCCGTTGGAATAAGCGCGTATTACGAGTGTCGAAAGAGGCATTCAAGTCTCTTGGTTTTCTGAAAGGGTGCATGACTTCACTTGATATTATCAAGGGAGTTGTTTATCTGAGATAAGTGAAATTAGTGTTTCTTCGTAATGGTTGCTTGTCTCGTATAGTACACCCGTGTGTTGTTAATTGTCCTGTGTTTCGCATAACTCATTACAGAGAAAATTAGATTTTCAATCTAAAAATTCGTATGTGGAATAAACTCTCTTCAGAGGTCTTAACTGTCACTTATAACTCACAAAAGTTTTACTCAAATATCCACAAACACTACTTGTCTTTCATCCTTCCCATAACTTGTTTTCCTGATCAATACAATGCACAGCATCAGTAGGCATCATCCCCTGAGTAAAAAATAAAATTAATCAAAATCTTGAAATTTGTAACCACGCTTTCGTGAACCGACTTTATATTTCAATATTCTTCTTTAGTATCTGGTTTTCTTCATTGATTTTTATTTTTTTTTTTGTAAAATTTAAGTATTTTCTCATTATGATGATGTTGATATTTTGACTGTGGTGGCTGCTTTTAAATTTTCGTTTTTCATAAAAATTGTTTTTTTTTGTTTCTTTATGTATTCTTGTTGGCTAAAAATTATGTTTGTTCTCACACCGCTCATTATTGAAAAAAAAAATTCAAACATAATCGTACAATACTTTAATACCCGTATTTCCAAGTTTTTAACATATGTAAGCATATTAGAGGGAAGGAAAAATTCGAAATATTTTTAAATCTTTAAGAAATTGAAAACATCGAATTTTTGAATTTCTTTTCTACAAAAGAGCTTTTATGAATGTTTAAAAAGTCACTAGAAAATATAACATTAACAAGACAAATCGACATTTGAAGTCCTACTGATGATAACAATAACTGGAAAGCGATATGGGACTACCAGAAATGTCTATAATTTTTAGAAATTAAATTTTTCTTCTGCATTTTTTCCATTTAAACCCTTATAACAAACATAATTAGAGCCCCAGCTCGATTTGTACTTACAGAAAAAAACAATAAAAAAAATTTTCTCTGTTTTACTAAAAATGTCAAACACATCATTTTGGCCTAACTTTTTGACAAATCAAGTTAGTTTAATTTTTATTAAAAATAATAATTGTTTATTCGACAATTAAATTGTGGAATAAATAATAGTTTATTCTAGTTCGAGGTCATTTATTTTCTCTATTATGGTTTTTAATTGGTATTATATCCAGTTGTTCAAATTTCCGTTTACCGAAACATTTTTCAAAATTTGCCCTACTCTAATATAAATACTTTTTAAATATTCAAAAGTCATTTATACCAAATGTTTGAACTCTGTTTAACTATTACGAGTATTTATTAATTCAAAATATTTAGAGACAATAGATTTTATAATGATGCAGCACCTGTTGTATGTGTGTCAATAATGTTATGAATGAGAAAAACATTCCACAATTTATTGTAAATGATACTTAAAACACATAAAAGCTGGAAATGGAAAATTTTGGAAATTTTTTGAATATTTCATTGATGTTTTTTTAAATTAATTTTCTTTTTAATGAAAAATGTATTTGAATCTAAGAAATTTCATAGGGATAAAAGTGGTCGAAATCTGAAAAATTTTCTGACGAAAAAATATTTCTGAATCTGAGAATTTTTGTATGGAAGAAATTTCTAATAATTTTTCTTCAAGATAAATATCTCAGAATGTTTCTATATAAAAATACTTTAGAATCTGAGAATATTTCAATAAAAAAAGTGTCTTCTTATTCGAGAATTTTTATAAAAGAAAAATGTCTTCGAAAACTTTTTAAGGTAGATGATTTAAATCTTTTTTTCAGGAAATATGTTTCTAAATCTGAGAACTTCTCTATAAGAATTTGTAAATGTCTTTGAATCTTAGAATTTGTTCACAAAAACTTATGTTCAGCAAAAAATTATAAAAATTAAAGAACTTTAACATTGCTAAAATCTCTAAGAATCTTAGAATTTGTCCACAGGAAAAATGGCTTTGATTCAGTGTTGGCAGTAGATTTTTTTGAAAGTACCTACACTTATAAAAAAATCCCTTTTTTCCCTACATTCGAAAAAAAATTCCCCTACAATTTATCCCTACACTAAAATAGGACAAATTTCATTAAAAAAGATTTTTTTTTAAGTTTGCATAATTTGTGATTTTATTTTTACATGTAATATATAAACAGATAAGTGATTTTATTTTTACATGTAATATATAAACAGATAATTGCCCAGCTAAATATTTGGTTGCAAAGAACCGATGTGGAACAACTTGATCTTCCACATTACTTTTTCTAATTATGATGCTACACCAATGTTTTTGTATAGAGATTGTCCCGAAGGTAACAGGTGTTTGTATGCAAAAACAGAACATGTTTTTATTCTTCGGAATCCTGTTCTAGAACAGATGTTGTCAGAACCGGTTATAAAAAATTTTCCTGGGTGTCTCACAAATCATCAAAATTTCAAATCACTACAAATGCAATAAAATTTGTAAGAAAATACTTGAGTTGTTTGATATTACTCGATAACATAAAATTTGCTCAAGTAAAAACTCCTACTATAAACAGGGAAAATTTATATTAATTTTGAGTAGATTACAGAGTTTATTAAATGAAATTTACCCAATTTATACCACTTTAATTAGAGTGTACAAAAGCTTTTAAGAAAGCATATTCCATTTGTTCTTAACTAAAATTCAAGGTTTTGGACAACTTTTAGCAATATTCTGAAAAAGTACCTACATTTGATGGAATTTTAAAAATCTGTACGTTTTTTCCTACGCTACCATTTTCAGAACAAAAATACCTACATGTAGGGATTTTTCCCTACTTCTGGCAACACTGCTTTGAATTTTAAAAGTAAATCTAAAAAAAATCTCTCAGAATTGTAGAATTTTCACAGATTTCACAGAAATTATTTCACAAAATCTAATAACACTACTAAACATTTTGGAAAAAACTGGATGCAACTGGGACGCGACCTTATACAGTTAATTGCTATTGTTCTAGTGATCACTAATTTGATCTCCAAACTTTTCCATCAAATCAGTTTTTGAGAAAAATGACGCCAAAGTTAAAAAAAATCTGCGTTTTGGCCATTTTTGACAAGTCATAGCGGATGAACCCGATTGGATAGCGACTTAAAAATAAGTCGAGGGTAAAACCTAAACATTTCTCGTAAGGATGCTGAACTCAGTTGGTCAGTCGCCTTAACCCTTATGGCACCAATTGCCTCTTAGTGATGTCTTATTCCCAAAAAACGATTTATTCCTCTACAAATTATATGAATAAAGCTTTATGCAAATTGAACGCCACGTTATACGCATGATTACAATTATTTTCCTGTTCACAAACCCGGTGTCCAAACTTTTGAGAAATTAATTATAACAAGTAGAAAAGTTAAATTCGACTTTGCCGAATCTATGAATACCCTCCACAATGCCTTTTTTTAAGGATAGCACATTTTTAACGAGAAAAAAATTAACAATTTTTTATTAGAAATATTTTATTTTGAGTAAAAAACTCTTTTTTGCCATTTAAAAAAAAAGAAAAATTACTAATTTTTTTTTTTTGAGTGTAAAACTTTTTTCGAGTGAAATGTTTTTTTTTACTGTAAAAATATTTCTGGGTGAATGCACGTACGTATGTACACAAAATAATGGCATTTTTGTAAAAAAAAAAAACAAAAAAAAAAAAAAAATTTTTCGAAAACCAACGAGTAAATCAACAAAACACAATGTTTTTAAAGGCGTAAGAAACGATTTTACTCGTTGGTTTTCGAATTACAATTGGAATCTTCGAATTACAAATGGAATCTTCGAATTACAATTGATCTTTTTCGAATTACAATTGATCTTTTACGAATTACAATTGATCTTTTTCGAATTACAATTGATCTTTTACGAATTACAATTGATCTTTTTCGAATTACAATTGATCTTTTACGAATTACAATTGATCTTTTTCGAATTACAATTGATCTTTTTCGAATTACAATTGGTCTTTTTCGAATTACAATTGATCTTTTACGAATTACAATTGATCTTTTATGAATTACAATTGATCTTTTTCGAATTACAATTGATCTTTTTCGAATTACAATTGATCTTTTTCGAATTACAATTGATCTTTTTCGAATTACAATTGGAATCTTCGAATTACAAATGGAATCTTCGAATTACAATTGGAGTATTCGAATTACAAATGGAATCTTCGAATTACAAATGGAATCTTCGAATTACAAATGGAATCTTCGAATTACAATTGATCTTTTTCGAATTACATCTGTAAATGGTGTAGAGTGGAGGGTATAAAAAATCTACTTTTTGGACATATTGGCAAATCATAGCGGATAAACCAGATGTGTTGACGACTTAAAAATAAGTCAAGGGTAAAGCTCAAACATCAGTCTCTTTAACCGTTGGAGCACCAATTGTCTTTTTATAAGGTATTTTCCCCCAAAAACGTTTTTTTTCGATAAGACATCATTAAAAGACAATTGGTGCACAGAGGGTTGAGGCGACAGACCAAATGAGCTCTGCATCTTAAAGAGTAATGTTTTAGCTTTTCCGTCGACTAATTTTGAAGTCACCGTTACATCGGGTTCATCCGCTATGAGTTTCCAAAAATGCCCAAAACGGCAAATTTATTAACTTTGACCTCAACTTTCTCAAAAAGCCAGTATGATGGAAAAGTTTGAAGACCGGATTTTGACCAGCAGAACTTTTGTAATCAAGTGTATAAGGTCGCGTCCAAGTCGCATCCCAGTCGCATTTTCGATGTTTAGTAATGTAATTTTTCAATATGAAAATAATTCAGATTCTTCGAACTTTTTTGTAAAAAAAAATGTTTCAAAATCTGTTATTTTTAGTATGAAAAATGTCTCATAACCTGAGAATTTGTCTATAAAAATTTTTTATAGAAAAATGTCTCAAAATCTGAAACATTCTTATACAAAAATTAATTTTAAGAAAAAAACCCTTAATTTACAGTCAAAAAAAAACCTTGTACAACGACAAGAAAAGTTTGTAACTTTTTTTTGCTACCTCCTATTTGACAACAATTCCTTGTTATTTTACAAGCTATTTACCAATATTTTTGTAATTTTACAAGCTTTTTACCAATAAAATTGTAAATTTACAAATTTTTTGACGCGATAAAACCCGCAAGGAGGTTTCGTGATTTTGCTACCTCCTATTTTACGAGAATTCCTAGTAAAAATTAGGAGGTTTTTTGTAATTTTACAGTAAAACTTACAAGAAAATCTCGTGAATTTACTAGATTTTTTTGTAAAAAAAACCTTGGAAATTTGTAAAATTACAAGAAAAACTGTAAAATTACAAAAAAAAAAAAATTAAATTTCGATCGAAAATTTTTTTTTTTTTAAACAAAGAAAACTTTCGAATATTGGTAAATGGGATTACGAGACTTTTTCTAGTAATTTAACAAGGTTTTTTTTGTGTAGTTCTTCCGAAAGCTGTCGGCATAGCCTGTGTTGTAGTGCCCCCCATTTCCCGGTTCTCGGTATTCCCGGGAATACCGGTATTCCCGGTTCTAGATATATTCCCGGGAATACCGGTATTCCCGGTTCTGATCCTGGTACCGGTTCTCAAAATCCAAAAAAATACTATACCATAAAATATTTAAAATACACCATTTAATCAGTATATCAGTAATATTTAGTTGTGTTTGTTAAGTTATTTAAAAATCATGTAACTATTTTTTCTTAAATTAAAAAAAAATAAAATAGAAATGGTATTTTTCACATGTTTTGTATTTTTTTTTTTGGTAAAAGCAAAGAAAAAATTTTAATTGTACAAAATTTTACAAAATATATAATATACCGTCAGAACCGGAACCGGGAATACCGGTATTCCCGGGAATACCGGGAATGAATTAAGAACCGGGAAATCGGTATCATTTCCCGGTAATACCGAGAACCGGGAATACCGGTATTCTCGGTACTACGGTACTGACCGTAGGCACTACTGTGTTGTCAATTAATTTTTTCAGATTTTCTCATTGTACAACAAAAATAATTATTTCTCAGAAATAGTTAATATGGACTCAAACCGAAATAAAAAAAAAACTTCAGTTATAAAATATAAAGTCCAACAATGTATAAAACAGAGTTAAAAGTTACTAGAATAATCATAGACTTCTAAAGAACACGAGCGAAAAATTATGGAGTTTTAAAATAAAGAAATAGTGATTTTTTAAAGAAACTAATTGAATAATCTTAAATTTCTAAAAAATTAAATAAAATAATATACTCCAGTAATCGTGACATTTAATCGAATAATCGTGAATCTAATTAAATAATCGTTGATTTTTTAAAAAAAGTTATTCAAACAATCGCAGAATTTTTATGAATCTAATCGTATAATCCTGAGTTTCTAAAGAATCTAATCGAATATTCGTGGATTCCTTAAAGACTAACGTCCGAATTGATAAAAAATAAAAGCGTTTAATAACAAGATTATTAATAGATTTTCCATACAAAATTTGTTTTATAAACCTCTTGTAACTTTTATGAATTTAAAGGTTAAAATCTAAAATTTTATTCGAGCAATCGTGGGTTTTTAAAGAATCTGGCCAAATAATCGTGAATTCCTAAAGAATATAATCGCACAATCGGGATTTCCTAAGAATCTAAATAAATAATCGTGATTTTAGAACTTGACCAAATAATGGTGGATTTCTAAAAAATATTATCACATATTCGTAATTTCCTAAGAGTCTTACTAAATAATCTCGATTTCATTAGAATCTAATTGAAAAAGTGTGTTTTTAAACAATCGAACAATCGCGGGTTTTAAAAGAATCAAATCGAATAATCGGCGATTTCTTTAATAATAAAAGTCGAAAAAGTTATTTAATCAATTGTGGATTTCTAAAGAATCTGACCGAATAATCGTGGATTTCTAAAGAATATAATCACATAATCGTGATTTGTAATCTAGTCGAATAATCGTGATCTTAAGAATCTAATCAAATAGTCTAAAAATGTTCCTCTAGGCGAAAGGTCTCAAGTCTCAGTATCTTGATCCTGAAATTTAGTTTACAAATTATATCTAAATCCATGTGTATTAATAAATAACATGACTAACTAAAGTCAATAATCTTATGGTGGATGATGAAATTAAACTAATTTTCTAAGAATTCAATAATTTTTCTTAAAAAACAACTCCACAGACGTCCATATTATTCATTTAGTCACTATTTTCTCATCAGTTAATTTTTTTTATCATCAATAAAAAAAAAACCGGAAATACTTACTAAAAACAAAAGAAATACAAACCATTATCTGTTTTTTTTTTCTTCTTATAACTTCACAGGTATCAACTATTCATTTATGATTGGATAGTGGGAAAAGACAAGATGTTTCTGGTTGATTCGCCAATAAGTAGAAGAAAAGATAAACGCCATTTTTTTTTTAATAAAATAATATGTAGAAGAATGTAAGAAAGGAAGATAAAAATTTATACAAGGAGCCTTAATTACTATGAAGTTTTAGAAAATATCAAAATTATTTTAAACAAGTGTTACTTAAGTATACACTTTACTGCAAATGTTAACTGGAGTTTCCAATTATAATTGAGACTATCATAATCATCATCGTTTGCTGTTACGCCCGGTGTGGGACTTAACCTCGTTTATTTTTTAATGGCATTCTGATCTGTTTTGCGCTGACTGTCTCCAATTACTAATTCCATTTACCCTGCATTCATCTTCAATTGCATTTAACCATTTCATTCTAGGACTTCCTCTTGCTCTTTTGGTTTATATTATGCCACGTCAGATTACACTTTCTTGAATAACCCATATAATATTTTTGATATGAATACTATTGATATATAAGAAATTCTGAAATTTTATTGGAATTTACTTAAATATTTTTAACAATTTCTAAATTCTCAATTACCCTAGTAAAAAAGTTTTGATATAATGATATATAATTTGATACAATCATATTAAATTATATATAACTTTTTATATATTCAGATCTAATTTTATCTAAGATATATTGCGGCTCCATTTTATTATCTGAGGTTATACATAAATATATCTGACTTTACGTAATTATATAAATCGATATTAATTTATATAAAATAAGATCAACTGGATTTAATTGGATGTGACCAAAATTCGGATCTAATTGTATCATTTTTAATATTTGTGTATCTAAAATTATACAATTAGATCAATATCTGATCCAACTTGATACAGCCAATTTTAAGATCAAATTAGATCTAAAAAACTTTTTTTTTTACTCGGGTATGTTTTAAAATAGTGCATTTAAAAATTTTTGTTTTATTTAAATATTTTTTTATTTTAAATTTATTTAAAATCAATTAAACAAAATAAAAAAGCTTGTTTCTTAAGTCTTTTGAATGTTTTGTTAACAAACCAAGTATGTGTCTTAAGTCTTTTATGTTTGTAAACAATAACATGCATGTGTCTTAAGTCTTTTGATTTTGCTTGATTTCTTTGACAAAATTTCTTAAAAATATGATTTTTTTTTATTAAATTTCTAAATGATTAATGATTAGAAATGTCAAATGACAGTTTTTGTAAATTATTCAAACCTCTTTTTTAACCCTTAACCTCCGTCACCACCAATAAATGTCCATAAATTGTTATTGTATAAATTTTTTGCAAATCACTGTTTTGTAGGTGGATTAATTGGCAACACAAATATAAACAAACAATACAATTTAAAAGAAAAAAAACATCTAAACATTTAAACCCATTAAGAATATACTATGACTTCTGCTTCTAACTTGTATTTACTAACACCAACAACAATGAAAGAATTTAAAAATCAGGGATGATAAATAAATTTCTCAAACATTTTAGGAATGTATCTTTATAAGCAAACATTTTTATAAATAGAGATATAAATAGGAAAACTACATTTTAAAAAATTAGTCAAATAATCGAGAACTTATAATCACAGAAAAAAAAATATTTGCCAATGAACTAAATTCATAGTATTTATGAACAAATACATAAATATTATGAACTTCTTTCATTAAAATACATAATACAAATACATAAAAATTATGAAATTTTTAATTAAAAAATTTTAAATAGTTCTTAAATTTCACATATTATGATTTATTCATAAATACTATGAAAAATTTTATAAGTATTATGAAAAAGTTAATAAATTGTATGAATTAGTTCATAAATAATATGAAAATCGTTTATTGTATTTTTTTTTTGTGATGGAAGACAAATCTATAAACTTATGTTAATAATCGCGAATTTTTTAAAAAGTTGTTAATTTCTAAAGGAAGAAGAAAATATAAGAAGTTATTCGAATAAATTAGAATTCCTAAAGAATCCAACCGAATAATCGTGGATATCTTAAAAAAAAATCTTAAAAGATATACGAATGAATTTCTAAAGGCCGAAAATTCTTGATAGTGAAATTTCTATAAAATCAAATCAAAATCTAATAGACTACTCATGGAGTTTTAAAGAATTTAATCAAATAATCGTGAATTTCTTAAGGAAAAAAAAACTAAAAAGTTATTCGAATAGTCAAGAATGTAATCGAATAATCGTGGATATTTAAATTAATAAAAAATTAAAACGTTATTCGAATATTATTAAGCAATAAAAATATTAAAAGTTATTCGAACAATCGAGGATTACTCAAGAATATAATCAAATAATCGTGTATTTGTAAAAAAAAGTTTAATCGAATAATCGTGAATTTATTAAGAAATAACAATAAAAAACTTATTCGCATAATATTGGATTACTGAAGAATCTAATCAAATAATTGTGGACTTACATAGAATCAAATCGAATAATGGTGGATTTTTAAAGAAACTCATCGAATAATCGTGAATCCGAATAATCATAGATTTTTAGAGAATCTAATTGAGTAATAGTGGATTTTCAAGGGAAGAAAAAATCTGAATCATCGTGGACTTCCAAAGAACCTGGTCGAATTATTTTAAAAGAATCTGATCGAATAATCGTGGATTTTTAAAGAATCTGATCGAATAATCGCGGAATTTAAACAAATATAATCAAATAATCGTGGATTTTTAAGGACTATTACCGAATAATCGTCGATTTCTAAAGAATCTAATTGTATAGTCGTGGATTTTTAAAGAATCTGATCGAATAATCGTGAAATTTAAACAAATCTAATCAAATAATCGTTGATTTTAAAAAAACATAACCGAATAACCGTCGATTTCTAAAGAATCTGATCGATTAATCGGGGATTTGTAGGGCAAGAAAAAACTGTAATAAGTTGTTCGATTAATTGCGGATTTCTAAAGAATCTAATCGAATAATCGTGGATTCCCAAAGAATCTAATCGAAAAATCGCGTATTTTTAAGAAATCTAATCGTGTATATACAATGGAAAAAAATCGAAATACTTGTTCGAGTAATCAAGAATTTCTAAAGCATCTAATCGAATAATAGTGGATTTCAAATAATTTAATCTGGGATTTATAATGGAAGAAAAAGATCCAATAAGTTGTTCGAGTAATCGTGAATTTCTAAAGAATCTAATTACATAATCGTGAATTCTAAAGAATCTTATGGAGTAATCGTGGATTTCTAAATAATCTAATCAAATAATCGTAGATTTCTAAAGAATCTTATCAAATAATTGTGGATTTCTAAATAATCTACTCGAATAATCGTAGATTTCTAAGGAATCTAATCGAATACTCGTGGATTTCTAAATAATCTAATCCAATAATCGTAGATTTCTAAGGAATCTAATCGAATACTCGTGGATTTCTTTAGATTTAATAGAATAAAGTTTGATTTTTAAAAATCTAATTGAATAATCGAGGATTTTTAAAAAATTTGATTGAATAATCGTGGATTTATAAATAATCCAAACGAATAATCGTGAATTTCTAAAGAATCTAATCGAATAATCGTGAATTTCTAAAAAATATAATTTAATTATCGTGAATTCTACAGAATCTAATCCAATTTTCATGTATTTCAAAGAATATTTTCGAATAATAGTGGATTTTTAAAGAATCTAATCGAATAATCTTGGATTTTTAAAGAACTTAATCGAATAATCGTGGATTTCTAAAGAGTCTAATCGAATAATCGTGAATTTTAAAATAATCTTATCGAATAATCGTCGATTTCTAAAGAATCTTATCGAATAATCGTGGATTTATTAAGAATCTAATTGAATAATCGTAGATTTATCAAGAATCTATTTCAAAAGAATCTAATCGAATAATCGTTAAATTCTTTAAGAATCTAATCAAATAATTGTAGATTTCTTAAGAATATAATCGAACAATCGTGGATTTCTAAAGAATCTAATCGAATAATCGTGGAATTGTAAAGAATCTTATCAAAAATCTAATAGTCATGAATTTATAATCGAATAGTCTTGAATTTATTAAGAATCCTAACAAATAGTCATGGATTTCAAAAAAAAACCTTATCAAAAAATTGTGGATTTCCATGAATGTAAACAAATATTCGTGGATTTCTAAAAAAATCTAATCGTGAAGTTATACTGGATCTAATCGAACAATCGTGGATTGCTAAAGAATTAAATCGAGTACTTGTGGATTTCTACAGAATCTAATCGAATAATTGGGGATTTCTTGGACTCTAATCGAATAATCGTGGATTTGTTAAGAATGTAATTGAACAATCGTGGATTTATGAAGAATTTAATTAAATAGTCGTTGATTTATCAAGAATCTATTTCTAAACAATAGAATAATCGTTGAATTCTAAAGAATCTATTCAAATAATTATGGATTTATAAAGAATATAATCGAATAATCGTGGATTTCTAAAGAATCTAATCGAATAATCGTGGAATTGTAAAGAATCTTATCAAAAAATTGCGGATTTCTGAAAAAATCTAATCGAATAATTATGGACTTCTAAAGAATCTAATCGAATAACTGTGGATTTCTAAAGAATCTTATCAAAAAATCTTGGGTTTCAAAAAATTCTTGGGTTTCGTGGATTTCTAAAAAATCAAATCAAATACTTTTGGATGTCTACGGAATCTTATCGAATAATCGCGGATTTCTAAAGAATCTAATCGAACAATAGTTGAATTCTAAAGAATCTAATCAAATAATTGTGGATTTCTAAAGAATCTAATAGAATAGTCGAATTTTAAAAAAAATCAAATCAAATAATCGTCGAATTTTAAAGAATCTTATCGAAACATCGTGGACTTCTAAAAAATCTAATCAAATAGTCATGAATCTATAAAGAATTTAAACAAAAAGTCGTGGATTTCTAAAGAAACATATCAAAAAAATGTGGATTTCCAAAGAATGCAAACAAATATTCGTGGATTTCTAAAAAATCTAATCAAATACTTGTGAAATTCAAGAATCTATTTCTAAAAAATCTAATCGAATAATCGTTGAATTCTTAAAAATCTATTCAAATAATTATGGATTTCTAAAGAAAATAATCGAATAATCGTGGATTCTAAAGAATCTAATCGAATAATCGTGGATTTCTAAAGAATTTTTTCTAAAAATTGTGGATTTCTAAAAAATCTAATCGAATAATCATGGATTTCTAAAGTATCTAATCAAATAATCGTGGATTTCAAAAGAGTTTTATCAAAAAATCGTGGGTTTCTAAAGAATGTAAGCAAATATTCGTGGATTTCTAAAAAATATAATCGAATACTTTTGGATTTCTACAGAATCTAATCAAATAATCGTGGATTTCTAAAGAATCTTATAGAATAGTCGAATTTTAAAAAAATCAAATCAAATAATCGTCGAATTTTTAAGAATCTTATCGAAACATTGTGTATTTCTAAAAAATCTAATCAAATAGTCATGAATCTATAAAGAATTTAAACAAAAAGTCGTGAATTTCTAAAGAAACTTATCAAAAATTTAAAAATTGCATTATTTTCGAGAATCTAATCGAGTAATCCTTATTTCTAAAGGCGTGATTAGATGAGAGAGAATTCCCCTAGATTTAAAGAAAAAAACAACTCTGTGGTAACTTTTAAAATTGGAATGTCAAATAAAATTTTATTATATATTTTTTATTTACTTTAATTCGGTTTCCAATCTACAAATTATTGACTAAATGTGCGAAAACAAATAATAATACACTCAAAAAAAAAAACTGTAAAGTTAGCAAAAAAAAGCTTGTAAACCTACAAGAAAATTTGCTGATTTTGAACCCACAATTTTTTTGGTAAAGTTAGCAAAAACGTTTTGCTAAAAATTAGTTAACTGAAATTTTTTTTATTTCAACTTAGTTCATACACATTTGAGGGCCCCATTGGGTTCGGACCCGATAGGTCCAGACCCCGATGGGCCTAGACCTACTTGGGTTCCTTAAAAATCGTCATAGTTTTTGATCCAAAATTAGTGTCCGTTTCGCTCTACCTTGCTTAGTTTTTGAGATACGTGATTTTAGGGGACCACCGGGGTTTTGAGAATTACAAAACTCGATAACTTCAAAAATATTACTCGGAGAGCTTTTGATTATTTTGCGGCCTTGTTCTACGTGTTGAGAGCTACAAAAATGCTTTTGGACTTTTTGTTGTGTCGGCAATATTTACCGAGATATGAGCATTTTAAAATTTTCGGGAATGCTAACTTTTTTGGATCCAAAGTTAGGACCCATTAGGGTCCACACATGTGAAGAGGACCGGCGATACTATGGAGATTCTAAGAACCAAAAATGGCCTCCATTTTGCTTTATCTGGCTTAGTTTCAGAGATAGCGCCATTTTAAGTTTTCTGAAAATAAAAAAAAATTTACCATTTATTTTTGCTAATATTAGCAAAAAATCTTGTAAAAATGTTGTCAACTCAATTTTAAATTTAGCAAAAGAAATTACCGCTTAAGGCTGATCCGACTCTTAGCGCTAAAATAATCTACCCTATTATCAGAGACTTTTGGACATCACACTCTCTTCCTGCTGAACTAAGTGAAGGAGTGATAATAAAACTACCCAAGAAAGGAGACTTAACAGAGTGTAAAAATTGGCGGGGTATAACTCTTTTAACCATGATTAATAAGGTGTTAGCGAATATAATCCATGCTAGACTGGCATCATCAATTTCAGCAGATCTTCGAAATGAGCAAGCTGGTTTCAGACCACACCGATCTTGCACCGATCATATCAATAGTCTAAGGATCATAGTGGAACAGTCGGTGGAATGGAGATCTCCATTATACTTGATATTTATCGACTTCGCCAAAGCATTCGATACGATCCACCATCAGGCAATTTGGCACGCACTTCGATGCAAGGGAGTTCCACCTGTGCTAATCGACTTAATCAAAGCTTTGTATGGCAACTCAACAAGTCGAGTACTGCATGAACGCACGTTAAGCAATCCGATTGGTATAAGCACTGGGGCACGACAGGGATGTATCCTATCTCCGCTGTTATTCAATATTGTATTGGATTCAATTATGCAGCAAGCAACCCGAATAAGAAGAGGCATTACATGGGGTATGAATGGTCGATTGGAAGACCTTGACTACGCTGATGATATTTGCCTGCTCGCACATAACTTTACCGACATGTCAGCCAAATTGGATCAGATACATCAGCTAGCATCTGGTGTCGGTCTTCACATTAACTTCGATAAAACTAAGGTTCTACGTATCAATTCCACTAATCTCTCCAAGTTCCGAGTAAACAACATAGAACTCGAGGACGTCCAATCGTTTTGCTACTTAGGAAGTATCATATCAACAACAGGCGGCTCACGTGATGATATTGCATATCGCATAAGGAAAGCAAAACAGTCTTTTGGTGCATTACAAAGAGTATGGAAGTCACCACAAATACATATAAAAACTAAGCTTCGCCTTTTCTCCTCTAATGTTCGCTCTGTCCTGCTATATGGATGTGAGTCCTGGAACTCTACTGCAAGCGACATTCAATCCCTGCAAGTATTTGTTAATCGTTGCTTGCGAAAAATTTTGCGAATATTTTGGCCGAACGTAGTTTCCAACAGAGACCTCTGGCAAAGAACAGGTGAAATACCAATTCGCATAGAAATTGCAAAGAGGAAATGGAGCTGGGTTGGTCATATTTTGAGAAGACCCCATGATGATATATCAAAGATGGCAATTGACTGGAACCCTCATGGCAGCAGAAGAAGAGGTAGACCAGCTAACACCTGGAGAAGGCAACTAGAATCCGAAATTAGCGAAACAAGAAGAACTTGGTCTGAGATCAGACTAATCGCACAGGACAGATCCCAATGGAAGAATTTCGTTACGGCCCTTTGTTCCAACTTGGAACCATAGGAATCAATATATATATATATATAAAAGAAATTACCCAGTTGGCAACGTCCTCGAGCCATCCTCAGTGACGGAGCGATGACATGTCAGAGTCACTGCTGACATCCACAAGACATCTCTATGTACTGGGTAGAGGACAGTTTCATACAAATTTTCAAAATGTCCTCACTCAAAGTCATCAGTGGTCAGGGCTGACCTTCTGGGGACATGTCACCTAAGACTTCTTTGGGGAAATGTCTGACGTAGATCATGCGAAAATACAAAAATTTTTCGTATTTCCTTTAGTTTTCACTTTTATCCATTTTCCTTTATAAATTATCTTTCTCATATTTAGAAAAAACTTTTCGCCTTCTTTAGTCCCAACTGGATTTGAACCTTGAACCTCCAGTTTATTAGTCCCACACCTAACTACCTGTTCCAAACTTTATTTTGAAAATTGTTTGTCTATTTATTACTTTTATTCTACTTGTTAGATTTTGATTTTATTTTAAATAAATCGATAGTATTGCCATCGGTTTTCTTGATAATTGAAGAGTTGCCCAGATTTAAAATTCTAATTTAATATACTGTTATTCTGAAGACATTTCCTTTTAGACGTCTTAGAGGAATTGTCCACACACCTAAAGCAAACATTCAGTGCTGACAATGTTAGGACATGTCATCAAGGATTACCTATGATTTGTCAGAACCTGAAGACATTTCCTCAAGGAATCACTGTGGAAATTTCCTCAGTGACACATTTTCCAACTGGGTGGTAAGCAAAAACAAATATTAAAGAAATGAGCTTTGACACAAAGTCAAACGTATATTACCACAGAGTTGTGTTTTACTTTAAATCTAGGGGTTTTCTCTCCCGTCTAAACGCGCCTTAAAGGTTATTATTTAAAAATCGTGGATTTCTCATAAGTCTAATCGAATAATCGTGGATTTCTAAAGAACCTAATCGAAACACCGTGGATTTTGAAGGAAGAAAAATCTTATATGTTGTTCAAGATTTAAAAAAGGAAGAAACAAATCGAATGTGAAAAAAATAATCTTGGATTTCAAAAAAATCTAATCGTGGATTTCTCAAGAATCTAATCAAATAATCGTGGATTTCTAAAGAAACTAATCGAATTGAAATTTTGAATTAAATTTTAATTGTCCCAAAAAAAAGTAAAATTGTACCACCTCAATCATCTTCGAATTTCTTTCAT
Source organism: Pegoplata infirma (assembly GCA_963921195.1). Lineage (NCBI taxonomy): Eukaryota > Metazoa > Arthropoda > Insecta > Diptera > Anthomyiidae > Pegoplata > Pegoplata infirma. The sequence continues at coordinate 310,570,148 of OY992536.1, read as the reverse complement.
CTGCTAAATTTTTGAAAAATGTACAACAACTTTTAAACAAAAATTACAAAAACAGAAGGTAGTATGAGTAGCTGATCAATGAACAAATGATTTTTTGCGGTTTAACAAAAAAAGGAAACATTTTTTGGTTTATTGTTGTTAAGGCAGCAGCCAGCAGCAGCAGTAATAGAGGCAATAGTGTGTGCAAGGGCACATTTGGATCTATTTCTTCGTAGTCTGTTTGCCAATAAGCACAACATGTGGTCTATGCAACATACACAGCACTATCAATATTACACAGCCTACCTTAGAAGTTATAGTAGTAATAGTAGTCGTAGTTGGCGGAGAGTAATAGAAAAGAAAATACAGAAACCTTCAAAAAGTGCTAACTACTCGTAGTAAGAACACCAACTACAATTTGTGAGAACAATAGCGATTTGCAGCAGTTTAAATAATTTCCTTACTTAGAATATAGTAATGGCCTTTACCACATACAATCAGTACACCAATACACTCACATACACACAATTATCAGTACAGATTTACAAACACTTACAAACAGTTGGTGTGTAGAGCAGTGAAGCAAGCCGGTCGGCGCGGCTGACGGCTGAGTCGCTAAGCCGATATTTTTCCACGAGCCGCGCCGCCGCCGATATCATCGGCTGATCGGCGGCTCAAACTCCAGCCGATTTTGGCGGTTTTGAAATTAAAAAGAGCATATTCCTCAATTTTGTTCCATTTGGATATTAAAATTTCTAAAGGTCATATTGGAATTCAAAAAAGTCCATAAAATATAGAAATCTAAGAGAGAATTACAATTTCTGAATGACTATTGGCCTTTTCCAAATTTCAAATGAAATTTCTAGGTTTCAATACTTTTTTCTAGATTTCATTTGAATTTCAACTAAACTTTTCTCAAATTTAACTGCGATTGCTGAATTTTAATTGTCTGTTTTATTTGTGTTTTATATTGTTGGGCTTTATATTTTATAATTTAATAGGTATATTAGTTCGGTTTGAGTCCTTATTATTTCTGAGAAATAATAACTCTTGTTTACAAATTAAAAAAAAATTTGCGATCCACGGCACTTTGCATTTATTTTCCATGTAAAATCTTACGCAAAATCCGAAAATGTTTTAATATTTGAAAAGTTTATGTAAAAGTTATTCATATCTTTTTTATTCAAATTCCCAATAAAATTACCTAACTTTTGCAAGAAATCCGGAATCGGTACGATCAAGGAAACCATCAGGATATTGTAAGGAAGTTCAAAATATACTTTTTATGGTTATATCCTTATAAGTATCCGAAGTTTGCAAGAAATTTCCTGTTCAAAACAGATGTGTTAAATAGACACTCCAATAAAAAGAAAATCTAAAATCCATTAAGTATATCCTGAAATATTTGCAAAATAAGTCAAAATATTGAACCAAATTTGAATATTTTTTTCATACATTTGTTCGTACCAATTTTTATGATTTTTTTGGTAAAATTAAAAAAAGAAGATTAAATCACATTTCCTAAAAATGTTTGCCTCCTAAAAACGAATCTGACACCAAAAAATTGTATCAAATCGCCTTCTCGAGATGTAGCCATTTTTAATTTTTGTGGACCAAGTTCAAATAAATAAAAATATGAATAACTTTAACATACACTTTTTCAATATTAAAAAAAATTTTCGTTTTGAGCGCTTAGTCCACAAAAAATGAAAATGCCTATTTCTCGAGAAGGCGATTCGATACAACTTTTCTGATGACAGATTCGTGTTTAGGAGGCCAAAATACTTTAGAAAATGTATCCAACATGTCTGTGCAAAAACCGTGTAGAGTAGTGTTAATGTTTATATATTTTTAACGAAAATAGTAGTTAACTTTAATTTTTTTAAATACTTTTTTTGTGATTTCGTGTTATATGGCGTTCACACTTGCGACCTTAAACAAGTTGTTCAACAAAACACCAGTAACAGAATAAAAACGTAATGGACAAGGAACAAAGACTTTTTTAAACATCTCACTCTTAAACACTTCAAAACAGCCAGTGAACCCCGTATTATACACTCCGCATCATAACTATAGCCGCATTGCATTTTTCGGTTTATTTAATGTTCAAGAAGTATTTTTATGAAACCTATTATGGTATATTACCGTGTTATAACAGTTCTCTTGTTTTTGTAAATTTGAGCCATCAGCTGTTTGAATTGAGAAAACGGCGACCTATAACTGTATTTCTCAGTGTTTCATAACTATAGCCGCATTTCAATAAAATCAGTTGAAATGAGTTCAAGTCAAAGTTTCGTGGCCAAATTAATTTTTTTTTTGGTAAAATTCGTTCCTCTACTAATTTTTAAACAAAATGCCACGTGGTAAATTTTTAAATGAAGTCGAACAAGTGAGAGTGTTACATTCGGCTGTGCCGAATCTTTTATACCCTCCGAAATGTAAAAAAAAAAAATCCAGGGGCGTTTTTTTTGGGGGGGGGGGTCGTGAGAGACGTTAGGGGGCACCTTCCCCTTGCGATTTTTAACTTCTTCTGAGATAAGAATGTTGCATTTGCTTACCAAAAGTACAAAAATCTCTGCAAAAAATGCGTTTTTTCTTGGGTTGGTTTAGTTCTCCAAGGGGGAACTTTTTTCCCCTTGGTCCGATTTTGCCCATTTCCGAACTTAACCTGCCTAGGAATATAAGACATATTCGTGCCAAACTTCGGAAGTCTAGCTCTTTTATTTTGGACTGTATCGTGTCCTCTACAGACGGACAGACGGAAAGACGGACAGACGGACGGACGGACATCGCTAGAATGTCTTAGAATCGATCACTGATCAATAAAATATATACTTTATGGGGTCCTAGACCAATATTTGGATGCGTTACACATGGAATGACAAAGTGAGTATACCCCCATACTGTGGTTGGAGGGTATAAAAAGTCAAAATTTTAGCCTTTTTAGAATGTGGTTTAAGTTATCGCGAAATTGGACGAAAAATTAAGCGATCTGACAAAGTTATCCGAAATTTTGTAAAAAATAAAAGTGGATACGGAATGAACAAAACAGGGGGTCCAAAAAAAAGCTATCTGAGAGAGATCAACGCCGTATTAACAAAGCTGCTAGCAAATCTATGAAAACTCTTTCGCAGATTGGTATTGAATGCGGGTTGAATGTGTCCAATTCTACAATAAGTAGAGTCTTAAAGGAGTCTGGAATGATAACAAGACTTTTATTTTTTACAAAATTTCGGATAACTTTGTCAGATCGCTTAATTTTTCGTCTAATTTCGCGATAACTTAAACCACTTTCTAAAAAGGCTAAAATTTTGCCTTTTTCGACTTCATTTAAAAATTTACCATGTGGCATTTTATTTAAAAATTAATAGAGGAACGAATTTTACCAAAAAATAAATAAATTTGGCCACGAAACTTTGACTTGAACTCATTTCAACTGATTTTATTGAAATGCGGCTATAGTTATGAAACACTGAGAAATACAGTTATAGGTCGCCGTTTTCTCAATTCAAACAGCTGATGGCTCAAATTTACAAAAACAAGAGAACTGTTATAACACTGTAATATACCATAATAGGTTTCATAAAAATACTTCTTGAACATTAAATAAACCGAAAAATGCAATGCGGCTATAGTTATGATGCGGAGTGTATGTATGTTTTTTAGTTTTGTTTAAATTTTTTTTTGTTCGGAAGGGGGGGGGGGGGGTGCTTTTGCCCACCCCAGAATAATGGCCTAGATACGCTTATGTCTACACCACTCTATGGTACAGGGTACAGATGGTCGCGTGAGTGACTTTTGACTCACTCTCACGAGTACTCACACAAACTTCACTCACACTCACGAAACTTTTTTTTATAAAAAAAAACTTTGCTTTTTTTGGAATGAAAGAAAATATAAAGAGAAAATAAAGCACGCAAAAAAAAACGACTCACGCAAACTCACTCACGCAATTTGTTTCCACTCACTCACAACCACTTGAGTAAAATTGAGTTTCAGTCACACTCAAGCGTGAATCACGCACAAATCTGCTCATGTGCCCATCTCAAGTACAGGGTATTATGAGTTTGTCTTAATGTTTGTAACTATCCAAAATATTGGTCCTAAACCAAACTTCAAGTATAGCGATCGATTTAGAATCACTTTCTGGGTCGATTTAGCGATGTCCGTCCATGTAAACATAGTGAGCACGATACAGGTCGCAATAATCAATTAATTTGACTGAAATTAAGTTTATGCTTCCTTTTTCCCAAGGAAGAAGCCTCTTGAAATTAAAAAAAATAATCGGTCCATGTTTTGACCTAGCCCCCATACAAACGCCCCCCAAATTTGGCTAACATTACTTTTATACCCGTAATTTAACAGGTGTTGAGAAACATTCCCCAAAATACAACACTTATTTATTTATTACCTTTTTTGAAGTTTCAAATTTTCTAAATACATAAAAGCTTTACTCTCTTTTGGTTTATATAGAATCTTTACTCTCTTTTGGTTTATATAGAATCAACAAAATGAATTGTTCTTTTTCTTGCTAAGTTTTTTTATACGCGCTCAAGCATACAGTCCGCATTCGGAATATTTAAAAACAAATTATAATTTAATAAAAAGCAATTATAAACTTGTGAAAAATATAACCAAAAGAAATTCGTGTTTTATTCAGAAACATAATGATCCTTCTCACCAAATCGTGAACGGAGTGACAATTCGGGTTCTTTTTAAGAAAGAAGAAAAAGAAAAATCGTAACGCGTGTGAAAAAATTCACTACAAATTGTGTAGTCGGCATTGAAAAGACAGTTGGACTTTTATTGGTATTGAGTGACTAGTAGCTCCATTGGACTCTAGTCACTATATTCGTATCGGTCTCGTGAACGTTAGTGGTTTCGTGGTAATTGACATTCGGGTGCTCCGCTGGACACAGTCAATAACATTTATATCGGTTCCGGGAAAAGCATTATTGTGAAAACATTAAAACAACAACAACAAGGAAATTTGTCGCAATAATCGAAAAGAAAAAACAAATACAGTGAAAAAGAAAAGAACAAATACAGTGAAAAAGAAAACACTGCAAGTGAAACAACAACAACAACAGAATCGGCGAAAATCAAAACCTAATGCGTGAAGAGAAAATATTGTGCTCGTTAGGGGTGTGGCCTAAAATTATTTAAAAATTTAAACGGTCGTTTGTTGAATTGAAATAGAACTCGGGAGAGAAAGCTTTTCTGTGAATTTGTCTGGATACGTTGTTGATCATATCGTTATAATAGGTTTATACCAATACATGCACAATAGAGAAAAGCTTTTCTTTAAATCGTTTGTTTGTAAAGGGCTCGCTCTATTTATTGCAAATGCGTAGACCTTTGTGAATAGTGACGTCATCGTAAAATTCGTGATGTTGTAAAGGCAGGAGTATTCGTGTTGCGAAGAAACGTTGCAGCTACCAAATTTTAAATTTATGATTAAACAGAACGAGCACGGTAGGCGACGCAAGGTAATAAATAATCAAATATTATTTTGGATAATTAAATTATAACTCTACGGAACGCGAACGGCAAGCGCCAGGCGACAAAATTTGGTGATAATTGCTTGTAAGTAGTATATTTTAATTTTTACTGATTTATATGATGTCTGCGGACATGAAGGCTGTGCAGTTGCAGCGGCGGATGGAAAAGGGTACAATCACTCGTACTCTGACCTACGCACAAAATCCTCCACAGGAGGTTACCGTGAAACTGGTTACATCCAAACTTTACCGTTTAGAAACTGCGTGGTTGTCCTTAACGGAGCATACTAAAAAATTATACGAATTTCATGATGAAGATGGTTTCATCGATCCTGAACAGGATTTTGTAGAGTATGAGGAGAAATTTATTTCTGCTAGGAGTTTGCTCGAGGAGTTGTTGCCTGCTCAGGATGAGATAAACTTGAACAATCAGAACGTAGTATTTGCTAGACTGGCTGAACAGCAGTCTACATTGAGTGAGCAACATGCCTCGTTGTTACAACGTCTCGACACACCAGCAAATGATAATCGCGGTCGGGATAACGATTTGCCAAAGATCCGAATCGAACCATTTTCGGGTGATTACAAAGCTTGGCCGGCATTTAAGGATATTTTTGTTAGCGCCGTTGATTCTAGGCCAAATTTATCGAACATTCAGAAATTTCATTATTTGAAATCCGTTTTGAAGGATGATGCTGCAGATCTTATTAAGCACATGCAGATTACGGATTTATCGTATGATACTGCTTGGGAGCGACTCAGGGAAAGATTTGATCGCCCTCGACATATTGTAAATGCGTATATAGAAAACTTTATGACCTTACCCTCAGTTAAGGAGGCGAATGCTGTAGGTTTGCGTAGGATATCGAATGTTTCAAATGAAGTTGTTAGAGGGTTAGAGGCCATTGATTTTACCGAACGTGATCACTGGTTAATTTACATACTAAGGGGCAAAATAGATTTGGAGACTGAAATGGAATGGGCAAAGGAAAGTCGTGGTCTTGATAAGCCTTCCATATCCACATTTTTAAAGTTCTTAGACCAACGTTGCGAAGAACTGGAACTAGGAAAGAAGCCTCAAACCGGATCCGCTGGCTCTAGGCAAAAATCATCTACGTCAATGCTGGCTACGAGCAATCAGCAACAATGCGGTGATTGTGGCTCTGGGGATCACAGTATCCACAAGTGTCCCAATTTTTTATCGTTATCCGTCGAAAAACGTCGTTTACGCGTTAAGGAAAATTCCCTATGCTTTAATTGTTTACGTAAAGGGCACACTGTTTATGCCTGCAAATCACAAAACAAGTGTCGCACTTGTCAACGAAATCATCATACTCTGGTTCATTCACCACCGCCCCCTTCTACTTCTCGTCAACTAAATGGGTCTACAGGGCTCTCTACTTCTAATTTGGCTACATCGGAGCCAGAAGACGACGATCCTGTATCGTTAAATTCTGTCGTTTCGCAACCCAGCGCTGCAAAGCTCATGAAGAATCTTAATCATATTCTACCAACAGCCTTGGTGAATGTTCGCAATCACGAGGGCAACTTTGTGGCTTGTCGTGTCTTACTTGATACGGCATCGGAATTATCGTACATTACTGACGATTGCTTGAAGCGTTTAGGTTTACCCCGTACTAATTCTCGAATTGCACTTTCTGGAATCTCATCGGTTAAGGCGGAGACTACGCGCGGTCATAGTATTGTACACCTCAAATCCAGAAATTCGCAGAATTCATTTGATGCCCAAGTTCATATATTGGGACGTATAACTTCGTCACTACCACGATCTACGATCACAAATTATGATCCCAGCAAATTTGATAACGTTTTACTTGCTGACCCAAAATTTTATGCCTCATCGCCAATTGATATCCTCCTCGGTGCTGATTATGTTTGGGACATTTTTACCATGAATAAATTGTTTGATGATCAGGGAAATACGATCGCCATTTCCACTATTTTTGGTTGGGTGGTTACATCGGTAATTTCGTCGCGTCCACAGCAAGCATCTACTCTACTTACACTTGTTGACATCGATCAATCATTGCGTTCCTTCTGGGAAATTGAGGAATGTAATTTTGCTAAAGAGGATGATGATTCGAGAATCGTGGAACAACATTTTCAATCTACACATACCAGACATACCGACGGAAAGTATATTGTGGAACTTCCATTTAAGCAACAGAACGTAACGTTTGCTGACACTTTCAACGGTGCTTTATCTCGTTTTTATGCTACCGAACGAAGACTTAATAGAAATCCAACACTAAAGGAAAAATACATAACATTCATGCAAGATTATCATCGCTTGGGACATATGCGTAAACTTTCTCCTGAGGAAATCAGCGTGCCAGATGATCGAGTATTCTACCTGCCTCATCATCCTATTGTGGGTACCAAGATCAGAGTGGTGTTCGATGGATCCTTCCAAGATGCCGCTGGGGATTCGTTAAATGATAGACTACACATCGGTCCTTCCATCCAACGGAACTTAGTTGCCGTCTGTCTTCGATTCCGTCTACATGAATTCGTATTTTCGGCGGATATCGTTAAAATGTTTCGCCAAATTTGGGTGGCGGAGGACCACCGCAATTTTCAAAGAATTCTGTGGAGAGAAAACCCTGATGAACCTCTTGGACATTACCAATTGTGCACAGTAACATATGGAACTGCCTCCGCACCCTTCTTATCGGTAAGAGTACTTGAACAAATTGCCGAGGATTACAGGGAATCCTATCCAAATGCATCAAAAGTTGTACTTGAAGACTTCTACGTCGACGACGTTTTGACTGGTGCCTCATCCGAACGCGAACTTGTTGCTAAGCGGGATGAACTCATCGAATTGCTATCGAAAGCCGGACTTGAGTTAAGTAAATGGGTATCGAACAGTGAAGTGCTCGCAACGGAAAATCAGGATAAACCCGGGTTTCTTAGACAGGATGAAGGTGACTCGACAAAGGTGCTCGGTATTCATTGGTATCCGACTGAGGATGTGATTGGGTACAAGATGTTATTAGAAAATTCGGAACATGCTACTAAGAGAAGAGTTTTATCTGACGTCGCTCGGATCTTTGATCCACTCGGACTTGTATCACCTGTTGTCATAAAATTTAAAATTTTATTCCAGGAGTTGTGGCTTCTGAGTCTTGAGTGGGATGACCCACTACCCCAAAATTTGGCCAACATCTGGATCAAATATAGGAATGATCTACATAATCTTGACAAGTTGAAATTGCCCCGGTTTGTTCCAAATGCTAACAAGGAAATTGAATTGCATGGTTTCAGTGACGCTTCTATGAAGGCGTACTCTGCTGTTGTTTATCATCGTATGGAAGACGATGATGGAAATGTGCACGTTTCCTTGATTGCTTCGAAGACTCGTGTTTCACCATTGAAGCAAATTTCACTCCCCAGATTGGAGTTATGTGGAGCGTTACTTCTCACACGATTGATTAAATCAATTATTTCAGCGCTACCACAGAAGGACATCAAAATCTACGCATGGTGCGATTCCACCGTGGTACTATCGTGGTTGTCTATGCAGCCAATTAAACTTAAAACATTCGTAGGAAATCGTACCTCTGAAATATTGGAAACTTTGCCTCGAAGTGTGTGGAAGCACGTCAATTCAAAGGAAAACCCAGCAGATTGTGCCTCTCGTGGTTTAATGGCCGATCAACTACTCAATTTTGAACTCTGGTGGACAGGTCCCTCCTTTTTAAGGCACGGGGAAGATGAACGTGAAAAACAATTTGACAACTCCACATATGACGATGATGTACAATCGGAGATGAAAAAGGACAATTTAAAATCAACTACTTGCATAACTACAAAAACTCTAACCTCTGTCCAAAAGATTGAAGCTCATCAACAACAACATCCTTTGGAACAACTACTACGAAAAGTATCAACCTGGTGGAAATTTGTACGGGTCACCGCATACGTCAAACGGTTTATCGCCTGTCGCGTACGAAAAATTAAGAATCCCTCAACATTTTTAACATCTCATGAAATTGAACAGGCTCGAACAACGGGTCTTAAAATGGCACAAACACTGTTTTCGACGGAGGTAGAATCTTTAACACGGGAAGGAAAGCTGAACAACAATTCTAAATTGGTAAAATTATCACCATATGTTGATGATCGTGGATTATTACGAGTCGGTGGCAGAATTTGTAATTCGGAACTTTCTTCCGAAGTCCAACATCCTATAATTCTTCCGAAGAAGCACCGAATTACTCAACTTATACTTAATGAGGAACATTTGAGGAATTTACATCCTGGTGTATCTGCACTATTTGTTATCGTTCGACAACATTACTGGATTCTCGGAGCTAGGAACCTAATCCGTGAACTTACACACAAATGCTTGAAGTGCTTTCGACAAGCTCAACATACAACACGACAGCGAATGGCTGATCTTCCGGCAGTGCGGGTCAGACAGGCCTTTCCTTTTCAAAACACCGGATGTGACTACGCTGGTCCATTCGTGCTAAAGATGCACAAGGGACGAAACCCCAGAACCTCCAAGGGATATATATGCCTATTCGTGTGTATGGTAACATCTGCTATACATTTGGAGTTAGCAACTGATTTAAGCACAGACTGTTTTTTATCTGCTCTACGCCGCTTCATGGCACGTCGCGGTAAATGTTCTAATATCTTCAGTGACAACGGCAAAAACTTTGTTGGAGCCAAACGTAAACTCAATGAAATGTATCAACACCTTCAAGCTGAAGATCATAATGAAATCATCACTCAAACTTTAGCTAAAGAGGGCATCAACTGGACTTTTATTCCACCTTACTCACCACACTGGGGTGGTATATGGGAATCGGGCGTACGCTCGGTCAAACTACATTTACGCCGTGTTATTGGCTCAACTACCCTGACGTTCGAACAGATGCATACACTCCTTGCTCAAGTGGAAGCTGTCGTCAACTCTAGGCCACTGGGGTTCGCCCCAGACACCGATACTAATTATCTTTCTCCTTCTCATTTTTTAATAGGCAGGCCAACTACTATGGTACCCGAGGGTGACCTTACTAATATTAACACCAATCGACTTGACTATTGGCAGAACATACAGTGCATGTACCAAGGGTTTTGGAAGAAGTGGAGTAATGAATATCTGACCTCCCTACAGCACAGACCGAAATGGTGCAACAATGAGCCAAACATTGAACTTGACAACCTGGTACTCGTCAAGGAGGATAACACTCCACCTGCTACCTGGATCACAGGCCGTGTTATTGAAACATTTCCTGGAAATGATGGCTTAATCCGCGTAGTGAAGTTAACAACCGCTAGAGGAACGATGACCAGACCTATAACTAAGATTGCGAAGCTCCCTATATTCTGAAACAGTGTTTCAGGGCCGGTCGGGATGTTGAGAAACATTCCCCAAAATACAACACTTATTTATTTATTACCTTTTTTGAAGTTTCAAATTTTCTAAATACATAAAAGCTTTACTCTCTTTTGGTTTATATAGAATCTTTACTCTCTTTTGGTTTATATAGAATCAACCCCCTTTTTGTAATGTGAAAATGAATTGTTCTTTTTCTTGCTAAGTTTTTTTATACGCGCTCAAGCATACAGTCCGCATTCGGAATATTTAAAAACAAATTATAATTTAATAAAAAGCAATTATAAACTTGTGAAAAATATAACCAAAAGAAATTCGTGTTTTATTCAGAAACAACAGGTATCCTTTCGAAATTTAGCATGTGAATAAAGAAATACCCCAAAAATAACATATTTTGTAATCATATATTTGGAATGTTTCCAAATTATAAAGAAATCTGACCATTTCTACTTGTTGTCCCCACACTAACAAAAGAGCTAACTTAATTTTGGGATACTATTTTCTTCAAAATAGTTCATAAATTTTACCACAATTTAGTAAAATTTAACTAAATGTTTAGAAATTTAGAAAAGTTTGGAAACTTTCTACCCATTAGTTTATCATATTTATCTTCTTAGATTTAAGAAAGTTTTTTTTTCACTACTTTAGTAAATTTTTTAAAAGTTGAGAATTTTTTTTAAAAAACATAAAATGGCGATATCTAAATTAAAAACTAAGATTTCAAACCGAAAAAAGCTTGTTGAGTGGTGTAATTAGACCATTCTTGGACTCAAATTAAGTTTGTGCACTAATTAAAGATGCCACAAAATATAGATCCAATCGGTTCATGTTTGGACTTCGGACACATTTTCCGGAAAACACTGGTGTAGGGTATAAGGTCGGTCTTGACCCACTATAATTTTCTTACTTGTTACCATAACTCCAATAAAATGGTAATTAAACCATTAATTGATCGACCACTTGTTCGGTAGGGTATCGTGATTAATATGCCTAGATTTAGACCGTTTTTTACTATACAATAGCGGCGCAGCCGAATTTTTTTTTCAGTCGCTCTGTTCTAAAAAAAACGCGGCGCGCAGCCGTAACGCCGCCGCCGCCGAAAATTTTTGCTCTTCAGCCGCCGCCGAAAATTTTGCATCGGCTTGCTTCACTGGTGTAGAGTTGTTATGGTACATTATTACTTGCAGTTTTTCTTTTTATTATTTTCTTTAGCTGCTGCAGTTGCATGTTGTGCATTTTTAAGACTTGTTCCTTTTACTATATTGTAGTTGTATGTGTTTTTTTTTTTTTCAATGATACCGGCAACTATGTTTGGGATCAAAAGCCCTTTTTAATGTTGCCTTTTTTGACAAATGTCCTCGATTGTACTAATGCCAGTAACTTTTAGTTACAAATACAAAAAAGAAAGAAGTACATGTAGTTTCCCCAGTTCGTCTGTCTGTTCTACTGTCTGTCCGTTTCTCCGTCAGTTTAGTATTTTTGTCTGTTGCAACTATCTTTGAAAAAAGAAAAAAAAGTCATATCTGATTTGTATTTTTTGATGGCACATAAATGTTTTTGTGCGGTCGCTGTTATTTAAATAGTCTTTTGTGATAATTTGTAAATGTTTATGTTTTGGTTGTGATGCCTCTGGTATTATTATTATTGTTGTTAAATGCGGTGGACAACAAATAAATATTTTATATACACACACGCACACACATGTACCACGGAGATGGTAAATTGGGATAAATGTACTATTTTTGGAGCAATTTAAAAAGTACTTTTTTGGAAAAATTAGAAACAGAAAAGTGGGGGCAGAATATATCCATTGTTTTTCTGAAATACACTTTAATTGTAACGAGTTTGTCAATATTTTTAACAGAAAATAATTTTTCTTGTGGATTTATAAAGAAATAATTTTAATTGAATAACCATGGATTTCTAAAGAAATTATTTTATTCGAATAATCGTGGATTTCTAGAGAAGTAATAATAATTGAATAACCGGGAATTTCTAAAGAAATAATTTAAGTCAAATAATCAATTTCTAAAGAAATAACTTTAATCGAAAAATCGTGGATTTATAAAGAAATAAATTTAATCGAATAATAGTGAATTTCTAAAAAAATAATTCAAAATAATTAATTTTATTCGTGGATTTCTAAAAAAATATTTTTAATCGAAAAATCTTGAATTTCTAATGTGATAATTGTAATAGAAAAATGGCTGAATTCTAAAATCACTTTAATCGAACAATCGTTAATTTCTAAAGAAATAATTTTAATCGAAAAATGTTGAATTTTTAAAGTAATAATTATAACAGAAAAATCGCTGAATTCTAAAATCACTTTAATCGAACAATCGTTAATTTCTAAAGAAATAATTTTAATAGAAAATTGACGGATTTCTAAAGAAATAATGTTAAACGAAAAATCGTGAATTTTTTTAATCGTAAAATCTTGAATTTGTAAAGTAATAATTGTAATAGAAAAATCGTGGAATTCAAAAATAACTTTAATCGAGTAATCGTTGATTTTTAAAGAAATAATTTTAATACAAAATTCACAGATATCTAAGAATTCTAGTCGAATAATCGTAGACTTCTTAGAGTTGTAATGAAATACTCGAATGTAAATTACATACAAATAATAATGTAATGAATAATCATAGATTTCTATGAATTGTAATCGAATAATCGTAGACTTTTTAGAGTTGCAATCAAATAATCATAGATTTCTATGAACTGTAATCGAATAATCGTAGATTTCTGAAAAAAAATTTTAGTCAAATAATCGTAGACTTCTGATGAAATAATTTTAATCGAGTAATCGTAGATTTTTATCGAGTAATCGTAGATTTTTAGATTTCAGAGTTGTAGTCGAATAGTCGTACGTTTCGGAAAAAAATATTTTTAATCGAATTATCGTAGACATCTGGAGAAATAATTTTAATCGTATAAGCGTAGATATCTTAAAATTTTAATCGTGTAATCGAATAATCGTAGATTTCTGAAAAAAATATTTTAATCAAATAATAGTAGACTTCTGGAAAAATAACTATAATCGAATAATAGTAGTTTTTTTTTAATTATAATCGTAGATTTGTAAGAATTGTAATCAAATACTCGTAGATTTCTAAGAATTTTATTCAAATAATCGTAGATTTCTTAAAAAAAATATTGAAATAATTGTAATCGACTAATCGTGGATTGCTAAAAAAATAATTTTACTAGAATCGCTGATTTTTAAAGAAATAATTTTAAAAAAATAATTGCGGATTTATAAAAAAAATAATTTTAACTGATCGTGAATTTCTAAAGAAATAATTTTAACCTAATAATCGTTGATTTCTAAATAAATAATTTTAAGCGAGTAATTGTGGATTTCTAGAGAAATCATTTTAATCGAATTATCGCGGGTTTCTAAGAATTGTAATTAAGTAATCGCATATTTCTGAGAATTGTAATCAAGCAATCTCCAGAAACAATTTTCTGGACCCACAATCGCGTGTTTCTAAAGAAAAAATTTTAATCAAATAATCGTGGATTTCTAATAAGTTAAATAAGTTAAATCGAATAATAGTGGATTTCTCAAGAAATAATTTTTATCATATAATCGTGGATTTCTAAAGAAACAAGTTTAATCTAATATTTGTGAATTTCTAAAGAAATAATTTTATTCCAATAATCATAGATTTCTAAAGAATTAATTTCAATCCAATAATCGTAGATTTTTAAAAAAATAATTTTAGTAGAATAATCGCAGATTTCTGAAAAAATGATTTTAAACGAATAATCGCAGATATCTGAAAAAATAATTTTAATCAAATAATCGCAGATTTCTAAAAAATATGTTTAATCGAATAATCGCAGATTTTTGAAGACATAATTTTAATCGAATAATCTCAGATTTCTGAAAACATAATTTTAATCGAATAACCGTGGATTTATAAAGAACTTATTTTAATCGTGGATTTCCTAATCAAATAATTGTGGATTTCTAAAGAACTTATTTTAATGGTGGATTTCCTAATCAAATAATTGTGGATTTCTGAAAAAAATAATTTTAATCAAAAAATAGTGGATTTCTAAAGAAATAATTTTTACCGAATAACCGTGGATTTCTAAAGAAATAAATTTAATCGAATAATAGTGGATTTCTGAAGAAATAATTTTAATCGTGGACTTCTGAAGAAATAATTTAAATCGTGGATTTCTGAAGAAATAATTTAAATCGTGGATTTTTAAGAATTTTAATCGTGGACTTTTTAAGAATTTTAATCGTGGATTTTTAAGAATTTTATTCGTGGATTTTTAAGAATTTTAATTGTGAATTTTTAAGAATTTTAATCGTGAATTTTTAAGAATTTTAATAGTGAATTTTTAAGAATTTCAATCGTGGATTTCTTAGAATTTCAATCGTGGATTTTTAGGAATTTTAATCGTGTATTTTTAAGAATTTTTATCGTGGATTTTTAAGAACTGGAAGAGAGTTGCAATAGAATAATTGAAGAATTGTAATCGAACAATCGAATAAATATGATTTGTAATAAAATAATCGTAGATTTCTGAAAAAAATATTTTAATCGAATTCTCGAAATAATTCTAATCGAAAAATCATAGATTTCTAAGAATTGTAATAGAATAATCGTAGATTACTAACAATTTTAATCGAACAATCAAAGATTTCTATGATTTGTAATCGAAAAATCGTAGAATTCTAAGAACTATAATCGAATAATCGTAGATTTCTAAGAATTTTTATCGATTAATCATAGATTTCTAAAGAAAAAATTTTAATCGTAGATTTCTAAGAATTTTAACCGTGGATTTTTAAGAATTTTAATCGTGTATTTTTAAGAATTTTAATCGTGGTTTTCTAAGAACTTTAATTGTGGATTTTTAAAAATTTTAATCGTGGATTGCTAAGAATTGTAATCGTGGATTTTTAAGAATTTTAGTCGTGGATTTTTTAAGAATTTTAATCGTGGATTTTTAAGAATTTTAATCGTGGATTTGTAAGAATTTTAATCGGGGATTTTTAAGAATTTTAATCGTGGATTTTTAAGAATTTTTATTGTGGATTTTTAAGAACTGGAAGAGAGTTTCAATAGAACAATTGAAGAATTGTAATCGAACAATCGAATGAATTTGATTTGTAAACAAATAATCGTAGATATCTGAAAAAATATTTTAATCGAATTCTCGAAAACCTCTGGCGAAATAATTCTAATCGAAAAATCGTAGATTTCTAACAATTGTAATCGAATAATCGTAGATTACTAACAATTTTAATGGAACAATCAAAGATTTCTATGATTTGAAATCGAAAAATAGTAGAATTCTAAAAACAACAATCAAATAATTGTAGATTTCTATGAATTGTTATCGATTAATCCTAGGTTTCTAAAGAAAAAATTTTAATCGTAGATTTCTGAAAAATAATTTTAATCGAATATTCGTAGATTTCTGAAAATAATTTTAATCGAATATTAGAAGATATTCTTAAGTATTTTAATCGATAATCGTAGATTTCGAAAGCATACAAATTTTAATCATAGATTTTTGAAAAAAAAAATTAAACGAATGACCGTATTTTCCTAAGAAGTGTAGTCGAATTGTAATCGAATAATCGTAGATTTCTAAGAATTGTATTGAAATACTCATAGATTTCTAAGAATTGTAATCAAATAATCGTAGATGTCTAAGATTTGTAATCGAATAATCGTCGATCTTTTTCTTTTTTCAGAAGTCCAAGATTATTTTATGGAATTTTAAGATTGTTTATTTCTTTTAGAAATTCACTAATAGTTGACGAAGTTTTAGATTGTTCTTTCATTATATTCCTTTAAAAATCAATGAGTCTTCGATTCCTTTCTCGATTATTTAAATATTGGGTTTGATTAAAATTCGATGATTGCTTGACTATATTCTTAAATTATCTTCACTTAAAAATTCACAGATATTTGTCAAATTAAAAAATTTTGTACCGATTATTCAACTAATGCCTTTATGATACCTGCTTTTTTCAAGTTACTTGTTGCTGCATTTATTAGGGTTTTTCTATGGGAATTTCGATAAATTCAAAATTTTTGGTTGAAGTTATCGAAATTTTTATAGAAAAACCCTAATAAATGCAGCAACAAGCAACTTGAAAAAAGCAGGTATCATACGCACTTAAGAAAGCCATTATTATTTAACTGAATCTTACGATTATTTCTTAATTTTGTCCAGTCCACGCTTGTATGTTATTTAGCCAAGTTATTTCTTTTCTTCCTCTACTAGGCCTTCCTTCAACATTTGTTCGCGTAATTTTTTCTAACAATTTGTATTTTGGGTTCCTCATAATGTGGCCCAGATATGCTGTTTTTTGCTTCTTTATGGTGACTATAAGCTCTCTACTCCGGTGCATTTGACTGAGTACTTCTCGGTTCGAGAAATACTTCGGTGCATTTGACTTATCCTATCAAATTTTATATATTGGTTTTGGTCATCTAAAAATTCAACCGAATTACATTTGAATTTTGTTAATTTTATAATTTGTTGATTATATGTAAATTTTATAATTTGTAATCTCTTGAAATGTTGGTACCTTTAAAAAGTACTTTTAATTAGTACTCATTCCATCTCTAACCTCACCCATATAAAAATTAACATTGTTTTTGGTCAACTAAATGGTTCTTTGACACATTTCGTACTCTCTTAACCGTTCCCGTTGGTGTTTATGTTGTTTTAGATTGTACGCCTATTGTTCTCCTTTTAACCTTTTCAATTTTTCTGTTTTATTTAATTTTTAGTTGTCATTGTTCGGTTTATGTTTTAGTACCGTTGTATTTTGTGCGTGAGTCTGTGTGTGTTTTCCTTTTGGTCCTCCCGTCTGCAGCAGTTTCGACAAATTTCCTTGGAATTCTTTTAATATTTATGCTGCTGCTGCTACTGTGACACTATCGATTCCCCAATGACAATTTAGTAAAATTTATGAGACTTAAATGGAAGAGAGATAATAATGGTACTTTAGGCATAAAAACAACAACAAAATATCTCCCAGTTGTGGTTATTGTTTTATAAAACGGAATTTGAGATTTATCGTTATTAACTCTCTAATTTAGGAATTCTTTTTTTATCATTTTAACAAAATCAAACGGATGTTCAACTAAATTAATCGTAGTCGATGTCAAATGATATTGAAAGTATTTACAGAATTTTTTGAAAATGAAAGTGAAATAAAATGCATACTTTTCTATACTGATTACGATTATTCGAATAGGTTTTTTTATTTGTTGATCTTTCTAAATTTGGGTTATTATTTAACTTGCAATTTTTTTTACTTTTAGAAATCCGTCCCATTTGGCAAAATAAAAGCACACCTGACATACTGCTGACTCTCCCTTTATGAAATCGCTGACATCTTCATACAATTTTTCAAAATGTCATCAATGACATGTCAGCAGTTGGTCAGCAGTGTCCACCAGCATCGGTGGCCACTAAAAATTCGTTTAAACAACCGCTGACCAACTGCTGACATGTCATTGATGACATTTTGAAAAATTGTATGAAGATGTCAGCAATTTTATAAAGGGAGAGTCAGCTGTATGTCAGCTGTGATTTTTTTTGCCGACCGGGGTATTTGTTTATTTATTTCATTTATTCGATTTCTTAAAAAATCCAAATAATTTGATAAGATTCCGTTGTAATAGAAATTTTTATTCGATTAGCTTCCTTTAAAACTTTACTTTTATTACATTTTGTTTATAAATGCACAATTATTCGATTAGACTCCTTTAAAAAATTCACATTATTCGAAAAGGTTTCTTTTACTCCGCTTTAACTCCGCTTTTATTTCATTGCATTTATTTGAAAATTCTCCATTATTTCATTACATTTATTTGAAAATTCCCCATTATTTGATTTGATTACTTTCGAATTACTCGATTATTCGATTTCTTTAGAAATCCACATTATTCGATAAGATTCCTTAACGATTACTAAAAAACTTTAAAAATTCACGATTATTCGCTTCTTTAAAAAATCACGATTATTCAATTTCTTTAGAAATCTACGTTTTACTAGAAGATTCTCTTAGAAATCCATGATTAGGTACTAGAAATCCTTAGAATTAAAAATTATTAAAGTCCTTTAAAAATTCAGGATTATTAAAAACCTTTAAAAATTCAGGATTATTAAAGTCATTTAAAAATTAACGATTTTTCAATTTCTTTAAAAATCCAAAAATCTTTAAAAATTCCTTGATTAGATTCCATTTAAAATCCACGTTTCCTTAATTAGATTCCGTTAGAAATCCACGTGTACTAGAAATCTTTAGAAATCCACTACTATTGGAACTCCTTAAGAATACATGGTTATTATTCACGATTGTTCGAATCCCTAAGAAACACGATTATTCAATTTCTATAAAAATCCACGATTATTCGATTTATTTAGAAATCCAAGATTATTCGATTTCTTTAGAGATTCATGAGTAGTCGATTTTTTTTAGATATCCACGATTATTCGATTTTTTTAAATCCACGATTATTCGAATTCTTCAGAAATCAATGAGTAGTCGATTTTTTTCAGAAATCCCCGATTATTCGATTTCTTTAGATATCTACGATTATAATATAATAATTTGATCCAATGATCAGTTTTTATTTTATTTTTCCAAATTAATTACAAATCATTTTTAATAATTTTAACCTACACGAGAACTGGTAACAATGACCGTCGTCTCGTTGTAGCGAAATCGACCAAGGGTTTTTGTGGGAATCGAACCCACGACCCCCTGTTTCATAGGCTAGCACGCTACCAACTAACCTACAGGGGCCCCCCTACAGGGGGGGGTCGATTATTCGATTTCTTTAGAAATCCACGATTATTCGATTTCTTTAGAAATCCACTATTATTCGGTTTGTTTAGAAATCCACAATTATAATTATTCCATTCCTTTAGAAATCCACCATTTAAAGAAATCTTTAGAAATCAATGATTATTCAATTTCTTTAGAAATCCACGATTACCCGAAATCTTTAGAAACCCATGATTATTCGATTCCTTTTTAAATGCACTACTATTCGGAATTCGCGAGGTTTTGGATCCATTCCATTATCCGAAATACTTCGAAATTCACGATTATATCTTTAGAAATCCACGATTATTCGATTTCTTTAGAAATCTACGACTACAAGAAATCTTTAGAAACTAATGATTATTCGATTCCTTTTTAAATACACTTTTATTCGAAATTCGTGATTTTTTGAATACCTTTTACGATTATCCGAAATACTTCGAAATTCACGATTTTTTCTTTAGAAATCAAGGATTTTTCGACTTCTTTAGAAATCCATAATTATTCGATTTCTTTAGAAATCCATAACTATTCGATTTCTTTAGAAGTCCACGATTATTCCATTTCTTTAGAAGTCCATAATTTTTGTAATCTACGATTACAAGAAACCTTTAGAAATCCATATTATTCGAAATTCGCTATTTTATTTTACCTTTTTTATCGGAAATACTGCGATATTCACGATTATTTCTTTAGAAATCCACGATTATTCGCTTTCTTTAAAAAATCCATAATTATTCGATTCCTTTTTAAATACACTATTATTCGGAATTCGCGATTATTTGAATAACTACACGATTATCCGAAATTCTTCGAATTTCACGATTATTTTAGAAATCCACGATTATTCGATTTCTTTAGAAATCTACGATTAAAAGAAATCTTTTGAAATTAATGATTATTCGATTCCTTTTTAAATACACTTTTATTCGAAATTCGCGATTTTTTGAATACCTCTACGATTATCGGAAATATTTCGAAATTCACGATTATTTCTTTAGAAATCCACGATTATTCGATTTGTTTAGAAATCCATAATTATTCGATTTCTTTAGAAATCCATAATTATTCGATTTCTTTAAAAATCCACGATTATTCGATTTTTTTAGAAGTCCATAATTTTTTGATTTCTTTAGAAATCTACGAATACAAGACTATCCGAAATACTTTAAAAATCACGATTATATTCGAAGTCCACGATTATTTTATAAATCCACGATTTTTCGATTTCTTTAGAAATCTACGATTACAAGAAATCTTTAGAAATTAATGATTATTCGATTCCTTTTTAAATACACTTTTATTCGAAATTCGCGATTTTTTTCATACCTCTACGATTATCCGAAATACTTCGAAATTCGCGATTATTTCTTTGGAAATCCACGATTATTTGATTTCTTTAGAAATCCACAATTACTCGATTTCTTTAGAAATCCATAATTATTCGATTTCTTCGGAAATCCATAATTATTCG
The DNA here is from genome assembly GCA_963921195.1 of Pegoplata infirma. Classification (NCBI taxonomy): domain Eukaryota; kingdom Metazoa; phylum Arthropoda; class Insecta; order Diptera; family Anthomyiidae; genus Pegoplata; species Pegoplata infirma. The sequence continues at coordinate 310,548,999 of OY992536.1, read as the reverse complement.
ATTTCTTTAGAAGTCCATAATTTTTCGATTTCTTTAGAAATCTACGATTACAAGAAACCTTTAGAAATCCATATTATTCGCAATTTTTTGAATACTTTTACGATTATCCGAAATACTTCGGAATTCACGATTATTTCTTTAGAAATCCACGGTTATTCGGTTTTATTAAAAAATCCATAATTATTCGATTCCTTTTTAAATACACTATTATTCGGAATTCGCGATTATTTGAATAACTTCACGATTACTTTAGAAATCCACGATTATTCGATTTCTTTAGAAATCCACGATTATTCAATTTCTTTAGAAATCCACGATTACAAGAAATCTTTAGAAATTAATGATTATTCGATTCCTTTTTAAATACACTTTTATTTGGAATTCGCGATGTTTTTAATTTTTTCCCAATTACCCGAAATACTTCGAAACTCACGATTATTTCTTTAGAAATCTACGATTATTCTATTTCTTTAGAAATCCATAATTATTAGATTTCTTTTGAACTCCATGATTATTCGATTTCTTTAGAAATCCACGATTATTCGATTTATTTAGAAATCCACGAGTATACGATTTCTTTAGAAATCCACGATTATTTGATTTCTTTAGAAATCCACGATTATTCGATTTCTTTAGAAATCTACGATTACAAGAAATCTTTAGAAATCCATGATTATTAGATTCCTTTTTAAATATTATTCGAAATTCGCGATTTTTTTAATACCTTTACGATTCACGATTATTTCTTTAGAAATCCAAGATTTTTTCGATTTCTTTAGAAATCCATAATTATTAGATTTCCTAAGAAATCCACGATTATTCGGGTTCTTTAAAAAATTCATGATTATTCGATTCCTTTTTAAATACACTATTATTCGGAATTCGCGATTATTTGAATACCTATACGATTATCAGAAATTCTTCAAAATTCACGATTATTTTAAATATTTCGAAATTCACAAGGGAACGTTGGGGACACCTAACCACCGCGATAAATATTTGTAAACATTTGTTAAAGTCAGGGACAGGAACTTAATGCAGTAAAAAACTGCACTTTAAGCACCATAAAATATGTACTCAAAATGTTAAAATATGTACAAAAACTGTACAAATATGCACTAAAAATTATAAAAAATACTGCATTTTTATGAAGAAAATTCTCCATACATTAAATTTTTTTATTTGGGCAATTTAAATTAATTTTTTTAATATTTTTCAACTTTGTTATTTATTAACGAAAAAAAAAAAATTATGCATATGAACAATTATTTCGGTTCCAAAGTAGACATTAAAAAAAATTGAGTCCAGTTGGGCAGCAGTTTAGTTTAAAAAACAAGTTTATAAAAAATAGAAAAAATAAGCTAAAACCAAAATTTTTTTATGTGACCCCAAAAAGATGCATTTACAGCAAAATATGCATTTTCAGTAAAATATGCAAAAATATATGCACTTACGACTCTATGGCATTTTAAAGCAAATTCTTTGATTTATGCTTTTTTTTCTAAGAATAACGGAAAAAAATGCATTTGTATGAAAATCCTCTCCTTGGTTACAATCAGGGACAGGACCTTCATGCGCTGAAAAACTATGTTTTAAGCGCCTAAAATATGCGCTAAAATTTTTAAAATATACCCTTAAAACTATAAGAATATGCACTAAAACTAAATATTAATTTAAATATTGTGCATTTTTACTTTTTTGAAGAAAAATTTTCTATACATTCCAATTTTTATTTTTTATATTATTGTTTTAATATTACTTTAATTTGTTAAAACTAAAATTTTCTACAAAATATGACCCAAAAATATGCATTTATAGCAAAATATGCAAAAATACACATTTTCAGTAAAATATGCACTAACAAATCGATGCCATTTTAAAGAAATTTCTTTAAAATGGCATCGATTCGTTAGTGCATATTTTTGCATATTTTACTGAAAAGGCATATTTGTTTGATTTTAAAAAATAAAATTGAAAAATGATAACAATCTTTTGCATATGTTTAGAAATCATCAATTTAAAATATATATTAAAGAATAATTTATTTCTTAACAATATCCATAAATCTATTTTACAACAATGTATTGCAAAATAATTAAAGAATTATATACTTATGATAAAAAATTTTAAAATAAAAACAAAGTAAAATTTATTGCCAAGTCATTAGCGTTGAAACATGTTTTACTACCAAATACACATTCTGCACTCCAAAACTCTAAACTCTGTTTGATTTTTCGTTTAGACAACACAACATATCAACCAACTACTCATATTTTATGTATCTCCTGGTTTCGTCACGAATTTCAACAAAAACCAAAACCAAAAAAAACATCATCTTCAAGATGATGGTTCAAGATGAGGCCTTCTTCTTAACATGACTGGTTTATAGACACCACATACATCTTATATGGATAATGGGAAGAGAGAGTGAGTGTAAGTGACCATCGATCGTTATAATCATTGTCAGCATCGTCATCAGCATCAATGTTGTTTAAAGGCCATTATTGTCTAGTCAGATTATGTTTTTATATATATATGGAGAGGGTTAATATTTGTTTGCTTAATAATTTCAAGTTGACAGCAGCCAACAATAAGTGGCGCTTGTAACGCATCTCATATACAAAATATTAACAAATATGAAACACATATGAAACAAACTCTTCTCTTAAATATTTATAACCCACTCTTTATTAAAAGGTATAATGAGTTTGTGCTGATGTTTGTAACTACTCGAAATATTGGTCATAGACCCACTTTTAAGTATACCGATTTACTCAAAATTACTTTTTAAGTCATACTAGCGATGTCCGTCCGTCCATCTAAACGTTGTAAACACGGTGCAGGTCGCAATTTAAGATTCGTTTGCCCTAAGACCTAGCTCCCATGCAAAGGTCCGCTTTAATTTTGGCTCAAATGACTCTAATAACCGAATTATAAATTATATCTGACTATAATCGTACCATATTTGGACTAAGGTCCCATATGAAAATATCGCCCGATATTTAGTTAAAGCGGTTTATTGGCAACTAATGGATGCCTATATCACTCAAATTTGTTTTGTGAGTGTTAAAGATTTGACAAAAGATAGACTCAATCGGACCATATTTGAACTTAAGACCCATTTTTCATGAAACACTGGTGTAGGGTATTATATGGTCAGTCTTGACCGACTATAATTTTCATACTTGTTTTTTTTTTTTTTTTTAAGACAGTTGAATGGACGGACATCAAGTGATTAAAGGGGCTTGAAAATAAACAGTATTGTATCCACTTGTTTGTTTTTTTATTGATTTCTTCTGAGTTTAAATGATGATTTTCAAAAATATAATCGAACACTTTTTTTTATTCACGTCCACATCTCATAAAGTATAAATATTTTTAAATCCAGTTAAGGTATCATTTTGTGGTATAAAAAAAGAATGAACAAGTATTGGTTGAAAAAAAATAGTGTGAGAAAATCTCTGGTTGTATGAAAAAGAACTCAAGATTCTTCTGCTCAGAATTTTAAAGAGTTCGATTATCGTTAATATCTGTTAATCTAGTTTTTTTTTTTGTTTCTGTTTTGTAATTCAGATCAACATACATCCACTTTAACTGCAATGTTCAATACAAAATTCAATGAGAAATGTTAAATGTGGATACATACACTGAACAAAAAATTGGATTTCAGTTAAAATTTCTAACCTCACACAACTGCAAAAAAATTATCCACCTACACTCAAAGAAAAAATTTTCATTAATTGATGAAACAGTTTCATCACTTGCTGTTATAAGTTTGATTTTACCATATTGTGAAGCTTTTCTTCAATGTTATGAAACATGTCACTAAAATTGAAGAAACAAGTGATGACACATTTCATCAAAGGAATCTTAAGTTTCAAATTTCATACAAATTGATTGATGATTGCAACCTGTATCGTGCTCACAACGTTCAGGTTGATAGACGGACGGACGGACATCGCTAAATCGTCTCAGAAAGTGATTCTGAGTCTATACTTGAAGGTGGGTCTAGGACCAATATTTCGGATAGTTACAAACATCAGAACTAACTCATAGTTTTATAACGTTTTACATACAAAATTCCTTTTTATACCCTCCAACCACAGTATGGGGGTATACTCACTTTGTCATTTCGTTTGTAACGCATCGAAATATCGGTCAGGGACCCCATAAAGTATATATATTATTGATCAATGATCGATTCTAAGACATTCTGTGAATGTCCGTCCGTCCGTCCGTCTGTAGATGGCACGATGCAGTCCAAAATAAAAGAACTAGCCTCCTGCAATTTGACATGAATATGTCTTATGGTCCTAGGCAGGTTTAGTTCGTAAATAGGCAAAATCGGAAGCTTTTGAAGAACTAAACCAACCTCTGAAAAAATACACTTTTTTACATGTTTTTTTTTTGTATTTTTGTTAAATGAATGAAACATTTGTTATATTTATCGGGATGGAAAGGTCTCAACGTCCCCCTCTGGCCCCATCCCCCCCCCCCCAAAACAAAAGCCAATGACAATTTTTTTTTTACATTTAGGAGGGTATAAAAGATTCGGCGCAGCCGAATTTAAAACTCTCACTTGTTTTCTCTTACAAAGGAAGTATCTCAACCCTTATGAACCGATTTGCTTGAAACTTAAAATATATATAAAAGAGACAATTTTAAGGTTGGAGTGTCTCGGCCTTTCGGCCATATCAGTGTTTCAAAATTTCGTTGTCCTCTTATGAAACAATGTGGACCTCCGGGAAAATTTCGATAACTCCCGAACTAACAGGAATATCCTCTAGAGAAAAAATACGTGTCGACTTAAATTTAATAAAGATTATTTCGTATTTATATGGACATCGTAGGTCTATGTATTCATATAAATACCCCCCAAAATTTACACATTTTCATAAAAAAAGTATTTAACGAATCCAAACTTTTACAAGGTTATGCCACCGATAGATATGCATTAAAAAATCCTTTCTTTTCATTTGTAAACATCATATAGTTTGTTAGAAAGAAATGGCTGAAAAATCCAAAAAACGATTTTTTCGCCATTTGTTTACCCATGTTTTGAACCCCTAAATACCCGATACACCCCAACCTTAGAATTGTTTCTTTCATTTATATTTTACGTTTCATGCAAATCGGTTCATAAGGGTTGAGATACTTCCCTTGTTAGTTTTATAAGGTTTGCAAATGGGATTTGCGAAGACTAAAACATGTTAGTAATTTACAAAATCCCTCTCTTTCTCTATCACAGCTTTTGGAAGAGCATATTTACATACAAACTCTGAATGTTATTGCGAACAATAAACAAAAAAAATGTTTAGTGTAATTATTGGTTGATATGCTTTAGGTAAGTGGCTAGCGGCTAAGCCCAACAAACAAGAGGTCCGGAGTTCAAATCTTGTTGGGGATAAAAGATAAAAACGATGGACATTTTATTGTAAGTAAATAAAAATGATTGAAATTTAATTAAATAATAACAAGTAATAAAAAAAATGAACAATTTCACAGTGCAACAATTAAAATCGGAAAAGTATGAAACCAAAATCAAATGAAAGTTTAAATATTCCATAAGAAATTCCTCAAGGCTTTTGTTCAGTTTGGCGCTAAATTTTTTTACACTCATTTTAAGTTGGTAATCACACAGTAACACAAAATCGAACTTTCGGAATCGGAATGGATTAAAACAAAAGTCAAATGTAAATTTTCTAACGTGAAATAAAAAAACGTTTTTTATTAGAAATATTTTATTTTGTGTAAAAAACTTTTTTTAACTAATTTTTGAAAAAAAAAAAAAAAAAAAAATTTACTAAAATTTTTTTTGAGTGTAAAATTTTTTTTTAGTGTAAAATTTGTTTCGAGTGTTTTTTTTTTAGTTTAAAAATATTTTTGAGTGACAAAAATGCGTTGTAAAATATTTTTGTGACTTACCAATGTGTTTAAAACATGTTTAACGGGTTTACAACACGTGAATTTATGGTGAAGCGAATCTGAAATTTACGGTTTTGCTAATAACTTTTGAACCACTGGACCGATTAGGCTGAAATTCAATATGAAGCAGTCCAGGGGACGAAAAATATACATGCTAAGCTTCAGCATCCTCAGAATTGCATTTAGAAAGTTATCGTGGTTTTTATCTTGTAAATTTGCGAAAACTCTTGCCAAAATTTAATCCTTTGCTCATAACTTTTGAACCACTGGACCGATTTTGCTGGATTGTAATACCAACCTGACCAGATTAATGCCCAATATATATGCCAAACTTTAGGAGCCTCCGTAAAGTCTTTCAAAAGTTAGCGTGTTTTCAACAGACGGACAGACGGACGGACGGGCATCGCTAGATCGACATAAAATCGATCGAGGATCATGAATATATATACTTTATGGGGTCCTAGACCAATATTTCGATATGTTACAGACGGAATGACAAACTTATATATACCCTCTATCACTAGAGTGCACTGTAGGCCAGCATCTAAGAATTTTGGCCAAAACTAAAATACAGAGGATAGAAGTCTTTATAATATGCCAAAAGAGTTTTAGGCAGTGGCTAATCACAAATCTGGAATCAAAAATTTAAAATTCAAAATGGCGGATACAAAATGGCGGCCATAAATTTTTAAATTTGAATATATAATACTTAAAATATTTGTTTATAAAGGATATGGCGACGCTGATTACGAATATGGCGTCGCTTATTACGAATTTGGAATCAGAAAATAGAAATTCAAAACGGCGGATTCAAAATGGCGGCCAAAAGTTTTAAAATTTGTAAATATTAAACTTCAATTATTTGTTTATCAATGATATGGCGTCACTAATTACGAATATGAAATCGAAAATTTTAAATTCAAAATGGCGGGTTCAAAATGATGGCTTTTTATTTAAAAATTGGTAAATATTGAACTTAAATTATTTTTTTCTACTTGATATGGCTTCCATGTTTGCGAATATAGAATTAGCAGCAAAGTGTTTTCGTGAGCACATTAATATAAACAAAATCCAAGAAAGTCGTAATTAACAAGAAAAGTTTTGTTATTGTAAATTACATCCAAACTATTTTATGGAAATGCACTTAAATGAAGAGGTGTTAACTTTATTTTTATTTGTCTTCTTTTTTTCTCACACAGAAATAATGTTATCAAACTAAAGATGAAATATTGCACCAAAATATACCCAGTAATATTTTGAATTCCAAAGAATCGGTTATGTGTTGCTAATCGAATATTTACCACTTTAACTGAACATGTCAACTTGTTGACGCTTTTAAACGAATAATTAATTTATGCTCAAACTCCGCATTTAAAAAACACGGATAAAAAGTTATTAAATTCTAATCCGGACCATTAAACTGCATTGAAATTTCAGCATAAATATATCATTAAAAAGTAGAACTTGAGGACGCAGTTATACTAGATATATTCTATATGAATTCTACGATAATGTTGTTCCTAAAAAAAAACTCTCAAAAATGCTCATCAATTGCCACTATCGGCTAATTAAAGTGGTAACCCATAAATATCATCCGCTTAAATGCGTCACTGAATATGTGAGCATTAAGAATTTATAAATGTCCGAATAAAAGCCAAACTAGCAAAAAATATCGCCTAAAGCAAAATCAAGTTTCGGCTTAATCATAATAGAGATTATTATACACGAATTTGGGGGTCCTATCTATGTATGTATATAATATAACGTTTATATGTATATAGTATAGTTTACAGATTTTTGACAATTACACCTTAATAAAACCGAATATCGCTAAGTCCAATACACCATTTAATAGGCCTTTAAAAAACCTTTCGATCTGTATGAAATGTTCATATATAGTAGCTTCTTTGAAGCAGATATAAAAAACGAAATAATACCGGTTTCCCCCTCCCATTTCCCCTATTTAACCGCCGAGATGGCACCTTAAAAAAACAGGTTAATCTTAGATTTCGACCTTCTATAACATACGTGAATTGCAGAACAATCGGAGTGCAAGTGATTTTATCTTCCGTGCTAGTGTAGAAGTGTAATCTGAACGCCATTTTTTAGTTAAAGGACAATATCTCGAAAGTTTATTAATGGTCGCAGACGGTCGCAAAATTCTAGTTAGGGGACATATTAGGGAACACATTGGCATAAAAGGTTTTCCAAAATCGTTTGGAGCTTTTTGGAGATCGATGTTGAAAAATGGCGATTTTCAAAAAAATCGTTATTTTTTTGGGGAAACTTAAATTTTATACCTTCTTTAGATAATTATTGAAATGTTTTAGATTTTGATATGTTAATAAGTACTTCTTTAGTGATTTCTGAATGATTTTCAGTCAAAAATTCTTTAATTTCCAAAGTTTTTTTTAATATATTTAAAAAAAAAAATTTGCACAAAAATTCGAAATTTTGACTTTGACCTCTTGCCAAAGAGAATCAGATAGCCACAATATTACAATATTTTCTTTACATAATATTGAACATTCCAAGATTTTGAATACATCAACAGAATTTGGATGCAGCGAAAGGGACTTTTGGCCAAAAAACGGAGATCCTGGCCCACTGTGGAGTGGAGGGTATAAAAATACATTGAAAAAAAAATTTACCATTTTTAAAGAATGTTGAACTTAATTTAAACAAGTAAAAAAGTTAAATTCGGCCGTGCCGAATGTATTAATACCCTCCACAATATCAAAAAGATTATTGCAAAAAACTTAAAAAAAAAAATTTCCACGAAAAAAAATTTTGGAAAAAAAATCCGCGATTTTTTTTTTTTCTTTTTTTGTCAAAGAATGTGTTCGAACTTGTTTAAGTACCTTTCGGGGTTCAATCATGTTCACATATGTCAACCAGCAGCCGAATTTAAGCATTTTGTATCTTTAGGTTATGTTGAATGTACCAGCACTTTCGAGGTGTCCTTACATTTTTGATCATAACTTTTGAACCGCTGAACCGATATCGCTCAAATCCAATACCAAACTGCTCAGGAGAACTTCCAATAAATATGTTAAGTTTCAGTCATCTCCGTGTAATATTTTGGTCGTGATCACCATTTCCACAGACAGACGGACATCGCTAGAATGTCTTAAAATCGATCACTGATCAATAATATATATACTTTATGGGGTCCTAGACCGATATTTCGATGAGTTACAAACGGAATGACAAACTTATATTTACCCTCTATCACTAAGTGGAGGGTATACAAACGAAGGGTATGCGAGGGCTCCAAAGATATTAATTCTTCTTCCAGTATATTTTTTCCTAAAACATACACAGAAAAAAATAAAAAATTAATTTGAGTAAATTTTTAACACTATTGAGTAAAAAATTACTCAATTTTGCACCAGAAAACGATTTAATAGTATTGAATAAATTTTTAATAAAAAATTATTAAATGCTTACTAAAAAATTTTTAATGGATACTATTAAAAATTTAATTAAAAATGTTTCAATTTTTTAAGTAACTTTTTAATTGTGTCAAGTAAAAATTTACTCAAAATTTATCAATTTATTTTTTTAAAAAGTTTAAAAAAAAATTCACATTTTTTTCGAAAAAAATGTTTTTTCAAACTTTACCAAATATATTTATGTCTTGAAGACATTGGAAAATTTCATAAAGATGATTTCAAACTTTCATATACATACACAAAAAACTATCAACTAAAAGAGAATTCAAAACACAAAGAGAATAAAAAAAAATAAAAAAAATTATATTTTGTATTAAATTATTTACTCAAATTTTTTATTTAGTTTTTGAGTAAATTTTTAATTGCGTCAATTAAATAATTACTCAAATCTTATTTAAAAATTTAAACAAGTGATTACTCAAATTGTTTTTCTCAATATTTTTTCTGTGTAGTAATGCATTTACTTAAATATATCTTAAAAGTAAGTAAAATTGTACTCAATATAAGTTTAATTGTTTTATCCAGAGGAAAAATATTTTTTTTTTAATAAGTACAAATTTCCTTAAACTTACGGATTCTGTGGACCCTATTGAGTCCCAATATGAGGACCCTACGGGCCCCAAATATATGGGATCCGCCCGTTTTCAAGTGATGCGATTACAAACGAACTGTATTTGATTTTTATTAAAAGATAGATTTAGGTACAATTTCAATAAATTCATTCCTACCAACATATTTTTTTCAGTGTATACCCTGTTTGTTCGTTTTAAAGCCGGGCTTTGTATTGTTTTGACTATCTGTCTTGTTAGACATTCATTCGTTTCTTCGTACGTACCATCGTTTATTTTATGTTCTTGTTTTTTTATGTTGGTACATTCATTCATTGATGTGTGTGTCTGTCTGTTCGTTCGTTCGTTTATTCGTTGTGTGTGCTACAATATATCTCCTCGTTCACGCGCGTTAAACGCCAGTTCAACAATTTTTATGCTGTCAGCGAACGCGTGCCTGTATTTGTGTGGTCTTGGATCTCATGAATATAACATGGATCGACGGCATTTATGCTGCTGCGCAACGATCAGCTTGCAATTCCTTGTATTGTGTAAGTAAGGCAAGGTAAACCATTTAAGTACCCTACATCAAAAATGAAATGGAGTAAATTTAGTTTAATTTTTCAGGGTTGAAGGGGAAAATGGTAAAAAAGCTTTTGTAAATTTTTTAATAAAAAGCTTTTTAACATTTTATTATCAAAAAACTTTTTTATTAAAAAAAAAAATTGCCTACCATAAGATTTTTGAAACTTTAAAGACAATAAATTATTATGTGAAAAACTTTTAAAAGCTTTCAAAAACAAAAAATCCCCACATGTTATGGAACATGAGTCAAGCTTTTGTAATAATTCTTAAAATCTTACAAATAAGGTACAAAAAAGCTTTATTTCAATTTATTTTAATAAATTAAAACAAAAGTTTTGAAATGTAAGTGCTAGTTTTTAACAAAAGTTTTGAAATGTAAGTGCTAGTTTTTAATTGTATTTGGTTAAAGTTAGAGTGGTGAAAGCTCTTATATATTTTTTACTTTCGTAGAATAGTGAAAGAGCTTTTATAGCTTTACCTTTTTTAATGATAGCCTGTTGTAGGTGTATACATTTAATTCTTTTAAAAACCTTTAAAACCGACTGTAGTACTCTCTCTTTTTTATACCTTTTGATCATTTAAGTTGTTCCCATGTGTTGGGCTTCCTTGTAATGTGGTTAAGATTGTTTTTTTTTTTTTATTTTATTTAATTTTTTTGAAATCGAATTCACACATCTCACGCGTTTGGCTAACAGTCAGACAGACATTTCTTGTACTCCAGCATACATATTTAGGAATCAGAGTCATACAAGTCAGTCAGTTAACGTAGTCTGCCTTGTTGTTTCTTTGCCGGCTCATTTGTAGATGTTAGCCGCTGATTTCTCTTCTGTTTGGTTCTGTTCTTTTTCATATATATATTGGCAAAGTCTGGTTATTGTGGTTTTCTTAATGCCCTTGTTGGTATTTAATTTTAATTTTTCGTTTCGGTTTTATTGAATTTTTTATTTTATTTTTTATTTAGTGTTGCTTTAATGGATTTTAACATGCGACCCAGCCTTGGGTTGAAGTTAAAGAAGCCTAGTGTGTGTGTGACTTTTAATTCTGATTGTGACTGTTGTCTGCCGCAGGATCAGCAGAACAAAATAGCTAGTAGAGAGGTATCATATACAACATAGATATGAGTCAGGAGCCTACAACATCGTATTAAAGAAAACAATTCATTTTTTTTTTTTGTACTAATTTGAAGTTTAAATACTTTAATGAGACTTATTAATAACGTATTAATTCAAGCTTTGTTACAGAATTAAAGCATTTCAGTCTAGGGAGCAATTCAATGCAATAATAACACAAAAGCTATCACATTTTTAAAGAGCAATAGTAACACAAAAGCTATCAAATTTTTAAAGAGCTTTTATATAAAAAGATGTTACATTTTTAAAGAGTTTTTATATAAAAAGATGTATAATTTTATAAAAGCTTTTCTTCTAATGTCATGTTTTAAAGAGTTATAAGTCAAAGCTTACAGTAAGCGGATAATACATAAAGCTTTTAACTGAGTAAGCCTTTAGTGAAAGCTTAAAATATATAAAAGCTTTATTTAAATAGAAGGAAAAGAAAATTTAAATAACCTCAAAGCTTTTAAGATTTAAATATCTTTTTGACAAGGCACATAAAAGCTTACTGTTATTTCCACACTTTTTTTTCAGATTTGATATAGTATTCAATTGTGTTTATTATTTTTAATAACAAATTTAATGCAAAACTTTCACAATTTTTCAAAGCTTTTTTATTAAAAAAAAAACTATTGGAAAAAGATAAAGCTTTTAATTATCATATGCCTTTCATAAAATAATTTTTATCACATCTTCACATGATTAAGCTTTTAATCAAAATGTGACATAAAATGATTTAAATATTCTCAAAGCTTTAAAGATTTTAATATCTTTATGAAAAGTCACTTAAAAGCTTATTATTTCTACATCATTTTAACAAATTTGTTATAGTATTCAATTGTGTTTATTAGTTTTAGGCCTCTGTTCCGTCTTTCACAACTTTTCAATTCACATTAAAATTTTCGAATCACATGAAATCAACTTTAGAGTTTTGTTGATCACGTTTTCATTCGAAGTTGAAATCAAATAATTAAAATTTAAAAAATCATAAGGAAAGAAATGCATTCGTTTTACTTTCACCAAATTTTATTTATGTGAAACAAAACGAAAAAGAAATTCGGATGTGAAATCTAGAACACCAAAAAAATTCGGAAATTTTCATTTTCACATTTTTTATGTGAATTACTTTTTTTGGAACAGCGGCCTTAATAACAAATTTAATTCGAAACTTTCACAATTTTTTTAAAGCTTTATTTTATTTAAACAAAAATTAAAAAAAGAAAAAATATTGTAGATTGAGCTTTTAGATTATCAAAAGCCTTTTAGATAAGAATTTAAATAACATTTTACACATGGCTAAGCTAGTAATTAAAATGTGGCATAAAATGCTTTTAAATTCCCTTAAAGCTTTTAAGATTTTAATACCTTTATGACAAGTCATATAAAAGCTTACTGTTATTTCCACACCTTTTTATCAGATTTGTTGTGTTGTTATTCAATTGTGTTTATTTGTTTTAATAACAAATTTAATTCGAAACAGCCACAATTTTCTTTAAAGCTTTTTATTTAAAAAAATTAAAAAAATAAAATACTGCTTTTAATAGACATGAAAATTTTAATCACAGCTTAAAAATGGTTGATCATGTAATTCAAATGTACCTAAAATGCTTTTAAAGCTTGCGCAAATATAATACATCTTGTTTAAATACAGAAAGCTTTCATTAATTTCATAATTAAATTTTATCAAGAATATCACAAAAGCTTTTACATTTATTTAATTAAAATAAAGGAACTCATCTGTTATAAAAGTTAAAAAAAGGTTTTATTAGTATTGTACTCAATTTTTATAAAGGGAACTGCATAAAGCTTAAGCACTTTTCAAAATCTTTTTCAGCCAGGGACTAAATTTTTTAAAAGATCATGGAATGTTTAAAAGAATATAATGGATTTCTGTCAAAGCTTACCATTCCTCAAAAAACTTTTCTACTAAAACTGATTTCTCACAAAATCTTTCACAATGTTTTTTTTTAGCGCTTTTAAATAAATTTTAAAAGTTAATACAAAGTTTTAAAATCTCTTAAATTTATGATGTTTCAGATTTTTATAGTTTAAGAAAGCTTTTATTAATTTTATAACAAAATTTTTATCACTCGAATCCCAAAAGCTCTTTTAATTTTTTAATAATAATAAAGACACTTAACTTTACTAAAGTTAAAAAGCTTTTACTACATAACTTTAAGGACAATCTTAATCAAAGCTTTAAACTATTTAAAAAGCTTTTTCATTTAGAAACTCAAACTTTATCAGGTTCAAAATATTTGTTTTATTAAACGTAAGAAAAGCCTTTTTAAAATATATTAAAGCTTTAAAAAAAAAAAAGCTTTTAAAAAAGATTTGTCATTAAAATATTTTTGCACAAATATTAATTTGTAAAATATATAAAATTTGTTTGCACATTCAAAAGAAGTCTTGAACATGATGTTGTCCTTAAGGATTTAGGAAACGAGCTTATTTTTTTTTTCATCCGTGACTTAAAATATTTTCGAAATCCATCCTCACTTAACCATCACCAATTTGTTTATATTCATACTGATGTACAACCACTTAAGCTTTTGTGTAAAAACAACATCCTTAACAGCAGCAACATCTTTAAGATATGAAAAATAAGCATACACCTCAGTTGAGTGGAATTTATTCCCATGTCATTTGTATTTATCCGAATCTGTGCATGCATCACTGGACCCGAACGCCTTTGTGGTATCTGCCACAAAAAAACACAAAGTGCAAGAGACAGGGAACATAGTGGTGCAGCAGTGGAACAACTAACAGAACAACCAACAATGCAACAAAAAAAAAAAAAAAAACAAAAGTTTGAGAAGTGGAAAGGAGAAAAAAAAACACAATACAGAGAACTTGTTTTACTTTGTATTCTAGGCATGATGTGCTTAAGTTTTGCTAGTGACCGAACCCTACTGATATAACTCCTAGTTGCAGGGACGTTGGAGAAAGGGGCTTTTTAAACCACTAATTTTTATACAAAAAATATATGAATTTTTTTAAACATATTTTTTATTATAAGAATCAAAGGAAAGCTTAAACATTTTTTAAGAGCTTTTACATCATTTCGAAAACTTTTTCTTTTAGAAACCCATATTCCCTAAAAACTTTCATAAAAAATGAAGATTTACCAGTAAGCATTTAAAAATACTGGATTCTCTAAAGGTGTTAAAAGCTTTAAAACTTTTAAAAGCTTTAAAGCAAGGAAAAATTTAATTAATGATTCTCCAATTTTATAGATTTAAAAACCGTTATAAGTTTTAAAATCAATTTTTATTTAGGTAAATTCGTTTGAGCAAAAAAATCAGCCTTGATTTTTTTATACGAAAAGTATTTTAGAATCAGAGAAATTTTCGAAAAGCTTTCCTTAACATTAGAGTTTAAAAGTATTAACAAATATTGGATTTACAAAAGGTTTTAAAAGCTTTTAAAATTTATAAAATACTTCCATAAGGAAAACTGTTTCAGAATCAGAGAGATTGTGTGGAAAAATGTATCAGAATCTGAGAAATTTTCTGGATGGAAAAAATTTCAATATCTGAAAAAAAATGTCTCAGAGCCTACAAAATTGAAAAATGACTCAAAATCTGAGAATTTTTATATATCAATAAATGACTTAAAATCTGAATATGTTTCAGAATATAAAAAAATGTTCTCTATGGAAAAATTTTTCAGAATATGAGAATTTGTCTATATGGAAAGATGTCTCAGAACCTGTGATTTTTTCTATATGGAAAAATGTTTTAGAATCTGAGAATTTTTCTGTAGGGAAAAATTACTGAGAATCTGAGAAATGTCTCAAAATCTAAAAAATGTCCCAGAATCTGAGAAATTTTCTATATGGAAAAATCTCTCTGAATATGAGAGTTTTTCAATATGAAAAAATGTTTCAGAATGTGAGAATTTTTCTTTAGGACAAATTTTTCCATATAGAAAAAGTCTCAGAATCTAAGAATTTTTCTATATGAAAAAATGTCTCAGAATCTGAGAATTTTTCTTTATGGAAAAATGTTTAAGAATCTGAGAATTTTTTTATGTGGGAAAATGTCTCAGAATCTGAGAATTTTTCTATATGGAAAAAATGTCTTAGAATCTGAGAATTTTTCTATGTGGAAAAATGTCTCAGAATCTAAGAATTTTTCTATGTGGAAAAATGTCTCAGAATCTGAGAATTTTTCTATGTGGAAAAATTTCTCAGAATCAGAGAATTTTTCTATATGGAAAAATGTATCAGAATCTGGGTATTTTCTATATGGAAACGTGTCTAAGAATCTAAACATTTTCCTTTTTGTAAAAATATTTCAAAATCTGAGAATTTTTCTATATGGAAAAATGTTTCAGAATCTTAGAATTTTTCTATATGGAAAAATGTCTCAGAATCTGAGAGTTTTTCTATATGGAAAAATGTTTAAGAATCTGAGAATTTTTCTAAATGGAAAAATGTCTCAGAATCTGAGAATTTTTCTATATGAAAAAATGTCTCAGAATGTCAAAATGTCTCAGAATCTGAATTTTCTCTATTGGAAAATGGAAATTTTTTCCGTGTCGAAAAATAGCTTAAAACCTGTGAAATTTTCAATATGGGAAATGTCTCAGAATTTGATTATTTTTCTATGTGGAAAAATGTCTTAGAATCTAATTATTTTTTATTGTGGAATTTCAGAATCTGATGATGTCTCAGAATCTGAGAATTTTTTTTTTCATGGAAACATGTATTTTTCCCAAAAAAAATTCAAAGAAGTTATTAAAAGGTTTAAAAGCAAAAGCTCGTTTGCTTTTCTAAATAAAAATTAATTTTAAAATTTATACAAGACTTTAAAATCTATAAAAATGGAAGTTTATCAATTAACTTTTAACTTGTTTTTAAAATTTCAAAAGCTTTAAAGCTTTTAAAATTTTTATTAAAACCAGTATTTTCAATTACTGTTAAGTCTAAAAGCTTTTCGAAATTGAGTTACTATAAGAAAAAGCTTTCAAATAGTATGAAAGCTTTTTTAATTTAAAAACTGACTAGTTTAAGACTCCATAGTTTAAAAGCTCTTAGAAAATGTTAAAGCTTGTTTTAGATTTAATTTTTTAAAACAATTATATATTTTCCCGTGTTTAAAAATTAAATGTTAAAAGCCCCCTGGGGCTTCTCTAAACGTCCCTGTTACCAGCAGTTATGCCTATATGAAAATATGTCTCAGAATTTTAGAATTGGGAAATTTAAAAAAAAAAAAATTTTAATCTAAAAAATTTATTTAAAGTACGTCCCTGTTTGATCACAATAATCTTAACATTACCAAACAAACTTCTTGGCTGGCTTCTTGACTAAACTATAGTACTTGAAGCTTATGATGCCGATGCGACTGCTGCTGTAGCAAAAAAAAAACATTCAACATTTCATTTGTAACTCGATATACTTATTGGTTTCTAATGCATTTTTCAGCTTGTTTGCTTGCATTGTGGTAATGGGGCTGGTGGTGGTGGTGTTAGTGGTAGTATGATGATCAGGTCTGTATGACTTACTGACTTGGCTGGCTGGCTGCCTGACTGTTTAACTGACTTGGCTGGGGTTTTGTTTTGACTTTGGTCTCGTCTGGTGTATAGTATAGTGTGATCTGATCTGTAGCAGTTGTTGTCGTTGTTTCATCCTTAATATTTCTACATATTATTGCTGTTTCTGTTTGCTGTTTCTGTAGCATCTCATCTTGTCTCAGCATGGATGTTGATGATGCTTAAAAGAGTTTAATATGGTGGCAGGCAACAACATCTCATTAGGCATTTTTAATTTGACAACGCGCACAATTTATGTGGGAATGAGTTAGTTTCTTGATATGTATCCACACGTTGGATTTGTTTTTTTTTTTTTTGTATTTCTTTTTTTTTATACGAGTATTTTTGTTTAATGTCAACTGTTTTGCATGTTTAAATTCGTTTGTTGGTATCATTTTATTTTTATTTCAAGTGTTATTTTTATAAAATATTTTTTTTTTTATTTATTTTTCATTATGGGTGTGTTGGTAATTCCTGTTGCTATCCATCCCTACACAGGAAATTCATTATAATTAAAACTTGAAAAATTGATATTTAATGATGTAAAAAATAAAAATAAAAAAAAACAAAAGATTTAAGACACAAACTCGATATACTTACAATCAGGTTAAACATTACATGCTCGCTATTATGGAAGGCATTTAAACAACAATGTACGTAGTTGAGTCAGAAACATTTTTTTTTATTAAAAATCCCAGATTCTGAAAAAAATTTTCCCAACTTTACATGATCTTATGATATTTATGCATAAATAATACAATTTTGCCATTATTTTTTATTTTTTTTTATTTTTTACCATGCCTCCAAAAGGGACCGACCGAAAAAAATTAAATTTCCTTATCCTTTAAGCCCAAGTGCAGGTCTATTAACTTCTTATAGCGAAAAAATTATTATTATTTTTTTAAAGAAATATACAAAAAACAAAAGGGGGAACTTTTTCCCCCTGGTTTTATTTTTCCCATTTACGAGATCATAAATAAGACATATTCATGCCAAAACTCACACACATAGAAAAAACATATTTGGAACATGGTTGCAGCACATTAAATCACCCATAATAGAGGGACAACATAGAATGGTTGAACCATTTGATCATATATATGATTGTGACAATCATGCTATGATCATTAAATAAAAAACATTCCAATTTTTTATCATACTACGATCAGCGAAGATCATAATATGATCGTTACAATCATGTTAGGATAAAGTTATCAATCATACTATGTTGCCGCTCCATTATGTTTGTCGCAATCATGTTTCTTCTCCGTGTGCAGGACTATAGCTCTTTTGGTTTCGACTGTACCGTGCTTTTCGCAGAAAAATTACCATTAATTCATTTTTTTCAAATTTTTTAAAAGAACATTTGTCATAATGTTTTTTTAGGAAAAGGAAAAAGTACCAAAGTTCTATTTTCCACCATCTTACCGCATTCAAATGAGATCAAGGAGCCTATATTTTTAAAATTTAAGCTTTTATGAAAAATTTTAGAAAAAGTACCAAATCTCTTTTAAAACTTTTTTTGGGTCCATTATTTAAGGGACCATTTTTGGGACCATTATTTAAGAAAATATAAAATGTACTTTGGTACACTTTCTTACTATTTTTGAATATATAGTATATCTCTTTTGATTTCGACTTACACAGTGCTTTTCGTAGACAAATGGACGAACAGTTATTGAATGTCTTAGGGTCAATTATAGAATGTCTCTTTTTACCCCATTAAAATCGAAACTTCCAAAGCAAGTTATTTTAAAATTCAAGCTTCTATGAAAGTTTTTAGAAAAAGTACCAAAGTACTTTTCAAATTTTAAGTTTTTGGGACCATTATTTAAGAAAATATAAAAAGTACCAATGTTCATTTTTTACTATTTTGACCCCTTCAAACAGCAGAGGATTATAAATTTAAATATTTAAGTTTGTAGGACCTTCATTTCAAGAGATAGAAGAAGTATCAAAGTACACAAATTTCCAAAAAGTAAAATTTTTTGAAATGTTCTTTTCCGCAGAGGATCCTACATTCAAAATTTTAGGTTTCTGGAATCATTTTTTTCAGAGGAAAGAAAAAGTACCAATGTACAATTTTTATCATTTTTATTCAATTAAAACCAAAATTACCAACAAGTTCCTTTTTAAGAATAAACGTTTTTTCCGCTCAAATTACACTTTTGCTCTCTTTGCTCTTTTAGAACCAGAATATGCAAAAAGAAAATTTTTTGGAATGTTTTTTTAGCAGAGGATCCTACCTACATCCCAAATTTGAAGCATTTTTTCAGGAAATATAAAAAGCACCAATGTAAATTTTTACCAATTAAAATCATATAGAAAACTTCTTAGATTCTGAGACAATATTTTTTATAAAGAAAAATTCTCAGATTTTGGGATTCATATAGAAAAATTCTTAGTTTCTGAGAGAATTTTTCTTTGAGATATTTTTCATAAAGAAAAATTCTTATATTCTGAGATATTTTTCCATAAAGAAAAATTCTCAGATTTTAAGATATTTTTCAAATGAAATAACTCCCAAAAATTTTACATACGATTTGGGACTTATTTCATTATGAAATTAGTCCCAGTGTACTGGGACTTTTTGCACAAATTTTGTTGGGATTTATTTCATTATGAAATAAATAACTTCCAAATGAAAAATAAACCCAACAAAAAATAGATTGGGAGTTATTTCATTTCTTGTTAAGCATTGGGAGTTATTTCATCAATGGTGGGACTTTTTTCATTTTAATTGAAAACAATATACGCCTCTGTGCAATTGTTTTCTTTTTTTTTGCTTAAAATTTTTTCTGCGTAGCCGGCCTTCGGCCGGGCTTAGGGATTACAAAATCTATGCATTAAACCCACCCTCTCCGCAAAGTAAAGTTTTGTAGGGTAGCAGGGCTTTACGCTATCAAATTTGTTATGCCTCAAAAAGGTCTGATAACCAAAATAGCTTTGGTTTGCAGAGAGGGTGGGTTTAATGCATGGAGTATGTAATCCCTAAGCCCGGCCGAAAGCCGGCTACGCAGAAAACCTTTATTACAAAAAAATGGGAACTTATTTCATTTTCTTTGGCACTTATTTTTTGGGAGTTATTATTTTGATTTTAAATAACTCCCAAATATTGGGACATATTTCATTTTTTCTTTGGGAGTTATTTCATTTTTTAAAGTGTGGAGTTAATTCATTTTTCTTGGAACTTATTTTATTGGGAATTATTTCATTGGGACTTATTTCATTTGGGAGTTATTGCGCAGTACCAGAAAAGTTCTCATATTCTGAGATATTTTTCATATAGACAAATATTTTTCATATAGAAAAATTCCTAGATTCTGAGATATTTTTCATATAGAAAAATTCACAGATTCTGAGACATTTTTTATATAGAAAAAGTCTCAAATTCATAGATATTTTTTATAAAGAAAATAATATTTTTTATTTAAAAAAATTCTCAGATTCTGAGATTCTGAGATATATTTCACATAGAAAAATTCTCAGATTCTGAGATATTTTTCACATAGAAAAATTCTCCTATTCTGAGATATTTCATATAGAATATATTTTTCATATAGAAAAATTCTAAGATTCTGAAATATTTCTCATGTAGAAAAATTCTTAATTTCTGAGACATTTTTTATATAGAAAGCTTCTCAGATTCCAAAATATTTTTCATATAGAAAAATTCTCAGATTCTGACATATTTTTCATATATGTAAAACAATTCATAGATTCTGACAAGGGAAGTCTCCCTGGTGTCACCCTCCGATCTTCATGAAATTTGGATATGTTGTTAAGAACGAAAATTAATTCGACACGTATTTTTTTTTAGCGGCCCAAACTCATTTTTAGGGGGGGTCGATTTGTATGGGGGGAAATTTACCTTTTTCAGTTTTTTACGATTTACGCCTATTTAAACAAAATTAATATAGGCATGTGTGGTATCAGATTAAAGGTATTAAAAATACCTATCTCGTGGTGCTAACAACGGGCCAAAGAAGTTAATATTTTTCGACTTATTAACAAAAATGTCCTAAAATTTTGGTATTTTACTCAATATGACAAAAAGTTGTGCATGTTTGGACACGTTCTTAGCACACATAGATAGGTTTTTCAAAGACCTTTCATTTGGTATGTAACATGACTAGGTTTCTTTGCATAATATAGGAGATAAACGAAAAAAAACTGAAAAATGGCCTTGTCTTCCCCCCTCCTTTTTACCCCCTAAATATGAATTTGGGCCGCTAAAAAAAAATACGTGTCCCTTTATTTTTTCTGATCTACAAAATAAAACCAATTCCATAAAGATCCGCGGGTGACACTAAGGAGACTTCCCTTGTGAGATATTTTTCATATAAAAAATTCTTCTTAGGCCTCTGTTCTTTCTTTCACATATTTTTAATTCAAATGAAAATTTCCGAATCACATGAAATCAAGTTTAGTGTTTTGTTGATCACGTTTTCATTCGAAGTTGAAATTAAATAATTAAATTTAAAAAATTATAAGGAAAAAAGTCCATTCGTTTTACTTTCAAAAAATTTTATTTTTGTGAAACAAAACAAAAAAAAAATCGGGTGTGAAATCTAGAACACCAAAAAAATTCAGAAATTTTCATTTTCACATTTTTTATGTGAATCACTTTTTTTGGAACAGAGGCCTTAGATTCTGAGATATTTTTGATCTAAAAATCAGTATCTTTGGAAAAATGGCAACACCTAACATTTGTGTCTAAAATATAGACCATGTCTGGCAATGTTTGCAAAAATAAGTACTTAGATCAGAATTGATGAAGGAGAGGAAGAAGAATAATGATTACTAAAAATAAAAGTTTGTTTACACATAATTACAATAACAAAGTCTTCTGTTAGAAAAAAACAACAGCAACAACCACACTCGAATTGAAAAAATCAGATTTAGTTGATACTTGCTTAACAGCCTACTTGGCGTATCGGTCTAGAGTGATTGTACGTTACAAGCAGTTAATAGCAAAGTATTACAGATGATGATGAGTTCAATCCTTGTCGGCTGCGATCTGTAAATAATTTTCACATATAGAGTTTTATTGACTATTAACTAAATAAATTTGACATTAAAAGTTTTTCTGAAGATTATTATAACTGGATAATATGAAACTAGTAAGAAACAAACAAACCAGGATGTCTTAAATTTTTAGAAAAATTAAAATTTTTCTTTCACACTTTTCTCAATTCAAAAACCATATATAATTTCTGAAATATTTTTCATATAGAAAAATTCTCAGATTCTGAAATATTTTTCATACACACAGAAAAAAATTTTTGTCAATACAATTAATTTCATTGTTAATACAATTAAACATTTTATTGAAACTGAGCCTACATTGGATTTTGTCAATACAACATTGACATTTGTAACTTTTGAAAAAATATCAACTTATTTTTGTCAATTAAATTCATTGTTATATCAACAATGAAAATTGATATTCTCAGATTCTGAGATATTTTTCATCAAGAAAAATTCTTAAATTCAAAGATATTTTCCGTATAGAAAAATTATCAGATTCCGAGATATCAGGTTCTGAGATATTTTTCATCTAGAAAAATTCTTAAATTCAAAGATATTTTCCGTATAGAAAAATTATCAGATTCCGAGATATTTTTCGTATAGAAATATTCCGAGATAGTTTTTGTACAGAAAAATTCTTAGATTCTAATATATTTTTCGTACAGAAAAATTCTAAGATTCTGAGATATTTTTCATATAAAAAAATTCTTACAATCTTATTAAAAAATCCTCCAAGAATTTTAAATAAAACTCTTTAAAAAAAAATATTTTTTAAATATATTTATTTATATATTTTTAACACAATTTAATAATATTCCATAATTTGATAATGCTATAATATAAATAAAGATTTATTTTTTCAATTTATTTTGTTCTTTATTAAATTAATTTTTAATAGCAGTTTTACATAATAATAATTTAATATTTTTTTTTTTAATTTTTTTTTGTTGTTGACCATCATTTCATAATTTCTAAATAATTTGTTTTGTAGAATTGTTTGTTTGTCCTTTTGCGGAGAATTTTATGTTGTTATTTAAAAAAAAATTCTTTTCAATTTAAAATATTTTTTGTTATAATAAAATTCAATTTACTTTCTTCAATTCAATTCAATAAATAATTTTTCTCATTGTGCTCTTTAATTTTTTAATTTAATAATTTTTTTAATTAATTCATTTTTAATTCATTTAAAATCTGTCATTCCGTATGCAATTTGTTAAGATTCTATATAATTTGATATATTTTGTTTAAATATTAAAATTTGTTTCTTTTTTCTAGATTTTTTTTTTTAATTTTTTTGTTAATAAACCCTATTATGTAATTGAGTTGTTAGATTTGATTTCTGAATTTTTATTTTTTTTTTATTTTTTTTGTTAATTTTTTATTGTTTCTATACAAATATTATTTAAATTTTGGAGGTCCTAGTCTAGTCTATTTTGGAATTATTTTTTTTTTTTTGTTAATTGTTTAGGGTTTTTATTTTTAATTTGTAACGTTTAACTAATTTTATGTTTTTTTTGTAATTTCTATCTTTCTAAAATATTTTAATACTTTTTTTTTAATTTTTATTATTTAAAGAAAATGAAACACATATTTTAGTTTAACTCAACAATTGTCATTTTTTTTTTTATTACACACATTATAAAAAATATAAATATAAAATAGATCGGTAGTATTAGTTTGTAAATAGTAGTTGTGTTATTATTTTGTTTTTTTTATTTATTTTTTACATTTTTATAAATTTATATATTTTTGTTCCTTCAAATCAGTTTTTTGTTATTAAGTACCTAATATAAGCCAGTTCAGGATGAAATCATGATCTATGGAGTGAATGAAAACTACAAAAACTACTCGACAGCATACGAAAAAAAAAAATTAAGAATTTTCAGTACGGAAAAAATGTTTCAGAGGCTAATAACTTTTCTATATGAAAAAAGTCTGGGATTTTTTCTTTAGAAAAATCAGAATCTGAGTTTCTTGGAATCTGAGAAAAACTTCTCAGAATCGGAAAAAAACTTTCAGAATCTGAGAATTTTTCTATATAAAAAATATATCAGAATCTGAAAATTTTTTTATATGAAAAATATCCTAGAAAATTAATTCAGAACCTGAGATTTTTTCTATATGAAAAATATCTCAGAATCTGAGAATTTTTTTTATATGAAAAATATCTTAGAATCTAAAAATTTTTGCATATGAAAAATATCTAAGAATCTGAGAATTTTTCTATATTAAAAATGTCTCAGAATCTGAGAATTTTTCTGTATGAAAATATCTCAGAATCTAAGAATTTTTCTACATAAAAAATATCTCAGAATCTAGGAATTTTTCTATATAAAAAATATGTCAGAATATAAGAATTTTTCTATATGAAAAATATCTCAGAATCTGAAAATGTTTCTACATAAAAAGTTTCTCAGAATCTGAGAATTTTTCCTTATGAAAATTATCTCAGAATCTGAGATTTTTTCTACATGAAAAATATCTCAAAATCTGAAAATTTTTCTATATGAAAAATATCTCAAAATCTGAGAATTTTTCTATAGAAAAAATATCTCAGAATCCGAGAATTTTTCTATATTAAAAATATCTCAGAATCTGAGAATTCTTCTTTTTGAAAAATATCTCAGAATTTGAGAATTTTTCTATATGAAAAATATCCCAGAATCTGAGAATTTTTCTATATGAAAAATATCTCAGAGTCTGAGAATTTTTCTATATAAAAAGTATCTCAGAATCTGAGAATTTTTCTATATAAAAAATATCTCAGAGTCTGAGAATTTTTCTATATGAAAAATATCCCAGAATCTAAGAATTTTTCTATATAAAAACAAGTAAGAAAGTCATAGTCGTTCAAGACCGACCATATGTTACCCTACACCAGTGTTTCCCGGAAAATGGGTCCCAAGTCTAAAAATGGACCGATTGGATCTCTCGTTGTTAGATCTTTATTTGGTGTAGAAAACACACACAGGTCAAATTTTAGTGGAAATGGTTTATTTTTTGTCAATAGGCCGATTTAACTGAATATCGGTCGAAATTTTTATATTGGGGACTAAGTCCAAAAATGGTCCAATTATATTCCGATTTGATTAGGTAACTAAAGTACACGTTTAACACCTAAAAATAAAATTTTTATCAAATATTTTCATTTTTATGAATTTTGAGGGAATTATGTGAATATCGGGAGGGTGGCTTGTATGGGGACTACCAGAAGGACTGATGCGATTCCTTTGAAATTTGGGATGATGATTCATGCAAACAAAATTTTATTACCTGCTAGATTTCAAAGTGATATCTATTATAATACGGTCATTAGAGTCATTAAGCCGAATCCAAATGGGGCGTTTGTATGGGGCTAGGTCTTAACATGGACCGATGTTCTCCAATTTCAATAGGATTCGTTCTTGAGCCAAAAGATGCTTAAGTTTCAAACTTCAAGTCAATTGATTGAAAATTGCGACCTGTATCGTGCTTAAACCGATAGATGGACAGACCGACGGACGGACAGACGGACGGACGGACATCGCTAAATCGACTCAAAAAGTAATTCTGAGTAGATCGGTATACTTGAAGGTATGTCTAGGACCAATATTTCGGGTAGTTACAAACATCAGCACAAACTCAATATACCCTGTACCACATAGTGGTGTAGGGTATAAATATCTCAGAATCTCAGAATTTTTCTATATGAAAAATATTCCAGAATCTGAGAATTTTTCTATATGAAAAATATCTCAGAATCAGAGAATTTTTCAATATGAAAAATATCTCAGAATTAGAGAATTTTTCTATATGAAAAATATCTCAGAGTCTGAGAATTTTTCTATATAAAAATTTCTCAGAATCTGAGAATTTCGCTATATGAAAAATATCTCAGAATCTGAGAATTTTTCTACATTAAAAATATCTAAGAAACTGAGAATTTTTCTATATAAAAAAAAACTAAGAATCTGAGAATTTTTCTATATGAAAAATATCTTAGAATCTGAGAATTTTTCTATATGAAAAATATCTTAGAATCTGAGAATTTTTCTATATGAAAAATATCTCAGAATCTGAGAATTATATTAAAAAATATATCAGAATCTGAGAATTTTAATATACGAAAAATAAATCAGAATCTGAGAATGGTTCTATATGAAAAATATATCAGAATCTGAAAATTGTTCTATATGAAAAATATCTCAGAATCTGAGAAAAGACGCAAAATCTAAGAATTTTTCTATATCTGATAATTTTTCTATGTAAAAAATCTCAGAATCTGAGAATTTTTCTATATGAAAAATATCTCGGAATCTGAGAATTTTTCTGTGTAAAAAATATCCCAAAATCTGAGAATTTTTCTATAAGAAAAATATCTCGGAATCTATAAATTGTTCTTAATAAAAATATCTCAGAATCTGAGAGTGTTTCTTCATCAAAACAAATAAGAAAATTATAATCGGTTAAGACCGACCAAAATGGGTCCCAAGTCCAAACATAAACCGATTGGATATTTTTTTCTTTTGATCTTTAATTTGCGTATAAAACACACACAAACCTAACTTAAGTGTAATTGTCTAATTTTTGTTGCCAATAGACCGATTTAACTGAAAATCGAGCGAAATTTTAACGGGGACTAAAAATAAGTCAAAAAAATGGTCCAATTATATTTAGATTTGATAATGCCTTCTTTGATCGAAAATGGCTATTCGGAAAAGGAGGCCCACCCATAACAGAAACATACCTGCAAAGTCTTTTTCGAATTGGTCAATATATCGAGGGCGTATATTCAAAACTTGCTACCTGCAATATTTTCGAAAGAGAGTTTTCAATAGAAATGTGTTCACTAAATTTGTAGTCATCTATTAAATAAATTTTTAACTAAAAATTTATTTCCAAAAAAAATGTTTTTATTTATATTGCAGAAAAAAGATTAAAAATAACACTAAGAATTATCAAGGTAACAGTTCATTTTGATCTTCTAACAAATGTTCATAATGCAGATAGCAAGTTTTGAATATTTGTCCGCGATATAATGCTCGTTCTTTGAGGTCTATAAAAAAAATTTCTCACAAGGAAAATGTTTTTTTTTAAATTACACAACAACGAAAATCGGAATGGGATGAAACTAACAAGGGAAGTCTCCCTAGTGTCACCCGCGGATCTTTATGGAATTGGTTTTATTTTGTAGAGCAGAAAAAATAAAGGGACACGTATTTTTTTTAGCGGCCCAAATTTATATTTAGGGGGTAAAAAGGAGGGGGAAGACAAGGCCATTTTTCAGTTTTTTTTCGTTTATCTCCTATATTATGCAAAGAAACCAAATGAAAGGTGTTTGGAAAACCTATCTACGTGTGCTAAGAACGTGTCCAAACATGCACAACTTTTGGTCATATTGAGTAAAATACCAAAATTTTAGGACATTTTTGTTAATAAGTCGAAAAATATTTACTTCTTTGGCCCGTTGTTAGCACCACGAGATAGGTATTTTTAATTTTTTTTTAATTATGTAACAATAGCCATAAATCGTAAAAAACTCAAAAAGGTAAATTTCCCCCCATACAAATCGACCCCCCCTAAAAATGAGTTTGGGCCGCTAAAAAAAATACGTCGAATTAATTTTCGTTCTTAACCCATTCCTGCCTAATGGGTATTTAAATACCCAAAAAAAGTGTTGATACTTAAAAAATTTTAGCGAGGGCCAGCTGGAAGCTATCGGGCTAATTCTTTTTTCAAAAAAAAGAAAAGAGATTGGGCTATATAAATATAAACATTTAACAAGATTTTTTTTTTTTGTTTTGTTCTGTTTTTGTTTTTAACTGACAAAAATCAAGATTTTTCTTAATCGAAATTACTCAGGAAAAGTGCACTCAAACCGGGATGCGGGGGTAAGAAAAATTTTGGCTTTCACGAAATTTTGTTGGAGTTATTTTGACATCCAATACAAACTTTTTGGACCCCTTTCAGCTCAAACAAAAAATAAAAGTAAAAAATTAGACGGCCTAATTAATACCCATGTCATATCTCAGGTCGGAGCTGAGGTACATTTTTTTTATTTTTTCTATCAACTTCTGTGATCTTCCAAGCACACATATCAAAATTTCTTCAAAATCGTACGAGCCGATCTATGGGTAGGCAGTAATGGGTTAATAACATATCCAAACATATCCAGGGTGACACCAGGGAGACTTCCCTTGTAAGAGCAAATGAGAGTTGACATTTCAAAGCTTCTTTTTAGTTTTGTGGTAGATTTTTTTTACACGCATTTGAAGTTGGTGAACTTTTATTGTAATAATAACTTGAAAACTGTATATGTGGCGTATACTTGATTTTTTTATTGCCTTTAAACAACAATCATACGCAACGGTGCACAGTGGCTTATTTTTAATTATTTTTAATAATTTGGCTATTCAGTAAGTAGGAAGTGGACCGATTGCAACGAAATTCATAACGGTTATAGCTAACGTAATTTTAAGCTTAAATTTGGATGATGGACCCCACATGTCCAATAAGGGCACCACCTAAAGTAGGACACATTTAGTATATAAAAACTTTAAATGCTTTAAAATCGCCAACTTCAAATGCTTGTAGGAAAAAAATCTAGCACTGAAGGGTTTTGTTGTGTAAAATGTCAATTTTTATTTGCTTTTGGTTTCATCCCATTCCGATTCGGAATCTATTTTACTGGTAATCTTCTTTAATTTTTGTAAAAAAAAAATTGTAAAAAAATATAAATAAAATTTTTAAAAAATTTGTTAAACTTGTCGAGTAGTATTTAAATTATTTTTGTGACATGAAGTCCTATTTTGTATTTGATAGTAAAAGATAAAAAGAGAGACGAAAGTTTTAGGTTCAGATATTTTTTCATATTGCTTCTAATACATTGTTTCTATAAATCAATCATATTCGCCATCTAAAAATACCTAATAATCTGTGTTTGCTTTAAATTTCTTTTAAACATTAAACTAATTTATTGTTCTATTAATTAATCTCATTGTGTATGCTTGTGATTTTGTTAACTATTTGTAATCAACTATTTTAGAACAAATTACGCAAATTATTTTTGAAAAAATAGTAATTTTTTGAAAAAAAAAAACAAAATCAAAAATTAGTACAATCTATTTTTTTTACTATTTTTACTACAGCTGGGAATTTTCAATACAAAAAGTAAACAAATCTTTCCATTTCGCACCCGTCTTCAAGCAAGTTTAGGCTAATGCCATTTCACTCCTCTTTATTTTGAACTTTAAAAATCGTTTACACGAAAATTCTAGCTGATTCTGTTTTTGGAGTTATTGCTAAATAATTACACTGTTCGACAACAAAAACCTCCCAGTGAAATATTCAACAGATTCTGATAGATTTTTCCAATTTTTTCTAGCACGTACCGTTCTTGAGATATTCTCTGTTAAAAAACAATAGTTTCGCACATTTGGGGGTCCACTGTTATGGTACTTCCAACAAACAGGACTTGATTATATACAAATTGGAACTCCTGATTCCAAAAATACAATCATAATTTTTATAGCATGTTCCGTTTTCGAGATACTCGCATTCGAGAATTTCGCGTGGAAAATTTTTCAAACGCGAATATCTCGAAAGCGAAACATGGTAGAAAAATTTGGATTGCAGTTTTAGAATCAGGAGGTCAATTTTATATGAAATTAAGTCATTTATTATTTTAGAAAAAATTTAATGGAAGATTTGGATTCAGGAGAGAAAAATCTATAAGAATCAGTTGGATATTTCACTGGTAGGTTTAAACTTGTAAAAAGAAAAAATTTGAAACGAATTTCAATCAACAAAAACGCGGATTCAATCAATTTTTTAATTCAAATTCCTCCAATTAAAAAATTTGTCATATTTGAAGACAACCTAAACTTGCTTGAAGAGGGGTGTGATTTGCAAGTAATAAAAATAGTTTTAATTTTGGGTATTCGAATAGACATAGTGAAAGTTAACAATTAACCCATCTACAGTGGCTCACAACTTAAATGGTACAGTAGATAAAAGTTATCAAAACCAAACCTTATTATCAAACGAGTATCATTTTAAGAAACGATGTGTGGTAATTTATTAAGCTTTTATTTAAGCTTGATATCTGGTCAGATTGAGTATATAATACATGTGCTACGAGGTTCAAACTCGAAAATTTATTTTTTTAATTTTCTTTGTGCTTATTTTTAAATCGATGTTTTTTTAATATTTAAAAAAAAACACTTGGAAATGCTTTTAAAAACGTTTTTTATAACTTTACAGCTTGACCCTCGTATCAAATTTATTTTTAACTTAATCTGGACAGTATCAAGCTTAAATTAAAGCTTGATAAATTACCTAAACAGGTTTTTGATAACTTTGTCGTTGAAAATTGTCTGTCTGCTATCTAGATCTAGTATTCAAGATAATTTAAGATGTGAACCACTGTAAAAAAAGTTGTTTTCGGATGCTAATATTTTATTACAAAAAAGCTTAACTAAATTTTATTAACTGATTACAATACATTTACAAAAACTATTACAAAATTATTGAAATTTTCAAACAGGATAAATATTTTTTTAAACTAATTTTAAGCTTGTTTAGATTAGAAAACTTTTACACAAAATATCAATTTAGAAAAAGGAAATTTGAAAAATTCTAATTATTTTTTGAAAATTCATGTTTATATTAATATTTCTGTAGGACTTTGTTATATTTTTATTATGAAATGGAGCTGTAGATGATTTTATATTTTTTTTTATAAATATTTCCTAATTGCGTTTTTTTTTTGTTATTTTTCATAGATATTTCTTTTACACAGAAAAAAAATGTATTGTAGGCTCATTTTCAATTAAACCGTTGTTGTATTAACATACAAAATAATTGTATTGACAAATTGTATTATTAAATAAAATATCAATTATTTTCCTTGCCAAAACAATTAAATTATTTGTTAATACAACAACGATTTAATTGAAAATTAGCCTACAATACAATTTTTTTCTGTGTAAAATGTGTTAAGAATTTAGTTTTCTTTCGTAATTATTTATGTTTATTTTCTTAAGGGTTTTTGATCACATTTATTTATTTTTTTTTTGTTTGAAATTCAAATGTTAATCACATGTCAAATCACTCTTTCTATAGTAACGTATACAAAAATATAAAATATCTCATTGTTTTTGGGAGGGAGGAGGTGGTATTTGTTATTAAATTTTTTTGTTGTTGAAATTTAAAATAAATAAAAAATAAATAAATTAAATAATATTTGATTTTATGACCAATTGTTTGAAAATATTTTTTATTTTTTGTTGGGCTAATTGTGGTCAGTTAGATTTTTGATGTAAATAAAAACAAATTTATTGCATCATTTTTTCTCGACGTTTCGTTGATGGGTTTTCAACTTTTTCAAGAGATTAGATTTATTAATTTCTGGTGACAAAATATAAAAAAACATGGTAACAAAATTCTTAAGTATTAATTATCAAAGTTAAACTTACGATTTTTTAAAATTTACATTTTCAGATATTTAAAAAATTGTTTTATAAAACTGGACAACACGACACACATTGTATAAATAATTTAATAAATAATTGGAGAAAAAATAAATAAAAATATAATAAATAAATAAAAATATAATAAATATAAATATATGGAAATAATAAAGGACAATGAAAAGCTAATAACCAATTGGTACACCAAGCCGACAGCATCAGGAAGAATGATAAATTATCACTCGACTCAACCACATAAAATGAAGATAAATACAGCGACGAATCTAATTAAAAAAGTATTGCAGTTAAGTCATGAACAATTTAAAAAAGAAAATATTACTAAAGTTAAAAGAATTTTAACCATGAACAACTTCCCAACATTCATTATAAATAACTTACTAAACAAAACTCTTAAAAATACCCAAAATGAAAAGACGCAAATAAATGGATCCCTATTCTACAGCATTCCATATATACCAAAATTGACGGAGAGTAAAAATCTAATGAGAGTAATTAATGATGAGAGCGTAAAATTAGCACACAAATCGAATGAGACACTGAGACACCTGTTTACACGAAACAAAACAAAATTAGAAAAATTAAAAATTGATAATGTTGTGTATGAAATTGACTGTCAAGGCAACGAAAGGGAACAATGCAATAAAGTATATATAGGAACAACAAAACGAATGCTAGGTGTAAGAATAGCAGAACATGAAGCTGATGTTAAAAAATCAAAAGAGTCAACTGCTTTAGCAATTCACGCAAAAGAGACTGGACATCAACTTAATTTTAAGGGAGTAAAAATTCTAAATAAGGAAAGTAAAGAAAATAAGAGATATACAATCGAAAGTTTGAGGATCCAAGAAAAAATTAAAACAACAATGAACACAAAGGAAGACAAAGATAATACAAAGCTGCAATATTCAATAGCAATCAGTTAAACAATAAGTTCTGTGATATTAGTTATTAATTTTAAACTGTGATTATTTATATTTTTATTTATTTTTTCTCCAATTATTTATTAAATTATTTATACAATGTGTGTCGTGTTGTCCAGTTTTATAAAACAATTTTTTAAATATCTGAAAATGTAAATTTTAAAAAATCGTAAGTTTAACTTTGATAATTAATACTTAAGAATTTTGTTACCATGTTTTTTTATATTTTGTCACCAGAAATTAATAAATCTAATCTCTTGAA
Organism: Pegoplata infirma; assembly: GCA_963921195.1. NCBI lineage: Eukaryota > Metazoa > Arthropoda > Insecta > Diptera > Anthomyiidae > Pegoplata > Pegoplata infirma. The sequence continues at coordinate 310,516,156 of OY992536.1, read as the reverse complement.
AAAGTTGAAAACCCATCAACGAAACGTCGAGAAAAAATGATGCAATAAATTTGTTTTTATTTACATCAAAAATCTAACTGACCACAATTAGCCCAACAAAAAATAATAAATTAAATAATTTTTAAGCTGGGTCGTCAGAAACTGGTTAAACTTAATACATAAACAATCAGAGCTGCCTCTGGGCAGTACCATAAAAAACACCATATCATAATGGAATAATGAGCTAATTATCATGTTACATAATTAGCAGCCTGCATTTGGACAAAGATAATAAGGAAATGCTATTTTTTCGGCACGCCCTCTTTTAAGGGCGTGGTTATAGAAAATAATACAAAATATTGGTAAGTGCTTTTTAGGCCTAAATAACGTAAAAATTAATTTTTAAACATTTTTGAAGCAGAAAATGGGGTTTTTCAACGGTTCCCAAAGACTCATACCAACTTAAAAATTAAAATTATACAAATTTTAAGTTTTTTATAAATTTTTTACATAAAAAAGTAAATTCAGTTATTCAATTTGTAAGTTTTTTACTTATTTTTTGTTAATAAAATATTGATTATTTTATTTTTAAGTTTTTTGTATGAATTGTTTATTTTTGTTAATAAAAATATTTTTTAATACCACTTACCGTGTTATCAACAGACAGACAGACGGACGGACGGACTGACATCGCTAGATCGTCTTAAAATCGATCGAGGATCATAAATATATATACTTTATGGGGTCCTAAACCAATATTTCGAGGTTTTACAAACAGAATGACAAACTTATACACTCAAAATAATACATTAGTAGATTTACTATATTTTTTTTTTTTTTGCTAATGCTGGTTAGCTAACTTTTAGCAAATTTTTAGTTGAGATTAGCATGTTAGCAAAAATATCTTGTAAACTTCATTCAAAATTTGAACTAATTTTTTTTTGCTAAATTTAAAATTGAGTTGACCAAATTTTTACAAGCTTTTTTGCTAATATGGTAAATTTTTTTATTTTCAGAAAACTTAAAATGGCGCTATCTCGGAAACTAACAAGGGAAGTCTCCCTAGTGTCACCCGCGGATCTTTATGGAATTGGTTTTATTTTGTAGATCAGATAAAATAAAGGGACACGTATTTTTTTTAGCGGCCCAAATTCATATTTAGGGGATAAAAAGGAGGGGGGAAGATAAGGCCATTTTTCAGTTTTTTTCGTTTATCTCCTATATTATGCGAAGAAACCTAGTCGTGTTACATACCAAATGAAAGGTCTTTGGAAAACTTATCTACGTGTGCTAAGAACGTGTCCAAACATGCACAACTTTTCGTCATATAGAGTAAAATAACAAAATTTTAGGACATTTTTGTTAATAAGTCGAAAAATATTAACTTCTGAAAATGGTAAATTTCGACCCCCCCTAAAAATGAGTTTGGGCCGCTAAAAAAAAAATACGTGTCGAATTAATTTTCGTTCTTAACAACATATCCAAATTTCATGAAGATCGGAGGGTGACACCAGGGAGACTTCCCTTGTAAGCCAGATAGAGCAAAATGGAGGCCATTTTTGGTTCTCGGGCTCTAGTATCGCCGGTCCTTTTCACATGTGTGGACCCTAATGGGTCCTAACTTTGGATCCAAAAAAGTTAGCATTCCCGAAAATTTTAAAATGCTTATACCTCGGTAAATATTGCCGACACAACAAAAAGTCCAAAAGCATTTTTGTAGCTCTCAACACGTAGAACAAGACCGCAAAATAATCAAGAGCTCTCCGAGTAATATTTTTGAAGTTATCGAGTTTTGTAATTCTCAAAACCTCGGTGGTCCCCTAAAATCACGTATCTCAATAACTAAGCAAGGTAGAGCGAAACGGACACAAATTTTGGATCAAAAACTATGACGATTTTTAAGGAACCCAAGTAGGTCTAGGCCCATCGGGGTCTGGACCTATCGGGTCCGAACCCAATGGGTTCCTCAAATGTGTATGAACTAAGTTGAAATAAAAAAAAATTCAGTTAACTAATTTTTAGCAACACGTTTTTGCTAACTTTACCAAAAAAATTGTGGGTTCAAAATCAGCAAATTTTCTTGTAGGTTTACATGCTTTTTTGCTAACTTTACAGTTTTTTTTTTTGAGTGTAGCGATGTCCGTCTGTCTGTCTGTGGAAAAGGTGATAACAGCCAAAATATTACACGGAGATGACTGAAACTTAACATATTTATTGGAAGTTCTCCCGAGAAGTTTGGTATTGCATTTGAGCGATATCGGGTCAGCGGTTCAAAAGTTATGAACGAAAATGTAAGGACACCTGAAAAATTTTAGTACATTCAACATAACCTAAAAATACAAAATGCAAATGGTATTTAAACAAGTAAAAACATATTTTTTTTACAAAAAAAGAAAAAAATCGAGGATTTTTGTTTTTTACCAAATTTTTTTTTTTCGCGGAAATTTTTTTTCAAAAATTTTTTTTTGTTTCAAAAGTAACTGTTTTACTTGTTTCAAAATAAAAACAGAAGTCACAAAAGACGTACATTTAAAGGGCTAAAAAGCTTTATATTTTTTTTTATGCCCTCCAACAACAGTATGGAAATAGAATATATTCACTTCTCCATTCTGTGTGCAACACATCAAAATATGGGTCTATGTCCTTAGGTCATCGAAACAAAATTAAAGTAGACTACCAGTAGACCAAAACCCCCCACAGGGTAAAAAAAGTAAGCTAAATTATTTCTTATGCGGCCCAATGTGGGCGCCAATTCATAATTTTTAAATGTCAAATTTTTTCGAAATTTGATTAATTTTAACTCGTTATTAGACCCAGTTATAATTTTTTTATAAATTCAAAACTAAACCATAATTTTTTTATTAAATTTCAGCTCCATTTTTTATAATTTTGAAATAATTGTTTTATACAAATATAATTTTTTATAATAACTTTCATTCATTATTGTTTTATTTTTATAAAATTTAATACTTTTTTTTATTATTATTAGCTTTCTATTAATACATTTCATTTATTCGCTGTTTCATTTTGTTAATAATCCGGGTTTTAGCAAAATATTTTTCTCTTTTGTTTGTGCTAACCTGGCCAAAACAACAATTTATAAATCATATTATTTATTAACAATTACAATATTTTTGTTTTTTTATTTTCAATTTTCAAATTTTCATCACACTTAATTTTATTTGTTTTCATATTATTTTTATTTTTTTAAATATTTATTTTCTTATTTAATATTTTTTAAGTTTTAACTAAACATCAATTTCTACAAATACAGACACATAAAATTTAAAGATTTTTTTAATTATTTTTTTTTTTAATAAATTTTTTGTAATTTATGTTTGTTTTTAATTTTTGTATTACTTTTCGTATATTTTCATTTAATTTGGTGTTTTTTTTTTATTGCAATTTTAATATTTTTTATTCAATTAAAACTTGATTGTGGTTGTACTCTATAAAGCTTTCAGAAATATGGTTAGACATCAAAAAAAATTGGCTTCTTCGGTGTTAAATTTTATAAATTTTTTAATGTAGTAAATAAAATCAAAACAGAAAGAAATCCACATTTTATTTAATTTATATCCGAAAACTTTCAAGAACTGTAGAAAAATTGGGAAGGGCTTAAAAAACTAAAACATATATGTTAATCAATTGGCGCCCAAGCAGGGACCCTATTCCGAATAGCAAAGCGATAACACAAAAACCACTACTTACAGAGTAGTTTTGACCCAAATTCGGGATAGCAACCAAAACGATTTAACAACAGAATTTTCAAATGGCGCCCCTTCTGGAATCTGATTTTGAATCGCAAAGTAAAAACACAAAAATTTACAAAGATAATTTTCAAGCAAATAACTCCCAAGCAAGGGCGGAATTCCGTAATGCAAATCGCCAACGAGAAGGGTGTCGAGCCAAATTCCCGAAAGGAACTAAAACGATTAAGAAACTTGTCATCAGACATTGATTACTAGGGATGAGATTTCCATGCAAATGCATGTTTTTTGTAGACAGTCTAAAAACGATATCGACCAATTACACTGTAAGTAAAATTTAAACTTTTGAAATGACACACAAAAACGCCGAGACACCCCAACTTATTTTTAGGTCATAGAATCCAGTGGTATACTCCGTTTTAAAAAGTTAGCTCAAAATAACGAGATATTTCGATTTTAAATTTGCAAATGTAGAGTAAAAATTGAATAAATCAAAAAAATATAAAATTCATCAAAATAAGAGCAAGTATTGTTCCATGTCCGCTTGAAAATTGACGTCCATTATTTCTAGATATACATTTTGACTAATAACAAGTTTTAAACAAGTTTATTTATTCAAATAAAATGAAAAATCGCCTTAAATCTACTACAAATTTAAAATCGAAATATCTCGGGATTTTGAGCTAACTTTACAAAACGGGGTACACCACTGGATTCTACGACCCAAAATTAGGTTGACGTGTCTCGGCGTTTTGGTGTGTCATTTTCACCTACTTACAGTGTTATCTTTTCGAATCAAGAAATTTGCGCGAAAATGGCATCGATTTCTTTTTACATATTTTTGCAATTTTTGGTGAAAATGCATATTTTGATTTTAAATGCATATTTTGTGCATATTTCTAAATTTTAAGTGCATATTTTTGCATATTTTGGCATAAATTAGCAAAAACACAAATTGAAATTTATTTGTTTCAAAAACTGTTCAAAATTTGAAACATTTACTTTGAAAATTAGAAATTTTTTTATTATTTTAATTTTTTTTAGATTGTTTTAGTTTCTAAAAAATCTAGCTTACATAAAGTTTTAAATGTTACTTTTGAAACCCGGCATTATTTTTTTAAAGTTTTTCGCATGAAAACAAGATTTTTATTGCACAAATTGTATTTTTTAGTGCATTTTTTAAGGTTTTTTAGTATATATTTTGAATTTTTTAGCGCATATTTTCAATTTATTAGTGCATGAAAATCTCATCCCTATTGATTACTGATTCACTAGACTGGGTTTATTTAAAACTAGAGATGGGCACGTGAGTGACTTTTGACTCACACTCAATCACGCCCCGATATAATTTTTCCAATCACGCACACTCTTTCACGAGCATATTTTTTTTTCACTTACACTTACTCACAATCACGTGAGTAAATTTACAGCAACTCATTTACGACACTCACGTGATATAAAACACGTGAATAAAATTGGTTTCAATCACACTTACGCGTGAACCACGCACTAATCTGCTCATGTGCCAATCTCTATTTAAAACCAAGTAAAAATCAAAATTCGAGTTGCCCCAATTCATGAATACCCTCCACTTTTTCCAAAATGTTTTAAACTCGTAAATAAAACTATAAAAATTTTGATTACAAAATTTTTTTTGTAATTATAATTTTTATCGATAAATACTATTTTGGTACTTTTTATTTAAAAATGCCACCCTAGTACATACTTAAAAAGGAACCAAAATATTACTTTTTTTATAAGAAATACCGAAATACTTTTTTTTTAAAAAAAGTACCAAAATGTCAATTTTTTATAAATAAGTACATACCAAAATAATATTTTTTATAAAAAGCACCAAAGTACTTTTCATAAAAAATTTGTTTTCCCAAAAAAAACAAGTGAGAGTGTTAAATTCGGCTGTGCCGAATCTATTATACCCTCCAACATGTAAAAAAATAAAAAAAAAATTTTGACAGGGGCGTTGTTTTAAGGGGGGGGGGGGGCAAGGTTGGGGGAGGGGTCGGTTAGCTGGGGTGACTCCTTGGCCCTCACGGTATATGTTTACAAGTTCATTTTTGTCTGCTTTGTGCACTTAAGTACTATAGTTTTATAATTATTTAAATTATTTTTTTATCCACGCCCTTAAAAGAGGGGCGGGGCAAAAAAAAGCGATATTTTTTAGTCTCCTGGGTCCAAGCGCAGGACCTTAAACTTCTACGAACATAAAAATGTCTCATTTGGTTCACAAAAATACAAAAAAACGCAAAAAAAAATAGCATTTTTAAGAGGTTGGTTTAGTTCTTCAAGGGGGAACTTTTTTCCCCCTAGTCCGATTTGGCCCATTTCCGAACTTAACCTGCCTAGGATCATAAGACATATTTATGCCAAACTTGAGGGATCTAGCTCTTTTATTTTGGACTGCATCGTGTTAACTACAGACGGACGGACGGACGGACAGACAGACAGACAGACAGACAGACAGACAGACAGACGGACGGATGGACGGACGGACGGACGGACATCGCTAGAATGTCTTAGAATCGATCACTGATCAATAATATATATACTTTATGGGGTCCCCGACCGATATTTCGATGCGTTACATACGGAATGACAAAGTGAGTATACCCCCATACTGTAGTTGGAGGGTATAAAAACACTTTATAAGAATACTAAAATAGTATTATTAAGAACTTTTTGGTACTTTTTTAAAAGTAGTATTTATAAAAATGTACTATTTTGGTACCTTTTATAAAAAAGTACTTTTTTGGTACTTTTTTGATCGATAAGCACAAGTTTGGTATTTTTATAAAAAAAAATTATTTTGTTGCATACTTATTATTTTGGTACTTTTATAACAAAGTACTATTTTGTTTTTTTTAACTTAATAAAAATGTAATATTTTAGTACCTTTTATAAAAAAGTACTTTTTTGGTACTCTAGGTATTTTTGATCAATAAGTACTAGTTTGGTATTTTTTATTAAAAAAAATTATTCTGGTACATATTTTATTTTTTGGTACTTTTATAACAAAGTACTATTTTGTTTTTTTTTAAAGATTTGTTTTTATGAAAAAAAGCTTTTTAGTACTCCTGGTATTTTTGATCAATAAGTACTAGTTTGGTAGTTTTTATAAAAAAAAAAATTTTGGTACATACTTTTTATTTTGGTACTTTTATAACAAAGTACTATTTTGTCTTTTTTTTTATAAAAAATAAGGTTTTTTTTATAAAAAAAAACACTATCAAAATAGTAATTTGTAACAAAACGTACCAAAATAGTAATTTTAAATGAAAATTAACAAAAAGTTGTTTTTAATGAAAATTACCAAAATAGTAATTTTTAAAAAATACTAAAATAGTATTTTATTAATAACACGTACTAGAGCTTTATAAGAAAAAATAACAAAAAAAGTATTTTTAACAAAATTGGACAATTTTATAAAAAGTAACAAAATAGTACTTTTTAAAAATGTATCAAAAAAGTACTATTTAGACAAGTATCGAAACAGTAGTTAAAAAAAAAACAAAGTCGGATTTTTTTTTAAAAAGTACAAAAATACTTTTTTAAAAAAATACAAAAATAGTACTGTTTTATAAAAAGTATCAAAATAGTGCTTTTACATAAACTATCATATTAATTTTTCATACTAAAATAGTACTTTTTTATAAAAAAAATAGTACTTTTTCATAAAAAAATAGTACTTTTTATATTTTTTTTTTTTAAAGTACCAATATAGTACTTTCTTATAAAAAGTACCAACATAGTTTTTTTTATAAAAAGGGTGTTTCTACAAAAATTAAGTTTTTACAAAAACACATTTTTACACAAAGTACTTTTTTTGCCAAAATAGTACTTTGATTTATTTTGGTACTTTTATAACAAAGTACTATGTTGTCTTTTTTTTAAAAAAAAAAAGGTTTTTTTTTTATAAAAAAAAAACACTATCAAAATAGTAATTTGTAACAAAACGTACCAAAAAGTAATTTTCAATGAAAATTAACAAAATAGTTGTTTTTAATGAAAATTACCAAAATAGTAATTTTTAAAAAATACTAAAATAGTATTTTGTATAACAAGTAGTAAAATAGAGCTTTATAAGAAAAAATAACAAAAAAGTATTTTTTTAAAAAAGTATTTTTTTAAAAAAGTATTTTTTTAAAAAAGTATTTTTTTAAAAAAGTATTTTTTTAAGTACTTTTAAAAAATGTATCAAAAAAGTACTTTTTAAACAAGTATCAAAACAGTATTAAAAAAAAAAAAAAAACAAAGTCGGATTTTTTTTTTAAAAGTACAAAAATACTTTTTTAAAAAAATACAAAAAATAGTACTTTTTTATAAAAAGTATCAAAAAAAAATACAAAAATCAAGTTCTTATAAAAAGTACCAATATAGTTTTTTTATAAAAAGTGCGTTTCTACAAAAATTATGTTTTTACAAAAACCCATTTTTACACAAAGTACTTTTTTGCCAAAATAGTACTTTTTAATAAGAATACCAAAAAAGTATATTAAAAAGTATTTTTTTCGTACTTTTTAAAAAAGTACTACATAAAATTCTATTTTATTTTTTAAATTAATAAAAATTGTTTATTATTGGATGTTTAAGATTCTATTTTGAGAAAGATTGTTCTAGCTCAAGGTAATATTTCTTTTACTAATCATTACGATGATATTGTCAAAGTAACAATTTTCAAGAAACTATTTATAAAGTTGTTTGTTTTAAATTGATCGGTTTGGTCATTTTGCTAGACTTACTCGACACGTGTTTCGGAATTCGTCAAATTTCATTGTCAAGAGTATTTAGCAAATTTAACAAACAACTTTATAAATAGTTTCTTGAAAATTGTTACTTTGACAATATCATCGTAATGATTAGTAAAAGAAATATGACCTTGAGCTTGAATAGTCTTTCTCAAAATAAAGTGCTACATATTTATTAAAAATGTACTATTTTGGTACCTTACATAAAAAAGTACTTGATACTTTAAAAAAAAAAATTGATATGTACTTAAAAAAAAAAAATCTGGTATTTTTTATAAAAATGTATATAATTCTAAATAGTTTTTTTTGTCATGAAAAAATGTTGTACATGTGAATGAGATCGATAGGTGGCGCTGAGGTGGAGTTATTTTGAAAATTCTAACAGGCAATTTTACTCAAAGTAAGAGTGTACGGTTTAGGTCCGGAAGATGGCGTTGTAATACAAAAGAATAATGAATTGTTTAAAAAAATTGATTCAATCCGGGAAACGCCGGGCACTTCAGCTTTATAAATAAAATAGTACTTCAATATATATTTTCTCTCTTTATTGTTACTGACATTTTGAGTATTACTATTAATTGCAGTGTTTTAAAAAAAATTAAAAATATTTTATAATTATTTTCTTTTTTTTTTTAAATTTAAGGAAAAATTAAATTGTTTTATTATTTATTTTGTTTATTATATTTATATTTAACAATCTGTTTGATTACTACTGTTCTCGGTAACGGTGTCTTTGTAAAATTTGTTTCAGTCAAGTGGTTTGCAACAAACAGCTCACAATTACAGATTAATACTTTGCAAAATAAGAAAATGTTTATTTTTTTTTGTTTATTTAAATTATTTTGTGTAAGAAAAATTTATTTGTTTTGCCTAAATTACTTTGTAGATATAATTTGTTTTTTATATATGGTTTGTAAGTTTAAATATTAAGTTGTCACTGTATTTTTTTGTTTATTTCTCATGGTGGTTTTAGTTACATAGTTTACGTTTTTTAGAATTTCATTTTGTTTTTTTGAATACCTAAAAAAAGCAATATTTTTTTACACAATTATTTTGTTTATTTTTTTGTTATTTTTTTTTATGTTTTCTTTTTGTTGTATTAATATTAATAATTTGTCTCCCAAATAGAGAAAGGAACTTAAAATTTATTTATATAAAGAAAAATAAAATTTAAAAAAAATATATATTTTTAATACTAACAAGAAGGAATCCCAAAAGAAAGAATAGAAAATAAATCTAGAAATGACTTGTTTAAACTTACATATTTATCAGTTTTAGGCCTCTGTTCTGTCTTTCACTACTTTTCGATTCACATGAAAATTTCCGAATCACATGAAAACAAGTTTAGTGTTTTTTTTATCACGTTTTCATTCGAAGTTGAAATCAAATAATTAAAATTAAAAAAATTATAAGAAAAAAAGTGTATTCGTTTTACTTTCACCAAATTTTATTTTTGTGAAACAAAACGAAAAAAAATCGGATGTGAAATGTGGAACACCAAGAAAATTCGTAAATTTACATTTTCACATTTTTTATGTGAATTACTTTTTTTGGAACAGCGGCCTTAGTTTTAAAAGTAACATATGTATGGGACATTTTTAAGTTTAACTTATTGTAATTTTTTTTAAATGCCGAGGAAATATTTATTAGATGGTACTTTTTTGGTACTTTTTTGAAAACTACAAAATTATTATCAAAGTCGAAACAACAAAAGTACTAAAAATGTCCACTTAAAATACAGTTTTCAATGATACCATCATTTTGTATGGTTTTTTATTTTATCAAAATAACAAAAAATTTAAGAAAAAAAAACCAAACCCAATTGCTATCCTCTCATTTACCCCTTAAATTTTAACAATAAGTTTAAACAAACCAATCTAAGGTTTTATTCTCTATATCAAATATTTTTATTAAAATTGGAAATAATTATAGAACGTATAAAAATTCAATTTCGGTATGGGTTTTTGGAACCGAAACTTTAAACCCTACTTATTCAACATTTTGGAAAAAAACCATTTCGATCGTACTCTAGAAATTACCATACCATTCTTGTCAGTGTCGCCTATTTTCTTTTGTTTCTAATGAATACATTGGGTTCACAAAAAAAAACTATTTTTTTGATGCAAATTAATTGAAGAAATCTGAATTATAGGTTGTTTATTTAATTTTAATCTGAAAATGTTTTTAAAATGGATCTTACAATAAGCACTTTAGTCTTTAAGGCCAATTGTGACGATACTACAGATGTTTTATTAAAAAAGGAGTACATATTCCTTTTTTTGATCATAGACATTTTATAGAAATTGTTCAATGTCGAAAATCATTTGACTCATCAATTCGAACGCATTTGAATTTTTTTTTAAACAAAGCACTTTTCTCACGGTTTCATGAAATCTGATCATTTTCATTCATGTACTTAATATTTTTGAGAAACAAAACCCTCTATCTATCCTCTAAAATCCGCAAAAGTGCAAAATTTTAAAGTCATATGTGAGATTCAGTAGTTGATTTAAAACAAGTAAAAAAATTATAGTCGGTCAAGACCGACTATATAATACCCTACACCGGAGTTTCCCGGTAAATGGGTCCCAAGTGCAACCATGGACCGATGGGATCTATCTTTTGTTAAATCTTTAATAAGTGTAAAGAACGCCCACAAATCAAGTTTCAGTGAATTAGGCTTCTACTTGTTGCAAATACCGCTTTAACTGATTATCGGGCGAAATTTTTATATGGGTCTAGGTCCAAAAATGGTCCGATAATAATCATATTTGATAAGGTTATTAAAGTACGCGTTTAATACATAAAAACAAAATTTTAATAAAATATTTTTGATTTTCATGAAATTTGAGAGATTTTTGTGAATATCGGGAAGGTGGTTTGTATGGGAACTACAAGAAGAACTGGTCCGATTGCTTTAAAATTCGGCATGGTGATTTGTGAATACAAAACACGATTACCTGCCAAATTTCGGTAGGATATCTTTTATAAAACCGTTGTTAGAGTCGTTTGAGGCAAATTAAAAGGGGGCGTTTGTATGGCGGGTAGGTCAAAACATGGACCGATTTTTTCCAATTTCAATAGGCTTCGTCCTTGGGCCAAAAAGCTTAAGTTTAAAATTTGAGTCAAATCGGTTGATAATTGCGACCTGTATCGTGTTTACACCGTTACATGGGCAGACGGACAGACAGACAGACGGACGGACAGACGGACATTGCTAAATCGACTCAAAAAGTGATTCTGAGTCGATCGGTATACTTGAAGGTGGGTCTGGGACCAATATTTTGGGTAGTTAAAAACATCAGCACAAACTCATTATACCCTGTACACTCAAAAAATTTCATGCATAAAAATACGAAGTATTATTTCGTAAAATTTTTTTCGTACATATTACGAAATTTTTGTACATATTACGAAATTTTTGTAATTTTACGAAAACTTGGAATTTCGTAAAAATACAAATTTCGTATATTTTACGAAGTACATTTCGTAGCCAAAAAAATACGAAATACTTCGTATCTTAACGAAATATTTCGTAATTTAACAAAATATTTTTCGGAAAAAAAAAAATCACAAAATCAAGGGGTTTGATTTATTTATCTGAATTACTAGATTTAACAGATTAAACAATTAAATAAATTGAATAACAAAAATTTGTTCCTTCTCTTTTTAATTTTTGTTTACGGTTTCTAATTTTAAATTATTTTCAGCATAACACAAAGTCAAATCACCCAAGATATATTTTTCATTGCACACGCAAAAAAAAAATCTGTGTAAGATTGAGCAATCCTACTTGGTAAAACTTTTTTCATACCAAAAAAAAATTTTTACCAAATTTTTGCTAATATTATGCTTGTCGATGTTAAAGTAACATAATTCATTTTTTATGTAAAATAACCAAGTAGCTTGCACAATAACGCAAATTACCTGCACAAAAATTTATCGAAAGAAAACAACAAAAAAACAAATACAGACCGCCATTTTCATTTTTTTTGTGTGCGTTGTTTGTTTATTTTTTGTGTTATAAAAACGTAAAAAGGAAATTGATAAATAAAATAAAAATAAATTAATAAATAAAAATAAATAAATAATTAGTTTTCTAAAAGATAAATAAATGCAAGATAAAAGAATGTTAAAGTTAATTTTGCTTTCATCACTTAAAACACCATTCATTAAGAAAAACCAATGGAGTCCCAGACGTATGTTTCGATGAATAACAAATGGAATGATAAAGTGAGTATACCCGCATTCCGAAGACACCAATAAGGTTTAATAGATTTTTAGTGTTTGAAACCGGTATGGGAAATACCAGAAATGTCTATAATTTTTAGAAATTCAATTTTTCTTCTGCATTTTTTTAACTTGAACCCTTATAAAAATTAGTGTTTGGTAATAATTTTCTATTTTTACAGCGTACTGCTAAATAAATTTTTGAAGCTATGGCGAATCCTTCACTACAATAAAGAGCGTGGACACCAATCCTGCCTTTAGGTATAAAATTAAAACCTAAAAACCCAAAGCCAAGGGAGTCCATACCTGTTTTGAGTTACAAATGGAATGACAAAGTAAGTGTTCCTCCTTACCAAGAGAACAATGGGGTTTACCAATTTTTTAAATTAAAAATTTATGTTTTGTAATAATTTTCTATTTTTACAGGATGCTTTTAAATAAATTCGTGAAGCTATAGCGGATCCTTTACTTCAAGAAGAAGCGTAGGCAGCAGTCACTCGATAAAATTGTACAAAAAGGGTCAGTTGGTCGGTGGTAAATTAAATCCTACACAACATTTATTACATTAATATGGATTTATTCTGTGAAAATTTTAAATTCAACAAATATACAAATTTTTACAAAAATTTATTGAAAATTTATTTTAGCATAAATGTGGTAATTTTTAGCATTATTTTTAGTCATCTTTTCTAATAATTTTGGAATATTTCACCATATCTCTTTTGGTATATTTTACCAAGTTTTTACTTAAATAGCATTAGCATTTTCTTCAAAATTTTTTACATAAGTGTTTTGGCTAAATTACGAAAACTACTTCGTCGGTTGTAGTTTTAGCATATTTTTGGTAAAATTATGCCAGATTTTTGCTCACTCCGACACAAGTTTTTTTTTGCGTGCAGTCTGTTAGGTGTTGCGACATTAGTGAAAAGTTATACGGGCATGTCACCGCGTCAATTCCGTTTAGAAATGGAATTGAATGTTTGCTCGGGAAAATATTTTTTTCGTAAAGAAACTTTAAATTACAGTGAATATTTGGAAGTGTTTTGATTCCGAAAAAAATATTTGATTTTACGTTTTTAAAAAATATTCGATCCCACTTCCGGACGGAATGTACTCAATGACATGTCCCATAAGATGATACAATTTAACCAAAAAAATGTCATACATAAAAATACAAATAATTTTCATACAAATACAAAACAAATATATCGTACCATAAACTAAATGTTTGTACATACTACATAAAAAAAAACTTCGTAATATGTACAAAATATTTTGTATGTTTACGAAATATTTCGTAATAATACAAAATATTTCGTATTTATACAAAATATTTCGTAACTTTACGAAATATTTTCGTTAAACTAAACATAATTCGTATTTACAAAAAAAAAACTTCGTAATATGTACAAAAATATTTTGTATTTTTACGAAATATTTCGTAATTATACAAAATATTTCGTAGTTATACAAAATATTTCGTAACTTTACAAAATATTTTCGTAAAAATATACATAAAAAAAAACTTCGTAATATGTACGAAAATATTTAGTATTTTTACGAAATATTTCGTAATTATACTAAATATTTCGTAAATTTACGAAATATTTTCGTATTTATTTCGTAAATATCACTAAAAAAACTTCGTAATATTTACGAAATGCCATAGGTAAATATTACGAAATATTTCGTTCCGGCAAAACCACGAAATATTTCGTACAATGTACGAAGTATTTCGTACATATTACCTATGAAATTTTTTGAGTGTACCACAGAGTGGTGTAGAATATAAAAATATTGTAGAATATCGAATTTTTATTACTCTAACAATACCCGAAATAAAATTTCGTTGTGTTTTTTTAGATAGAAAAGTTGTGTTTTTTTATATAGAGGGTTTTGAATATAGGCCCTCGATATAGTCTCTGCCGACCACTGGCGTGCACACATCGATTCTTTTAACAAAATTTTCGATGACATTTTGGCATAACTGATTCTTTATCTGCTATCCAAAATTATTTAACACGTACCGATGAAGCTCTTCATACAAGTTTTACGATTATATTCAGAATTTCGATGTAAGTTTTCATTAAAAGGAACTTTAACTACACCAGTTTCATTGATCAAATGAAACCTGTCTCCGCTTGAAAACGTGTGTCATTTCTCATTAAGCGTATGTCAATTTGTATTACATTCACGAAGCTTTTGTTTTAAGTGTGTTAGTAAAAATTTGCATGGCAGATTTGGAATTAGCTCAACAAAATCTATAAGAATCATTGGGATATTTCACTGGGAGATTGTTGTTGTCGGACAGTGTAATTATTTAGCAATAACTCGAAAATAGTATTAGCTAGGATTCTCGTGGTAACGATTTCTAAATACCCGATACCACTACCAAAAAAATTTGTGACTAAGAAAATAAGTTTCTTAAAAGCAGTTTTGATTATCTATTTTTCTCCAAAACGCAAAAAAAAAAAAATGACAACAAACTTTTGTGTCCGGGACTTGGAAAGTTTTTAAAAACTTTTATCGAAACTTTAAAAAAATTAAAAAAATTTTGTTTTCCTAAAAGCATTTTTAATAAATTTTCCAAAAGTCCAAAGGTTTGACTTTCCGAGCACCTTCACATCGCGATAAAATATACTTAAGTCATTTATTATGATATACATATTACCTTAAATTAGACAACTTTATCATTATTTGTTATTTTTTAGTCCACGCCCACAAAAGGGGGCGGAACAAAAAATAACGACATTTTTGATTCCATGGGTCCAAATGCAGCACTTTTGACTTTTCTTGCACAAAAATGTTTCATTATTTAACAAAAAAAAAACATGAAAATAAGTTTTTTTTCAGAGGTAAGTTTAGTTCTTCAAGGGGGAACTTTTCCCCCTGGTCCGATTTTTCCCACTTACGAACTTAACCTGCCTATGGCCATGAGACATATTTGTGCCAAACTTCAGGAGTCTAGGTGTTTTATTTTGGACTGCATCGTGTTATCTACAGACAGACAGACGAACGGACAGACGGACATTCATAGAATGTCTTAGAATCCTCGACCGATATTTCGATGCGTTACAAACCGAATGACAAAAAGAGTATACCACCATACTGTGGTTGGAGGGTATAAAAAAAACTGTGTCTGGAACTTAAAAAATTTTAAAAAAAATTCTAGCTTGAAAAATTTTGGTGTGTTCTATTGTCTCCCAGCGACGCATCCAGGAATTTGAAAACGGGGGGGGGGGGGGGGGGCACAACTACCAAAAATTTGTTTAGTCATCGCCTATTTATTTTTAACTATTACTTCACCCCCAAACATGATTTTGTCTTAATATAAATATATAAGAAATATGTCTTGGAATATCAGATTTCTTTAAAAACCAAAATATTTAAAAACATATGTTTTTTCTTGCATAATATATTGTTGTGTATTAAATTTTAAAAATTTTGAAATCGAAAAGGGGGGTGACCCCTGTGCCCATCCCCTGTATATGTCCATGTTGTCGGTAACTGGATAAGTATTTTAAGACAATTTTTTCCAATTTTTTACCTGTGTCGTGATAAGAATTTAAGAAATGTTAGTAATATGTTCCATTTCACCAGTAACGGGGAGATAGATGATTTCGGATCGACCAACATCCTTTTTTCTGCAGTGGTGTTATCAAAATCCCATTTTGTAGAAAAAAATTAATTTTTATTTTTTTTCAAAAGCCCAATGTATTCTTCTATTTTGTGTTTTACTATTATAATAATAAACTTGATAGAAATAAAAAAAAAATAAGGATGTATAAAATTTAATATAACTACTAATTGGATTGAAATTAAAAAAAAAATCGTATAAATTAGTAACTTTTCTGGTAATTATAAGGATAAACTAAATTTTGAAATAAAAAAAATATTTTTTTAAGCAAACCATCGGTAATTTTTTCGTTTTTTTTTTTTATTATTATTGTTTTTGTTTTTTTAAATAGTTAATACATACAAAAAAATGTTATATAATTGTTTTTATAAAAAATAAAAAAAAATTGTAAAACCTAAAAAGAAAATAATTATTGTATCTTCCTAAAAAAAAAATATTTAATAATATAAGAGCAGCGTATGCCAACAATACAACACGCTTCAATTATCAATTTATTAAAAATGATAAACTAGAGTTACTAACAATGAAGGTGACCCTGCCAAAGGATCTCCAAAGATTTTATATTAATTTTCTTATGGTGGTCAGGACAAAACATCCATTAAGGGATGTCAATTTGTGTGAGGGGAAAACGGGCATATGTTTTAGTTTCTTTAATTTTTTTCATAATGTTCCCTTTGTCAAGAAGTTTATTTTTGTCCCTTATAACATATACAAATTTAGACAAAATCGTTGGAGATCCTTTGGGAGACCTTCTTTGCAAGCAAAAAAAATATATTTATAATTATTATTATTAAGCATTTGTTTTTTTATATTTTATAATAAGTTTTGTGATTCTTTTTTCTTATTTATAATTTATAAATTTTTTAAAATATGTGTTACCTATAATTTGTTAGTTTTTTTGTTTTAATATAATTTTTCAATTCTAAAATGAAAAAAAATCAATACCCTTTTTTTTATTACGGCCTACCTTCTACTTTTTCGTCCTCGTTTTCAAAACTTCCTAATTTTTTAAATTGTTTTCCTTTTTTATGTTAATTTTTTTGTTTAAGTGTGTGTGGTGGCTACTGGTATTTGACAATAGGGGCATTCTGTCACCGATGTAGCACAGGAATCGCATAAAATAAAATGATTACAGGGTTCTAGTGTTACCGTGCGATTATTTTCTTCACATTTCATACATTTTTTAGCATTTTCCAAATATAAAACCTTTTCAACATCTTCTAAATCTGTGCGTAATTTTGACTGAAAATAAATAGTGAAAAATGATTATTTTGATTAATATGGTTTTCTTTTTAGTTGTATTTATTAAATTACCTGTAGTTGTTTTAATTTTTGTATTGAAAGATTTCTTAATTCGGATGATAAATTCATTTGTATTTGTGCCGCTTCATAACGATCCTTCCAGTCTAAAGCTTCTTGTTTAGCAGAAGTATACTAAAAAATAGAAACAAGCATAAAATATTAAGTGAAAAGATTAAACAACTACACTACACTAATCATCGAAAATGCGACTAGTACGCGACCTTATACACTTAATTACACTTGGTCAAAAATCCGGTCTCCAAACTTTTCTATTACATCAACGGCCGTATTCATAACAAAAAACGGATGGAGCTGATAACCTTTTCATGTTCAATCTTCTAAAAAGGAAAGCTTAGCACAGCTCGATGATAGCTACTTGTTTTTAAGTTATGAATACGGGTGCAACTCCTTGAGAAAATTAAGTTAAAAAAATTTTCCTTTTAGGCATTTTTAACAACACATTGCAGATATCCCCGAAGTGATGGCCACATAAAATTAAGTCGATGGTAATGCTTAAATATTACTCTTGAAGATCTATAACTGTTTTGATCAGTCGCTTTACCAGCTGGATCACAAATTTTCCAAACTTTTTTCTCAAAAACCTGATGTGATGGAAAAGTTTTGAGACCAGAAAGTGTGAAAAGTCGCATCCCAGTCGCATTGAGTTAAAATGTTCAGTAGTGCTATTCTTCAGAAGGGACCAATTGACTTTTAGAAAGCTTAATTTAAATTTAGAAAATAAAGATCGTGTTCAAGAAAATCTTCCCCATTAAAATTTAGAAAATTTTAATTATGTATTTTGGCGCCCAACGTGGGGCGACATTTGAAAAACTTTTGTTTTTCTTATAAACGCCCAACGCAGGCGTTTATAAGATGTATTAATTGAAAAAACTAATACATAACTCCCACATTCCTGTTCTTATAGAAGTACCATCTCTTCAATTTGATACACTTTTTTAGCAACAACTTTGTTAAATACGTAAAATCCCTGCAGCAAAACGAGTGTCGATCGGTTGATCCGAAATCACCTATCACGGGATTGATGAAACGGGACATATCACTAAAATATTTTAAAATGGTTTTGACGTGACAAATTAAATTGGTCTCAACACTTAACTGTCCCAAAGCTTCTTATTCCGTGACCGGGAACAGTAGGACATAAATATCATATTTTTTTAACTTTGACCTCAAATTACTAAAAAAGTTGATGTGTTGGAAAAGTTTTGAGACCAGATTTGTAATCACTATAACAATACCAATCAAGTGTAAAAGTTTGCGTCCCAGTCGCATTAATTTTTTTTTTAAATGTTCAGTAGTGCTGCTGAAATTCAGAAAGGATCAATTGACTTTTAGAAAGCCCAACTCAAATTTAGAAAACATAAATCGTGTTCAAGAAAATCTTCCCCCATTAAAATTTAGAAAACTTAAATAATGCATTTTGGCGCCCAACGTGGGGCGACATTTGAAACACATGTGTCTTGCTTATAAACGACAAACGCGGAGCACCAATTGAAAAAATTAATGAATTAATACATAACTCCCATAATTCTATTCTTATCGAAGTACCATCTCTTCAATTTGATACACTATTTTGACAACAACTTTGTAAAATATGTAAAATCCCTGCAGCAAAACGAGTGTCGATCGGTTGATCTAAAATCACATATCACGTGATTGATAAAACGGAATATATCACTAAAAATGTCTTAAAATGCTTTTCATGTGACAAATGAAAATTGGACTCATCGCTGTCTCAAAGCTACTTTTCCTGGACCGGGAACAATGGGGCATGTAAAAATTTCTAAGAGTGGTATTACAATTGGAGTAGAAAGCGTTTTTCAGTGATTGACTTTTTAAAAATATATAGAATCCAATTTGGCGAAAAAACGCGACGGAAAAGTTTTTGAGGTTTTCCAAAAACCTGATAAGATGGAAAAATTTTGAGACCAGATTTGTGATCACTAGAACAATTTCAAGCAAGTGTGTAAGGTCCTAGGCACATTAAAGTTTTTTTTTTTAATGTTCAGTAGTGCTATTGATATTCAGAAAGGATCAATTGACTTTTAGAAGGCCCAATTTAAATTTAGAAAACATAAATCGTGTTTAAGAAAATCTTCTCCCATTGAAATTTAGAAAACGACATTTGAAAGGCTTTTGTATTTCTTATAAACGCCCAACGCGTGGACCCAATTGAAAAAAATAATACATAACTCCCATATTAATATTCTTATAGAAGTACCATCCATTCAAACTGATACAATATTTTGACACCAACTTTGTTAAATATGTAAAATCCCTGCGTGATTGATAAAACGGAACATATCACTAAAATGTCTTAAAATGTTTTTCATGTGACAAAGAAAATTGGACTCATCACTGTTTCAAAGCTACTTATTCCTGGACCGGGAACAATAGGACATATTAAAATTTTCTAAGAGTGAATCACAATTGGAGTGGAAAGCGTTTTTCAGTGATTGACTTTTTAAAAATATTATAGAATCCAATTTGGCGGAAAAACATGACAGAAAAACGTGACGGGAAAAGTTTTTGAGGTTTTCCAAAAATCTGATGTGATGGAAAAATTTTGAGACCAGATTTGTGATCACTAGAATCTTCCTCCATTAAAATTTAGAAAACTTAAATTATGTATTTTGGCGCCCAATATGGGGCGACATTTGAAAGACTTTTGTCTTTCTTTTAAACGCCCAACGTGGGGCACCAATTAAAAAATTAATACATAACTCCCATATTCCTATTCTTATATTCCCATATTCCTATACTTCCCAATGAAATTTAGAAAACTTTAATTATGTATTTTGGCGCCCAACGTGGAGCAATATTTGAAAGACTTTTCTTTCTTATTGACACCTGACGCGGGCACCAATTGATGAATTAATACATAATTCTTACATTATGTCTCTTCAATTTGGTACACTATTTTGACAAGAACTTTGTAAAATATGTCAAATCCCTACAGGAAAGAGTATCGCCTATAACGTGACTGGTGCAAAAGGGACATACCACTAAAATGTCTTAAAATGACTTTTGCGTCACAAATGAAAATTGGACTCATTACTTAACTGTCTCAAAGCTACTTATTCCGTGACCGGGAACAATAGGACATATCAAAATTTTTTAAGAGTGGTTTCACAATTGCGAGTGGAAAGCGTTTAGCCCTTATTTGTTTCCTAAAAATATGATAGAATCCATATACAATTTGGCGGAAAAACTAGACGAAACAATTTTTAGGTTTCATAACTTTTGATCTGGTCAACCGATTTTGCTGAAATTCCACACTAATATTTTTGGGACAAGGAAAAATACTTCTGCTAAATATTTAAATTTAAATTGGTTTTCTAAAATTCAAATGATATTGCAGCAATAGACACATCAAACTTGTAAACTTACTAAATTTATTTTCCTCATTATCACTTACCTTACGTGTAAGATCTTCCATACGACTAGATAATTTAACATATTGAGTCTTTGTTGTCATCAACTCCAACGTCATACGGCTAACATCACCATTATTTTGTGGTGTATGCAATGATTGCAATGAAAATGCATTTTTATTCGTATTTAAACTATTACCCATCGAGCCACAATTTAAATCATCTGTTAATGCATTCAAATCCGATAACCTGACCGAAGGACTCATAGAGAGACTATCATTAAAACCGGGTGATATGATATGAGAGGGGAAAAAGAAATTATTACTACAATCATTTTGTGTGGCAGCCGTAAGAGAATTGCTAAGTTTATTTGAATTAGAACCACCATAGTTAAAGGCGTCTGGAACATTAAAAAGATTGTTGGTAGGACTGTAAGGAATGTTGACAGCAAAACCACCGGAATTGAAATCTGAAAAAGTTAAAAGAAGAAGAACAAATAAATGAAAGAAAAAATAAATATTATTTTACATAATACTAACCATTTATAGAATTATTAAGTGCCGAATTCGGAATGTTTATAGGTGCCGACGAGCGTGTCATAAGACTGCTATTTGCTAAACTGGCCGATAATGAATTATCACGTTGATCATCCATGGAACAGGCTAATTAAACGAGGGTGGGAGATTATTTTAGTTTAATAAAATATCCATATAAATTTTGTTAACAAATTAACAAGTCTTCAAAATCTTATTCCAATTAATCATAATTGTTTTTTTTTTAATAAATATCATGCTAAAAATTGAATATATTCCAAAAACCAAAATTCAATTTTTTACATCGTTTTGTGATTTATTTCTTTCTTGCAATTTATCCACAACCATATATTTATTTATGTACAAAAAATTATAAATTCATTCACAACTACAAAACACAAGTTATACTCACAAATTCGATCCATTGGCAAGGAGAAGTTTAAATATTTGTTCTGATTGGCGGATTTCTCCAATGCATTAACCAACATATTATTGGTGGAATCATTACCATCAATATTCAATAACTACAAAAAACAACATGGTAAAATAATGATAAACATGTAAAATGAGAAAAGTTTGGAAAAGTAAAAGAAAAGAAGCAGCAAGATTTTTTTGTTTTATTTTTCATTATACTACAATATTATGTTCAGTTCGTTTATATAAAAAAAATATGAGAAAGATGAGAGTAAATTTAACGAAGAATGGATAAAAATTCTGTTGTATTGGAGTACAAATGGAAATATGATCAACAGGTGTTGTGAAATGAAATAATGTGCTATTGGTGTAAATTTGCTAGGTGTAGTATAAATGTGGTATGAGAGTGATAAAAAGCTTGGGGTCAAATATGAAAAATTTTGCTTATAATTGTTTTTTTTTTTTGTTTATTTATTGGAGGTTACGTTAAAGCTTTGTTTAGTTTTGTTTGCTAGAATCAAGCAAGGGACTTAATTTTTTTTTCTAAAATAGCAAAAAATAAAATTGGAAAATTAAAAAAAATTAAGAACAACAAGTAAGAGAGTTAAATTCGAATTTTTTATACCCTCCAACATGCAAAAAAATAAAAAATAAATTTTCAATGGCGTTTTATTTTTTTTTTGGGGGGGGGGGTTCGGTAGGGTAATTAAGGGGGGGTAAATTTCCTCGCGAATATGTGTTTAAAAATTCATTCTTATGCTTTTTGCACTTGAGAAATACAAGTTTATTATTATTTAACAAAAAAAATTATTCCACGCCCATAAAAGGGGGGTGGACCAAAAAAAACGACATTTTCTAATTGTCTTGTAGCATAAAAATGTTGCAATTTTTAAACAAAAACACAAAAAATCATGTAAAAACTGGTATTTTTCAGAGGTTGGTTTAGTTCTTCAAAGGGGAACTTTTTTCCCCCTGGCCGATTCGGGAGTCTAGCTCTTTTATTTTGGACTGCATCGTGTTAACTACAGACGGACAGACGGACGGACATCGCTAGAATGTCTTCGAAACGATCACTGATCATAAATATATATACTTTATGGGGTCCTAGACCGATGTTTTGATGCGTTACACACGGAATGACAAAATGAGTATACCCCCATACTGTAGTTGGAGGGTATAAAAAGCTGCCGAATATATTGATGCCCTCCAAAATGTAAAACACATCACGGTCTCTGTTCTGGCTTACACAACTTTTTAATTCATATAAAATTTTCGGAATCACATGAGACCGATTCAAATTAAAGGTATTAGCAAGGACTAACGGATTCAACATCACGTTCTCACATTCCATGTTTTTCAAGTTATTGAGGTTGGAACACGGAAAATTCAGAATTTTTACTTTTAAGATAATCTTAGTGACCCTTGAACTTATAATTTTGACCGAAAATTTTTTTGGAGGCTAGCAACATTTAGAAGTAATGTATCTAGTTTTGTATGTTACAAAAGGCGCCCAACGTGGGGCACTAACAGCACAGTGGGTAGATCACAAGACTGTTTATCTCGGGAGCCGTATATTTGACACACTTTGCTTAAGCACGTGGTACATGGAGACGGCTCGGTGTACATGGAACCATAAAAAAGTAGTCAGCTCTAAAAAAAAAATAAGACACCAACAGGAAAACACAAAATAAGAACAAGATAGAGTGTTAAATTCTGTCATGAAGAATCTTTCATACTTTTAAAAATGTAAAAATATTAAATTTTTGACAGGGAGATTTTGGAAGGGGAGGTCGACTGGGAACATATTCACCGTCGCGATAAATGTATATTTCTGTCAGCCCTCAAAAAGGGCGGACAGAAAAAATATTACATTTCCTCTTGATCCAACCTTAGGACAGTGAAATTTTTCTGGCATAAAAATATTTTATATGTTTACTAGAGTTGTCAACCGATTAAAAATAATTCGATAATCGATCAAACAAAACCAAAATCTTGTTCGATTAATTTAAAAATTACGATTTTCGAAAACCGAATAAATCGATTAATTTATGTCAATTAATCGAAATTATAGCAATGTCCGTTTGTACGTCCGTCTGTGGAGGGCACGATATAGTTCAAAATAAAAGAGCTATACGTTTATGTCTTTCGGTCATAGGCTGGTGAAGTTCCGAGAGAATATCGGATGAGGCGAAAAATGTTCCACCTTAAAGAACTAAAACACCACCAGAAAAAACATTTTTTACATTTTTTTTCTATATTTGTTCAACAAATGAAATATTTGTATTCCATATGAAGTTCATTGACCTACATTTGGACCAAGATTGACCTACATTTTTACCAAGATGACCACGCCCACTTTTAAGGGCGCGGTTATATAAAATAATACAAAATAATGATAAAAGTGTGTTTTTAGGCGTAAATAACGTAATAAATGAATTTGTAAACATTTATGTGAAGAGGGAAAAGGTGTCCTCCAACGTCCCAAGCCGAACCCCCACTCCCCCCAACTTAAAAAACTTTAAGCTTAATAAAAATATTTTTTATTGCCACTTTTTTATTCGTTATTCTCATCGATTAATCGAATAATTCTTTAGATTTAATCGTTTGATCGAACGAAAAAAAACAATTATTTGAATTATTCGAACAAAGTTGAAAGTCGAATAATTGAGAACTCAAATGTTTACCCAAAGTAGTAATTTTTAGAGGTAGGTTTTGTTATAGAAGGGGAAACGTTTTTTCCATTGTACGATTTTGCCTATATGACATTCGTGGCAAACCTTATGTGTCTTTTTGGACAGCACCATCAGACAAACACAAGGAGGACGGAATTTTTTATGAAGTCGATCTTACTTTTCTGAATACGAATTACAAACTCTAGCTGATCAAATGTAGGATCAATGAACAACGAACCATCTTCATATACCACGTTCTTTACGCCAGACTCGCAAATACCGCCCAAAGTGGATCTCGACAATCTCAGGCATAGCACGACTCTTAACCTTATGCCCCACGTTGGGCGCCATTTTTATAACATGACATCATGAAGGTATACACAGAACCGTTCAGCTAGGTTTGCTTAGGCCCAGGCTCGCATGTTACAAATAGCGTCCAACATGGATGCGACTAGCTCAGTCGGTAGAGCACGAATCATAGTCTCAAGCTCGACGTTAGGCGCTATTTAAATGACAGCGGTGTGAAATAAAACCAGTATTATTTTGAAACCTGGTTATTCTCATCGTATTTGGAACATCGTGCCGTGCTTGTTCTGTGTAAGCTCTTAATCTGGCGGTTTTAAAGTAAAATTTGTATAAAAAAAAGTCACCGCTAATGCTCTGCGGGGACTCTTAATAATAATAGAAAAATGGAAAAACTGTATTGAGTTTTATTTTTTTAAGGCTTGAAAATCTTAAATGATTTTTTTTAATCTTTAACCTTCAAATTCATAAAAGTTACAAGAGGCTAATAAGAGGTTTATAAAAGAAATTTTGTATGGAAATTCGATTAATAAACCCGTTATTAAACGCTTTTATTTCTAATGAATTTGGACGTAAAAATGCAATTCCAAAAAAAAAAAAAAAACCTGTAATACAGTTTTTCCTTTTTGCTAAAACACCTACAAAAAAAAATACATAAGAAAAAATTAAAATTATAAACATACTCTAAGAATTCCTGTTGTAATTTGTGTTTGAATTATGTCTTCGTCTTGAAAATGATTATAAGAAAATTGAGAATTTTGAATATCACACATTCTTGACAACGCTAAAGATGACAAAGTTTTCGTAGTTTCTTCTTTCACAGCATTTAGATTTGAAACTATCAGTAAAGATTTGGAGACTTGCATATTATTATCGTTACAATCAATTTGGAAATCGTGCATGTCCTTCGAAACAATATCAGTTTTAAATAATGACTTGAATTGAGAAAAAAAAAAATAAGAACAAATAAGAATTTTAAAATTTTGGCTATTTTAGAAAAAAAAAAAATACGTGTTTAAGGTTGTGGTGTTAATGTTTGGAAATTAAAGCTTTGTTTTAAAATGTTGTACGGGTATTGAGGAAGGTAAAATGTATCTAAAAAGCTATTTAGATGGAGGGAAAACGAAAAGTGTATTGAGGTAAGCAAAGCTCTGGTATTTGATTTTATGGAATATTTTCTTTAACTATGTTTTTTTTTTTTAGTTCGAAAAATGTGAATTTTTAGTTACATTTAGGCCCATGTTCTGTCTTTCACAACTTTTCAAATTCACATGAAAATTTCAGAATCACATTAAATCAAGTTTATATTTTGTTGATCACGTTTTAATTTGAAGTTGAAATCGAATAATTTAAAATTAAAAAATTATAAAGAAAAAAATGCATTCGTTTTACTTTCACCAAATTTTATTTATGTGAAACAAAACGAAACATAAATTCGGATGTGAAATCTAGAACACCAAAAAAATTCGAAAATTTTCATTTTCACATTTTTTATGTGAATTACTTTTTTTTGGAACAGCGGCCTTAGGTAAGGTTATGTTAGGTTATAACCTATAGGTTGTAAGTGGCTGCTGACTCTTTACGTCAGCACACAAAGACTTTTGAGTTCCTTTTTGATTTTATCTTCAAGCAAGTTTAGGTCGAGTTAAAATGGTGACAAATTCGGCTAATGGCATTTCGCACAACTTTATTTTGAACTTTAAAAATCGCTAACAGGAAAATCCTAGCTGATCCTGTTTTCGAGTTATTGAATAATAATTGCACTGTTCCACAACAAAAACATTCCAGTGAAATATCCAACTGATTCTTATAGATGTTGCTCTCCTGATTCCAAATCTGCCATCCAAAAAAAAAAAAAACAATAATTACGCACATTTGGGGGGTCTACTGTTATGTTGCTTTCAACAAATAGGACTTGATTTCATATAATATGGACCTCCTGATTCCAAAACTGCAATCCAAATTTTTCTAGCATGTTCCATTTTCGAGATATTCGCGTTCGAGATTTTCGCGTGGAATAATTTTTAAACTTGAATATCACGAAAAGGAAACATGCTAAAAAAAATTGGATTGCTGTTTTGTAGTCAGGAGGTAAATTTTGTATGCCATCATATTTTTGGAAGAATCCGTAACAGTGGACCACCAAAAGTGCGAAATTATTGGCGTTTTGAATTTTTAACAGCCAACATCTCAATAACGGTACGTGCTAGAAAAAATTGGGTGGCAGATTTGGATTCCGGGGAGAAAAATCTATTAGAAACAGTTGTATATGTCACTGGGAAGTTTTTGTTGTTGAACAGTGTAATTATTTAGCCTTAACTCGAAAACAGGATCAGCTAGGATTTTCGTGTTAACGATTTTTAAAGTTCAAAATACAGAGGAGTGCATGCCATTAGCCGATTTTATCACTATTTTAACTCAACCTTAACTTGCTTGAAGAGGGGTGTGTAGTCCATGCCGTTAAACATACGTGAGCTCCTTATGAAACTCCTAAGACATTGAATTTTGACATCCGACAAATTAGAAAGATCGTGCAGCTACCTAGGTCCTAGATAAAATGCTCGATAGTTTTTAACTCCTCCTCATCCATGCAACACCGGCAAGTCATTTGACGGCTCATTTAACCGCTCAGCGTGCTTTCCTATAAGACATTGTCCGGTAATTACAAGAACCACTTAGTAGCTCACTTGTGCGCTTCAGATTAAGAGAAGGCAATATTAGACGTCTAGTCTCACACGTCCATTTATGTGCCCATCTCTAACAAATCTGTTGATTTTAGAGGCATACCAACATATTCTAATCCCTTTAGAACCTGTTAGGTAATTTCCAGTCCTGCATGATCATCGGCTTTGCAATTCCCTGGAATTTTCCTTTGGACTGGGACGCATATGAGTCATATGTTAAACTGCTTGCCATCTCATTTAAAGACGTGCGGCAGTTAGTGGCAGATCTTGTTGTCACATTTATATAATACATTTTGAAATAAAAGCTTCCTTTTTAATTTAAAAATCCCAAAATCTTTTTCAGTAACTAAAAAGGGCCACTGAAAAAGTTTTTGATAAAAAATTTTCCGCGGAAAAAAATTTTTTGAGGAAAAAAAAATTCACGAAAACATTCATGGTTTAAAAAATATGTTTGTTTCTGTTTAAATAACTTTCGGTATTCAATTCTGTTCACATATGTCAACCAACAGCCGAATTTAAGCATTTTGTGTATTTTAGGTTAGGTTATATAAATATTCGTTAATAACTTTTGAACCGCTGAACCGATATTGCTCAAATGCAATACCAAACTTTTCGAAGCAACAACAAGTAAATATAAGTTACAGTCATTTGTGTGTAATATTTTGACAGTGGTCGCCATTTCAACAGACAGACATCGATCACTGATCTATCAACTTTATAAACTTTATCGAACTCCCAGTCCGATATTTTGATAGCAAAGGGAATGACAAAGTTTGGTAAGTTAACACAGTATACGAGGTGTATACGAGTTCAAATGAATACGACCAATTTTATTTTGTAGTTTATGCAAAATATTCCGTAAAATCAAATTTCGGAGCTGCTTATGTTTAAATGCAGGAACAGAACAAACACGGCACGGGGGACGGCTTCCAATTAAAAAAAGTTTCACCACCTTTAACAAATCGAACAAGTTTTATTTCATAACAGCGCCGGCCACCAGATTTATCTGTCAAATCGTATGGCAAAAGTCGTGCCGGGTTTGTTCTGTTCCTTTACTAAGAAGGTTTTATACATATAATGAAAAATGTTAATGTTATTTTAAATATAAATATTCTTAATTTAAGGACCATACTATATAATCTATACATATGTAAAAAAAAATATTGTTTTAATGAGAGTGTGTGGTGAGGGGACAGAGGAAATTTTAAATTTTCTTAATTTTTTTTTTTACATTTTCAAATTGAAATACCTACATTTTCGCCAATTGTCATTAATCCTGTTTTGTTGTTTGTTGCATCCTTAGTTTTGATATCAGGCAAAGCATTTGATATTAAATCACTTAGAGCTAAATTTGTTGAAATCGCGTCTAAATCACGGGGCTTCTCCTCAGTGACAATATATGCTAGGTTTTTTTTTAGTTTTTTTGATTTTGGGTTTTCATTTGATTTTTGGTCAGGCAATGTTGAATTTTGGTTTACCAATCGGATTTTTGTGATAATGATGGTTTGATTTTTTTTAAATTATTATTTTTATGGATTTTTTTTTTGTCATTCAAACACGTATGGCAATTATGATGCAGGATAAATAAATAAAAGAGTGAAAAACGATAAAGCACAAATCAATTGTTTTGTATTTTGCTTGAATTTTTAAACCAATTAAATTTTTAAAGTAGATTTTTTTTTATGCAAAAGAAATGATAAGATGCTAAAGAGTTTTATTTTTCAATATTGAGAACTTGAAAATTTATTGTGTTTGCAAATTAAAGGATTTTTA
This sequence comes from Pegoplata infirma, assembly GCA_963921195.1. NCBI lineage: Eukaryota > Metazoa > Arthropoda > Insecta > Diptera > Anthomyiidae > Pegoplata > Pegoplata infirma. The sequence continues at coordinate 310,486,764 of OY992536.1, read as the reverse complement.
AGAAAATCAAAGACCTTTTTTAAGATCTTAATTGAATCTAAAAACAATAAATTAAAATTAAATTAAATTAAAATTAAATTTTGCTATACAAAAACGGTTTCAGAAACAGAAATTTTTCTACACGAAAAAAATGTCTCAGAATCTGTAAGTTTTTCTAAATGAAAAAATATCCCAGAATCTGAAAATTTTCTATGTGAAAAAATATTACAGAATCTTAGAATTTTTCTGTATGGGAAAATGTTTCAGAATCTGAGAATTTTTCTATATGGAAAAATGTTTCAGAATCTAAGAATTTCTATATGGAAAACTGTCTAGAGTCTTTAAATCTTTCAATATCGCAACAATTTTTAAAATCTGAGAATTAATTTTATATGTTTGAAAATCTGAGTTTTTCTATATAGAAAAGTGTTTAAGAATCTGAGAATCTATGAATTTTTTTATATAGAAAATAGCAACGTGCTAGCCCATGAGTGTTTCTCTACGGGACAATGGTAATTTTTATTAGTTCTCAGTTAGGTAAAACTAGTAAATTTGAAATCGCAAGGTAATTCAATATACATATAAGCAGATTGTCAGGGCTCTCCTAAATGTATACTTTAAAAAAGATCTTGTTGTGGTAATTCATTACACCTACATGTATGCTTCAAAAAGGCTACAACAAACAAACGGATTTAATTAATCCAATTAATTGTTTGGTAAATATGTATGTTATTGAAAAACAAAGTTTCAGTATAATCTTAAAAGATTAATAAGATCATAGTTATTTTTTCAATGTAATTTAAAAAAACGGCAAATTTACGTATAAGCTTTATGTTTTACTGTATCTAACGCGTCTCTAAGAAGGATCAATATCCGGACTAATTAGTTTTGTACATTTTTAAGTAAGATGCAGCCCAAATTTTATTGTACGCGCATTTTATTGGCGCACCAAATCGACAATTAACAAAAAAACAATATTTCGCAAACAAATGGAGTCTAAAATTAACCTTGGCTACATGTTAATAAATAACACTGTGCAACACGATTTTGTATCTTGGATGGTACCAAAAAAAATTAAAGTATACCAACAGTAGACCAAAACCCCAGAAGGGTTTTGAAAACTTAACTCGGGTTCTTTTTTCATGGCCCACAGAAGTTTTCAATTTTTTTTCAAAGGCGTTTTAAATAAGTAAAAAAAAATATATTATATCCAACTCTGAGGTAAATAATGTTTGGAGATATCTTAACTGAAATTTAATGGCGGTCCTTTTCTTAGAACACATTAACACATTTTAGGTGTCATTTTGGTCTTTTTACCAAATATACTCATAGAACACCACTAAAACGTGCGTTTAAAGGGTTAAAATGTTCTACAAACATTTTCTGCATCACATTTCACTAGGGGGTAGTCAAACCATTGATATTTTCGATCCAATACTAAGATAAAAATTGTAGCCAAGACAATTGTTAAGAACTCTCTAGTACATCGCAAAAGCAAATTTTTGCACTTTTGCACTTTCACAAGGCCAAAACTGCCTGAAGGAGCGTTCCAATGCTTTTGCGATGTACTAGAGAGTTCTTAACAATTGTCTTGACTACAATTTTTGTCTTAGTCTGGATCGAAAATCTCAATGTTTGTCTGTTATAGGTCAAAATATCCAAAAAAAACGTGACAAAAAGTGGTGAATTTTCTACATTTTCGACTTTTACCATGAAAACGATGTTTTTTCTAAGTAATATGTTCAGAGAAATTGTAGCCCGAGACAATAGCTACAACTTTACTTTCGAAAATAAGTCAAAATTTCAAATAGTTTACGAAATATGAGCCCAAGAAAATTTGCCAATTTTCCAAAAAAAATTAAGTCTGAGAAAAAACTGCAAGTCAAAAATTGGAAGCTCGATTTTCACCGTAGACGTATGGTCTAGTGAACTTTTTTGCTCAGTACAATCCCAAGAATCAGAAACGCGAAGCGCCCATTGAGATGTTCAAATCGCCCCAGAAGCTCAGAAGCAGATTTATAATATTTTTTTGACTTAATTCACACGACTTAGATGAAAAATAATTTAATAGTATGTGGTAATTTACAATTTTACTTTTTTAAGCATTTTGCACTTTTCGCACGAAGTTTTGATCTTTGACAACCCCTAGTGAAAATTGATGCAGAAAATGTTTGTAGAACAGTTTAACCCTCTAAAGGTACGTTTTAGTGGCGTTCTATAAACATGTTAACCCTCTAAACGCACGTTTTATATGTGTTCTATGAGGATATTTAAAAAAGGACCAAAATGGCCCCTAAAAATGAGAGATAGAGGGTTAATATGTTTTAAGAATATAATTCACTGAAGACATCTTTAAACAATATTTGCTTCTGACTTTTTTGGACTTATTCCAAAAGCCTTTGAAAAAAATCAAAACTTTAGTGGGCCATAAAAAAGAATTCGAGCTAAGTTTCCTTCAGGGCTTTGTTGTTCTATTGGGATACTTTAGGTTTTGTTTGGTCCCATTGAAGATAAACTAAAGACCCCTAATTTGTTGCACAGTGTAATAATAAATTTGAAACTTTGTCTTCGAAAAAACGTGTTGCGTCCAGAAAAATCACGATTTTGATATTTTAAAGAAGTCAGTTTCGTAGAGGCCCAACCGTTTGGACTACCATTCTTATTAGCAAAATAAGCAAGTTCTCAATATTAAAAATATAAACCCTTATTAATGTAAACTAAAATAAAAATTATAAATGAAAAATAAAAACAATGAAAAAATTTTGTCCTATAATCCAAAATCTTTCCATAGTATTTTATATGATTGATATTTTGTAACTTAAATAGAATATAGACTCTAAACTAATTTGATTTTTGGTAAATAGGCCGAAAGAAAATCCTAGACAATTTAATTTTTTTTTTTTGTGGAAAATTATATTATTGAAGTATTTTTTTCAATAATAAAATGGTTGTGGAAAAAAGCACACCAATCGAAAAAGTATATAAATTATATAAATAGTTTTACAATAAGAAAACCACAGAGAGTTTTTGGGAAATAATGGTAAATACTTACGTTCAACATGAGCAAAAGCACAAAATACACTACGAGGACAATAACCAGCCTGTTGAACATCATTACATTTGGTAGACTTGTAGATTTCTGGATGAAATTGTTGTTCCGTACGTGTATGACAATACTGGCAATTATCACCAGCTTCACAATTACTAGGTTCTCCCCATTCTTCACCATGTTTTACATTAGGACAAGGTGTTGATCTGAAAACAAAACGAGGTTAATAAAATCAAGCTTTCTTATGTAATAGTTTTTTTTTTTAATTATTAACCTGTATTTAACTTTACGAGGACTACGTCTTTTATCTTTACTATTATGATACTGGGGACAGGCGTAACCCTGTCTGCATAAACGTGGCGGCCTTTTACATGGTTCCGTCTTATAATTGGCCAATACATAATTAGTATCTTGCCATTTAGGATCTTCATTCATTAAATTCCTTTCTTTGTCCAAAGCATTCTGAGCATTGGCACCATCTAATGTTAGTTCAGCATTTTGTAATGCTTCTAATTCCTTAATATCATATACCGGTGGTCTTTGATCTTGGGCACCATGAGCAAAGGCACAATGATGCCCATTTTTAACACAATAACCACGACTATCAGTATCATGGACACACATACATGTCTTGTAATAACGTAAATGATAACGTCTCTCGGTATCGCCAGCGGTGCGATGTAGAAATGGACAACTAGAAATGGAAGAGAATAATTTTTAAGTAATATAGAAATCATAAAAATATCCTTAAGACATTTTTTCAATATAAACAAAATCTCAGATTATGAACAATTTTTCTCAGATTCTCAAACATTTTTTCCATATAAAAAATTCTAAGATTCTGAAAACTTTTTCCATATCGAAAAATTCTTAGATTTGAGACTTTGTTCATATAAAAAAATTTAAAAAAAAAATTGGAAGAAAAACTTTGTGAGAAAATTTTTTTGGAAAAAAGGGAAAAAATAATTTTGACAAAAAAAGAAATTGTGAAAAAAATGTTTGGTGAAAAAAATTTAAAAATACATAATTTTTTTGTGAAAAAAACTTTGTTGACCAACCAAAAATCAAAAAACACCCTTAATATCAAATTCCGTTCGCATGTGTCAACTAGCAGCCAAATTGAAGCATTTGTATTTTTAGGTTATGTGAAATGTCTCAAAATGTTCTAGGTATCCTAACATTTTTATTAATTACTTTTGAACCGTTGAACCGATATTCTCATGCGAGTTTTGATGTTATCGCCTTTTCAGCGGGCATATCTAAATATTTGTTTACGGGGGCCCAGACCGATATTTCGATGATGTTACAATAGGAATAACAAACTCTACCACCAAATGGAAGGTATAAGTAGTCTAAGTTTCTGAGACATTTTTATGTAAACAAATTTTGAAAGCTGTCAGATTTTTGGACATTTATTCTGAGAACTTTCCTAATTTTTTTTTTTTTTCATATAGAAAAATTCTCAGATTCTGAGAAATTTTTTCCCCATATAAATCTCAGATTACACTGCGTGACAAAACTAACCACTATTTTAGAAAACGGACATGCTGAATCGAATGGCGTACTCCGTTTTTCGATGTATGGTACAGTTTTCTTGTAAAATGTCATTAAAGATTGGCTGATTTTCAGCTGCTTTTTTAACAAAAAAAATTCCACAGCTAATGATTTTTAAATTTTATGGCATGGAAAACAAAGATATAACTTGTAGCAATATTTCTAATATAAATTTGATTTAAAGCTTTTCATCTTAAGCCCTTAAATTCGCGGATTTCTTCATTGTTTTAAGTTTTCGCAAAATTAACCGCTAAATTGGTCTCTGATAAAAAACTTGCATTTTGTGGATCATAAAGGCGTCCATGACACTACGAATAGTGGACAAAAAACATCTATGTTATATGGACCATCATGAAGAAAATCGCGGAAACCCGTTTTTTTGTATATCGTCACCTGAGAATTGGTTTGCTCCATAGGATGGGGTTTTTACCATCCTATGGAGCAAACCAATTCTAAGGCGACGATATGGCAGCATCACTTTAGGAGATGATTTGAGGCTTCATCTTTTAGTATATAATGTTGGAACCTTAAACAATTAACTGACCCAAAATTTGTCCAAAAAAGTTTTCATTTGCAAAAGTTATCTTAACAAAAACTATAATTATTGTATCGCAAACACTGAAATAACAGTTTTTGTTAAGATAACTTTTGCAAATGAAAACTTTTTTGGCCAAATTTTTGGTCAGTTAGTTGTTTATGGTTCCCACATTATATACTAAAAGATGGAACCTTAAATCATCTCGTAAAGTGATGCTGGCATATACAAAAAAAACGGTTTTTCGCGATTTTCATCATGATGGTCCATATAACATAGCTGTTTTTTGTCAACTATTCGTATTGTTAGGGATCCATTTTTGATTCATTAAAAGCAAGTTTTTTATCAAAGATCAATTTGGCTGTTAATTTCCCGAAAACCTTAAAAAATGAAGTAATTCGCGAATTTAAGGGCTTAAATTGAAAAGCTTTAAACCAAATTTGCATAAGAAATGTTGCTACAAGTCATATCTTTGTTTTCCATGTCATAAAATTGATAAACCATTTACTTTGCAAATTTTTTTGTTAAAAAACTGGCTCGAAATCAGCAAATCTTTAACGACATTTTGCAAGAACACTGTACCATACATCGAAAAACGGAGTACGCCATTCGAATCAGCATGTCCGAAATATATAGAAATGATGGTCGTAACTCTTGTTTATTTTTTAGTGTTCCGCAGTGTTATGGGACATTTTTCCATAAAGAAAAAAATTCTCAGATCCTGATCTTCCATATAGAAACATTTTCAGATTCTATAGAAAAATCTTAGATTCTGAGACATTTTTTTCATATAGAAATATTTTTTCTCAGATTCTGAGACATTTTTTCACATAGAAAAAATTCTCAGATCCTGAGACATTTTTCCATATTGAAAAATTATCAGATTCTGAGTCATTTTCGATATAGAAAATTTCTCAGATTCTGCGACATTTTTCACATATTTGAAAAATTTTCATATTCTAAGACATTTTTTCCATACCCGGCTAAAAATGTTGTATATAATCATATATGATATCATATATGAGACCATATACAGTATCATATATAGTATCAAATATGGTCTCATATATGAACATATTCCAAAATTGGCGCTTATATAAGACACGGTCATATATGATCCAATATATGTGATCATATATTAGATCATATATTGAATCATATATTGGATAATATATTGAATCATATATGGGATCATATATGATGTTGTTTTCAATTTGTTTTACATTCTTTTTCATATTTTTTTTATTTTTTTTCATTTTAAACTATATGTAATAGATTATTATGTATATATATTCACCAGAATTGCAAGCGGTGTACATAAGTATAATTTAAAATTAAAAATATTTTTTTTATTAATTTTGGTGTTTTCATAACCCTTTAATTTTATGATTTTCATTTTTTAGTTACTATCGTTTGCATTTTTGGTGACCATATAAAAATAAATAATTTAACTTATAGATATGAGAATACATTTTTAAAGTCAACAAAATAAATTGAACATAAAAGATCTTATATATCAAGTTTTTCAATTGATATCGAAAGGAACGTTGATTTCCTTTGTGTTTTCTTGTTTTAGTGTTAATTCCGATTATCTTCAGACTCAGCGTTTTTATTATGGTATAAGCCTCTTTTTTACAATATTTATAGTCAAAATCTAAAACAGGATATAAAATAATATTAATATTTGAGATATTTCTAGACTTTTTATTGTATTAAAGTATTACCAACGATAGCATTTGGTGCTAATAGGTTAATGATAACACGGATGTCATTTAACGAAGCAATTATCTACCTTTAAAGATTGGCTAGATACTGCTAGTTACATACATACATGTTGGAGTGTATTTTGTTAAGACAATGTGATGCTTAAGCCAATTGGATGCTAAAGACTATGGAATACTTTTTAAGGAAAGATATATTGTCTTTCAGAAATCCATCTGAAAAAATATTAAAAATTATTACACATTTCTTTTTTATTCCAGCAAAAAAGAACTTGCTACTACTAAATGCATGCATCAAAATTCATAGCAAGGAAATAATTACTTAAGACTTCGATTAAAAGCAATATATTCAGTAGTATGTATTCTATCTTGCTGGGTTATGTTTGTAAGAATATTTGAAGGATAGGGATAAAACTATTTCTACTTACATCATGTTTGTAAGGATATTTGAAGGACTGGGATAATAACTATTTCTACTTACATCATGGTGACAATGTGCCAGATTGTCACTTTCGCTTATAGACAGCTTTCTTGTAATTGTATAAAAACGTTGTCCTTCCTAAATCGTTACTCAACCTTAAAACTGATCGTTCTTTTCATTTCGATTTGCTATGGCGATAGTAAGCGATTTCAAAATAGTTTGTAGTGTTGGAACCGTAGTGATAACGTTATGGTCGTGCATATGCAATCTGCGCCAAGTTAAGCGAGCTTAACGTACCTCCGCATGGTTGAATTTTCTAGTAACTCGGCCTTTAAATTTCTTATACATACGTTCTTTCCATTTCCAATTTGCTACAATAAGGGATTTGAAAATAATTTATAGTGTTGGAATCGTAGTGATAACATTTCTGGTGGTGCATATGTCCTCTTCTCCAAGTTGAGTGAGCTTAACGTTGCTCGGCCTCAAAACTGCTTATACGATCTATCATTTCCAATTTGTTATGGCGACATTAAGGGATTTCAAAATAGTTTGCAGTATTGCAATCGTAGTGAAAACATAATGGTGGTGCATATGCCCTCTCCACGAAGTTGCACGAGATTAACGAAGCTGCGTAGTTTAATTTTCTTCAACATCAAAGCACTCTATATTATTGTATTTGCGACATATGTTCATTTACTCATTTTGAATATGATCTTGTTTTGGAATAAAATGTCCACGCTTATACTTGTTATGACGATGAACTGGAAAAAAATAATACATATGATTTTAAAATTCTAAATTCATTTAAAATTCTAATAAAAACTTACCTTTTCCATTTTCTTTATGTAAAAGTAACTTTTTTAATCAGAATATTTTGCAACTAGGAAACAATATTTTTTAAATTATTGATACGAATCGGTATTAAGATATAAATATGGTAATAAAATATAATTTCAATCGTACAAAACTTTTATTTTGTAATTCCGATTGATATTTTCATACACATGCACTAAAATTTAACATTTTATGATAACATATATGTTTCCATATATGATATCATATATGGCACATATTTTATATACGGCCACATATATGGGATCGTTTCTTGCATATATGGTCACATATATGTTTCCATATATTTCATATATGATCATATAAAGATCTATATATAAGCATATATGAACATACACATTTATTTTTAGCCGGGTATAGAAAAATTTAAGAGTCTGAGACATTATTCTATATAGAAAAATTCTCAGATTCTGAGACATTTTTCCTATATATGCTCAGGTTCTAACATTTTTCCCATTTAGAAAAATTCTCATATTCTGAAACAATTTTCGCGTATAGAAAATTCTCAGATTCTGACATATTTTTTCCATATAGAAATATTCTCAGATTCTGATACATTTTTCCAACATAAAAAAAATTTCAGATTCAGAGACATTTTTTGCATATAGAAAATTTCTCAGAATCTGAGACATTCTCCCATATAGAAAATTTCTCAGATTCTAAGACATTTTTCCCATATAGAAAAATTCTCAGATTCTGAGACATTTTCCCATATAGAAAAGTTCTCAGATTCTGAGACATTTTTTTCATATAGAAAAATTCTCAGATTCTGAGACATTTTTCCATATAGAAAAATTCTCAGATTCTGAGACATTTTTCCATATAGAAAAATTCTCAGATTCTGAGACATTTTTCCATATAGAAAAATTTTCAGATTCTGAGACATTTTTCCCATATAAAAAAACATTGTCAGATTCTGAGACATTTTTCCTATGTAGAAAAATTCTCAGGTTCTGACATTTTTCACATTTTGAAAAATTCTTATGTTTTGAAATAATTTTCCCGTATAGAAAAATTCTTAGATTCTGACACATTTTTTCCATAGAAATATTTTCAGATTCTGATACATTTTTCCAACAGATAAATTTTTAGATTCAGTGACATTTTTCCCATATAGAAAAATTCTCAGATTCTGAGACATTTTTTCCATACAGAAAAATTCTCAAATTCTGAGACATTCTCCCATATAGAAAATTTCTCAGATTTTGAGACATTTTGAGACATTTTGCCCATATAGAAAAATTTTCAAACTCTGAGACATTTTTTTCCATATAGAAAAATTCTCAGATTCTAAAACATTTTCCCATATAGAAATACTGTCAGATTCTCAGACATTTCCCCCATATAGAAAAATTCTCAGATTTAAAGACATTTTTTCCAAATAGAAAAATTCTCAGATTCTGAGACATTTTTCCCATATAGAAAAATTCTCAGATTCTAAGACATATTTTCCATATAGAAAAATTCTAGGATTCTAAGACATTTTTCCAAATAGAAAATTATTAAAGTTTGAGACATTATTCTATAAAGAAAAATTCTCAGATTCTGAGACATTTTTCCCATATGGAAAAATTTTCAGATTCTGAGACATTTTTCCTATAGAAAAATTCTCAGATTCTGATACATTGTTTTCATATAGAAAAATTTTCAGATCTTGAGTCATTTTCCCATATAGAAAAATTCTGAGATTTTGAGACATTTTCCAATATAGAAATATTTTTTGATTAAAAAAAATTGTTCCAATATAGAAAAATTCTCAGATTCTAAAAAATTTTTTATATAGAAAAATTTTTAGATTACAATACATTTTTTTCATATAGAAAAATTCTCAGATTCTGAGACATTTTGCCCATATAGAAAAATTTTCAGAATCTGAGATATTTTCCCATATAGAAAATTTCTTAGATTTCAAGACATTTTGCCCATATAGAAAAATTCTCAGATTCTAAGACATTTTTCCATATAGAAAAAATTTGGCTTAAGTTGACTTTACTGGTATTGGTCGGATTGATCCCAAATTTTTACCAGAGATAGATCTTTTGATTACAAATCGAAAATATTAGGGTGATTTTTTGTCGGCGAGATCTGGTTCGCGAGTTATGTCGACTTGAAATTCAAATATTAATACTGGAAAAAGGCTTAATACACAAAAAAACTTTATTTAGCGAAGCCGCTAAACTAATTTATGGAGTTTGTAATCCCTCAGCCCGGCCGAAGGCCGCTACGCAGAAAAGGTTTTTTTACGAAAATTCTCAAACAAAAAAAAAACAAATTTTTTTTTCTCAAAAAAAAAAAATTTTTTTTGCCTTTTATGGGTTAACATTTTTTACCAAAATGAAAGATATTTCAATTACCTTTCGAATGATAACAATATTTTTGAAATCGAACAATAAATAACGAAGATATAAGCAAAAAACTTCAAGTCGAGATAACTCGCTAAATACGTGTCGCCGAAAATTTTTTTTATTTTTTTCGAATCATCGCTAAAAGGGCTATTTTCAATTTTTTTTTTTTTTTGGACCAATGCCAGTAAATTCAACTTGTTCTGAAAAATTCTCCGATTCCAAAATATTTTTTATATATAAAAAAATTACACATTTTTTCTCTTTCTACGTTATTTACTTTATCCCAGAAATCATAAAATCAATCTGGCATTTCTTTTGATTTTTGTCAGTTTTGTTGTGATACAAAAGAAAACGAATCGCGTAGCAAAAGAGAATATACAAAAAGAAGCCAATTGGAAAGAGACAAAAAATCCAATTAAAAATAAACTGGAGTAAATAGAAAAGCGGCTAACAGAACGAAAAGAACACAACACACAATGAATGAAACCAAACAAAATAGAAAATGGGAAAAGTAACAAAAAAAATAACAATACAAACAAAAGTAAATGCGTAAAATGACGAAAGCAATCGAAAAAAATCTATACATAAAAAAATGCTAAAAACCAAATTTGACCAAATGGGAAAAAAACAATTAAAACTCTATTTAATCGGGGCAATTAAACACAAAATAAAAAATTTGGCAATTTTCAATTAAAATTCAATCACCACTTGATGAATACTGTACTGGATTGAAAATTATTTTTTTTTTTAAGATTTTTATCTAAAGCACCCCACTATACAATTTTTGTCTTTAATCGAACGCGCAAAGCAACACACTCACACATTCTCACCAACAATTTTTATTCCAACCAGACTTCTTGTATTTTTTTTCACATAGTCTTTTTATAATACGCAATTTCCTGCCGCTTCAATTTTTTTTTTCTTCACTTGTAATCTACTTACTCGTCTCCATCTGGACATATTCCTGTTGTTTCATCATATTTTGTACAATAATTATCAGCACTATAATTAAATGTACCATCTCGTTTTCGTATCGGTCTACGGCGTCTTTGATTCTGAAAATGCCAATTGAAGCATACAAAGGGACGGTGCTGATTGCATTTGTGTTGCAGAAAGGATTGACACTGTTCTACGCGGAATTCCTTTAAATATCTATGGGCGGCACATGAAATGGAACACAAGCAATTAATTAATTATAATTTTACACAAATATTATTATTAATTTACGTATAATGATTGGGTTTTTCCTGCTGTGTGGACAGCAAAAGTTTATTCGTCTCAATCGCCATCTTGTCACTTAATTGAATGATGTACATAGAACGAAGCCGATCGGCTAACAGCCGCGACTTAGCCGCCGCCGATGTTTTTAGGTACACCAGCCGCCGCCGGGTTTGCTGGCTTATTTCGGCTTAAAATGTTTACAGAAAAATAATTTTAGTTAGCCGCCGCCGATCGATTACTTTCTTAGCCGCCGCCGCTGACAATTTCATGTCGGCTTCGTTCTCTGTTCTCGACTCTCGACCACTTTACAACACTGGAAATTTTTGTTAAAATTCATATTTCACTTTACAACACTTGAATGTATTCTTAACCAAAACAATACGCAGGTACCAAGTCTATAAAAATTATTTTTTTGGCCCTGCTTTGGGATAATTTTGAGATTTTTGATGTGATTTCTTTTATTCTGCATCTAAGAAATAATTTTAATTTATTAAAAAAATTTTTGTTTTTAAAATATTCTTTAAATGTCTCTTTCTAAGAAAGTTTGGCAAAGAGAAAATTTTTTTTAATATTTTACTTAACAACACTAGAAAAAAGAGAACAATTTCCACTGTTGCCAAGTTGGAGGTTTTCCCGCTAAATCTAGCGCTTTTTGTTTGGATTTAGCGGGGAAAAATTGGTTTTAGCGGGAACGGTGCTTTAGCGGGAAAATCTAGCGCTTTTTATTTGGATTTAGTGGGACAAATTTAGAGTTTTTTTTTCCAAATTTTCAATCAAAAACGCCAAGTTTGTCTAATTTTAGCGCTTTTTTGAAATTTAGCGGGAGAATTTTGTATTTTCCCGCTAAAATTTTTTCGACCGTTTCTTGCGCATTTTTAATGAAAAGTAAATTTTCGTAGAAAAAATAATTTGGAGGTTTTTTTTTAAATTTTTCTTTTTTGTCAATCAAAAATGCCAAGTTTTTCGGTTTTCAGCGCTTTTTTTTGTAATTTAGCGGGAAATTTTTAAATTTTCCCCGCTAAATTAATTTTTGGCGGTTTCTAGCGCTTTTTTCGTGAAATTTAGAGGTTTTTGGTTAAAAATAGTTGGCAACAGTGACAATTTCATATCAGGGCAGTAATGCCAGGTACTTTTTTTCTTCCCCCTAAAAAAATTTCAAAAACCCCCAGATTAGGGCGATTTTTAAAAAAAAAAACCCCTAAACTTTTTTTAAAAAAAATAATTTAGTTTTTTAAAAAAAAAAATAATTTTTGCTAGTTATAAAAAATAAAACAAAATATATTTTTTTGTTCAGCCTTACAAAATGTGAAAAAACCCCTAGATTTGAGCTATTTTGGAAATAAAACCCCTAAAATTTTAAAATAAGAAAATACATATATTTAATTGAATGATGTACAAAACGTATTTGAGAAAAAGATGTATCCAAAACAAAAAAATGCTGCCAGATGTAGAGAATAATCACAATTGGAGCGGGAAGCGTTTTTCGGCAACTGTTTACAACGTTTTATATGACAACAAAATTCCGCCGCGTTTTTCCGCCAAACTAGAATCAATTCTATTTTTATGAGGACAATTGCGTTTTTCCGCTTCCCGCTCCAATTGTGACTATTCTCGTAATTAAGAATGCCAAGGGGGGCATACACGGTACTGCATGCTGTACAATTTGCTGGATGGACATGTGGATTTTGTTTTTGTAATGGTCGTCCAACAAGCCCATACACGATCAAATCGCATTTTCATCCAGCAAATTGTACAGCATGCAGTACCGTGTATGCCCCCCTCCAGACGAAAGGTAATTGAGAAAAAAAGTTTTGAGGTGCTGACAAAAAGTATTGCCAGGATTTTTGAAATGTCTACAGATTTTCGGGATGAATGACATGTTTAAAATTAAACCAATAAAATAACCGCTTCACAATGGAACCTACGGCCAGTACAGGGGGGTTACTGCGTGATTCGATTCGAAACGGAAATGCTTTCTAATACAAATTTCTTTTCGCAAATAATTTGAAAGAAAAAATTTTTTTTTGGAACAAAATCTTACGAGCTTGTCAGCTCATCAACAAATAATGCAAAAATATAAAAAGCAATTATTTAGCAACGACAGGTTTTTTGTTACAAACGATTCAAAATTTCCGAATTCGAACGATTTTTTTTCGAATAAAGTTACGCAGTAACCCCCCAGGTAATCCCGTTTCTCGGTATTACTGGGAAATGGTACTGGAGGGTAATTACACGCAAAAAAATCCGGTGTGTAAAATTATGCAATCATGCTTGGTAATTTTTTTTTTCTATAGAGTTTTAACATTTTTCGCAAGCCTTGTTTTGTTTTCCTCTGTCAAAGCTAAAATTTCATATTTATGTTGTTAACAAATATTACCAAGCTTGCTTGGCACATTGCAAGTACTTTTAAACATTATGCTAAACGACTTGTTTATTATTACCCGCTACTAAATTGATTTATTTTCGTTAAAACTTGGTAAATTTTTGCATGGGCGTGCACAGGAGACCTAATACACGAACGAAAAAATGTTCAGTTCATTTGAACTAGTTCAAATGTACTAGTTCATTCAATAACTCTATTTTCAGGCGTCAATCCAAATGAACGTGTGAAAAAAAAACTATACATAAATAAACAAATACATTCCAACAAGGTTAGTATAAAATTTTGTTTGTTCTTGTTTAATATTTTGTAAAATTAATTAACTTTTAATTGTTTTTTTTTTTTCTAGGTATACGACTTTTTTTTGATCAACGCCCGAAGGAAGATGCAGTATTGTTAATATCTACATATTAGATATGTAAGTTTTGTGTATTTTACTTATGTTTAATATAATTTTATTTTTATTGTATTGTATATATTTTATTGTATGTTTTGTATTGTTTTTATTGTATTTAATTTTAGTAATATTAAATAAATAATGAATAATAATAAAAATAATAAAAAAAAATATTACTAAATTTCTAAATTTAAGTTTTTTTTTATACGACATGAATGGCAATATTTACCAAGCACTTTTGTGCAAATGTTGTTAACATTTTGTTTACTGGGATGTTCCTAAGCGTTTTGGCAAAATATCAAAATATATTGTTTAATGGGATTCCTCCCTATCTGCTTGGTAAAATTGGAACATTTTATTATGAAATCGCACCCAAGTTTTTTTTTGCGTGTATGTAACTATCAAGTTACATAATTTGACCCCTGGTTGCCTGGTTCTTGAATAATTCCCGGGAAAACCGATATTTCCGGTTATGATACTCCCGGGAATACCGATATTGCCGGTTCCGGTTTTCCCGGGAATACCGGTATTTCCCGCTTCGTTATTCCCGGGAATACCGGTAATGTACATTATATAAAATTTTGTACACTCAGAAAATTATTGCAGTTACTACATGACGGTCGTTTGTGTAGTAAGTAGTAGCTGTTGTTTTTAACTACAATTTCGGTCGTTTTTGTATGAAAAAATCTCAAACAACTTTTTTTGTAGTAGTTTCAAAAAATAACTACAAAATATATACTACACTGTAGCAATAGTTGATTTATGTAGTTGTTTTTAGTTTTTTTTCTAAAACTTGTTTTTTTTCTAGAAATTTTTATTGCAAACAAATGTGTCTGGCGAGTTGGTCGTGCGGGATGCGGAAGGAATTATTTTTATACCAAATAAATAATATCTAAATAAATTAAATTACAATTTATTAAATTTAATTATAACAAAAAATATGTTTTTGGAAAAATATTCTTGAGCGAAAGAAAATAAGTGGATAAATGAGGTAACAAGTATGTATAATATAGCGCTCACATAAGCGTGCGTAAAAACCAATCGGAAAAAAACAAAATAAAATGTGTGCAGTGTTTTGTTTTCTTATGAGCGCGCCATCTTTCTTTTCTTTGTATACACAACAGAGCAGGTACATACTTTTTTGAAACATTTCAAATTAATTCTTTTTTTTATAAATCAATTTTGCCAAAGCATTTCGTTTTTTTTTTTTATTCCAGACAAATTTTGATCAGTAGCGGTGAAAATTTGAAATGAACTATTAAAAAAACAAAGATAAATACAATCAATTTATTTTGTTTAACATTTTATTAATATAATTTTTTTCTTCTATAATTCCAGATAAATACATCAAAAAATTGTCATCATGTCGAAATTCTATACAACCAACTGAAATGTATTGCTTTTTAAATAAATAAATATCAATCATTTAAACGTTTAAGAAATTTTTTAAATAAAATTTCAGGCAATTGTAGAAAAAACAACTGTATTTAACAGTTTTGTAGTAGTTTTTACTACATTTTTTAGTTGAAAATCAATAGTTAAAAACAACAACATGTTCAGTTGTTTTTACCGTTTATGTAGTGGACGCCTTTTCAACGACAAAATGTAGTCAAAACAACTGTCTTTTGTAGTAGATTTTACCGACATACTTTTTTGAGTGTACAATTAAAATTTGTTCTTTGTTTTTACCAAAAAAAAAATACAAAATATGTCAAAAATAAGAAAAAAAGTAACTTTTCATTAATCTTACACTCAAAAAAGTATGTCGGTAAAATCTACTACAAAAGACAGTTGTTTTGACTACATTTTGTCGTTGAAAAGGCGTCCACTACATAAACGGTAAAAACAACTGAACATGTTGTTGTTTTTAACTATTGATTTTCAACTACAAAATGTAGTAAAAACTACTACAAAACTGTTTAATACAGTTGTTTTTTCTACAATTGCCTGAAATTTTATTTAAAAAATTTCTTAAACGTTTAAATGATTGATATTTATTTATTTAAAAAGCAATACATTTCAGTTGGTTGTATAGAATTTCGACATGATGACAATTTTTTGATGTATTTATCTGGAATTATAGAAGAAAAAAAATTATATTAATAAAATGTTAAACAAAATAAATTGATTGTATTTACCTTTGTTTTTTTAATAGTTCATTTCAAATTTTCACCGCTACTGATCAAAATTTGTCTGGAATAAAAAAAAACGAAATGCTTTAACAAAATTGATTTATAAAAAAAAAGAATTAATTTGAAATGTTTCAAAAAAGTATGTACCTGCTCTGTTGTGTATACAAAGAAAAGAAAGATGGCACGCTCATAAGAAAACAAGACACTGCATACATTGTATTTTGTTTTTTTCCGATTGGTTTTTACACACGCTTATATGAGCGCTATATTATACACACTTGTTTTCTCTATTTGATCCACTTATTTTCTTTCGCTCAAGAATATTTTTCCAAAAACATATTTTTTGTTATAATTAAATTTAATAAATTGTAATTTAATTTATTTAGATATTATTTATTTGGTATAAAAATAATTCCTTCCGCATCCCGCACGACCAACTCGTTCGACACATTCGTTTGCAATAAAAATTTCTAGAAAAAAAACGAGTTTTTAGAAAAAAACAACTACATAAATCAACTATTACTACAGTGTAGTATATTTTTTGTATTTATTTTTTGAAACTACTACAAAAAAAAGTTGTTTGAGATTTTTTCACACAAAAACGACCGAAATTGTACTACTTACTACACAAACAACCATCATGTAGTAACTGCAATAATTTTCTGAGTGTATTATAACAGTTGTAAAAAAGAGTAGAACTATGGAATTCAAAAGGTTTCAATTGTACATTCGTTGAAACCTCAATACAAAAAGGTTTCAATTTGTGTGGGAAAATACGTATTTTCAAATGAGGTTTATAGTGAGTTTACATTGGATTTCTAATCTAGTAAATTGCGATTTTAATCTACTTTGCAATCTGTACCGTTTACATTGGCATTTTTTACATTTGAGAAGATTAGGATTGGCATTTATAACAACAAGTTGGTAATAAATGTGTGTGACTGCGTCAAAAGACAGCAACGGTAATTAGTCGTCGTATGATTAACAAGGACAGTGACGGCGTTTACAAATAACAATGACGGCGGCATACACATACTTGTCGGCGTCATCAAAACGGCAGGCTTTGTGTCGGTGTTTTTCAGTGTTGGAAAATGCAAATAATAGAAATACAGAGTTGTATCTAACTTTACCAGATTGCGTTTGCCGATTAGAGTCTAAACTACTAGATTGAAAAAAATAAATTTGTATGGGCAATCTAATAGATTGAAACTGTATTGGAGCCACAATCTACTTTAAGCTACACGCAAAAAAAAAATATGTGTAAGATTGAGCAATCCTACTTGGTAAAACTTTTTTCATACCAAAAAAAAAAATTTTACCAAATTTTTGCTAATATTATGCTTGTCGATGTTAAAGTAACATAATTCATTTTTTATGTAAAATAACCAAGTAGCTTGCTCAATAACGCAAATTACCTGCACAAAAATTTATCGAAAGAAAACAACAAAAAAACAAAACAAATACAGACCGCCATTTTCATTTTGTATTTTTGTGTGCGTGCGTTGTTCGTTTATTTTTTGTGTTATAAAAACGTAAAAAGGAAATTGATATATAAAATAAAAATAAATTGATACATAAATAAAAATAAATAATTAGTTTTCTAAAAGATAAATAAATATAAGATAAAAGAATGTTAAAGTTAATTTTGCTTTCATCACTTAAAACACCATTCAATAAGAAAAACCAATGGAGTCCCAGACGTATGTTTCGATGAATAACAAATGGAATGATAAAGTGAGTATACCCGCATTCCGAAGACACCAATAAGGTTTAATAGATTTTTAGTTAAAAATTAGTGTTTGGTAATAATTTTATATTTTTACAGGGTACTGCTTAATAAATTTTTGAAGCTATGGAGAATCCTTCACTACAATAAAGAGCGTGGACACCAATCCTGCCTTTAGTTATAAAATTAAAACCTAAAAACCCAAATCCAAGGGAGTCCATACCTGTTTTGATGAGTTACAAATGGAATGACAAAGTAAGTGTTCCTCCTTACCATGAGACCAATGGGGTTAACCATTTTTTTAAATTAAAAATTTATGTTTTGTAATAATTTTCTATTTTTACAGGATGCTTTTTAATAAATTCGTGAAGCTATAGCGGATCCTTTACTTCAAGAAGAAGCGTAGGCAGCAGTCACTCGAGAAAATTGTACAAAAAGGGTCAGTTGGTCGGTGGTAAATTAAATCCTACACAACATTTATTATATTAATATGGATTTATTCTGTGAAAATTTTAAATTCAACAAATATACAAATTTTTACAAAAATTTATTGAAAATTTATTTTAGCATAAATGTGGTAATTTTTAGTCAGCTTTTCAAATAATTTTGGTATATTTCACCATATTTCTTTTGGTATATTTTACCAAGTTTTTACTTAAATAGCATTAGCATTTTCTTCAAAATTTTTTACATAAGTGTTTTGGCTAAATTACGAAAACTACTTCGTCGGTTGTAGTTTTAGCATATTTTTGGTAAAATTATGCCAGATTTTTGCTCACTCCGACACAAGTTTTTTTTTGCGTGTAGCTTAGAGGACCAGTGTAAACGCACTATTAGCTCGAAACCTCGTTAAACGGGGTTTCGACGCCAATGTGAATGCACTATAAAAAACGAAAATATAAGCAAAAAACTTAATTTTTTTTTCAAAATCATCGCTAAAAGGGCTATTTTTATTGTTTTTTTTTTTTGTGGAAGGGAAATACGAAAGTTTGTTCCAAAAACTTTCGTATTTCCCTTCCTAATGAATTACTTGATTAGCTCCCAGTTTCTCGGTAGAAATTAACCCAAAAACTGACACAATTTTTAAGTGTGTATATTTTTGCTCAAAATCGCAGAAAAAGTCGACATGAGCATTTAAGGGTTAAAAAAATCTCCCCTAAAGTGATCAATATTTGTAAACTTGGCAATCATGTCTATTGTATTTATATTTTTGACATAAGAAAACAATAACAATAATTACCCCCCATTAAAAAAAACGTGAAAAATGTAGACGATGTACATATAAAAGTTGATATTTAAAGAAAAATTAGGATTAAAGGCGTTATTATAAAATCTCTGGAATATTAATAAATGAAAAACTATCGTGGAACCTATTTAAAAAGTAAAGATATATAAAATTACAGTCTTTGAAACCGAAATTTCTAAAATAATGATGGATATAGAAGAATTATCCTTAGACTTGGAGCAAATTGATACCAAGGAGTGCTTAAAATATTTGCAGGTATTTAAGAAATTTTCTGCACTTTCAATAGTTTTCAACAAAATTTATGTATCTGTTTTAGCGATATCAAAAATTTTCCGGTACTCCAAACGAGATTGACCATCTGCTGTTGCATATTAAGGCGATTATTGATAAGGAGTTGACGGTAGCCTATGACAAGTGTGCTATACAATATAATCAGGTAGTGGTTAATGTAGCTTTTCGTACTTACTATCACATCCTTAAAAATAATCATTTGAACGATCGTTTTTTTGGACAATATATCCAAAATGATGAAGATGATGTGGTGATGTCTTTAAACGAAAAGGATTTTATTATATTACAAAGTGTATTGCTAACATCACAGGATGTGGAATTTAATCCGGAAGCATTGTTAAGTAAATGTTTAAAATCATTTGCTTTTGCTGTGGACAACAATGATATTTCGTTGATGTCCATTTTAAAAACTTTAAATTTATTATGCAAAAAATTTCCTAAATTGGTTGTCAATGAAAATTTATCCTTGGAGCATGTTTACTTTTGTTTGCAATCCAATCAATTGGGTATGCGTGATGAATGTGTAGCACTGTTACATCATGTTTGTTTAAATCGCCAAGTGGCATTATTGTATTTCCAACGTGTGGTAAACTTTTGGCCTTGGTCCAATCGTAATAAATTATTTGTACTTGGTTGTATATTAAATAAACATTCTTTAGAGGAATTTCTTTATTTAATCGAACACTCAAAAGTAGATTTCTTTCTAGGATTAAGATCTACATTAAATTATAAGAATTTATTGGCTCCGAGTCAATATGTGGCAAGAGCTTTAAGTACACAAAAATCTTTGGATATGTTGGAATTATCGGCCGATATATTAACCTTGGGTAATAAGAAAGAAATACAAAATTTCTATAGTCAATGGTTTTCAAGAATTTCCCAAAAAGATGAGCTATTTCAAATGATACAACAGAAACCAGAAATTTTATTATTCATAGAAAATTCTTCAGATTATTTAATGGACTCAGAACATAGTTATAGATTAATATTAACTTTCTCAATGTTTTCAAAGCAAGTTTTTCAATTATCTAAATTGCATTTCTTTAAATTAAGCACAGAATTGCTAACAAACTGTTTTCAATATGATAATGAATGTCAATTATTAATTTTTAAATTTATTGTGGATAATTTAGCAAACTTTGCTATAGAAGATTGTATGGAATTTGTAGGCGCCTTTTTGAGGACTCATAATGCCGTAGAGAGTTCTCAATTTCGTAATACCATTTTAGGTAAAATGCCTAACATTATTAATTATGTGTCCAAAACTTTTTGTAAACTTTGTTTAAATATGGAACAAACTTCATCTTTGGAATCTAGTATTTTATCTTTCTTTTTACAACTACAAAAAGATATTGAAGTGGGTATAGCTAGTGAAATATATCAGCCAAAAATATTTTGTTTAAAATTACTGGAAATTCTTTTGAAATCTTTGTATGTGGAAACGGTATCGAAAAATTCTAAAAATTGTTTGGTTTCTCAAAATCAACAATTGGGGTTGTTTTTATTGAAACATCAAGTTTTTGATGACAAACTTATGGCTATGCGTCTAATAGAACTTTTAAATGATCCTTTAGGTTTTGATGATGCTTTGGAATTAATTGTTTCTCTTTTACATTTGATAAAACCAAAGGAAATTGTTATTAATTTGGCTTTAGATCTAACGCAGAGAGCTTGTATACTTCCCGATGCGGATAAATGTAATTTAAGTTTTTTGTATGCCCGAGTGGCTGTACAAAATTGTCAAGATTCTTTAATTATCAAAGAATTTTTAGATATTATATTATCTCATTTACAAACAAATATACATGATTTTGATAACGATCCCCTTTTGTGCTGTAAATCAGATTCGGGTCATTTATTTGGTTACCTAAATGCTCTTCATGAAATAACAGAATTTAAGCCAGAAGTCTGTACGGAAGAATTTATGAATATTTTAAAACTTATCGAAGATATTCAAAGTTTAATATTGAAAAAATTAAATATTTCGATAATAATGGATACCGAAGAAGATGATATAGTTTCTCCAGCTTCTTTTCAAGATATGGATAAAAGTTTAGAACTATTAGTTTCACAAAGTTCTTTTAAATCGGAAGATCATGAAATGTCACGTAAATTTTTACTTAAAACTTTTTGGCTTACTTTAAAAGCCTGTTGTGATTTGGCCACCTCTATGGCTAAATATGTTATAGTATCGAAAATCTTTAACAATTTAAATTTTTCTTTTATTCAAAGATGTTTACAAGTTCATGTTTTTGTCTTAACAAAATGTAGACACAAGGGGGCTATAGAATCTGCTGGTATATCTATAGGTAAATTAACCAAATGCATTACATCTTCAATGTCTGAAAACTCCGAAGAATTTGAATTATTACATCAGTGTTTAAAACAGTTGTATGAATTTAAGGAAACTTCTGTTAGTAATACTAGGCGGGGTGCGGGTTTTTCTATAATGTTTTTGCACATAGTAAAAAATGAAGATAACCATTCTAGACATATATTAAGAAGAGCTGTTGAAAACCTTTTACGGCCAGCTAAAGAATTAGAAAACTCTCAAATAGATTCTAACTGTGATCGTTTGGAATCATTATATCTTCATTATCTCTGTGTTTTAGTGCGTGATACAGAACTTAGAGAACCAATGTCTAAATATTACAATGAAATTATGATGGCTGCGGTTAATCAAATAGATAATCCAGAATGGACTATATGTAATGCTGCCCTTCAATTATTTGGCGCCTTAGTACCCAAAATAGTAGGTCAACGTCAAGCAAACGAATTTGATGATCCCTTGCCTTGGGAATCCTCAGAGGTAACATTTAATGAAATTACTCGTAAACTGCCAAAAGCTTGTAATTATATTTTAAACTATTGTTTAGCTGATAAATCTTCTACAAGATCTATAATATTATTTTTAGAATTTCTACACAAAGTAGAATATCTTTACAAGACAGAAACTGCACAAGAAAACCCAGTTAATAAATTTAGGGAGCTAATGTGGTGTTTACTACAACATCCCTCAGAAAAAGTACGTAAATTAGCATCAAAATGTTTTATAAGATCACATGAATTTCGTATTGAACTGCCACAAATTTTACAACAAATATCTTCGATAATATTTTCTATAAAAAATGAAAATTTCTTTGAGGGTTTAATTTTTACCCTACAAGAGGGTATATTAAAGTTACAACATGAATCAAAATATATCATTACTTACACTTTACTACAAGATATTTACCATAATATAAAATTAAACTTGGAAGCAAACTTCCCGTCTAAAATTGAATATAAATATTTTACTTTATGTAAATTATGGGATTTATTAAAATTACTAAATCACTGTAACTTACTGCAACAATTGAAAGATTTAGCTCAGTCACCAGATAACCAAACAATATTAATGGGTTATGATTTATGGTTGTCGAGAATACAAACAAATTAAATTTATAAATTTTACAGATTTTATTAATTAACAAAATGTGTTTGCTCATAAATTGTTCCCATTAAGAAAAAAAAACTAAAGATTAAAAAAAATTAATTTAAATCATAGAAAGTAATAATTTATATAAACCTGTTAAGACCAAATATTTTATAAAGTTAGTGATTATGCTTAAGAATAACGAAATAAAATACGTTTAATGAAACGTCGTTAAGAAAGAAATCAAAAATAAAAATTTTAGTATGCTATGATAAATTCCTATTGAAATCTTTTTTGTATATACATTTAAAGATATTTACAGATCAACTAAAACCATCACTATCCTGCTGATCCATACTCATACTTTGTTGCTGCTGCTGCTGTTGATGTTGCTGTTCTTGAGCTTGATTTACTTGCATCTGTTGTAGAGTACGACTCAAGATATTTCTCAAAATATGAGGTTTACAATGTTCCTCCAACCAGGGTATGACACCCGTAGTTAGCTGCTTAAAATTATCCATTGGTATATGTTGAAACGTTTCAAACATTTCGTCCATAACAGCTTGAAACTAAAAGCGGTAAAAAGAAATAAAAAGAGAAAAAATATTAATCAGTAAAACGATGAAACGAAAAATTATAAATTTGTGTAAAAACAAATTAAGATATTATTTAGAATTATTAGATTTTAAAAAGTTTTGCATATCTTTTGCAATAAACGAGATAGCTAAAGTTGGCCTAATTGTGTAACACATTGACGTCCAGCGATGACGCTCGTTGAACCGCATTTTCCATATAACAAAAGTTATAACAATAATCAATTGAGGGATTATTCTTTAAATCTCCAAACAAAAGAGCACTTTTTAAAAATACATTTTAAAGCACACGGATTTTTTAAAAGTGCTTGTTTGCTACTGTGCCAGGGCTGGAATACCTGTAATGTATTTTTTTTTTTTTCATTCATTTTTATTCTGATCGATTCTCATTATAAGATTCTTAGACATTTTTCTTAAGAAAATATTTCAAATTCTGAGAGTTTTTTATATAGAAAAACCCCTGTTCCCTAACAAATAAAAAAAAAAATGATTGCAAAAACTTGATTTGAAAGAAAAACAAGTAAAAAAGTTAAAAATGTAGTGATACCCTCCACAATTTCAAAAAGATTATTGCAAAAAACTTTATTTAAAAGGAAATTACTTTTGAAAAAAAAAATTTTTTTTGAAAAAAAAAATCCGCGATTTTTTTCTTTTTCTGTCAAAAAATATGTCCGTACTTGTTTAAATACCATTTGGTGTTCAATTATGTTCACATATGTCAACCAGAAGCCGAATTAAAGCATTTTGTATTTTTAGGTTATGTTGAATGTACTGAAATTTTTGAGGTGTGCTTACATTTTCGTTCATAACTTTTGAACCGCTAAACCGATATCGCTCAAATGCAATACCAAACTTCTCGGGAGAACTTCCAATAAATATGTTAAGTTTCAGTCATCTCTGTGCAATATTTCGTCCGTGACAGTATTTTCCACAGACAGACAGACGGACATCGCTAGAATGTCTTAAAATCGATCAGGCATCATGAATATACATACTTTATGGGGTCCCAGATCGATATTTCGATGAGTTACAAACGGAATGACAAACTTATATATACCCTCTATCACTAAGTGGAGGGTATAAAAATATGAAAAAATTTAGTAAAAATTGGTAAAAGAAATTTTTTGTCAAACAATTTTTTTTAATTTTCGTGGAGTTTTTTTTGTGAAGAAAAAGTAAATTATTTTTAAAATAAAGAAATATGTTTTTAATTGTTTAAAAATCTTTTGGTATCCAATTCTGATTTACTTTTATAGTTTGATGACTCAAAATATTTGATTTTGCAGAAAACGTGTGCTGAATGTATTGATACTAGGGCTTCCAATCGGGATATCCCGATCCCGGAAATCCCGGGATTTTCGGGATTAGGCAAATCCCGAATCTCGGGATTTCTGATTTTCAATCCCGGGATTTTCGGGATCCCGATTTTTTTTATTTTTTTTCAATATTTTTAGATTTTTTTAAATAATTTGTATAAAATATGAATTTTGTGGAACAAAATAAAAAAAAATCGACAAAAGTTCTGTCAGGTACCATTTTTTTGTTATAGAGAAAGGTGAAACGTTTGCGAAATGTAAAGAAATTCTAAAAACTAGTGGTGGTTCGACATAAGGGCTTTTATATTTATTAATTTTACTCTTACAAGGAGCATAGGACGTAAATGGCTTTTGACACATCTTAACTCCATAAGTTGTAAACTTTTTTAATTTTATGTTTTACTAAAACATTTTTTGAAGGCGTGACTCACGCTCAGTCACGCTCACGCAAACAATAATGGAATCACTTACTTATGACTTACGCACACGCGTGAGTCATGCAAACTCTATTCTCGCTAACACATTTTTTTACCAAAAAAAACATTGCTAAAAAATATTTGTTTTTTCAAGAAATGAAAAAAAAAAAAATTAAAAAAAAATCAAATAAATTAAAAAAAAATCAAATCACGCAAGCTTTAGCAAAAAATGAATCACTTATGCAAAAATTCGAAAATTCATTTATTTTTTTTCAACTCACGCTTACTAAAAGTTGATAGCGATGAGCCACAACGAAAGATAACCGAATACGGATATTCTTCACAGAAGGAATCCCAAACTTTTTTTGAAGTTCACAACATCAACTTTGCTAATCTTTACAAACGCGTGGATTTTTCAAAGTGACAATAAATACTAAAAATTTTTGAAAATCCCGAAAAATCCCGAAAATTTACAAAAAATCCCGTGAATCCCGGGATTCAAAATATCCCAAAAATCCCGGGATCCCGAAATCGGGATCCCGAAAATATTTCTTCAATCCCGAATCCCGGGATTCAGAAAAACCAATCCCGATTGGAAGCCCTAATTGATACGCTCCACAATGTAAAAAATATTATTTCAAAAAATTTTATTAAAAAACGAAATTATTTTTAAAAAAACAAATTATGAAAAAAAAAAAATCCGCAAAAAAAATTTGTGAAAAAAAAAATTTTTTTTCTTTTTTTGTAAAAGAATATGTTCGTTCTTGTTTTAATACCATTCAGTGTTCAATTCTGTTCACATATGTCAACCAGCAGCCGAATTGAAGCATTTTGTATTTTTAGGTTATGTTGAATGTACCAAAATTTTCAAGGAATCCTTAAATTTTCGTTCATAAATTGTGAACCGTTGAACCGATATTTATTAAATGCAATGCCAAACATCTCGGGGCAACAACAAGTAAATATTTTAAGTTTCAGTCATAGTTGGGCAATGATAGAAATTTGTATGGAATAATGATTCAATGAAATCGATTTCATTGAGCATTTTATATGAAAAAATCAATGACTCAATGATTCGGGCCCAACTCTGGTTTCAGTCATATCCGTGTAATGTGTTGGCTATGATCGCCATTTTCACAAACAGACGGACATCGCTAGAATGTCTTAGAATCGATCACTGATCAGTAATATAAATATTTTATGGGGTCCCACATCTAGGAAATGCGATTTTTGGATCCGACCCCCGTGTTTAAATATTAAAATAATGACGGTGGAATGGTGTTCCTCGTATTGTCGGGGGACTACGCAATAAAAATACTCTCCGAAGCGTCCCTGTTGAATTTGTTTTACTCTTTTTATTTATCACAAGTGGAAAGGTGTACCATGCAATATTTCCTCCCACCCAATTCCCCCTTCTTAAACCACTCTCCTCCCCGCGAAATTTCCATCACACCCCTCTTCAAGCAAGTTTAGGCTTTGTAAAAATGGTGACAAAATCGGATAATGGCATTTCATCCTCTTTATTTAGAACTATAAAAATCGTTAGCAAGAAAATCCCGGCTAATACTGTCTTCGAGTTATTGTTAATTACACTGTTCGACAACAAAAACCTCCCATTAAAATTACCAACATTTTCTTAAAGATTTTGCTATCCTGATTCCAAATTTGCCTTCCAAATTTTTCTAGCACCTACCGTATTTAAGATATGCGCTGTTAAAAAGTAAAAAAAGCAATATTTTCACACTTTTAATGGTCTACATTTACGATTATAAAAAATAGCAGGCCGTTCATGAATCCACAACGAAATTGGATTGGAAACGAAATTCAAATCCGTTTCCAATTTTCGAAGCGTTCATGAAACCGTGACGAATTGCTTTCTTCGAAAAAAAATATCTATTCCGTTCGAACTTAGCGGAGACACAAGTATTTACAAAATACGACTCTGTTTTTGCAAATACAGAGTCGTATTTTCTAGCAACTCTGTTAGAAAGTCAAAGTCAGAGTTGCTATAATAATGCAGTTTGTAAAAAAAATAATTTGTTAACAAATTAACTGTCAAGCATTTGTTTTGAATTAAATTTTTTTGATTATTGATCCATTAAGGAAGGGATTTTATAAAAATCCATCTGTTGTTGTCCTTAAGTCTAATATATATATACTAAGGATCTGGCATTTTGTATGGAAAAATACCAGTTGCTTCACATATTTAATTGGCTTAGGATAAATGTCTTTGCACATCAAAGAATTTGATTTTAAAAAGGCTATAAATGTATATTTTTGGCTCATATTTTGTATAAAGTTTTAGCTTATTTGTTCCTTTTTATACCCTCCAACTACAGTATGGGGGTATACTCACTTTGTCATTCCGTGTGTAACGCATCGAAGTATCGGTCTAGGACCCCATTAAGTATATATATTATTGATCAGTGATCGATTCTAAGACATTCTAGCAATGTCCGTCCGTCCGTCTGTCCTGTCCGTCCGTCTGTGGAAGACACGATACAGTCTAAAATAAAAGTACTAGACTCCTGAAATTTGGCACATACATGTCTTATGTTCATAGGCTGGTTAAGTTCGGAGATGGGCAAAATCGGACCAGGGGGGAAAAAGTTCCCCCTTGACCAAGTAAACCAACTAATGAAAAAAGGTAACTTTTTATACGGTTTTTTGTATTTTTGTTAAACAAATTAAACATTTTTATGCTTGAAAAAGTTCAAAGTCTTGGACTTGGGCCCAGGGGATTTGAAAATGACTTTTTTTTGGTCCGCCCCCTTTTGTGGGCGTGGATATTAGCAAATAATTTATATAATGATGAAATTGTATATCTTTTGTACAAAAAACATAGTCATTAAATTTGTAAATATTTTTGACCAGAGAGAAGGTGTCCCCAAGGACCTCCTCTTTAACTTTCGTTTTTAATTTTTCTTAAATTAATTATTTTCAACTTTGCTTACAAATCCCCGAAGCCAAACGTTGACGAAAATTTTCCAACTGTCAAACCAACTGAATAGAATTCATAAACGCACATTTTCGTTTTCGAACGGAAATTTTCTCATTTTCTCTTTGATTGGAATTGGATTGGATTCATAAACACACACAGCTGATTTCCGTGAAAAAGTGTTGTCAAACCAATCCGCATTGGTTTCATAAACGCCCCGTAGGACTTGTTTTTAATATAAAATGGACCTCCTGATTCCAAAACGGCAATCCAAATTTTTCTAGTATGTTCAGTTTTCGAGATATTCGCGTTCGACCGTTTTGGAATCAGGAGGTTCATTTTATATGAAATCAAGTCATATTTTTGAAAGAATCTGTAACAGTGGATCACCAAAAGTCGGAAATTGGTTTTTTTGACTTTTTAAAAGCGAATATCTTAAAAATGATACATGCTAGCAAAAATTGGATGGCAGATTTAGAATCAGAAGAGCAAAATCTATAGTAATCAGTTGGATATTTGGCCAGGAGGTTTTTGTTGTCGAACAGTGTAATTATTTAGCAATAACTCAAAAACAGGATCACGATTTTTAAAGATCTTAATAAAAAGGAGTAAAATGCTATTACTCGATTTTGTCAACATTTTAAACAAATCTTATCTTTCTTGAAAATGGGTGTGCCCGTCAATATCATTATATTTTTCTTTGATTGAGGGTATAAAAGATTCGGCCCAGCCGAATTAAAACTCAGTGTTTTTTTATAAAAAATACAAAGATTTTGAAACATTTTCCCCAAAGAATTGTATGACATTTTGCCAATAGTAAGAGTAATAGATTGCACGAATATGTCTTAAGATCCTAATTGGGAAAAAATAGAGCCAGGGGGTAAAAGTTCCCTTTTGAAGAACAAAAACAACCTTTGAAAATTCAAATAACAAAAACAACCTTTGAAAATACCAAGATTTTTGTGTTTATGGATTTTTGTGTGTTTTTGTTAAACAAATTAAAAATTTAAGCCTTAGAGTTCAAAGTCCTGTACTTGCACTCAGGAGACTATAAAATATAACTTTGTTCGTCCCGCACCCAATAGTGGGATATAAAAAAAATTATTCAAATAGTAATAAAATTGTGTTACTTAAGTGAAAAAATCATTAATGAGGTGTTTGCTAACATTAATTTGTTTGTTTTAACCAAAAATGAATGCCCTTACCACTTGAAATTTAGCTTCATCCGTTAGACGCTCTTCCTCAGGTCCCGGATTAGCCTGCTGATGTTGCAACATATGCTCATAACTATTTTGTATTATACGTAAAGCAATGACTTCCTTTTGCAATGCAGCACTATCTTCCTCTTGTTTCTTTTTCTGTTGATTCAAATAACCAATATAATCTATTGATTTTTGCAATATCAGCGCTTTACTCAATTTGTAACCTGAAGCCGAATCGTTTTGCTGGCAGGTGGGCACCAACTCTTGTAAACTATCATAGCCTTTTTTGATGGCATCACGTCGTTTCTGTTCTGCCTGAGTATGAGCTTCACGTCGTCGTTCCTTATAGCTTAAAGTAGAATTGGCTGATGAGCCACCACGACCACTACAATTATCGCCACTGTCGTCGTCATCATCTAGTGTGAGGATTGAAAAAGTTATTTAATAATCGAGATTATACTTAAGCAGCCATTAGTTAATTGCTCACCTGTATTATGGGGCGATGAATTGGGCGTATGTATACTACCCGCGCTACTACAACGGGAATAGTGTTTTATACCTTCTTTGTTCTCAACACTACCCGTATCTTGTTCCATCATTGAATACTCTTCTTGTTGGCCACGACCTAATGATTTCATTGTCAAGTTTGTTGTGTGTTTTATTGCGTTACCATTTCTTACCTAAATCGTTTGTTAAATGCTCGGCCATTTTAATTAGTGCTTAAATAATTCTGTGATTTGTAATTTGATCAATGTTTACTTTATCACTGTCATATCTTTTTTCTTATATTGTTGTAATTTTCCATCTATTCAGCGATTTTTTTTACAACGTCGAAAATGAAATCAGCTGTTTGAATCACTCGGAAACAGCTGATACAAAAAACAATGGTTGTTCGAGGGGAGTTTTACACGGTGCATTTAGAATAAAATACACGCAAAAAAAACTACAGTCAGATTAATCAATTATACTTGGTAATTTTTTTTATATGGAATGAATAGCGTTTTACCAACACGCAAAAAAAAATCTGTGTCAGATTGGAAAAAAAATTTTTCATACCAAAAAAAATTTTATTTAACAAATTTTTGCTAAAATTATGCTTGTCGATGTTAAAGTAACATAATTATTTTTTTCTGTAAAATAACCAAGTAACTTGCACAATAACGCAAATTACTTGCACAAAAATTTATCGAAAGAAAACAACAAAAAAAACAAATACAGGCCGCCATTTTCATTTTGTATTCTTGTGTGCGTGGTTTGTTTATTTTTTGTGTTATAAAAACGTAAAAAGGAACTGATAAATAAAATTAAAATAAATTAATAAATAAAAAAAATAATTGGTTTTTTAAAAAAATAATACAAGTAAGATAAAAAAAATTATAGAGTTAATTTTGCTGTCATAACTTAATACCCTATTCACACTTACAATTAGAGTTTTAAACCGTTTTTAGCAATTATTTTTAGCATTTTCTGTAATAGAATAAAGAAAGTGCTAAAACTATTGCTGCTAAAAACGATTTAAAACTGTACGTGTGAATAGGGTATAAAACACCAATTAACGAAAATAATTCCGTTAATTTGACAAAATTTCATCAAACTAATGTCAAATATAAATTTACGAAACATTTTATTCAAATCAACACCCCAGTTTTTTTTAGCTGTAAAATGATTGTTCTTTCGTCAAATTAACATCCTTTTTCGTTAATATTACTGCCATATTTGGTTCGGTGCGTCAATATGGATTTATTGGTGAAAATTTTAAATTCAACAAATATACAAATTTTTACAAAAATTTAATAAAAAAAAACATATTAGCATAAATTTGGTTATTTTTAGTGTCCGACTGAATATTCGGCTTCGGCCAAAAAGCACTATTCGGCCACTATTCGGCTTCGACCACAATTTTGGCCGAAAAGGCCGAATACCGCATAATTGTATAATATTTGTGCTCACGTGTTGAAAAACACACTAAACTAACTTTGAATGACATTAGTAAGCCATAAAAACATTTTACTAAGTGTTTTTGCAACTAAAACATTTTACTAAGTGTTTTTGCAACTAAAGGTGCGTACACGCAAAAAAAAACTTGGTATTGGGTCATAAAATTAGGGGTAATAATTACCAAGTTTATAGGGAGGATATGCGTTCTACAAGTTTTTTCCAAAATTTACCAAGTCGCTTAGAAAAATAACTTAAGCCGAATTAATGACATTTTAGAAAAAAACTTGGTAAAATATTCCAATTCAGCTTTCATTGATATCCCAAGGCACATTGATAAATATTCCTATATTTTTTTCTAAATAATAACACTTTATTTTGGTTATAATTAAAAAAAAAATTTATTAAAAAAAATTGTTGCAAAAAAATATAAAATTATTAATATATAAATTAAAAGAAAAAATATATACAAGTTAAAATTATTTTTTTTATACCTTTGATAATGATATTGCAGCATCTTTGTAGTCATCTAAGGTGTCTCATTTTGTGGCTCCACTACAAACAAGACAATTTTTGTTGTAACTAAAAATAAAATAATGGTGTAACTATATTATTTAATATAAAATATTTTTTTTACTTACCTTTTTATGTTTTATTTACCATTTGACTTTTTTAGTTAAAAACATAAATTGCTTCTGCAATTGCACCGACATATTGCTGGTCATCGTTGTGAAAAAAAATAATACTAACTTTTTCCATATATCTTGATATATTGTCCCATTTTTACCTTGCTAATTTTTACCAAGTTGTACTTGGCAACATGATGTTCATTTTTTACTGCCAAGTACTGGGTCAAATTATGAAAGGATTGGGCAACAGCCGGCATCTTCATATAAAAAAAAAATTACCAAGTATACTTGCTAAATATTACACACCGATTTTTTTTGCGTGTACAGACGACGCAATATAATGCACAATATGCAATTATATTGATCGTGTGTGGGTAATATTGACGATTGTACAATGGTCAATCTTACCCACACACCATCAATATAATTGAATATTGTACATAATATTGCGTCGTCTGTAGGTACCTTAAAACATTTTTTAAATCTAAAATATGTTTTTTTACAAAAATGTCCAAAAAAAATTTTTGCTTAAAATAAAATCATTCTAGACAACATTCTCATGCATTTGAGAATCCCGCCGAGTCGAGTTTAATTTTTTTCTTGTTTTTGCTACATAAATATATTTTTTTTATATTCGGTTTCGGCTTCGGTTTGGCCGAATAGTCAAAATTTGGCCGAATATTCGACTTCGGCAAAAAAAAAGGTGTATTCGGTCGGACACTAGTAATTTTTAGCATTATTTTTAGTCATCTTTTCTAATAATTTTGGTATATTTCACCATATTTCTTTAGGTATATTTTACCAAGTTTTTGCTTAAATAGCATAAGCTTTTCCTTCAACATTTTTTACATAAGCGTTTTGGCTAAATTAAGAAAATTACTTCGTCGGTTGTAGTTTTAGCATATTTTTGGTTAAATTATGCCAGATTTTTGCTCACTCCAACACAGTTTTTTTTTACGTGTAGAGCAACCCAATTCTAAGGCGATGATATACCATTTAGCATGTAAAATGAGCGTCAAACAAGTCCATATAGAATTTGCGGTATCGTGTATGGTCATCTTATAAAGCAGTGGTCGGCACAAAGAGGCATATGAAAGTATTAGTGTTTTAATAAAAATATGCATGTGTTGGTGTATTTCTTCAACAAAGCGACATCAACCTGCTTTGAAGAAAGTCAGCTTGCTACTCAGTGATGCCATTTTAGCACTTTTAGTGCTAGATCTAGCACTTTTTTTTTGGACTTAGCACTAAAGTTTTGGAAAAAAGTGCCAAGTGCTAAGTTAGCACTTTTTAAAATTTTTTTAGCATTTTTAGCATTTTTTTTTACATTTTAATTTGATTTTTTAAATCTCTTTTAAAAATGTTTTGCCTGCGGCGCTTTCTTGGCACCTGTATAATAACTCCCAAATCGTATAGAATTTATTTAATGTTTTTTTTTGGGACTTATTTCATGGCGCCCAATTGAAAATCAGGAATCCTAAGAAATTAAGAATTGAAATTCAAAAATTTAGAAAGTATAAGTTAAAATTCAAAAATTAAAAAAATATAAATTAAAAATTTAGAAATCCCAGTTAAAATTCAGAAAATCCAATTGAAATTTAAAAATCCAGATAGCAATTAAGAAAAGATTAATTGAAATTCAAAAATACCAATTGAAATTCAGAAAAACCAATTGAAATTTAGAAAACCTAGTCGAAATTCAGAAAAATTAAATAGAGAAAAACTTAAATATAGAAAACCCAATTGAAAACCAGAAAACCTTTTTGAAATTCAGAAAATCCAATCAAAATCAAGAAAACCATAGGATATTCAGAAATCCATATTGTAAGTAAGAAGATTTTAATCGAAATTCAAAAATCCCAATTGAAATTCAAAAACCCAGTTTAAATTAAGAAAACGCTAACAAAAAAATTTGGATTGTTTTTTTTAAGCCTGATCCTTAACTAAGATAACTTTTTATATGAAAATACCTACAAAAAACACTTAGTATTTAACCAAGTTTTTATTCTTGTATTTTAATTACAAAAAAATTTAAGGAAATTTTTATGCGTTGTTTCAAAAAATTCATTATAACTTTGGTGATTGCACCCAAAAAAAAACAATTGTGAAATTATTTAATTTTAGGGTATAATTTACCTAAGATTTTTCGCAGGAATCCAACTTGAAAAGTTTCTTTGCATATTACCCGAATCAACTTAGGTAAACTTACAAAATGCATTTAAGCATTAT
Organism: Pegoplata infirma; assembly: GCA_963921195.1. Lineage (NCBI taxonomy): Eukaryota > Metazoa > Arthropoda > Insecta > Diptera > Anthomyiidae > Pegoplata > Pegoplata infirma. Next base: position 310,452,242 of record OY992536.1, on the reverse strand, counting down.
TTCAAATTTAATTTTGTTTATTTAGCCACTATATTTAAATAAATGGTACAGTTTGATTGGTCAAATAACGTATTTTTTTTAGGTTGATTTAATAGTTTTATATATCCCTTTCCATACAAAATGCTCAATATTATAAATTTTAATTACATTTATTTTTAATATTTTTTTTAATATAAAGGACAATTTTATAATAAAATATAAATACTAACAAGCTTAAAATACATACTTAGCATGATCAGTGACAACTAATTTTTTCTATAGAAACTTTCTCAAAGACAATTTTTCTATAGAAATAAAAAGACAATTCTTATTTAGAAAATTCCTGACAGACAATTTTTCTATAGAAACTTTCTGAAAGACAATTCTTCTATAGAAAATTTCTGAAAGACTATTTTTCTATAAAAAATTTCTAAAAGACAGATTTACTATAGAAAATTTTTAACAGACAATTTTTTTAAAAAATTTCTCAAAGACAATTCTTCTATAGAAAATTTTTAATAGACAATTTTTCTATAGAAAATTTCCAAAGACAATTTTTTTATAAAAAATTTCTGAGAAATAATTTTTCTACCGAAAATTTCTGAAAGAAAATACTCCTATAGAAAATTTCTTAAAGTAAAATTTTCTATAGAAATTTTCCCAAAGACAATTCTTCTATAGCAAATTCCTGAAAGACAGTTTTTCTATAGAAACTTTCTGAACGCCAATTTTTCTATAGAAAATTTCTGAAAGAAAATTTTTCGATAGAAAATTTCTGGTTTACAATTTTTCTATAGAAAATTTCTGAAAGATAATTTTTCTATAGAAAGTTTTTGACGACAATTTTTCTATAGAAAACTTTTTCAAGCCAATTTTAAAAAAAAAATTCTATAAAAAAATTCTTAAAGACAATTTTTCTATAAAAAATTTCTCAAAAATAATTCTTTAATAGAAAATTTTCTAAAGATAATTTTTCTATAGAAAATTTCCCAAAGACAATTATTCTACAGAAAATTCCTCAAAGACAATTCTTTAATAGAAAATGTTTTAAAACCAATTTTTCTATAGAAAATTGGTTTTAAACCAATTAAAAAAAATAATTTTTCTATAGAAAATTTCACAAAGATAATTTTTATAGAAAATTTCTGAAAGGCAATTTTTCTGTAGAAATTTTCTGAAAGACAATTCTTCTATAGAAAATTTTTCGATAGAAAATTTCTGGAAGACAATTTTTCTATAGAAAATTTCTGAAAGACAATTTTTCTAAAAAAAATTTTGAAAGTTAATTTTTCTATAGAAAATTTTTTATAGAAAGTTTCTGAAAGACAATTTTTCTATAGAATATTTCTCAAAGACAATTTTTCTATAAAATATTTCTCAAAGACAATTTTTCTACAGAAACTTTTTCAAAGACAGTTTTTCTATATAAAATTTCTGAAAGACAGGTTTTCTGTAGAAAATTTCTGAAAGACAATCTTTCTATGGAAACTTTCTCAAACACAATTTTTCCATAGAATACTTCTGAAAGGCAATTTTCATAGAAAAATTCTCAAAGACAATTATTCTATAGAAAATTTCTTAGACAATATTTCTATAGAAAATTTCTGAGAGAAATTTTTCTAGAGAATATTTTTGAAAAATAATTTTCCATAGAAAAATTCTCAAAGACAATTCCCAAGGACAATTTTTCTACAGAAAATTTCTCAAAGACAATTCTTCAATAGAAAATTTTTTAAAGATAATTTTTCTATAGAAAATTTCCCAAATATAATTTTTATATAGAAAACTTCTCAAAGATAATTTTTTAATAGAAATTTAAAAAAAAAAAATCTATAGAAACTTTCTCAAAGACAATTTTTTATAGAAAATTGCTGAGAGACAATTTTTCTGCAGAAAATTTCTGAAAAACAATTTTTCTATATAAAATTTCTAAAAGACAGGTTTTCTATAGAAAATTTCTAAAAAAAAATTTTTTTCTGAGAGACAATTTTTTTACAGAAAATTTCTGAAAGAAAATTTTTCTATAGAAAATTTCTGAAAGACAGGTTTTCAGAGAAAATTTCTAAAAGAAAATTTTTCTGTAGAAAATTTTTTAAAAAATTTTCATAAAAAATTTCTCAAAGACAATTTGTTTATAGAAAATTTTTTATAGAAAATTTCTCAAGGACAATTTTTCTATAGAACATTTCTGAAAGTCAATTTTTCTATAGAAAATTTCTGAAAGACAATTTTTCTATAGAAAATTTCTTAAAGACAATTTTTCAATAGAAAATTTCTTAAAGACAATTTTTCTATAAAAACTTTGTCAAAGACAATTTTTAAATAGAAAATTTTTCGAATACAATTTTTCTATAGAAAATGTCTTAAAGGCATTCTTAAATAGAAAATTTTTCAAATACAATTTTTCTATAGAAAATGTCTGAAAGGCATTTTTTTCTATAGGAAATTTTTGAAAGACAATTTTTAATAGAAACTTTTTCAAAGGCAATTTTTGTAAAGAAAATTTCTTAAAGATAATTTTTCTATAGAAAAGACAGTTTTTCTATAGAAAATTTCGTAAAAACAACTTTTCTTTAGATATTTTTTTGTTTTTTTTTTTAGAAAGTATCTATAGAAAAATTGTCTTTCAGAAATTTTCTGTAGAAAAATTGTCTTTCAGACATTTCTAGAGAAAAATTGTCTTTAAGAAATTTTCTATGGAAAAATTGACTTTGAGAAATTTTTAGAGAAAAATTGTCTTAATACATATTTTCTATAGAAAAATTGTATGAGAAATTTTTTATAAAAAATTGTATTTAAAAAAATTTTTATAGAAAACTTGTCTTTAAGAAATTTTCTATAGAAGAATTGTCTTTCAGAAATTTTCTATAGAAAAATTGTCCTTGAGAAATTTTTATACAAAAATTGTTTTTAGAGATATTTTCTATGGAAATATTGCTTGAAAATTTTTTTATAAAAAAATTGTCTTTCAAAAAATTTTCTAAAGAAAATTGTCTTTCAGAAATTTACTATTGAAAAAATTCTGTAATTCTTAGAATTTTTTTCTATAGAAAAATTCTCTATTTCTGAGAAATGTTTTCTATAGAAAAAGCCTTGCATTTTGAGACAATTTTTCTATAAAAAAAGTCGTAAATTCTTAAACAATTTTCCTATAGAAAAAAACTCAGATTCTGACACAATTTTTCTACAGAACAAATTTTAGATTCTGTGACAATTTTTCTACAGAAAAAGTCTCAGGTTCTGATACAATTTTTCAATAGAAAAAATCATAGATTCTAAGACAATTTTTCTTTAGAACAATTTTCATATTCTGAGACAATTGTTCTATAGAAAGTACCATATTGTGAGACTATTTTTCTAAAGAATTTTTTCTGTAGATGCTGAATTATCACTAACCGGAATCTGCAATCAAAAACCTCAAGTCATTTTCTGGATCTGCTTTTGTGTCTACTATTGAACCAACACTGCGAACCGGAGACCAATTGTTTTATGTTTTTTATGGCCAAGTAATGTATTTTTACAAGTTGCGTGGCGGATGCCGCAAATGTTCGAATAAACCACCACCGTCTGCAACTGAAAGTTAATATTTTGGTTAATATACGTTTATCAAATATATAAACTCATTATTTTTGCTTACCTTTTTAATTAATTAAATAAATTAGTTCCTCATACATACATATACTTTATAAAAAATTAAAGACAATTTGTTGTCAATGTGTTGTTTACAATGTGGCATTAATATGTCGACTTTATCGAATTAAATTTATTTATATTTATAAAAAAAACTTAGGTAAAAGATTCAAGTTTGTGTATGTTAAATTTGATATTGTAAACAATGCTATTTTACAAAATAAATGTCATATACAATTTAGTTAAAACTTGAGCAATTTCTTGAACTCAATATAAAAAAAATTTACCTAAGTCACATTAGACTGTTTAACACTAGTTATTTTTTTGGGTGTGCCCATAGATTTTTATGAAACCCATTGTTATATTTGTATAGGTTCAGGCTTTTAAGGTAAATAAAAAAACTTTTTAATTTGCAACGATTAGTTCAAAAAAAATTAAAAATGAGTTTTTTGATCAACAAATTAATTTTTTTGACCAACAAATTATTTTTTACAATATATTTGTCTGTCAGGCGTAAACTATTGAACTAATGGGAAAGTAACGTGTGTAAAATTTGTTGCAAATTTGATTTACTTTAATTTGGTTTATATCATCGGAGGTACATTACTCAAGATATAGGGAAAACAGTAAAAATAGCTCCAAAAACGCTAAAAAATTTATTAGAAATGTTTTTTTCGATAAAATTTTTAAGTTTAGCGGTAAAAAAAAAATATATGTAGACGCAGTTAGTGCGCATTTTCGTCGTAAACTAGAGTTATTCTTAAAAATCATTACTTGTTAATTTAATAAAAGAAAAAAAAATCTAGCACTTTTTTTTTGGTCTGTAGAGCATTTTAGCACTTTTTTTTCTGCCATTTAGCATTTTTTCAAAATTCTCTTATGGCAACACTGTTGCTACTGAATAAAATATTTGTTTTTTTTATGCTCTTTGTTGATTTTTTGTTGACATTCGTGTTGTATACATGTGAATTACCGATTGTGTTCGGCTCCAGCGTGCAATGGGTGCCGATCACTGTTATAAAGTGATATGGGTAGTCGGTATTCAATGTGTCCGTTTCTGAAACACGAAATAAAGAGCAATATCACAATGCGGCAGCAGCAGTAAGCAGAAAAAATAATGTGCTCGATTCTCGAATACAACTTCACCATTCACCAAATTTTTAAAAATTTGATATTCTTTCGAATTTTAAGATTTTAAAATTTTTTTCTTGTAACAATTAAAGATCTAGTTAATATCATTAATAATTACAAGAACAAATTTAAAAATCTTAAAACTCGAAAGAATATCAAGGTGAAGTTGTATTCGAGAATCGAGCACAATATAATTATAGTTAAAACTTTTAACTTAAAAGTCGTAATTTTTGGTGCATAGTGAAGAAAACATTTTGTTGATCTTATTGTAAAAACTATTTGATGACAGAGGCAGATGTTAAAAATAAGTTCAGAAAATTAATTACTTTTGTGTTTGCAATCTGAAAAAAAAAAAAAAATACAATTTGTGGTTGTGGTTGTCGACACAATTGTAACTGAACTTAGAAAATTTCTCTTGTTGTTTTAAATCTACAACAAAAAAGCCGCTAACAAAAGAAAGACGAAAAATTTAGTGAACCAAAAATTCCGGTTTTTTTCTTGGGGTAATCGTCATCATACATAAACGCCCTTTGGAATTTAGTGGCCAACAAAGATTTTTTAAAAGTTGAGAAGTAAAAAAATCACGGTAGAGACCGGTAAGTAAAAAGAAAGACTTTCCACACAGAAGAACAAAAAAAAAAGAATGTGAACTTAAGCCAATAACTTTTTTTGACACTCGTTATTTGTCGTCGTGTCGCGTTTGATAATGCTAATTGTGAAATAACCTTTTTTTGCATTTTCTTTAAAGGTAAAAAATATATATTACGTTTTTTGTGATTAATAAGGAAAAAAAGACTGAAATATTTGCAAGATGGGTCTTTTATACGGTTTGGGTATAAGGATTATGAATTTCATGGTGATATTTCTAATTGTCGTCTTATTGCCGGGTCTGCCGCCACGTACTACCTTTCCATTTAAAGAATTCGAGTAAGCTAATAGCAGACATTGATGTATTTTTAATATGTTTGTGGTTTTAATTGTTAATGGTTTATTGCTGTTATAGAGTTGCTGCCCCTAAAGCCTTAAGTGGTGCTTTGGAACCCAACTATCATTTAGAAGGAGCTGACCGTTTACTTGAAGGTCGTGTTTATGGCCCTGAATGTTTAATTGCACGTAAAAATGACATATATATGGGTATACATGGCGGTGAAGTCATTAAAATGAATGCCGGTCATGTTACACATGTTACTAAACTTGGACAACCTTGTGGTAAGTTATTATTATCGAGAGGGTAATTTTTTGAAAATTTTTCTTAAAAGAAAACCTGTCTCAGAATCTTTCTTTATGGAAAACCTGTCTCAGAATCTCAGAATTTTTCTATTTCTTCTGTGCATTTTTTATATGGAAAAATGTCTCTGAATATGAGAATTTTTCAATATGGAAAAATATCTTAGAATGTGAGAATTTTTCTATATATCGCAAAATGTCTCAGAATCTGAGAATTTTTCTATATAGAAAAATATGTCTCAGAATCAGAGAATGTTTCTATATAGAAAAATATATCAGAATCAGAGAATTTTTCTATATGGAAAAATATCTCAGAATCAGAGAATTTTTCTATATGGAAAAATATCTCAGAATCAGAGAATTTTTCTATATGGAAAAATGTCTGAGAATTTTTCTGTATGGAAAATGTCTCAGAATCTGAGAATTTTTCTATATGGAAAAATGTCTCAGAATATGAGAATTTTTCTATATGGAAAAATGTCTCAGAATCTGAGAATTTTTCTATATGGAAAAATGTCTCAGAATCTGAGAATTTTTCTGTATGGAAAAATGTCTCAGAATCTGAGAATTTTTCTATATGGAAAAATGTCTCAGAATCTGAGAATTTTTCTATATGGAAAAATGTCTCATAATCTGAGAATTTTTCTATATGGAAAAATGTCTCAGAATCTGAGAATTTTTCTATATGGAAAAATGTCTCAGAATCTGAGAATTTTTCTATATGGAAAAATGTCTCAGAATCTGAGAATTTTTCTATATGGAAAAATGTCTCAGAATCTGAGAATTTTTCTATATGGAAAAATGTCTCAGAATCTGAGAATTTTTCTATATGGAAAAATGTCTCAGAATCTGAGAATTTTTCTATATGGAAAAATGTCTCAGAATCTGTGAATTTTTCTATATGGAAAAATGTCTCAGAATCTGAGAATTTTTCTATATGGAAAAATGTCTCAGAATCTGAGAATTTTTCTATATGGAAAAATGTCTCAGAATCTGAGAATTTTTCTATATGGAAAAATGTCTCAGAATCTGAGAATTTTTCTATATGGAAAAATGTCTCAGAATCTGAGAATTTTTCTATATGGAAAAATGTCTCAGAATCTGAGAATTTTTCTATATGGAAAAATGTCTCAGAATCTGAGAATTTTTCTATATGGAAAAATGTCTCAGAATCTGAGAATTTTTCTATATGGAAAAATGTCTCAGAATCTGAGAATTTTTCTATATGGAAAAATGTCTCAGAATCTGAGAATTTTTCTATATGGAAAAATGTCTCAGAATCTGAGAATTTTTCTATATGGAAAAATGTCTCAGAATCTGAGAATTTTTCTATATGGAAAAATGTCTCAGAATCTGAGAATTTTTGCGCGTGGAAAAATGTCTAAGAATCTGAGAATTTTTCTATATGGAAAAATGTCTCAGAATCTGAGAATTTTTGCGCGTGGAAAAATGTCTAAGAATCTGAGAATTTTTCTGTATGGAAAATGTCTCAAAATCTGAGAATTTTTGTACATGGAAAAATGTCTCAGAATCTGAGAATTTTTCTATATGGAAAAGTGTCTCAAAATCAGATAATTTTTCTAAATGTCTCAGAATCTGAGAATTTTTCTATATGGAAAAATGTTTCCGAATATGAGAATTTTTCTATATGGAAAAATGTCTCAGAATCTGAGAATTTTTCTATATGGAAAAGTGTCCCAGAATCAGATAATTTTTTCTATATGGAAAAATGTCTCAAGAATCTGAGAATTTTTCTGTATGGAAAATGTCTCAAAATCTGAGAATTTTTCTATATGGAAAAATTTCTTAAAACATGAAAATTTTTCTAGATGGAAAAATTTCTCAGAATCTGAAAATTTTTCTATATGGAAAAATGTATCAGAATCTGAGAATTTTTCTATATGGAAAAATGTCTCAGAATCTGAGAATTTTTCTATATGGAAAAATGTCTCAAAATCTAAGAATTTTTCTACATGGAAAAATGTCAGAATCTGAGAATTTTTCAGTATGGAAAAGTGTTTCAGAATCAGATAATTTTTCTCTGAATATAAAAATTTTCAATATGTAAAAGTCTCCGAATCTGAGAAATTTTCTATATGGAAATTTTTTTCTCAGAATCTGAGAATTTTTCTATATGCAAAAATGTCTCAGAATCTGAGAATTTTTTTTTTTTTGGAATAATGTCTCAGAATCTGCGAATTTGAAAGTTTAATTGCGGTCTTATTATAATATGTTTATATAATTTGTTTCTCTAGAGGACATAACCGAAGAATCTCGCTGTGGTCGTCCTCTTGGTTTGGCTTTCGATACTGAAGGCAATAATTTATTGATTGCCGATGCTTATTATGGTATTTGGCAAGTTGATCTCACTAACAATAAGAAGAAATTGCTAGTATCACCCAATCAAGAATTACCCGGCAAAGACGATAACAACCGTAAAGCGAAAATCTTTAATTCAGTCACTGTTGATAAACAAGGCAATATTTATTGGACTGATTCTTCTTCAGATTTTACTTTACAAGATTTGGTATTTGCCAGTTTTGCTAATCCCTCTGGACGGTGAGTACAATTTTTATTTGAATCTTTATGTTTTATTATAATTGGTTTGATTGTTGGTTAAATATAAGCACGCTTTGTCATCCATCTATTCATTTTTAGCTAAAAACTAGTTTTGTTGTTTAATTTAATTGTTCTTTTGTTTCGGTCTTTAACAGTTTTACTACACTTCTATTGGGCTTTTAAGTTTATTATATAGTTTGTTAAAAATTGTTTGTTAAAAAAAAAATATATTAATCAAATCGACATAATAACCCTGCAAAATTACTTTTACGATAGAAATCTTTTGTTGAATCTGCAATTAAGATGACTGTGTAAATATCAAAAAGCTTATTTTCTTTCAGCTTTGACAATTTTGAATCTTTAGAACTATAATCAATAAAACTAAGATCTTTTCAACCTCTCTAGACGTCTTATGATTATTACAAATCATTAAATAAAAAAAATAATTGATTCAACAATTAAAATTAAATGTATGATTATTGAAACTTTAATAAACAAGATTAATAACAAATTTATCTTTATAATGGAGGGTGTCTAATGTTCGAACTCTCTTTAATTTATTAGTTCTTTTGTGTATTATTATTATTAATTATAATTAATCTTTTTTTCTGTCGCCATTATTCTATCTTCATTATTCACCAAAAAACTATTCTGTTTTAAACTTATATATCATTTTACCTGCATTATCATATATTATTAGTTTTATATATTTTGTACATATGTTTGTTATATAGGACCGTTAACCGTAAAAAAATAACTAAAAGATAAGTTTACCAAAAGACCCCAAGAGAATACTCGTCAAACTTGTTTGGAAATTACTGCAGGTTAACGTAACCAACAGTTATTTTGTTTTATTGTCAACGGCCCTTTGCCAATTGTTTATATTTAAATGCTTGTTATGTTAAACGTAGCGATAAGATATTCTATTTTTTTTTATTTATAAATGAGCTTAAAATTGTTTATTTAATATTTCCATGTTTGCAAAATTGCTTTATACGAGGGTAGGCTTGGCTGCAAGAAAAAAAATTCATAATTAAATTTTGACCGAAATCTTAAATTTTGAACTCCGTTGCAGTTATAAAGTTTTTTACCGATTTAATTTTTTTTTTCACAAAATGCTTATATACCATTTCCTCATTTTTGCTATTTGATCTGAGTACCTTGTTGGATTTCGACGCAGTCCAATAGTCATATCGCTCATTTACTTGTATAGTGTCATAACGCAAAATGTTTGATTTTACAGAAAACCTGTTTAAAGTTTACAATTGAAACTTGTTTTACATTGCAAAAGGTCCGTACATAGAAAATTTTATAATGGCGTATTCTCTTCTCAAACGGTGTGTTAAGAAGATATTAATACAAATTTTTGCTACAATATAAAGCAGGATATAACAAATAATTCTGTATGGTTTACCCAAAAACGACATATTTTAAGTTATGACTTTATACAAGTAAATGAGCGATATGTTAACTCGATACATCTTTTAACTCTAAAGTTTGTCTAAAGTTTCTCTTAATCAAAATGAAATCTGCTAAGGATCTCTGAGTAGTAGTAGTAGTAGTAGTTTCTTTATTTACAATAAATTAAATTTATAAAATAAATTACATATATTCATATATATTTAATGTAAACAAAAAAAGTGGAAAGGTAATAAATTTCGACAATATTTTATAAAAAAATGTCTGTCGATTAACCAAATAATTAAAATTAATTATTATTACAAAGCATTTAATTAAATTCTTGTACCAAAAAGTTTCTGTATTCTAAAGATGTTTTTAAGTATAAAACTAGTTTTCCCCAATGTGAAGTATTTGAACCATTTAATATTTGTATCATTTCCATATGCTGTAAAAAGGACTTCCCAAAGCTCGCTAATCTGAATTCCTTAAGAACAGGGCAAACACATAAGAAGTGTTCAAAGGTCTCCATCGTACCCAAATTACAGAGTTTGCATACTTTGTCATCATCAACTGCCCCAAAAGTGTTGTAATTTAATTTGATTAGTCCACATCTGGCCTTAAAAATCCACGTTATATTTTCTAAATTTAAGGTGTCAAGGATATAGCATTGACCCTTGGTATAATCGAGATATTTATATAATCTTGAAGAGACTGCTTGACTTTGTAAATATTGCTTATGATGATTTTCCTTAATATTGCTTAGCAATAGCTTATTTTGTGCAAACCAATGATGTTCGTCAGACTGTGTAACAGACCACGGAGTATTATTGTTGTTGGCAATAGTTTTCAATTCCTTAACCCAAAACAAATCCTTCCTTATTAACATATGAGTGATTTGAAACGGTAGCCTATTAGGATGGTATTGAAACATAACCCGAGATATATACTGTAGGTGTAGTTCTAGGGAGTACAAATGATTTTGCACAGCCCCCGTTTCCAGCATTAGTGCGTAGTTAGGCGTAAATTCAGGCAATTTTAAAATTTTTTTCATAAAGTATCGTTGTAGTAAATCAACCGCTTCGAAATAACCAAAACCCCAAACTTGAGCTGCATATGTTTGGATCGACCTGCATACAGCTAAAAACAGGTTCCATTTTTGTCTGAGCTGAATTTGTTTATTGGAAATAAAGTGTTTCCAGGTGGAATTAATAGCGTTTTTAGCTTGTGCGTTTCTTTTTTCTACGTGCTTAGTAAATTTCATTTTAGGTGTAAATATTACTCCAAGGTAGTTGTATTCATTAGTTATCTTTATATAATTTCCCTGAAACTGCCATTTTTCATTTCTACTCAATTTACCGCCTTTTCTAAAAACTAATATTTCTGATTTACTTAAGTTCACCTCAAGGTTCCATAATTGACAGTAATTTTCCAAGTTAATAATCATTTTTTTCAACGTATTTATATCATCAGATAAGATTACAATGTCATCTGCGTACATGAGGAGACGGATTTTAAGGTGATCAATTTGCAAACCACCACCAAGATAATCATTCAGATCATTGATATAGAGAGCAAATAAAAGAGGGGATAATAGGCATCCTTGTTTAACACCAGACGTTGTTTGGAAGTAATCTGATAGCTCTTCGCCATTCCACACAGCAGATTTAGTGTCAGTATAAATAGATTCAATCATTTTCACAAATTTGTAAGAAATTCCCATTGAATAGAGTTTGAATATTAAAGATTTTCTGGCGACCTTGTCAAAAGCTGCCTTAAAGTCGACGAAAAATGCGTATACTTTTTTATTTTCGGCTAACTTTATGTTTACAATACCTGCAAGGTTGTATATATTATCGATTGTGGAATATTTTCTTCTAAATCCCGCCTGAAATTCTGTTAATATATTATTTTCCTCAACCCAATTATATAAACGTTTGTTTAAAATTCCCATCATAACTTTTGCAACACAATTCATGAAGGATATACCTCTATAGTTTTCTGGCATGTTGGGATCACCCTTTTTAAATATTGGGAATACCACGGTTTTGCAAAACACTTCATCAATGCTTGCATCACGATACATTGAATTATAAGACTTAACTAACTGTTTCTGAAATTCGTCTGAAGCGTTTATTATAAACTCATATGTGATACCATCCTCACCAGGGGCTTTGTTAAGTTTGCTGTTTTTAAGGACTAATTTTAGTTCCTCTAATGTAATGTCAGAATCAAGTTTGTTATCTCTGATAAGCATTGGCGCATAATGAAACATCTGAGAACATTGAGGCGGATTTAACAAAGTTGTAAAATATTCTTTGAAATTCAATGCTGATATTCTAGCTCCGATTTGATAATTTTGACCACGGACTTCTCTGGCAAACTTCCACCATTGTTTGCTATCATTAATTTGATTTATTTTTTCTGCCAACTGCTGAAAATATATTTGTTTACTTTGATTGCATATATACTTATAATCGTGTTGCTTTTGTAAATAATTTTCTTTATCACCAATACTTTTTGTAGCTCTGAATTTATTCAAATACTCCATAGCCAGTATTCTAGCATCGTTGCATTTATGATTGTACCATTTGTTTTTGGGCTCAAATTTTCTGGTTTTTGGTATTGCGGCCGACGTTTTGATTATATTTGACAACTCTATTATGCTAAAAGTATTATTCGTATTTTGATTTTGTAAGTTTGCATTAAGGTTTGCTTGATATCTTAGCTTGTCTTTATTATGCCAGTATAGTTTTGGCAATAAATTTATGATTTTGGTGGAGCTACTTAAGTTGTTTACATTTAGTGTTAGTTTTATTGGTAGGTGATCAGACCATACGTTATCATCCACTTGAAAATGTTTAACATATTGCAAGTTTTCAAGATGTACCGCGCAAATATCATTTACTGATTCACCAAGAGTGCTTATATATGTAAGAGAGCCTTCTTCATCTCCATCCGTTTGACCATTAAGTACTAAAAGATTTTCATCCAAACAAAATGTCATAAACTGACGCCCTTTGTTATTGTCAATCACATCCTTTGATTTTCTTTCTTCTTTTCCTGCCTTAAACACTTCCTTATACAAATCATTAATATCTTGTTGTATATTTCCGATTCTTATATTAAGATCGCCAATAATCACAGGATTTATAATATGACTCTCTTCAAAAAAATTTTTTACAATGTTGAACTCTTCTAACCAATTACTTCCTCTAAGATACAATGGGACAAAAGTAATTTTTGTATTATTTATACATAGTACAGCTTGCTTGACATGTGCACCATCAATCACTTCCAGTTTAATATCTCGACTTTTTAAATTATTTTTAAATCCGTATAAACAACCACCAATTGCTCTACCAAAACGACTAATCCTTGTTGCTGGCACCGCGTATATTGTAAAGCCTTGGAAATATTTTTTTATAGATTCTGTTTTTTCATCTACTAGATGGGTTTCTATTAAAAAGAAAATATCGGCTTGCCGAATATAATTAAAAAATGAAGGAATATGAAGTTTGTTTTCAATTCCATTTATATTGTATGATAATATTTTAATATCTGTTTTTTCGGAATCTGTAATAACATTTTTATTAGTAGCATTTGGTTTACGACAGACTTTTTTTAGTTTTTTGAATTTATTAATGATTCATAACTTAAATTTAATTCTTCAACCCCTTCTCCGTACAAATTTTTCAATATATTAAGACCATCTTCTTTACCACAGACCAGCTTGTATTCAGTGTTCCAACTAAACCACTTATCATCCACTTTAAGTTTATCATCTCTAACCATAACTTTATATTTTGTGCTGAACTCAATTAACTTTTTCTTTATTTGTAAGAACACCTTTTTCTTTTCTTGCTTTAATGGCATTAGGTCACGTTCAATCAAAATACTGGTGCCTGATAGTTTTTTTGTATTACGAAATATTTTTGAAATTTCAGCCGTTGATTCAAACTCCACAGCCACAGACATTTTTTCTTCTTTTTCAAATATTTTATTAGCTCTAATAATGCAAACATCTATATCTAGTTCATCCTTACAAATTCTTTTAATTGCCTTTAGTGGGTTAATATCCGTTTTTATGCCTTTAAATATCAATTTTTTATTACAGGTTTGATGATCCAACCAAAACAAACTTTTCCTGTCTACTTCTTTTTCTCTTTTTAACTTTTCGACCTCTTGTTTTAGCTGTTTATTTTCAGATTTTAAAACCCCCATTTCACTATTTACTTCGCCAATTTCTTTTTTAATGTCTTCTATATCTGTCTTAGTAGCTAAGTTTTTCATCTTTTCATCTAAGCTATTATTAATAGCCTCCTTTATAACGCTCATTAAATCAGTCACCTTCATGCTTCCTACTAAACTTGATTCTTTTTCTGGTGAAAGCTCAGTATTTTTCCTTTTGGCTTGCTGGGATGCATTATTTTCATGATCTGGCATCCTGCTGATGTCAAATATACAATGAACGTTATTATCGACTTTAACAAATTGGTATCTGGTATCACTTTTTAGTACAACAACGTGTGAAAGAGTCAGCTGATATTGTTTTTATTTATTGTTAGTATTGGGTTTTTTGTTTTAATACGTACGTTTGTGTTATTTACTTCCAATAATTGAGTGATTTGTATATGATTTAAATTGTAAAAATTAAAAATTTTAATTTAAATTGTTGAATAAAATGCACGGTATTGCACTAAACCTCAATCACCACACAATTTCCACGTCTTCAGCCTGTTCCAGTACACAGCCCGACTTCATCAGTTTGGTAAATACACCTGTTTAAACCTTTTTATTAAAGAGCTCCAACTTTTCACGTCTGCTTTGTATAAATCTTCTTCTTTATTTCTCTGAGTAAGTGCGAAACAGATCTGTACAGATCAGGGTTGTCAGATTTTTTTTACGTTCATCGCCAAATCTCGTGTAAAAAAATCGCTAGGAATCGCCAAAATTCAATTTTATTCTGTTTTCGTCAATAACAAAAATATTTTTTTATTTTTTTAAAAAAAAATTTTGTTTATTTTATTATAGCCAGTAAAAAATAAATGTCAAAAATCGCCAAAAATATCGAAAATTTCGTCAATTTTCTTTAGTTTTTAATTTATAAATTAGAAAAAATTTATAAATTGAAGGAATGTAAAAATCGTGTGAAAATATTTACACTTTTATTAAGGCACTTAAAATTGGCCGACAAATGCAGGACTTTAACCCAATCTGGTCATGATGAGAATTTGGTTTTTGAACGACTACCCTTCCTCTTTCTTTATTTTTGCTTTACAATGAAGTTTACTGTAAGAAATTTAAGAAAATATTGTTTTTGGATCTTCTGGATACTTGATTTTCCGAAATGTGCCATTTTCAATAAGCATTATTAATTCTGTTGATTTTATAGTATCATAAGGTGCATAAATCTTTCAGATTGTAAACACGACACAAGATTGTAAACACGACGCCCAACACATTTCAAAATCACCACGTTTGGCGAGAAATCGCCATATCTGACAGCCCTTTTTTTTTTAAATAGTCTATTATGAGAATATTAAAAATAGAATTTTTGGGCCTCGAACCACACCATTTTCAATTGTATTTCAGAAATGATCAATTGTATTTCGGAAATTATGAATTGTATTTCAGAAGTTACAGTGTAAGAAATTACAACTGTGTTAAAAAAAGTTAAAAATAGATTCATTAAGTTCGTGCTAAACGTAACATATGGGTAATGAAATGTGATATAATTCCCGTCATCTTTTTCGCCTTAGGCATAGTACTCTGTTCGATTTCACGGGAAAAAATCTGTCAAACTCCATATAAAAAAAATAAAATTTGGCAACGCGAGGAATTATAGGGAAATTGTTAAAAAAGTTTTCACGCACTTTTATTATACAAGACAATTTAAATTGCCGTGAAAAAGTGACATTTCTGTTTTGTTATGATCGTTTCTTTCTTATAATTGTCAAAAGTTGTTAATTTTTCATTGTTTTATTGCGATTTGAGGCGTTTAAAGTTGAAGTGAAATTTTCACCGCAAAAAACAGAGTACTTAGCTTTAATGTACGTTTAAATAGCTGATCTTAATCTTACACACCTACAGTGACAATCGAAGAGTGCTGACGAAGGAAGGGTGGCTTCTTCCGAAAGCTGTCGACATCTCCACTTAGCCTGTGTTGTCAATTAATTTTTTCAGATTTTCTTATTGTACAACAAAAATAATTATTTCTCAGAAATAATTAATATGGACTCAAACCGAAATAAATAAAAACTTCAGTTATCAATTGTATTTCAGAATTTATCAATTGTATTTTAGAAATTTTCAATTGTATTCCAGAAGTTATCAATTGTATTTCAGAACTTATCTAATGTATTGCAGAAATAATCCATTGTATTTCAGAATTATCAATTGTATTTCAGAAACCAACCTTTGTAAACCAATTGTTGAAATACAATCGATAATTTCTGAAATACAATTGATAATTCTGAAATACAATTGATAATTTCTGAAATACAATTGATAATAATTCTGTTTTATATATTGTTGGACTTTATATTTTATAACTGAAGTTTTATTTATTTCGGTTTGAGTCCATATTAATTATTTCTGAGAAATAATTTTTAAATTGATAATTTCTGAAATACAATTGAAAAATTCTGTTATACAATTGATAAATTCTGAAATACAATTGATAATTTCTGAGTACAATTGGAAACGGTGTAGTTCCAAAATTATTATAGAAATAAAACCAGACTTACATAGTTCTAAAAGAATAACTTTTACCTCAAGAAAAATGTTCAGAATATTAGACATTTTTTGCGTATACAAATTTTCAGACTGAAACATTTTTCCTATTGAAAAATTCTTAAGTACTGACACATTTATAAAATAGTTCTTAGAATTTTAGCATTTTTTCTTCTGAAATATTTTCAGTTCTGAGGCAATAAACCTTAACAATAAAGATATCAGATTCTTAAACAGCAGAAAAACTGTCAGGTTCTAAAATTTTTTTTTAATTTCTGAGACATATTTCCTTGAGGGCGAAATTAATATTTTATCGTATCAAAATTTAAATTCAAAGAATTTTTCTTACTAAAAATGTTTAAACTCTGGAAAATCCGAAAGCGGAATGATCTAGAGTTGTGTCGTTCACGAGCGAACTAGTTCAATTGAACTATTCACTTAACTGAGCGGTTTATCTAGTTCGTTCATTTCAGCTCTTTTAGGTCTTTTCGCTCATTCAGCTCAATTGGTCATTACTTCATTTTGATCTTTCAGTTCTGTCGTTCAACTTTTTTTTGTTAATTTTGTCATCGCGTTATTTTTTCTCCTCTTTTGGCCCGCTTTCTCATCATTTATGCTTTTGTTTTTTACAAAAATTGTATATATTTTTTTTAATTAATGTTTTTATTCAACATTTTTGTATTTTTGAAAGAAAACCAAAACAAAAGACATGATCGAAATGATTCGATCACGAAATGTTGAATGAAAACCAAAATTGACCGATTTGAACTAGATGAACGGCCAATAGATATGATCAAAGTGATTCGTTCACGAACTATTGAACGAAAAAGCCGAAAGAGCGATTGAACTAGATGAACGAACTAGGTCTTTTATTTGAAATGAACGAGAATGAGCGCTCACTCAATTGAACGATTAAGCACAAGTCTAGAATGATCAAAAAACATTTTCTTTTAGAAAAATTTTCCGATTTCCAAAAAAAAATTTCAGATTCTGTTATCATTGTCATTTTTGTGATTAGGTAAATTCTAAATTTCGAAAAATGTTTTAGTAAGAACATTTTTTAGGTTCAAACAAATATCATAAAATTTTTTGGATTCTAAAAAATTTATGTCACTGTAAAATCAGTTTACTTTTTTCTCTTTTCTTTTTTGAAGTCGGTTTGTGGTGAGGGGCATTTATTGCTATGGAGAAGTTGTGCCCAAACGAACCACCCGGTCCCCCATTTTGGAGGGTCTTAAAGATTCGGCACAGTCGAATTTAACACTCTCACTTGTTAAATTAGCTGTTTTGTTTTAAATAACTTTTTAATTTGCAAACAATTTCGCTTGAGTTTAATATAATTTATTTTATCTAAAAAACTAGCCTAAGTAACTTAATTAAGTTTGCACCATTTTAAGTTTTATTTTCGTTCATCAAATGCATGTTAACTTACATAATTGTAAATAATTTTGGTTTGGTTTGTGTCTAAGCTTAAAAAAATAATTAAAAAAAAAAACCTAAACTAATTATCAAAAATTTCAGTCTCTTCAAATATGATCGTGTTAAAAATGAAAGTAAATTATTATTGGATGAAATATTCTTTGCCAACGGTGTTGCTTTGAGTCCTGAAGAAGATTTTATCGTTGTTGCCGAAACTGGTGCTGCTCGTTTAATTAAAGTCTGGTTGAAGGGCAGCAATGCTGGTAAAAGTGAAGTCTTTGTTGAAGGATTACCTGGTCTACCTGATAATTTGACACCAGATGGCGAAGGCATCTGGGTACCATTAGTTGTGGCTTCAGATGATCAACATCCCACTGGTTTTAATATGTTTACACGTTTCCCCAGCATTCGTTTGTTCGCTGCTCGTATCTTGACGCTATTGGAAATGCCATTCAAACTTATTAACAATGCTTATCCCAATAAAATTGCTCAACGTTTTATTCACTTTATCGGTCATGGTGAATCACTCATGCTGATGTCTCCTAAACGTGCCACCATTGTGCGTGTAGATTGGAATGGTCATATTGTGGGATCTCTACATGGTTTTGATAGGACTGTTGGTTCCGTTTCACATGTTTTAGAATTTAATGATAATTTGCTATTGGGCTCTCCTTTCAATCGTTTCTTGGGACGTGTTAAGAATCCAAGAGGTGCTAAACAACCTACGGTAAAAATTGGAAATGTACGTTATGAAGGTGCCGGTTTGGAAGCTTCGGTAAAACCTAAAGCGGAAACAACTACAGCTAAACCAAAAGCAACAACCACAACAGCTAAGCCAACAACCACAACTACAACAACGCCTAAACCAACAACAACGACTACACCAAAACCTACCACTACAACACCAAAACCTACCACTACTACTACTACACCAAAGCCAACCACCACTACACCAAAACCTACCACAACGACTCCAAAGCCAACTCAGACAACAACCAAACCCGCTACCACTACTCCTACAACTCCCCCCACTAGAAAACATTCGGCCAGCACTACTCGTGTACCACCCAAACAACCGGCACCCGTTAAAGAAGACATTCCTCAAGATGTTCCAGCTCCTAAACAGGGAAAAATGAATATTATTACCAAACAAGGCGAACATGTTGAATTTTAAATGAATTTTAAAATTCTTCCTTTCATGTTGCAGTAAAATCTCGTTTTAAGCTGAGCTTTTATTTTCGAAACCTTTAAACACAACGACGACAACGAAAGCTTAAAGCACATGACTTTTTGAAAATAATAAAAGAACTAACTAAAGCTCAAAACAAAACTCAACTCACAGAAGCCAAATTCTGTACAAAAAAATATGATTAATATTTTATTAATTATAAAAATTTTCTAACTCTGGGGCTTTTTCAATTGTAATTTAGAAAATAACACTTAAAATTTAAAAATCTCAATTTTAGTTTATAAAACAGCATTTAAAATTAAAGTAATTCTAAAGATATTCAGAATATATTTACAAAACTTCAAAATATCAATTGAAACTCATAATTCATTTACTGACATTGTGATTTGGATTATCAGAGTTTGAGTTAGAAGTTCAGAATTATAATTGATATTCTCTGGTTAGATATCAAAAGATTATGATCTGAATTTTAATTGCGATTTTCGTAGTTTTGGGATTGAAATTTTTATTGATATTCTCGAAATTTGAATTAGGATTTCTTAAATTTAATAAAATTTTTTTATAGTCAATTTTCTTAATTACATTTAAAAAAGTTGTAGATATTGAAAACGATATTTTTAAAAACTTAAGCGTTAAAGTCAATATTATCAGGTTGATAATTTTTTTTTAATAATTACGAATTAATTTATTTCCTTTCCTTATTTTTTGGTTATGGTTGGTAAAACAAAAAAAAAAAGATGTAGTTAATTTCACATTCCAAATTTTAAAGTATTGTTTTTTCACGCCGCTTATTTGATTAAAATAACTTTGTGTAAATGTATTGAATACATATAAAATAAATCTTTTTTTTTTTTACTTTCAAATAAAAACATAAAAACCATTATATAATTATCTTTTATTATTAGTACTATTTAAATACAAACTCTTTTTCTCTTTATTTACCCTTTGGGCGACTTGGTGGCTCTTTTGTTTCAGACCATTCCCATTCGTTATAGTGAACACATCGTCCATGTTTTTCTGAGTATAGTTCGTTGCCTTCACAACGTTTTAGTTTGGCTGGTTTACCTTGTGCTTCACATTCCCAATAGGCTGTGGGATCCCAAAAATTTCTAAATAACTTATTAACCTCTTCGGCAGTTGCACATCCAGGTTCACCACTATGCTCGCTAAAATTTCTTTTGGATGATGTTGGCTTCGACATTAGCTATAAATATATAATATGTAATAATGCTAAGTTAATTTACAGTTAACTCTCAATATAACTACATAATTTACAGGTGTAATTCGAAACTTATCAATTGTAATTCGAAAATGCAATTTTGATTCCAAGATTCCATTTGAATTCAAAGATTATACTTGTAATTCGAAGATACCATTCGTAATTTGAAAATTCCATTTGTAATTCGAAAATTCCAATTGTAATTCGAAAATTCCTATTGTAATTCGAAAAAGATCAATTGTAATTCGAAATAGATTAATTGTTATTCGAAAAATATCAATTATAATTCGAAAAAGATCAATTGTAATTCGGAAAAAAATAATTGTAATTCGAAAGAGATCAATTGTAATTCGAAAAAGATCAATTGTAATTCGGAAAAAAATAATTGTAATTCGAAAGAGATCAATTGTAATTCGAAAAAGATCAATTGTAATTCGAACAAGTTAGGGAGCACCTTCCCCTTGCGATTTTGAACTTCATCTGAGATAAGAATGTTGCATTTGCTTAGCAAAAAAAAAAAAACCCTGCAAAAAATGCGGTTTTTCTTAGGTTGGTTTAGTTCTCCAAGGGGGAACTTTTTCCCCTTGGTCCGATTTTGCCCATTTCCGAACTTAACCTACCTAGGAATATAAGACATATTCGTGACAAACTTCGGAAGTCTAGCTCTTTTATTTTAGACTGTATTGTGTCTTCTACAGAAGGACAGACGGACATCGCTAGAATGTCTTAGAATCGATCAATAATATTTATGGGGCATTCCATGTCTTTAGACATGGAATTTAGATTATAAATGGGGGTCGGTCTCACTAATGACCCCTCTCAGACGCACCATTGGACCGGTAGAAGCTGATTAAATAAAACAAATTTACAAAAAATAAAAAAAATTGTATGGGGACCGCCTTAACAATTAGAGATAGAGGGTAGGTGTGTTCAGAGAAAATGTTTGGACTAAAAAATATTGTGGGTCGGTCATACATTTTGTTGCTCTAAGGGCACTATTAGGGCAGCTAGAGCGGTTGGAGCAAATTAAAAAAAATGTCGTTTTGTGTGGGAGCCCCCTTAGAAATTGGAGATAGGGTATTAGTTTGTTCCAAAGAAATGTTAAGACGTAAAAACTAATGGGGGTCAGTCTTATAAATGACCCCTCTATGACGCACCATTGGAGCAGCAGAAATGTTTTTAAGATTGGAAAATTACAATAAAATTTTTTCAAAAAATTTTCAAAAATAGTAATAATCGTTATCCCACGATCCTCCTGGGCAAAAAATTTGTAGAATCGATAGAAGTTTTACACAAAAAAATTTCAAAAAAATCGAAGAGTACAAACATTTCCAAAAAAGAGATTTAAATTTTCAAACTTAAAAATCGCATACTAGAGCGCTTTTAAGAATTTTTTGGGACTTTTTTTAAAAAGAACGTAAAAAACAAAAATGTTGAAAAAAAAACTTGAAACTTGGAAAATTATTGAAGAAGTTATGAGCAAAAGAAGTTTGAGTAAAGGAACAAACTACCAATTTTTAAAAATTCAATTTCTTTTGAACGGGTCATCAAAAAAATCTGAAAATTTACCACGAAGGAGTTTTCGAAGGGTACTAAAAACTGTAAACAAATTGGGAAAATCTAAAAAAAAATTTTTTCAAAGTGTCCGATTTGACATGGAATTCCCCATATACTTTATGGGGTCCTAGACCGACATTTCGATGCGTTACACACGGAATGACAAAGTGAGTATACCCCCATACTGTGGTTGGAGGGTATAAAAAGATCAATTGTAATTCGTAAAAGATCAATTGCAATACGAAAATGATCAATTGTAATTCGTAAAAGATCAATTGTAATTCGAAGACTCCAATTGCAATTCGAAAAAGATTATTGGAAATTCACGCACAATATATTATTTCGTTTGCTACTCACGAGTGCGTGCGTGATTAAACTTTTTCTTTTATGACCGTGCGTGATCGTTAATAAAGCTCAGTCACGATTCTATCTCTAAGTATTTTAAATATTTATTACTCATACGCATACGTTATATACATCATTATCACAGACTATATAGACCAGAGCTTCTCACTAACTTTTGCTTTGCGACCCCTTTTCAATATTTGAAATTTTTCGCGACCCCCCAACATAAAAAAAAAATTATTAACGTGAACTTTGCCCTCAGTTTTTTTTAAAAACCTAAAGTAATGAAAAATTTGGAAACCAAATTCAGAAGCAGCATTGAAAGATTAATCAAAACCCTGTGGTCAGATCCCAGACGCATACCAAAGACTTCACGTAAAAAACTTCTAAAAATTAAAAAAAATTCCTCAAAAATTTGGAAACCAGGTCTGGAACTACGGCATTTTATATCACCTTTAATTTTCTCAAAAACCTAACGTACTAGAAAAATTCGAAACCCAGATTCGGAATCAGCATCGAAAATATAATAGAAAACGAACTGTCAGATCCCAGACTCAGGAGGGAAGTCTCCCTGGTGTCACCCTCCGATCTTCATGAAATTTGGATATGTTGTTCAGAACGAAAATTAATTCGACACGAATTTTTTTTAGCGGCCCAAACTCATTTTTAGGGGGGGTCGATTTGTATGGGGGAAATTTACCTTTTTCAGTTTTTTACGATTTACGCCTATTTAAACAAAATTGATATAGGCATGTGTGGTATCAGATTAAAGGTATTAAAAATACCTATCTCAACGGGCCAAATATTTTTCGACTTATTAACAAAAATGTCCTAAAATTTTGGTACTTTACTCAATATGACGACAAGTTATGCATGTTTGGGCACGTTCTTAGAACACGTAGATAGGCTTTCCAAAGACCTTTCATTTGGTATTTAACATGACTAGGTTTCTTTGCATAATATAGGAGATAAATGAAAAAACTGAAAAATGGTTTTGTCTTCCCCCTCCTTTTTACCTCATAAATATGAATTTGGGCCGCTAAAAAAAAATATGTGTCCCTTTATTTTTTCTGCTCTACAAAATAAAACCAACTACTGATCCGCGGGTGACACTAGGGAGACTTCCCTTGTCAGCCAAAAAACTTCAGAAGTCATTGTTGGGCATCCCTTAAGTGATGGAAATAATTAATTTCTTTAATAAAAGTATTTGTATATTTTTATAACACAACAATATAAAAATGTGTTGTTAAATTTAAATTTACCAAAACTTAAGGTTTTAACAAAATTGTTTGCGACCCCCCTGAAACTCTTCCGCGACCCCCTAGGGGGCCGCGACCCACCGATTGAGAACCATTGATATAGACAGTAGAGCTTTATCATACTTGGGACCTGGCATTACTTTTGTATGAGAAAACAATGCCAATGCCTGCTATTTCATTGACATTTTACATGAAAAAAACTAATGCCTCAATGCTTAGGTCCCAAGTATGAGCTTATAACAAAAAATGGGGAAAACTAAGCGATTTTAGGAGAAAACAGATCGGGTTTTAGCTAGCTTTAAGCTTACATTACAATACTTTCCACTACATAGGGGTGAGTGAAACAATAACAACCAATCTGGCATCTATTTTTCTTATGGCGCGTTATATAAGCTTTCCCTTTCTAACCTAATTAGTAGAATTTGAAAAAATTAACCATATGGTTAAAGACTACTTTTTTTGACACCTGTCACTTATATCGACTCTGTATTAGTCTGTGACCTTATTGTATAAAATTAGCATTGGTTTTCTCGAAAACAAGGCAAAGCACATCTCTGAAAATTTCAGAACAGATTGATTGAAAAGCACTTTAACTTTTTTAAAAAAAATTTATGTTTTTTGATAAAAAAGTTAAAATTTAAATTTGAAAAATTCTGAACTATTTCTGCAAATTTTCCAATTTTTATTTTTTTAATCGATAGCCCATACAAAAATCTCCAAAACACTTTTTTTTAAAAACATCTCTTTGATTTAATTTGCATAAATAATAAAATAAAGATACTTGGGCTAAAAATGTTGAAATTTTCAATATTTGACCATGCCTACAAGGCCCACTTTTTGACAAAACCTTAATTTTATTTTTGTTATTTACAAGTGCCCTAAGGGCGAATACACTGCGAATGATTTCATATTGACACGACATAAGTTTTGTTTTGCTGAACATTTGGTGTAGAATGCCTCATATGTGAACTGAATTAGATACCGAGTGGTATTTAAACAAATACAAACCTATTTTTTTAAACGTTTTTTTCGTGAAATTTTTTTTAACCAACATCTTTTTCAGTGGAAATTATTTGTTTTTCCTAAAATCAATTTCTTTTACCAACTTTTTTTATAAATTTTTTTCAAAATAATTTTATTTTTTAACAATTTTAACTTGTTTTACTTGTTTTCTTATTCACTCTAGAGATAAATGATTTTTATTAATAAGTTTTTTGATTTAACAATATTAATAGAAGCTTATACAAACAATTTAAACACTGACCATAGTCAAGTTAAGTACTTTCCCTTCAATTAAATTAATTATTCGTTATCTTAAGGGGGTTTTTCCACTTTTATATTAAACAAGTTAATAGTTAATAAAATAAAGGTTTAGTTGTTTTCCAGAAATATTTTTTTAAAAATAACTTGTTCACCAAAACCAACACTGCACATTTAAATTCAAATGAAATATAAAACATTATTTCTTGTTTTTATTAATCATACGTTAAAGTATGTTATTTTAGTTTTCACTTATAGACACAAATAGAACCCGTCTAAATCAATATTTACCTTAATTTATTATATTTTTTTAAATACTCTATTAATTAAATATTTTCAATATATTTCTTCTTCTTCTTCTTGTCTGTACCACAAACAATTTCCTGCTAAAATTATAATTTCATTGACAAGATTTTTTTTTTTTTTGCAAAATGTTTAAATTTTTTGTATTTTGTAATTTAAAAAAAAAAATTAATCCCGTGCAAACGTTTTGACGATGTCTAGGCAAATAAAACTATTTTATGCAGTTGTAAACTAAAAACAATTTTTTTTTCAAAATCATCCTCAACACAACAATATTTTTGTTGAATTTGCGGTTTCTCTTTGCCCCACATGCAGTAATAATTATTTTTGAGTTCTATATTTCTATATAAAAAAGAAAATAAAAATTGTCTATCATTAACATCACACTGGCTGCAAATGGTCTAAAAATACAGTTACTTAAAGAATTTTACGAGCAGCTTTAAAAATTGGGAAACCCGTTAGGAAAGCTTTACGTGGTGCTATCAGATTTTACAGGGGGTAAAAATCCGAAACAGTAAACCACTCCAAAATATTGGGGTTTACCTCCGGTAGTTTGTACTTGTCCTCAGCGCATGCCAAAGCAACAAATTGCACAGTAGAAACAAGCCGCTATCCGGCAGCACAAAACTAAACAGCGACTGTGTGGTCATCGAGTGTGAGCGAAACGCAGTGGGAGAAAAAAAACTATTGATTACCAACTACAAAAAACGACAAAAACAACTTCACTGCAACTCAAATTGTCGGAATTTTTTATATTAACAAAAAAATTTCTAGACCTTAAAATGGTTAAAAAATTCTGCTTGTGCGATGTCGACACATGCACACTATTAAATTCAGTTGCTTTGTTGACTTTTCGCATGCTACTTCCACACAAGCAAAAATGTTATAGTATGTGTGTTACCACCACTGTTCTAAAGCAATCAAAAGTGTATGCAATAGAGAATTTATTTAGCGTACGTTCATTTTTGAAAATGACTGTTTGTAAGTGTGTTAGCTTTCTGTCTTATTTGTGGTGGCTTGTGTATTTAAGATTTCAGTATGTTTACATATAATTTAGTGAATAACCCTGATAATGAAAATATAAAATTCTATAGAAATCTTTAGATATAAATTATAACATAACGAGGGCTTACATTTAAAACTTGCTACCGGCAATGTTATCGAATACGAGTTTTTTTATAACAATCTGATCACCGATTTAGTTGCCATTAGTCATATTAATTTTAAACTAAAAAAATATTTACAAAATTATTATTACACTTATTGTTAGAACTAACTTAAATAAACAGTTTGCTAACTGTTTTTAAAAAGTTTGGTTTTGCAGATAGCAAGTTTTGAATATAAGCCCTCGATATGTATTATAATCTTTAGATAACAACGAGGGAGAGATACGAAACAGGCAAATAATATTATAGTTTTTTATTTTTTATTTGTTTATTTAACTTTTTAATATTTACTTATTATTAAAAAATGTGATAAAATAAACAACATTGCAAAATTTGCTTCCTAAAAAAGTGAACAAAGTGAATTTCCACAATTGACGGTCATTTTTGTGTGAGTGTAATACGAAAAAAGTCATTATCTTGAAACCTTTCAAGTGACAAAGTGTTAGTGTGTTAGTTTTTTGGGGGAGTTATAGGGAACATTACCCTTATTTTTACATTACAACATTACACAAAAAAATTATGACGGTAGATTCCACTACAAAAGACAGTTAAAACAACTACAATTGTGGTTGTTTAGGCGTCCCCTACATTTTACGGTAAAATCAACCAAAAATTGTTGTTTTTAACTATTGACTAAAAACTACAAAAAACGGTTAAAAAATACTTCAAATTACAGTTGTTTTTACTGTAACTCAATTTGTCGAAATTTTTTTATTAACAAAAAAATATCTTCTAGACGTACAAATGGTTAAAATAGCTTGATAATAATTTCTGCTGCATTTGACTCTTCCAACTGGTTAAAAACATCCGTTTTTTTAGTTTTTTTTTTATAGACAAAAAGCAACTACATAAAACAACTGTTACTACAATGTAGTAATTTTTTGTATTTATTTCTTAAAACGACTACAAAAAATAGTTGTTTGAGATTTTTCATACAAAAACAACTGAAATTGTAGTTGATAACAACAACTACTACTTATGAAAAAGTCAAATTAAACAATTATTTATTTTATAACGGTATAAAAACCTCTCTCGGGTGAAACCAAAAGCAAATGAAATTTGTCATTTTTTTAGTTCAGGGCTAGATTTTTTTACACGCATTTGAAGTTGGTGATCTTAAAGCATTTAAAGTTTTTGTGTACTAAATATGTCCTACTTTAGGGGCCCATGGTGGTGCCTTTATCTAGCGTCCAAACTTAAGCTCGATATTACGTTAGCTATAACCGGTATGAATTTCGCTGCAATCCTGAATAGCCAACTTATAAAAAAATTTTTTCTCGTGAGTTTGCATGATTGTTTTGTGCTGTCTGAAACAAACACAAGCAAGAAAATCATTATACATATTGGGAATAATTAATACCAAATTGTTATTTAAATAATTGTTTAAGATTGTTTTTAGGAATTTAGGTTCTTTTGCGCAAGAAATCGAAAAAAGTAAAATAACACCGCTCAACAAATCGAAGGTTTTTGCCTCCGGTTTGAAGTTTGATACAAAATTTTTAAAGATTTTGACTCGCTAATTCCAAATCTGTGCTCCAAATTTTTCCATCACGTCAAGAATTTTAATTATTCGCGGTTGAAAATGCGAAAAAACGCAATTTTTGCCTTTTTTGAAAGCCTGCACAGCAGCCACTGGGTGGAATAAAATTCTGGTATAAAGGGTTAGAGTAGAATTGAACTATGATCTCAAATATATGATCAAAAAAATTTCAAGTTGTTGCACTATTATTGCCCAAACGCGTATTTAAAAAAAAACACTGTGAAAAAAATAAGAAAAAGCCCCATTTTTAAAAGGCTCTAAAACAAAAACCAGATGATCAATCTTTAGTGTGATGAGCTCAAAATTTAGACAAAATCTTATTCTTTCTTATAGACTTTTAAACCCATTAAAGATATCTTCCGGTTTATACGAAAAATAACACAGAAAACTTAAATTTGTAAAATATTTATTTTTTTTAGTTTTTCTTTGAAAAATATCAAAAAAAACTAAGGTACCTACTGGGGATGCCAAACGGGATTGACATTTAAAAATCCCGGGATTCGGGATTTTAAAATTCAAATCCCGGGATCCCGGGATTTTTCGGGATTTCGGGATTTTTCGGGATCCCGGGATTTTTCGGGATTTCGGGATTTATTAAAATTAAGGTTTTTCACGTAACATTTTTAATAAATTTTTTATATAATTAAATATTCAATTAATTCATAACCATTAAATATTTTTCGTAAAGTTTCACATATTTAGCACAGAAAAACCGAAAATTTAGGAACAGCTTTGACCGATTTGAATAGACTCGAGCGATGTGCGTCTGTGAAAGATGCGATGCAGTTGAATTCAAATGATTAGAACATACTTTTTTTTCGGTCGGCCTCTTTGGTAGACGTGGATATAAAATATTTGTTTTAATAATGATACAATTGTGTTAATAAATTTTTTACAATTCCTAGCGAGGGGAAGGTGTCCCCAACGTCCTCTGCCAATACAAAATTTGTATCAATTGTCCTATTGGTAAGCGAATCGCATTTTAACGGTTTTCTTCCCTTTGCGATAAATGTTTACAAATACATTTATTACGATTAAGTAACAGAATTTTATCATTATTTATATTATTTTTTATATTCACGCCCACAGAAAGGGGCGGGACGAGAAAAATTTTATTTTCTGGCTAGGTGAAACTTAAAAATGTGTCATTTGCTTAACAAAAGTACAAATTGGTAAACAAATTTGGGTTTTCGGAGGCTGGTTCTTCAAGGGGGAAATTTTCCCCTCATCCGCTTTAACTCATTTACGAATTAAAACTGTTAAAAACGAACTTTGCAGATGGATTACTTAATGATCCCTTATAAATTAAAATCTCGGCAAGGGCTCCCTTTTAGACAAAAAAATGTGAAAGTTTCAAACAAAGTAAAAAAATGTTTTACTTTGTTCGGAATTTTCCGATTTTGAATACATTTCCGTGCAGGAACAATATTGACCATAAAAGGCATCAATTCTGACTCCGACAATTTTTAAATTCGAAAAAAGGAAAATATGTTTCACACTTCTGTATATTAAGTAATACGACCTGAAAATTAAATTGTACTCCAAAAGAGTAAGAGAATTTAAGCCCAACATGCCTCATTTGAAAGATATTTCAAACACCTTTCAAACAATATCCATTTTGTTACCATCGGACAACAAACACTGAAGAAATAGTCAATTTTTATTACAATATTTGACAAAAAAATCCCGAAATCCCGGGATTTTTCGGGATTTCTCAATCCCGGAAAATCCTGAAAAATCCCGGGATTGAAAAAAATAAATCCCGGGATTCGGGATTTGTCAATCCCGAAAAATCCCGGGATTTCGGGATTCGGGATTTCCCGTTTGGCATCCCTAGTACCTACCTACCTTATCTTTTTTACAAAAATGATAATTTTAACAGTCATTTTAAAACGCAATTGTAACCCAACCAAACGCAATAATTAGAAAAAAATTGTTTTCTATGTTGGAGACCAAAGACAAATTATACTTTTGCGCTTTATACCAGATTTGTATTCCACTCAATGGCTGCTGTGCAGGCTTTCAAATAATGCAAAAATCGTCCTTTTTCGCATTTTTAACCATGAATAACTAAAAATCTGGACGTGATGGAAAAATTTGGAGTACAGATTTGGAATCAGGAGATCAAAGTCTACTAAAATTGATCACCAGAATTCAAACCGGAAAATGACTGTTGAGCGGTGTAATTTTAGTTACGTGAGCAGAAAAAATTAATTTCGTGCGTGAACAATATTTTTATTTCGTGATCGTGTGTGAGTCAAAATTCACTCCCGCGCCCATCTCTACACTGAACTAAAAAAGCATTGACGGTTTTGTTATGGAAAATTGCAACTTTCACTTGCTTTAGGTTCATCCTATTCGAATTTTGGTGGTTGCACTTTGTTTTTAGGGTTTTTTGATAAAAAAACTGGAAAAATTTAGGAGGCATTACGATTACATATCGCGTCTGTTTAGTTTTTGCTGATTCTTTACTACTTGTCAGGGTTCGAAATATCAAAATTCTTTAATTTTAACACTCAAACAAAACTGATCATTATTAAAATAGTGAAACGATTTTTTGTTGGATAATTTTGTTTTGAATAATCTAAACAAAATTTCGGAACTCAGCCATTTCCTTCGGAACTGAATCATTTTCTCCATTCTATTGGTTTTTAACGACTTTTTCGATATACCTTTATGGTGCTCTGTATAGAAAACCGATTTGTTCGATTTATCCTATTCCAACCCCTCATACAAAAAAATGTATTCAAAACGATCCTATTTAAGTGTAGTATCATCGAAACTTTGACCCATGAATAGTGATACAACTAACGATTTAGTGCATGTATTTTGAACGACCCTATTTAAGTGTAGGGGCGGTATCATCGTAATAAATTCACTTTGATCCATGAATTAACGATTTAGTGCATGTTTTCTCTAAGAAACTGTCTCGTTAAATGTGCTTTAATTATCAAGTTAAGCTTGTAATAAGAGAGCCACTCCTCCCAATATCCATTTCGCTGGACGTTCACGAGATTTAAGATTAAAAGTCCAGACATAAGTGTTGCCTCGGGACCTGGGAAATAAAAAATAAAGAATAATAAGATAAACTTAGGGTTTCATAAACTTAATTTACCATACCTCGTTTTATATAAAGGACATTCGTAAATATGATGTAAATCTTGTTTTTCCTGTACAATGGACTTAATACAAATGACAGGCATTGAGCAGAGCAACTCTTTGGGATGTAGCGGTACAATAGAATTCAATTGACAATCCCAGCTGGCGCCATCCAAATAGAGACCATGTATGAATGCTCCTTCAATGGGTGGTAGACTGAAAAGGAAAATTGCGTTTGATTACTTAGATAAGTCTTAAATTAATGGAGTTTAAACAGACTACACCATTTACATATGTAATTCGTAAAATATCAATTGAGTTTCGAAGATTATATTTGTAATTCGAAGATTCTATTTGTAATTTGAAGATTTCAGTTTTGTAATTAAAAGATTTTATTTAAAATTTGTTAATTTAAATTGCAGTTCCATGATTCTGCTTGTATTTGAAAAACTTTACTTAAAATTTTTTAAAATTCCTATTGAAATTCAAAGATTCCAATTGTAACTTGTAATGGGTGATTCAAGTAGAGATATTTTTTTAAATAGCATTTTTTTGACAGATCACGTGTGAGTCGTGTCATGCTGTCATGTTATTTATGTTTGGCATTTCATAATGGAAAGACTTACGCCTGACGCTTACGCCTTACGCTTCGCTCTATGGGCTCTTGAAAAGTTCCAAGAAGATCCGACGTTTTCGAGGCAAATTTTGTTCATCGAATAGGTCCATTTCTGGCTCAATGGGTATGTAAACAAACAAAATTGCCGCATTTGGGGCGAAGAGCAACCTGAAGAGATTCAAGAACTGCCACTTCATCCAGAAAAAACAACGGTTGGGTGTGGTTTGTGGGCCGGTGGAATCATCGGTCCATATTTCTTTAAAAATGCTGCCGGTGCAAACGTAACCGTCAATGGCGACCGTTATCGTGCCATGATAACCGACTATTTGATGCCTGAAATTGAAGCTCGTGATCTCGGCGACGTTTTGTTTTAGCAAGACGGCGTCACTTCCCACACATCGCATCAATCAATGGATTCGGTGAGCACATCCCAGTTGGAAAATGTGTCACTGAAGAAATTTCCACAGTGATTCCTTGAGGAAATGTCCTCAAGCTCTGACAAATCATAGGCAATCCTTGATGACATGTCCTAACATTGTCAGCACTGAATGTTTGCTTTAAGAGTGTGGACAATTCCTCTAAGACGTCTAAAAGGAAATGTCTTCAGAATAGCAGTATATTAAATTAGAATTTTAAATCTGGGCAACTCTTTAATTTCCAAGAAAAAGATGGCAATATTATCGACTTAATTAAAATAAAATCAAAATCTAACAAGTAGAATAAAAGTAATAAATAGACAAACAATTTTAAAAATAAAGTTTGGAACAAGTGGTTAGGTGTGAGACTAATAAACTGGAGGTTCCAGGTCCAAATCCAGTTGGGACTAAAAAAGGCGAAAAGTTTTTTCTAAATATAAGAAAGATAATTTATAAAGGAAAATGGATAAAAGTAAAAACTAAAGGAAATACGAAAATTTTTTGTATTTTCGCATGACCTATGTCAGACATTTCCCCAAAGAAGTCTTAGGTGACATGTCCCCAGAAGGTCAGCCCTGACCACTGCTTTGAGTGAGGACATTTTGAGTGAGGACATTTTGAAAATTTGTATGAAACTGTCCTCAACCCAGTACATAGAGATGTCTTGAGGATGTCAGGTATGACTCTGACATGTCATCGCTCCGTCACTGAGGATGGCTCGAGGACGTTGCCAACTGGGATAATTTCACGTTTTGGGCCGGTCGATTGGCCACCAAGATCGTGTGATATCACACCATTAGACTTTTTCCTGTGGGGATATGTAAAGTCTAATGTAAAGTGGGGATATGTAAAGTCTAAGTCATCGAAAATTGGACTCCACGGATGGACCATCTGCGACGTAGCAACGGCCAACATTTGATAGACATAATCTTCAAAAATAAATGCCAAAGAATGTTCTTTCAAATGATAATAAACATTTTCCATTAAATTTGAATTTTCTGTGTTTTTTTCTTTAAAAAAGTAGGGAAAATCGAAATGGATCACGCTTTAGTTTAATTGCAAAATAAAATTCGAATAGTCCAATTGAAATTTGAAAAACATTAACTGTAATTCGTAAAAGATAAACTGTAATTCGAAAAAGATCATTTGTAATTCGTAAAAGATCAATTGTAATTCGAAGATTCCAATTGTAATTCGTAAGGCATCAGATTAATTATAATTCGAAAAATATCGGTATCATTCCGTTTGTAACTCATTAAAATATCGGTACACTCACATAAGTATTGCCACGACCGTAAATATTCTAACCTCATTTTTGAGGTTATCGTAGCCGATCAGCGGTTGTCACAAACTTAATTCGGTTGCGGCAATTCCAATTTGGATATGGGTTGTAAAAACCAAATGTTATTTATCTGTGATCGATTTTAAGAGATTTTAGCCATATCCGTCTGTTGGAATGACGATCACGGCCAAAATATTACACATATTTCACTGAGACTTAACATATTCACTTGCTGTTGCTCCGAGAAGTTTGGTATTGCATTCAACATCGGTTCAGCGGTTCATAGGTTATGAACAAAATTGTGGGGACAGATTGAAAATCTAAGGAAACCTTAACATAACCTAAGAGACCGAATGGTAGTTAAAAACATACACAGATATTTTTACCCAAAAAAAAATATTTTCGCGGATTTAAAATTACAATTGAATTACAAGCAGAATTATCGAATTTCAATTTGAAATTTGTAAATGTGATTATTCTTAATTTTTATACTTACGTAACACTATCCACATCCTTTTTAGTAACATCACATGCCAAACACATACGATCCAATGGTAAATCATGTTTTCTAGCACTCTCTTGCATTATGGCCGTTAAGAAACTTTGTGGATTAAAAAGTCCACCCAACCATATGGTACAGGGTAATTTAAAATCATTAAGCCACAGCGATAATTCCTTTATACGGTGTAATAAATCAGCAAACCAACTTTGTAAACCCAACATACTGGGATAAGCTAAATTTGTCCAAGATTCTGGGACATGATCGTAAAACAAAGCATAGTCCAAACGTTCCATTTCCGAAGTTATAGTAAGCTCACCCTTAAGACCCAACATTAATTCACGTAAAGAACGTTTAATTTCACGTATCAAGGCATTCATACGTTCACACTCCTGCAAAGCTACTACAACAAAAGGTGTCTTGCGTTCTACACGATTAAGTAAAGCACTAAGATTAAATTCCACTTGCAATTTATCCAGAAAATCATCAGCCATTATTTTAACAAGTTCTTCACGAGGAGCACCACAAGTAGTGCTTAGCTCCGATTGTCGAGGTTGTAGTTCAAATACTGTTTTCAAAAGTTGCTCTGAAGCATTTGTTAGAAAACCAATTTCAGCATTTGGATGAAGACCGTAAAGAAGTGGAGACTCGGCTGGTAACATTTCATTTATATAATTATGATAACCTTCAAAATCCAAATTTGGTGGTGAGGGAAAACCAGGACATAACTCAAGATCACCATCCACCAATTCTTGTTGCAACAATTCTTCCAAATAAGTTTGACATAATCTACGATCCCAATCATCAGTTATATGGCCACCATACATAATCTCACCAAAAAGATAACGTAAATCTTCCCAAGGTATACGATTACTACCTTCTAAATAATTATGCAAAACAGAGGCGGATATTGTAAGGTCTCCTATATTAAAAGGATAAACCTTATTCCAGCCTAAGGGACCAAATTTGCGTCTTTGTCCGGCCACAGCATGAAAATAACAAAGAGAAAATAATATAGACTTAAATTCAGCTTCCTGAGTACATGTTTCCAAAGCTTCCTGCGAAAAATTATCCCAAGCTTTATGCATATTTGCAGCCATACCAGAAGGTGGCTCATTAACAATCTTTAAAGAAGATTCCAAAATACCCTGGGGTATTATATGATACTGAGGATCAGGAGCTGGTTCAGCACTTATAAACAATCTAAATTTTGATTCAGAGAAACTATCGGTTTCGGAGGTAATACGTTCTATTAACTTTTCCAGAGTTGGCAACCAATTTGCCACGAGATGAATATTTTGTAATACAACCCATTGTTGACCTTCTGCCAGAGCTTTAGCTATAGCTTGTTCAGCTACTATTTCTTGACCCTGACCTAGAGATATGTTAATTAAATTTTCATGAGCAGTACTAAAACCCAATTGTAAACCAAGTCTTTCCACATCATAAATAGGATCTACACCGGGACAGAGAATAAAAAATATCGGTGTAGCCGCTGTAATTTCATTAAATACATCCGAAAATGGAAATGTCTTAACATTAGCATATTGTTGGCCCATAGTTTGTTCGACAAATAAACGTATAGCATTTGTAACACGATCCGGTCTGAGGGCTCTCATGATACATAACTTTTGTAGCGGTGTACGATGTTTCCATTCTCCCGGAAATTGTTCACATTCTGGTTTATCACTTACGGAAAATTTACGCCAACGTTTAGGATAATTTTCTATATCCTTATCGATACCATAGAAATTATCCATTAAGGCTAATGACTTAACACCACCCCAAGCGATACGACCAATAAAATTTACCGGTGATAAAGTATTTGGATCATGAGGAAATCTCAAAAGAAAATCAATTTCATCACGTGATATCTGTTCTGTAGCCGCCAAAATACGTAATGTCATATGAGCTGTAAAAGTTAATTTATCCACTTCGAAGAGACCTCTTAGGGCATAATAAAATGTTTGACATGTTATAGAATCCACCAAAGATGCGACACGTTTTTCATATTGCCTATGTTGAGGTGCCACAACTATGGCTTGCTTAAAGACATGCATAAATGATTTAAGTGAAAATCTATATACTGGATTTATACGACTTAAATCGGAGAGCACAAAATATAAAACCGAAGCCCGCTTAGCTGCTATACGATACATATTACGTGCCTCATCAATTTGCATAGTGGTCACTCGAGCTTCATTTACTTTTAACTCAATTTCATCAACAGTATGTTTGGTGGACTCTAAATTTGCTACCAATTCATGATCATCTAAAACATTTTCTCCGGCAGAAGCTAAACGAGCCAATAAATCATCTTCTAACTCTTTTAGGGATATCTTAAATTTATTTTGTTGTATAGTTAGCTCAGTTTTCATTTCCTCCAAATCGGGTCGTTCAATTTTAACTACCTCCGCTAAAAGTTGTTCTTCTAAACCATCTTGGGTAACCGTAAAATTGATAAGAGTCGTTTGGGCTTGCATTTCGGGTTTATAATGAGGATTGGCCAGTTTTGTATGGAGTATTAGACGAAAATTAGCATTGAAGTCAAGTTCTTTATCACCGATACGTATAAAACGACCACGTTTTATAAGAGCTCTACTGAGCAGGGGTTCTAGAACGGTGTCTACAGTTTCTTCTATTTGTTCTAGCAGAACAGTATCCCCATTAGATATTGCCTTTTCTAAAGTTTCCAGAAAGTTCTTTTGTGTTAGACGAACTACAACCAGAGAGTCACCAAAACGATTTTTAATCCATTTTATGCCTTGTCTGAAAAAGAGATGAAATAATAAAGAGATAATTAAAATACATATAACATATGTACAAAAGTGTTATTAATTAAGAGAGGAATATATAAAAAGGAAAGAAAGGATTGAAGAAGGAAGATAAAAAGTAAAGTGAAATAAAAAGAAAAAAGAAATACTAAAAATTGCAAGATAATATAATGAATAAAAGAAAGTATGAAATGCTGGAAATAAAAGCTTTCATGTTAATGAAATTAAATGCAAATTACACTGTAAAACCAACACCAACAGACTCCCTGAAACAGATAAATGACCTAATAGAAGTGTCGTTTCAATAAGTCCTGTCAGAGATATTCTTGCGCTCAGTCATTCGGACGATTACACAAAGTCCTGTCAGTACTCCTAATAAAAGGCTCCGTCCGTCCTTCATCCTCTTAGGATTTGAACTCGGCATCGTCAATTATGTTAATTACCTCCTCTAGAGGAACTCAGAGGATAGGGACTTCTTTTTCCCTCACCGACTCTGAGTCATTTCCTGCACATTCATTTAAAATTCGTTCCCAGCAACCCCACTATGTAGGATTCGGCGAAGGGATCGTATACAATTCCTAAAGCATCCCAATTTCACCGTGTAGGAGTCTAAGCCCTTCAGTGCTGCAATACACAAACACTTTTATGAAACAAGTCCCTTGCTATTATAATATGCGCTAATTTATCCATTGAAAGTACATCTTCCTAGAAAACACTAGACTTGTCCGGGAGTCTCAATGAGTCACGGATTTCAAGGCGCGCAGAGTACACTCCCGAACGTATCTCGGCGTTCAGATTATTCGGTTTTTTGTTCTAGTTCCGTTTCGTCCTGCCCACCGTACGTAATATAGCTGAGTATCAGCAACAGCGTTGCATAAGCATTTACGATTATCTCAACCGGGGAGCCGATTTTGCTGCTTTGTTCTTGATATAGATGTCCACGGGTAGAATGTTGAGTAACACTTTCTTACCTGTTTGGGCGTTGATCTTATAGCAGCATGCCCACACACGCAAGTCGTTGCAACTTCTGCAGATTGGAAAGATAAGATTCTCCACCAAACGAGGGCATCTATTGGTCTAATTATTGCAGTATACATCCTGTGGATAATTTGGTGGGTTTCAGACCCGACCTTCTTCCATAAGTCCTCTTGCTGGCGTAAAAACACATCAGAATTTGTTTACAATTTCCTCGGCATTTATTTTTCAAGAAAGCTTTTACGTCCTGCATCACAGCTAGGTATTTCTTCTCACCTAATAGTTCTAGGGTTGTTCCCTCTAGACCAAAGCTGTCTGTCTTATGGCCGATTTACACATTGACTACCCTTATCTGATATTTTCCAGTATGCGGAATACGATTTATTGGGTTTAAATATTTTTGTACAAACTTTATTTAAAGTACTTAGTAGGAAAAATATAGCAATAGTCATGGGTAGTCAGGATGTAAATCGTCATTTAGTCTTCTTTCTAAAGAAAACGAGTTCGGTTTCAGTAGGACTTACTCATCTTTTGGCTACGTTAAGAGTACCTTTAGTATGATTTCATGCGTTCGCTAATCGCTTCGGTTTCAGCGAGATTAACTCCATCTTTTGCCTACGTTGAGATTACCTTTCGTGCAAATTCCATGAGTTCACTAATATTTTGTAAAATTAATCTTTGAAAGGAACACAACGTCATTAGCGGTTAGGTCACTGAAACTTCAACTGCCCTTAACTGTCCAGTTGAAAAATATCTCTGCGATGAAAATGACATTGTGATTCCTAACGGAAGTTTAGGTTGGGTAAAGCTGGCGATTCCAGATCGGCACTCCAATTGGTTCATAGCGATACCAAAAAACTTCTTCCGCTTACACTACTGAACATTTAAGACTGGGACGCGACCATACACAGTTAATTGCAATTGTTCTAGTGATTACAAATCTGGTATCCAAACTTTTCCATCACATCAGGTTTTCTAGAAAATTAATGTCCAAACTAAAAAAAAAATCGCCGTTTTGGGCATTTTTTACAACGCATAGCGGATGAACCTGATGTTATAGCGACTTTAAAATGAGGCGAGGGTAAAGCTTAAACCTTGCTCTTAAGGATTTGATCAGTGGCCTTAACCCTTATGACACATCTTATTCCCAAAATACGATTATTTCCGCTACAAATCATTTAAAAAAATATTTTGCGAATGGAACTTCACCTTATACACATAATTACAATTATTCTCCTGGTCACAGATTCGGTCTTCTGGTTTTTGAGAAATTTAAAATACAAAAAATCGCGTTTTCGGACATATTT
Source organism: Pegoplata infirma (assembly GCA_963921195.1). Taxonomy (NCBI): domain Eukaryota; kingdom Metazoa; phylum Arthropoda; class Insecta; order Diptera; family Anthomyiidae; genus Pegoplata; species Pegoplata infirma. Next base: position 310,413,358 of record OY992536.1, on the reverse strand, counting down.
GACAACTCATAGCGGGTGAACTCGATGTGCTGACGACTTAAAAACAAGTCAAGGATAAAGTTCAAATATTGCTCTTGCACGTTTTTTTCGATACTGGGGAATAAGACATTATTGAAAGACATTTGGTGATCAATGGGTTAAGGCGACTGGCCAAATCAGTTCTGCATCTAAATGAGATATGTTTAAGCTTTAGCCTCGACTTATTTTGAAGTCGCCATCACATCGGGTTCGTCCGCTATGAGATTTTAAAAATGCCCAACACGGCGATTTTTTTTGAACTTTGACCCCATTTTTCTCAAAAACCTGATGTGATTGAAAAGTTTGGAGACCGGATTTTTGACCGGTCTAGTGTATAAGGTCGCGTCCGAGTTGTATTACTTATATTATTATTATCGTCGTAAACTAAATACATTGAACTTCATGGCGAATTGCTTTTAACATTTCAGGTCAATACTCGTGATTTCCTCCCAAGTCTCGAACTGTGAACTCCCTATAATTGATAGTCGAGTTCTTTCCAAAGCCGGGCAGTGACACAGGATGTGTTCAAAGGTCTCATAAACTCCTGGTGTTTCGCACCTTTTGCATACATAAAGAAATTATCTTAGGTATTGAGAAATCATAGAACAGCTTTGAGAAATCGTAGAGCTTTTGAAGTTTTGAGAAATCAAATGTCGTTCTCATCATTCATAGAAACAGTGAGATTTTCTAAAGTATTTTAAAAGAGAATTTGTTAAACCAAACTTACAATTGTGGATCGATCATTAACGGCCATCTAGTTGAATGTACAAGTATAGTAGCATTTTCGGTAGACATACGATCCATGGGTAAACCCTCATTATTCCACGACGCTATCTGAGCATCATCCGTAAACAATGTTAAATGATCCACAGCATCAGTATGTGGTATAGGTGGCTATGAAAAAGAAACATAAAAAATTGATTTACAAATACTTCAAAGGCAATCCGCATACATATGTAATTTTTCCACCCCATACATGCACAGACCTATCATATGCATCTTAACACATACCAACATACCCCACAGCATTTATGGTACTTACCTCAATTCTACGAAAGTTTGACATCCACATTTTCTGTTGCAATTCTTCGCGATAACGACGTGTAAAGCAACCAGCATACGACAGAAAAGAGGAAATTAGCAGGATATCACCAGGTAGTGTCGAACTCTTAGATTGCAAACTTTTTCGCAAAGCAAGGGCAAGAGGAGAAGTAGAAAAACAAAAAGAAATAAAAACATGACTTCAGCACATACATACATTCATATCATAAAGGAAATGTGTAGCATGTATTAACGAGAAACGGAAATCGAAAAAATGGAAAGTTATTTTTTTTTCCTTTTGAAAAGGATTAAAACAAAGTACATTTTACATTCATGGGAAGTATTGATAGCTTTTCGTATTAAAAAGTTACTCTCCTTTATGATTTGTAAAACAAAAATGAAAAGGAGGGTAATTATTTGTAACACTGACGATAAATTGGTCAAACGTTATGATATCGTCCTAGTAATGTGTACGCTGGCTTAGAGATGGGCACATGAGCATATTACAGCTTGATTCACGCGTAGTCACGTGTGAGTGTGGTTGAACTCAATTTTACTCACGTTATAGTGAGTGTAGTGTGTGTGAGTAAGATTTTTGCGTGAGTGAGTGTGCGTCAGTTGATTTTTTTCCCGAAAAACTAAAAATTTTAAGTTTTTACCCTAATAAAGCAAGAAAGTTTTGGAAAATTGGCCAAAACTTCAAATTTTGCTAAGAATTTTGTTAGATTTTTGATTTTTTTTATAAACAAAAATTTTTCTAAATAAATATGTGAGTCAACGTGAGTGAAGCTTTTGTGAGTGCACGTAAGTATAATTGTCTTACATTTACTCACGTGATTGTGATTGAGTGTGAGTAGAATGAAAAAGCTCTTGAGTGAGTGTGTGTTTTTGGAAAATTCCTAACTTGAGCGTGAGTCAATAGTCACTCACGCGCCCATCTCTACGCTATCTGACTGACTGCCAAACCATGATTACGTTTATATATGGGGGTTTATTTTTTGTTTTTGTGAGACCACGATACATATTGGCTAATAATTGATATGAAGTGCCAAAAAGAAGCTTTTAAATAAATTTCACAAGGGCTCTTCAAAAAAAAAAAAATTATCGATGTTTAATCATAAAATGATGCTGGCGTTTTTTTCTTTTGCACGTACAACGGCTGAGTTGTAAACATTATTATGTATTGATGTGTAATTTTTTCAATTGAAAAGTTGTTTGATTTTATTACAACATAAAATGAAACCAAACCTTATTTACGAAGTAAGTACTTATATTGTAACCCAGGAAAAAATGTTTAGAGAGTTTGAAATTTGTTGGTTTTAAAAGTACATATTTTGTATGTACTTATTTAATATGTACTTATTAAAGAAAATATAGTACTTTTTTGGAAAATAAGTACTTTTTTGGAAAAAAAGTACTTTTTAGAAAAAAGTCTATTTAGACATAAACGTATTTTTTTCTAAAAAAAACACATTTTCTAAAAAAGTACTTTTTTCTAAAATAATTTTTTTTTAGAAAAGGTACTTTTTTATAAAAGTGTTTTTCTTAAGAAAAATTACTTTTTATTTTTAGAAAAAAGTTTTTTTTTTGAAAAAGGTCCTTTTTTTAGAAAAGGTACTTTTTTTAGAAAAAAGTGCTTTTTTAAGAAAAAAGTTCAAGTTAAAAATCCTTAAAAAAGGTATTTTTTTTTAGAAAAAGTACCTTTTTTAAGAAAAGGTACTTTTTTTTAGAAAAAAGTGCTTTTTTAAGAAAAAAGTACTTTTTATTTTTAGAAAAAAGTATTTTTTTTTTAGATAAAGTACCTTTCGAAAAAATGTACTTTTTCTAAAAAAGTACATTTTTCTAAAAAAAGTAGTACAAAATTTACTTTTTTAAAAAGTACTTTTTTGTCTAAAAAGCAAATTTTTTTCTAAAAATTACTTTGTTTTTTTAAAGAAGTACTATATATTCTCAAAGTATACTTTTTAGGAAAAAAGTACAATTTTTCTAAATAAATACTTTTTTCCAGAAAAAGTAAGCTTTTTTTCTTAAAGGTCAATTAGTACTTTTCTTAAAAAGTACTATTTTACAAAAAAAGCGCATTTTTCTATTTTTCTTAAAAGAGCACTATTTTTTCTTACAAAGTACTATATTTTTTAAGAAAGTACTATTTTTATACCCTCCACTTAGTGATAGAGGGTATAAATAAGTTTGTCATTCCGTTTGTAACTCATCGAAATATCGGTCTGGGACCACATAAAGTATATATATTCGTGATGCCCGATCGATTCTAAGACATTCTAGCGATGTCCGTCTGTCCGTCTGTCTGTCTGTCTGTGGAAAATGCTGTCGCGGACAACATATTGCACAGAGATAACTGAAACTTAACATATTTATTGGAAGTTCTCCCGAGAAGTTTGGTATTGCATTTGAGCGATATCGGTTCAGCGGTTCAAAAGTTATGAACGAAAATGTAAGCACACCTCAAAAATTTCAGTACATTCAACATAACCTAAAAATACAAAATGCTTTAATTCGCTTCTGGTTGACATATGTGAACATAATTGAACACCAAATGGTATTTAAACAAGTACTAACATATTTTTTGACAAAAAAAATCGCGGATTTTTTTTTACCAACATTTTTTTCCAAAAGTAATTTCCTTTTAAATAAAGTTTTTTGCAATAATCTTTTTGAAATTGTGGAGGGTATCACTACATTCGGCAAGGCCGAATTTAACTTTTTTTACTTGTTTAGTATAAAATTCATTAAATGCTACTACAAAATGTTTTTTTTTTCACCAAATTAAAATACCCGGGTATTTACCAATTTACCTATTTTACCGGGTATTTACCATTTGGGGATTTACCCTTTGTCCATCTCTAATCATTGGGACAAGAATTGCATTTTTTTTTAAATTCTAATTTTCCCAAGTGTCCGGGAAAATTTTTATTCTACTAGACCTAAAAATTATGTGCTACAAAGTTGAGGTCAATCGCCAAAAACTTGTATTCTCCTAGGCCTAAAACTTATGTGGTACAAATTTGAGGCTAATCGAAAAAAAGGTCTTGAGATACGCTGATAACGAATATTGAAAAAAAAAATTTAAATCAGTCAAACTGTTTTCGAGATATCGCTATTTGAAATTTTAAAAAAATTACGGGGTTTGTCTACGGTCAAGAAATTAAAAAAAATATAAAAAAATATCCTGACCCTTTCAAAAAGCTTAAAACAATCTTTAATTTAAAATTAATTTGAGCCAACTCCGATCATTTTAACCCGTGGCGCTTTTCGATTAAAATGTTGGTATTTTAGAAAATTTTTAACAAAAACTCTTAACTTTGATCCAAGAAAGCTGATCTGATTTGGCTTAAAATAAGTTCAAATAAAACAAAAAAAAAGACCAGGGGGAAAAATTCCCCCCTTGGAGAACTAAAACAACCTCAAAAAACGGATTTTTTTTTTCAATTTGTTATTTGTACTTTTGTTAAGCAAATGCAATCCTTTATGTCAGTACAAGTTCAAAAGCCTGCAGGTGGACCCAGCAGATAAAAAAGTTTGATCCGCCCCCTTTTTAATGATAAATTTGTATAATTTATTGCAAGAATCATAAAAAGTTCATTTGATAACATCTAATGCAAGGGGGAAAGGTGTTCCCCAACGTCTCCCACCAATTCCCCCCCACCAAAAACGCCCCTGGATTTTTATACCCTCCAACCACAGTATGGGGGTATACTCAATTTGTCATTCAGTCATGTCTTCTGTTCGCGCATCGCGGGTCAAAATTGGGGTTTTTGAAAAAATGGACATAATTTAAAAAAAAATCAAAAAATTAAAAAAAAAGTTTGTTTTTTATAGGATTAATTCATAAATATTCACAAAAATTTGTTTTTTTTTTCGGGCATCGATAACCCACCCAAACGTGAGTCAAAAAAAAAACGCACATTTTTAGCATGAAACTCAAAACTACTTTTTCACAATTTTAAAAATTTAATGAAACAAAATTTCAAAATATATTAGTTTATCCATTTTATTTCATTGAATACATCCCAGGGACTGTACAAAAAAATTCTTGGTTAAATTTCTTCATCCAGTTAGTCTGTGGAGCAATTTGAATTTACCGGATTTCAACAAAATGTTCTTTTATCAAAATTTTTGTCTTATTTATAGCTGTAGGCAACATTTTACTCAAAATTAACCAACAGTCATTTTCAAATTGTTGTTTTGGACCATAATTACTCTGATATAAAATAATAGGCTTTTTGGACAAAGTTAACCCTTGCCGGCGGTTAAAAGTATTCCCCAATGAAATTTCAGAGAAAAGTTCTTAAATTTTTGAAAATTCCTCACTCTAAAATTGTGTATGTCTTCAAATAATGAACAATTATACATTTATGCAAAGTTTTCTTGAAAAACATTTTTAACCCTTGTTGAACCAGGGCCCAAAAAATTTCAGCTGTTTTTTTTCTAATAGTCAAATTGGACTTTTTTTTTTACTTATGAAATAATATTTTTTTTTTTATAAAAAAGTTATCCAAATTGGCTCAAATTTTTTTTACATCAGTTTAAGACCATGTGGCACAATATACCGCCCGGGAGATGGTGAAAATCCAAAGTTGAAATAACTGCTTTTGGCCGCAAAATATCTCCTGTGTCCCAGTGTGCATTTTAGGGAAATTTATAGACTATTTTTAAGGAAATTAAGTCCCAAAAATTAATTTCGGTACTTTTAAGTATGTATATTGAAAAATTTTGCTGGGTTTTATTTATAACATCCTTACTTTACTTTTTGACTTTATGTCGGGGGGGTTTAGCGAAATTTACACTGAAACAATTTAACCGGCAAAATCAACTACTTAACGTCTTATTTAATTGTGTTTTTTTTTCTTGGTTGTCGTTTTTAATGCATTTGTCAGTTATAGTTGTTTATACTGAAAATGTAGTTGATGTTAAAACAACTACATTTATCTGCCAAATCTTTTGAGTGTATTTAAAAAATTTGAAATTACATATTTTACAATAAAGTGCCTCGATTGTAAAATACCAAAAAAATGTCTTTAATGCAGGGATGGAAAAGTTGATGCAAATGTATCAAAGTCAATTTTTTTTTTGTTTTTTTGCCGTCGATAATAAACACTACAACTGGGAGGCCGTGGGTTAAGGTACCTACAGACGACGCAATATTATGCACAATATTTTTGACGTTTCCTCAGAAATGGCATACATAAAAATACTGTATAAAATATTGTACTGAAAAAAATACATGCAGATTGTGCATAATATTGAATCGTCTGTAGAGGCCTTTAAAGCGCCGGCCAGGGCAGCATTTTTTTTTATTTTTATATTTTTTTAATATATTGTTTTAATTATTTTGATATTATTTTAAATATTAAAGAAAAAAATTAAACGGCGCATTGATGTCATTTTTAGATGACATGATAAAATGTGTTATAATTTGTTTCTTCAATTTTGATGACATGTTTCATCATATTGAAGAAAAGCAAAATTGAAGACAGGAAGTGATGAAACCGTTTCATCAATATGATGAAGAATTTTTTTTTAAATTTATGGATAGGGAATGTAGTACCAAAAACAGTATTTTTTTGTATTCCTTTTTGACCTCTTTGAATCGGAATTTTCAAAACGTATTGTTTTCAGAATGTTGTTCTGCCGGGGGATACTTCATTCCAAATTTCAAGTTACCAGCACCATTATTTTAGGAAATGTAAAAGATACTAAAGAACACTTTTTTACTTAAACTTTGAATTGGAATTTCTAAAAATCCAGCACTAGTGGATCTATTTTGCGGAAGGTGAATTTATATTTGAAAGTTCAAGACTCTATTTGAGTTTATTCAAAAAAGGGTCTAGCTCACGAACCGTTTTTATCACTTGAGCCAAAATATTTAAGAAAAAAAAAAAAAAATCGAGTCACTCTAAGTACGTACATAAAATAATTGTTATGTTCAGGGTTTAAGTAAATGTTTGCATGTTTTTTAATCTTTCTTTTATGAGTGTCTATATTGTGGTAATTTATTCCTTAATAATTTTAAGTTATTATGGATGTTTTATAAAATTTAAGATAAAAGTCATATTTTAATCAGTGTAATGAACTGAAGGGATAAAGACTCAAGTTTAAAAAGCAATCGATACCCACCCAGAATAACGGTATTTGGCTATTGTACCGCAACCAATTAAGATATCGACATTTTTAAAAGCGATTATGAAAGTCGATAAAATTTTTAGTATTTTTGATGTGTTACTTCATGTTTGTACCGGTTCATTTTCGTTTTGTAGGCCAATACTTTTATAATTCCGTTTCAAACGGTATTATAAAGGTACACAGAAAAAAATAAAAAAAATATTTGAGTAAATTTTTAATACTATTGAGTAAAAAATTACTCAATTTTGCACCAGTAAACGATTTAATAGTATTGAGTAAATTTTTAATAATAATTTATTAAATGTTTGAAAAGAAAATTTGAGTAAATTTTCAATTGACACAATTAAAAATTTACTCAAAATTTATCTATTTATTTTTTTTAAAAGTTTAAAAAAGTTTTAAAATTTTTTACAAAAAAAAAAAAAAACAAAAAACTTGTTTTTCAAACTTTACCAAACATATTTATGTCTCAAAAACATAGGAAAATTTTATAAAGACGATTACAAACTTTCATATACATACACAAAAAACTATAAACTAAACGAGAATTCAAAAACTATGAGAGTTAAAAAAAAATTAAAAAAAACTATTAAATTTTTATTAAATTATTTACTTAAATTGTTTTTAAAATTTTGAAGTAAATTTTTAATTGCGTCAATTAATAAATTACTCAAATTTTGTTTTCAAATTTAAACAAGTGATTACTCAAATTTGTTTCCTCCATATTTTTTTCTGTGTATTGGCCTATATTTCGAAAAGCAACCGGTACAAACACGAAGTAACACATCAAAAAAACTAGAAATTTCATCAACTTTCATAATCGCTTTTAAAAATATCCATATCTTTATTGGTTGCAGCACAATAGCTAAATACCGTTATTTTGGGTGGGTATCGATTGCCAACCTTGGTAAAAAGTTGTTCGAATTCGAAAATTTTTAAATTCAATATTTTGTATGTATCGAATTGAAATACACAATAACCCCCCTGAACTAAAATTTCCCGATTCATATTTTTTACCTTTGTACTGACTCCTTCCAACGTATATTTTCATTTGCCAAACCATTGACCAAACGATGAGCCAAATCAATTGTAAATGTTGTTTTATCTGCCTCGCGTTGACATTTTTGTTTTTCTGCTACAGCATCTTCAAATTCAGCTTGAATTTCACTTAGCTTACGTTCTAAATCATTTATTTTCTCTTTCAAATAGTCCAGACGTTCTCTAGCAGCAGCTAATTCATTTTGAGAATCTTTTAGGGCCTGTTGTTTGGGACCCACAATAAGAAATACTTGATGATAACGATGAATGTTAATAACCCAAGCACAAAGACCAGCCGCTGCCACGGATTTTTGAACAATTTTATCGGGTTTAAATTCGGGATCCTAAAAATTGGAAGAAAAACAAAATAAATGATTTTTTGATGTTTCTCTACTTTTTACTCTCTATCAGGCTTTTAAAAATGCTCAATTTACTTTGGAAGCGGAATTGAATTTCTCTTCAGTGATGTAAAGGCTTGGTTAGCTACTCGTAACTGTCCCCTAACGTAGCGTAGCGATCAAAATCAAATAGAAAATCACGTAACCATCTGCAAAGAAGAATAATTGCGCTCATTTGTTCTCATTAAACGAAAACCTCTATACGCTACGCTAGAGTACGGTTATGGGTGCATAACTCAGCCTTAAATCGAAATTATTTTTTTGGAATGAAATTAATTTTTAAAAACGAATTGGTATTAAAGATGACAAGGAGGTTTCCACTTCCAAACTGAATTGCGCTCTGTGTCATACCTCTGTATCGTAACGTAGAAATATGAAAATGCACAGAGAGTTTTGAGGAGTACATTGTACCTGATTTTCCGATATTTCATTTCACGTTTTCTGAAGAAAAAAATCAATTCCACTTCCCTACACACTTCTCTTCTCTTGAAATAGTTGAAGAAATTGGAACACTTTTAGAAAAAAAATATTGTTCAATCATTACCAAACCTCATTGCAATCGAATAGCGAATTGGGGTTGTCATAATCGAAATAGTAATAACTATTATTTTCTATCAGTGTACTGTTTTCCCTCTCTCAAATTCTCTGTGTATTTCTTTAATATTTCTACGTAAATCTCTGAGAGAGATATATTTACGCATGTCACGGAGTTTCCTTCAATCCAGATCGATTTGGATCTAAACTTCATGAATCGATTTAATCCAGATCAATCTGGACCTAAATTTCGTGGATCGATTTTTGTTAAACTAATTAATGCTTTTCCAACACTGCATTTTGGACACGGCGAACTCCTACGACCATTTTGACTCCGTATCCGATTCTATCACTGGAATCCTTGGGGTCTGTGCGAGTAGCGAAATAGTCGTTGCCGGGGATTTTAATGTGCACAACTCGTCATGGCTTCGCCATTCTAGCCATACGACTCCCGAGGGTTTATATGTTGAGCTTTTCGCTGCACACAACCATCTTGTGCAACTTGTGAATGAACCAACACATATTCCGTGTGTTGATGGGCAGTTTCGTAATACCCTCGACCTTTTTCTCACTTCGCATCCTGACAAATACGAAGTCGAGCTCCTTGCGCCTCTCGGAAACTCGGATCATAACATCATTTCTGCATCCTTTTCATTTTCTGACCTTCGTAGTGCTTCAAAACCAGCAACGAAGCGCTCTACTTTTGTATATGAAAAGGCTCGTTGGGCTGAGCTTAACGAGTTCTTCCAGCATTTCAATTGGAAACTTTGTTTTCTTGATGACAATGTTAACGCTGCGGCAGAAATGATAGTAAATGTGATAATGCTTGGAATGAAATTATTCATTCCAGCGAAGCAAATTTCGACTAAACCAAAACATAAGTGCTGGTTTAATCAGACGTGCCGGAATGCAGTCAGATCCAGAGAGGATGCGTTCAGTAATTGGCGTGACGACAAAAACTCAGTTACTGACACGTTACGCAAACAGGCGAGAAATGAATGTGCCAGAGTACTCAGACGCGAAAAGCTTCTTTACGAAAAGCGTCTGCGTGCTAAGGTCCTTGCTGCTCCGCGGGGTAGTAAGACCTTTTGGTCATTTGTTAAAAGGGTAAAGAATAATACTAGTTCATCCATTCCAACCCTTATAATGAATGACCAAATATTCACAGACCCGGTTGATAAAGCCAACCTTTTTGCTGACATGTTTGCAAGAAATTCATACTTGCCGGAAAGCAATCAACCAACGCCCGAGCTCGAAAGGGTATCCTTTACTATGTCCAAGATATTTTTTCGAGCGCGTGCAGTTAAAAAGGTCCTTGAGGATCTCAACATAAACAAGTCTCCGGGGCCGGATGGTATTACGGCTGTGGTCCTGAAACGGTGTGCTTTGTCTTTGTCTCGTCCTTTGGCAGCATTATTTAGCTACCGTACCGGGTAGGAGTTTTTCCCTCTTGCTGGAAGGTGGCCAACGTCCAGCCAATCCCTAAAAAGGGAGAGGCTACAAACCCTGAAAACTACCGCCCAATAGCAATTTGTTCTACGCTCTCGAAAGTCATGGAGAGCATGATGAATCACCACCTGGTAAATTATTTGGAGTCAAATTCACTTTTGTGCGATCGACAGTATGGCTTTCGTAGAGGTCGTTCTACAGGAGACCTGTTAGCGTTTCTTTCGGAGCGCTGGAGTCGTTCTATTCACCAATTTGGTGAAAGCAAAGTTGTTGCTCTAGATATTTCCAAGGCGTTTGATCGTGTGTGGCACGGTGCACTCGTTTCGAAGCTTATTGCGTTTGGTGTCGGTAGTGATTTCTCTCGATTTATATCGAGCTTTCTTAGAGACCGCTCTATACGTGTTGTTATAGATGGGTTCTCATCGGATGAGTTTCATCTGAATTCAGGGGTACCGCAAGGTTCTGTTCTATCTCCTACACTTTTTCTTATTTTTCTTAACGACCTTCTGGGTCTAACTTCCAATCCTATCTATTCTTTTGCAGATGACAGCAACATTTGTCATTCATTTTCCTTTAATCATAGACCAAGCCTTATTGAGGTTGATGCTATGAGACAGAACATGAATGACACACTCAATCATGACCTTACGAAAATCTCCGAGTGGGGTCTTGCGAATCAGGTCGATTTTAATGCTCGTAAAACCCAATGTTGTATGCTGACCCACAGACGTCTTGTGGAATCAGCGTCATCTGTATCCATGGGTGGTATAGCTATTGAGGAATCAGACACTCTTGATGTTCTAGGCATGAAAATCCAATGTGATGTTCGATGGAACCAACATGTTTTTCAAGTGTCGAAAGAAGCATTCAAGTGTCTTGGTTTTTTAAAACGGTGCAAGAATTACTTCACCCCGTCTGATCTTCTCACTATTTATACCACCTATATCCGACCGAAAATGGAATACAACTCCCATATCTGGGCAGGTGCTTCAAGGTCTATCTTGAAGCTTCTGGACCGGGTGCAAAGGAGTGCGTTGAAGCTCATCAATGACAGTAGGGTATCCAGCTCTATTGATTCATTGGAGCATCGTCGGAATGTGGGTTGTGCGTAGGGTTTCTAAATTCCCGGACTTTTTCAATTCCCGGGAAATCGTTTTAAAAAAATCGTATTCCCGGGAATTCCCGGGAATTTTTTAATTAAAACAAATTTTGAACTTTACCATATAAAAATTTGTTATATTACAAATTATGGTCGCATTTTTCAATATAAACTCATTTTAGATGTATTCTTTTGTAAAATAGTTTTACAAACCTCTAAAATATACGTAGAAAATTCATAAAATCTATTTTTTTACAAATATTGGACCGTATCATAGTTTTAGTATTTGCATTGACGTATTTCCACTCAAAATTGTTCACAATTCGGAAATACTTGCATAAAATGCGGTTTTAATAACTTTTTGGAAAATTTTCGAATTTTCGAATTATTAAAATTAATTGGTTTAAGGTATTTCGGCCACAATGAGAACACCAGTGTACTATATAGCCATTGTAACGACGTATTTTTACTGGTTGCTGGGATAGAAATCGCGGCGGCAAAGGTTCGTTACAAAATATTTTTTTCACGGCCGATAGATATCAGGCTTTTACTTCATATATGAAATTTTAAGCTGAAAACCAGGTTTGTTATATATTTTTTAAAATATCGATATTTTTGTTTAAGCACTATAAAGATTGTTGTTCTGAATATGAAATACTAAATTTCGTAAAGAATAAATCATTGGAATTTCAGATTAAGAAAACTTTTGCCAATTTGCAACCAACATTTGAAGTGAAATTTAGTTTGATTCCGTATTTTGTCACGCAATTGATTAAAGAAAAATAATTATTAGGCCTAAATACTATGCAAGCTGGAGCATATCCTCTCAAGATTTTCCTTAAAAAATTTTAATTCTTTCACAGTTTTAATGTAATTTTTACTAAATCATTTAAGATTGTGTTCAAAATGTGTAAATTAAATATATTTTTATTTAAAAATTAGCGACGAATTCCCGAAGTTTCCCGAAGAAAAAATCCCGGGATTTTAAGAAAAATATTTCCCGGGAATTCCCGGGAAATTTTTCCCGAATAGAAACCCTAGTTGTGCGTCATTGTTCTATCGATATTACCACGGTAAGTGCTCAGCTGAGATGGGTGAACTCATCCCTGAGACGCGGGTGCATACCCGTAGTACTCGCCTTTCCAGCAACTCACATCCGTTTGTTGTCGACTGTCCAATGTATCGCACAACGCATTACAGAGAAAATTCGTTTTTCGGTCGAACTAGCCGTATGTGGAATAAACTCCCCGCAGAAATCTTTCCAGTAGGCTAAAATTTAGAAAAGTTCAAATTAAATGTCCACAAACACTACTCCCTCTTTCCTTCTCTTCATAACCTATTTTCCTAATACCAACACAATGCATTGCATTAGTAGGGGGCATCCCCTGAGTGTTGGCTCAAAGTAAAAAAAAAAAAAAAAAAAAAGGAAAACCTTACATACCTTCAAATACTCCTGCAATACATCAATAATATTTGGATGTATATTATCCTTATTATAATTAACCAAATCATTTAGGAATTGATCAACTCGTACCATCATTAGTTTGGCTGCTTTCCAGCTACGATCTCTCGATACCTTGCCATTGCTTGCAAATAGTACCATAACAGCGGCACATACATTTACCACTGCCTTGGGCGGTGAACCAAAAGATTTCAATTCGGTTAAATTATTTTTATTTAAAGTGTTCAAGGCTGCTTGTGCTGCCACTAAAGCCGGTTCGGCTTTACGTAAATCATCTTCACATAGCTTTGTCTTAAGCGAAACATCTTCTTCGATGATTCTAACACGTTTCTCTTCCTCTGAGGCTATATGCTTTTCATGTTTTACTTTTTCACTTTCAGCACTAACAATGAGTATGAGCTTGTCAGCAGCAGCATTTTTGGCATTTAATTCAATTTCCTGGACGGCTAATTGATTCTGGAAAGAAAGAGAAAGTATAAGTTAGAAAAATGTTTTCAGGGAGATTTTGATTTCTCAATATTTATGACATTCAAAAGATAAGATTAAAGATGCCATATGTCATATGCGACCACACACACCCTCTTCAAGCAAGATAAGTTGTGCACAAATGGTGACAAAATTGGGTAATGCCATTTCATTCCTTTTTATTTAGAGCTTTAAAAATTGTTAACACGAAAATCCTAGCTGATCCTGTTTTCCAGTTATTGCTAAATAATTACACTGTTCGACAACAAAAACCTACCAGTGAAAAATCCAACTGATTCCTATAGATTTTGCTCTCCTGATTCCAAATCTGCCATCCAAATTTTTGTAGCACGTACCGTTTTTGAGATATTCGGTGTTAAAAATTAAAAAAAACAATAATTGGGGGTCAACTGTTATATTTTCTTACTTTGCTTCCAAAAAATAGGACTCGATTTCATATAAAATGAACCTCCTGATTCCAAAAGCGCAATCCAAATTTTTCTAACATGCTCCGTTTTTGAGATATTCGCGTTTGAAAAATTTTAAAAATCTCAACGAGAATATCTCGAAAACGGAACATGAACAACGAAATAATAACTCGATAACAGGATCAGCTAGGATTTTCGTGTTAACTATTTTTTAAGCTCTAAATAAAGAGAAATAAATTACCATTACCCAATTTTGTCACCATGTTTACTAAACCTAAACTTGCTTGAAGAGGGTGTGCACATGACCTTTTTTGCAGCCTGAAAGGGGGGCTCTGGATGTTCAGGCTTTTGATAATGCCGAGAATTCTATTTGTTAGGGAGTTTCATACGTCAGTCGGAGATATCAAGTGCTCCCCCAGATGTCGAAGCATTCTACCAGTCAGTCTTATACCTAGCAGATAGATTTCTTTTCTTAAGATGGCAACGCAGGTTACAATGTCCCGTTGGGTTGACCGTTAGTATCCGGAGATCCTTTTTGTCCAAACATAGTAGCAGTTTTGCTACCCAGATGGATAGAGTTGTGAATCTCTTCATCTGCCTTTGGTCAGCGCATAAGTTTCAGTATCCCATGAACTTAAATTCACTCTATATATTGAGTTTTTCTCTAACATGTCCTGATAACATCCATTGATGACGATTTTGATTTTCGTCTTTTATGTGGGTTTACAATCAACATTAAATCTTGCATAATAAAATTAGCCTTCTTTTCATAAGATCGATGATTTTGTTTCATAATGGCTATGATTGTTTTTATAAAATTAATGGAAAATTTCATTGAATTTATGAAAATAATCATAATTTTATGAATTATTGTTCTTATGAAACGTTTTCATTAAATAAATTTCATTATTCATTATTCCAATGAAGTTTTTCATAAATTTTTTGAAAAACAATCATTTATCCTGTAAAAAAATCATTGGCTTACTGCTAATGAATTTTTCAAAGATTGTGTGAACGTTTTCATATCTACAGTGAACAAAATTCTTTTAGTGTACTTTGTTACTTTTTTCTTTCTCCTGAAAAAATAAAAAAAAAAAAAAACATTTTGCAAACGGTATTTTTTTTGGGGGGGGGGGGGGCGGATCGGCGGAGGCAGTGGAGGGCACCTTTCCTCACGCTAGAAACGTTTCTTATTTATTTATAATGCTTTTTTAATTTTGTTTATCCACGCCCGCAAAAGGGGCGGACTAAAACAAATGACATTTTGCTGTCCCCTGGATTCAACTGCAGGACTTTGAACTACTTCTGACAAATAAATGTTTCATTTGCTTAGCCAAATTACAAAAAAAAAACAGTGAAAAATTGTGTTTTTTCAGAGGTAGGCTTAGTTCCTTAAGGGTGAACTTTTTCCCCCTGATTCGATTTTGCACATTTCCGAACTTTACCAGCCCAAGACTGTATCGTGGCTTCCACAAACAGACGGATATCGCAAGAATGTCTTAGAATCGATTACTGATCAATAATATATATACTTTATGGGGTCCGGACCTATATTTCGATGCGTTACATACGGAATGACAATGTGAGTATGCCCCCATACTGTAGTTGGAGGGTAATAAAAAGGAAAAAAATTGTACTTTAATACTTTTTCCATCTCTTTAAATGGTACAAGTAACTTGAAATTTGTAATGTAAAATCATACATTGAAAAAACTTTCTGACAAATGTACTTTTAAGAAATGGAAAATTGGTACTTTATATATCTATTGAACTTAAAACATAAAGAGATGAAACCTCCATGAAGAAATGATACTTCCAAAATTCTTCTAGTACACCAATAACACTCAAGTGTTCTCGATTTTAGTGGAATGTCCATGTGACCTTACCTACTGGAAGTTTGACAAAAAGAGGAGTAGCATCTTGGGGTATCTCTGAAATTGGTTTGACGAGACCCTGTCTAGATAAACAAAAACAGTATGGCACCCAAAAAAAAAAAATCGCTAGGAGTCGTTATCGAAAACCGAAACCAAAATGCTGCGTTCACTTAAAAATATCGCCTAGTTGTGAGCAACATCTAAAATCGTTTATTCAACTTTATTCATTCAATATTCGGTTTGTGGTATTATTGTCTGTGTCACTCTACGTGTGTGTTTGTGTGCTTATAACATTTAAATTTTAATTCAATTATTACGAATATATGTATGTATATTGAAACTTTTTGAATCATAAGCTTTAATAAACTGTATGTGTGAAAGTGTGTGGTGCGTGCACATGACGTGCACATAAGGTTAATGAAAAGCCAAACTAGGTGACAAACGAAGGCCATAAAATGCTACAATATTTTCCCATTATATATTTCACATATAGAAAAGACAGTTTAAATGAAATGAAAACCCAAACAGAAAATTTAATTCGATCTCAATTTATACACACACACACACTTTTAAACAAGGTAATCAATATAGACATATAAACGATGTACGTTAGTGTGGTTCATCAACATATGGGAAAATATCCAGTGTTCAAATAAAAACTTCCACATTATGGAATCCATTACCAAGTAATGAGCTTTATGTCGTAAAATAAAGCTAGTATGTGGTGAAAAGCTTATTATTCTACCATATCTCGCTTGATAAGTATGCCCGTTGGTAATGAGCCAATTGTAAAGAACGCACACATCTAAACATCATAACTCATTACCAGGTAATCCTGCATGTAAAATCTCTTCAAAAAACTTCCAAGTATTTCAGCCTCTCTTTAAAAAGCGTATTAAATTACAATAAAATATGCTAAATTTTAAGAGGTGTCGTACAAAATTGGAAAAACTCGTAATTTTCACAAAAATAAAAAATAAAATTTAGAATTTGGATGCATTAATGCGGGCAAGTTTACACGATGACATTTCTCAATTGTCAACACAACTTGCACATTAAGGAAGGAGAAATTGATCAGGAATCAAATAGTGACCGTTGTGTTAAAGCCATATCAAGCGCATTAAAAAGATATATAAGCAAGTAAAGGCATTCTTAAACTATTTCGCTTTAATGTTATAAAAGTGTTTACTGGAATGACCCCGCTCTAATGTGGAACTGAAAATGAGAATTTTAAGAAAAAAAAACCGTGAGAACATTTAGCAAGTTTATAAATAATTTCTACAAAGTTATACATTCGCGTGCAAAACATTTAAGCGGGCGCATTTAAATGATAGCATTTGTCTTTATTTTGTGTAAAATTCTGGTTGCTTTCATCAACATTTTACAGATAATTCCGTAAATCTACAGTTTTTCTTTTATCGAAATCATTTTACAGAGTTTTCTTCGTAAAATAACAAAAAATCTTGCTGGTTAAAAATCTATGGTATTTTCTGCTGGCTCAGCAGAGTATCTCTGTTTTTTAACAGAGTGATTTTTTTGAGGGCACACTCCAATGATTATAGAACACTAACATGTTGTATCTTTCATTTTTTAAAGGTACGTTGACCTGTACCTCAATTAAAGGAAATTTGAACCACCCTAATATACAATCGGGGAGAAAAATTAAAAAATAAAATTAACAAAAAATGTACGAATCACATTTTGGTTGGATTCAACGTTTCAATTACGCGCACTAATTGAATGTCGTTCGTACGCTCAAAGGTGTGTATGTGTGTAATATTTACTGTTTCTTATCGTGTCCTGAATAATAGATTTTTGTGTCAACATATTTACCCGGTGGAAAACTGTGAGAAATTAATTGGTCCTACAGGACCACTATGTGTCAACATATTTACCCGGTGGAAACCTGTGAGAAATGGATTGGTCCTACAGGACCGATTGATCTAAAAAAACCTATCCCATGACTAGTTTAACGCGAACTGTTCACAGAATACCAGTTCTATGACCAGAAAAAAATTTATCTAAAAAAACAGTTCGCGACTAGTCCTGTGAGATGTCTTAAGGTGTTAGTTAAACCCATCATTGGACATCGCTACACTCAAAAAATTATGTTAGCAAAATCAACTGAAAATAATACTTTGTAAGTTGTTTTGGGGTCAACTACTTTTCCAGTTAATTCAACTAACAATGTTAGTTATTTTAACTGACAAAAAAAAAACTGACTTATGTAGTAAAAACTACTCACATTTGTAGTCAAAACAACTAACATGTAGTAAAAATAAAATAATCAATAAATATTTTTTTTTCAAAAAAGAGCAATTTTTTTTTTTTAAAGTTGTGAAAAATAAAAAAACGAAAATTTATTTTTATTTTTTGGAAAAAAACTTTGAAAATTTTTATAAAAAAATAAAATTAACTACTTTAAATAACTGTTACTACATTACAGTACTTTTTTGTTAGTTGTTCAAAGAAGGACTTATTAAATAATTAACAGAAATAGTTGTTTGATATTTTTCATACAAAAACAACTGACAATGAGTTTGTAGTAAAAAACAACTTACTACTGTAAAATAACTAACATGTAGTAACTTACAAAATTTTCTGAGTGTATGTAAAAGTGGCAGGTCCCTTTCTAACAAAAGCTACAATCTAGGACCGGTCCTCGACTGGTCTCCTTAATTACGTGGTATTTTTCCCGAATAATAAATTCCTTAATATGCTTCATTTAACGGTTATTGTATAGTTAAATTCAATTAATTGCCAAATTCAAAAGTTTTGGGACATACTATTTTCCATGTAAGTTCAATATGTATGGTTGTAAATGAGTAAATGTACATATGTGCAACCTGAAAAAAAAAAACTCATAAATTAAGAGTCACTGTCCACAGGACTTCTTTCCTTTCTCTTTTTTATAAATAGACGAAACTTGTCGTATTTTATGTCTTTTTTTGTTAAATCAGTTTATTTGCCAATTTGGTGTCATTGGTTAAATTGGTATTCGAATATTGAAAGTGTTAATAAATATTTTCAAATTTAGACAACCCGGTGGGTTTAATATATATGCATTTAAAACCCAAATATACAAAAATATGCATTTCCACTAAAATTTGCAAAAAATCGATGCTAATATAAAGAAAAATTCAAGATTCGGAAAGTTAATTAGTTGATATTGTTTTTAGACTGTCGACAAAAAACATGCTTTTCATGGAAATAACTTTCCTAACGATACCATACAGTGCCGTTCAAAAGTATTCACACACAGCTATAGTAGATGAAATTTGCTAATGACAAAATTTAAAATACCAGCCCATTTTTTATCAAACGAGTATTTTTCTTACCCAGCAAAAACTTGGTAATGACACATCATTACCATTCGAATTACTTAGTAATGACAGAAAATTACCTTTAGCATTATTTTAAAATGTAAAATAAGGACTTATTAATAATGACTTACATAAGTCATTACAATAAAATAAAAAAATTTCAGAACAAGATTTTAACTTTTTGACTCACTGTACATTATTTTGATTAAAAATAAAATAAATTTAAATATTTTTTTATTTTTTAAATTTTTTTTTTTAAAATAATTTTTTCATTACCTATAAGTACATACGTAATTAGTTATTAATACTGTTTTGATAATCATTACATTTGGCACATTTGCTTGTAAATGTAATGGGAAAGGTAATTCGAATCAGAAGTAGTTATAACTTTTGAATTTCCCATTACACATTTCATTACTTGGTAATGCAAGTTTTTGCTGGGTATAAGGTGTTTTCTATGTAATTTATTGAGATTTAATTTAAGCTTTATAGAGTCAAGATTAAGTTAATAATAAATGTACTACGAGGGTCGAACTGAAAAATTATAGATTTTATAGAATTTTTAAAAAAAATTTAAGAAATATCTATAAAAACTTTTTTTCCAAGTTCATTTGTCAACTAATTTTTTTAATGGCCCTAAAAAAAACTTAAAATTTTTTAAACACTCTTGAAAAAATCCGCACTATATGACCTCCAATTCTTTTGACCACCAATTTTTTGTAAACAAAGAAAATATTTTATTGTTTATTAATTTAAGTACACCTTAGTGTGTTTTAAAGAGAAATGAAAATAATTTACCTTTTTCTATGTTAACTTAAAATTAATAGTCGAAAGAATTGGAGGTCATAAAATGCGGATTTTTTTTTACAGCATTTGAAATTTTTTTAATTTTTTTGGGTCATTAAAAAAAATAGTTGACAAATGAATATTAATAAGTGAAACATTTTTAAATTTTTTTTATGTTTGAGTTTGAAAAAATTGTTAGAAATATTTCTTAAATTTTTTTTTAAATTTTTGTTTTAAAAAATATCACAGGGACCTATCCTAGGACCTATCACAGGTACCTATCCTAGGACCTATCCCAGGGACCTATCCTAGGACCTATCACAGGGACCTATCCTAGAACCTTTTCCAGGTACCTGTTCTAAGACCTATCCTAGGATCTATCCCAGGGACCTATCCCGTGGACTTATCCCATGAACCTATCCTAAAAAAATTTGAAAAATATTTTTTAAATTTTTTTAAAATTTAAAAAAAATAATATTCCAGGGACCTATCCCAGGGACCTATCCTAGTACCTCTCCGAGGGACCTATCGCAGGACCTATCCCAAGGACCTTTACAGGGACCCATCCCAGGATCTATCCCAGGGACCTATCTTAGGACCTTTCTCAGGGCACTATCCCAGGGACCTATTCTAGAAGCTATCCCAGGGACCTATCATAGGGAATTATCCTAGGATCTATGCTACCAATCCCAGGGACCTGTCCTAGGACCTATCCCAGGGACTTGTTCTTTGTAAATTTTTATAGTTTTTTGATAAAATGACAAGACATTTAACTAAAACTTTGTAAATTTACAGAGTTTTTTTTTTGTAAAATTTTGCACTCTTAAAATGCATTTCACTCAAACTTTGTAAATTTACAATTTTTGGTAAAATTCTGATTTTTTATCGAAATCATTTTACAGGGTTTTGTTTGTAAACTAACAAAAAATCCTGCTATTTGGAAATCTATGGTATTTTCTGCTGGCTCAGCAGAGTATTTTTGTAATTTAACAGAGTGATTATTTGGAGTGTGTAGCAGACATGTGCGCGAATGCATTTAAAAGTCGTTTAGAGACATTCTTAAAATTTAGAATAAAATGTATTCTATTCTTTCAGTTCGAAACGAATGAATAATGTATTCTATGCTTGCAATAAAACGAAAAAAACGAGTACAGAATTTTAGAATTAGAAATATTCTAAATAGAAATATTCTAAAATACTGTACTCTGAAGCGAATAAATCAAAAGTCCTAAAAATAAAGTCATAAAACTAAAATTGCCATATCTCGAAAACTAAGCAAGATAGAGCAAAACCGAGCAAAATTTCGGATCAAAATCGATGGCGACCCAAGAGCGAACGTTGATCTTTTCACATGTCTGGACCCTATTGGGTTCTAACTTTGAATCAGAAAATTCGAATTCCTAGAATTTTTTTTTTGAATTGGATCGTAACCCAGCAAAAACTTGCATTACCAAGTAATGAAATGAGTAATGGGAAATTCAAAAGTTATAACTACTTCTGATTCGAATTACCTTTCCCATTACATTTACAAGCAAATGTGCCAAATGTAATGATTATCAAATCAGTATTAATAACTAATTACGTATGTACTTATAGGTAATGAAAAAATTATTTAAAAAAAAAATTAAAAATAATAAAAAAATATTTAAATTTATTTTTAATCAAAATAATGTAGAGTGAGTCAAAAAGATAAAATCTAGTTCTGCAATTTTTTTACTTTATTATAATGACTTCGGTCATTATTAATAAGTCCTTATTTTACATTTCAAATAATGATTAAGGTAATTTTCTGTCATTACTAAGTAATTTGAATGGTTATGATGTGTCATTACCAATTTTTTGCTGGGAAAACAAGACCACGGAACACCCAAAAGCAATTCGAGCAATAGGTTTTGAGTTATTTCAGTTTTTAGGACCTAATAAGTTAGACACACTTAAAACTTAAATAACCCAAAAACTATTGCTCGGATTGCTCTCGGGTATTTGGTGGTCGTGTTCTACGATCCAAGAGCTACAAAATTGTTTCACAACTTTTTGTCGTGACGGCAATAGTTACCGAGATATGAACATTTTAAAATTTCCAAGAATTCGAATTTTTTTATTATTCTAAAGTTAGGAAAGTTAGACCCAATAGGATCCTAACCCAGTGAAGAGGTCAACTTTCCCTATAACTTGAAGTCTTTTGCTCGAATTGCTTTTGGGTGTTTTTTTAAAAATAATTTTTTCAAAAAACAAGATGTGTGAACTTTTTTTTTTAAAAAAAATTTAGGTTTTTTTAAAATTGTTTTTATTAAAAACATTCTAAGCGCTCAGTGTATATTAAAAATATTCTACACCACGGTGTAATTTTTAGAATCACTACTATGTTTGTCATTCTAGAAACAAATGTTTTTTTACATTCCAAAAGTTCAAACAATAAAAATTTTCACTTCGCTGTTACTCATCATTCTAAACATTATAATTCGCAAACACTGTACTCTAAACAAACACTGTACTCTGAAGCGAATGACTCGGTGTAAGCGAAGAAACGAATATATCCGTGCACATGTCTGGTGTGTAGTGATGTACATACATCTGTATATCCGCCTGATAATATATAGTGTCCGACCGAACAGTTCGGCCAAAAAACGGTATTGGCGAAAAATTAATATTTGCAAGCATTTTTAACAGCTTTTTCTGATGGCCGTTTGTTTGTTTAGGCGATAGAAGACTATTCGGACTTTCAAATTTAATGGCGTGGACGAAGTTAAGCACCAATTTGGATGTTCGGTAACCGAACGTTGAAAAAAGTTTGGTTACCGAACTTCGAAATTGTGGCTTAACTTCGTACTCGTTCTCAAATTTTACACTCAGAATCGTCTTCCATCGCCTCAACAATTCTACCCCATATAAAAAAAGTTGTTAAAAGTACTTCCAAATACCAAATTTTTGATTAAATGACGTTTTTTGACCGAACTGTTCGGTCGGACTCTAATAATATATAATACTTAAACTACGGCTATTTCTATCTTAATAATTCCATGCTAAAACCGGTTACCAAAAAGGATTTCAAATCACTAAAGGTCAAATATTTTCTCATTTGCAGTATATTCTGTTCTTACAACAGATTTTTTTTCCCAAAATTCTTGCATTTGTGTGTTAATTTTTATTTTTTGTTCTTTTTTGAAATGTCTACACTTATTTATGATTTCGATTTTCTCACCTTCAATGTATCTACTTGACGTGCACATTCTGCCAATTTAGCCATGCCACTTTGTAGTCGTTGTATGCGGTTTGTATGTTCACCACTCCTATCTACCAACAATTTGCGGTATAGAAATATATATTCGAGAAATGTTTTCGGTGTTGTATAATTGTAACGTTTTTCGTTTTGCAAATAAATCTTTGAAATCTGATTCACTGTACCATGTACGTAGGCCATAAAACAACCAACAGGATTAATAAGTTCACGCTGGAAGGGATAAAAAAACAAAAAAAAAAAAATTAAAAAAAATTAAATTAACGTTAAATTGTTTATCGCGCGTACTTTTTGTATTTACTTACTGGTAATATTTCTGTTGTAATTTCACTTAAAAATTTCTGTGACACAGATTCCAATGCCGTCTTTGGCCATTCATGAAACCAATCAATGCACGTGTGACTCAATATGGCCGGAAATTTACGGGCTCTTACACGCAGTGTTTGACCCACTGGAGAAAAACATAATATTAAACGTAGTAGCCGTCGTACTTTTTCCACAAAATATCTCCAACAATTTTCTTTCGTATCGAGAGTACCACTTTGTTTGACCTCATTACGTATACCATTGACAATGGCATCTAATTGATCATCTCCAAATAATTCGGGTATTTCACCAGCAGCCAACATATCATTGATTAACATTAGCAGTGATTCATCTGGTATTTGGGCATCTGACATTAGAAATACGGAAGCCACATTTTTTAGGCCAACTTTCATGTATAGAGCACCAATTTCTTCTTTCATATCTTGCAGAGAGAAGCCACGTTTTATTTGTATTTGAAATACACTAAACGATGAGATAAATGAGGCTAATCGGGCTAAAGTTTGTTTTCCGGAACCACCAACTCCTACCAGTAATGCATTGTTGCGAGGACTTTCTAATATGCGATTGATACTGGAATGAGAGAAGATTTTTATTAGAATTGGCTGTCAAGAGGAGTTTTTAGAAAACTAATTGTAAGACACACACTCTAATTAAAATGATTTCAGTTTCCTACTATAAATTGGGTAAATTTACACAAAGTGTGTAAATTTACTTAAAATTATTGGAAATTTACCTAATTTATAGTAGTATATTATTGGAGTTTGTTGAAATTTACCAAACTTATAGTAGAAACTGGACTCTTTTTTTTAGAGTGCATATAACAAACGATGCTAACCGGAGGTTAGTCTAGCTTTGATTTAACTGAATATTGTGTTAACCGGCATAAGTCTTTAAAACAAATTAAGGAAAAACTTTGCTCTTACCGAGCTTAAACAACATTTGAAAACTTTATTTTGTTATGCCTTTCAACCACGGTATCAGGTGGTAGTCACTTTTATATCATGTATAACGCATCGAAATATCGGTCCAGGCCTGCATAAAGAATATATTTTATTAAACCATAATCGCTTTTAACGATCCCCATCCGTCTGTTTGGTGGAAAGCACGAAACAGTCCTAACTAAAATATTTCTCTATAAAAAGTACCAAAATAGTACTTTTTATCGGAAGTACTAAAGTAATAGTCTACAATAAAAAGTACTTTTTTTTTATACAAAATAACAAAATAGTACTTTTTCTAAAAAATACCAAAAAAAAAGTACCTTTTTTTATAGAAAGTACCAAAACAGTGTTTTTTGCAAAAAGCTCCGTAATAGTTCATTAAATAAAACTACTAAAACAGTACTTTTTAATTTTTTTTATAAAAAGTACAAAAGTAGGATTTTTTTGCAAAAAGTACCACAGTAATACTTTTTTATGTGTGAGTAAATATGAGGCACTCCACACCAAATGTCCCGCTACGTGTACAGTTTTTGAAAAATTGAAAAACCAAAAACGCAATTTTCTAAGTTTCATATAGGGCTATCCATACAACCTATTCAGAAGTTTACTGTACACGTGTTTTTTTTCGCTGGACATTTGGTGTGGAATGCCTCATATACCAAATGTTTCATTTATTTAACAAAAATCCAAAAAAACATGTAAAAAAGATGTATTTTTTCAGAGGTTGGTCCATTTCTTCAAGGGGGAACCTTTTTCCCCCTGGCCTGGTTTTGTCCATTCACGAACTTAACCTGCCTATGAACATGGGACATATTTGTGCCAAACTTCAGGAGTCTAGCTGTTTTATTTTGGACTGCATTGTGTTATCTGCAGACAGACGGACGGACAGACGGACATTCATAAAATGTCTTAGAATCGATCATGGATCAATAATATTGTAAAAAGTACCAAAATAGTACTTTTTTGCAAAAAGTACCAAAATAGTACTTTTTTGCAAAAAGTACCAAAATAGTCATTTTTTGTAAGAAGTACCAAAATATAATTTTTTTGAAAATTTTATTTTGATAAAAATCCTTTGGTAGTACATTATAAAAATTATCTAAATGCTACTTTTTTATACCCTCCACTTAGTGATAGAGGGTATATATAAGTTTGTCATTCCGTTTGTAACTCATCGAAATATCGGTCTGGGACCCCATAAAGTATATATATTCATGATGCCCGATCGATTTTAAGACATTCTAGCGATGTCCGTCTGTCCGTCTGTCTGTGGAAAATGCTCTCGCGGACAAAATATTGCACAGAGATGACTGAAACTTAACATATTTATTGGAAGTTCTCCCGAGAAGTTTGGTATTGCATTTGAGCGATATCGGTTCAGCGGTTCAAAAGTTATGAACGAAAATGTAAGCACACCTAAAAAATTTCAGTACATTCAACATAACCTAAAAATACAAAATGCTTTAATTCGGCTTCTGGTTGACATATGTTAACATAATTGAACACCAAATGGTATTTAAACAAGTACGAACATATTTTTTGACACAAAAAGAAAAAAATCGCGGATTTTTTTTTTAACAAAATTTTTTTTCGCGGAAATTTTTTTTCAAATTTTTTTTTTTCAAAAGTAATTTCCTTTTAAATAAAGTTGTTTGCAATAATCTTTTTGAAATTGTGGAGGGTATCACTACATTCGGAATTTAACTTTTTTACTTGTTTATTATCAAAAGTGGACTTTTTTCATAAAACGTACCAAAAAATACATACTATTTTTATAAAAAGGACCAAAAAATACGTTTTTTTTTTTAAAAGTCCCAAAATACTTATGTAAGACTTATGTAAGTCATTATTAATAAGTCATTATTTTACATTTCAAAATAATGCTAAAGGTAATTTTCTGTCATTACTTAGTAATTCGAATGGTAATGATGTGTCATTACCAAGTTTTTGCTGGGTATCAAAATATGTAGTACTTTTTTATTAGAAGTATATCAAAATGGTACTTTTTTATAAGAAGAATCAAAATGGTAGTCTTTTATAAAAAATTTCAATAGTACTTTTTTTATAAAAAGTACCAATGAGTATTTTTTTATAAAAAGTAGGCTAGGTTAGGGTATCGGTGTCAGATCGGTAAAACTGTACTTTTTATAAAAAGTTCCAAAACAGTTCTTTCTTTTGTAAAAATTATAAAAATAGTATTTCTTATAAAAAGTACCAAAATAGTACTTTTATGAAAATTGTATTTAAAAAAAATGTCACAAAGTGGTGCTATTTAAAAAAAAGTTATAAAATGTGCCTAAATAGTACTTTTTTAAATAAAGTAAGAGAGTACTTTTTTCATAAAAAGTACCGAAATAGTATATTTTTATAGTTGGGTACTTTTTATACAAAAAGTATCATTTTGTTACATTTTATAAAAGGTACTATTTTGGTACTTTTTATAAGAAAGTACTATTTTGGTACTTTTAAAATAGAACTATTTTTATACAAAAAATTCTATTTTGCTAAAAAAATTCTTTTTTGGTACTTTTTATAAATGGCACTATTTAGAGCACCTCATCCACTGTAATGTGTAAGCAAAAGGGCTACCATATTTCAAAAACAGTGTTCCAAAAACGCAATCGTAGGTTGAAATATTAATTTTCTACTTACCGACAAACATGTTTCATTGCATCTTCGAACAACACCAAATTCATATAACCAATAACTTCATTATAATTAGACTGAGCCTCCATCAACAGCTGATACAAACAATTCCAATTCTTAAGCGGCATATACTTTTGATCTGCCAACGATTGAGCAAAATGACAATAAATCAAGGGATCCGAAAATACAAAATCCTCATCAAAATCTTCAAAATCCTTCTTAAAAATATCACGTATGGAACTACGAAATGATTTAATATCATACGGATCAACTAAACGATCGTTGTAGGTACGAAAGGCCTCATGAACATATAAACGTATAAGATCCGATGGTTTATTGCAAACCGTGCCACCAAAATTTTGGGTACAACCCACATTATTGCCGACATTGGCTGAACCAGTGCTGTTCATTAGACCCTGATAAATGTGGGTTAAATCACGCAAATTGAAGATATAATGAAATTTGACGGCTGTCGGTAGAAAAGCACTTTCCATGCGCCGATGTAAAGCAATGCCCACTTTGACTAACAATTGGCCTATAGATTTGATTTCTTTACTAAAATTGTTATGGGGATTTTCCAAATGAGCACTTAAAATACTGCCATAAATATATTGAAGAGTTATTTCGCTAGGTGACGCCACAGAAAATACACAAAAATGACGTTGCAAACGTGGATCTATTGTGAAAGAGCCGGCTGTAGGATTCATGCAGGCAGCAAATTGACAGTTACGTATGTTTTTCAATTGTAAACATTGCCGATCGTACCTGAAATGAAAATAAAATTACTTGATCAGTTTCCATTTTTTTTTATTAAAAAGTCTTAAAAGCATCAAAATAGTACTTATTTTATAAAACGTACCAAAATAGTAGTTTTTTATAAAAAGTACCAAAATAGTACTTTTTTATAAAAAGTACCAAAATAGTATTTTTTTTTGTAAAAAGTACCAAAATAGTAATTTTGTATAAAAAGTACCGAAATAGTACTTTTTTATAAAAAGTACCAAAATAGTACTTTTTTATAAAAAGTACCAATATAGTACTTTTTTATAAAAAGTACCAAACTAATACTTTTTAACAAAAAGTACCAATATAATACTTTTTTATAAAAAGTACAAAAATAATACTTTTTTATAAAAATTACCAAACAAATACTTTCATGTTTAGATGTTTTGAAAAACATTTTTTTTTACAAAAGTAGTACTTTTTTATTTAAAAGAACGAAAATAGTACTTTTTTAAAAAAGGAACAAAATATTACTTTTTTAAAAAAGGAACAAAATATTACTTAAAAAAAACTTTAATGAAGGTACCAAAGTAGTACTTTTTTTTAACGAAAGATACTTTTTCATAAAAAGAACTTTTTAAAAAGTATCAAAATAGTACTTTTTTATTAAAAGTATAGTACTTTTATAAAAACTATCAAAATAGTAATTTTTTTATAGAGTACCAAAATATTACTTTTATAAAAAGTACAAAAATAATATTTTTTATGAAAAATAAACAAAATAGTACTTTTTTATAAAAATTACCAAACTAATACTTTTTTATAAAAAGTACCAAACTAATACTTTTTTATAAAAAGTACCAAAATAGTACTTTTTTATAAAATGTACCAAAATAGTACTTTTTTATAACAAGTACAAAAATTAGTACTTTTTTATAAAAAGTAAAAAAAGTTTCGGCATTTTTTTTTTATTAAAAAGTTTTAAAAGCACCAAAATAGAACTTTTTTATAAAATGTACCAAAATAGTACTTTTTATAAAAAAGTACCAAAATAGTATTTTTATTTAAAAAGTACCAAAATAGTACTTTTTCATAAAAAGTACCATAATAGTGCTTTTTGATAAAAAGTGCAAAATGAATACTTTTTTATAAAAAGTACCAAATGAATACTTTTTTATAAAAAGTACCAAAATAGTATTTTTTTTATAAAAAGCACCAAAATAGTACCTGAAATAAAATATAAGCATAAATTAAAAATGTCAATTTAAAATAAAATCTTCAACTTTAAACTTTCGAACTCTACTTTATTTCTTATTTTAGCGAGTTTTTCATAAAAAGTACCATAATAACACTTGTTTATAAAAAGTACCAAAATAGTACTTTTTTATAAAAATTACCAAAAGTTTTGTCATTTTTTTTTTATTTAAAAGTTCTAAAAGCACCAAGGTAATACTATTCTATAAAAAGTACCAAAATAGTACTTTTTATAAAGTGGTACCAAAATAGTATTTTCATTTAAAAAGTACCAAAACAGTACTTTTTTTATAAAAAGAACCGAAATTTTACTTTTTATAAAAAGTACCAAATAGTACCTTTTTATAAAAAGTACCAAAAGAGTACTTTTTTATGAAAAGTCCCAAAAAGTACCTGAAAGAAAATATAAGCGGGAAAGAACATTAAACAAGTAAAATATGAAGCAAAGAAAAACAAAATGACAATTTAAAATCTTCAATTTTAAACTTTCGAACTCTACTTTATGTCTTATTTTAGCGAGTTTAAAAATCTATATTACCTCTACATATTGAATACCCCTACTATTTTGATTCTTACCATTGCTTATAATCCATAAACTGTCTCATAATTGTATGTGGTTGAACCGTACCATAAGCGTCTACCTCGGGCATATTCAAATCATTAATAAAATATATTAATCTTCGTTTTGCTCCCATGGGAGCATAAGTTCTGCCCGATTTTTTCTCCAAAGAACGATCGAGTATCTTTTGAAAAATTTCCGACGAAGTATAATAGTTAAAATGAGTAGTTTGTACCGTAGTAGTCATCTGTGATTTCAATTGAGTACTCGCACAAGAAGATCTTCGATATGAAGAGATTTTATTTGCAGAACCCATAACATCCATAGAATCTTGTTGATTGGCGTAAAAATTAAAAAGCTCTCGAAATATGGCTCCCTTACCACAGCCCGAATTACCAACTAACATGCAGGGTAGATTACGATTAACCAAAAGTTCCAAAAAATATACCAGCCTGGTAGTCTCTATAGTGGATATTAATATACTCTGAATCGGTATATGCGGTTCTGGAACTATGACACTTTGTTTTTGTGCTGCCATTTCTGACCATCGACAAAATTTTTGAGTTTTAACATCCAAATGATAATCAAATATTGTACCCTGAGACGGTAGCTTAATATCTTTAAATTCTGAGGTCCACCATTTATGAAATTCACGATGCCAATCGATTATGTGATCTTGATATAAAGCTGAACCAAAACCCCACATTATAGCATAAACAAATACCAATTCCATATAGAGTTCTAATGAATCGGGCGCAACACCACTATGATGTAGACTATGGGGATTTGCCGCATTTGTAGTGGGAGTAGAATCATGTTCAAAAGAAGAATCTAGTAGACATTCTAGTAAATTGCAAGACATTTGTATAACTGCCATATCAGAGATGGGTATAATACGACGAAAATCACGATGACGTTGCAGTAGTTTGGGAAAATATTTTTCAAAGAGTGATGTTAATATGCCACGTTCAACCATATCTGAACGTGTTTCTAGCCAGGAGGAAACATACCTGTTTGAAAAAGAAAGACGATTAGGATTCAAAAAGGAAAATTTAATAACATTCAATAGTGAAATTTATGGATTCCATGATTCTGGTAGAGGGTATATAAAAGTTTGTAATTCCGTTTATAACTCATCGAAATATGGGACCCCGTAGGTCCCAGTGATCGGTGATCGATTCTACGACATTCTAGCGATGTCGTTCTGTCTGTTGAAATGTCGATCACGGCCTGAATATTGCTTAGATATGGCTGAGACTCGACACATTTACTTGTTGTCTTGAGAAGTTTGATATTGTATTTAAGCGAAATCGTTTCTGCGGTTCAAAAGTTTTGAATAAAAATGTTAAATAACCTTGAAAATTTTGGTTATCTTTTTCGAATTTTATAAATTTCTTTTCCGAATTTCAGTTGATTTTTTTCGAATTTTCTTAAGTTCAGTTGATCTTATACAAATTTCAACTGATCGTTTTTAATTGATCTTTTACAAATTTCAATAGATCTTTTTCGAATTTTAATTTATTTTCAAATCTATATAAATCAAATGTCGTTCGTTGGTAATTGCATCACTTGAGAACATCTGGATCGATTTTTCGATTATTTTTAATTTTCGTCATAGTCCAACTTATTGACCACTCCCACTTTTACTCCCACTTTTTTTGATTTATCTAAAATCGGAGAACGGTCAGATCGATTTGACTAATTTGTTTTAAATGTTCGCCGTAGTCCAACATAGGTTTTTACGGAAAGAAAAACTGACCACGCCCACTTTTACTATCACTTCTTTCGATTTCTCTAAAATCGGAGAATGGCGATTTGGCTAGTTTTAGGGTTTTAATGAAGGAAAAAATTACCCCCTACTTTTACGCTCACTTTTTCCGATTTATCTAAAATCGTAGAACGACTGGACCGATTTGACTAATTTTTATACCCTCCAACCACAGTATGTGTATGGGGTATACTCACTTTTTCATTCCGTGTGTAAAGCAAGAAATATCGGTCTAGGAACCCATAAAGTATATAGTATTTTATTGATAAGTGATTGATTCTAAGACATTCTAGCGATGTCCGTCTGTCCGTCCGTCTATCTGTAGAGAACACGATACATTTCAAAATAAAAGAGCTAGACTTCCGAAGTTTTGCACGAATATGTCTTGTGTTTCCAGGCGGAAAAAGTTTCCCGTGTGGAACTTAAACAACCTCTAAAAAACACCGGACCAAGGTGAAAAAAGTTACACCTTGGAGAACTAAACCAACCTCAGAAAAGCCGCATTTTTTGCAGGGCTTTTTGTAGTTTTGTTAAGAAAATGCAACGTTCTTAGCCAGAAGAAGTTCAAAGTCTTAAATGTGGACCCAGCAAATAAAAAAGTTTTACCCGCCCTTTTTGTGGGCGTGGATATAAAAAATGTATTTTTCCAGCAGAAATTTTGCTGAACTGGCAGCAGCTTTTAGAAAGGAAACTCGAGTCAAGGAGCGCATCCAAACCTGCTGAATTCATGCATGATTCTCTAAGGCGATGTCACACTTTAGAGCGCTAGTTGGATACACCGAAAAAGCGCTCTTAAGATGCTCTGAATTCACATCTCTTTAGAGCGTTAAAAAAATCGCTATAAAGATGCAGTGAATTCATGTATCTTTTTAGAGCTGAATTAAGCAGAATAAAGATGAAGCACATTTGACTATTTCTGAAATACAAATAACGATATCTGAAATACAATTGACTATTTCTGAATAGAATTGGAAAATCTTAAATACAATTGACTAATTCTGAAAATCATTTGACTCCCTGCAAGCATTTGGAAGAAATATGGCCTAAGAGATCCAATTACATTTAAAAAATTTTCCAATTATATTTCGAAAATTTCAAATTATATTTCAGAAACTTTCATTTATATTTCAGATATTACAATTTATAACCAAAAATTTTTTATTGCGTTTCAATATAATTGGACATTTTTAAATATAATTGCAGATTCTAAAATATGATTGGACATTTGTATACCCTCCAACTACAGTATGGGGGTATACTCACTTTGTCATTCCGTGTGTAACGCATCGAAATATCGGTCGGGGACCCCATAATGTATATGGGGCTTTCCAAGCCAAATCACTCACTTTTAGACCCGACCCCTTTCGATTTATTTTATTTTTGGATATGTTTTAGTACTTATTAAATGCAAATTGGACACCAATTTTCAATAATTTTGACCAGTTAAAACTTTAGATATCTTAAAAAAAGTTGGACAACGTTTTGTTGGTATTTAAATGTAGTTTAAGAAAAAAAATACTAAAAAATTATTCGAAGTAATTATCACTTATTTTTTAACGTTTTAAAATTAAAATCGACTTTTTGAAAAAGTCCGAAACCTTCGATTTTTTTTTTTAAAAAGTCTAAAAGTTCTACTCTAAATTACGCAACTTTTAAGCCATAAATCGAGATGTGATCGCAATTCGTTCTATTTTTTTTTTAAATTTTGAAAATTGCCGCGTATATTTTTTGACTCTGATTTATTTTGTATTATCCTTAAAAAAAAAATTAAATTGGTAGATACTGACCATAACTTACCCTAGATATATTCATTTCGAGGTAAAAATACGTCTCACAAACATTAACAACGATCGGACATGGGTAAGGCGTTCCGCATGGGCCTTGAAGTTTAGAAAGCGGATTACTAGGAAAAATATTGATTTTTTTCTGTTTTCTAATTTTTTTTGGTATTTTAAGTTAAGTTTAAATTCAAGTGGTTACAGAATTATAATACGGAGTAAAATGCCTCTCTAATATGGTACCAAAAACTAAAATCGGTTGAAAATCAGCCAAGTTATTACAACTTCCCCAGGCATCTAACGTATGGCAGACCACTTGATTAAGCAATACAATCCCATTTTCGAAATTCATTGAAATTTCGTACTGTAATAACATTTTTTTATTCTTCAAGTTCGAATGCATTTAGATGACAAGTATTTTTCATATTGAGTTTTGCTAACATTTTTTAAATTAATGCTAAAAATGCCTGCATTTTCAACACCCTTTTTAAATCTCTATTTTAAAAAATTTTTTTTTTTTGTTTTAAAATTTGGAAAAACCAAAAAAATATTACACTGAAACATGAATAATGAAAAAATGTTCTTACAGTAGAAAATTTCAATATATTTAAGAAAAGGGACTCGTATTCATTAATCAAGTGGTATGACACGCGCTAGATGCCTGGGGAAGTTGTAATAACTTGGCTGATTTTCAACCAATTTAAGTTTTTAGTACCTTATTAGAATGGCATTTTACTCTACATCATAATTCTGTAATCACTTGAACTAAAACTTAACTTAAAATATCGAAAAAATTGAGAAAACAGAAAAAAATTCATATATTTCCTTGTAAATCGTTTTTAAAACTTCAAGAACCATGCTAAACACCTTACCCATTTCCGATCGTCCTAAATTTTTGTGAGACGTATTTTTACCTCGAAGTGAATATATCTACACTCAAAAAAAAAAGTTTGTAAATTTACAAGTAAAAGGTATTGTAATTCTATTTTACTAATATTTTTGTCTTTTTACAAAAATTGTTGTATATTTAATAAAACGAAAACTACAGTTTGCTTTGTAATTTTACTATTATATGTTGGTAAATTTATTTTACAAATTTTTTAGGTAAATTTACAAAAAAGTGAATTATTTTACAAATTAAAAAAATATTACAAGGTGTTTAGTTTTTTTACACAAGAAAACTGTAATTGTACAACATAATTTTACTTGATGTTATTTAGTCTTTTTACCAAAAAAATGTTTTATTACAAACATTTTTTTTTTTTAAGATCGTTTACAAGGTTTTCAGTTTAAAATGTATGTATTGAAAAGTACAAAATTCCAATATAATTTTACAAAACTTATTTTATTACTAGAATTAATGTTGTTTTACAAAAAACAAATTAATTATTCAACAATAGGACACGCAAAAATTTTCTAAGTTCAGATTTTTTTTTTGCGTTTTGGAGTAAAAAATTTAGTTAAAAATAATTTTTTATAAATAATTTTTACACCATTTTTTTGGTAATTTGCGTTAAGTAAAATACCACAATTTTTATGTGTTTCTACTATATAATTGTTCTATTTTTTTTTTTTTGTATTTTTACCATTTTTTTGGTGATTTTACCATATTTTTATGGTATTTTTTTTTTAAATTTGGTACCTAAAATGTCAATAGAAAGCTGCCAATTATAAAAAATCAAATTTTTCTTATTTTAACTGGTACTTAAACATCCAATCGACAATATCCAAATTTTTTTTTTTGCGATTTTTTAAAAATACTTGTGAAAATAATTAAAAATTCAAAAAAAAATTTATTTTTTGACTAATTTTTCCTGAAAATATAAGAAATTTCTTGTGTAGCCTCCTTCGCAATTCTCATATGTTCTACTTAAGAAAAACGAAATGTCGAAAAAAAAAAATAAAAAAGTGCAGTGTTATATAGGGTGATTTTTTTAGAGGTTCACAACTTTGAGTTGGTAATACTGCTTTATTTTACAACCGATTTAACAGCTGATGGTTGGTTTTTGTTAAGTATGGTTTGACATTTTATCATGCAAAAACTTACATAAGAGCAACGCTCGCACATAGTCGAAATTTACTATCAAAAAAATGATTCTGTTTATCAAACTTCAATTTTATTCAAATATCATGTTAATTAGCTACAAAGATCATTTGATTTAAGCCCATTGGACTATTTTCTTTGGGGATATGTAAAGTAACTTGTCTATTCCGATAAATTAGTGACAATTAAACACCTTCAAAATTCGGCTGCAAATTATGTGAAAATTGTGTGAAAATGGAGGTTCAGATTACTCCACGTATGAGCCATTCGAGGTGGCGAGATGTTCCCAAATCATTTTTAAACATTAATGTCATAAAATATTCTATCCAATAACGTTAGTTTCATTGATATTAAAAAAATTTTTCCTTACTTTATTTTAATTTAAAGTTCGGTAACAGTAAAAAAAAACACCCTATACATTAAAAAGTTTGTTAAAAGTGCTCAAGTGAAAAAAAATCTTTTCAGGTTGTTGAAGTGCTACTCCAGCTGCCGAAGAAGGAAAAATAAGATGCACCAATGGAAAAAACCTTTAAATTTACAAAACCAATATGTAAATAAACCAATTTTTTTGTAAATTTACAAAATAAATATGAAAATTCAAAAAACAAAATTGTATACTTACGAAAAAAGTTGTAATTTTACAAAAATGAAATAAAAATACAAAAACAATATTGTAAATTTACAAATTTTATGGTTAAACTACTGTTTTTACGGCAAAAAAATAAGGAAAAATGGTACATATACAATAAAAATTTTAAATTTACCACTTTTTATTGTAAATATACAAGTTTTTTGCATAAAAAACAGTAGTTTAACCAAATAATTTGTTAATCTACAATTTATTTTTTTCATTTTCTATTTTTCCTTGTAAAATAACAATCTTTTTCTGTAAGTTTACAATTTTGTTTTGTAAATTTACCAAATTTTTTGCAAATTTACAAAAAAAATGTTCACCTCGAAGATGATATTTTACAAAAAAAAATTGTAAATTTACATTTTCTTTTGTTAAATCAATTTACAAATTATCCCCGTAACTTTACGGGGATTCTTGCTAGTACATATTTTACAAAACCTGCCCCGTAAAATCACGGGGATTTTATGTCATTTTACAAACTTTTTTTTTTGAGTGTAGGGTAAGTAACGGTCATTATCTACCGATTTATTTTTTTGGATCACCATATAAAATAAATCAGAGCCAAAAAATAAAAGGTGCAATTTTAAAATTTTTTAAAAAAATAGAAGGAATTGTGATCACATCTCGAATTATGGCTCAAAAGTTGCGTAATTTAGAGTAGAATTTTTATAGCTTTTTACAAAAAAATCGAAGGTTTCGAACTTTTTTAAAAAGTCGATTATAATTTTTAAACGTCAAAAAATAAGTGATAATTACTTCGAATAATTTTTTCATATTTTTTTTCTAAAACTATATTTAAATACCAACAAAACGTTGTCCAACTTTTTTTTAAATATCTATATTTTTTAATGGTCAAAATTAATTAAAAATTTTAATTTTGTAATTTTTTTGAGAAAATCGCCATTTTGAAAAATTGATTACTAAACACCATCTTGAAATAAAAAGCTGAAAATTGGTGTCCAAGTTGCATTAATTAAATACTAAAACATATCCAAAAATAAAATAAATCGAAAGGGGTCGGGTCTAAAAGTGAGTGATTTGGCTTGGAATGCCCCATATATATTATTGATCAGTGATCGATTCTAAGACATTCTAGCGATGTCCGTCCGTCCGTCTGTCCGTCTGTAGTTAACACGATGCAGTCCAAAATAAAATAGCTACACTCAAAAAAAAAGTTTGTAAAATGACATATAATCCCCGTGATTTTACGGGGCAGGTTTTGTAAAATATGTACTAGCAAGAATCCCCGTAAAGTTACGGGGATAATTTGTAAATTGATTTAACAAAAGAAAATGTAAATTTACAATTTTTTTTTGTAAAATATCATCTTCGAGGTGAACATTTTTTTTGTAAATTTGCAAAAAATTTGGTAAATTTACAAAACAAAATTGTAAACTTACAGAAAAAGTTTATTATTTTACAAGGAAAAATAGAAAATGAAAAAAATAAATTGTAGATTAACAAATTATTTGGTTAAACTACTGTTTTTTTTTGCAAAAAACTTGTATTTTTACAATAAAAAGTGGTAAATTTACAATTTTTATTGTATATGTACCATTTTTCCTTATTTTTTTGCCGTAAAAACAGTAGTTTAACCATAAAATTTGTAAATTTACAATACTGTTTTTGTATTTTCTATTTCATTTTTGTAAAATTACAACTTTTTTCGTAAGTATACAATTTTGTTTTTTAAATTTTCATATTTGTTTTGTAAATTTACAAAAAAATTGGTTTATTTACATATTGGTTTTGTAAATTTAAAGGTTTTTTCCATTGGTGCATCTTATTTTTCCTTCTTCGGCAGCTGGAGTAGCACTTCAACAACCTGAAAAGATTTTTTTTCACTTGAGCACTTTTAACAAACTTTTTAATGTATAACACTGCACTTTTTTATTTTTTTTCGACATTTCGTTTTTCTTAAGTAGAACATATGAGAATTGCGAAGGAGGCTACACAAGAAATTTCTTAAATTTTCAGGAAAAATTAGTCAAAAAATAACAATTTTTTAATTTTTTAATTATTTTCACAAGTATTTTTAAAAATCGGAAAAAAAATTTTGGATATTGTAGATTGGATGTTTAAGTACCAGTTAAAATAAGAAAAATTTGATTTTTCATAATTGGCAGCTTTCTATTGACATTTTAGGTACCAAATTTAAAAAAAAATTACCAAAAAAATATGTTAAAATCACCAAAAAAATGGTAAAAATACAAAAAAAACTAGAACAATTATATAGTAGAAACGCATAAAAATTGTGGTATTTAACTTAACGCAAATTACCAAAAAAATGGTGTAAAAATTATTTATAAAAAATTATTTTTAACTAAATTTTTTACTCCAAAACGCAAAAAAAAATCTGAACTTAGAAAATTTTTGCGTGTCCTATTGTTGAATAATTAATTTTTCTTTTGTAAAACAACATTAATTCTAGTAATAAAATAAGTTTTGTAAAATTATATTGGAATTTTGTACTTTTCAATACATACATTTCAAACTGAAAACCTTGTAAACGATCTTAAAAAAAAAAATGTTTGTAATAAAACATTTTTTTGGTAAAAAGACTAAATAACATCAAGTAAAATTATGTTGTACAATTACAGTTTTCTTGTGTAAAAAAACTAAACACCTTGTAATATTTTTTTAATTTGTAAAATAATTCACTTTTTTGTAAATTTACCTAAAAAATTTGTAAAATAAATTTACCAACATATAATAGTAAAATTACAAAGCAAACTGTAGTTTTCGTTTTATTAAATATACAACAATTTTTGTAAAAAGACAAAAATATTAGTAAAATAGAATTACAAGACCTTTTACTTGTAAATTTACAAACTTTTTTTTTTGAGTGTAGACTAGGGTGGCTCGTTTTTGGACTTTTCTCTCTGATCAAATTCTAATACCCGCCAAAAGTGTCGGTCCCCTAAGGGTAACTCACGTGCAAAATATCACTCCGATCGGAGTTTATCTTCTGTCTCCACTTTGAGCCTCAAAATTGGGGTTTTTGGAAAAAAGGACTTTTAAAAAAAAAAAAAAAAAAAATTTAAGTTTTTTTATTAAAATAATGAAAAAAATTTTTTTGTATAATATTTGATCATAAATACTCAAATATGAAATA
The DNA here is from genome assembly GCA_963921195.1 of Pegoplata infirma. Classification (NCBI taxonomy): domain Eukaryota; kingdom Metazoa; phylum Arthropoda; class Insecta; order Diptera; family Anthomyiidae; genus Pegoplata; species Pegoplata infirma. The sequence goes on along the minus strand of OY992536.1, from coordinate 310,374,276 downwards.
TAAAGATTTTACGGTATCATTAACCCGTTCAAACTTGATACCAAAAAAAAGGCATGATTTTGGGGGCGTTCTCAAAACACCTTTTTTCAAAATTTGAAAATTTTATTAAAAAAAAATTCTAAATATACCATTTTTTCTTTCTGAATTCATTAAGAACACCTTGGAGAAGAAAAATGTGAAATATGGTGGATATCCGTCGAGCCACTTTTTGGGAATCGCGGGGGGAAGTTAGCGGATTTCAAGGAAATGTTGGTTTTATCAATAATTTGGATTAATAAAATCTTATAAATTTCATTTTTGGGCAAATTAACTGTTTTTTGGTGTCGTAGCATTCTATTAGATAACTTTAAGTCTGTCATGAAATCTTACCGATCTAGGACGTCTTTAACCCACATTGGCTGGGGGTCAAAAATGACCCCCAAAAGAAATTTGAAGTTTAGAGCTTAAATTTTGTGCTATAAACAAGTATAAAACGGCTTTTGTGTGTTTTACCTCAACTATTATATCATATTAATATATTATCTTTAAAAAAATCGTTAACCCTTCTTTGTAGGGGGTCAAAAATGACCCATTCAATAAAAAATATAAATTTTGTTGATATCAAAAAATTCAAGCACTATGCCGAAAAGTTTTTGCCGGGGTCATTTTTGACCCCTGGCCAATGTGGGTTAAAGATATCTTAAACAGGTGAAATTTCAGGGCTGATTTAAAGTTATCTAATAGACTGCCACAAATTAATTTTCTGTAAAAAATATATACTTTTTATTGAATGGGCCATTTGTGACCCCCTACCAAGAAGGGTTAACGATTTTTTTAAAGATAATATATTAATACGAAATAATAGTTAGGGTAGAAAACACAAAAGCCGTTTTATACTTGTTAATAGCACAAAATTTAAGCTCTAAACTTCAAATTTCCTGCTGGGGTCATTTTTGACCCCCCGCCAATGTGGGTTAAAGACGTCCTAGATCGGTAAGATTTTATGACAGACTTAAAGTTATCTAATTGAATGCCACGACACCAAAAAACAGTTAATTTGCCCAAAAATGAAATTTATAAGATTTTATTAATCCAAATTATTGATAAAACCAACATTTCCTTGAAATCCGCTAACTTCCCCCCGCGATTCCCAAAAAGTGGCTCGACGGATAACCGCCATATTTCACATTTTTCTTCTCCAAAGTGTTCTTAATGAATTCAGAAATAAAAAATGGTATATTTAAAATTTTTTTTTAATAAAATTTTCAAATTTTGAAAAAAGGTGTTTTGAGAACGCCCCCAAAATCATTCCATTTTTTTGGTAGCAAGTTTGAACGGGTTAATGATACCGTAAAATCTTTAAATTTCATATTTAAGTATTTATGATCAAATATTATACAAACAAATTTTTTTCATTATTTTAACAAAAAAACTTTTTTTTTTTTTTTAAAAAGTCCTTTTTTTCCAAAAACCCCAATTTTGAGGCTCAAAGTGGAGACAGAAGATAAACTCCGATCGGAGTGATATTTTGCATGTGAGTTACCCTTAGGCATGCGCGGGTACAAGGGGGGGGAAAAAGGGGAAATTTCCCCCCCCAGACCAAATTTCGAAAAGAAAAAAAAGGAAAAAAAAAGAAAAAAAGAAGAAAAAAAAGAAAAAAGAAAGAAAAGGGAAGAAAAGAAAAAGAAGAAAAAAGAAAGAAGGACATTTTCTAAAAAAAAATTTTGAAGTCCAAAAATTTTTCATAGAAAAAAATCTGAAAATTTTAAAAGGGAAAATTTTTTAAGAAAAAAGTGAATCAATCTGAAAATTTTCTGTGAAAAATATATGTCAATCTTATTATGAATTTTGGCATAAACAAATTACTTAGAATATGCTTTTTTTGTTTATAAAAATGTTACAGGATCTTAATTTGGTTTATATAAAAAGTGTTTGTCTTCTACATAGCAATAAAAAAAATATCTTAAAATCTTAAAAATGTTGATAGTCGAACTTACATTTGTAAAACTATTTTAATTTTTTTTTTCTAAAGAATAAACTTTTTCTGAAGAAAAAATTCTCAGAATCTGAGACATTTTTATGTGAAAAAGGTCTCAAAACTTATTTATAGGAAAAAGGTTGCAGAAGAATTTTTCTATGGGAAAAAAGTCTCAGAATTTCTGAATTTGAGATTTATTTTAAGGAAAAAGATCTCAGAATCTGAGTCTTTTTTAAGAAGAAAAAGGTCTCAGAGTCTAAGACTTTTTATTGTTGAAAAATAGTCTCAGAAGTTGAAACTAACTGAATTGGATTAAGTCGCAGAATCTGAGACTTTTTCAACGGAAAAAAGGTCTTAGAATCTAACTTTTTTTATAATAATAAGGTCTCAGAAGCTCAGAAAAATGTCTCAGAATCTTAGACTTTTTCTATAGGAAACAGGTCTCAGAATCTATGACCTTTCTATAGGTCTTAAAGTCTGAGACGTTTTGTATCGGAAAAACATTTCCGAATCTAGGACTTTTTCTGCAAGAAAAGTGTCTTAGAATCGGAAAAGATTTCAGAATCAGAAAAAGGTCTCAGAATCTGTCACTTCTTCTTTAGAGAAAAAGTGACAGAATTTGAAAGTTTTTCTATATAAGAAAAAGCTTTCAGAATCTGAGACTTTTTCTTTAGGAAAAATGTGTGAGATTCTGAACCTTATTCTTTAGGAATAAGATCTCAGAATTTGAAACTTTTTCTTTAGGAAAAAGGTCTTTGAATTTGAGACTTTTTCTATTGGAAAAAGGTCGAAGAATCTAAGATTTTTTCTTTAGAAAAAGGTCTCAGAATCTAAATTTTTTTCAGTACGAAACAAATCTAATAATCAGAGACCTCTCTATAGGAAAAATGTCTCAGTAATGCTTTAAAATATGAGACTTTTTCTATAGTAAAATGTCTCAGAATCTGAGACTTTTTCTGTGGAAAAAAATTTTTAGGCCGCTGTTCCAAAAAAAGTAATTCAGATAAAAAATGTGAAAATGAAAATTTTCGAATTTTTTTGATGTTCTAGATTTCAAATCCGAATTTCTTTTTCGTTTTGTTTCACACAAATAAAATTTGGTGACAGTAAAACGAATGCACATTTTTCCTTATAATTTTTTTAAATTTTAATTATTCGATTTCAACTTCGAATGAAAACGTGATTAACAAAGCACTAAACTTGATTTCACGTGATTCGGAAATTTTCATGTGAATTGAAAAGTTGTGAAAGACAGAACAGAGGCCTTAGAATCTGAAAATTTTTCTATGCGAAAAAAATCTCAGATTCTGAGACATTTTCCGTTAAGAAGAAGTCTTATTTATATTCTGAGACATGTTCCCTATAAAAAAAAATGTAGGAAGAATTTTTTCTATTAAATTCTCAGATTTAGACTCTTCTTATGTATACGAAAAATATACAATTTTCTTTTGAATTTCTTTTAAAAATCCGAAAATTTTTCTACACGAAAATAGTCTCAGATTCTGAGACATTTAAGTAGTCTTATATTATCCCTATAAAAAATAACTTTTTCACGAAAAATGTCTCAACATATGATGTTTTCTATGTAGGGAGAATTTCTTCTATTGAAAAATTCCCTTCTTATGTATACGAAAAATATACAATTTTCTTTTAAAACAAATAAAAAAAAAATGATCTAAACGAAATATGATCATGAAAAACAAACCTTATTCGGCAAAAACTAATAAATTTTATGATTTTATAGCTTTCCCATCACTTTTTTTTGTAAAAAAAACGTATCCCTTTTTTTACTCGTCAACAAAGGAGAATTTATGATTTTTTTCGAAGTAAAAAAATTTTCCCCCCCCAGACCCAAAAGCTGTACCCGCCACTGCCCTTAGGGGACCGACACTTTTGGCGGGTATTAGAATTTGATCAGAGAGAAAAGCCCAAAAACGAGCCACCCTAGTGTAGACCCCTCAAGTTTGGCATGAATATGTCTTATGGTCCTAGGCAGGTTAAGTTTGGAAATAGGCCAAATCGGACCAGGGGGAATAAAGTTCCCCCTTGAAGAATTTAACCAACCTCTTAAAAATGGCAATTTTTTAAACGTTTTTCTGTATTTTTCAAACATTTTTATATTCGCAGAAGTTCATAGTCCTGTGCTTGGACTAGGGTTGCCAGATACTAGAAGTAAAATAACTGGAAAATGGAAAATTTTCAGCTGGATTTTGTTAAAGTAACTGGACCCATACATAATTTTTTTTTAATATATTAAAAAAAAAAATCAACAGATTTTCATATGTGAGACACATATTTTTATTTTGGACTAAATGGCAGTCTTTATTTGCTACGGCAAAATGTGCCTATTTTAAGCATTTCTATTACTTTTTCGTCATCGGCCTGAGTAGTGTTAGAGTATATTTTTCTTTTTAAATAACCCCACAAAATTAAGTCCAAAGTGGTCAAAGCTGGAAATCTAGGAGGACAGTTAAAATTTCCGGGACGTGAGAAGTCAAAAAAGAGCTCCAACAACTGACCATCATTTGCAGATTTGACTCATCCAGACATATTTTTGTGAGGTTATTTTAAAAGCAAAATGTACGCCAAGAATCCTTAAATCATCCACGAGCTCATTGAAAACATTCGTGCCGAAATCAACTCTAGACTGCCCGAAATGCTCGAAAAGTTGTAAAAAAATTAATGAAAATGCAGCAAAAAGAGCACACTTTCCGTATACAAAAGAGGCATTTATGTTATATTTATAATTAATAGAGGTATTCAGAGTCTTGCTTGCCAGCCCTGGCATTGGTGGTAAAAGAGCACTTTTTAAAATTACTTTTCAAAATACATGTATTTTTTGAAAGAAGTACTTTTTTGCTACATTGCCAGGGCGAAAAGAAAAATTTACCACATCCACTTTTTCAATTTATCTAAAATTGAAGAACGGCTGGATCGATTTCGTTATTTTTTTTAATATTCGCCATAGTCAAACTTATGTTTTTACGCCCACTTTTTTCGATATTTTAAGAATCGAATAACGGCTGGAGCGATTTGGCTATTTTTTTTCAAACGTAAAGAAAAATTAACCACGCCCACTTTTTCGATTTAGCTTTAATCGCAGAATGGCTGGACCCATTTGGTTATTTATTTTTTTAATATTTGTTAACAAAGGTTTTTATAGAAAATCGCAGAACGGCTTGACTGATTTGGCTAACTTTTTTTTTTAAAAAGTTTGTCATAGTTCAACTAAGTTTTTACGGAAAGGAAAACGTTCCACGCCCCCCTTTTTTTGATAAATCTAAAATTACTTTAGAACGTCTGGACCGATTTTGCTAACAAATTTTTTAAATGTTCGTAATAGTCCACCGCCAAATTTGGACAGTACAACGTCTGTCGGGTACGCTAGCGTTAGATAAAATTTTCGAATTCCTAGATCAATGTTCGAATGAAATCTACGAGTTTCAATTGATTCTCATTACGAACAAATTATTTAAAATGCATTTCTCATTTGGTCAGTCGCATTAACCCAACAAACACCAATAGTTTTTTGGGCAATTAATGTTTCAAAAAGTGTCTTGAAATTTGAAAACACCTTAATTTAAAATTTAATTTGTATTGTGTTTGAAAAAGTATTAAAAATAAGATTAATTTTAACTAGCAAAAATTTACATTATCTTTTTGGCGCCCAACATGGGGCCCAATCGAAGGTATTATTTCTAGGGCCTCTATTCAAAACTCTATTCAAAACTTTTCAATTCACAGGAAATTTTCCGAATCACATGAAATCAAATTCGGTGTTCTGTTGTTCACATTTTCATTTTAAGTTTAAATCGAATATCAAAAGTTAAAAAAATTTAACAAAAACAAGTGAGAGTGTTAAATTCGGCTGTGCCGAATCTATTATACCCTCCAACATGTAAAAAAATTAAAAAAAATATTGACAGGGGCGTTGTTTTAAAGGGGGGAGGGGGGAATGAAGGGGGAGGGGTCGGTGAGTTGGGTTGACTCCTTGGCCCTCACGGTATATGTTTACAAGTTCATTTTTGTCTACGGACGGACGGACGGACATCGCTAGAATGTCTTAGAATCGATCACTGATCAATAATATATATACTTTATGGGGTCCCCGACCGATATTTCGATGCGTTACACACGGAATGACAAAGTGAGTATACCCCCATACTGTAGTTGGAGGGTATAAAAACTACTATAAAACAAAACGAAAAAAATTTCGAAACTAAAATCTTAAATACTAAAAACATTCAGAAATTTTAATTTTCACATTTTTTATGTGAATTACTTTTTTCGAATAGCGGCCTAAGTCTGTCTCTAAGGCTGGATTACTCAATGCTCCGTTATAAAATAAATCTCAGTTAAATTTAACTTTTTCATACAAATTTTGACATAAGGCTCCATTAAATCGGCGGTTAGCAGCTAACTTTTCATTGAGTAATCCGCCCTAAGAATAATTACTATATATTTGGCGCCCAACATGGGGCGAAGGTCTTGTTTCTCTCTGTCTCTAAAAAAAATAAATATATTTTTTAAAATTCTTTTTTAAAACAACATTTGAATGAATTAATGAACACTTGATAAGAATTTAAAAATATTTTGTAAAGTAAATAATTGAAGTTTTTGAGATGGGACTTGTGAATTAATTTATTATTTTCTTTACAAATAATTTAAAAACAATTATACTTACGGTGACCAACCCAAGTCCAACGGATTTATATACAAAATACCAGCTCTGGAAACTGTTGCCGGTGTAGCCGCTTTTAAATGACCCACTTCAAATATCAAACGCATTTCTTTCTTTAATGAAATTCTTTCATTATTAGCCAAAGTTAAGATTTTATTATCATCCATAAGAGTATTTAAACTTTCAATCCACATTGGATCAATATCACCATCCAAAACAATCCACTTAGGATTTATATTCACGGAATTAGCTTGTTCTCTCATAATAGAAGAAAATAAACCATCTTTCCATTCTCTGGTAGTAGGATTAACAATACCGAACAGTTCATCATTGGTTAAGGCCTTCGGGTTTAAAATATTACAAACGGGCTTCAGTTTTTGTATACGATAAGTCTCCCTTAAAGTTTGCCAAATTTTTGTTTTACCAGTACCCGCATTGCCTACTATAAAAACAGAATGTCTTACATCTAATAGTTCCTGCAGCTGCACAACTTTCATTAGAAATCCTTCCTCCGGTTGTAGTTTAATATCATTTACCGCCTTACGTATAGTCTTTTCAAAATCAAACACCCTCTTGCGCGGCACATCTAAGGCAGGAAATAAATCTCCTATTAAACCCATAAATATGGATATATCTTCTGTGACTATCTTAGGTATATTAAAATCTCTTAAAGCTCTCATTAGCACTTGATCTTCTGGTCGGCTATGATCATCTCTTTTTAAAGTACCAGCTACTACTAATACAGATTTAATAGCCCTTAAACCCCAGTCATAATGATCTTGTTTTGACAGTAATTCTTTGCACAAAGTATAGAGAGTGATGAATTTTCGTGCCAATAGACGAGCATCTTGAAAACCCTCAGCCATTAACATAATTTCACATATTAAAGCAAAATCTGGTACAATCATGGCACAAGGACGAAATAGACTTTTAAGATTTTCCGGCAATTCTGTGCGTCCAGCATAGCCAGGATTCATGGTAATAAAAATACCAATTGATGATATCAAAGGAATATTTTCACCCATAAACATAAATGAGGTTTTATGTAACTGCAAAAGATTGGAAAAATCAAAAGAAATCAATACGAACACATACACTAAAAAAAAAAACTTGTAAAATTACAAGAAAAACTTGTAACTTTTTTGCTACCTCCTATTTGACAAAAATTCCTAGTAATTTTACAAGCTTTTTACCAATAATTTTGTAATTTTACAAGGTTTTTATCAATAAAATTGTAAATTTACAAATTTTTTGACAGGATAAAATTTTCAATGAGGTTTCGTAATTTTACTAGATTTTTTGCTACCACCTATTTTACGAGAATTCCTAGTAAGTTTATAAGCTTTTTACCAATAATTTTGTAATTTTACAAGCTTTTTACCAATAAAATTGTAAATTATCAGTTTTTTTTGGCGCCATTAAAATTACATGGAATTCTCGTGAATTTACTAGATTTTTTTTGCAAAATTATCTTGGAAATTTGTAAAATTACAAAAAAAAATTGTAAAATTACAAAAAAAAAAATATAAATTTTGATCCAAATTTGTTTGTTACAAATTTTTTAAAATTTTATTTTGCTGAAAATTTTTTCAAATTTTAAGACATTTTTCCAAAAAAAAACGAGCTTTTCTTAAGATAACATGACCCAGCAAAAACATGGTAATGAGTTGTGAAAAGTAATCATTACCAAGTACATTATTTATAATGAGTACCCATTACCATTAACATTATTTTAAGCCCAAAAGTAACTACTTCTCAGTAATATGTTATAAAAGCACCTCTAAGTAATAATATCTTCTTGCACTTGCAGTTTTTAACCTTTACAATTCAATTAACTTAAAAAGTACTTAAAATCTTAATAAAAATTACGCAATTTTTAAGTTTTAGTAAAAACAAGTTAAATTTTAAAAGTTTTAATTAACTGATTATTTTACTTCTTATTGGTAATGGGTTTTTACTCCTTATTTGTAATCCGAGGCAGTAACTACTTATTTATCTCCATACTCTTCACTAGTTATTTTTGTCTCACGCCCTTGTTAAAATAATTAGTGTTTCATTCAATAAGTAACTACTGATTACCATTTGTTTCGGATTACAAAACCCATTACTAGTAATGCCAATTTTTGCTGGGGATATACATTTATTACCGACAGTTTTCTAAAGAAAATAAGTTATCGATAACAATTTTTTTTTATAGAAAACTAGTTATCGATAACAGAGTTTTTGTAGCAAAATATAAAATAGTTATTGATTACAAAGTATTCAAGTGAAAATTGGTAATTGATGACTAGTTTTCAATAAAACCTTCGTTATCAATAATTCCAAACATTATTAGAGCAACTTGCACAAACTGATACTTTTTCGAAATTAAATTGATATTTTCGATTTTTAATTTTCGAATTTTAATTGATGTCGAAATTTAATCTTCCTTTTTGAATTTTAAATAATTTTTTAGAAATGTCAATTGATATTTTTCGAACAGAAAATTTGATATCGATAACAAAAAACGTTTTTTTAAAAAAATTGTTATCGATAACAAAACAATTTTCTATGGAAAATTTGTTATCGATAAAAGCAAAGTTTTCTATAGAAAATTTGTTATCGAGAACAAACACAGTTTTTTTTATAAAAAAATTTGTTATCGATAAGAAATAAAGTTTTTTATACAAATTTTGTTATCGATAACAAAAAAATTTTTTATGGAAAATTTGTTATCGATTAAAACAAAGTTTTCTATAAAAAATTTGTTATCGATAACAAACACAGTTTTTTTTTATAAAAAAATTGTTATCGATAAAAAACAAAATTTTTTATTCAAATTTTGTTATCGATAACCGACAAAGAATTCTAAAAAAAATTTTTCTCGATAACAGGCAAAGTTTTCTGTAGAAAATTTGTTATCGATAACAAACAAAGTTTCTATAGAAATTTTATTATCGATAACAAATTAAGTTTTAAATATAATATTTGTTATCGATAACAAAGTTTTTTTTATAGAAATTTTGTTATCGATAACAAAAAAAGTTTTCTATGGAAAATTTTTTATCGATAACAAAAAACTTTTCTGTGAACAATTTATTATCAATAACAAAGTTTATTATTGGAAATTTTATTATCGATAACAACCAAGGTTTTTTTATAGAAAATTTGTTATCGATAACAAACAAGGTTTTTTATAGAAAATTTGTTATCGATTACAAACAAAGTTTTCTATAGAAAATGATTTGTCGTTAACAAAAAAAAAAATCTTTGGACAATTTGTTATTGATAACAAACTAAGCTTTTAATAGAACATTTGTTATCGATAACAAATAAAATTTTTTGTAGAAAATTTGTTATCGATAACAAAAAAAAAATTGTATTGAAAATTTTTTTATCGATAACAAAAAAATGTTCTATGGACAATTTATTATCGATAACAAACTAAGTTTTTAATAGAAAATTTGTTATCGATAGCAAACAAGGTTTTTTACAGAAAATTTGTTATCGATAACAAACAAAGTTTTCTAAAGAAAATGTTTTATCGTTAACAAAAAAAGTTTTCTATGAAACATTTGTTTTCGATAACAAAAAAGTTTTCAATACAAAATTTGTTATCGTAACAAACAAGGGTTTCTATAGAGAATTTGGTATCGATAACAAACCAAGTTTTCTATGGAAAATTTGTTATCGATAACAAAAAAAGTTTTCTAAGGACAATTTATTATCGATAACAAACTAAGTATTTTATAGAAAAAATTTTTCAAATTAAGTTTTCTAAGGAAAATTTGTTATTGATAACAAACAAAGTTTTCTATAAAAAATTTGATATCGATAACAAAGTTTTTTTAAAAAATTTTTTATCATAACAATGTTTTCTTTTAAAAATATTTTATGGATAACAAAAAAAGTTTTCTGTAGAAAAAATTGTTATCGATAACAAACAAAGTTTTATGTAGAAAATTTGTTATAGATAACAAACCAAGTTTTATATAGAAAACTTTATGTGTTATCGACAACAAGGTCTTCTATAAAAGATTTGTTATCGATAACACACAAAGTTTGTTGATTACAAAAAGTTTTTCTATAAAAAATTGTTATAAATAACAAAGTTAGAATATTTGTTATCGATAACAAACAATATTTTCTTTAAAAAATTTGTTATCGATAACAAATTTTCGATGGAACATTTGTTATCGATAAGACACAAAGTTTTTTTTATACAAAATTTGTTATCGATAACCCACAAAGTTTTCTAATTTTTTTTTTATCGATAACAGGCAAAGTTTTCTATAGAAAATTTGTTATCGATAACAAACAAAGTTTTCTATCGAACATAAGGTATCGATAACAAACCAATTTATCTATAGAAAATTTGTTATCGATAACAAAAAAAGTTTTCTATCGAACATAAGGTATCGATAACAAACCAAGTTATCTATAGAAAATTTGTTATCGATAACGAAAAAAGTTTGCTATGGACAATTTGTTATCGATAACAAACCAAGTTATCTATAGAAAATTTGTTATCGATAACAATCAAGGTTTTCTATAGAAAATAAGTTATCCATAACAAACAAATTTATCGATAACAAACAAAGTATTCTAACAATTAAAGTTTTCATTAGAAAATTTTTTATCGAAAAAAAATTTTTATATAAAAATTCTTTTATCGGTAACAAAGTTTTCTTTAGAAAATTTGCTATAGATACAAAGTTTTCTATAGAAAATTTGTTATCATTAACAAAGTTTTCTATAGAAAATTTGTTTGTTATCGATAACAAAGTTTTCTATAGAAAATTTGTTTGTTATCGAAAACAAATTTTCTATAGAAATTTTTTTTTGTTATCGATTACAAAAATTTTCTATAGAAAACTTATGTTATGATGTCAAAGGAAGTTTTCTATAAAAAATTTGTTATCGATAACAAAGAAAGTTAGAAAATTTGCCATCGATAACAAATTTTCTATAGACTTTCTATAGACTTTGTTTGTTATCGATAACCACTTTTTTATAGAAAACTTTTATTGATACAAAACAAAGTTTTCTATAGAAAATGTTTGTTATCGATAACAAAATTTCTATAGAATATTTTGTTATCGATAATAAATTTTTTATAGAAAACTTCTTTTGATATCATAACAAACTTTTCTATGGAAAATGTTTGTTATCGATAAAAAATTTTTTATAGAAAAGTTTTTTGTTGTCGATAGCAAATATACTATAGAAAACTTTGTTTGTTTTCGATAACAAATTTTTTATAGAAAAGTTTGCTATCGATAACAAATTTTCTGTAGGTAACTTTGATTGTTATCGATAATAAATTTTCCAAAAATATTTTTTTTTGTTACCGATAACAATTTTCTAGAGAAGACTTTCGATAACAAAAATTCTATAAAATATTTTGGGATCAATAACTTATATTAATTCTATTATGCGTTTTAAAATCAAATGAAAAAAGGAATCAATTAAACTTCGAAAAAAATCCAAAAATTTTTGATTTGAAATTAAGAAAGCATCAGTTAAAATTCGAGAAAGATTAAATCAAAATTCGTAAAAGATCAACAGAAATTTGTTAAAAAATCGTTTTAAATGAGAAAAGGATCAATCAATTCGAGAATGATCAAAAGTAATTTGTAAAAGATTAACTTAAATTCAAATAAGATGAATCGAAATTAAAAAAAAAACAATTGGAATTCATTAAAAATTATAAGATTTTATTTGTTATCGATAACATTTTTTTTTTATAGAAATCTTATTTGTTATCTGAAATTAGAAAAGTTATCGATAACAAACAAATTTGTATGGAAAACTTTGTTTTCATAACAAACAAATTTTCTATTGCATACTTCGTTATCGATAACAAAGTTTTTTGTAGAAAATTTGTTTGTTATCGATAAAAAAAAGTTTTTTGTCGAAAATTTGTTTGTTATCGTTAACAAAGTTTTCTATAGAAAATTTGTTTACTATCGATAACAAAGTTTTCTATATAAAATTTGTCTGTCATCGATAACAAAGTTTTCTATAGAAAATTTGTTTGTTATTGATAACACAGTTTTCTATATAAAATTTGTTTGTTATCGATAACAAAGTTTTCTATAGCAATTTTGTTCGTATAGATAACAAAGTTTTCTATAGAACATTTTTTGTTATCGATAAAAATTTTTTGGTCGAAAATTTGTTTGTTATCGATAACAAAGTATTCTATAGAAAATTTGTTTTTTTTATCGAAAACAAAGTTTTCTATAGAAAATTTTTTGTTATCGATAACAAAGTTTTCTATAGAACATTTTTTTGTTATCGATAACAAAGTTTTCTATAGAAATTTTTTTTGTTATCGATAACAAAGTTTTCTATAGAAATTTTTGTTGTTATCGATAACAAAGTTTTCTATAGAAATTTTTTTTGTTATCGATAACAAAGTTTTTTCTCTATTTGAATACTTTGTTATCGATAACAACATTTTCTATAGAAAATTTTTTTGTTATCGATAACAAAGTTTTTTATCGAAAATTAGTTTGTTATCGACAACAAAGTTTTCTATAGAAAATTTTTTTTGATGACAAAGTTTTCTATAGAAAATTTTTTTGCTATCGATAACAAAGATTTCTGACAGTCGGGATTTCCAATCGATTTGTCTTTATATATTGTTGCTAAATATTTTTTGAGTGTATTTGTTACTATCAACACCACAATCACGACTGTCATCGCCAACATCACCATCATCGGCATTCATCCGCACAAAACCTTAATCAATTCTGAGCTTTTTTAAATATTTTCTAGAACTCCCTGTCTCTCCTCTTGTGCAAAATCGCTCTATTTTAATTAACAGTTTTAAACCATGCTGTTGCTGTTGTTGTTGTGAAAACATTACTTACCTTTATTGCCTCCTGTATAGTCTTAACTTGCACCGCAACCACAGACAGTACCTCAACTGAGATGCGATTGAATTCATCAAAGCAACCCCATGCACCTGTCTGTGCAAGACCTTTGTAAATATTGCCACAGGATTTATAGTCCATTTGCTCAGAACAATTGAACACATAAACCATTACGCCGAGTGCACGTCCTAGATCTTTTGTGGTTTCGGTTTTGCCAGTACCAGCTGGCCCAGCCGGTGCACCACCCATAACAAGATGCAATGACTTGACGTTTTTTTTTTTATTGTTCCCCATTTTTAGTTTTCCATAACCATTGTTGTGTGTGTGTGTGAATGCGTGTGTTTTTGTAAAGGCGCGTGATTTGCAATGACGTTATTTAAAAAAAAAGAAGGGAGGGAGAAAAAAATATTGGAGGCAAACAGAAAAAATATGATTTTTGTATAAAATTACTGTAATGGAAAATACACCGTTCTTCCGTGGCATGTTGTTTTAAGTGAAAAGTATGTGCATACAAACAAAAAAAAAATAACAATTACACCATAGCCAAGTTGATATGCAAAATATTTAAAAATTTCTTAGGAGAATTACGAACAATAGAGAAAAACTAGACTGAAATCAACAAAAACTGTTTGATCGCAGGACAGTAAAAAAAACTAAAATTAAAAGCAAATGGCGCCCAAGCAGGGACCAAATTGAAAATAGAAAATCTGTAAACACAGGTAAGAGAAATAACTGTGTAGTGGTTTTAGCTTTGTTACCCAGTTGGAAAATGTGTCACTGAGGAAATTTCCGCAGTGATTCCTTGAGGAAATGTCTTTAGGTTCTGACAAATCATAGGTATTCCGTGATGACATGTCCTAATATTGTCAGCACTGAATGTTTGCTTTAAGAGTGTGGACAATTCCTCTAAGACGTCTAAAAGGAAATGTCTTCAGAATAGAAGTATATTAAATTAGAATTTTAAATCTGGGCAACTCTTCAATTTCCAAGAAAATTATGGCAATATTATCGATTTATTTAAATTAAAATCAAAATAAAATTTAAATTTAAATTAAAATCAAAATAGAATAAAAGTAATAAATGGACAAACGATTTTCAAAACAAGTAGAAAAATTAAATTCGACTTGGTCGAATCTATGAATACCCTCCACAATGTTATCTGATAGTAATTTTCTAAAAAAAATTTCAAAAATTGCATTACAAATTTTTTATTAGAAATATATATATTATTTTGAGTCAAACTTTCTTTTAATCAATCAAATTTTTTTGAGTGTAAAATTTTTTTGACTGTCAACATTTTTTGAGTCTGCCATTTCATTAAACAAAAAAAAATAATAATGTGTACATTTTTTTTTGAGTGTAACATTTTTTTTTTGAGTGTAAATACTTTTTTAGTGTACAATTTCTTTGAGTAACAAATTACTTAGTAAAATATTTTTGTTGTTTTATACCTATAATGTAATACAAAAAAAAAACTATTTCACATATTTTCTTCTTTTTATATTACCATCTTCTTCTATAAAAACCAAAAACAAATTAACATTCAATCATACACATACTTTATTTGATTTTTTCCCGTTACATACAGTAACACTCACAATAACAAAACAATAACAAATATTTACTTGTCTAACAACTAAACTGCACCCCACGACAAGAAAACAAACAACAACAAGTTTTACAAAACTGGTATTTCACCATGCTTATAAAACTTGTTTAAAGAGTTTTCAACAGTTTAATGGTAGGAACAGAACAAGCCCGGCACGACTTTTTCCATACGATTTGACAGTTAAAAACCGTGACCGGCACGACAAAAAATTAAAACTTATTTTATTTTATCTCCGGGTTCTCTCAATCTCCCTCCCTCTCACACTCCAGGGTTGCCGTATTTTCTCAACAATTTTTTATTTTTTCATTCACAATGGTGTAACAAACGTACAGTAGTGCCAACTTAATCACATTGACTATGTGATAAGCGATTTTTTTCCGTAAAATTACTCTAATTTTATTAAAAGTTAGCACCACTGAACAAACAAATGACATTTTTTGCCGTCGCCGTCCACCGTCATTGTTTTGGGCCTATATTCTCCGGCAACGGCGACCGTCCCCCGTGCCGTGCTTGTTCTGTTTCTACCTTAAGGTGAAACAAATCTGAAATTCACTGCTTTGCTTATAACTTTTGAACCACTGAACCGATTTTGCTGAAATTCAAAACCAAACAGTAGCATGTCCCGAAATCAGGAAATTTTGGAATTTCTTTAGGGCATACCCCTAAAACGATGCCTATTGAAGAGTTGATTACAGGAAAAATAATTAAAAAAAATTTGGATGTCATCTTCAGGGCGCAACCAGCGCTTAAAGTTTGCATCCGTGGTGCATTTGGTCAAAAAAAAATATTTTTTGTTATTTTTAAAATTGGTGCCAAAAGTTTCGTTAGATAGAGTACATTCAGGAAAAAATATTTATAAAGTTTTCATGGAGCAATTTTGGTCCAGCGCAACGTTTTGAAACTTCGGAGATGCATATTTTTTTTTTTTTTGTTTTAAGTTTTTGTAAAAAACTGCTTTTTATACAAAGGCTTGAACATAAACTCCGTTTTATACAAAATAGTAAAAGAACTCTTACAAACTCCGGTTTTTACAAAAACTTAAAAAAATATATAATAAATTACCCCTTTTCAAAATTTCAAAACGTTGTGCTGGACCAAAATTGCTCCATGAAAACTTTACAAATATTTTTTTCAGAATGTACTCTACCTAACGAAACTTTTGGCACCAATTTCAAAAATAAAAAAAATAATTTTTTTTTTACCAAATGCACTACGGATGCAGACTTTAAGCGCTGGTTGCGCCCTGAAGATGACCTCCGAATTTTTTTTAATTTTTTTTCCCGTAATCAGCTCTTTACTAAGCATCATTCTAGGGGTATGCCCTAAAAATTTTCATTTTCGGGACACGCTACCAAACAGCCTCGAGAAACGACAAATATATATGCTAAGCTTCAGCCCCCTCAGAATTGTCATTCGAAAGTTATAGTGGTTTTAATCTTGTAAATTCGAAAAATACCCGTGCCGAAATTTACTATTTTGCTCATAACTTTTGAACCACTGGACCGATTTCGCTGGATTGCAATACCAACCTGACCCGGTAAATGGAGAACATATATGTCAAACTTCAGGAGCCTCCGTAAAGTCTTTCAAAAGTTAGCGTGTTTTCAACGGACAGACAGACAGACGGACGGACGGACGGACGGACGGACGGACGGACGGACGGACGGACATCGCTATATCGACTTAAAATCGATCAAGGATCATGAATATATATACTTTATGGGGTCCTAGACCAATATTTCGATGTGTTACAAACGGAATGACAAACTTATATATACCCTCTATCACTAGAGTGGAGGGTATAATAAAGTTTGGAACAAGTAGTTAGGTGTGGGACTAATATACTGGAGGTTCCAGGTTCAAATCCAGTTGGGACTAAAAACGGCGAAAAGTTTTTTCTAAATATGAGAAAGATAATTTATAAAGGAAAATGGATAAAAGTAAAAACTAAAGGAAATACGAAAATTTTTGTATTTTCGCATGACCTACGTTAGACATATCCCCAAAGAAGTCTTAGGTGACATGTCCCCAGAAGGTCAGCCCTGACCACTGCTGACTTTGAGTGAGGACATTTTGAAAATTTGTATGAAACTGTCCTCAACCCAGTACATAGAAATGTCTTGTTGATGTCAGCAGTGACTCTGACATGTCACCGCTCCGTCACTGAGGATGGCTCGAGGACGTTGCCAACTGGGTATTTTAAATCGGGGTCCATCGGGTTCATCTGCTATGAGTTACCAAAAATGCCTAAAACGGCGATTTTTTTGAATGTTGACCTCAATTTTCTCAAAAAGCTGATGTGATGGAAAAGTTTGGAGACTCGATTTTTTATCAGCAGAGCAATTATAATCAAGTGTATAAACTCACGTCTCAGTCGCATTTTTGATGTTTAGTAGGGTAATTGTCATTCAGGTCCGTCACAAAAACTGTATAGAGTGAATAATCCATTTAGGCCGGAATCATATTCGTTCCGGTAAAAAACTAAAAAAAAAATCAAATCGAGTGAAAAAAATTTCAAGAAAAAAAATGTTTTTCTGTGTCGTTTTCTGTTTCATTCCATTTCGTTCCTCGTTCTATTTTATTTCGTTGCGTGTTCCATTTCGGTGACAGGACATAATATCCCCATGGACATTACCCCCATAACGGAAATGGGGATTTTGACCGAATTCATTACGGTCATTATCCCCATAATAGTTGTGGGGACTATGACCGTTTCTAAAACGGTCACAATCCCGATGGGGATTATGTCCGTTCCTTGTTGGGATTACGACCGAACTTTTTTCGGTCATAACCCCCATTCACATTATGGGGAGTAAGTCCAAAGCAATTTTGGTCATAATCCCCGTTTTCTGCAGAGAGGGTGGGTTTAATGCATGGAGTTTGTAATCCCTAAGCCCGGCCGAAGGCCGGCTACGCAGAAAAACTTTTCAGTAAAAAAAAAAATCTTTTAATTTTGGGGATTATGACCAACTAGTATAGAAGACATAATCCCCATAATGGGGATTATGGCCATTTGTTACGCGGTCATTATCCCCATAAATCTGGGAATTATATCCGTTTTTTATTGGGATTATGTCCCAATAATTTTCGGTCATAGTCCCCACTACCATTATGGGGATTATGACCAAAATGAATTAGGTCATAATCCCCATAACAGAAATGGGGATTATGTCCGTGGGGATTATGTCATGTCACCTTCCATTTCTTTTCGTTTCACGTAGTTTTAATTTTTTTGTACATAACATTAGTTAAAGTAATAAAAAAAATTCTAGATTTTTTATCTCAATTGATTTAAAAAGTACCACTTTACCATACATTTACCACATGGCACATCTGAAATGTGCAATGTGTCCTAGTATGACACATGTCACATCTGAAATGTGCCGTATGCAATACAAGGGCACATGTCGTATGTGCCTTTATGGGCTCATGGCACATTTTAGATGTTTTTTTCAATAATTGTTTTAAGAAATAAAATAATTTTTTTAAGAAAAAATAGTACTTTTTTAGAAAAAATAGTAAGTTTTTAGAAAAAAATTCCTTTTCTTTTTTAAAAAAATGTACTATTTTTTTAAGAAAAAATTGTTCGTTTTAGAAAAAATAATAATTTCTTTAAAAAATAGTACTTTTTAAGAAAAATAGTACGTTTTTAGAAAAATAGTACTTTTTTTTTTAAAAAATAGTACTATTTTTTTAAGAAAAAATTATACTTTTTTAGAAAAAATAATATATTCTTAAAAAAAAATTATTTTTTAGAAAAAATAGAACTTTTTTAGGAAAAATAGAAAAAAAATACTTTTTTTAAAAAAAAAAAATAATTTTTTTTAGAAAAATAAGCACTTTTGTTTGCTAAAATAGTACTTTTTTAGTACTATACATACCAATTGTAAAAAAAAACGTACTTTCTCAGGAAAAAAGTACTTAATTAGAAAAAATTTAATTTTTTCATAAAAAGTACTTTTTATGAAAATAGTACTTTTTTATAGTACTTTTTTTAGAAAAATAATTACTTTTTTTTAGATAAAAAGTACTTTTTAGAAAAAACAAGTGAGAGTGTTAAATACGGCTGTGCTGAATCTTTTTATACCCTCCAACATGTAAAAAAATTATAAAAAAAAAAAATTTGACACGGGCGTTTTTTAAGGGGGGGCAAGGTTGGGGAGGGGTCGGTGAGCTGGGGGGACTCCTTGGCCCTCGCGGTATATGCTTTCAAGTTAAGTTTTGTCTGCTTTGTGCACTAAAGTTTTATTGTTTTGTAATTATTTAAACTATTTTTATCCACGCCCTTAAAAGAGGGGCGAGCAAAAAAAAAACAAAATTTTTTAATCCGCTGGGTCCAAGCGCAGGACTATGAACTTCTGCGAACATAAAAATGTTTCATTTGTTTCACAAAAATACAAAAAAACGTCTAAAAAATTTTCTTCAAGGGGGAACTTTTTCCCCTTGGTCCGATTTAGCCCATTTCTGAACTTAACCTGCCTAGGACCATAAGACATACATATGCCAAACTTGAGGGGTCTAGCTCTTTTATTTTGGACTGCATCGTGTTAACTACAGACGGACGGACGGACATAGCTAGAATGTCTTAGAATCGATCACTGATCAATAATATATATACTTTATGGGGCCCTCGACCGATATTTCGATGCGTAACACACGGTATGACAAAGTGAGTATACCCCCATACTGTAGTTGTAGGGTATAAAAATTACTTTTTAGACAAAATACTATTTTTCCTAAAAATAGTACTTTTTAGAAAAAATAGAAAGAAAGTACTAATTTTTCTAAAAAAAGTACTACTTTCTAAGAAAGTACTATTTTTCTTAAAAAGCTAAATTTTTTCTAAAAAAGTACTATTTTTTCTAAAAAGTACTATTATTTCTAAAAAAGTACTACTTTTTCTAAGAAAGTAGCAAATTTTTTTCTAAAAAAGTACTATTTTTTCTAAAAAAGTACTATTTTTTCTAAAAAAGTACTATTTTTTCTAAAAAAGTACTATTTTTTCTAAAAAAGTACTATTTTTTCTTAAAAATAATTTTATTTCTTAAAACAATTATTGAAAAAAGAACATCTGATATGTGCCACGAGCCCATAACTGGCACACGGCACATTTTAGATGTGACATGTGTCATACTAGGGCACATTGCACATTTTAGATGTGCCATGCGCCGGTAGCATGGCAAATAACACATATAAAATTTGCCATGTGCCATACTAGTGCACACAAAAAATTTTTTTCGTCATTTTTTTAACCATGTTTTGAACCCGTAAATCCCCGATATAGCCGATAAGCCGAGACACCCTAACCTTAGAATTACCTCTTTTATATATAAATATTTTTAGTTTCAGGCAAATATGTTCCTAAGGATTTGAGTACTTGTTAGTCCTCATATGAAATCAAATTGAGTTAAATCAGTTGGTAACACAAATTAGCAAATTCCACTCATGTTGGGCTTGTGTTCGTTTTCTACACTTTGTTACGATTTAACGGAAGATAATCCAATCGGTCCCTGTTTGTACTTGGGACCCTTTTTTCGGAAATCACTTATGTAGGGTATCATATTGTTGGTCTTGACTGACTTTAATTTTCAACTTTTTTTGTTTCTTTCTCCTTTTAAAATAAAACCTTCAACTCTTGCATTCTCAATTCCAACTTAGATATGGTGTAATTACTATTCACTTAAAGTATTATTTACAAATCCTATTATGTTTACTCTCACCTGCGTTAGTGTAATGTAACATCGATCCGTTAATGGTGTTATAACTAAACGTGAAGTATTACCCAAATATTCGTAAGCATAACGAAATTCTGCATCACATATATTCGCAAAACAATCCGCCTCAATTTCATATTCACCATTTGCACCCTCTACCAGAGAATCATCATCCCAGCGGTGACGCAATTGACTTTGCCACTGAAAGGCTAAAGAACTATCAACACGTGCGTGTATAATTTTACCCACAACATCACGTGAGTGAACGTCTATGGTACACATAGTCATAATTTTTTGACGATCTCCGGGTGTTAATTCTCCCAGTAGCAGATTTATTAAAGCATTCAATTGTATGATTTGTCTTTTGTGTAATTCTTTCATAGCATTTTCATAACCTTCTTCCATCCAGGCAAATGAACGATTTACATCGGCTGTCCAACAAATTTGACTGCAACATAGTGCCACCTGAGCCGGCCAATCATTAAGCCATTTATCTCGGGATTTTTCTAAATAGCCTAGCAAGGCTCGACGAAATAGTTCATGTAGAGTACTACGCATTTCTTTAATTAAATCTTTTAACCATATTTCAACTCTGCCCGAACATAATATACCCTCTTTGGAGGTAAAATTTACAAATTCATCATTTTCTTTGGAATACATGCCCTTAGCCCGTTTGGATATGTCATCGTATGACAATCGTAGTATAGAGTCAAATAATTTAATAAAATGACGATCTATTACCAAAGGATTATTACCATTTGATAAGATATCCAAAAGATCAGCAGAAGATATAAAATAAAATCTTGGAAATGCCAATCTTTTAGTTTCTAAATAATCATTTAAGGCTTTTTCGCATACAGCCAAAGATTTTTGCAGGTGCTCTAGTTTAGTAAAAACCAATTTATTTTCCATTACTATTTCAATGGCCACACGAACTTGTAAAACCTCTTTTAGTAACTCCGTAAAATCTTTATCGATCTCTTCAAAAAATTGTGCTTCCCTCGGAAGTTGAGCTCTTATATCTGACGATCCTATAAATATACATTCCAAATAAACCCATTTACGTTGAACCTCGAACCAATTGCTTATGAATGAGTCCACACTACTTAATATGCGTTGCCAATGATTAAGTTTATCTAACAGATATTCGACATGTTTTGAAGTGGCAATATTTTGTATTTGCATTTGATTGTCATCCAGGGTCTCTATTAAACCCTCGGAAACCTTCAATAGCTGTATGCTTGCACGTCGTTGATGTAATTCCGTATCGAATTCAATATGGGACCAAGTAGCTTTAATTTCATCTAAAATCTTTGTAACACTCATTTCTTTGATGGCACGATCTACGGTATTTTTTATTTCTTCTTCATGTTTGTGAAGTTCCAATTTGAGAAGTTCATCCAAAGTGGTGGAGTTATTTGTTTTAAATGAAAGCTAGATAGGAAGGGGGAAGAAAATATTATTTAATTGTTTATTTAGTTAATATTTAATTTTTAAAACGTTTAATATTTGAAAAAGATAAATTGAAATTCAAAAACTGTTAATTAGAGTTTGGTAAACATCAATTGAACTTCGAAGATTACAATTGAAATTCGAAAAAGGTGAATGAAATTTAAAAAAAAATGTAAATTTAAAATTCATTGAAAATCATTTAAATCTAAAAAAAATATAAATTAAAATTGGTTAAGATTAAATGGAACTCCTTCCGCCACTGGTAACAATCTTACGCGTTTCGGGAGGTTATGTGCACATTAGGCCACGTTCACACTCAAGAACTTACCATGGTAAATTAAGATGATTTTATGATTTTTCTTTATGCTAGTACAATTTCAGATGATTTTGTAAATCACTATGTGATTTTGTTTAATGGAAAATCACATAGTGATTTTAAAATCACGCAAGTCTGTATACAGTATTGGTTGAGTTTCTGTTTGGGTCGTAAAAAGACTTTTTTTTTTACTTTGAGCCAACACTCAGGGGATGCCCCCTATTAATGCATTGCATTGTGCTGGTATTACACTAAGAAAATTATGTCATTAACTGTTTGTAGGTTATTTTAAAAAGTAGTCAGTAAAGTTATTTTAAAAGAAAAATCACTTATTTTATAAAGGATTGAATTTTTTTACTATTTTTGTAGTTTCAAAAATATAATTTACTGTTTTAAAAATGAATTTTCTGTTACATTTATTTTCGGCAATAAAAAATTGCTTCTTAGTTTTACTGTTTTTTATTACAAAATAAGTGAATATTTAGTAGTTTTTTAATGTTTTGGTTAGTCATTAAATTAACATTTAAAATTGACTGTAATGTGTTTTTATTTTAAATGAAAAAACAGTGGAATGGTTTTTAAATAAAATTTCATTTGTTTTAAGTGAATATTCACTGGAATTTACCTACATAATTTTTTGAGTGTAGGAAAATAGGTTATGAGGAGAAGGAAAGAGGGAGTAGTGTATTTGAATTTTTTCAAATTGTAGCCGACTGGAAAGACTTCTGCCGGGAGTTTATTCCACATACGGCTAGCTCGACCGAGAAACGAATTTTCTCTGTAATTCGTTGTGCGAGATATTGGACAATCGACAACGAACGGATGTGATCTGGTGGAAACGCGAGTACTACGGGCATGCACCCGCGTCTCAGGGAAGAGTTCGCCCATCTCAGCTGAACACTTACCATGATAATAACGATATAACAGTGACGCACAACCCACATTCCGACGATGCTCTAATGAGTCAATAGAGTTGGATACCCTAATGTCATTGATGAGCTTCAGCGCACTTCTTTGCACCCGATCCAGAAGCTTCAAGATAGACCTTGAAGCACCTGCCCAGATATGGGAGTTGTATTCCATTTTCGGTCGGATATGGGCGGTATAAATAGTGAGGAGATCAGACGGAGTGAAGTAATTCTTGCACCGTTTTCAAAAACCAAGACACTTGAATGCTTCTTTCGACACTTGAAAAATATGTTGGTTCCAACGAACATCACATTGGATCTTCATGCCTAGAACATCAAGAGTGTCTGATTCCTCAATAACTATACCACCCATGGATACAGATGACGCTGATTCCACAAGCCGTCTGTGGGTTAACATACAACATTGGGTCTTACGAGCATTAAAGTCGATCCGATTCGCAAGACCCCACTGGAGATTGTCGTAAGGTCATGATTGAGTGTGTCATTCATGTTCTGCCTCATAGCTTCAACCTCACTCAGTAAGGTTTGGTCTATGATTAAAGGAAAATGAATGACAAATGTTGCTGTCATCTGCGAAAGAATATATAGGATTGGAAGTTAGACCCAGGAGGTCGTTAAGAAAAATAAGAAAAAGTGTTGGAGAAAGAACCGATCCTTGCGGTACACCTGAATTTAAATGAAACTCATCTGATGAGAACCCAACAGCACATATGGATCGGTCTCTGAGAAAACTTGATATAAATGGAGAGAAATCTCTACCGACACCAAACAACAACAAGCTTTGAAACGAGTGCACCGTGCCACACACGATCAAACGTTATGGAAATATCTAGAGCAACCACTTTGCTTTCACCGAATTGGTGAATAGAACGACTCCAACGTTCCGAAAGAAACGCTAACAGTAGCCTGTCCCGAAAAATAAAATTTAAGGTAATAGCAAAAAAACGATGCTCTTTCAAGAGCTGATAATGGGAAAAATAATCAAAAAAAAAATTGGAGTCTGTCTTTGCCTCCCTAAAACCGGTTGAAGTTCGCAATCGTAGTGTATTTATTAAAAAAAAAAAATATTTTTTGTTTTGGCTGCAATTGGTGTCAGACTCTAAATTTTGTTGCATTATTTTTCCCATTATCTGCTCGGTAATACCCATCATTTTTTTCCTATTACAGCGAAATTCCTAAAAGAGGCCATTTTCGGGACAGGCTAGCTAACAGGTCTCCCGTAGAACGTCGATCACATAAAAGTGAATTAGACTCCAGATAATTTACCAAGTGGTGGTTGATCATGCTCTCCATGACCTTCGAGATCGTAGAGCATATTGCTATTGGGCGGTAGTTTTCAGGGTTTGTAGCCTCACCTTTTTTGGAATTGGCTGGACATTGGCCACCTTTCAGCAAGAGGGAAAACTCCAACCCGGTACGAGTAGCTAAATAATGTTGCCAAATGACGAGATAACGACAAGGAACACTTCTTCAGGACTACATCCGTAACTCCATCCGGCCCCGGGGACTTATTTATGTTGAGATCTTCAAGGACCCTTTTGACTGCACGCGATCGAAAAAATACCTTGGACATAGTAACAGATACCCTTTCGACTTCGGGCGGTGGTTGATTGCTTTCCGGCAAAAATGAATTCCTTGCAAACATTTTATCAAAAAGGTTGGCTTTATCAACCAGGTCTGTGAATATTTGGTCATTCACTATAAGGGTTGGAATAGATGAACTAGTATTATTCTTTACCTTTTTAACAAATGACCAAAAGGTCTTACTACCCCGCGGAGCAGCAAAGACCTTAGCACGCAGACGCTGTTCGTAAATAAGCTTTTCACGCCTGAGTACTCTGGCACATTCACTTCTCGCCTGTTTACGTAACGTGTCAGTAACTGGGTTTTTGTCATTACACCAATTACTGAACGTATCCTCTCTGGATCTGACTGCATTCCTGCACGTCTGATTTAACCAGCACTTATGTTTTTGTTAAGTCGAAATTTGCTTCGATGGAATGAATAATTTCATTCCAGCATTATCACGTTTACTATGATTTCTACCGCAGCATTAACATTATCATCAAGAAAACAGAGTTTTCGGTTGAACTGATGAAAGAAGTCGTTAAGCTCAGCCCAACGAGCCTTTTCATAGACAAAAATAGAGCGATTCGTTGCTGGTTTTGAAGCACTACGAAGGCCCGAAAGTGAAAAGGTTGCAGAAATGAGGTTATGATCCGGGTTTCCAAGAGGCGCAAGTAGCTCAACTTCGTATTTTTCAGGATGCGAAAGGTCGAGAGTATTACGAAACTGCCTTCACACACGGAATGTGTGTTGGTTCCTTTACAAGTTGCACAAGGAACCGCCGGAACTCAAGCTTCTTAGAACAGAAAGTGGGAAACTCTTCAATAAGCAAAAAAAAGATAATATGACGGAAGACTGGAAGAATTGTCGTCTTGGCTTTAATGCTTTCAAGAGGGAAACCAGATTCTTGGTTCATTTTCTGTGTTGAATTGGAGGGAACTACGAACGCGGCTAGGCTCCGTAAAGTTCTTTCTAAAGAAACCAGTGTACCAAGTTATCTAAATTAGCAAATGGATGTTTCGCAGAAAGCAGTTAGGAAACCATTGAACTTCTAATGGATATCACCGTCCAACAGCCAATATTAAACACAAAGCGGATAATATACATCTGAATGTAGAGATCAAACGGAGTAAACCCGCATTTACAGTTTTTTATTTCGTGATTCTCTTTCCTTTCAAAAGGACTTCAAAGTTTTAAAGGATACATTTTGTAAAATATTTCTGAAATATTTGTACTTGTCCCAGGATGCCACTGGTGATGGCAAATGAAAGAGGAGGTTCTGTTCTATTTTTTCGTTTTTTTTTTTGTCATATTAGGATAAAAGGATGTAAATAAAGTCTTTTGAAAACTTTATCAAAATATTTTGTGTAAAATTTTGAATGATATTAAAGGATAAAGTTTTGAAAGGTTGTAACTTACCTCCTTTTTCCCGATATGAGGGAAACCACACCAAATGTCCAGCGAAAAAAAAAGTGTACCTTAAATTTCGGAATAGATTGTATGGATAGCCGTATACGAAACTAAGAAAATTGCGTTTTTGGATTTTCAATTTTTCAAAAACTGGGCTTAGGAGGCGTGGTCAAATATTGGAAAAATGAAAATTTTTTGCGAGTTGCCTTGATTAAATATTTATTACATTAAAACGGACAACAATCTTAAAAATTTACATTCTTATATAGTTTTGTATGGGCTATCGATTAAAATTCTTTTTTTTGGAAAATTTTCAGAACCCGTTCTGAAATTTTAAATTTTTTAAAAAAGTCAATTTATTAAAAATCCGGCTACTTTTGTTTTTTTTTTAATTTTTTTTTTTTTAAAGTTTAGATGTTTGTCTATCCTCACAAAAAATTCAGACATGTGTTTTTAATTTTTATCGAGAAAATCGCATTTGAATATTACATTTCATAACAATTTTGTAATTTGCTTGTATTTTCTTGTTTTAACGTAGCGAATGATTATTGAATATTTACATAAATATTACTCATACGCTACGTTGAAGAAAATACAAGCAAATTACTAAATTGTTATGAAATTCAAAATTCAAATGCGATTTTCTCGAAAAAAAAAACGAAATTAAAAAAAAAAACAAAAGTGGCCGGATTTTTGATAAATTGACGTTTTTAAATATGGAAAATTTCAGAAGGGTTCGGAAAATTTTCCAAAATTTTTTTTTTTTTAATCGATAGCCCATATAAAACTATATATTGAGGGATAAATATGTATGTGATTGTGTTTGATTTATGTTTGCAACAATAAATAATTGTAAATTATTCTTACATATTATATTATCATTTAATTATAATTTCAATTAAATTTGTGAAAATTATTTTCAAATTTATACGTACACAAAAGACTCGATTTTCGTCTTAAATTGAAACTGAAAATTTCTTTTACGATAAAACTTTGAAATAATGGAAACTGAGGCTTTAGTGTATGTACTTTGAAAATAAGTCCTTGTTTATATTAAATTAAAATGACATCCTTAGAATGTTGTTATAAATCTCTGCAAATTGCAGGTGTTAAATTTCTTATTTCAACCACATTACTGTGGTATACTCATTTTGTCATTCCGTATGTAACGAATCGAAATATTTTTCATATAGGACAAATTTTCATATAGAAAAATTTTCATTTTTTATGTAGACAAATTTTGAGATTCTGTATACACTGATTCTGAGATATTCTTCATATAGAAAAATTTTTAGATTCTGAGACCTTTTTCATATAGAAAATTTCTTAGATTCTGAGACATTTTTCTTATAGAAAATTCTAAGATTCTAAAACATTTTTCGTATAAAAATATTCTCAGATTCTGAGACATTTTTCGTACATTAAGAAAAATTATCAGATTTTAAATCAGATTTTAAATCGAATAATTCTTGGATTTAAGCTGGCTTTGTGACATTTTCAAACTTAAATCTTTAATATTTTATACTAAAATTTTAGAAAATCTTAATTTAAACTTACCAAATAGTTCAACTTGTGTTGTTTAGTCAACTGAAAAAATGAAATAAGAAAATGAACATATTACAAATTATCTGCAGTAAATATCTACACAGAGAAAAAAGAAATGCAGCAAAAAAATTAATTTTACAAAGGACTAAGAAATGATTTTTTTTACATAATTTCTTGAATTACAATAACTATTTTGAGAATTTCCAAAATCTTGAAAAAAAAAATTCTAAAATTTTGAAATACTTATTGTTTTGAACTTTAGATGTTTTTAGATATTTTTAGATTCCGAAACATTTTGCTTATAGAAAATATTTTTAGCACACAATTTTTTTTTGATTCTAGTAAAATTCATATATTTTTCTAAGTGTATGCTTGCAATTTAAATGATATAGTGCATAAGTTTGTATTCATTGTTTTTAGAAAATTTAGTTATCTCAATATGAATTGTTAATAACCTTTTGTATTTTGTTGTTTCATCTAAGTTAAGACACATCTTCTGTTAATTATTGTACTTACGCACACATAAATAATCGCACGTATTTGTTCTGTTTATTGTATGACACTAAACTCAATTTAAATCTACTAAACTTACACTAAAACTTTGTAATTGTATTATGAACTTTGTTGTGTGTAAGTATATATCAACAATTCACACATACAGTGCCAGTCAAAAAAATAGCACCAGAGTGATTTTTTGAATTTTATGCCTTTGAGCTTTATCGGCAAAGAAAGAATTTAAAACGAATTTCAATCGATTATGTATGGCATACAAGTTTTTCTTTCGATTTTGAAAGTCCGGGAAAATGTTTCAGAACCTCTGAATTTTTCTTTTGGAAAAATGTCTCTGAGTCATACAATTTTTTTTAAGCAAATGACTAGAAAATTTAAAAATTCAAAAACATTTCTTGATGAAACATGTCTTAAATCTAATATTTTTTCAATTGGAAAATTTTTTCAGAATCCCGACTTCTCAAAAATTAGACTTTTTTCAAGGAGTCATTTTCAAAATTTTCAAAAAATTTCTTTTCTTCTAAAACTTTTTTTATAGGAATAAATTTTATTCCATTGAGTTTTTCGTAGAGCTCAAGGCAAGCTTTCATTGAAACTTAATTTAAGCAAAATCAGACCTTTTGAACCCATGGCGCCCGTCGATCAAAGTTTATAGATTTTGGTGAAAGTTTTCTAAAAACCAAAAACTTTGTCGAGAGGCGCAACGGGTTAAAATAATTGCACTCAGAAAAAAATAAACTAAATCAAGGAAAATTCATAATGATTTAGCTCCATTTCCATGTTTTCCTTCTTTTAAGTTCATATTTTTCTTAAAAATAAGGAAGGAAAACATGTTTTAATATTATGCCAATTTATACTAAAAAATGGGAAACATTTTATTTCAATTTAGTTCATACACATTTTAGAACCCGATTGGGTGAAGACCCCATTGGGCTTGGACCCTATAGGTTCAGACCCCGATGGGCTAGACTAGGGTTGCCAGACGGCCTGGAATGACCTGGATTTTCCAGTTACTTAAGGTCTGGTCCAGTTTCCAGCTAGAATTTTAACAATTATTTTTTTAATTAAATATTTTACAATTTTTTTGGACTACTTTTTGAATAAAACATTAATCATGAATAAAATATAATATAAGTGCTTCATTTGGCTACGGCAAAATGTGCTCTTTTTGCTGCATTTTTTATAACTTTTTCGAGCATATCGGACAGTCTTGCGTTGATTTCGCCGATGTTGTTTTTTTTTTGAGCTCATCGATGATTTGAGGATTGTTGGCGTACATTTTGCTTTTCAAACAACCCCACAAAAATAAGTCTGGATGGGTCAAATCTGCAAATGAGGGTCACACTCCATTGACATCGCACGTCAGGGAAATTTTAACTGGCCTCCTAGATTTACAGATTGGACCACTTTGTACTTATTTTTGTGGGGTTATTTGAAAAGAAAAATATGCGCCAACAATTCTCAGACCAATGTAGAGTTTAACATTAACATTTCGAGATGCTCGAAAACAATAGAGACGGCCATTTAAATGATGGTATATTTGAAAAGTAGTCCAAAATAAAAATATGTATTTCTCATACGAAAATCGGTTGATTTTTTTTAATTCAAAAAAAAAAAAAATAAAAAAATAAGTTTGGGTCCAGTTACTTTTTCAAAATCCGGCTAAAAATTTTCCATTGTCCAGTTGTTGGACTTCCAGTATCTGGCAACCGTAGCCCAGACCCAGCTAGGTTCCTTAAGAATCGTCATAGTTTTTGATCCACCATTTTTGTCCGTTTTGCTTTACCTTGCTTTGTTTTTGAGATACTTGAATTTAGGGGGCAACTGGGGTCTTGAGAAATTTAAAAACTCGATTGCTATAAAACTATTACTTGGAGAGCTTTTGGGTGTTTAGCGGTCTTGTTTTCGTGTTAAGAGCTACAAAAATGCTTTTGAACTTTTTGTTGTGTTGGCAGTATTTACCGAGATATGCGCATTTAAAAAATTTCGAGAATGCCAAATTTTTTAAATCCAAAGTTAGGACCTATTGGGGTCCACACATGTGAAGAGGACCGGCGATACTATGGACATCTAAAGAACCAAAAATGGCCTCCATTTTGTTCTATCTGGCTTAGTTTTCGAGATATCGCCATTTTAGGTTTTTGAAAAAAAAAAAATTCCCCGAGTTATAAAAATTTTACTAAAATAGTGGAAAAAACTTTCCCAAATCTAAGAAGATGAACTAATTGGTAGAAAATTAAGTCCTAAAACTAAAAAAGAGGAATATCTCTTAAAAATAAAGATTTTTTTCATACATTTAGAAAATATTTCTGTGGCGGTAAGAATTTCTTCCATGTATTAGGGAAATTCATTTAAGTCAAATGATGGACTATTTAACAGTACATGAACTACAATTTTTTCCTAACAATTAAGAAAATTTCCCAACTTTAAAATTTAACTAAATTGTGGAAAAATTTATTATGAAATGGTCAAGAAAAAAAAAACTGTTCAATGTTTTTTTTATTAAAAAATTTCTTGATCGTAGGAAGAACAAGCCATTTTTTTTTTTAATTTCAAAAATTCTCGAAAGCCACTCGGACCTGCCCAATTTAGGGGCATGTCACAGACTCAATTCCGTTCGGAAGTGGAATAAGTGGTTTACTCGTAAAACGCAAAGCAAATATTTTTTTCGGGATGAAACCACTTTTGTGCAATTCAATTCCACTTTGATTTTTGAATGTGATTTCATTCCGAAAAAAATAATAATCGTTTTACGAGCAAACCACTGTTTTCAAATCCGAACGCAATTGGGTCTGTGACATGCCCCTTAATCTAAAAATCAGACCCACTAAAAACGAAGGGTTTCATACCAAAATGAAAAAGTGTATTTTTTTCAAAGCGAAGTGAATTTTTTCAAAGCGAGGTGTATTTTTTCCAACCATTGGACTGTCACGACCACAAAACTGAAAAGAATGTCAATGGTTAAAATTTTTTTGACCACATCTGTACCTTTATATAAAATGGATAACAAACAAACATTTTATCTCATGCCATCTTGTGATTATCATCAAGACATTATGTGTCAGGGACATACAAATTTACTTACAAGGAAATACTCTTATATACACAAATCCGTCAGTTAACTCAACTTCTGTCAAGTCAATCAGATACAAAAGATTAGTTATTTAATATGAATGAACATAGTTGCAAGGCAACACACGATTTACACGATTTATTTTCATTTATCTTTGTACAACAAGTACTCGGGCGGCACAAATTTGCAGTTAAAAAAAGTTAATGTGATTTCATTATTGCAATTGTATTGTTTGTGCAGTTATTGTAGTTAACTGTTATTGTGTTCTGCAGTTGCATCTACCATTTTGATAAACTTCAAGCACAGTAATTCCGTGTGTAATGCATCGAAATATCGGTAAAGGACTCCATACAGTAATGATTCTAGCGATATCCGTCTGTCCGTCATTCTAGCGATATCCGTCTGTCCGTCCATTCGTCTGTGAAGCGGTCTATGCAGTCCAAATAAAAAGAGCTAGATTTTGAAAGTTTTGCACGAATATGTATTTTTGGCATAAGCTGGTTAGATTCGCAAATGAGCAAAATCGGACTAGGGATAAAAATTTCTCTTTTAAAGAACTAAATCAACCCCTAAACACGGTAACCCCCCTGATGATACATACACAAACAATTAACTGTTGAAAAAAATAACGTATTTCGACCAAAATTCAAGCCCGAGATTTTTAACCAAATTCGGCTTAAAAATTCGAAAATATCAGAATGTCAAAGAGAGTATGCCCCATTCTGTGTTTGATGGGTAAATATGATGAACATTTGAATAACTTATGTATTTTAAAACTTTAACTTTGTTATTCAAAAAACAAATTTAAAATATTGCCATAATATATTTTAGATTATATATTGGCAAATTGTTTGCATGAATCCTACAGTTTTATATTTAAATTTATGTGTATTAGTAATTTAAATCGTTTCATTTTGCAATTTTCAAAAATACGTTAACAATTTTGATTTGAAATTGAAATTTACTTTTAGTGCACATAAATCTACATCAATCACACATACACACACATTGCATTCGTAGAAAAAATCGTATAAGCATATCAATGCGTTTGTGAAAGTAAATGCGTGTGTATTTTAGATTTATTCCCAATGGAGGTGTTGAATAAAAGTACCTTTTGATAAGGGAGGCACAATTTTTTGTTTTTCGTTTTAGCAACATTTTTTTATAGAAAATTTGTTTTAGCAACATTTTCTATAGAAAATTTGTTTTAGCAACATTTTCTATAGAAAATTTCTTTTAGCAACATTTTCTATAGAAAATTTCTTTTAGCAACATTTTCTATAGAAAATTTGTTTTAGCAACATTTTCTATAGAAAATTTGTTTTAGCAACATTTTCTATAGAAAATTTCTTTTAGCAACATTTTCTATAGAAAATTTCTTTTAGCAACATTTTCTATAGAAAATTTCTTTTGGCAACATTTTCTATAGAAAATTTCTTTTAGCAACATTTTCTATAGAAAATTTCTTTTAGCAACATTTTCTATAGAAAATTTCTTTTAGCAACATTTTCTATAGAAAATTTGTTTTAGCAACATTTTCTATGGAAAATTAGTTTTAGCAACATTTTCTATAGAAAATTTGTTTTAGCAACATTTTCTATAGAAAATTTCTTTTAGCAACATTTTCTATAGAAAATTTCTTTTAGCAACATTTTCTATAGAAAATTTCTTTTAGCAACATTTTCTATAGAAAATTTGTTTTAGCAACATTTTCTATAGAAAATTTGTTTTAGCAACATTTTCTATAGAAAATTTGTTTTAGCAACATTTTCTATAGAAAATTTGTTTTAGCAACATTTTCTATAGAAAATTTGTTTTAGCAACATTTTCTATAGAAAATTTGTTTTAGCAACATTTTCTATAGAAAATTTGTTTTACCAACATTTTCTATAGAAAATTTGTTTTACCAACATTTTCTATAGAAAATTTGTTTTACCAACATTTTCTATAGAAAATTTGTTTTACCAACATTTTCTATAGAAAATTTGTTTTACCAACATTTTCTATAGAAAATTTGGTTTAGCAACATTTTTTGTAGAAATTTTTTTTTAGCAAAATTTTCTATGGAAAATTTGTTTTAGCAACATTTTCTATAGAATATTTGTTTTAGCAACATTTTCTATAGAAAATTTGTTTTAGCAACATTTTTCTATAGAAAATTTGTTTTAGCAACATTTTTCTATAGAAAATTTGTTTTAGCAACATTTTTCTATAGAAAATTTGTTTTAGCAACATTTTTTATAGAAGTGCCACCCTACCCAAGTATGTGTATGTTTTTGAATGACTTAAATTTTCAATATATAGCGTATTTGTACTATAGTATGCACTTACAAAGTTGTAATGGTTAAACAACCCAGCCAAATTTTTTTGTTATCGGATCTCGCCGCAGCCTCTGGAACTAAAAATTAAAATTTTTCAGAATCTGATAATATTTTTGTACAAAAAATATCTCAAAATCTGAGAATTTTTCTATATGAAAAATGTCTCAGACTCTGAGAAGTTTTCTGTTCGAATAATGTCTCAGAATCTGAGATATTTCTTTAGTAAAAATGTCTCAGAATTTGATAATTTTTCTGCATAAAAATGTCTCAGAATCTGAAAATTTTTCTGTAGAAAAAATGTCTTAGAATCTGATATTTTTTCTATAGGAAAAATGTTTCAGAATCTTATCATTTTTTTAGAGGAAAAATGTCTAAGAATCTGAGAACTTTTCTTTGAGAAACAAATCTTAGAATCTGAAAATTTTTTCTATAGAAAAAATTTCTCAGAATCGGAAAATTTTTCTATAGGAAAAATGTCTTAGAATCTGAGAACTTTTCTTTAAGAAACTCGTCTTAGAATCTGAACATTTTTCTGTAGGAAAAATGTCTAAGATTCTGAGAATTTTTCTTTAGGAAAAATTTCTCAGAATCTAAAATTTTTTTTTTCTAAAAAATTGTTAATTTTGTGCTTTGAAATCTCAAAATTCATCTCCCTTTTCCTGTTAATGTTAACTGTGTTATAATACCATCCATAAGATGTTGGTGTGTAGCAATCACTCATTGTAGTATGTAAGTGGTGATAGTCATAGTTGTGTTGCATACATTACGGGCTAACGGCATTTGTAGTGACTACATGTATTTTGCAATAATTTGCATAGTGTTGAGATTTTCTAAATACATTGCCGAAAGTTTTTATTGCAACTTTACTTTGTAATGTTAATTTAAGTAATTGTTTTGCGATTTCCTTAACAAAACATTAAAGAAAAACATATTAATAGTTACTTACTAGAAACAACAATAGCTTAACGGATATCTGCTAAGGAAAACAATAAGGGGTTTCACAAAGGGTCGTAGAAATATTACAAAAACAAAATGTAAGTGAACTGCAATTCTCGTTCAATTGATAAAACTTTTCATATATAGTGTTAATGTTAAATACATACACTCAAAAAAATACGGTAGTAGATTTACTAATTTTTTTTTGCTAATGCTAGTTAGCTAACTTTTAGCAAATTTTTAGTTGAGATTAGCATGTTAGCGAAAAATTCTTGTAAACTTCATTTAGCACATTAGCAATTTTAAACAAACTTTGAACTAATTTCTTCTGCTAAGCTGAGTTGACAACATATTTACAAGATTTTTTGCTAATATTAGCAAAAATAAATGGTAAATTTTTTTTAATTTTCAAAAAACTTAAAATGGCGCTATCTCGGAAACTAAGCCAGATAGAGCAAAATGGAGGCCATTTTTGGTCCTCGGGTTCTACATAGTATCGCCGATTCTCTTCACATGTGTGGACCCTAATGGGTCCGAACTTTGGATCCAAAAAAGTTAGCATTCCCGAAAATTTTAAAATGCTCATATCTCGGTAAATATTGCCGACACAACAAAAATTCCAAAAGCATTTTTGTAGCTCTCAACACGTAGAACAAGACTGTAAAATAATCAAAAGCTCTCCGAGTAATATTTTTGAAGTTATCGAGTTTTGTAATTCTCGAAACCCCGGTGGTCTCCTAAAATCACGTATCTCAAAAACTAAGCAAGGTAGAGCGAAACGGACACAAATTTTGGATCAAAAACTATGACGATTTTTAAGGAACTTAACTAGGTCTAGGCCCAACGGGGTCCTCAAATGTGTCTGAACTAAGTTGAAAAAAAAAAATTTCAGTTAACTAATTTTTGGCAAAACATTTTTGCTAACTTTACCAAAAAAATTGTGGGTTCAAAATCAGCAAATTTTCTTGTAGGTTAACAAGCTTTTTTTGCTAACATTACAGTTTTTTTTTTTTTTAGTGTAGACATATTTGAGGGCAATCGGGTGAAACTAACCTGTGGCGCCCGACAATCAAAGTTTTGAATTTTTGAAAACGAAAAAAAAAATAATATAAAAAATACATTCCTTGCGATTCATCATATTTATTAATTTTGATGCGCTGAACATGAATATAAAAAGATTTTTAAAATCGGTAGCACGGTTTTCGAGATATTGCTATTTCAAATGTTAGTTTTTTTCAAAGTTTAAGAAATTTTGTAAAAGAAATCTAATTTTATTCATTACTATTTCAAAAAACTTGAGACAAACTTTCATTTAAACTAAATTTGAGACAAATCAGACCATTAAAACCCATAGCGATTGTCTAAATAGTCTTGACAATGATCTATTGTAAAAAAATTTTTAACTTTAACGTATACTTAATGGCCAACAAAACGTACGAACATTCAATTTGATACATTCAAAACAAACATTCCTTTACGTTATCTATCAATTAGATACCTTCACTATCCTACCATTTTACTTACCTTTGTAATATGCATCAATTCCATCCAATGGCGTTCAGTAATTGCTGGATTTTGCAATTCTGTAATAGTACGCAACGATGCAACTAATTCTCTCAACACCCCAACTATGTACGAGTAGGGCGTCCAATCTCGTATACTCTTGTCTAGAGTGCGTAAGTCGCGCGTAAATTGTTTGCACTCGTTTTCGATGTCATCGGTGTCAATGTGCAACCATGGAGATGAGCGCCAATCATCAATACAAGATTCAATGACATGAACAAAGTCCCACAGTTGCTGTGGCATGTGGAAATATGTATTATTGCAGCAACAAACAGAAAACGAAAAGAAAATGAAAATGTAAAAAATAGATTTTTTACCCAGAATTCAATTGAAAATACATTGTATCCTACAGGAGGTTTTTCTTTTTTTTTGAAATAATCATTGAATAGTTAGTTGCAGCAAAAACTTACTTTGACTCGTCTTACTTCAGAGGCACAAACGCGCAGAGTATCATCATCTGGAGCTGCTATGCCAAGCAATTGGGCGCAATATGAAATACGTTTATGTTGAGCAGTGAAGCATTCCATTTTTAAACAAACTTCATCACACAGCGAATAAACTTTGGAGCAAGGCGTTTGAAAAAACTAAAAAATTCAATAAATAAAGAGTTTTTTTATTTTATTTTATCTTTAGTTAGCAGAAGCCATTGGGAGGAAAAGTACACTTGGCGCAAAAAAAATACAAATTATTTAGAATCTAAGAATTTTTTTTATAAGAAAAATTTTCTATTAGAAAACTTTTTCTTAAGAGTAATAATGTCTCAGAATCGGAAAATTTTCCTGTACGAATTTTGAGTGAAGACAAATTTTGAACAAAAAAAATTTTTTATCTGATAAAGATTGAGTGGAAAATATTTTGAGAGAAAAAAATATTTGTGGAAGATAAGTTTAAAAAAAAAATTGGAAAAAAACATTCCATTTCGTTC
Source organism: Pegoplata infirma (assembly GCA_963921195.1). Taxonomy (NCBI): domain Eukaryota; kingdom Metazoa; phylum Arthropoda; class Insecta; order Diptera; family Anthomyiidae; genus Pegoplata; species Pegoplata infirma. The sequence goes on along the minus strand of OY992536.1, from coordinate 310,336,909 downwards.
CCTGTTCCATTCCATTTCGTTCCCTGTTCCAATCCATTTCGTTCCCCGTTCTATTCCATTTCGTTCCCTGTTCCATTTCATTTCGTTCCATGTAGGCGGTCGTTCTTTTTCGTGTAACATAAAATAATAAAAAAATCTGGAGTGCTTTTCTCAATAGCTATCAAAAGAACGATTTTACCCCATTTTAACCAATTGTTAACCCCTTTTTAATCTAAAATTTTTAAATTTCAAAATAAGTCGATCTCTTTGATGTCAATTCTCCTGCATATCAAATTTTAAGATTCTGGAGTTTTTATTCAATAGTTAAAAAAAGTACCAATTTTCCCTTTTTAAAAACTGTTTCTTTCAGAACGTTTTTTGCTACATGATTCTAGATTCAAGATTTCAAGTTAATGAGACCGTTATTATAGGAAATCGAAAAAGTACCAAAGTAAAATATTTTACCACTTTTGATTGTCTTATCCTACATGTCAAATTTTTGTAGTTCTGGGCAACGACGTATGCAGGACTGTTTTTTCAGGGCCCAACAACAACAACAAAAAAATTTTTGTTGTTTTTTTCGTGAGATTCGTGTTTTCCAATACATATAAAAAAAATATTTTTTTGTTGTTGTTGTTGGGCCCCCCCCCTGTATACGCCGATGGTTCTGGGGGTTTTAGTTTAATATTTATAAAATGAATCAATTTTTCCCATTTTGTCCCCTTAGAATCGTAATTTTCCAAAATTACTTTTTACAGAAGGATTTTTTGCTGAATGATCCTAGATTAATGGTTTCAAGTTTATGAGACCATTACTTAAGGAAATCAAAAAAGTACCAAAGTACAATTTTTATCCTTCTTTACTTTTTTGGAATCAGAAATTTATAGAAGTCTTTTTTCAGAATGTTTTGTCAAGATAGAGTATCCTACATCTCAAAAATTAAGGAGATCAAAAAAGTACCAAAGTACACTTTTTAACACTATAAAGAACTTTTGACAGAATATGTTTTCGTTGGATGATCCTATATTTTAAATTTCAAGTTTCCAGAATCATTATTTCAGGAGATAGAAAAGTACCATTTTACCCCATTAAAATCGGAATTTCCTAGAGATACATTTTTCAGAATGTTTTTTTTTTGTTGATCCTACGTGGCACATATCAAGGTTCTAGAAACACCTTTTAGGAGATAGAAAAAGTACCAAAAACAATTTTTTTACTCTTTTTACCCCATTTTAATCCGAATTTCCAATAGGTACTTTTTCCAGAATGTTTTTCCGCCGAGGATGCTTTATTCAAAACTTAAAGTTTCTAAAAAGACTATAACACGAGATGAAAAAAAGGTACCAAAGTTCAAATTGTTTACCCTTTTTAATCCATTAAAGTAGGAATTACCAAAAGCACCTTTTTCAGAATGTTTTTTATGTCAAGGATCCAAATCTTATGTTTTTAGGACTATTATTTCAAGATACATAAAAAGTACCAAGAACACTTTTTTAATCCCATTAAATTCTAAAATTTACATTTTGCATAATGTTTTTTTCGCCGGTTGATTTTACATATCAAGGTTTTATAACCATTATTCCTGGAGATATAAAAAGTACCAAAAATTTCATTTTCACTATTTTACCTCTTTTTGCTCTATTAAAATCGGAATTTCCGAAAGGTACATTTATCAGAATGTATTTCGCTGGATGATCCTACATATCACATATCAAGAACCACTATTTCAGGAAATAGAAAAAGTACTAAAGTAAATTTTTTTAGTATTTTTACCCTATTAAAGTAAGAATTTCCAAAAGTTACTTTTTCAGAATTTTGTTTACACTATTTAACCCCTTTAGAATCGAAATTTCCAAAAAGTACTTTTTTCAGAGTGTTTTTCCGTCGAGGATCCTACATTTCAAATTTTAAGTTTCTAGAACGACTTTTACAGGAGACGAAAAATAGTACCAAAGTTAAAATGTTTTACCATTAAAGTCGGAATTTCCAAAAAGTACCTTTTCAGAATATTTTTTCTGACAATAATTCAAATTTTATGTTTTAAGGACTATTAGTATAAAAAGTACCAAAAGTACACCTTTTAGTACCTTTTTTACGGTACAATGGACTATTTTAAGTCTGAGCGCCATGGACTTGCCTAAAAATTTACCTTTTTACACCTTTTTGTGCCTTTTAAACCCATTAGAATCGATATTTCTAAATGGTTAATTTTACAGAATGTTTTTGCGCTGGATGGTTCTACATATCAAGTTTCTAGAACGACTATTTCAGGAGATAGAAAAAGTAACAAATTTTACCCTTTTTTGCCCTTTAAAATCAAAATTTCAAAAAAGTACTTTTTTCACAATGTTTTTCCGTCGGGGATCCTACATTTTAAATTTAAAGTTTCTAGAACGACAATTACAGGAGATGAAAAATAGTACCAAAGTTAAAATGTTTTACACTTTTTACCCCATTAAAGTTGGAATTAAAAAAAAAGTACCTTTTCAGAATATTTTTACCATCAAGGATCCAAATTTTATGTTCTGTTATGAATCTAAGAATTTTTCCATAGAAAAAATTTCTTAGAATCGGAGAATTTTTCTATAGAAAAAATGTCTCAGAATCTTAGAAATTTTCTTTAAAAAAAATGTCTCAGAATCTGAGAATTTTTCTTTAGAAAAAATGTCTCAGAATCTGAGAATTTTTTTATAGAAAAAATGTCTCAGAATCTGAGAATTTTTCTATAGAAAAAATGTCTCAGAATCTGAGAATTTTTCTATAGAAAAAATGTCTAAGAATCGGAGAATTTTTCTATAGAAAAAAATGTCTCAGAATCTGAGAATTTTTCTATAGAAAAAATGTCTCAGAATCTAAGAATTTTTCTATAGAAAAAATGTCTCAGAATCTGAGAATTTTTCTATAGAAAAAATGTCTCAGAATCTGAGAATTTTTTTATAGAAAAAATGTCTCAGAATCTGAGAATTTTTCTATAGAAAAAATTTCTCAGAATCTGAGAATTTTTCTATAAAAAAATTTTTCTCTAGAAAAAATGTCTCAGAATCTAAGAATTTTTCTATAGCGAAAATGTCTCAGAATCTGAAAATTTTTCTATAGAAAAAATGTCTCAGAATCTGAGAATTTTTCTATAGAAAAAATTTCTCAGAATCTGAGAATTTTTCTATAGAAAAAATGTCTCATAATCTGAGAATTTTTCTATAAAAATGTCTAAAAATCTGAGAATTTTTAAAGGCCGACTTTTTTTTTAAATGTACTCTCCCACTTTATTTTCTGCTACTTACTGCCATTTTTTGAAATTTCTTTGCAAATGTTTGCAAATGACATGTATATAATATTATAATCGCTGTTACTCTTTGCTGCTGATGCCTTTTTGTATCTTGCAACGCTTCGGCTTTGCTAACCGCTTGTGTCTTCAAATGTTGCCATTGTATTGGTAACTGATCAATGTTGCGTACTAATTGTGCATCAAATTGTACATTGTAAGTCTTAAGTAGGAGCATCATTTCCTTGAGTGGCTTAAAAAGATTATCAGCATAAGCTTCACGTTGTTTAATTTGTGCCATAACTTCCAGCAATTTTAATAATGTGCGAAAATCATCGCGAACAACAAAAAGTTGTAGTAATTCAAAACCATTTTTAATGAAATTGTTGAATTTCTGGAGAGGGGGGATGAAAAATTGTTAAGAGAAAATGAGTTGGCTAAGATATTTAAAAATTTTTTTAGTGGTATGAGGGTTAAAGATTAACCCTGTTTTACTTACCTCTAATGTCGTTTCCACATACCGTAAAAGTCTCTTTTTAAAATATTGCGACCACTTGCAGGTCATATTGAGTAGGGTGTACTTCAAGGGTTTAATATCAATAGCTAACCAGCCATTTATATTATGTAGATCATTATATTGTTCAATGGTATCGTGTAGTTCATTAAAACGTTCAATCTGTAAAAAAAGAAAAAAGGCTGGGTAAAAATATGCTTTGGTACCATTTTTATATTTTTTGAAACAATTGGTACGTTTTTTTTGGTACCTTTTCTATCTTCTGAAATAATTGTGTTGGAACTTGAAATTTGAAAAGTGGGACCCTCCAGATAAAAACAAAAAATATTCTGCAAAAGTACCTTTTGGAAATTTAGATTTCAATGGGGTAAAAAGTTGCACTTTGGTACTTTTTCTATCTTCAAAAATAATGGAAACTTGAAATGAGAAACGTAGGATCGATCATTTAGCAAAAAAATAACATTCTGAAAAAATTACTTTTAAGGAAGTTTCTGTACTAAGTAAGAAGGTAAAAAAGTTTAATTTGGTCCTTTTTTGATCTAATGAAATAATGGTATAAAAACTTAATTTTTGAAACGTAGGCTTTAAGGAAATTTTAACTCTAGGAGGGTAAAATATGGTAAAAACCGTACTTTAGAATTTTTTCGATTTCCTAAAATAAAGGTCTTAAGAACTTTAATTCTGAATCTAGAATTGTACAGCTAAAATAAATTATGAAAAAAGCAGTTTTAAAAAATTTCAAAATAAAAGGGGGAATTGGTACTTTCTATAACTATTGAAATAAAAACCCCAGAATCTCAAAAATTTACATTTTAACTCTGTAGATTTACAGATTCCATTTGTAATTCAAAGATTCCATTTGTAATTCGAAGAATCTACTTGTAATTCGAAGATTCCATTTATAATTCCAAAACTCCATTTGCAATTCGATAATTAAAACTGTAATTCGAAAAAGATTAATTACAATTCGAAAAAAATTAATTGTAATTCAAAAAAGATAAGTTGTAGTTCGAAAAAGATAAATTGTGACTCGAAAAAGATCAACTGTAATTGCAATACGAAAAAGATTATTTGTATTTTAAAGATTCCAATTGTAATTCGAAAGAGATCAATAGAAACTCAGTAGATATTTTTCTAATTACAATTGGAGTCATCGAATTCCAATTGAATTTTTCCGAAATAAAATTTATCTTTTCGAACTATAATTGATCTATGTCGAAATAATGCTTCTGCACTATTTACAGATGTAATTCGAAAAAAATAAATTGTAATTAGAATTTTCTACTTGGAATTTAAATATTTCATTTGTAATTCGAAGATTCCATTTGTAATTCGAATATTCTACTTGTAATTCGACGATTCCGTTTGTTATTCCAAAATGCCATTTGTATTTCGAAAATTTTAATTGTAATTCCAAAAAGATCAATTGTAATTCGAAAAAGATCAATTGTAATTCATAAAAAAAGAATTAATTGTAATTCGGAAAAGATCAATTGTAATTCGAAGAAGATCAGTTGTGATTCGTAAATATCATTTGTAATTCGACGATTCCAATTGTAATTCAAAACAGATTAATTGAATTTCAGTTGATATTTTTTCGAATAAGAATTGGAACTGTCGAATTTCAATTGATCTTTTCCGAATTACAAATGATCTTTTTCAAATTAAAATTGATATATTTCAAATTACAGTTTATCTTTATCTACACTCCACTTATCACTAAGTGGGTATATTTGTCATTCCGTTTGTAACTTATCAAATATCGGTCTGGGACCCTATAAAGTATATATATAATTGATCAGTGATCGACTTTAAGACATTATAGCGACGGGGAAAATATTACACGGAGATGACTGAAACTTAACATATTTATTTAAAGTTATCCCAATCAGTTTGGTATTGCATTTGAGCGATATCGGATCAGCGGTTCAAAAGTTATGAACGAAAATGTAAGGACACCTCAAAAAGTTTTGTACATTCAACATAACCTAAAACTACAAAATGCTTTAATTCGGCTGCTGGTTAACATATGTGAACATAATTGAACACCCAATGTCATTTAAACAAGTACGAACATATTTTTTGACAAAAAAAGAAAAAATCGCGGATTTTTTTTACCAAATTTTTTTTTGCGGAAATTTTTTTTCAAAATATTTGTTATTTTTTTTTTTAAAAGTAATTTCGTTTTTAATAAAGTTTTTTGCAATAATCTTTTTGAAATTTTGAAGAGTATCAATCAATTTAACTTTTTTACTTGTTTTCACTCAAAATGTATTACACAAATTTTCGTCGCTCGAAATTAGTTTTACTTAAAATTACCTGATTTCGGAAAAACTTTCTAAATTTTTTTTCTTGACCTTTTTATAGAGGTTGAAATATTGCCATTTGAAATTTGCCAAACACTCAAAAAAAACCTTGTAAAATGACAAGAAAAGTTTGTTATTTTTATTTTATGTTACCTCCTATTTGGCGAGAATTCCTACACTCAAAAAAAAAAAACTGTAATGATAGCAAAAAAAGCTTGTAAACCTACAAGAAAATTTGCTGATTTTGAACCCACAATTTTTTTGCTAAAGTTAGCAAAAATGTTTTGCCAATAATTAGTTAACTAAATTTTTATTTTTTGAACTTAGTTCATACACATCTGAGGATCCCATTGGGTTCGGACCCAATAGGTCCAGACCCCGATGGGCCTAGACCTAGTTGGGTTCCTTATCGTCATAATTTTTGATCCAAAAATTGTGTCCGTTTCGCTCTACCTTGCTTAGTTTTTAAGATACGTGATTATAGGGACCACTGGGGTCTTGAGAATTAAAAAACTCGATAACTTAAAAAATATTACTCGGAGAGCTTTTGACTGTTTTGCGGTCTTGTTCTACATGTTGAGAGCTACAAAAATGGTTTTGGACTTTTTGTTGTGTCGGCAATATTTACCGAGATATGAGCATTTTAAAATTTTCGGGAATGCTAACTTTTTTGGATCTAAAGTTAGGGCCCATAAGGGTCCACACATGTAAAGGGGACCGGCGATACTATGGATATTCTAAGAACCAAAAATGGCCTCCATTTTGCTCTATCTGGCTTAGTTTCCGAGATAGCGCCATTTTAAGTTTTCTGAAAATAAAAAAAAAATTACCATTTATTTTGCTAATATTAGCAAAAAATCTTGTAAAAATGTTGTCAACTCAATTTCAAATTTAGCAAAAGAAATTAGTTCAAAGCTTGTTTAAAATTGCTAATGTGCTAATTGAAGTTTACAAGAATTTTTTGCTGACATGCTAATCTCAACTAAAAATTTGCTAAAAGTTAGCTAACTAGCATTAGCAAAAAAAAATTAGTAAATCTACTAACGTATTTTTTTGAGTGTACTAAGGGTTAACAATGGGAAAAATACAACTCTGTTAAAAGTTAAGATGGAATAAGTTTCTGCCAAATGAATACAACACGAATTGATGGTGAATACGGGTTATTCAACACAAAGAGGAGTAATTCCAATTCTTAATTTCTTCAAAAGTTTAATTTAAATGGCTAATTTTAATCTGACACACATTAAGTGTGTGGCAATCGAAGGAGTGCTGATGATGGAAGGGTGGCACCTTCCGAAAGCTGTCGACATCTCCACTTAGCCTGTGTTGTCACTTGATTTTTTTCAGATTTTCTCATTGTACAACAATTATTATTTCTCAGAAATAATTAATATGGACTCAAACCGAACTAAGTAAATAAAAATTCAGTTATAAAATATACAGTCCAACAATATATAAACACAATTAATAGTTTTTTTTTTTTAAATTTTCAAAAACCAAATCTTTGATCTCCAAGCGCCACGGGTTAATTTCAAAATACTCCTAAGCGTTCAAAATCGGTAGAAAATTTGTTTGGCCATACAAAAAAATGCCGTTCTAATGTTTCATAGTTATGCTAAAACTGCAAAATTTTGTAATTCTTATTATGGCTTCGTTTTTAATTTATTTCTAAACCATTTTTCCCTCTATAAATTGTCTTAAATTATTAAAATTTACATTATATCTCATATAGACCTCTTTTTCTAACATTTAATTGCCTAACAATTTTATTGTCCTGTCCTGTCCTGTCTGTTCTATACCTCAATTTAAATTGTTTATTGTTTTATTTATGGACTAACAGCTATTATTTTCCAACCAAACTAAAACGTTTTGTGTTTTTGCCATTCCAGCAAAAAAACTACAGCAAAAATATCCTTAAAACAACAACCATTTTGAATGAACAACTAACAAATACTTGTCATATGCACAATTTTCAAGTAACATTTTCAAAACTAATACAAAAAATCCTTATTATTGCCTTTAGCTTGGCTAAACCAAAAAAAAAAAAGAAAAAAAAAAATGGAAAATTCAAAAATATTACGAATTTAAATTGACCATTTGACTGGCCACAATGATATATGAACCAATTTCTTTAAGTTTAATAGGCTAAAACCACAAAACTTTTAACCTCAACCGCAAATATTGTATAATACTTACACACACACTCACACATTCTCACATACACATGAATGAAATGAATTGAAACCAACAAATATAAGAGTAAAAATAAAATTTATTTTACGTACAATAAGGACCAAATTTTCAAACACACACACTTACAAACACAAATGTGTATGTGTTTATATTTTAGCCGATCTTTTTGTGTGTGTGTTTGTGTAAACCAAATCAAAGACACAAAACGACAGGAAATAGTATTAAAACAATTAGTAACGAATTATAAGTACCCTTAATTGCTAATTCTGAAAATATTATGGTCAAAATTTACAGTTTCATAATTTGACTAAGCTTTTTTAGTACTTAAAATAACTGTTTTGTACTCAGACTCAGTGTTGTCATTAAAGACATACATGTTTTTTTCTTTATGCAACACTTATATAAAAATCTTCTTTCGAATTAATCTTTTAATTTAATCTTAATTTTTACAAAAGTGATTTGAAACTACTTAAGAGAGTTAATAAAAAGTACCAAAATAGTACTTTTTGGTAAAAGGTACTCACATTTTTTTTATAAAAAGTACCAAAATAGTACATGTTCATAAAAAGTAAAATAAAATATGTAGTAGTAAAAAATAGTACTTTTTTAAAAAAAGTACTATATTGGTAAAAAGTACAAATGTATTTTAAAAACGTACTTTTAATAAGAAAGTAGATACTATTTTGTTACTTTTATAACAAAGTAATATTGGTACTTTTTATAAAAAAATAATATATTGGTACTTCTTATGAAAAACAACTATTTTTGTAGTTTGTATCAAGAAGTACTATTTTAGTACTTTTGTTTTCTTTTTAAAAAGTACTCTTGTTCTTTTTTTAAAAAAAATTTAAAAGTCCTAAAAGTACTTTTTAATCAACTATACCAAAATTGACCTTTTTTCATTAAAAACACAAAAAAAAAACTTAAAAAAATAATAATAATATAATACTACTACTTTTTTATAAAAAAAATTAACCCAATTTTTACTTTTTTCAAAAGAGTAAATAGTACCTAAATAATACTTTTTTATAAAAAGTACCAAAAAAATCATTTTTTTAAGAAGACAAAAGTAAAAAGTACAAACGCAGTACTTATGTATTTTTAAAAATACTATTTGTAACTTTATTTTACTTTCTCATAAAACATAGTAATTTTTGGAACTTTTTATAAAAAATGAGATACTATCTCTTTTTTTATAAAAAGTTCCACAAAGTACTATGTTTTATAAAAAAAGGTACCAACATTTTTGATTAAAGCTATCCAAATAGTATATTTTTATAAAAAGTACCAAAACAGTACTTTTTTGTTTACCTTTTTTTTATACTTCTATAAAAAAGTACTGTTTTTGTAAAAAGTACATATTATAAAAGTGTACTTATTATAAAAAAGTACTTTTGGTACTTTTTATGAAAAAGTATTACATTTGTGTACTTCTACTGAAAAATAACTGTTTTGGTACTTTTTATAAAAAAGTACTATTTTAGAAAAAAGAGATTAACTATCTCTTTTTTTTATAAAAAGTTCCACAGAGTACTATGTTTTATAATAAAAGGTACCAACATTTTTGATTAAAGCTATCCAAATAGTACATTTTCATAAAAAGTACCAAAACATTACTTTCTTGTTTACATTTTTTATACCCTCCACTCTAGTGATAGAGGGTATATATAAGTTTGTCATTCCGTTTGTAACACCTCGAAATATTGGTCTAGGACCCCATAAAGTATATATATTCATGATCCTCGATCGATTTTAAGACGATCTAGCGATGTCCGTCCGTCCGTCCGTCCGTCCGTCCGTCCGTCCGTCCGTCCGTCTGTCCGTCTGTCTGTCTGTCTGTCTGTCTGTCTGTTGAAAACACGCTAACTTTTGAAAGACTTTACGGAGGCTCCTGAAGTTTGGCATATATGTTGGACATTTACCTGGTCAGGTTGGTATTGCAATCCAGCGAAATCGGTCCAGTGGTTCAAAAGTTATAAGCAAGTGAGTGAATTTCGGCAAGGGGTTTTCTGGAATTTACGAGATAAAACACACGGTAACTTACGAACGGCAATTCTGAGGGTACTGACGTGTGGCATATATATTTATCGTTCCTCTGGTCCGGTTCGTTTTAAATTTCAGCCAAATCGGTCCGGCGGTTCAAAAGTTATTAGCAAAACCGTAAATTTCAGATTAGTTCACCTTAAATTCACGTGTTGAAAACCCGTTAAACATGTTTTAAAAACATTTGTAAGTCAGAAAAATATTTTAAAAGGGTTTTTTTGTCACACAAAAATATTTTTACACTAAACCAAAAAAAAATACACTTAAAAAAAAAGTTTACACTCAAAAAAAATTTTACACTCAAAAAAAAAATTGGTAAATTATTTTTTTTTTTTTTTCAAAAATTAACAAAAAAAAGTTTTTTTACACTAAAACAAAAAAAAAAATACACTCAAAAAAATTTTACACTCAAAAAAAAAATTTTTAACTTTTTTTTTAAAAATTAATAAAAAAAGTTTTTTTTACAGAAAATAAAATATTTCTAACCAAAAAAAGTTTACACTCAAAAAAAATTTTACACTCAAAAAAAAAATTGGTAAATTATTTTTTTTTTTTTTCAAAAATTAACAAAAAAAAGTTTTTTTAAACTAAAACAAAAAAAAAAAAAATACACTCAAAAAATAATTAGTATTTTTTTTTTTTTCAAAACTGAATAAAAAAAGTTTTTTTTACAGAAAATAAAATATTTCTAACCAAAAATTTTATTTTTTCACGTTAGAAAATTTACTATCACTTAAAAAGGGCATTGTGGAGGGTATTCATAGATTCGGCCAAGTCGAATTTAACTTTTCTACTTGTTTTATCTTCTATTATATAAAAGAGTAATGTGACTGACTGACTGACTGACTGACTGACTGACTGACTGACTGACTGACTGACTTATTGACTGATTCATCATCGCCCAGCCCAAACCGCTGAAGCTAGAGACTTGAAATTTGGACTGTAGGTTCACCTCCCGGAATATAGATCCACTAAGGCTGGATTTTTGCCAATGTTGATTCTAAGGGGGTAAAAAGGGTAAAAAACTGTACTTTTGGTACTTTTTATATCTCCTGAAATAATGGTCATAGAGACTTGAAATTTGGACTGTATGTTCACCTCCCGGAATATAGATCCACTAAGGCGGGATTTTTGCCAGTGATGATACCAAGGGGGTAAAAAGGGTAAAAAACTGTACTTTTGGTACTTTTTATATCTCCTGAAATAATGGTCATAGAGACTTGAAATTTGGACTGTATGTTCACATCCTGGAATATAGATCCAGTAAGGCTGGATTTTTGCCAGTGTTGATTCTAAGGGGGTAAAAAGGGTAAAATACTGTACTTTTGGTACTTTTTACATATCCTCAAATAATGGTCATAGAGACTTGAAATTTGAAATGTATGTTCACATCCTGGAATAAAAATCCAGTAAGGCTGGATTTTTGCCAATGTTGATTCTAAGGGGTAAAAAGGGTAAAAATCTATACTTTTGGTACCCTTTATATTTCCTTAAAAAATTGTCACAGAGACTTGAAATTTGGACTGTATGTTCAGCTCCCGAAATAAAAATCCTGTAAGGCTGTATTTTTGCCAATGATGAGGCTAAGGGGGTAAAAAGGGTAAAAATCTGTACTTTTGGTATATTTTATATTTCCTTAAATAATGGTACTAGAAACTTGAAATTTGCAATGTCGGTTCACCTCCCGGAAAAAAGATTCAGTAAGGCTGGGTTTTTACCAATGTTGATTCCACGGGGGTAAAATTGGTAAAAAAGTGTACTTTTGGTACTTTTAGTTATTTACAGAAGTAATGGTCATTTAAACTTGAAATTTGGGATGCAGGATCCTTTAGGGAAATAAAACATTCTGGAACAAGTACTTTCTGAAAGTTATGTACCTTTTATAAAAAGTACCTTTTATAAAAAGTACCTTTTATAAAAAGTACCTTTTATAAAAAGTACCTTTTATAAAAAGTACCTTTTATAAAAAGTACCTTTTATAAAAAGTACCTTTTATAAAAAGTACCTTTTATAAAAAGTACCTTTTATAAAAAGTACCTTTTATAAAAAGTACCTTTTATAAAAGGTACCTTTTATAAAAAGTACCTTTTATAAAAAGTACCTTTTATAAAAAGTACCTTTTATAAAAAGTAACTTTTATAAAAATTACCTTAAATAAAAAGTACCTTTTATAAAAAGTACCTTAAATAAAAAGTACCTTTTATAAAAAGTACATTAAATAAAAAGTACCTTTTATAAAAAGTAACTTTTATAAAAAGTACCTTTTATAAAAAGTACCTTTTATAAAAAGTACCTTTTATAAAAAGTACCTTTTATAAAAAGTAGCTTTTATAAAAAGTACCCTTTATAAAAAGTACCTTTTATAAAAAGTACCTTTGATAAAAAGTACCTTTTATAAAAAGTACCTTTGATAAAAAGTACCTTTGATAAAAAGTACCTTTTATAAAAAGTACCTTTTATAAAAAGTACCTGTTATAAAAAGTACCTTTTATAAAAAGTACCTATTAAAAAAAGTACCGGAAGTACACTTTTTGGCACTTTTTTATTTCCTGAAATTATATTTACAGAAACTTTTTATATTTCCTAGAATCTTAAAATTTGTAATGGAGAATTGTAAAAAAAAAAATTCTGGGAAAATACGTTTTTAAAATTCTGATTCTTATTTGGGTAAAATGGCTAAAAAAGTGTATTTTCGGTACCTTTGATATTTTCTGACGTAATGGTTCTGGAAACTTAAAATTAGGAATGTAAAATGTTTTTTGTACTTCAAATATTTGCTAAAACAATGATACTAGAAAATTTAGATATGGAAAAGAGGATCCTTCGGTGAAGAAAAAAATTCTGGAAGATGTTCTTTTTGCAAATTCCGTTTCTAACGGGGGTTAGAAAGTGTACTTTTGGTACTTTTTTTTTTTGTTCCTAAAATAATGAAAAAGTGTAAACTTTGTTTATTCTTATATCCAAAATATCAAGTCAGAAACTTGATATTTTAAATAAAGGATCACCTAGCACAAAAAAAAAAAACAGTTTTTGGAAAATGGTTATTTTTACCTAACAATTAAACTAAAAGTCCCTAAAATAACACCCAAGAGAAGTACATATTTGAAAATTTTAAAATTTAGAACGGGGAACGAAATGGAATAAAGCAAGGAACATAATGGAATGATACTTTTTACTCAAATTTTTCGTATTTAATTTTTTTACTCCATATTTTTTCTCTCTATATGTTTTTTCACTCAAACCAATTTCCAATTCAATTTGCAATTTCTTTATTCACTGAAATATTCATTCACTCAAAATACAAAATCCCGATATAAGGGCTCGAAAATTATTCAAATTTTATTATTTAAATTGTGCATTGAAATATTATTTTATGAAAGACTTAAACGTGCACAAGTAAATAAAACAAACACTACGTAGGGGAATTTTCTTGAAATCGGCAGAGTAATTCTGATGCTTCTATTGTCTGGTATTCAATACAACCGGTAACGAAGTACCGGGATGGTAAGCTAGTACTTCTATAAAAAAGGACTGTTTTTGTAAAAAAGTACATATTATAAAAATGTACTTTTTATAAAGAAGTGCTTTTGGTACTTTTTATGAAAAAGTATTACATTTGTATACTTCTAATGAAAAATAACTGTTTTAGTACTTTTTATAATAAAAGTACTATTTTGGTACTGGTAGTTTTTATGAAAAAGTATTACATTTGTATACTTCTACTGAAAAATAACTGTTTTGGTTCTTTTTATAAAAAAGTACTATTTTGGTACTGGTACTTTTTATGCAAAAGTATTTTTTTTTAAACTACTATGTTTGTACTTTTTACTATCTTCTACTTAAACAAACATTTCTTTTTTGGTACTTTTTAAAAAAAAATCTATTTTGGTACTATTTACTCCTTTTGTATAGTTTTGGCACATTTTTTTTCAGTATTTTATTGTTTATTTTTCAAAGTAGTATTTTGGTGTTTTTTAGTGAAAAAGTATATTTAGGCATTTTTAATTAAAAAGTACTAAAAAAAAATATAAAAATATTTTTGATAAAAATATAAAAATATTTTTGATAAAAATAACTTTTTTATAAAACGAGCAAAAGTACATTTTTATCACTGTTGCGAACTATTTTTAACCAAAAACCTCTAAATTTCATTAAAAAAGCGCTAGAAACCGCCAAAAATAAATTTAGCGTGGAAAATTTAAAATTCTCCCGCTAAATTACGAAAAAAAGCGCTGAAAACCGAAAAACTGGGCTTTTTTGATTGACAAAAAAGAAAAATTGAAAAAAAAATCCAAATTATTTTTTCTACGAAAATTGACTTTTCACTAAAAACGCGCAAGACAACGCCGAAAAAAAATTTTCGCATTTACAAAAAAAGCGCTAAAATTCGACAAACTTGGCGTTTTCGATTGAAAAAAAAAGAAAAATTGGAAAATACTCTAAATTTTTCTGACTAAATCCAAACAAAAAGCGTTACCCAGCAAAACTTTGATTACCAAATAAGGTATAAAATAAGGCATAGGATCTCTTATTTTATACATTGCAGAATTGATGATTTTAACAGGCGATGAGACTCAAAGTAATGCATCCACATTATCAAAAAGAATACCAGTAAGGTATAAAATAAGTCATAAATTTATAACGAAGAATACGAGTAAGGTGTAAAATATATGATATTTTATAGGTTACAAGAAATGAAATAATATAGCATACCATAAGATAATATATAAGGTGTTACGAGTAGTGACAAAGTAATTTTGTATTAAATTTACTCACGTGATTGTAAGTGAGTGTAAGTAGATAAAATATGCTCGTGAGTGTGTGTCGTTAGAAATTTCCTGTCGTGAGCCCATCTCTAGTTTAAACTTATGAATTTTTTTAAAAATAATTATTTTTTATGTTATTGTAATGCATTATGCATCCAATTATAAATAATGCATTATTTCAAACATTCAAATAATACATAATGTAACCAAATATAAGTCATCCATGATTTAATGTTTAGAAATAATAAATATGAAATACATTTTTTCCAATAATCGTGCATTACGTAGCAAATTATTAGTAATGCATTGTTTTTCACTTGAAAATAATACGTTGTGGAACAAATGTTTGGTAAGACATCCTAAAATAATGCTACAAATAAGGTATATACATTACCTGGTAATGTGTTATATAATCACTACCCATTACCAAAGTTTTGCTGGGTTAGGTTTTCCCGCTTAAGCACCGTTTCCGCTAAAACCAATTTTCCACCGCTAAATCCAAACAAAAAGCGCTACATTTAGCGGGAAACCTCCAACTTGGCAACAGCGATTTTTATAAAAGTAAAAAAAAGTATTTTTTTTTATAAAAAGTACCAAAAGCTCTTTTTTTAAAAAAGTACAAAAGTACATTTTTTTAAAAACTACTATATTTTTAGTTAACACTTTCTTCTTCTTAAAAAAACAGTTCTTTTTAACTTCGTTTTATAAAAAAAATTACTATTTTGGTACCATTTACTCTTTTTGAAAAAAGTAAAATTTTGGTAATTTTTTGTTTTTAATAATTTTTTACATTTTATAAAAGTAAAAAAGTATTTTTTTTTTATAAAAAGTACAAAACGCACTTTTTTTAAAAAGTACAAAAAGTATTTTTTTACTGTATTTTTACTTTACACTTTCTTCTTCTTCTTAAAAAACAGTTCTTCGGTACTATTTGCTCTTTTTGAAAAAGTAAAATTTTGGTAATTTTTTTTTTTTTAATTATTTTTGGGACTTTTAAAAATGTACTATATTGGTACTTTTTTTTAACAAAACTGATCTGTTCTTCTTTAAAAAAAATAATTTTTTAGTACTATTTATAAAATAGTACCATTTTGGTACTATTTACTCTTTTCGAAAAAGTAAATTTTTTTTTTTAAAAGTATTTTATTGTTAATTTTTTCAAAGTAGAATTTTGGTGTTTTTTAATAAAAAAAGTACTATTTTGGTATTTTTATTTAATAGTACTTTTAGTAGTTTTTATGAGAAGAACAAAAGTACTTTTTTTTTTAAATACAAAACCTATTTTTTATAAAATGTACATAAAGCACTTTTTTAAAAAAAAAAAGTATTTTCTTTATAAAAAGTACAAAAGTACTTTTTGTTTTTAAAACTACTGTATTTTTACTTTACACTTTCTTCTTAAAAAAACAGTTCTTTTTATAAAAATGTACTATTTTGGTTCTACCCAGCAAAAACTTTCATTACCAATAATGAGTTAAAATGCCAATATAATTATCAATAAGTAAGTACTTATTCATTGGCATTTTAACTCATTATTTTAACATGGTGGTGACATTGCGAGCAACTACTTACTTCGCACGCTTACGAGCAGGCGGTTAAATAAGTCATTATTTAAATGTTCTTTAATAACTAGTTATCAGTAATGAGTTAAAATGCCGATATCATTATCAATAAGTACTTATTCATTAGAATTTTAACTCATTTTTTTAACATGGTGTTGACATTGCAAGCAATTACTTACTTCGATCGCTTACCAGTAATGACTCTAATAAGTGGTTATCTTACGGTTAAAAATTTTAAAAATTTTTAAAACTGATTTTTTTTTAGAAATTACCTCGACTGGTTCCAGTAATGACTTTCATAAGTGGTTATTTTACGGACAAAAAATAAAAAGTTCAAAAATTTTATTTTTTTATAAAAAAATACAAAAACAAACAAAAATAAATATTTTTTGTTCATGTTAAGTTATATTTGTTTAGTTCAACTTATAAGTAAGTACTTATTTATCAAAAAAATATGCAATATTAATAAGTCATTATTAGGGCAAGTACTTTCATGAAAATGCATATTTTTACTCAGCATTGTAAACATATCATAAATTAAATATCTATCCGAATCAATGAATTTGCTTATTGCATTGATTTGTAGTTGCATATTTTTGCATATTTTGGTATAAATGCATATTTTTGCATATTTTCACATAAATTGGAATTTTTTTAAATATTATCAATATTTTTTCAAAACTTCCTTAGAAAAATTCAAAAAAACATCCCCTATTTCCTATAGAAAATAGAAATGATTTTAACAGGGGATGAGACTCAAAGTAATGCATGCGAGTAAGGTACATATATAATATAGCATACCAGAACATAATATATAAGGTGTTACGATTAGTGATAAAGTAATTTTGTATTAAATTTACTCACGTGATTGTAAGTGAGTGTAAGTGAGTGTGTGTCATTAGAAATTTCCTGGCGTGAGCCCATCTCTAGTTTAAACTTATGCATTTTTTTATAAAATAATTATTTCTTATGTTATTGTAATGCATTAAGCATCCAATTATAAATAATGCATTATTTCAAACTTCGAAATAATACATAATGTAACCAAATATAAGTCATCCATGATTTAATGTTTAGAAATAATAAATATGAAATACATTTTTCCAAAAATCATGCATTACGTAACAAATTATTAGTAAAGCATTATTTTTCACTTTAAAATAATACGTTATGGAACAAATGTTTGGTAAGACATCCTAAAATAATGCTACAAATAAGGTATATACATTACCTGGTAATGTGTTATACATTCACTACCCATTACCAAAGTTTTGCTGGGTAGTCTATCCAGCAAAATTTTACGGTCCAAATAAGCATTTCCAGAACGTATTATATTATCCTGCAATCGATTCTATTTAACCCTTTTACAAATAAAGCCGTTATTAGGTGGCCTTTTGGATTTGGTTGTAACGTTTGAACAGCATCACTTAGAAACAAGAGATTGTTTAATTTTGAAAGCTTACATTGCACGGATTTATATTGTGCTCTTCTTCATTACCTACTTCCTTTTGTTTATAAATATTCAAAAAGTGTATTTAAAAACAAAAGAAAGTAGGTAATGAAGAAGAGGATAATGTTAATCTGTGCAATGTCAGCTTTCAAAATGTACCACTCTCTTGTTTGTGAGTAATACCGTTTAAAAGTGACAACGAAGATCGCCTAAAAGCGGCCATTTTATTTTTGTTTGAAATTGTTCCTAAAGCAAGAAGTTCCAAGACCAAGAAGTTTTTTAGAAAAAATATTTTATACAAGGAAACAGATTCTTGAATATATTGAAGGGACTGCTTACATTTGTTTTGTATATCGTCTTTACTTTTTTGTAACATATTTTCAGGCGTTAGTGTCAATTTCTTAATGATTTCATTGTGTTTCAATTTAAATGACTAACCAAATATTCCCACTGCAACTTGTAAAGGAGCATAAAAAGAAGTCATAAGAAGTTCAGTAGACCTAATACACATGTTCCAAAATATTTTATCAACATTATGAATGTATTTGTTAATCTTAGAGTGTATGTGTGCGTGTAGTAAGTAAAATCCTTCTTGGTACGCTAGTATTATATTAAAGAAAATTTGCTGTTATTGCTGTTGTCGTTATGATATTACTGCTTTTCAGCAGTACTGGCAGTAGTGGTTTCTTGGCATAATGATGCCAAGTTTTCCTCAATGCATTTAACTTTGGTCTGGTCTGGTTGCCTTGGCTTTGACTGGTTAAATTGAACCCGGAGCCCAGTTAAGTAGAGTTGAGTTTTGTTGTAGGGGGTTAAGATGATGTAGAAGAAGCAGAAGAGTAAGCAGATGAAATGTAATACAATACAAGTGCCAAGTAGTTTGGCCTTAAACGCTCAACATTTATCAAATGTTATTGGTCCCGTGGGTACAACTTGTGTGATTGTGGTCGCATATATCTTTTAAGTATGAAATGAAGTATTTATATATGTATGTGTGAGGGTTAAAAGAGTAAATGTGTAAGTAAAGTGTTTTCTATGGGCAAATATGTGAGAATGTGTGTGTAATTTTCTTTAATATATTATGTTAGTTGTTGTTTTTGGTATTTCTTTTTTTCTTTCGTCGTTTACAATTTGTGGCCAATTCTTATAAAAATGCCCCAAAACTGACCATAGTAGGGTGGCACCAGTAACGTTTTAATCAATAGGGCACTCGTGGCACACGTGCCCAGAGCTCTGACCTTATGGGGCCCGAAAGTCTCAGATTCTGAGACATTTTTCTTATAAAAAAAGTCTCAGATTCTGAAACATTTTTCTTATAAAAAAAGTCTCAGATTCTGAAACATTTTTCTTATAGAAAAAGTCTCAGATTCTGAGACAATTTTCTTATAAAAAAAGTCTCAGATTCTGTGACATTTTTCTTATAGAAAAAGTCTCAGATTCTGAAACATTTTTCTTATAGAAAAAGTCTCAGATTCTGAAACATTTTTCTTATAGAAAAAGTCTCAGATTCTGTGACATTTTTCTTATAGAAAAAGTCTCAGATTCTGAGACATTTTTCTTATAGAAAAAGTCTCAGATTCTGAGACATTTTTCTTATAGAAAAAGTCTCAGATTCTGAGACATTTTTCTTATAGAAAAAGTCTCAGATTCTGAGACATTTTTCTTATAGAAAAAGTCTCAGATTCTGAGACATTTTTCTTATAGAAAAAGTCTCAGATTCTGAGACATTTTTCTTATAGAAAAAGTCTCAGATTCTGAGACATTTTTCTTATAGAAAAAGTCTCAGATTCTGAGACATTTTTCTTATAGAAAAAGTCTCAGATTCTGAGACATTTTTCTTATAGAAAAAGTCTCAGATTCTGAGACATTTTTCTTATAGAAAAAGTCTCAGATTCTGAGACATTTTTCTTATAGAAAAAGTCTCAGATTCTGAGACATTTTTCTTATAGAAAAAGTCTCAGATTCTGAGACATTTTTCTTATAGAAAAAGTCTCAGATTCTGAGACATTTTTCTTATAGAAAAAGTCTCAGATTCTGAGACATTTTTCTTATAGAAAAAGTCTCAGATTCTGAGACATTTTTCTTATAGAAAAAGTCTCAGATTCTGAGACATTTTTCTTATAGAAAAAGTCTCAGATTCTGAGACATTTTTCTTATAGAAAAAGTCTCAGATTCTGAGACATTTTTCTTATAGAAAAAGTCTCAGATTCTGAGACATTTTTCTTATAGAAAAAGTCTCAGATTCTGAGACATTTTTCTTATAGAAAAAGTCTCAGATTCTGAGACATTTTTCTTATAGAAAAAGTCTCAGATTCTGAGACATTTTTCTTATAGAAAAAGTCTCAGATTCTGAGACATTTTTCTTATAGAAAAAGTCTCAGATTCTGAGACATTTTTCTTATAGAAAAAGTCTCAGATTCTGAGACATTTTTCTTATAGAAAAAGTCTCAGATTCTGAGACATTTTTCTTATAGAAAAAGTCTCAGATTCTGAGACATTTTTCTTATAGAAAAAGTCTCAGATTCTGAGACATTTTTCTTATAGAAAAAGTCTCAGATTCTGAGACATTTTTCTTATAGAAAAAGTCTCAGATTCTGAGACATTTTTCTTATAGAAAAAGTCTCAGATTCTGAGACATTTTTCTTATAGAAAAAGTCTCAGATTCTGAGACATTTTTCTTATAGAAAAAGTCTCAGATTCTGAGACATTTTTCTTATAGAAAAAGTCTCAGATTCTGAGACATTTTTCTTATAGAAAAAGTCTCAGATTCTGAGACATTTTTCTTATAGAAAAAGTCTCAGATTCTGAGACATTTTTCTTATAGAAAAAGTCTCAGATTCTGAGACATTTTTCTTATAGAAAAAGTCATTTTTCTTATAGAAAAAGTCTCAGATTCTGAGACATTTTTCTTATAGAAAAAGTCTCAGATTCTGAGACATTTTTCTTATAGAAAAAGTCTCAGATTCTGAGACATTTTTCTTATAGAAAAAGTCTCAGATTCTGAGACATTTTTCTTATAGAAAAAGTCTCAGATTCTGAGACATTTTTCTTATAGAAAAAGTCTCAGATTCTGAGACATTTTCTTATAGAAAAAGTCTCAGATTCTGAGACATTTTTCTTATAGAAAAATCGAAGATTCTGAGACATTTTTCTTATAGAAAAAGTCTCAGATTCTGAGACATTTTTCTTATAGAAAAAGTCTCAGATTCTGAGACATTTTTCTTATAGAAAAAGTCTCAGATTCTGAGACATTTTTCTTATAGAAAAAGTCTCAGATTCTGAGACATTTTTCTTATAGAAAAAGTCTCAGATTCTGAGACATTTTTCTTATAGAAAAAGTCTCAGATTCTGAGACATTTTTCTTATAGAAAAAGTCTCAGATTGTGAGACATTTTTCTTATAGAAAAAGTCTCAGATTCTGAGACATTTTTCTTATAGAAAAAGTGTCAGATTGTGAGACATTTTTCTTATAGAAAAAGTCTCAGATTCTGAGACATTTTTCTTATAGAAAAAGTCTCAGATTCTGAAACATTTTTCTTATAGAAAAAGTCTCAGATTCTGAGACATTTTTCTTATAGAAAAAGTCTCAGATTCTGAGACATTTTTCTTATAGAAAAAGTCTCAGATTCTGAGACATTTTTCTTATAGAAAAAGTCTCAGATTCTGAGACATTTTTCTTATAGAAAAAGTCTCAGATTCTGAGACATTTTTCTTATAGAAAAAGTCTCAGATTCTGAGACATTTTTCTTATAGAAAAAGTCTCAGATTCTGAGACATTTTTCTTATAGAAAAAGTCTCAGATTCTGAGACATTTTTCTTATAGAAAAAGTCTCAGATTCTGAGACATTTTTCTTATAGAAAAAGTCTCAGATTCTGAGACATTTTTCTTATAGAAAAAGTCTCAGATTCTGAGACATTTTTCTTATAGAAAAAGTCTCAGATTCTGAGACATTTTTCTTATAGAAAAAGTCTCAGATTCTGAGACATTTTTCTTAAGAAAAAGTCTCAGATTCTGAGACATTTTTCTTAAGAAAAAGTCTCAGATTCTGAGACATTTTTCTTATGGAAAAAGTCTCATAGAAAATGCCCGCAATCGACGAAATTCAAAAAGTCATTCTTTGAGCCACCCTAATGAACAATGGTGTTATACACACACACATCTACTAAAACACAGACAAGCACAAATACCACATTATAGCAAATAAATAAAACAAAATATATTTGTATGGTGTATTAGAGTGACAGTTTTTCGTTAATTTTTGACGTTCCCACTGAGAAAAATTTGCTCTGGGAACTTCCCAGGGAAAATTTTTCGAATGCAATTAACCAGTGGTATGGTTGCCAGATCGTCAACGCCGCTAGTGAGCCCGCGTATGGCACAGCTAAGCTTGCCGGATTGGTTGGTTCTTGTTCGCAATCTGGTAAATGACAGTTACATGAACTAAACCAGCTTTAACACACCCCACTTCAAGCAATTTTTGTGGTTGTGTAAAATGGTGACCAAAAAAATATTCTACTGATCCAAAAAATTCAAAATTTTGATCGAAAAGTGCCACCGGTTTAAATGATCGGATTTGGCTCAAATTAAATTTATATGAAAGATTGTCTGAAGCTCTATGAAAGGGCAAGGAAAAGAAATTTTGAGATGTTTTTTTAAATTTCTTAAACGTAGGAAAAAACCTCCATTTATAGAAAGTTTATGAAAAATTTCAAATGGCGATATCTCGAAAACTGCTTAACTGATACCAACATTTTTTGTGATATTCATATTCAGCATGCCAAAATTAATAATAATACATCGCAAAATATTTTTTGGAATTTTTGAATTTTTCAAAAATTTAAAATTTGGTTTGAAATTGCAAAAGTCCAACTTGGATCGTAGGGCGCCACGGATTAAACTGTTTGAATTTGGTTGAAATTAAGTTTAAATGAAAAATTCTCTCAAGCTCTATGAAAGGGTCAGAGAAAAGAAATTTTGAGATTTCTTTTTTTTAATTCTTGAACGTAGGAAAAAACCGCAATTTCTACAAATTTCAAAAAGCGATATCTCGAAAACCGTTCAACCGATTTTAGATTTTTTGATATTCAGATTTAGCGCATCAAAATTAAAATGTTTTATGTACCGCAAGACAAATATTTTAAATATTTTTTTTGTTTTTAAAATTTTTAAAAATTCAAAACTTTGATCGCCGGGCGCCACTGGTTAATTTACTCCGAGTGGCCACAAATTTGTACCACATAAGTTTTAGGCCAACGAGAATAAAAATTTGCCTGAAAATTCAAAATCGGAAGAAAAGCTTTTTTAGCCATACAAAAACCTGCCGTTCTAATGGTGTATGTTTGCATATGCTCATCCTTATATGGATGTGTATGTTTATGTGCTTGTAACTGTGTATGTGTATAAATGTGACCACATGTGTGACCAAAATTGCTTTTGAGACAATCAAGTCTTAAACAAGAAAAAAAAAAAAATTAAATGAAAAGAAAAAAAATTTACTCAGGTTGGCTTTTTTTTATTTTTCTTAAAAGATGCATATTGTTTATATTCTCTTAGTAGTATAAGTTTCGGTGTATGATTGTGTTTAAGTAGTTGTGGTCTACTATTTGTAATTTCCATTTTCTTCACAACTACAAAAAAAAAAGGACAAAAGAAATGTTATTTATGAGGGGTATAAAGATTTTACGAGTCTTTCAACTATAAATAACTGTGCATAACATTTCTTGCAAGTGCCAAGAAAAATTATTGTTTTGAACTAAACTGATTTGACTTGACTTGTTTTGTGTTATGTATTTTTTTTTTGGTGTACATTACAGATTGTAAAGGTAAATTGAGTTGAGCATTTCATTTGTAACTTAATGGATTTTTATAAAAAAACACAAAATGGTGTTTAAGCCTAAAAATATGCTACAAAAAATATTTTTAGGTTTAGCCTTAAATTATACCGTAAAAGTCCGATAAGTTTAATATTTTCTATAGTTCATAGAATCAAAAGGATTAGGAAATACCATTTTTGTAGACCCACCCCTTTATAGGGGTGTGGTTCATACAAAAAAATGGTAAAATTGTATTATTTCAGTGCATATATCCCTGTTAATAAATATGTAAACATTTATATCAAAAGGGGAAAATGCCACCCGACGTTTAAAATTTATAAGACCATTATTTTAGAAAACTGGAATAGTACCAAAGTATCAAAAATTACTAAAAGTGTTTTATCTTTTATTAAATTGCTAATAATGTTCTTGTCTTGGATGCGAAGGGGGATCCTTTTGAGATTCTGATGTATTTATTTTA
This sequence comes from Pegoplata infirma, assembly GCA_963921195.1. Lineage (NCBI taxonomy): Eukaryota > Metazoa > Arthropoda > Insecta > Diptera > Anthomyiidae > Pegoplata > Pegoplata infirma. The sequence continues at coordinate 310,312,539 of OY992536.1, read as the reverse complement.
ATAACAATAAAAGCGTGGCAATTTTCCTTTGTACTCCCTTTTTGCCTCCTTATAATCAAAAGTTTTATGAAACTTTTTTTTTGGAAGACAATAGCACCATTATTTTATAAAATCAGATGGACTTTTTGTAAATTTGTTTTATTTAATCAGCTTCTACCGGTCCAATGGTGCGTCCGAGAGGGGTCATTAGTGAGACAGACCCCCATTTATTTTTTCCCTCTGTATTTTTTCCAACTGTAATTTGTATGGGAGCCTACTCAGGGAGTGGAGATGGGGGAGAAAGTATGTTTAAAAAAATGTTGGAGGGTAAAAATAAATGGGGGTCGTTCTCACTAATGACCCCTCTCGGACGCACCATTGGACCAGTAGAAGCTGATTAAATTCAAAAAATTTACAAAAAAAGAATGAAAGAAAAAATCTTAGAATCCTTTTTTGAGCGGAATCGAGTTCAGGAGGTAGATGACTAGAGATTCTACTAAGAATTTTTTCCCTATTTTGTGTATAAATTTGACAAAAAAACATGAAATGGTCACTTTGGGACCTTCCTTGTAAGATTACAGGAAAACCCAACGATTGACTTTATTAATTTTATAGTGTGCCTATGATTCGTGTTTCCCCTTTAACCTAAAAATATGCTTTGCAATCAACATTTATTTATCCCCTATTTGTATGCTATATTATTTTTATTAATTAAATCAAATGTTTTAACATATGTTAACATCTCTTTCGTTTGTGTGTGTTTCTGTACTTGTCATTCATTACATACATTCTCACGCTTGCCGCTCGTAACTCACCTCTTGTTTAAATGTTTCCATAACAAAATATTCTTTATTTATAATGAAATCCTTTTTATCCTTATTACTACGTTCACTTTGTTGTTGTTGTTTAGCGGCGGCTGCTGTTGTTGTTGCATTTAAATGTTTATTCAAAACATTTGAATATTTTTCACACCATAAATGTTTATACGCTTCAAATTGCAGGGCATATAATTTAGCGGCATTTATAGTTTCTACGACAATTTTCCTTATGGCGGCATAGAGTTGTTTTATATGGAAATCTTCTAGAGAAATAGGAAAACAACGGTAAAAAGAAATAAGAAAAAACAAGAGAAAATGTTTAAAAATACGGTAAAAAAATTACTTTAGAACAAACTAACAAGGGAAGTCTATCTTGTGGCATACAAAGATCTTAATGAAATTTTTATAATTTGTAAAGGAAAATTTGAAAAAAACTTAAACAATTAATTTTTATACTTTCCCCCTCAATTTTTTTAACTATTTTAAATTCTGTGAAGATCGAAGTGTTCCACGAGAAAGACCTTCCTTGTAAAGTATAAAACTAACTAGAAGATGTTCAAGTGTTTAACTCGACTTGTGCTTAAGTGAACAATTACATTGTTTTATAGAAGTTTTTAAAAGAAGTATTTAGTTTGCAAATGTAAAGGTGTAGTACAAAGAGGGGCAAATGTTTTGGAATAGGAAACTTTTTTCAAAGGAAAAATTGAAAAAAAAAATTTCTAAGAATCTGAGATTTTTTCTATAAGAAAAATGTCTTAGAATCTGAGACTTTTTCTATAAGAAAAATGGCTCAAAATAAGAAATTTTATCTATAAAAAGAATGTCTCAGAATCTGAGATTTTTTCTATAAGAAAAATGTCACATAATCTGAGACTTTTTCTATAAGAAAAATGTCACAGAATCTGAAACTTTTTCTATAGGAAAAATGTCTGAGATTTTTCTATAAGAAAAATGAGACTTTTTCAATAAGAAAAATGTCTCATTTGACATTTTTCTTATAGAAAAAGTCTCAGATTCTGAGACATTTTTCTTATAGAAAAATCTCAGACATTTTTCCTATAGAAAAAGTTTCAGATTCTTTTTCTATAAGAAAAATGTCTCAGAATCTGAGACTTTTTCTATAAGCAAAATGTTTCAGAATCTGAGACTTTTTCTATAAGAAAAATGTCTCAGAACCTGAGACTTTTTCTATGAGATGTCTCAGAATCTGAGACTTTTTCTATAAGATGTCTCAGAATCTGAGACTTTTTCTATATGAAAAATGTCTCAGAATCTGAGACTATAAAAAATGTCTCAGAATCTGAAACTTTTTCCATAAGAAAAATGTCTCAGAATCTGAGACTTTTTCTATAAGAAAAATGCTCTGAACTTAAGACTGTTTCTATAAGAAAAATTTCTCAGAATCTAGGACTTTTTCTATAAGAAAAATCTGAGACTTTTTCTTTCTGAGACTTTTTCTATAAGACGTTCTGAGACATTTTTCTTATAGAAAAAGTCTCAGATTCCAAAACATTTTGCTTATAGAAAATGTATCAGATTCTGAGACAATTTTCTTATACAAAAAGTCTCAAATTCTGAGACAATTTTCTTATAGAAAAAGTCTCAGATTCTGAGACAATTTTCTTATAGAAAAAGTCTCAGATTCTGAGACAATTTTCTTATAGAAAAAGTCTCAGATTCTGAGACAATTTTCTTATAGAAAAAGTCTCAGATTCTGAGACATTTTTCTTATAAAAAAGGTCTCAGATTCTGAGACAATTTTCTTACAGAAAAAGTTCAGATTCTGAGACAATTTTCTTATAGAAATAGTCTCAGATTCTGAGACAATTTTCTTTTAGAAAAAGTCTCAGATTCTGAGACAATTTTCTTATAGAAAAAATCTCAGATTCTGAGACATTTTTCTTATAGAAAAGTCTCAGATTCTGAGAAATTTTTCTTATAGAAAAAGTCTCAAATTCTAAGACATTTTTCTTATAGAAAAAGTCTCAGATTCTGAGACATTTTTCTTATAGAAAAAGTCTCAGATTCTGAGACATTTTTCATATAGAAAAAGTCTCAGATTTTGAGACATTTTTCTCATAAGAAAAGTGTCTTAGAATGTCAGATTCTTAGACTTTTTCTATAGAGAAAATGTCTCATAATATTGGAATCTAGTGTTGAGTTGGTTGGTTCTGAGTTATTTATGTCTCCAATTTTAGTGCCGAGTAACTCATTGTGGAACCTGTTTGCTACAGTGATGCTAAAAGAGAAATGACTACGCCTTTGTTTCATTTCAAAAACCAAAACAAAAAAAATTTTCTTTAACAAATAATACCTTTTGCGGTGTTGCTCGTAACTTTTGTATTTGTCATAGTTCTGGTAGTTTTCATTTCGTTGTCTTCATTTACTTTCAACTCCTCCTCATCCTTTACAATTCCTTGGAAATCTTTTTTTAGGTTTTTTCTTGTAAAGTCATGAATTAGTTTATTTTCATTTATATCCTCGACGTAATAGTTGTAAATATCGCAACACTGTTCATCCTCTTCTGACAGTGCTGTGTCATGAAATATTCGTGGCATGCAGTTGCATGCCTGGCTTATGTCTAGCAGTAGTTGTTCGACAATTTGTTGAAAATTATTTTTCACATTTGACTCGAATGTTGGCTGAAAGCGTATTTGCATACCCACCAATTCCAATTTCACCTCAAAAAGGGGTGATTTTGTGGTTGTTAAAGTTACATTTGCCGCTTGAGTTGCCCGGGGCTGAGAGGGTGAGGACGTCGAAGTCGTGAATGATGATAAATTGGAATGAAGTGGTAACATCGAGGAGGAGGAGGAGGAGAACGGGTAGGTGGACTCATTAGTTGTAGGTGTTGCTAGTAACTGTTGTTGTTGTTGCTGTTTAACTGTGCTTTGGCTACGCTGCACTTTAAGCAAGTGGGGTAGAAAATGTTTGGCGTTTGTTGTGGTTTTTAAATTTGCCTCTTCCATGGCTGTGGTGGTGGTGGCTGTTGTTGGCATTTCCATTGATTTCATGTTTTTCAAGGGGTAGTAAAATGTCCTGGTTTTAGTTTCCGTTACTGTTGTTGTCTTTGATGCTAGTGTTGTTGTTGTTGTTGCTGCTGTCGTCGCTGTAGTCGTCGTAGTCATTGTCGTTGCGGTTGCAGACGACATTTCATTGTACAAATACTCCAAACTGTAACCGTGTGTGACGAGCCGTATGAACGTTGTGTACATTAAGTTGAATTAAGTTGAGTTGGTTGTTGGAGTGCATGTTGCATGCAATTGCGAAAAATACCACAAAATGTTACTACTTTTTCATTTCGGAAAATTGTTGTACTTTTGGTGTCTGTTTGTATGTTGATGTTGATGACGATGGCGATGATGTTAATGATAATGTTGTTGTTGTTGCTGATAATGTAGTTGTTGTTGGTGTAGTAGGTATCATTTTTGGCAATTCACTTGTCATCGTTTTCGGTTTAATGAGGTGCATTGATACTTAAAGTTATTTGGTGTTCTCTCTATGCATTTTAAAGGCAAATGTATATTTGAGAAATGATTTGTGTGTGTGTGTGTCTACATTTACTACGACATTTATCAAAATAATGTCTTAATGTTCTAGTATGTAGATTAGAGAAACAAGTCGGCTACATGTTGCGGCTGACGGCGGCTAGTGGCAAAAATAGGCAGCCATTTTAGATTTACATCTCTTAGATTTTCATCTAAGACGGGTTGTATAGATCGGATACCAACAACAGGTTGGCTAATTTATAGGATACCAAACAGAGCATGAAACCTTTGAAGTCCAAATACCAATTAGGGACGACTTGGCGGAAAACTTAGTTATTGCAGAGAATGCAATCTCTATTTTTCGAATATGAAGATGGGTACAGGTTCGGGAGTATATTCTGAATACCTCGAAATCAGGAAACAATTTGCACTTTGGGGTCGTCTATAGGAACCCAAATTTGGATACCGTGAACTCCTACAATTATTTCGATTGTGTATCCGATTCCATTACTTCAATCGTTGGGGTCAGTCTGAGTAGTGAAATTGTTGCGGGGACTTTAATGTACATAAGTCGTCATGGCTTCGCCATTCTAGCCATACGGCTCTAAAGAGCTTATATCGAGGGCCTATATTCAAAACCCTCTATCTAAAAAAACACAACTTTTCAGGAGAGCCAAAAAACTGTTTATTTCGCGAATTGTTAGAGTAATTAAAATTCGATATTCTACAATATTTTTTTAAATCAACTACTGAATCTGACATATAATTCGTTTTTAAAATTTTGCACTATTGGGGATTTTAGAGGATAGATAGAGGGTTTTGTTTCTCAAAAATATTAAGTACAGGAATGAAAATGATCAGATAGAGGGTTTTGCATTTTAATAAAAATGAATTATTATGATTTCATTTATGAGATCGGTTAATTTTTAACGTAATTTATTAATGATAACGTCTTATAAATAATTTCAAAATCGCGGTTTTGGTCCACAGGTGCGGATTGTTAAGACAAAAATTATTTTTTTTACCGAATTCGTATCAAAAGTTGACAAACTGTTGAGTATGTTATGTAAGAAATAGTAAAAAAAATAAAAACGGGATTTTGGTCCACAGATGCTGATCAGCATCGGGATTTTTAAGATAAAAATTTTTGTTTCACAATGTACACAAAACATCCAAAGTTTGAGACATATTTTTTAAAAAATTCAAACAAGAATTTTCAGAAAAAATTAGCATCAGTGGACCAAAATCGTGGTTCTGGAATTTTGTTGATAAATTCATGTGCAGCATGCAAAAATTAGTATGAAAACATGTAATGCATGATAAAATTATTCAAAACAAATATTTGTAAATTAATTATTTGAAAAGATAGAGGGTTTTGCATTCAGAAAAATGAATTGTGTAAGAGATAGAGAAAACCAAAAATGCAAATAAAATAGCAAAAAAAAATATTTTTGTTCTGAATTTTACACCATAGATGAGGGCCGTTTTACTGAATATTTTGCCATCAAAAAGTCATTTTCGTGAAAATGGAAGATAGAGGGTTTTGAATATAGGCCCTCGATATGTTGAGCTCTTCGCTGCACACAATTACCTTGTGCAACTTGAATGAACCACCACATATTCCGTTTTGGAAGGTTTCGTAATACCGTCGACCTTTTCCCATCCTGACAAATACTTCCCATCCTGACAAATAGTTCCCATCCTGACAAATAGTTCCCATCCTGACAAATACGAAGTTGAGCTACCTGCGCCTCTTGGAAACTCAAATCATAACCTCATTTCTGCATCTTTTTCATTTTCGGACCTTCGTAGAGATGCAAGACCCGTAACCAAGCGCTCTATTTTTGTCTATGAAAAGTTTTGTTGGGCTGAGTTTAAAGATTCCTTTCAGAAAATCAACTTGAAACTCTGTTTTCTTGATGAAAATGTTAACGCTGCAGCGGAAGTGATGGTAAATGGGATATTGCTGGGAATGAAATTATTTATTGCATCCAAGCAAATTTCGACTAAAGCATAACATAAGTGCTGGTTGAAGTGCAGGAATGCAGTCAGATCCAGAGAGGATACGTTCAGTAATTGAAGTAATGACAAAAATCCAGTTACTGGCGCGTGACGGAAACAGGCGAGAAACAAATGCGCCAGAGTACTCAGATGCGAAAAACTTCTGTACGAACAGCTTGTCCTTGCTGCTCCGCGGGGCAGCAAGACCCTTTGCTCATTTGATAAAAGGGTAAAGAATACTACTAGTTCATACATTTCAACCCTTATAAAGAATTACCAAATATTCACGAACTTGGTTAATAAAGTTAACCTTTTTACTGAAATGTTTGCATGAAACTCATTCTTGCCGGAAAGCAATCAACCACTGCCCGAACTCGAGAGAGTATCCTTTACTATGTCGAAGATATTTTTTAGATCACGTGTAGTTAAAGGGGTTCTTGAGGAACTCATCGTTAATAAGTCCCCAGGACTGGATGGTATTTCGACACTAGTTCTGAAACGTTGTGCTTCAACCATGTATCGTCTTTTAGCAAACCATGTAATAGTTTTTCCCTCATTCTGGAAGGTGGCTAACATTCAGTCAATCCCTAAAAAGGCTGAGACTTCTAACCCTGACAACTGTCGCCCAATAGTAATTTTGTCTGCGCTTTATAAGCTGATGGAGAGACCAAGTTTTTCCCAGATCAAAACTATGAGGGAGAACATGAATCGCACACACAATCATTACCTTTCGACGATCTCCGAGTGTGGTCTCACAGACGGTCTGTGGAATCAACGTCATTTGTATACATGGAGCTATTAAGGAATCAGACACTCTAGACGTTCTAGGCATGACAATTCGATGTGATGTTTGCTGGAACCTTCAAGTGTCGAAAGAAGCATTCAAGTGTCTTGGGTTTTTAAAACAGTGTACGAATTACTTCACTACGTCTGGTCTCCTTACTATTCATACCTCCTATATGCGGCCGAAAAAGGACTCCCATACCTGGGCAGGAGCCCAAAGGTCGTTGAAGCTCATCATTGGCATTAGGGTATCCAGCTCTGTTGACTAATTGGAGCATCGTCGGAATGTGGGTTGTTTGTCGTTATTCTATCGATATTAGAATAGTTAGTGTTCAGCTGGGATAGGTGGACTCTTCCCTGAGACGCGAATACAGTACTCGTCTATCGTGTAGATCATATCCATTCGTAGTCGGCTGTCCAATTTATCGCACAACGCGTTACGGAGAAAATTCGTTTCTTAGTCGAACTAGCCTTCCCAGTCAGCTACGATTAAGACAAATTTAAATTAAATGCCCCCTCTCTCCTGTTCCTCATAACCTGTTTTTCTAATACCAACACAATACATAGCATTGGTAGGAGGCAGCCCCTGAATGTGGGCTCAAAGTAAAAATAAAGAAAAATTAAATTAGGGAAGACTTGCCGGAAAACTCTGTTATACTTAGCAGTATACGGTCTTAATTTTTACGGACTGATCAAAGATGGAGATGGGTTTGGGTTCGGGAGTATGTTTTAAATGCCTTGTAATCAGGGCCTCATTGAGAATTATGAACAAGAATAGTGTTTTCCAGCATGAGGTAATTGCAATTGGTAAAGCCGTGCAGATGATTGTGACAAGGGACCTTTCGCCATTAACGTTAGACAGTCTTGCAGCTCTTAAGGCTTTGGTATTAAACACTGTAAAATCGGGAATCATTAGGAACTGTATACAATCCCTTTGTGGAATCAGTCAGCATTAAAGGCTTTGGAATCAAATACTGTAAAATCGGGAATCGTTAGTAACTACATACAATCTCTTCGTCGAATCAGTCAGCACACATTGAAGCTAATCTGGATCGTTGGCACGAATTGGCTGATGAATGTGCAAGGAAAGGCTCGGAGTCGGTGGGGGAACAGGTTGAACCTGACATCTTGCTACCTGCAGTGGAATTGATGAACGAAATTGATAGGATATCAGAGAATAGGATGAAGGATATGTGGATATCACTACGTGCAGGATATTGCGAACCTTGCCAAACCCTAAAAGGACAGAAAGTTTTCTTTCATTTTGGTAAACGAACGGTTAGCCTATTATTGGGAGTACTGACAGGGACTATTGTCGGAGTTGTGGGTAGGAGTCAGTAAAGCACTTGTTAGGTGAATGATCTTGGGCAAAGATTTTTCGATGGCCTTTAAGATGTCTCATTGGTATCTCTAGCAGAACATCTTAGAGATTGGGGGTGGAAGTTAAAACACAGTCTCCAGTGTGCGGACGTAAAGCAGCCAAAACCTTACCTAAAATAAGTTGAAATTTGTAATTTTGTAAGAGAGGGGGAGTAGGAAAACGGAAATTACGGGCCATATGGCCTCCGAGTGGCTGCAAGGGCTTTACGTCATGCGGTCAGCACTTTTAAAACAAAAGCTAAGACGTTTGCCATAGCCTCAATCTAAGTCAATAAAACACAACAATAAAAAAATCATGCAGTGAACTCCCGAAGACTATCAAAATAGAGCATATTTTTAGTATTTTTTTATATACTTCGACTGCGATAGTTCACTGCCACATTGCTTCGTTGTGGTTCTAGCTTAAACCGCAAGTTAACTCGTTTAAGAAATATCTCATCAGCTGGTGGCTTCAAAACGTTTTAAATCGACCAACTTGTTTCTCTGAACAAAAATTGCAATTTAGATTGGAAATACCGTTAAGGGAATATTTTTTTTTTAAAAGTACATATTTCGTTTTTCTGTAATGAAGGTATTTTGAGATGAAAATGGAATGTAAAAATTGTATAAATTTATTTCACAATTAGAATTATTTGTCTTTAAAAAAAGGTTAAATTGAGAAGTGATAGCCGTTGTAGTTTAAAGGCAAAGAAGAATTGTAGGAAGTTAAGCAGTTATAGAATTACGTGTATTACTTATTTCGAAACACCTAGTTATGGGAAAATACATGTCGGGAGGCTTCACAGATAGACGGCCGGACATCGTTAGCTTTTCTGGAACTAATCATTGATCAATATTTTGATATGACACATACTGCGGTTGAAGGGTACAAAAATCTTAAAATATAGAAACCGAAAACATTCTATTTTAAGACAAACAGTTATAATCAAACAATTTAAATTTATGTCATGAAGAAGGGGGATTAAGGAAATTAAGAAGGATTATAGTAATTTCAAATTGGAAATGCACTATAAATTTCTTAAACTTTAATAAAGTATACAAATTTTGTTTAATGGCATCTGGGCTACTTTTGTAGCAAGTGTTCTTATTTACTCTTGTTCTTTTAAATTGTTTCAGTATGCCTGTTTCCCTTCATGTTCAAAGTTATTCTGACAAGTTTTGTTTACATTGTTGATAATATTGTTTGATTAGTATTGTTGAGACACGAATACTTAAATCAAAATATGACATGTTCGTGCATGAAAAAATGTTTTTTTTTTGTGTTGACTTCAGTGAAGGCGTTAAAAATTAAGTGGAAATTGTTTGTTATTAAATAAATGCAAGTGGAAGCGTAAGTTTTTAAATTTTTTTGTATACAAGAAGTTAAAGTGTGACTATTTATTCAATTTGACAGGGATAAATTTTTTTAAAGTTTTAAATAAAAAACAAGGAAGAAATATTTTTAAGGAGTTTTTAGTTTTCAGTAAGAAATTTAAAAAATCCATTCCTTAGATGTAGCAAATCAATTTCATTTTCAATGCTGTACCTTAACTACAACTAAAAGTTCTTGAAAACTGAAAGATTTGAAAACCGCCGATTCAGTTTTCCAAAACCGGATTTAATTAGGATTTTACAAATTTATTAATTTACTCCATATAAAAAAAAAACAAGTAAGAAAATTATAGTCGGTCAAGACCGACCATATAATACCCTACACCAGAGTTTCCCGGAAAATGGGTCCCATGGACCGATTAGATCTATATGTTGCCAAATCTTTAATAAGTGTAAAAAACACACACAAATCAAATTTGAGTGAAATAGGCTTCTTTTTGTTGACAATAAACCGCTTTAACTGAATATCGGGCGAAATTTTCACAAGGGGCCTGAGTCCAAAACTGGTCCGATAATTATCAGGTTTGATAAGGTTATTTAAGTACGCGTTTAACATGCACAAACAATATTTTAACTAAATATTTTCTATTTTCATGAAATTTGAGTCATTTATGTGAAAATCGGGAAGGTGGTTTGTATGGGGGCTACAAGAAGAACTGGTCCGATTTCTTTGAAATTCGGAATGGTGATTTTTGAAGACAAAACATATTTACCTTCCAAATTTCAAAAAGATACCTATTATAATACGGTTATTAGAGTCATTTGAGCCAAAACTAAAGAGGACCTTTGTATGGGGGCTAGGTCTAAATATGGACCGATTTTTTCCAATTTCAATAGGCTTCGTCCTTGGGCCAAGAGAGGCTTAAGTTTCAAATTTCAAGTCATTTGATTAAAAATTGCGACCTGTATCGTGTTTACACCGTTTACATGGACAGACAGACAGACAGACAGACAGACAGACAGACAGACAGACAGACAGACAGACAGACAGACAGACAGACAGACAGACGGACGGACGGACGGACGGACGGACAGACGGACGGACGGACGGACGGACATCGCTAAATCGACTCAAAAAGTGATTCTGAGTCGATCGGTATACTTGAAGGTGGGTCTAGGACCAATATTTCGGGTAGTTACAAACATCAGCACAAACTCATTATACCCTGTACCACAGTGTGGTGTAGGGTATAAAAATCAGAAAATGGTTACCGAACAGAAGCCTGATTTCAAAAACCACAACTAGCGAAAAAAATCGGGTAAAACTCAATTCAATTTGACAGTATAAATTTTTATTAGATAGTTCAAGACTTGAAAAGTCCTACTAAGGGTTAACAATGGGAAAAATACAACTCTGTTAAAAGTTAAGATGGATTAAGTTTCTGCCAAATGAATACAACACGAATGATGGTGAATACGGGTTATTTAACACAAAGAGGAGTAATTCCAATTCTTAATTTGTGCAAAAGTTTCATTTAAATGGCTAATTTTAATCTGACACACATTAAGTGTGTGGCAATCGAAGGAGTGCTGATGATGAAAGGGTGGCATCTTCCGAAAGCTGTCGACATCTTAACTTAGCCTGTGTTGTCACTTGATTTTTTTCAGATTTTCTCAGAAATAATTAATATGGACTTAAACCGAACTAAATAAAAATTCAGTTATAGTTAAAAATATTTTTAATGATTTTTAGTTTTTTTTTTTTGCAGACATAAATTTTGGAAATTCTTTACTTTAGATTTGTCCGATTTATTTCTTTCCTACTGCCGTACCTTGGCTACAACTAGAAGTTCTTAATAACCAAAACTGTTTAAAATTGCCGATTAAGTTTTCCGAAACCTGATTTTTGGTTTTAACAAATTTTGTAATTTGCTAAAGATAACAAAAAATAAAGCTAAAAAAAAATAGCTTAGAATATTTCAGAAAATGGCTCCCAAGCCGGGGCCTGAATTCAAAAACTACAACTAAGAAAGACAAAATATAAAACTTAAAAAATTTGCGACAGCAATTTTCAGTTATCAGCAAGATAACCAAAAAAAAGTTCAGAAAATAATGTTAGGTTGGTAGGCGTCCGCCAATTTGGCGAATTCACTCGGAGGCCATAAGGTCCATTACGAATCCCCTAATGTTGTTTCCCTACTCCCCTCTGATATATAAAATTCTACATCTAGAGATGTCAATGGGACACGGTTTAGGCAGTCCAGGTCATAAAAAATCGTTGCCCCAAATACTTTAGACGACGTTACATCAGACCCGGCCATTCACACAACAAGAGCTTCACTGACTCCTCCTCCTCCTTTACTTCCCCGCAACTTCTACGAAAGTCCTAGCAGAATTTCATATACGAACGTCAATTTGGCCCATTATACAGTGTCCTGTCAGTACTCCTACTAATAGGCTAATCGTCCGTTTGCCAAAGGTAAGAAGACTTTCTGTCCTCTTAGGATTTGGCAGTAGCCACATGGTTCGCTATATCCTGCACGTGGTCAGTGATATCCACCTATCCTTCATTCTATTCTCTGTTATCCTATCAATTTCGTTCATCAACTCCACTATTGGAACCGAGATATCAGATTCGACCCGTTCCCCCACCGACTCAGAGCCATTTCTTGCACATTCATCAGCTAATTCGTTACCATTGACCCCACTATGTCCAGGGACCCAGATTAGCTTGACTATGTGCTGACTGATTCGATGAAGGGAGTGTATACAATTACTAACAATTCCCGATTGCACAGTGTTTGATTCTAAGGCCTTCAGAGCTGCAAGTTTATCCACATAAAGGGTAATGTCATAATCATCTGCGCGGCTTTATTAATTGCAAGAACCTCGGCCTGGAAAACACTACACTTGTCCTGGATCCTTACTGAGGCCCTGATTACGAGGCATTCAGAGAATACCCCCGAAACTGTACCCATCTCCATCTTCGATCCGTTTGTGAAAATTTCTGTTATAACAGAGTCTTCCTTCAGAAAATAAGCTTAGTATTTTTGAAAATGGCGCCCAAGCCGGGGCCTGAATTCAAAAATCTCATTTAGAGAATTCGATCCGTTTGTGAAATTTTCCGTTATAACAGAGTCTTCCTTCAGAAAATAAGCTTAGAATATTTTTGAAAATGGTGCCCAAGCCGGGACTTGAATTCAAAAATCTCAACCAAGGAAGAAAAATCAGGTCAAATTTACGACAGCAAATTGAATCAGCAACTTTTCAGCTAACATTGAGGCTCCAATTTTTCAAAACCGATTGGTTTCGGATTTAATTCGGTTTTAACAAATTTAGAATTTATTCAAGGTAAACATAGAAATTATACTACTGAACATTTTGAAGGAAATATGACGCGAACTTACACAGTTAATTGCAATTGTTATTGTGACAGCAAATCTGGTCTCCAAACTTTCCCATCACATCAAGTTTTTGGGAAAATTTAGGTAAAATTTCCAATAAATCGCCGTTTGGGCATTTTGGAAAAGACATACCCGATGTGATAGCGACTTAAATATAAGTCGGAAGACCCCGTTTTTAGGGAAGAAGTCAGACCCGATCTGATAGCGACTTATAAATAAGTCGGAAAACCCCGTTTTTACGGAAGAAGACATCATTGAGGGACAATTGGTGCCCTACGGGTTAAGACGACTGACCAAATGATTTAAGTATCCTTAAGAGCAATGTTTAAGCTTTACTCTCGACTGATTTTCAAGTCGACATCACATCGGGTTCATCCGCTATGAGTTTCCAAAATAGTCCTTATCCCGTGTCAAATGACCAAAACCGAGATCTGATTATACCTCGGATTTGGCCAACATTGTAACAAGTTTGACATGTTATTATATCTGATCAGATAAATGTGTATGCAATCAGATGCATTATATATTGTCAGATCAAAGCAGATATGGGACCCTAGCTGGGACCTGATTCCAGAAACTACCGCAAATGAAGGGGATTCGGTTTGAATTCACGTCACCAAAGCGATTGAACAAATTATCAACAGTTATTGCAGTTTCCAAAACTGATCGGTTTGACAAAAATATGACTAGACATTTTTAAACAAATGACTCCCAAGCAGGCTGATTATAGAAACCAGGGTTAAATTAAAGAAATTAACCAAATCCTTTTAAAAATTTATCAATAAAAAATCGATCGGTTTTGAAATTGATTTGATTTTGACAAAAAGGAATCTTACTCTAAATAAACATAGAAATTCAGAAAAACTGGCTTAGAACTTTAAGCAAAAGGCGCCCGAGTAAGGCGATTTCTGAAAGAATTTAACTTAGAACAATGTAAAACATGGTATATGTGAGTAGTCTAAGAACTCCGCCAAATCTAACCTAACCTAGTCAAAAAATAAGTTCAGAAAATGGCTCCCAAGCCGGGGCCTGAATTCAAAAACCACAACCAACGAAGACAAAATGGGTTCAAATTCACGACAGCAACTAAAATAAATCAGCAACTTCCCAGGTTTTTATAAATTCTGTAATTTGCCCAAGAAAACCAAAAAAAAAAATTAAGAAAATAAGCTTAGAGTATATTTGAAAATGGCGCCCACGCCGGGCCTGAATTCAAAAAACACAACCAACGAAGAAAAATCAGGCCAAATTTGCGACAGCAACCAAATTGAATCAACCACATTTTAGCTTACATTGAGGTTCCGATTTTTTTAAACTGATTAATTTCGGATTTCATTCGGTTTTAACAAATTAAGAATTTCCTCATGTAAACATAGAAATTTTTAATAACCTGTCATAAAATTTTAGGCAAATGACACCCTTGCTGGGACCTGATTCCAGAAACCACCGCAAATGAAGGAGAGTCGGTATAAATCAACGTCAGCAACCAAAGCGATTGCACGAATTATCAACAGTTATTACAGTTTCCAAAACTGATCGGTTTGACAAATTATATATTTTTTTTTTGATCAACATAGAAATTCAGAAAATATGACTGGACATTTTTAAACAAATGACTCCCAAGCAGGGCGCTTATTATAGGAACCATGGTCAAATTCGAGAAATCAACCAAATCGATTAAAAAATTTATCATTAAAAAAAACGATCGGTTTTAAAATTAATTTGATTATGACAAAAAAGAATTTTACTCTAAATAAACATAGAAAAACTGGCATAGAATTTTAACAAACGGCGCCCGAGTAGGGCAATTTCTGAAAGAATTCAACTTAGACAAACACACATTAAGTATATGTAAGCAATCATATAATTCCGCCAAATCTAATCCACCCTTGCCAAAACTTCCATACTAAAAAAAATAAATTTAACTGTCCAATTATGTTAATGACTTGATTTAAAAAATGATTTAATTGATGACATATGTTTTATTTAAAATTTTTAGTTAAACCTTATCTTCATGGACTGTCTAACTTCATTGTAGATCATTTCATCAATGAATTTTAAATACGTTTTATATTTACTTCTTTGATCCTCTGGAAATAATCTTAAAAACTGTCAGAAAATTTTAAATTTGTTTTATATTCCATATTTTTTTTTTTATACATTTAGTTCATCTTACCTCTTGTATACATTTATCTTGTGTATCCTTTCCCTGATCTTTGTAATCAAAAAATAAATAGAAATTTTCGATTAACAAACGATTAAGCAACAATTTCGTCTCTTCGCATTGTAAAACACGAGTTCTTAAGCGCTGCTCTTGATGACGCAATTCCAGTAAGTTTTTGCCATAAAGACTACGCTGATGTAAAGGTTCGCGACTCCAACGTCGTATACTATCCAATATGAGTTGTATATTTTTACGTGATTCCTCTAGACGTTGATGAAGCTTTTCAGTTTTTTCAAAGATTTCGTCCACTAATGCAGTATCTGTAAAAGTAAAATTGAAGCTTCTATAATAAAATCTTTGTCCTAATGAACTTTTTTTATGGAAATTTTATCAAATTTTATAAATATTCAATAGTTTTAAATAATCGATTATGTTAGCATATTGCAAAATTATCAAAAATGTTGGAAAGCAATTATAATTAGCAAATAATTATCATGTTCTATTAGGAACATTAGGGTGACAAAACGTCAGATCGAGTGCATTTACAATTTTTATAAGATATATTGAAATTCGAAAAAAAAATCAATAGAAATTTGAAAAAAAAAAAAAAGAATTGAAATTAGTAAAAAAATCAACTAAAAATCGCAAAATATCAAATGAAATTCGTAAAATGACGGGTCAAATTCGAATAAAATCAATGAAAGTTCGACAAATATCAATTGGATAAGATCAATTGAAGTTCTCAAAGATCAACTGTAATTTGAAAACACATGAAATAGAAAATCACTTCCCAAGTAAAAATGTGAAGTATAAGTATTGATCTGAAAAATGGATCCCAAAGATCCGTTTTTAATCGTACGGACACAATTTCATTCGATTAAAACTGTTCTAATATTAGCGATCCATTTTTCGAATCAGTACTGATCTTTCAAATCTCGGATCGATACTGATCTTACTCGGATCAGTACTGATCTTTCTAATCTCGGATCAGATGTATAAGAATATATCTTTACATTTTTTACCCAGGTTCACAATCCTATACAAATGTCGAAGCAAAAACATGTGTTTCGAATTTGAATTAATGTTTATCGAAATTAATTAGAAATCTTTGATTTTTAATTGAACAATAACACAGTGCATCAACCAAAATCGGAATGCAATGAAACCAAAAGCAAATTAAAGTTGACTTTTTTTATAACAAAATCCTCAAGGCTTTTTTTAGTGTCGTGCTAGATTATTTTTACACACATTTGAAGTTGTTAAACTATTATTATAATTACTTAAAAACTGTATAAGAGGCGTATACTTAATTTTGTAATTGCCTTTAAATAACAATCATTCGCAACGGTGTATAGTAGTTTATTTTAAATATTTCGGCCATGCAGTAAGTACTAGACCGATTGCAGCGAAACTCATACCGGTTATAGCTAACGTAATTTCGAGCTAAAATTTGGTCGCTGGACCCACATGCCCAATAAGGTCACACCCAGGGTCCCTTAATGTAGGACATATTTAGTATATAAAATTTTTAAATGCTTTAAAATTACAAACTTCAAATGCCTTAAGTAATAATAATAATAATAATAATTTGATCCAATGATCAGTTTTTATTTATTTTTCCAATTTTTATTTACAACTCATTTTAAATAATTTTAACCTAACCGAGAACTGGTAACAAAGACTGTCGTCTCGTTGTAGCGAAATCGACCAAGGGTTTTGGTGGGAATCGAACCCACGACCCCCTGTTTCATAGGCTAGCACGCTACCAACTAGCCTACAGGGGCCCCCTTTAAGTATTTTGTTGTTGAAAATGTCAACATTTATTTGATTTTGGTTTCATTCAATCCGATTCGGAAAGTTTGATTTTGTATCACTGTTTAATTGAACAAATAAGCCTGAGATCTAAATTTAGTACCACCCTACTGTCCATGAGTATATTGACTGGTAATTATGTCAAGAATACATTTATGTTCACGTATTTACGCAGTACTGAACACTATGTTCAAAATGTATTTGTAGTTTGATAGGAAAACATCTGTAAAAAATATATTAAATAATTTTCTAAGCAATTTTTAGATAAATTCGAAAAAAAATTGTGAAATATATCATCTGAGATCTATTAAAGCCTACATTGAAGTCTGTGATCTTACATTTAGCGGGTCAAAGGGGACGGGGGAAAACGGGATTTTTTCCATTTTTTTTGACTATTTTTCACATTTCTTCAGAAGAAACTATATGAACATTTTATACATATCGAAAGGTTTTTTGAAGGCCTATCCAATGGCGTATTGGTCGTTTCCAAATTCGGTTTCGTTAAGTTCCTATTTTCGAAAATCTAAAATCGTAGGGGTAGTTTATATGAAGGGGTACATACGTATGACCGCCAAAATCATATATAATTTTTTCGTTTGGGGAAATTCCTGCTAGTTCGGCTTTTATTAGTATTTCCCCGAAAGACCACCTGTTTTCATAAGGTGGTAACCCATTTTTTAAATTTGAGATTGGGCAACGAAAAAAAAATGGTAAATCTTATTTTTCTCCCCTCATTACCATATGCAAGTTTCAGGACAATCGGTGGGTGCGCTCTGAAAGACCTTTCTTGTTAGCCGAACTCATGAATACACTGAAAAAAAGTGCTAACTAATTCTATGAAAAAATTTACATTAAATTAAAGGAATGCATTTTTCTTTAATTTAAGTAAAAGTTTTTTAAGAAATAGAAAATTTCATAGACTTTAAGAAAAATTAACTTTACTTGATAACAAAAAATTTTGAAAAATGTTGCTTCTTTAAAATATTAAAAGTTTTTTTCTTTAACTTTTATTTCTTGAATCATATAAAAAAAATCTTTAAAAATATTACACGAATGTAAAAAAACAATTAAAAAAGTTAAATTCTGCTTTGCAGAATGTAGTGATGCCCGCCAAATTTTCAAAAAGATTATTGCAAAAAACTTTTTTTAGAAGGAAATTACATTTGAAAAAAAAAAAAAAATTCCGCGAAAAAAAAATTCTAGATTTTTTTTGTCAAAAAATATGTTCGTACTTGTTTAAATTCCATTTGGTGTTCAATTATATTCACATATCGTTGGCTTAGTCGGCAAACCTGTCAAGTCCGTTTTTTTAAATTTTTCAGGAGAGACAAAAAACTGTCTAACTTTTTTTTGGGTTAACTTTTTTTAAATCTGTAAACGCAGTTTTTTTCTTAAGTTCATCTTGTTTAACCCCAAAAAATCATAGAAATATAAAATAAAAGAAAGGAACACTTTTGGGCTCTTTTTGGACTTAGCACATTTGCTCTTTATAATTTTCTATTTTAAATGTGGACTTAGCACATTTTCTTTCCATTTTGTGGACTTAACAGATTTTCTTGTATTTTTTTTTATTATTTTTTTTGATTTTTTTTGTGTTTTTTATAATAAAAAATACAACTACTTCATACTTTTTCATTGTTGTTGACAAAAAAAAAAAATATTTATAACCTAAATCGTAGGGTGGGTCGATGATATGGATATTTGCGAATCTCGTGAACTAATAGCAAAAAGTCGGTGAGCATTTTCGAGCTGATAACGGGAAAAATTATTTTAAAACAAAAAATTGCAGGCTACTTTTAGTCCTCTACAAGCGGTTTAAGTTTTTGAAAAAAAAAATGTTTTTTTAAAAAAAATATTTTAAAAATTTTGTGTTGACAAAAGCTTTTAGCTGAACACCAGCTCCAGAAAATGAATTTTTTTTTTTGTTTTTTTTTTATTTAATTTTTAAATATCCCTCTGAAGATGGTCAGCATAGGGTTATATAGTCGCAACAAAAAGTCGACTTTTCGACTTTTTTCAATTTCTAAAAAGTCGATTTTTCGCCTTGTTGACTTTTTAAAAAGTCGACTTTTTTCGACTTTTT
This sequence comes from Pegoplata infirma, assembly GCA_963921195.1. Taxonomy (NCBI): domain Eukaryota; kingdom Metazoa; phylum Arthropoda; class Insecta; order Diptera; family Anthomyiidae; genus Pegoplata; species Pegoplata infirma. The sequence goes on along the minus strand of OY992536.1, from coordinate 310,293,316 downwards.
GACTTTTTTCGACTTTTCGACTTTTTTCGACTTTCTTCGATTTTTAACTTTTTTTGACCTTTTCCAGTTAAATTTGACTTGTTGTAATCGTTTAGGTGCTATTTTTTTGAAGGTTAAAAAAAGTCGAAGAAATCGAAAATTTGGAAAAGGTTGAAAAAATCGAAAGCGAAAGAGTCGACTTTCGATAGAACGCTATCACTGAGGTGTTTACAACAATCAAAACTATTGGTAAATATTACACTTAACACTTTCTAACTCATGAATTTGGCATTGACATTTTTGCTTCACACACAAAATATTTGGAAATACCAATAGCTTCAGTTGTTATTAAACTCGGCTCTCAATTGATTTTTTTTTTCAGAATTATTTTCATCTGGCAAAAGTAAAAAAATCAAGTCGATTATGTCAAAAAAGTCGAAAAAAGTCCAAGAAGTCGAAAGCAAAAGTCGACTTTTCGACATTTTAAGAACAAAAAAGTCGATTTCGACTTTTTCATACAAAAAGTCGATTAATCGACTTTTCGACTTTTCGACTATAGAACCCTAGGTCAGCAATGTTGACTGAAATGCTAGGACAATAAAGCTTGATTTACACGTTAACTACCCTTGACTACCCTTATCTACTATTTCCCAGTACTGGAGGATAGCAATTGTCAAATTCAAATAATTTTTCATACAAAATTATTTAAACCCGGCAAACCGTATCACCAATACTGGGAAATAGTAGATAAGGGTGGTCAAGGGTAGTTAACGTGTAAACTGCCCTTAAAAAAAATAAAATAAAATATGTTTATATTTTTTATTTAATTAATTTATTAACTCATGACCTAATGCCGAAAAAAATCAACAAACTACTAAACTAAAGGTCAACTATTCACAACTTTAAACAATTTTGTGAAATAAAAAATTTCAAAAATTATTGCTGATAAATTTTGGTCCATGGAAGCACATAAAAAGCCAAATTTTCTTTTCTTAATGCGCTTTATTTTACTAAATTTTACCAATTGAATTAAATTTTGAAAAAAAAAATGTTTTTTTATATAAAAAATCTAACTTTTCTGGCTTTGGAAATGCCATCATGTACCAAAATTTATGAGCTAAATTTTTTTTTTTGAATTTTTGCCTTTATAAGTTATATTTTGCAAAAAAAAAAAAAAAAAAAACAAGCATGTATTTCCATAAGAGCTTTTTTGCGTCCTTTTAATAAAAAAAACAAACCTCGAATTTAAATCTATTGGAGAAATTTGTTGATACAAAATGTGTGCTGTTTTCAGCTGGACTTAGCACGTGGCTTTCGATGTTTTATTTTTTTTTTTTGGACTTGACACAATTTCTTACCACTGCATAACAAGAAGAAAAAACAACATAACGGCATTTTGTTTTTTGTAAATGATGTGTTTTGCGTTATACTAGCATACTACATCAAAAACTCAATTTCCATAAAAATTGGACTTGACAGGTTTGCCGACTAAGCCAACGATATGTCAACCAGCAGCCGAATTAAAGCATTTTGTATTTTTAGGTTATGTTGAATGTACTAAAATTTTTGAGGTGTCCTTAAATTTTCGTCCATAACTTTTGAACCGCTGAACCGATATCGCTCAAATGCAATACTATACTTCTCGGGAGAACTTCCAATAAATATGTTAAGCTTCAGTCATCTCCGTGTAGTATTTTGGCCGTGATCACCATTTCCACAGACAGACATCGCTAGAATGTCTTAAAATCGATCGGGGATCATGAATATATATACTTTATGGGGTCCCAGACCGATATTTCGATGAGTTACAAACGGAATGACAAACTTATATATACCCTCTATCACTAAGAGGAGGGTGTAAAAAATCATAAACGTGTCAAATAATGAAGACGTTCCAGATGACTGGGGAAAAAAGGTTTTTTTAATTTCTTATTTTAATTGCTCCAATATAAATTTCATAATTAAAAAAAAATTAATGCATTTGCTTATATGTATTAATGAAACATTTCAGAAATACTATGAAACCTTTTCATAAGTAACTGTATAAAAAGTATGAAATGTTTAATAAATTCTATGAAACATTTCATAGAAATAATTATTTTTTTAAGTATTTTATTATATACATGGAACTATTTCATAATTTTAATGAAGTGTTTCAAAAATACTATGAAAGCTTTCATTTATATAAAGACAGGTTTTTATAAATGTAATGAATCATTTCATAAATTTTAGGATACATTTTCATAAATATGATAATATATTTAAAGAGTTTATGAAATTTTAATCATTATATTTATGAAACCTTTCATAAAGATAAAGAAATGTTTCAAAAATATTGACCCCTATGGTTAAGGTACAATGGACTGTTTAAAGTCTGAGCGCCATGGACCTGCCTATTTCTCTTATTTAGGCATGTACAAGCTACCCTCGACTCAACGCAACCCAATGAAAAATTATGAAACTGCTTCATTGTATTTTTGAAACTGTTACAATGGACGAACTTTAATGACGATTAAAAAAAGAAAGCTTTTTCTTTAAGTGTAGAGTATAAAAAACAAAAAAACTTTTCGTTCACAGTGTTACCTTGATTAGTTTGATTTCACAGTACTTACCAAATACACGCCATGTCAATGTTTTACTCGCACATTCCACACGTGCATCGATGATATCGACAATCGGCTGAATTAATTGCATTTCGTTGCATGTATTTAAACCCTCCCTGATGCTGTTATAGTATTCAGCAATTTTCATTAGTTTTATCTTGCGTTGCCAAAAAATATCGCGTTGTGCGTATAAATCTAATAGTGTTGAAGGCAATTGATGGGGATGTTGTTGGTACTGTGATGATGCTGATGTTGACACAACTGTTAATTGTAAAGGTAATTCGGATGTTGCTGCTGCTGTTGCAGACATTGGTGTCTCGCCCAAATATTTTTGTCCATTATGAACTTCTTGCAGTGCCAACAAATACTTTGTTTCCCTGAGTAATGTAAAAAGTTCTCTAGAGAAATTGATTTCAAGGATTTTCGTGTCACTAACAAATGATGTTTTAGTTAAACCAATGTCATCATCACCATTACTTCCACTACCAGTGATATCTGTAGCAGATGTAGTAGAAGTTGTAGCAGCAGTGTTGACATTATGACAATAAGAATATGCCTGGTTGTTGGCGGCCAACCAGGTGTTATTGACTTTTTTTGTGTTATTGTTTTCGCCACATCTAACACTGACATCAATATCACCATCAACACAAATAGATTTGGTTTTACCATCTTTTCGGCAACTGCTTCTAGTTTCCTCTGTATTTTCAACCATTCTTCTTTTAGCATCGAAGTTGTTGTTTAGTATTGTCATCATCATCACTTTGGTATCAAGTCCTTTGGCAATGCGTTTTTCAATTGTTTGCTGCCAATTGTGCCAAATTTTCAACTGTAAATTACTAAGCTTTGTTGTCAAAATATCGCGTCGAGCAGTCAACTTTTCATATTGAGAACTTAAAGGATTGTCAGTAATACTAACGTGTTGGAATTTCGTAGATGTCACCATTGTCATCATGGAGTGCGTGCGTGTGTTAGCAGGGAATAAAAACAGAAAATTTATCAATGGTATTTTTCCAAATACAAAAAACACAAAAAAAAAAATAAAGTAAAAAACCAAAATACATGGAGAAATTTTGTTAAATAACAAAAGATTTTTCGTTAACATCAAAAACATTCGCCCTTTCATATAAAGATCCAATTGAAGTATTATGGAATTTATTGTTTGTCTTGGTTGGCGTATGGCTTTGACATTATTCGGGTTTAAAAAAATTAAGTTTATTGGACACTGAAAGAAAAATTCAAGTAATTTTGATTTTATCTAGTCAAAGATTTTGGATTTGTGTTACTGGAAGCACCCAAGTGGGTCTAACTAAACTGGGTCTACCTTAACCGAAACATATACTTATGGATTAGAATTTGAATTTCTAGATTTTTCTAAACTTTTTATCCTTTTTAAAATCAGAACTTCCTAAAAACCTTTTTTCATAACGTATTCTTCCGCTGGAGGATCCTTCATTCCAAATATCAAGTTTTTAAAAACATTATATTAGGAAATCGAAAAAGTACCACAGTACTTTTTTTACCCTAATAAGTAGAACTGAAACTTTCTTATAGCACATTAGTTTTTTTATTAGCTAGTTGATCCTACATTAAAAATTTTGCAAATTAAAATCGTAGTTTTCTTTTATTTTTTGTTAAAGGATTCAACATTTCACATTTAATGTTTCTAGCACCATTATTTTATAAGATAGAAAAAGTACCAAAGTACATTTGCTGCATTTGAATCCAAATTTCCAAAAGCACTTTTATTAGAATTTATTTTTGGCTGAAGAATCCTAAAGTTCAAGTTTCTAGGACCATTATGTTGGGAAATTTAAAAAGTACTAATATACTTTTTCCCTGAAGCTGATAGGCAGAACCGGAGCCATTAGGGAGAACTTGAGAAACATAAAAAGACTCACTTTGTTTTTGGCTACCAACATGGGGCTAACATGTAATGATAGCGATTTACCCATATACTGTGGTTGGATTTCAAAAAATAATGGGGGTATTCAGAGTAGAGATGGGCGCTGGTCACGTGATTTACGTGATTCACGTGAATCACGCGTGAATCACGCGTGAGTGTGAGTGATTTTCATTTCAATCACGTGATTGTGAGTGAGTGTGAGCTGGAAAAAAATCTGAGTGAGTGATTAGTGAGTGAGCCATTTATTTTTTGCGTGAGTTTGCGTGATTATTAGATTTTTTGATTTGCCCAATTTTTTTTAATTTTTTGTAAAAAAATTTTTTTGGGATTTTTTTTTTCTTTTTGGTAAGAAAATTTTATTGCGTGAGTAGATTTTACGTGACTCACGCGTGAGCGTGATTGAATCTGGCGTGAGTCACGCGTGAGCGTGAGTAAGTTTTTTATTACTCACGTGAATGTGAGTGAGTGTGAGTAAAAAAAAAAAATTGCGTGAGTGATTAGTGAGTGATTTGATAATTTTTTTCGTGAGCGTGAGTGAGTGTGAGTCAAAATCCACTCACGCGCCCATCTCTAATACATAGTCCTACTTACCAGCCCTGGTACTGGTAGAAAAAGAGCACTTGTTTTGAAAAAATTCTTTTTACCACAATGCCACGTCTGGCAGTGAGAATACCTCTGATATTTACTATCAAAAAAACACCTCATTGTTTGTGGGCCCCATGTTGGGAACCAACAAGTCAAAAGTATTTTTTGTAACCCACATTGAATACAAAGATTCCGTGTATAACGCTTTGAAATATGGTTATAGGACCCCATAGACAAAATATATTGTTGTCCCTTGAGCGATTTTAAGACATTCTAGCGATGACCGTCTGTATGTCCGTCCGTCCGTCCGTCTGTCTGAATACAAAATAGTCTAATCCAAAAGAGCCAAGTCCCTGAAGTTAAACACGAATATTTCTTTTGATGGGCTCGTTAAGTTTGTAAGGGAAAAATGTCCTTTCTAAATCAGCTTAATCCACGGGCAAGTCTTTTGACTTCTGTTGACATGAAAATTTTTAAAAAATGTTGTGCCTATTTTTCGAATTTAACCAACTTATGACATTAAGGGCGGATTACTCAATGAAAAGTTAGCTGCTAACTGCCGATTTAACGGAGCCTTATGTCAAAATTTGTATGAAATAGTTAAATTTAACGGAGAGTTATTTTATAACGCAGCATTGAGTAATCCAGCCTAAGTCATTAGAGAGATATTTTTTTTTGTATGGCAAAAATGCTTTTTCTTCCGATATTGAATAACCGGGCAAATTTTTATTCTACTATGCCAGAAACTTATGTGATAAAAATTTGAGTATAACACCGTCCGACAAAAATTAAAAAAGTCGTTGAACACGAACTGGATAATATACGTTTAAAACTAGAGACTAAATGTAGTAAAACAGCATTTACAGTTTTTTATTTCGTGACCCTGTTTCCTTTTAAAAGGACTTCAAAGTTTTAGAGGATTAAGTTTTATAAAATATTTTTTTAATATTTGTACTTATCCTAGGATGCTACTATTGACAGCAAATGAAAGAGCAGGATCTCCCCTAATTTCTCTATTTTTTTATTTTTACGTATTTGGAAAAAAGGAGGTAAGTTACGTCCTTTCAAAAATGCATCCTTTAATATCATTCAAAATTTTGAAAAAATATTTTGATAAAGTTTTGAAATGATTTTATTCATATTCTTTTATCCTAATATGGCAAAATAGAAAAATGTATAAATTAGGGGCAATCTTCTATCATTTTCCGTCACCAGTGTCATCCTAGGTCAAGTAAAAATATTTCAAAAATGTTTTACAAAATGTATCCTTTAAAACTTTAAAGTCCTTTTAAAAGGAAACAGGATCACGAAATGAAAAAAAGTGTAAATGCAGTTTTACTCCATTTCATCTCTACTTTAAGACGTATATCATCCGGTTCATGTTTAATATTGGCTATCGGACGGTGTAATAACACTGTTCAACATGAAAATGTATTTGGCTTGAAACTAAAAAAAATTGAGGTACGCTTATAGTAGACTAAAACCTAAAAAGGATTTTGGTCACGTACTTACAGTTTCTTTTTTATGGTCCACTGATGTTTTTTAAAGGCGTATGGAATAAGTGAAAAAATAATGTAAACATATGTTCTTCTGACATAAGTATAGTTCTAAAATGTCTGCAGTAAATTTTTCTGATGCTTCTTTTATTAGCATATATTAACCCTCTAACATTAATTTTAAGGGGGCCTATCAAAAACTGTGTTTTTGAAAAATAGTAAAACAAAATGCGTGAAAAGATACATATGAAAGGTCCCTGGGGACCCCTGATAATTATAAAAAAGGGCAGGAGTCACGTTGAAATTGTTAAGCTGCTTCATAACATCACACACATAAATGTCATTGAGTTTCATCCTAATCGATCTCTATGTCTCTAGGGACCTTATCAGGTGTCGGACTGATAAGAAATAAAGAAATCCAATAATTGCAAGCAAAAAAGTCTCACATCATTTTTTGGCGCCCAACTGAGGGTCCTAAAAAGATAATGTGAGGGTTTTGATAATAAAAAATTATTCGAAATTGCTGTTTTAAACTAACAATAAAATGAATATTATTCACTCTCATAAAACTAACATTCTCGTTTTAAAACCTCGTGTTGGGCGCCAAAAATCTATGTAATAAATTTCCTTTTTCTTTCAGTGCTTTTAATGTGTCTGTGTGTGTGAGTTTTTTGTGCGTTTGTATGTTTATACAATTATTATGCACTTCTTTGTACTTACAGCAAAGTTATTAAAGCATTCAATTCGTTACCAGCAAAGACATCACATCTTTTCATATAATTCTCTAACCACATCATGGCACCAGCTATGGTTGGAAAATTCATTTCCAAAGGTATAGCTTCAACACCTTTATATTCAAATGCCAATAGCACTTCACTGACAATGCTTTCAATCAACAGCAATTCTTCGTTCAATACGTTAAAGATGTGTGGTAAAATTACCATTAATTCGTTTTGAATGGTTTGTCGTTGTACGATATTGGCAAACATTGTTGTAAGCTGTAGGAAAAAAAAGGATGTGGAATAAGTATACACACACACACTTGCCACAACACCATGCCACATCACAGACGCCATCATTATACATCAGTTAAAGTACGAACAACACCACAATACATATAAAGGAATGATTGAATATGTTTTGGTAAGTTGATAATGACAAAAAAATTGTTTTAATGAATGGTTTAATGGAATAGCAGGAGGGATTTGTATTGGTGGTTGTGCAGATTATAGTGTGTGCAGTTATTATTTTTTTTTTGTTCGTTTGTATTTTTACCTTTGTTAACTGTTCCCAATTGTGACAATCATTGTAGGCCTGTTGTAATATGGTGGCTAATTTTTTCTCTAATACTTCCATACGTGCAAAAAATATTATTTTTTCTCTTTTGAAAGTTTGCCATTTAATGTTGTTATATATTGTGCTGCTAGAGGAGTGCTGTTGACCCAGGTCAATTTCTAATTTAGTCCATTCTTCAAAGATTAATTTAAATTCAATATGAATCTGTGGAAATAAATGAAACATTTTAACATTCAAAAACTATTTTTAAATCCTGATACGATTTTGACCATTTACCTACTAAAACAGACTAAACACACAAAAAATTATTGGCTAAAAATTTTTAATTAAATCTATTGGGCAACAAAATTTAAATGAATCAATCAATGTTGTGATTAAAATTTTTGTTATCTTCTTTAACTGTCGAATTACAAATTTTCATCATACCAGATTTTTTTTCGCTTTAATTTATTCCCTAGTAAAAATATTATGCTAATTTTACTAAATAGATCTAATTTGATCCGTAAAATGGTTGTATCAAATAATATCTAATTGTATTACTTTAGATCAAAAAATATAAAAATTGATACAATTTGATCCTGAATTTGGTCAAATCTAATTAGATCAAATTGATCTTATAATATCAATTTTTATATAATTTGATGAGCAAAACCAAAATACGAATCTAATCATATATGGAGCAATATCTAACCATATAAAGTGGATCAACCGTATCAAAGTGATAGATAAAATTTTATATAAATTTATACGGAAGCATATTAACTCATATAAGATTGTATCAAATTATATATGATTAGACCAGAAAATTTTTACTCGGGTTTGTACAGATTAATTCAAAAATATACAAAATAATCGGGTTTTACTTTTTTATTTTGATAATTTTGTTATAAGCTTACAAATCGTTTGTTAACTCAATCATTATTTTGATTGACTATAAATAAAAAATTGATCAAATTGTTGACCAAAATCGGAAAAATGTGTGATTGAAAAAATTTTCAATTAATCTCCTACAATTAAATGATATATAACAATTTTTTTAATTGGAGGAATTTTAATCAAAAAATTGATTGAAGCCGTGTTTTTGTTCATTGAAATTCGTTTAAATTTTTTTCTGTGTAGAATTAGACATATTTGTGCAACACTTCAAGGATCTAGCCCTTTTTGGCTTATACTGCATGGTGTCTTTCAGAGACAAATGAAATGTCTTCAAATTGATCAAGAATTAAACTTTTCTCTTCTATATACATATGGGGCATTCCATGTCAAATCGGACACTTTGAATTTTTTTTTTTAGATTTTCCCAATTTGTTAACACCTTCGAAAACTCCTTCGTGGTAAATTTTCAGATTTTTTTGATGACCCGTTCAAAAGATATCGAATTTTTAAAAATTGGTAGTTTGTCCCTTTACTTAAACTTCTTTTACTCATAACTTCTTCAATAATGGTCCAAATTTTTTTTTTTTTTTTTAATTTTTCTTTTTTTACGTACTTTAAAAAAAAAAAACCAAAAAATTCTTAAAAGCGCTCTAGTATGCGATTTTTAAGTTTTAAAATTTAAGTCTCATTTTTGAAAATGTTTGTACTCTTTGATTTTTTATACCCTCCAACTACAGTATGGGGGTATACTCACTTTGTCATTCCGTTTGTAACGCATCGAAATATCGGTCGGGGACCCCATAAAGTATATATATTATTGATCTATGATCGACTCTAAGACTTTTCTAGAATGTCCGTATGTCCGTCCGTCCGTCCGTCTATATAAGACACGATGCAGTCCAAAATAAAAGAGATAGGCTCGTTAAGTTTGGCAGGAATATGTCTTTTGGTCTTAGGCAGTTTAAGTTCGTAAATGGGCAAACCGGACCAGGGGGAAAAAGTCCCCCCTTGAAGAACTTAACTAACCTCTGAAAAACGCCATATTTTCACAGTTTTTTTTGTATTTTTGTTAAGCAAATGAAACATTTGATGTCAGAAAAAGTTCAAGGTCCTGCATTTGGACTAAGGAAATAAAAAAAAATATTTTTTTTGCACGCCCCTTTTTTGTGGGCGTGGATATTAAAAATGTTTTTAAATAATGATAAAATTGTATAACTTAAGCTCAAAAAGCATAATAAATGAATTTTTAAACATTTACCGCATGGGTTTATATGTCCCCCAATGACCCCTTCTGACCCCCCAAAAAAACGCCCCTGCATTTTTTTTAAATTTTTTTTATATGTTGGAGGGCAGTAGAGTGTTGAATTCGGCACAGCCGAATTTAACACTCTCGCTTGTTTTAATTTTTTTTGTGTAAAACATCTATCGATTCTACAAATTTTTTGGCCAGGAGAATCGTGGGATAACGATTATTAATATTTTTGAAAATTTTTTGAAAAAATTTTATTGTAATTTTCCAATCTTAAAATCATTTCTACTGCTCCAATGGTGCGTCATAGAGGGGTCCTTTATAAGAGCGACCCCCATTAATTTTTACGTCTTAACATTTCTCTGGAACAAACTAATACCCTATCTCCAATTTCTAAGGGGGCTCCCACACAAAACGACATTTTTTAAAATTTGATCCAACCGCTCTAACTGCCGTAATAGTGTCCTTAGAGCAACAAAATGTATGACCGACCCACAATATTTTTTTAGTCCAAACATTTTCTGCTAACACACCTACCCTCTATCTCTAATTGTTAAGGCGGTCTCCATACAATTTTTTTTATTTTTTGGGAGCCTACTTAGGGAGTGGAGATAGGTCGTAGGTATGTTAAAAAAAAAATGTTTTAGGGTAAAAATAAATGGAGGTCGGTCTCACTAATGACCCCTTTCGGACGCACCATTGGACCGGTAGAAGCTGATTAAATAAAACAAATTTACAAAAATTAAAAAAAATTGTATGGGGACCGCCTTAACAGTTAAAGATAGGGGGTAGGTGTTTTCAGAGAAAATGTTTGGACTAAAAAAATGTTGTGGGTCGGCCATACTTTTTGTTGCTCTAAGGGCACTATTCGGGCAGTTAGAGCGGTTGGAACAAATTTTAAAAAATGTCGTTTTGTGTGGGAGCCCCCTTAGAAATTGGAGATAGGGTACAAGTTTGTTCCAAAGAAATGTTAAGACGTAAAAATTAATGGGGGTCGGTCTTATAAATGGCCCCTCTGTGACGCACCATAGGAGCAGTAGAAATGATTTTAAGATTGGAAAATTACAATAAAATTTTTTCAAAAATATTTAAAACAAGTAAAAAAATTAAATTCGGCCTTGCCGAATGTAGTGATACCCTCCACAATTTCAAAAAGATTATTGCAAAAAACTTTATTTAAAAGGAAATTACTTTTGAAAAAAAAAAAAAATTGAAAAAAAAATTCCGCGAAAAAAAATTTCCGCGATTTTTTTTTTTTTTGTCAAAAAATATGTTCGTACTTGTTTAAATACCATTTGGTGTTCAATTATGTTCATATATGTCAACCAGAAGCCGAACTAAAGCATTTTGTATTTTTAGGTAATGTTGAATGTACTGAAATTTTTGAGGTGTGATTACATTTTCGTTCATAACTTTTGAACCGCTGAACCGATATCGCTCAAATGCAATACCAAACTTCTCGGGAGAACTTCCAATAAATATGTTCGGTTTCAGTCATCTCTGTGCAATATTACGTCCGTGACAGCATTTTCCACAGACAGACGGACATCGCTAGAATGTCTTAAAATCGATCGGGCATCATGAATATATATTCTTTATGGGGTCCCAGATCGATATTTCGATGAGTTACAAACGGAATGACAAACTATATATATACCCTCTATCACTAAGTGGAGGGTATAAAAATAGTAATAATCGGGATAACGATTTTTACAAAAAAAAATTAAAAAAAATCGAAGAGTACAAACATTTTCAAAAATGAGATTTAAATTTTAAAACTTAAAAATCGCATACTAGAGCGCTTTTAACAATTTTTTGGGATTTTTTTTTTTTTAAAGTACGTAAAAAAACAAAAATTTTGAAGAAAAAAAATTTTAAATTTGGACCATTATTGAAGAAGTTATGAGTAAAAGAAGTTTTTAAAAATTCGATATCTTTTGAACGGGTCATCAAAAAAATCTGAAAATTTACCACGAAGGAGTTTTCGAAGGGTACTAAAAACTGTAAAGAAATTGGGAAAATTTAAAAACTTGTTTTTTCAAAGCGTCTGATTTGACATGGAATGCCCAATATATTCATGATCCCCGATCGATTTTAAGACATTCTTGCGATGTCCGTCTGTCTGTCTTTGGAAATGGTGATCACGGCCAAAATATTACACAGAGGTGGCTGAAACTTAACATATATATTGAAAGTTCTCCCAAGAAGTTTGGTATTGCAGTTGAGCGATATCGATTCAGCGGTTCAGAAGTTATGAACGAAAATGTAAGGACACCTAAAAAATTTTAGTACATTCAACATAACCTAAAAACACAAAATGCTTTAATTCGACTGCTGGTTGACATATGTGAACATAATTGAACACCAAATGGTGTTTAAACAAGTACGAACATATTTTTTAAACAAAAAAAGAAAAAAATCGCGAATTTTTTTTCGCGGAAATTTTTTTTCAAAAATTTTTTTTTTTCAAAAGTAATTTCCTTTTAAATTAAGTTTTTTGCAATAATCTTTTAAAAATTGTGGAGGGTATCACTACATTCGGCCAGGCCGAATTTAACTTTTTTACTTGTTTTTAATATATGTATATCTAAAATACCTGTCTTATTCGATCGGTTAAAATTTTTCCCCGACAACCACCAATTTCTAACTTTTCCAAACTTTGAAAAGACACAGCAGCCTCAAATATATTTTGTAATTCTGATAGTTGTATTAGAAAACCATCTAAAGCATGACCGAAAACATCGTCATTTGAAAAACGCCACAGTTGCTGTAACTCCATAACAGAAGGAATCGCAGGCAAATAATCCACAGGAACAAGGGAAGATGCTGAAGTGGGTAAAGCTGGTAATATCGTCTGGTTACTAGTATATTTTGATTTATATTCCAATAGTTTTGACCTAAAAATAAAAACAAAAATGAAAAAAAAGAAATCATTTGAAAAGGACATCTTGAAAATCTACTTAAACATCTCCAAAATATCAACAGTTTTTGTTATTTTTAATAGACCCTCATCGGCATCAGTATGAAAAAGTGTGGCGACCTCAAGATCTTCACCAGCCCGACGTATCATTAAATTGCAAACACAGCGCAGTAAAACTGTCATACGTTGTGTTGAACGATAATTTCGTGAATTTGACCATATTAAATGTAGGATATGAACTAAGGGACCTATCAATTCATTAGCATTACTAAAATTAACGGTATTAAATGTGGCTGTTTGCCTTAGTAATGGTTGCAGCCAGAGAGTTATATCTTGAGCCTCTTGCCAGGCACATACAAGTCTTTTGAAAATTTTTATAAATGGTGGATAATATGGTGAATCTATGGATTCCAAGATGAAGGCCAAATTCTTATATGTCGGTGTTCTTAATTGATCATAAATATTTTGTAAATTTTGTTGACGATTTATCCAGAAATTAACTTCTTGCACTGGCATTGTTACATTAACTGTGGAATTTTTTGTATTCCTTGCTGTTGATTGCTGGGCGGACGATGTTGAAATACAATCTGATTTTTCTTGTATAATCTCATGAATTTGTGTTGTCCAATTGATAAACATCTCTTCGAGTTGCGAACGAAACTTTGTTTCTAAAGCTGGCTCAAGGTTGCTAAAAACATTAAAAAAAAAACGAAAAAACAAGTAGTGAAATAAAAGTTAATTAATTTTTATTTTTTAGTTGAAATTTGTTGAATGTATGCTTTTGTTGTTAAGAACAGAGCTGTGACATATTATGTGAATTTTTAGATACTAATCAATGAATTAAAAAAAAAAGATTTGTTATTTTTAGACACAAAATTTTAACAATTACTTTCTAATTTTTGCATTTAGCGCTTTTTTTTGCATTTAAATGTTTTTTTTATATTTTACTAGCTGGCCCGGTCCGCGTTGCTGGCCCAAATCTAAGATCAGTGTTATATTTTGTGTCGCTTCAAATATACAGCCCTGCAAAAAATGTAATGAATTTCTTGACGTAGAAAAATTTGTGGGCGTGGTTTTAAAGACCCGATTAGGCAGATAATCATCTTTAAATTATATTTTAGGAACTAAAAAAAAAATATCATGTCTTCGTTTTTGCGAACTGTACAAATTTGAAATTTTACGAACAACAGAAAAATAAATTACGTATCCTTCGTTCTTATCGTGAGCAATTGTCTTGAGTTGAAACAAACCTTTATAGTTTCCCGGTCCGGTCATTAGTAGTCGACTTATTTAGACAAAAGTTGGCATTAAAATTTGTGTGGTAAGTTAAACCTGTGCATATGTTAACAATACCCAAGGATTTAAAATCATTTGTACCAAGTTTAAGCGGTATATTTTAAGAAATATTTTTTTAATAGATCGAGTTAGAGTAAAAATTAATTTTAGATATATCGACAAAAAATGTTCTAGGACAATTGTTCTTTCCGAACAATTACATGGACTATTACGAACATTTAAAACAAAAAAATTGCCAAATCCATCCAGGCGTTCTCAACTGTTGCAATTACCAACGAACTACATTTGAGTTTTATTTATATTTTATTATTCTATATTTGTTTTTCTATAGAGCAAATATAAAATCGAAGAAAAGAGTGGGTGGACAATTTTTCTTACCGTAAAAATCATATTTGAATCTAATCAATGGATGGGCCCAATCAAAAGTGGGCATAGAAATGGAAAATTGTTCTTTCCGAAAAACCTTAGTTGGGCTATGACGAACATTAGAAACAAAACTAGACAAATTGATCCAGCCATTCCATGATTTAAAATTTATATATCGGGAAAAGTGAACTTAAAAGTAGGCGTGGACAACTTTTCTGTCCTTAACAATATTTTGCGGACTATAACCAAATCGGTCTAGCCGTTATAGTTCTTATGATACATAGAAAAAAGTGGGCGTGGGAATTTAACTATCCTTAGTTGAATTATTACGAACATTTTCAACAAAAATTAGCCAAAGTAGGCGTTGTCACTTTCTTTTTTCGTAAAAATCAAATTTGGAATATGATGAAAATTCATATAAAAAAAATTTAGTCAAATCGGTCCAACCATTCTCAGATTTTAGATAAAGTAAAAAAGTTGGCGTAGAAGTGGGCGTGGTCGATTTTTCTTTCAATAAAATCTTAAATTGGGTTACTACGTACATTAAAATAAAAAATTACCCAATTCGGTGCAGCCGTTTTCCAATTTTAGGTGTATCGAAAAAAGTGGGCGTAAAAGTGGGCGTGGTCAATTTTTCTTTACGTAAAAACCTAAGTTGGACTATTACAAACATTTCAAAAAAAAATTGTCCAAATCGGTCCAGCCGTTCTCAACTGATGCGGTTACCAACGAACGACAATTGATTTTTATTTATATAGATTAAAAAAAAAACAAATAAGAGTTACCTTTTTTTTATAGCTGCCCAATCTCACATTTACCGGGTCAAAGGGGAGGCGGAAAAATGTTTTTTTTTTTTCGTTTTTTGAGGATATTTCCCATTTCTTCAAAAGAAACTATATGAACATTTTATACAGGTCGAAAGGTTTTTTGAAGGCCTATCCAATGCTGTATGGATCGTGTCCAAATTCGGTTTCGTTAAATTCGTTATTGTCAAAAATTTATAATCGTTGGGGTAGTTTATATGAAGATCTATATACGTACGACCGCAAAAATCATATATAATAATCTCTATCAAAATTAAGCTGACCCGTGTTTTTTCGTTTGACGAAATTCCTGCTAGTTCGGCTTTTATACTGATTTTCCCGAATGGCCTTACTTTTTTATAAGGTGGTAACCCCTTTTTAAATTTGAGATTGGGCAGCTAAAAAAAAGTAACTCTTATTTTTCCCCCTCATTCCCAAATTAAAGTTTTAGGACAATCGGTGGGTGCCCTGTGAAAGACCTTCCTTGTTAGTGATAAAGGGTTTGTCATTCCGTTTGTAACTCATCGAAATATCGGTCTGGGGCCGCATAAAGTATATGGGGCATTCCATGTCAAATCGGACACTTTGAAAAATTTTTTTTTAGATTTTCCCAATTTGTTTACATTTTTTAGTACCCTTAGAAGACTCCTTCGTGGTTAATTTTCAGATTTTTTTGATGGCCCGTTCAAAAGATATCGATTTTTACAAAATTGGTAGTTTGTTCCTTTACTAAAATTTCTTTTACTCATAACTTCTTCACTAATGGTCCAAATTTCAAATTTTAAAAATCCCAAAAAATATTTAAAAGCGCTCTAGTATGCGATTTTTAGTTTTAAAATTTAAATCTCATTTTTGAAAATGTTTTTTTTGAAATTTTTTTGTGTCTATCGATTTTACAAATTTTTTGCCCAGGAGGATGGGATAACGATTATTACTATTTTTTTAAATTTTTGGAAAAAAATTTATTGTAATTTTCAAATCTTAAAATCTTTTCTACTGCTCCAATGGTGCGTCTTAGAGGGTTCATTTATAAGACCGACCCCCATTAATTTTTACGTCTTAACATTTCTTTGCAACAAACTAATACACTCAAAATAATTCTACAGTAAAAGGTTTAGTAAGTGATATTGTACCCAAATCTACTAATTGGTTACTAATTTTTGTATCTTCAAAGTACTTAAATTAGTAATTTTTACTGGTTTTGACTAATATTAGTTAAAAATTTTAGTATTGGTTACCAATTTCTGCACTAGGTCCTTTTGGACTAAAATTAGTTAAATTTTTAGTATTAAATACCAACGTTTTTTTTTTGGTTGTACCCTATCTCTAATTTCTAAGGGGGCTCCCACACAAAACGAAATTTTTTAAAATTTGCTCAAACCGCTCTAACTGCCCTAATAGTGCCGTTAGAGCAACAATATATGTGACCGACCAAACATTTTCTCTGAACACACCTACCCTCTATCTCTAATTGTTAAGGCGGTTCCCATACAATTTTTTTTATTTTTTGTAAATTTGTTTTATTTATTCAGCTTCTACCGGTCCAATGGTGCGTCCGAAAGGGGTCATTAGTGAGATCGACCCCCATTTATTTTTACTCTACAACATTTTTTTAAAACATACCTACGCCCTATCTCCACTCCCTAAGCAGGCTTCCATTCGAAATTACATTTTTATAAAATTTGCTTCAACTGTTATTTGTATAGGATCCTACTTAGGGAGTGGAGATAGGGCGTAGGTATGTTTTATGACCCCTCTCGGACGCACCATTGGACCGGTAGAAGCTGATTAAATAAAACAAATTTACCTTAACAGTTAAAGAGTAGGTGTGTTCAGAGAAAATGTTTGGACTAAAAAAATATTGTGGGTCGATCATACTTTTTTGCTCTAAGGGCACTATTAGGGCAGTTAGAGCGGTTAAAGCAAATTTTAAAAAATGTTGTTTTGTGTAGGAGCCCCCTTAGAAATTGGAGATAGTTTGTCCCACAGAAATGTTAAGACGTAAAAATTAATGGGGGTCGGTCTTATAAATGACTCCTCTATGACGCACCATTGGATCAGTAGAAATGATTTTAAGATTGGAAAATTACAATAAATTTTTTTTTTTAAATTTTAAAAAATAGTAATAATCGTTATCTCACGATACTCTTGGGAAAAAAAATTGTAGAATCGATAAAAGTTTTACACAAAAAAATTTCAAAAAAATCGAAGAGTACAAATATTTTCAAAAATGAGATTTAAATTTTGAAACTTAAAAATCGCATTCTAGAGCACTTTTAAGAATTTTTTAGGATTTTTTTTTTAAAGTACGTAAAAAGCTAAAATTTTGAAAAAAAAATTGAAATTTGGACCATTATTGAAGAGGTTATGAGTAAAAGAAGTTTGATAAAAGGAACAAACTACCAATTTTTAAAAATTCGATATCTTTTGAACGGGTCATCAAAAAAAATCTGAAAATTTACCAAGAAGGAGTTTTCGAAGGGTACACTCAAAATATTTTGTAGGCAAAAACAAAAGAAAAACACACTTAAAACCAGTGAATAAACAATTGAAAACCATCCCAGTAATTATTCATTTGTTTTAAAAACATCAACATTTATTTTTTACTGTTGGCAAAATTTTCTAAAATAAATAACACTAAACATTAAAAAATTACGGTTATTTCATTCTTTTTTACCAACAAATTCGAAAAAAATAACCTACGAAAACATTAAAAATTAATGACAGTTCTGTTATTTTTACCAACAAATTCCAAAAAAATAACCTACCAAAACATTAAAAATTAATGATTTCGTAGGTTATTTTATACAATTTTCTATTGAAATATTTTTTTAAAATTTTTTAATAAAATTTTGGGGAATCGATCCCGCAATCAACTACATTCTGGCCAGACACTCTACCCATCGTGCCAAAGCCACTTGATACAAATATGTTTTTATATTTCTATAAATAATTTTTTGAATTTTTTTTCTACAAACAAATAACTGACTTGTGTAGGTAAAAACTAATGATATATCATTAAAAAATACCAACAATTAAAAAAAAAATTACTTACACAAATCATTAAAAATTTAAAGAATAATCAGTAGTTTTTACTTACAGAACAAAAATAAATGACTTTATAAATTAAATGATAGTGAAACTCTTTATTTTCTAGTGTGTTATTTTTGAAACAAAGGACTGATGTAGTCATTAATAAAAACTGAACATCAAACAAATGTTTTTTCTTTTAAAAACGACTAAACGGAAAACTTTTTAAATAAACTACAAACAGTTAATGACATAATTTTTTGAGTGTACTAAAAACTGTAAACAAATTGGGAAAATCTAAAAAAAAAAATTTCTAAGTGTACGATTTGACATGGAATGCGCCATATATATTAATGATCCCCGATCGATTTTAAGACATTCTATCTATGTTCGTCTGTCCGTCTGTGTGTCTGTCTGTCTGTGGAAATGGTGATCACGGCCAAAATATTACACGGAGATGACTTAAACTTAACATATTTATTGGTAGTTCTCCCGAAAAGTTTGGTATTGTTTGAGCGATATCTGTTCAGCGGTTCAAAAGTTATTAACGAAAATGTAAGAACACCTCAAAAATTTTAGTGCATTCAACATAACCTTAAAATACAAAATGCTTTAATTCGGCAGCTGGTTGACAAATCTGAACAAAATAGGATACCGAATGGTATTTAAACAAGTAAAAACATATTTTTTTACAAAAAAAATTCCGCGGAATTTTTTTTCACTAAAATTTAATTTCCGCTATTTTTTTTTTTCATAAAACGTTAAAATATTTAAAGTTTTAATTCAAAAATTCAAAATCGCCAAAATTTGTTTCCAACGGGTTCTCTCATTTCCCTCTCTTTCTTACTATAGTATTTCCTCTATCCAGAATAGAAATATTTTATTCCTAATAGCAAAAACACACACAGTGATGCCAACTTAATAACATTGCAAATATATTTAGCGATTTTTGCATAACGTTGCGTTTTTATACCCTCCACTTAGTGATAGAGGGTATATATAAGTTTGTCATTCCGTTTGTAACTCATCGAAATATCGGTCTGGGACCCCATAAAGTATATATATTCATGATGCCCGATCGATTTTAAGACATTCTAGCGATGTCCGTCTGTCCGTCTGTCTGTCTGTCTGTTGAAAATGCTCTCGCGGATAAAATATTGCACAGAGATGACTGAAACTTAACATATATATTGGAAGTTCTCCCGAGAAGTTTGGTATTGCATTTGAGCGATATCGGTTCAGCGGTTCAAAAGTTATGAACGAAAATGTAAGCACACCTCAAAAATTTCAGTACATTCAACATAACCTAAAAATACAAAATGCTTTAATTCGGCTTCTGGTTGACATATGTGAACATAATTGGACGCCAAATGGTATTTAAACAAGAACGAACATATTTTTTGACAAAAAAAAAAAAAAATCGCGGATTTTTTTTTTACCAACATTTTTTTTCGCGGAAATTTTTTTCAATTTTTTTTTTTTTTCAAAAGTAATTTCCATTTAAATAAATGTGTTTGCAATAATCTTTTTGAAATTGTGGAGGGTATCACTACATTCGGCAAGGCCGAATTTAACTTTTTTACTTGTTCATCATAAATTAGTAGCAAATACCGTTGCTGTCCGCCTGTCAGATTTTCGGTCCTTTTTTCTGTAACTTCAACAATCTTTTACCATTCCACGCTTGCTCTATTCAGGCTCTCAAACTTTTCTATAACTTTTTGGCCAACTCTGTATTATTATTACTTCTACTACAAGTAGTTATTTTTGTTATGTTTTATAACTCATTATACTGTAACTAATACCAACTACTTACTACGACGACTACTTGAAGTTTTGACTGCATTGCTAGTGCGCTAATTAGCTGCTGTGAGGAACAAAAAACTAGCAAAAAAACTTAAAACTTAAAAATTTCTGAATCAAAACTTAAAGGACGCTCTAATGAGCGTTTACTTTACACATTTATACGAAATAGTTGAAACAAAATATTTTATATGAACAAAAAAAAAAAAAAAAAAAAGTTTGGGGGGGAAAACAAATCTTGAAGCCAAAGAGTAAGTTTTGTATTTCAATGTAGTTACTGGAACTATACGCAATTCCTACGAATAATTGAGTTTATTTTAACGGAATACGGTTCTTTATTTGTTATTAACACTATAGAAACCGTAAGAATACCATACCGGTTTCAAACACTCCAGTTAGTGTTATCATCAGTAAGATTTTAAAAATCGGTTTGTCTTGTTAACAGGAAATTGTTTTTCATATATCAAAATAACTATAAATATGTAAACACAACCGAAATAAAACAGGAATGACTATTTGTAAAAGCATATTATTTAAGTGTGGTGGTTGTATCGTCTAAGGTGCCGGTCAGCCTATGTTGTTAATAAATATGACAAAAAATATCCATGGTTTGATTCTCGACTGGGTACTACTTAGGTGACATTTTTCTTTGACTTGATTTTCCCAAGTGTCCGGCAAATTTTTGTTTTAACCTAAAAATTATGTCGTAAAAATTTTAGGCCAATCAGATTAAATTAACCCATAGCGCCTGGCGATCAATAAAAATAAAGTATCTAATTTAAAAAAAAAAAAAAAATAAAATCGATCCAAAAGTTTTCAAGATTTCGCTATTTGAAATTTATAAAAAATTACGGTTTTTCCTACGTTACGTTCAAGAAACTTAAAAAAAAATCTCAAAATTCCTTTCCCTTAACCCTTTAATTGCGACAGTCTTTCATTAATACTTAATTTAGGCTAAATCCGATCATTTTAAACCGTGTAGCCCTTCAACAGAATAATTTTTTACAGGTTCCATAAATTACTTTTTAGCAATCACACCATAACTTCATGCTATCTGTCAAATTTTTGTCTCTTACATTATTTACAAAAGATTTCCTAAGTCCATCCATGTTTAAAAATTTCAGAATTCAATTACAATTAAATAAATTTCATCAAATCTATCTACTTTCCCTAGGCCTTGGTTATTACCGTGTTAAATTTGTTTAAAACTTTTTTTAAATTCATATAAATTGTAATTAAATAAACTTTATTATGTTTAAAATGCAATACATTATTTCGAAATATTAGAGTTAAAAAAAATTCCCAACCTTCTTTAATTGCCACCCAATTTGTATTCAGTTTTTGTATGAATTATTTTATTAGAAATTTGGTTCGGTCTACATACTTTTTTATTATTATTTAAAAAAGTTTAATACATTCTAACGAACATATTAAAATTGTCTAATTAATACTAAAGTATTACGAAGAGATAAAAGATGTCAAATATTAATTTTCAATGGGTGAACAAAAAAAAACTCTTTATTAAGAACAAACTTTGTACAGTGGGTTTGAATACAAAAAATTGGTGTAAAATAACTATGATTTAAGCTTAATTTGGAATAATTTTTTTTTTAAGAACTCTAGTAAAAATGGTAGGTTGTGCTACATTAATAACGTCGTCAACATAACTTCAGAGTATTTCACAATTTTTTTTTATGTTTCTTGGGGTTTTCTGAGTTTTACTTTCTTCTGAATTTTTTTAATTTTTTCAAACTTTCTAGATTTTTATACCCTACACCAGGGTGAAGGAGAGTCAGGTGTGCCGACTGGGTATTGAAACAATTGAGAGTATTAAATTTGGCTGTGTTGTTTCTTTTATACCCTCCAATATGTAAAAAAAAAAAAATTAAAAAAAATTTTAAAACATTTTGTCGGGGGTTTTTGGGGGGAGGGTTATTTTTGGGTGGAGGGTTGGTGGTAGAGTTTGCAAAACGATTAAAATCGTAATCGTAATCGCGATTAATCGCACCAATTAATCGTAACCGTAATCGGCAAAAAAATCATGCGATTACGATTAATCATTTTCTATCAAATTTATTGTTTTGATAGCAAATTTTATACATAATATGGAAAATTTCCTCCAAAAAAATTTGTAATTCTGAAAAAAGTTTAAAAATATAAATAATTTGCGATATATTTTATTGATTTTGGAATGCTGAAAACGAATATCAAATTTTCTGAAATCGATCGCACGGTTTTCGAGATATCGTTATTTAAAACTTGCCAAAAAATATCCAAAAAGTGGCATTCAAGAAATTTAACATTTTTTTTTTCATTGATCCTTTTATAAAACTTGAAAAAAAAAACTGTTATTTAAACTTGATTTGAGCCAAATCGGATTATTTAAAACCGTGCAGCTTTTCGATATTTTTTTTAATTTTTCGAAAGTTTAAATAATCGGATTCAAGTTAAATTAAAATGAAAGTTCGTTTCAAGCTTAAGGGGAAAAAATGTTGAGATTATTTGGACTTTGGAAAACCGGCATTTTTTGCAAATTATATTTCGAAACCCGCTTGACCAA
Source organism: Pegoplata infirma (assembly GCA_963921195.1). Classification (NCBI taxonomy): domain Eukaryota; kingdom Metazoa; phylum Arthropoda; class Insecta; order Diptera; family Anthomyiidae; genus Pegoplata; species Pegoplata infirma. The sequence continues at coordinate 310,270,554 of OY992536.1, read as the reverse complement.
ATTTATTTTTTTTTACATTCATATTTTTTTCTTATAAGCATACGTCTCGCTATTTTCAAAAATCTAAAACTTTGATCGCCGCTACGGGTTAACTAAATTCGATTGACCTCAAATTTGTACCACATACATAAATATATTGTGTACGATTTAGGAGCACTCTTTCACCATTCACCTAATTTTTTGGATATCAAATTTCGAATTTAAAGATTTTTAAATTTTTATCGTGTAATTATTGAAAATATTAAAATTCGAAAGAATAACAAATTTTTAAAAATTAGGTGAATGGTGAAAAAGTACTCCCAAATCGAGCACTTTATATGTTAAAAATATTAATTTTTGTATTTTAATACGTTTGGAAATTTAAAATTTAAAAGATTTTTTTAATAAATCTATTGCAATTCAATTTATTTAAAAATTCGATTAATCGATAATCGCGATTAACGGCGATTTTTTTAATCGTAATCGCGATTATGGGATATCTCGATTATTTGCAAACTCTAGTTGGTGGTACATCTTCCCCCAAGCGACAAATGTTTATAAATTCATTTATTTTGCTTTTTGTACAAAAGTAATTAAATTTTATCATTATTTAAACTATTAATTTCCACGCCCTCAAAATGGCCGAAAAAACAGCTTTTTCTAATGTCCTTGGTCTAAGTGCAGGACTTTGAACTTCCTCTAGCAAAAATATGTTGCATTTGTTTAACAAAAAAAAAAACTTTTTAAAAAAAATTGTGTTTTTTAGACGTTGGTTAAGTTCTTCAATGGGAACTTTTTTCCTCCTGGTTGCCCTTTTACGAACTTAACCTGCCAGGGATCATAAGACAATTGTGCCAAATTTCAGGATTCATTCTCTCTATTTTGGACTGTATCGTGGTATCTACAAACAGATGGAACGGAAGGACGGATGGAAACTCATAGAATGTCTTAGAATCGATCATGAACCAATAATATATAATATATATCGATCATGAACCAATAATATATATATCGGTAAAAAAATCGATTCAAGTTTTAACCTAGCCCCCATAAAATCGCTCCTTTTAAATTTGCCTCAAATGACCGACAATCGTATTATAATTGGAGTCCTTTCAATATTTGTCAGGTAAATAAATTTTATATCATGGCAAATATAAATGGAATCGGACCAATCATACTTGTAGTCTCCACTAGAGATGGACACATGAGCAGGTTTGTGCGCAAGATCACGCGTGAGTGTGACCGAATTCAATTTTACTCACGTGATTATGAGTGAGTCTAAGTGGGGGAAAAAATTGATTGGATGAGTGAAAGAGTGTGCGTGAGTGTTATTTTTCTGCGTGAGTGTTCGTAAGTATATTTTTTCCGTAAGCATGCGTAATTTATTTTCTCTTCCTATTTCCTTTCGTACAAAACAAGGAAAAACAAAAAAAAAATCGGCTAAACTTAAAATTTCATCCTAAAAAAAGCAAAGAAAATTTAAATATTTAAAATTCTAGTTTGTGAATATTTTTTATTTATAAATACGAGTTTCGTGAGTGTGAGTGAAGCTTGTGTGAGTGCACGTGAGTGTGAGTTGTATTCATTTTACTCTCGTGATTGTTAGTAGTAAAAATGTGTTTGTACATGAGTGTTTCGTGATTCTAAAATTCCTGTCGTGAGCGGGACTGAGTGTGTGTCCAAAGTCACTCACGCGCCCATCTCTTGTCCCCATACGAACCACCCTCCAAATATTTATATAACTCTCTCAAAATTCATGAAAATTATAAAGTTTTATAAAAATTATGTTTGAAGGTGTTTATCGTGTACTTTGGTAACCTAATGTAATCTGATAATTGGACCACTTCTGGACTTTATACCCCATATAAAAATTTCCTTTTAAAAGGGCTTCAAATTTTTAAATGATGACATTTTGTAAAATATTTATATTTCATTACGAATTACCATATAATTACAAATCATATACTAATTTTACCTAACCAAGAACTGGTAACAATGACCTTTGTCTCGTTGTAGCGAAACAGACCAAGGCCTCTGGTGGGAATCGAACCCACGACCCCCAGACTCATAGTTTCTAAAATATATTTTAAATATTTGTACTTGTCTTATAATGCAAATGAAAGAGGAGAATCTTCGCTAATTTTTCCATGGTTTTTATTTTGATATATTAGGAAAAAGGATGTAAATAATGTACTTTAAAAAATTTATCAAAATATTTTATATACAAGTTTAAAATTTTTCCTGATGTGTCAAAATAATAAAATTGGAAAATTAGTGAAAATCATCTTCTTCAATTTGCCATCACTAGTGGCATCCTAGGACAAGAAGAAATATGAAAAAAAAAAAAATAATACTCTAAAACTTTGGAGTCATTTCAAAAGGAAACAGGATCACGAAATGATAAACTGTAAATGAAGTGGTATCACAATGGACCTCAGAGTCTACGTGTGCTGACGTTTAACGTAAGCAGCCTCTTACAAACCAACCTAACCTAAATGCAGTTTTACTACATTTACTCCAGTTCGTGTTTAACGAAATTTTTATACCCTCCAACTACAGTATGGGGATATACTCACTTTGTCATTCCGTGTGTAACGTATCAAAATATCGGTACAAGATCAGTGATCGATTCTAAGACATTCTAGAGATGTCCGTCCGTCTGTAGTTAACACGGTGCAGTCCAAAATAAAAGAGCTAGACTCACGATATTTGGCACGAATATGTCTTCTATGTTTCTAGACAGGGTAAGTTCGTAAATGAGCAAAATCGGACCAGGGGAAAAAGATCCCCCTTGAAGAACTAAACCAACCTCTGAAAAACACAATTTTTTACATGATTTTTTTTGTGTTTTTGTTTAACAAATGCAACATTTTTATGCTACAAGAAGTTCAAAGTCCTGCATTTGGACCCAAAGAATTAGAAAATGTAGTTTTTTCGGTCCGCCCCCCCCTTTTATGGGCGTGGAATAAAATTTTGTTTAAATATTGATAAACTTGTATTTCTTTAGCGCAAAAAGCATAAGAATGCATTTTTTAACACATATTCGAGAGGAAACTTGCCCCCCGCAATTACCCAAAAAAAAAAAAAGAAAACGCCCATAGGTTTTTTTTTTTAATTTTTTTGCATATTGGAGGGTATAAAAGATTTTAACACGAATTTAACACTCTTACTTGTTTTTTTTTTTATTTTTGTCGGACGGTATTATCAACAAAATAAAGCCCATTTTTCGAAAATTTGGTTTGTGTTTGAAATATTGTGAGCTTTTTTTTTTGTAATTTTACAAGCTTTTTACCAAAAAATTTGTAAATTTACAACTATTTTGACTTACAAGAAATTCTCGTGACTTTATAGATTTTTTGATACCTCCTATTTTACAAGCTTTTTACCAGTAAAATTGTAAACCTACACCTTTTTTCACGCGATAAAACGTACAACGATTTTTTTTTGTAAAATTACCTTGGAAATTTAGACATTTACGAAAATAAATTTGTAAAATTCCAAAAAAAAAAAAGTAAATTTTGATCGACCAAAACACAAAATTGTTTGTTGAAAACAAAAAATTATTTCAGACAATAGAAAAAGTACCAAAGTACTAACTGCAGTACCCCATAAAACTTAAATTCCTAAAAGGTGACTTTTTAATTTTTTTGTTAAATAAAATAGAAAATATTTACCCTGTTATAATAGGAATTTCTAAAAAAGTACTTTTATCAGAGTGTTTGTTCTGAGAATCAAACACTTCAAATTTCAAGTTTCTAGGACCATTTGTAGGGAAATTTACAAAAAAAAAAAACAAAATTGCACTTTTTTACGTTATTTTACACTCTTAGAATGAAAGTTTCCAAAAACTCACAGGTATTGCAATGAGTAACCTTTAAAAAAAAGTGGAGCGGAAAATACAATTCGTGATTTTATTGGGTCACAAATATAAAAAAAACAAGTGGTTTGAAATATGGTGAAAAAAAAATATCTTAAATGATCGATCTGAAAGATCAATTCTAAGACCAGTGCCCAGTTTCTATAACTATGTGAAAACTTTTCGCATCGAGAAAAATAAAACAATATTGTAGTCATTTAGTTTTTAACAGGGTGACTACAATTTTGCTAATGTAAAAAACATCGAATACGAAAAAAATGCAAAGCTATGTTTTAAATCACTCTGTTAAGTATAAGGTAACCATAATGTTCATTTATTTTTTTCGATGCGGAGACTTCTCGCAAATCGGGTACAGATCAGGAATCAGCGCATCACAAAATTAAAAAATCTAAATATCTGTGTTAAAAGCAAATTGCTAGAGTCATACTACAAAGCGGCATGCTCAGAAAGTTTAGTCACAGACTATACAGTACAGTCCCTCGACAGTAGAGTTTTATAACAAAAAATGGCGATTTTAGGAGAAAACAGAGTGGTTTTTAGCCAGTTTTAAGCTAACATGGCAACATTTTCTGCGACTTAGGAGCGAGTGAAACAATAAAAACAGACCTGGCATCAACTTTTCTTATGGCGCGTTATATTAGCTTTCTCATTCTAACCTAATTCGTAGAATATTTAAAAAAAAATTAACCATATGGTATAAGACTACTTTTTTGACACCTATCACTAATGTCAAGTCTGTATTAGTCTGTGGTTAGGTTGTAAGTGGCTGCTGACGTTTTACGTCAACACACGTAGACTCTGAGGTCCATTGTGTACGTTTCTGCCGAAACGTACACAGAAAAACAACGAGTTATTATATTGACCCCCATATTTGTGAATACAATTAATTTTTTCACTGAAAGTGCTCCTATACGAAAATTTGTAATATCAACAAAAGTTTGTAAATTTTGATTGTTGAAGAAATAATTTTATTTTCAGCAAAGAAATTTAACAAACACAAGTTGTTGATCTGACAAAAGTAAAAAAAATATTTTTTTTTTTTTTCAACAAACACAATTTGTTAATCTGACAAATGAATTTTTTTTTTCAACAAAGAAATTTAACAAATACAAAAACTTTTTATTGACATGATAAAAGAATCTTGAAATAAAATTACTTGACTGAGTTTGTTGAAAACAAAATCCAAGTTTTGTATTATCGACTAACAGACGGCCGTTTTTACTAAATGTTTGGATGATTTACAATTGATGTTTGTTGATTTATATTTAACGATTTTTTTTTTCTGTGTTTAGCTTTAAACGAAGTTTTAATGCTAAATTTTAACTCCACAAAAAAAAAAAAATAAGCTATAAGTTTGTAGAAATATTTTTTTTTAACACCCACTGTTTACAAATTTATTTTAATTTCTTCGCCAACACAATGTAGAGCGCTTAGTTATATTTTCCAATTTTTTTTGTCTTTTCTTTACAAATACATACAGACATAGTTATTTTTAAATTTTTTGTAACTAACGAATATTGAAAGACAAAAGATAATGTAAAAAAAAAAGAAAATATAAAAAAAAAATTCTAACAAATATTCACACACATATCAGCAAATGAACAGTGCATTGATTGACCCATTTCCGGCGTTTATTTTTGCCTTTGTTATTGCTAATTTTCTTCCTTTTTTTCAATATCTCTTATATTTTTAACAAAAAAAAAAAAACATAGAAGAAATTTTTTAAAAATGTAAAATAGTTTTTCGTTTTTGTTACACAAACACACAAAAGAAAAAAATTAAATTGTTAAAAGTATATAAAATTCATATGTATCTACTCATTGTAGTCCCTATAGAATCTACTACTACTTAAATACTTGTGTTATATAAAATGTTAAATAAAAAATATATGTATGTAACGAAAGAAAGACCTTTAAAGTTATTCAATAGTCCTAAAAATATAAATTCTTTAGCCAATTTGTACGCATTACATTGTGTGTGTGTGTTTGTCTGGTATAAGAATGAGAGTGTATAAGTTTATAAGTGTCTTAAAATGTATGTGTGTGAGTGTGTATATGAATAACTTTTTGGATACTTTGTTTTTGCAAGTTTTATAGAAAACCTCTTGTTAACTATAAACACTACAGTGTTCATTGTAAAATATTTAAATTTTGTGTTAAGGATTTAGTTGTACTCTTTTTCAATGGATATAAAAGTGTAATCGAAAAAAATACCTAGAAAATTTATTGGTTTTGTATAATTTAACCCATACAAGCTAAAATTGAGACAAATATTTGTGATGTTAACTCATCAAAATAAATAAAATCTTTGAATTGGCACAGTTTTAATGCTCGTTTGCAGTGGCTCCCTCTTGGGCGCCATTTTCTGGTATATTTTGTTATTAAATTTTTCCGTTTTTATAATGACTATATTTTATTGAATTTAGATATATGCCGGAGACCTAAATGTCGTTACTTTTACTGGGGTTTATTCGCTAAACCTGTAAAGATACATCCTCAGGGACCCTGTTCGAGAATTTGGCTCGCAAAATTCTTCACGGATATCTTAAGTTTTGGTAGCTTTCCTGGGCGGTTCAAGAGATCCAAAATCATTGACCTACTAAAGCGAGGAAAGAACTCAGCCGGGGCATCGGGTTACCGTCCCATCACCCTTCTTTCTGTATGTTTGAAACTCTTCGAACGAATCTAAGCCGTATAGAATTGAACTTTGTGGTAGAAAGGTGTTATCCTAAAACTATCCAATCATACTGTATAGCAAAATTTACAATATTATAACGTCTATGCTAAGCGATAGATTTTTTACTGTATTCTTAAACGAAAGTAAGACTAGAAATCTTAACAACGGTCTTTGATTTGATTTGATAAGAAGAAACCCTATGTACTGCGACCAATTTAAACAGCCTAAAGGCAGCCTAAAAGGTGCTCCATATGTTGAGGCTTTTGATAAAGCCAAGTATCCTATTTGACAAGTATTACCAAATGATCATCCTTCCTCAATCTCTCGAAAGTTTAATTGTGCCGTCGTACTCACTACACTCACTCGAGGCTACGCTGGAATCTGACTGGTCAAAAAAACCAAAATTAGCGTTGCATCCACCTAACGCTAATAGACACGGACAGAAAACTGTCAATAAGTTTGAATGGCTCCACTCTGCAAAATAACTTTACCCCTAAATATCTGGGTATTACCGTTGACAGAACTCATCTATTCAAATCAGCACAAAAAATAACAAGTAGAAAAGTTAAATTCGACTTGGCCGAATCTATGAATACCCTCCACAATGCCCTTTTTAAGTGATAGCAAATTTTCTAAAGTGAAAAAAATAAAATTTTTGGTTAGAAACATTTTATTTTGTGTAAAAAAAACTTTTTCTTAGTAGTTTTTGAAAAAAAAAATAATTTACTAATTTTTTTTTGAGTGTAAAATTTTTTTTGAGTGAAAAATTTTTTTTAAATTTTTTTTTGTATTAGTGTAAAAATATTTTTGAGTGACAAAAATACCTTGTAAAATATTTTTGTGACTTACAAATGTTTTTAAAACATGTTTAACGGGTTTTCAACACTTGAATTTAAGGTGAAACTAATCTGAAATTTACGGGTTTGCTAATAACTTTTGAACCACGGACAGACGGACGGACGGACGGACGGACGGACGGACATCGCAATATCATCTTAAAATCGTTCAAGGATCATGAATATATATTCTTTATGGGGTCCTAGACCAATATTTCGAGGTGTTACAAACGGAATGACAAACTTATATATACCTTCTATCACTAGAGTGGAGGGTATAAAAACAAGAAAAAATATCATCCAGAAACTTGCAGTGAATCTGCAAATTGTTTTCGAACGTCCATCCATGCTGATAGAACAGCCCGCATGTCAAGAAAATTGATACTTAACTAAACTCGACGATGAGATGACACGCGAACCGCAACCCTCTCCTCTTAGAAGGATACAAGCTCTCCTCCGAGAGATAAATAAAATTAGTGGAAACAGATACATACCGCTGTGCTCTAACCTCGCTATTCCCTATGTATCGAGGTAACCTCAAGAAGTCCCCCCTAATGGGAACTTACAAATGATGCAAGTTGCTCTTGCGGTTTCCATCTCAATCAATTTAACAGACACTATACAACTGCAAAGTCCTGTTCTTCCCTAAAAAACATTAAACCATATAATCAACTTATTGTTAGCACCAGACGGTTTTTTATGGCTGAATGCTATACAATTGTTACAAAGAAAAAACTCTGTGTTTCAATTCTATACGCTTATTAAATAAAATAGTAAATAACCCGTGAGTTTGACCGATTCAGAGTTTTGCTTGAAAATTTTGTATTTAAATTTACATTGATACTGCACTTTTTTTTATTGATTTTTGATTTGACGGTGTCTTTGTCCTGCTCTACTGCTTGGATTGGCTCCAAATTTTAAATTATCTGCTTATAAATGTGATGCTCGAAGTTTTTTAATTCGTATTTTTAATAATTTACAGCAAGTCCTGGAATGGGTAAAACTACCTCTCAAAACTTTTCACCAGATGTTTCTTTCGAAGTTAGTAAACACAGGTGGAAGAATCTGTGCTTCATTTTTGTTGATAATTATTGAATTCTTTTAGTTGTTGATGTAAATTCGACCCGATTCTACTTATCTGGCTGTGCTTTTTGTATTTTTGCTTTGCAATTAGGAGAACCTCCCCCACTTGGGCGCCATTTACTGGAAAATTCCTACAGCATTCCTTACTGATTTTTAAAAATTTGCTATAATTTTTTAAACGTTTAACCTTGAACATTTTCGAGCCCTCATGGACTTCGGGTAAAAAATAATTTTGAGAAAAAAATGGGATGCTTGATTTTATATGTTAAATTTTGATATTTGAAAAAAAAGGAGTAACAATTTTTCCTTTATACTCCTTGTTTTGTCTTCTTGGAATCGAAATTTCTAAAAATAATGTTCAGAATATTTCATCCAACAAGAATGATTCTAGATTCAAAATTTCAAGGTTATATTTCCGTCGTAGAATTCATATTAAAAATTTCAAGTTTCTAAGATCATTTTTGGAATCTGGCGATAATGAATCAGTTATTCAGTCACCCAAATTTGATAAGATTTCTGATTTAAGATTTTACACGGTAAATCCTGGGGTGGATCTTTTAAAAATTCTAAAACCAAGCCAAGTGAGTCATTGCTGAATGTTCTCTGCTAAGTCGTTGAATCGTTGTTGGCTGACATGAAAACAGTCCGATACTCCTTACACTTGTTGGCAGCGGTTTCGCTTTGAGATTAAGAATTTGGTCCCAACTTGGGCGCACTTTGATACAAAATTCTCATTGATATTGCCTTGGTGAGATAAGAAAACCTCCTTTCAAAACTATTCCTTCCTGAGTAAATGAAATTAAATCGTTTTGTTTGATACTCCTCGTTGGCAGTATTTTCTGTGCTTCCGCTTTACGATTTGGAATTGGTGCCCTGCTTGGACTTCAATGCTTAACAATTTTGAAAGCCATTATATCTCAATTGATGATCAAAGTTATGATGGTTTTTATGTTTTGTTATTCGAATTTGGGCCCCAGTTATGCGAAAGTTGCTTAAAAACTCTGTAAGTCTATCTGTAATCATAGATGGCCGGTTGTATTAAACTGCAGACAGGTTTTTATGGAATGACAACAGAACTACCGATTTTCTCTGTTTCCGCCTTACGATGTGGAATTGTGGCCCTGCTTGGGCGCCAGTGCTTAACAATTCTGGAAACCGTTTTATTGATGATCGAAGTGGTGATGGTTTGTATATCTTCGCTTTGCTATTCGGAATTCGGTCCCATGTTGGGCGCCATTTTTTTTAAATTGTGTATAATACAGACATAGTTTTAATCACATGATCAATTATTTTTATTTATTCTTTTCTATTTATTTACAACTCATTTTTAATAAATTCAACCTAACCGAGAACTGGTAACACTGATCGTCGTCTCGTTGTAACGAAAAAACCAAGGGTTCTGGTGGGAATCGAACCCACGACCCGAGGGGGTTCAAAGCCTAGCACGCTACCAACTGGCCTACAGGGGCTAGTTGGTATCACTGTTATCATATTGCCTCTGTTGTGGTGTTTAAACAATGCACTACAATTGTACATGCTGGGATAGTAAACAAAGTACAAGCATAAGTCAGCTTGAAATAAAAATCAAAGAAATTAAACACCGACTTTGTTCAAGTAGAACAAACGGCAAAGGGGTGTGTTTTTGTTTACAATGTATTTGTATTGGCTGTCAAGTCATCGTCTTTTTAGAGTTCATTGATATCGTGACTTACATTTTCTTTGTCACACTTTCAGTTTCAATGTAGAACAAGGGTTTTGGATTTCTTTTTGAAACCAAGAAAGAACTCAACTAAACAAAATATCTATGATGTAATGAACTGTACTCAATTATGTGGGAGTACAATTGACATAATATTTTGACCAAAATAAAAATAACTCAATGAAATTTCTGATGAACTAACACTAAACGAACTGCAAGACATAACAGAATATTATGTAGATCAAATTTGTAAAATTAGAATAAGAAAAGAAAATATGTAATTTTAAGTTATTGAGTCAAATTTAGAAATTGACTCATAGAAAAGAAGTTTAGAACTTCTCATTAACTATTTATAAGGAAAGAAAAATTAAAATAAAATCAGAGTTAATTCAAACTCCAACAAAGACTTGTCTTTCTTTTTTAATAAGAAGTTAGCACTTTACACTGTGTAGTTCGTCGGTGGTATAAAGCTACTTATTGAATGACCACCTGCTCCTTTAAGATCCAGAAATAACTTCTCAATTCCATTGATCTTAAATGTTGTATAGTAAATTCTGCCGTGAAGATACTAACCTCTAAATACTAATTCACCAGATTTTCCTTTTTGAGTAAATACAAGTAGGTGAGTGTATTAGTGATCAATGTTTGCCGAAATGCTGATAAGTTATTAAATCATGTTGATGAGTTTGTCCCGACACTTCGTCGTTGGCGGTGGTTTTTGTGTTTTTGCTTGGAGATTCAGAATTGGACCACCGCATGGGCGCCGTTTGCTTAAAAATTCTGTTAGTCAATATATCTGCATTATTACTGCCCTCAGTGGATCGTTGGTGGTTCTAAAATACAGACGATTACTTTGTAGTATCAAATTCTCTGATGATCAAAGTAGTTTAATTCGTATTATATCGATGTTTGATATGAGCTGTATTTCCTGGAGTTGGAAATAGTTTCAGCAGTTGTTACTCTCTTGAGTTCCTGTCCGATTCTCATCCGTTGGAGGTGGTTTCTCTTTTCGCTTTTGCGGCTTAGAATAGGTGCTCACTTGGGTGCCAAATTTTCGAAATTCCGTTCAGTTTTTCTAAACTACAGACAATCTCTTCATTGCCCCTTCTAGATCTCTAAATGCTTAAAGTTTTTTAATACCTTTATTATTGATTTTATATTGAAAAATCGAAAGAAAATCTTTTCATGGATACTGCATTCCTTCGACACTTTTCCACCAACTAATTTTTTTTGAGTAAATAAAGCAAGATAAATAAATCGGTGCTAAATATTAGCTGATAAGTTGTTAATTCGCTTTGGGTGATGTCATGAATTTGACCCAACACTCCTTCGCTGGCGGGGGTTTTTGTGTTTTGCTTTGAAATTCGGAATTGAGCCCCTGGTCGGGCGCCATTTGCTTGTAAATTTTTTTAAAATATATTTCTGTATTCTTGTCATTTTCGGAATCAAATTTTCCAATCTAAAAAGTTTCGACTTTAAAATAAAGTGTTATTAAATTTCAAAAAATGTTATTTCAGTACTCGTAAAGGTTAACGTACTTTATTGTTGCCAAAAGTTCACTTAGAAATCTTAATGTTAAGTTTCATTTTTTTTTTACTTTTATTTGAATATTGTTCTTATAGCAGAGTGTATAAATAGGGTTGTATGGAATATTACCTTCTTTGTTACCAAAAAAAAAAATGTCCGATCATCTGACATACAAGAGATTACACCCACTTACCCTTGTTTAATATGACTTGCAACTTGTTCAATAACTGTTGGCGAAACTAATAATGATAAAATTGTTCGATTGTTGGTTTTTCCTTTAATCTGTAATAAAAAAAGAAAGAAAAAAACAATACAAAATATAACTTGTGTTGCAAAAATTAAAGATAAAGATAAATACTTGTTGTAATAATAAAGACTAGACACAATGGAATGGAACAAAAATTAATATTAATATAAGAAGTGGCTATAACTTTTTACACTTAGGAAAAATTTTGTTAAAATCAGAAAAATTACAAAGTTGTTTTAAAGTTAAGTTGTCAAAGAAATAAATTTACCCTAGGAGTAAGGATACCCTAGTATCTTTGATAAGCATAAACGCAATTATTTAAACAGGGTCCTAAATCGTTTTGGTTACTGTCGAGAGTATCAACATTCGTTGGCGTTGGTTTCTGTGTTTTCGAACAGTTAGCCCCGGATTGGGCGCCATTTTCTATGTTTCAGTTCTAAGATTTGAAATTGGGCCTCTGCTTGGGCGCCATTTAAAATTTTTTCTATTTTTTTTGTTTACTAAACTTTGAATTATTTTATTTGTTGTTGTAAATTTGAACCATAAAATTTTGTTATTAAGGGGGGTTCAAACAAAAGGAGCAGTCTTAATGTGAGCAATTTGTATAAAGCTATAAAACAATTAATAAGCAATGTTTTTTAATTCTTTTTTTATTTGTAAGATAAATTACTGTTATATTTGCTAAATTTTTAACACAAAATTTGGTCAACTAGAATTGCCAGAGTTTCCACTCATTGCAGAATGTTTTTTTAAAGTACAAAATTTCCTCCAGATAAAAAAAAAAACTCAGACAAATCTAATAAGCAAGTTTTTATATAAATGGAGACCAAATAGCGGCGAATCAGAAATACAGAAAATTTTAGAAAATTTTAGAAAAACAAAAAACACTAAAAATTTTAAAATGACGCCCGAGCTGGAGCCCAATATTAAATCGCAAAACAAAAGCAGAAACCAGCAAAGAAATAAAAACCAAACCAAATAATGCTCTGCAGAAATAAAATAATAATTAAAGCGGCGCCCGAGCAGGGGCCAAATTCCTAATCAAAATTGTTTGCAGTTGAACAGCAAAACTACTGAACCGATTTTGATGATTTTTTTTGATTTGTAGATTATTAAATTTTCTAGTACTTACTGTGTCCATTTTTTGAAATTTTGACCTAAATATGTCTTTACCCAGCAGAAAAAAATCGAGATTTTAGCGACACAGCATCTGTTTATAGCATACCGTAGCGCATCCAAAGAGCGCTCTTAGGGATGCAGTAAATGGAAGGGGAAAAAATTTTAATTTTTTTTTAAGATTTTTTATATAAAACTTATAATGTGTAATTATTTTTTGATAAAATTTCACACTTGCTTTCCTTTTTAATATTTTTAACACTTTTTGAATAAAAAAACATGGGTTTTAGATAAGGACATATGATTTGACTGCATCATTATTGGGCATTAATCAGCGCTGCAAAGAGCGCTTCAATCATAGCATCTTTGACCGCTGTTCCCAAAAAAAATCCCATAAATAATGTGAAAATGAAAATTTCCGATATTTTTTTGATGTTCACTTCCGATTTTTTTTTTCATTTTGTTTCACATAAATAAAGTTTTGTAAAGTAAAACGAATGAATTTTTTTGTTATATTTTTTTAAATTTTAGTTATTTGATTTCAACTTTGAATTTACAGCATCTTTATTCTACTTAAATCAGCTCTACAAAGATACATGAATTGACTGCATCTTTAATCTGCTTAAATCAGCGCTCTAAAGACACGTGATTTCAGTGCATCTAAAGAGCGCTGTTTCTGTGTATCCAACTAGCGCTCTAAAGTGGGACATCGCCTTAGGGAATCATGCATGAATTCAGCGCAATTGGATGCGCTCCTTTACTCAAGTTCCCCTTCCAAAAGCTGCTGAACGTTCAGCAAAATTTCTGCTGGGTAATGAAGGAAGAAATGTAATTTTTTTAAATTTTTTAAGTTTACTTTAGTACAATTTCAGCAAAAATCAATATTTTCCACGGTAAGTTCTAGAGAATTTAATAATCTAAAAATAAAAAAATCATCAAAATCGGTTCAGTAGTTTTTGCTGTTCAACTGCAAACAATTTTGATTGGGAATTGGCCCCTGCTCGGGCGCCGCTTTAATTATTTTTTTTTTTTGTAGAGCGTTAGTTTGTTTGGTTTTTATTTCTTTGTTGGTTTCTGTTTTTGTATTGCGATTTAAAATTAGGCTCCAGCTTGGGCGCCATTTTAAAACTTTTAGTGTTTTTTGGTTTTCTAAAATTTTCTGTATTTCTGATTCGGCCCTATTTGGGCACCATTTATATAGAGACTTGCTTATTAGATTTGTCTGAGTTTTTGTGTTTTATCTGGAGGAAATTTTTAAATTTGTCAAAACCTATCGATTTTAATGTTTTGACACCCAAAGCGTGGTTCTTATATTTGGCTATTTTTAAGAAACTCTGCATATTTTTTAACATTTGTAAGCTGTCATCTAATAAATTCGCCTTTTTTATTGATTGGCATAAATTTAATCTAAATTATTCTTTATTCCAGCATTTATTTTATATCTACTTTTCTCTGAGTGTAAACTGCTCCAACAAATAATAACAATAATTTGGTATTTAATTCTAACTACCTATAATAATCTTTATTGTTATTAAATTCAATAAATTTTGTTAAGAACAATAAAAATATTTGCTTCGGCTGCAAAATCTTTAAATAATAGCTAATTTTTGAATTCATGGTATTTAACCTTAAGTATTTACATAAGATAAAACTAACAATGGAAACTTACTATCATTTTATAAATATTTTTTCTTAGTGTCAGCCTCTTGTCTATTTAGACTAGTCATATTAGCAGTTTGGGTGCTAGAAATAGCACCCTTTTGAAATAGCACCCTTTTAAAATAGCACCCTTAAAGAAAAATGCTTCATCATTATTATGAAACAGTTTCATCACTTGCTGTCATCAATTTTGATGACAAATTTCTTCAGATGATTGAAGCTTTTCTACGATATAATGAAACATGTCATTAAAATTGAAGAAACAAGTGATGAAACATTTTATCAAAAAATGTCATCAATATGCCTCATATTTTTATACCCTCCAACTACAGTATGGGGGTATACTCACTTTGTCATTCCGTGTGTAACGCATCGAAATATCGGTCGGGGACCCCATAAAGTATATATATTATTGATCATTGATCGATTATAAGACATTTTAGCGATGTCCGTCCGTCCGTCCGTCCGTCCGTCCGTCCGTCTGTCCGTCCGTCCGTCCGTCTGTAGTTAACACGATGCAGTCCAAAATAAAAGAGCTAGGAACCTCAAGTTTTGCACAAATATGTCTTATGTTCCTAGGCAGGTTAAGTTCGGAAATTGGCCAAATCGGACCAGGGGGAAAAAAGTTCCCCCTTGAAGAACTAAACCAACCTCTAAAAAAATACACGTTTTTACAGGTTTTTTTGTATTTTTGTTAAATAAATGAAACATTTGGTATATTTATCGCGATGGGAAGGTGCTCTCAACGTGCCCCACTGACCCTATCAACTTCGCCCCCCCCCCAAAAAAAAAAAGAAACGCCCCTGTCAATTTTTTTTTTTTTTACATTTTGGAGGGTATAAAAGATTCGGCACAGCCGAATTTAACACTCTCACTTGTTTTTTTTTAATTTAAATAATATTAAAAGCAAGTAAGACGATAAATTCGGCTGTCGAATTTTTTATATCTTCAACATGCAAAAAAATAAATAAAAAAAATTGCAGGGGTGTTTTCTTTTTTGGGAGGGGGATCAGTAGTGGTTATTGGGGGGGGGGGGACAAATTTTTTCTATAATATGCGTTTAAAAATTCATTCTTATGCTTTTTGCACTAAAGAAATACAAGTTTATCATTATTTAAAAAAAAATTTATTCCACGCCCATAAAAGGGGGCGGACCGAAAAAAATTAATTTTTCTAATTCTCTGGGTCCAAGTGCAGGACTTTGAACTTCTTGTAGCATACAAATGTTGCATTTGTTAAACAAAAACACAAAAAAAATCATGTAAAAAAATTATGTTTTTCAGAGGTTAGCTTAGTTTTTCAAGGAGGAACTTTTTTCCCCTTGTCCGATTTTGCTCATTTACGAACTTAACCTGCCTAGGAATATAAGACATATTTGTACCAAATGTCGTGAGTCTAGCTCTTTTATTTTGGACTGCATCGTGTTAACTACAGACGAACAGACAGACAGATGGACGGACGGACAGACGGACGGACGGACATCGTTAGAATGTCTTAGAATAGATCACTGATTATAAATATATATACTTTATGAGGACCTAGACCGATATTTTGATGCGTTACACACGGAATGACAAAGTGAGTATACCCCCATACTATAGTTGGAGGGTATAAAAAATTTCTGAAATCGGTCGAGCGGTTTTCGAGTAATCGCCATTTGAAATTTGTCATAAATTTCCAAAAATGGTCGATTTTCCTACGCTGAAGAAATTTTTTAAGAAAATCTCAAAATTTTGTTTTCGTTAACTATTTTATAGAGCTGGAGACGAACTTTCATTTAAGCTTAATTTGAGCCAAATCAGACTATTTTAACCCATGATTTGGCCCAAGTTAAGTTTAAATAAAGTATTGTATTAAGCTCTATGAAAGGGTTAAGGCAAAGAAGTTTTAAGACTTTTTTTTAAAAAAATTTCTTGAACGTAGGAAAAAAAGTAATTTTTGTCAAATTTCAAACAGAATATCTCGAAAAGCTTTTAACTGTTTTTTTTTTTTTTTTGATGTTGGTGTTAATTAGTATGGTGTGTCGCAAGACATCGTTTTTTTTAATATTTTTTTTTTTTAATTTTTTAAAATCCACAACTTTGATCGTAGGGCGCGAAATTTGTACCACAATTTTTTTATATCCTCTAGAGTAAAAATTTGTCCGGACACTTAGAAAAATCAAAAGTTGAAGAAAAAAATGCCACTCTAATGCTACTTGTAATATAGGTAGGCTGACCATTCGTACTGATTTGATCAGTACATGTACTGATTTTTAATCACGTGTACTGATCAAAAAACGTTGTTCTGATTTGTACTGATTTTATGAAATATGTATTGATTGTATTGATTTTTCAACATCTTTACATAGTCCAATTTGTTTTTATAACTTAAGTCTGTCTGCCCATGAGATAATTTATAATGAACTAATTCTAAGGAGATTAGAGTAAGTGAATCAAAAGGCCTCTTAACGCAAAAATGTATCTGAGAATGGGGTTATTTTGATCTTCCTAAATTTATATAAAATTGCGCACAAAATCTTTGATGTTTTCTGTAAAGAAAAGTAAAATAGGCCGATGGATTTTTTATATTTTTAGAAAAATTATGTTAATTGCATGAATTCAAATGATTCTGAGATCTTAGATGAGGTAATGTCATCAGAGATTATTGTAAAAAGCGCTTAGAAAATCAGGGCCGTTAAAAAAACATGTGCTTATATGCACATGTTTTTTTAACGGCCATGTTTTTTAAACGGCTGGGAATTTTTCTTAAACGAAAAGTTGTCAAAACTTACGGAAAAAAGTTCTCAAAATCTGAGGGGTTTTCTTATATGGCATTCACACTTGCGGCCTTAAACAAGTTGTTCAACCCCGTATTATTCTTAAAACCTGTGGAATTTTGTTGTATTTTCTTCAGTGAAACGATCAAAACTTTCAAATGAAGTCGTTTAAAGTCAACTAAATTTTCTGAAAATTTACAATAACAGTTGTTTTTTTGCAGTTGTTTTTAACAGTTTTTTCGCAGTTGTTTTTAACAGTTGTTTTTACTACAAGTTAGTTAGTGTAACCGAATTTTTTGAGTGTTGAAAAAACAGCAGTGTTTTCCCGTAGAAAATAGTTTTAGAGAGTTATTTCCAGAAATAAACATAAAAACTTGGGCGTACTGATTTGAGCTTAGAAAAAAATGGTCACCCTAAGTATAGGGTTTAAAAATTTTTTAAATAGTCTTGACAATGAAGTCTGACAAACTCTAAAACACGTTGCGACTAAGTCTTGCAAAACTGACCAACATATATAAATTTAAACCAGAAATAAAATTTTCTTGAAAATTATTCTATGAGAATATCATAGTTTTCATTAGTAAAGGAAATAATGACCTCGATCTAGAATAAACCTACTCAAAATATTTTTTTTTTAAATGGTACTTTTATTAAATATCTTTATAAAATGGTAAAAAAGTTATGCTTTTCTAAATGTAACTGGTACTTAAAAAAAAAAAATATGAAATAGATTCGTTATTAGTGTTACTTAATGAAGTGCTCTTTTTTACGTAGTACTTTTTAGCATGGTACTTTTTAACATTGTGGTGATCCACTTGTTTAAAATTGGTTATTTTTTGAAAATAATTTAAAATCAATTTTTCATTTTTTTATAAGCAATTTTCTTTGTCAATATTTTTTCAATATTTTTGTCATTCAAATTTTGTACTTCTTTTAATTTAATTTAATTTTTTGTGTTTGATATTTTTTAATAAATTTTTATAAAAAATATAAATAATCGCTGTGTTGTGTACCTATAAATTGGTGACCCCAAGCTTGAACAATAAATTTGAACCAAAATATGGCCCTATTCCATTCACCATCGCACGGAGGCGCAGCCGGAGACGGCGTAAATGATGAAATTATACCAAATGTTCCACAGCCAACACCTGGAAGAGGAGTGGTGCAAAATTTAATGGACGCTGACAACCCACCAGCTCTTCAAATAGATGCAACAACATCCATTAAGTTTCCTCCTTTTTGGCAAAAGAATCCAAAAGTATGGTTTTATCAGGTGGAAAATATTTTTATTTTACAACGCATTTCAGCTGATGAAACGAAATTCCGTTATCTGGTAGCCAACATAGATCCTGGAACACTTGATTTAGTAAGTGATTTGTTGGATGATTCGCAAACCGGAAACAGGTATGAAACGTTAAAATCTAGAATCATTGCCCTATTTTCCGAATCTGACGAACGTAAGCTCAAACGTCTATTGAGTGGTCAAGTCCTTGGAGACCAAAAACCAACCCAATTTTTGCGCACAATCCAAAGGTTGGGTCAAGGACAAACTGGTGAGAGAGTAATTAGATCCTTGTTTCTTGATCAGTTACCAGAAAACGTTCGTGCTATTCTTGCCATCAGTGAAGAGCAAGACGTCAACAAGTTAGCTGCCCAAGCAGATAAAATTATGGATATGACACAGCCAGCAACAATTTCAAGTCTGGATACTGATAATTTCTCTAAAATATCTTCAAGAATCGAAGCATTAGAGAAGAGTTTCAGTAACATGAATCGCAGTCGAAACCGAAGCAAGACACCACGCAGACGACAATCACGATCCCAGTCAAGAGGAAATAATACAGAATATTGCTGGTACCATAACAGGTTTGGCAAGAAAGCAAGTAAGTGCGTTGATCCTTGTTCCTACCCAAAAAACTAACTTCGGCATCGGATTGCGCGGCCACCGATGTCCTCAATATTACAAATTCTGGCCGCCTATTCATCACAGATCCATTATCAAAAAAGGTATTTCTAATAGACACAGGAGCGGACGTGTCCGTTATTCCGAGGGATCATCAAATAACAGGTAACAATTTTGCTATTTCTACCCAACTTTTTGCCGCAAATGGCTCCCCAATCAAAACGTTTGGCACAGTGGTATTACAACTTTCTCTCGGTCTGAGAAGAACATTTTCTTGGTTATTCATCATAGCTGATGTCACAAAGTGTATCATTGGTTCCGATTTTTTAAATCATTTCAATTTATTACCCGATTTAAAAAATAAACGTTTAGTAGATGGTAAAACACTTCTATTTTGTAATGCACGTTTAACAACAGAACCTTCTTTGGGTATTTCTACTATTTCTAAAGACCAATCTCAATATCAAAAGATTTTAGAGGAATTTCCTGAAATCCACAATGTATCTATGTCGATAAGCGGCAAGAAACATGGCGTTTTTCATCGTATCGAAACTGTTGGACCTCCAGTTCGTTCAAAAGCTAGACCACTAGATAAAAAACGTCTCAATATAGCCAAACAAGAATTTCAATTTATGCTTGATAATAATATTATTCGTCCGTCTAAAAGCGAATGGTCAAACCCGCTTCATATGGTTTCTAAAAAGAATGGTGACTGGAGACCCTGTGGGGATTATAGATTTTTAAACAAAATTACAGTCCCTGACAGATATCCCATCCCCTTCATTACTAATTACGCAGCTGCACTACATGGTTGCAAATTTTATACAAAACTTGATTTGGTACGTGCATACCATCAGATTGCAATGCACCCTGATGATATTTGCAAAACTGCAATCATTACACCGTTTGGTCTTTACGAGTTTACCCGAATGCCTTTCGGACTTCGTAATTCCGCTCAAAGTTTTCAACGCCTAATGGATGAAATACTTCGCGGATTGAACTTCGTATTTGTATACATTGATGACGTGTTAATTGCATCTCATTCCCAAGAGCAACACATGGATCATCTTAGAATTGTATTTACTCGTTTTCGTGAGCACGGCATTGTAATTAACCCTGCTAAATGTGAATTTGGTTCTTCTGAAATCGATTTTCTGGGATTCCATATTAATGAATTTGGCAGTACACCCACTCAAACAAAAGTTCAGGCAATTTTGGACTATGAAAAACCACAAACTATTATGGATTTACGTAGATTTATTTGCATGCTAAATTTTTATCGCCGATTCATTCCGAATGCTGCACACTACCAGGCTCCTTTAAATGCTTATATGAAAGGTGCTAAAAAGAAAGATAAACGTAAGGTAATATGGTCACAGGAAGCCGAAGAATCCTTTAATAAATGTAAAGAACTCATCGCAAATGCAACACTTTTGGCTCATCCTGTTGAAGATGCTGAACTTGCACTTAAAGTTGATGCATCGGATTATGCAATTGGCGGAGTTATTGAGCAAAAAATTTCTGGTAAGTGGCAACCACTCGCTTTTTATTCTAAAAAGTTAAGTCCGGCAGAAAAAAAGTACAGTGCCTACGATCGCGAACTTCTCGCAGCATATGCAGCAGTAAAACATTTTCGATACATGCTGGAAGGTCGTGACTTTACAATCTACACCGATCATAAACCCCTAATATACGCCTTTAATCAAAATCCCAACAAAGCATCACCGAGGCAATATCGCCATTTGGACTTTATTGGTCAGTTCACAACCAAGATCATATATATCTCTGGTGCTGATAATACTGTCGCTGACGCTCTATCAAGAATAGATGAAATTGATGCTATTGATTACGTAAAACTAGCTGAAGCCCAAAATTCAGATGAAGAACTTAATCGTCTTCTTACCACTGTTTCTGGACTTCAATTACAACAATTAATACTCCCAGGATCCAAGGTCAAAATATATTGTGATGTTTCTCAAGGTAAAGCAAGACCTTACCTGCCAAAATCGTTTAGAAGATCAACATTTGATCTACTTCATAATCTTTGCCATCCTGGATCACGAGCATCAAAAAAACTGGTTTCTGATCGATTTGTTTGGCCTTCTATGAATAAAGACTGCAACAACTGGTCAAAATTATGTCAAAGGTGTCAACAATCAAAAGTAACCCGACACACCAATTCACCACATGGTCAATTTAAGTTTACTTCAAATCGTTTTTCGGAAGTGCATATAGACATAGTCGGTCCATTACCACCATCTGAGGGATACAATTATATGCTTACAATTATTGACCGATTTTCGAGATGGCCTGAAGTCATTCCCATACAGGATATAACTTCCGAAACCATATGCAGAAGTTTTTACGATAATTGGGTTTCAAGGTATGGATGTCCAAATAAGATTGTTTGTGATCGAGGACGGCAGTTCACATCGAAGCAATTTCACGACTTTTGCAAATTCCTTGGTGCTCAATGTCAACATACAACATCATTTCACCCTCAAGCCAATGGGATGATCGAACGTCTACATCGTACTTTAAAAGCAGCCATTACTTGTCAAAATCAAATTCAGTGGACAAAAATCTTACCATCCGTATTATTAGGAATTCGCTCTTCATACAAAGAAGATATACAAGCCTCAGCAGCAGATATGCTTTATGGTGAATCATTACATCTTCCCGGTGAATTCTTTCAACCCTTATCTACAATACAAAATTGTAATGAATTTTTGCATCGTTTGAGAGAAATCGTTCGTAACTTTCAACCGCAGCAAGCATCTAATCATTGTGTTCAAAAGCCTTTTATTAATAAAGATTTGCTAACATCTGATTATGTCTGGGTAAGAAAAGATGCTGTACATCCGCCGTTGTCACATAAATACAATGGACCATTCAAAGTTATTGATCGAAAAGAAAAGTTTTTCAAAATCATTTTTAACAACAAAGAAGATACAGTATCAATTGATCGTCTCAAACCAGCCTATATGGAAAATGAAAACATCAACAACATACAAATAAATTCTGTATCACCCACCCCAAATAATTTGGTCAGAAAAAGAATCGCTTTCCGCTAGAAGGGGGGTAGTGTGGTGATCCACTTGTTTAAAATTGGTTATTTTTTGAAAATAATTTAAAATCAATTTTTCATTTTTTTATAAGCAATTTTCTTTGTCAATATTTTTTCAATATTTTTGTCATTCAAATTTTGTACTTCTTTTAATTTAATTTAATTTTTTGTGTTTGATATTTTTTAATAAATTTTTATAAAAAATATAAATAATCGCTGTGTTGTGTACCTATAACATAATAATATTTAATGTGGTACTTTTATTGAAGAAACAGAAAATGATACTTTAATGAAAGTTTGTTTAAATAAAATGGTGCATTAATTAAATGGTACTTTAATAAATTGGTACTTTATTAAATGATACTTAAATAAATTGGTACTTTATTAAATGGTACTTTTCTATTTTTATTTGAGAAGTACTAATAGTTTTTTAAAAGAGCGTTTATATAATATAGAGAAATGGTTGATAAAACATATTTGAGAGATCAAAAACCAGTGAAATTTTAAAACATTAATCTATCACCAACTTTTCTAATTATAGCACAATTTAGCTTACACATTTTTTCTGATCTACAACCTCTACTTATAGCAACACTGTGTCCTATCCCTATTTTCTATGTGTTTGTATTAAAGCTTACCTCTGTTAATGTATTTTTGACATCCTTCATACGTATGTTTAAATCTTTGCCTACAACTTCCGGCCATTGCTTACGATTGAGTGAATTTTGTAACAATGGCTGTAATATTTCATCAAACAAAATGGCTAATGTTTCGATTTTACTATGAACTGGAAAATCACCACAGATTATTTCGCTGTGATAGTTGTCCCTTGTTAATGGTACATTTAGGTGGCGTCTCAAAAAATAAGTACATTTACCACGCGGTACACCATCAAGTGTTGAAAAACTGCTCGAGGGTGGTGGTAATGGTGCTAATAAAGCAGTAGCTGCTGTTATAGCAGCACTAGCTGCTGCAGCCGTAGCTACTGCTACAGCTGTTGTAGCTGCTGTAATAGCCATGGTTGTTGTTTTTGTTGAAACTTCAACATTTTTGTGATAATTTCCTCGTGATATATCATCAATAGATGTTGCAGTGTTTGTTACTTGTTGTTGTTGTTGACCACTTGCTGCTGCTCCAGCTGCTGTTATAGTTTTAGGCGTTAGTATCGCATAATTATGATGGTACAAATCGTTTATTGAATTTTTTGGTATTAAATGTCCAGCCGGATTGAGTGTCATAACTAGTAGACGTCTTTGTGTATGGTTGTTCAACCAATCTAACAAAATGAGCTGGAAAATTGAAAAAAAAAAAAAAAAATAGAAAATCATCATACACAGGGATTATATTACTGCAACACGACCCTTCAACAACATGGTCGGATTCTATAGCAAAATCATCATTAACTTTTTTTTTGTTCTTTTCTACTGTTTGTTGAACATTTTTGTAGTTGAAGTTAGTTTTTTTTTTTTTTTTGATTTTTTGGCCTTACTATAATATCGTTATCGCAAATTGCAACAGATTAATTGAACGAACAAAATTGAAAAACAAAAAAAAAAAAAAAATATAAATGGATGTAAAATGTTGTCCCATGTCCAATGTTATGATGGGTTTTTGTTTGTGCAGTTCAAAGAGGTTAATATGTTTAAACGACTTACAAGGGTAAAATTTATTTGGAACACTCAAAATATTTTGTAGGCAAAAAGAAATGAAAGACACTCTACCCATCGTACCAAAGTCACTTGATACATACATGTTGTTATAGTTCTTTAAATATTTTTTTGATTTTTTTTCTACAAAAAAATAACCCACACAAGTAGGCAAAAACTAATGATTTCTTTTTAAAAAATGCCAACAATTAAAAAAAAAATAATGTACACAAATAATTAAATATAAAAGAAGTATTTTTTTACTTACAGAACAAAAATAAACGAATTTAAAAATTGAATACTAATGAAAGTCTATATTTTTTATGTTGTTATTTTTGAAACAAAGAACAGAAATAGTCATTTGAAAAAACTAAACATTAAACAAATGGTTTTTCTTTTAAAAACGACAAAACGTCAAACTTTTTAAATAAACTACAAACAGTTAATGACATAGTTTTGGATTTTTAAAAATTATAAAAAAAAATATTTTGTGTAGGTTTATTCTAGCTTGAGGTCACTATTTCCTTTACTAATTAAAACTACGATATTCTCATAGAATAATTTTGAAGAAATTTATTTTTCTGTTTTAAATTTATTTGATCATTTTTGCAAGACTTAGTCGACACTTGTTTCGGAATTTGTCAGATTCCATTGTCAAGACTATTTAGCAAATATAAAAACCCAATACAACAAGTAGCAAAGGAAATTTAAATGACAAATCGCTAATGTTCAAACAATATTGACGATCGTGTTCTTATAATTTTTATAAATTCTATATACTTATAATTCTCAATGGGGATAAAGTTGAATAAATATAAATATTTTTAAATTTAAAAAAAAAAAAAAATCTCTTATTTATTAAATTTGATCCGCTAAACATGAATATCAATAAAAATGAAATTGGTCGAATGGATTTAAAATTTGCAATAAGTGGCAGTTTTTTCTTCGGTCAAGATATTAAAAAATTTTTCCTGAACCTGTCATAGAGCTTGAGACAAACGTTCATTTAAAAAAATTTAAACCAAATTCGAACATTTGAACCCGTGGCACCCTTTGATACACTCAAAATAATCACTCTGTTAAATTACAGAGATACTCTGCTGAGCCAGCAGAAAATACCATAGATTTCCAACCAGCAAGATTTTTTGTTATTTTACGAAGAAAACTCTGTAAAATGATTTCGATAAAAAAAACCTGTAAATTTACAGAATCATCTGTAAAATATTGATAAAAGCGACCAGAATTTTACTATTTTATTTACTATTTGTTTCTGATCAATTTCTCTTTCCTTAATGTGTAAGTAGTGTTGACAATTGGAAAATGCCACCGAGTAAATTTGCCCGCTTTAATGCTTCCAAATTGTAAATTTACTTTTTTTATTTTTGTGAAAATTACGATGTATTTTACGAGTACCTCCAATTTTACCCGACATCCTCGTAAAATTTACCAGGTTTTATTGTAATTTAAGACGCTTTTTAAAGAGCGGTTGAAATATTTGGGAGTTTTTTGAAGAGTTTTTATTTAAAAACTGTATTACAGAGCAATAAGTAAAATTACAGTTGAAATTTAGTATTTTGGTTACGAGAAAATGTATAAAATCTGTATTTTACCAAAAAACTCTGTTTATTATCTATAAAATAGAGATTACAAAGTAAAAACTAAAATAACAGATAAAATTTTGTTTTTCGGTTACAAGAAAATACAAAGTATATTCTTAAAATCTGTATTTCGACAGATAACTTTGTCAAATGTCTGTCGAATTAAGATTACAGTCATTTTACATAGTTTTTAACAGAGTAATTATTTTGAGTGTATTAATTTGAGTGTAGGAACTGCTGAATAATTAATCGTTTTTCTAAAATGGAATTCCTTACAATTAAAAAAAAAAATATGGCGTTAACTGTTTGAAGTTAAAAAAAAAATCCGTTATGTTGTTTTTTAAAGAAAGAAACATTTCTTTATGAACAATTTATGGTAATGACTACACTCAAATACACTACACTGTTAAATTACAGAAAAACTCTGCTAATTTAACAGAGTACACCATACTTTTCCAGCTAACAACATTTCTTGGTAATTTTACTAAAAAACTCTGTAAAATGATTTTGACAAAAAAACTGTTAATTTACAGAGTTTATAGTAAAATATTGGTTAAATATGAAAGTTTTTTGACAGAGAAAACCCTGTAATTTTACTTAAAAACTCTGTTAAATGATTTGAACAAAAAAACTATTAATTAACAGAGTTTCTAGTAAAATATTGGTTAAAAAAACCACCATTTAGAAAACTATGTAAATTTACATATATTTATAAAATGCATTTGATGCAAAAAAAATTACAGAAAAAACTCTGTAAATTTACAGAGTTTAGTTAAATGCTACATGCATTTTGTAAAATTTTTATACGATTTCTGAAAAGATTTTTTTTTATAACTTTTTTTTTTGCTACTTTTTCGACTTTTTCTCAAAAAAAAATGTACAGATAAAATTTTGATGTTTGGTAACAAAAACAAAAACTACTCAAAACAGAAAACTTTTTTGGTTATAAAAAATACGAAGTATTTTGCTTAAATCTGTATTTTAGCAG
Source organism: Pegoplata infirma (assembly GCA_963921195.1). Taxonomy (NCBI): domain Eukaryota; kingdom Metazoa; phylum Arthropoda; class Insecta; order Diptera; family Anthomyiidae; genus Pegoplata; species Pegoplata infirma. Next base: position 310,243,895 of record OY992536.1, on the reverse strand, counting down.
AAAACTCTGTTAATTATCTGTAAAATTAAGATTACAAAGTAAAAAGTAATATAACAGAGGAAACTTTGTTTTTTTGTCTCAACAAAATACAAAGTATTTTCTTTAAATCTCTAATTTGACAGAAAACTCTGTCAAATATCTGTTGAATTGAGATTACAGTCATTTTACAGAGTATTTTACGGAGTTATTATTTTGAGTGTAAAATTTTTGTTTTTTTTTAGAAAGTTTCCACCAAAAACTGTGATTTGGTTCAATTTAAGTGTAATTGCAAGTTTGGCACAATTTCTTTCGGAAAAATCAGTTATTTTTGGAAATTTTTTGAAAAAATTTCAAATCGCGATATCTCGAAAAACGCTCGCCTGATTTCGGAAATTTTTTGATACTCGTATTCAACATTGTAACTACCCGAAATATTGGTCCTAGACATACCTTCAAGTATACCGATCGACTCAAAATTACTCTTTGAGTCGATTTAGTGATGTCCGTCCGTCCGTCCGTCCGTCTGTCCATCTATCGGTTTAAGCACGATACAGGTCGCAATTTTCAATCAATTGACTTGAAATTTGAAACTTAAGCATCTTTTGGCCCAAGGACGAAGCCTATTGAAATTGGAGAACATCGGTCCATGTTAAGGCCTAGCCCCCATACAAAAATATTTGATAAAAAATGTATTTTTAGGTGTTAAATGTGTACTTTAGTTACCTAATCAAATCTCATAAAAATTTCGACCGATATTCAGTTAAATCGGTATATTGACAAAAAAAATAAACCAATTCCACAAAAATTTGATCTGTGTGTGTTTTCTACACTAAATAAAGATCTAACAAAAGACAGATCCAATCGGTCCATGTTTGGACTTGGGACCCATTTTCCGGAAAACACTGGTGTAGGGTATCATATCGGGCTTGACCGACTATAACTTTCTTACTTGTTTTTATATACTTTAATTTTTCAAAAATTAAAACTTTTTGCGGAAATTTTCCAAGAATCCAAAACTTTGATCGAAGGCTTAACGGCTTTAAATGATCGGCTGGGCTTAAAAGTAAGTTGAAATTAAAGATTGCCTTAAGTTTTGAGATTTTTTTAAAATTTATGGACGTAGGAAAAAAAATTTATGTTTTTTTTAATAAATTTCTTGAACGTGAAAAAACCGTAATTTTTGGAAATTTTTTTGAAATTTTAAATAGCGATCTCGCGAAAATGGTTTCTTCTAAGTGGCTTAACTAGCTAAAGCGTCGATAATAAACACAACAACTGGGAGGACGTGAGTTCAAATACTAGCCAGAGCACCATTTTTTTTTTAATTATTTTGATATTATTTTAATTATTAAAATATTAAGAAGCATATTGATGACAAATTTTTGATGACATTTTGATGTGTCATCATTTGTTTCTTCGTTTTTGATGACGTTTAATTATATTGAATAAAATCTCCGTCAATATGATCAAATAAGCCATTAAAATTGATATCAGCAAGTGATGAAACCGTTTCATCAATATGGTGAAACATTTTGCTTTGATTGTAGTAGAATAGAAAATTGCTCAGACATTCAAAGTCGGAAGAAACATTTTTTTTACCATACAAAAAAATTCTGCTCTAATGTCCTACTACTTTTTGTAACTTGTAATACTTTTACACTGAAAAATATTTTTCACCCTACTTTGGAATTTCTTAAGATTTTTTTTACTTCGAAATAAATCTTTAATTTATGATATTTTATCAAAATAACATTAAACTGTCATTTACACTTTTTTGTTCTGGCTAGTTTTCTTATTCAATAGTTATTTTTGGTATATGAGGAGGTTTTTTCAGTCGAAAAACTTTAATGTGATTTTTCACAGAAAACCTTAAAGGCAAAACTGTAATTATCTTAAATTGGGCGTTAAGAAAACTTAAATAATTACTTTATAAAACACTTTTAAAAAATTAAATATTGATAGTAAAGATAAATGCAACAATTGACAAAAAACAATTTTTTTTTTTAATATTTCTTTAGAAAAATGTCTCAGAATCCTAGAATTTTTTTATATGAAAAATGTCTCAGAATCTGAGACTTTTTCTATACGAAAAATGTCTCAGAATCTGGCACTTTTTCTATACAAAAAATGTCTCAGAATTTGAGACTTTTTCTATACGAAAAATGTCTTAGAATCTGAGAAATATACAAAAATTGTCTCAAACTCTGAAAAGTATACGAAAAATGTCTCAGAATCTGAAATATTTTTTTATGGAACTGTCTTAGAATCCGAGACTTTTTTATACGACATGCGTCTCAGAATCTGATACTTTTTTATACGAAAAATATCTCAGAATCAGAGAATTTTTCTATACGAAAAATGTTTCAGAATCAGAGAATTTTTCTATACAAAAAATGTCTCAGAATCTGGGAATTTTTCTATACGAAAAATGACTTAGAATCTGATCACTTTTCTATACAAAAAAATTTCTTAAAATCTGAGACATTTTCTTTGCGAAAAATGTTTCAGAATCTGAGAATTTTTCTATACGAAAAATGTTTCAGAATCTGTGAATTTTTCGTTATGAAAAATGTCTCAGAATCTATACGAGACTTTTTCTACACGAAAATTGTCTCAGATTACTAAAATTGCCTTAGATTACGAAAAATGTCTCAGAATATGAAATTAATCTTCTTTTGCGAAAATGTTTGATATTCTGAGCCTTTTTACGTAGGAAGAATTTTTCCTATAGGAAAATTCAGGGATTTAGACTTTTTTTTACAAAAATGTGTTAGAATCTGTGACTTTTTCATTATGTACGAAAATGTAAAACTTTCTTTTAAAACAAATTTTTGTTTTTTTTGCTTTAAAAACCTTTTGTGTGCTAAAAAACAGTATAAAACGGAAAAAATAAGGTCCTTTGTATTTAAGCAAATTTTGGGGCCCTTTCTAGGTCAGAGCACGTGCCCCGTATGGCCTAATAGTTAAAACGGTATTGAGCTTAATCAGAATTATTAAAATTAGAAAAAATTAAGGAATTAAATATTAAAAAATATAATAATTAAGAACTAATAATTATTAATTTAATCAATTAATAATTGTTTAATTTTACATATTATTGAATCTATTAAACAATAGATTTCAACTTAATTTGTTTGTATTGCACAGAAAATAATATTGAGAAAAACAATTTGAGTAATCACTTGTTTAAATTTTTATAACAAATTTGAGTAATATATTAATTGACGCAATTAAAAATTTACTCAAAAATTAAAAAAAAAATTGAGTAAATAATTTAATACAAATTTAATAGTTTTTTTTTTAATTCTCTTGGTGTTTTAAATTCTCATTTAGTTTGTAAGTTTTTGAATATTTATATGAAAGTTTGAAATCATCTTTATAAAATCTTCCTTTTGACTAAATTTTTACTTGGCACAATTAAAAAGTTACTTAAAAAAATCGATAAATTTTAAGTAAAGTTTTAATTGTATCAATCAAAAATTTACTAAAATTTTTTGGCATACATTTAATACATTTTTATTAAAAGTTTACTCGATATGTACTATTAAATCGTTTACTGGTGCAAAATTGAGTAATTTTTTACTCAATAGTATTAAAAATTTACTAAATTTTTTTTTATTTATTTTTCTGTGTGGTTGGGCGGATAGAAAATATAAAATACATACACTAGAGCTAACAAATATTACAATCGATGTAAATATGCTCTTGATTTTAGTTACACAAAATATACAACCACAACCTTCAGACTCGTTCTCTACATAGACAACAATTTATACGGTAAGTAATTTTGAGCATAAATTTCTGTTAATTAGCCCTGTGGAAACAAATATTTACCATTTTTTTTGTATCTCAAAAAGGTTTATCTTCTGATTTTAGCAAATTTTTTAATTGACGCAATTAAAATTTTACTCAAAATTTTTTGTTTTTTTAATTAACTATTTAATTGTGTCAAGTAAAAATTTGATCAATCTAATTTTTTTTTAAAAAGTTTAAAAAAGTTTTAAATTTTTTACCAAAAAAAAAAAAAAACAAAAAAATTTGTTTTACAAACTTTAATAATCATATTTATATCTTAAAGACATAGGAAAATTGTATAAAGATGATTACAAACTTTCATATAAATACATATACAAAAAACTATAAACTAAATGAGAATTCAAAAAAACTATTAAATTTTTATTAAATTATTTACTTAAAGTTTCTTTAAAATTTTTGAGTAAACTTTTTAATTGCGTCAATTAAAAAGTTACTATTTTTTTTAAATTTAAACAATTGACTTCAAATATGTTTCTTCCATATTTTTTTTTTTAAATGATAATGTTTTTTGCTGGTGTCTAATTTTAAAAAAGTTGCAGGACGCCACCTCAGTTTGACTGTATAATAGGGTTTCTAAATTCCCGGACTTTTCAATTCCCGGGAAATCGTTTTAAAAAAATCGTATTCCCGGGAATTCCCGGGAATTTTTTAATTAAAACAAATTTTGAACTTTACCATATAAAAATTGTTATATTACAAATTATGGTGGTATTTTCCAATTTAAAACCATTTTAGATGTATTCTTTTGTAAAATAGTTTTACTAACCTCTAAAATATACGTAGAAAGTTCATAAAATCTATTTTTTGTAGAAATATTGGACCCTATCGTAGTTTTAGTATTTGCATTGACGTATTTCCACTCCGTGCTAAATTGTTCACAATTCGGAAATACCAGATTTTTCTTCAAATGCGGTTTTAATAACTTTTTGGAAAATTTTTCTAATTTTGACTACGCCAACCGTAAGAAAATTATATCTTGAATATAAATATATATTTAACATTTCGAATTATTAAAATTAATTGGTTTAAGGTATTGCGGCCAAAATGAGAACACCAAAGTGCTATATAGCCATTGTAACGACATATTTTCACTGGTTGCTGGGATAGAACTCGCGGCGGCCAAGGTTTGTTACAAAATGTTTTTTTTTTCACGGCCGATAAATATATCTTTTACTTCATATATGAAATTTTAAGCTAAAAACCAGGTTTGTTATATATTTTTGAAAATATCGATATTTTTGTTATAAGGGTTCAAGTTGAAAAAATGCAGAAGAAAAATTGAATTTCTAAAAATTATAGACATTTCTGGTATTTCCTATACCGGTTTCAAACACCCCAGTTAGTGTCATCATCAGTAGGATTTTAAATGTCGTTTTGTCTAATGAAAACTGTTTTTTATATATGTGAATATTTATAGTTTCTACAGAATAAATTTTGACAGTTTCCAACACTACAATTCTATTTCTAGCAATCTCAACCTCACTTCATATTTTCTTTCAACTTTTTTGTCTCTTACATTATTTTGCAAGGGTTACCAACATGATCTTTTTTGTTTAATCACTATAAAGATTGTTGTTCTGAATATGAAATACTGAATTTCGAAAAGAAGAAATCATTGGAATTTTAGATTAAGAAAACTTTTGCCAATATGCAACCAACATTTGAAGTGAAATTTAATTTGATTCGTATTTTGTCACGCAATCGATTAAAGAAAAAAAAAATTATTAGGCCTAAATAATATGCAAGCTGAAGCACATCCTCACTAGTTTTTCTTTAAAAATTTTAATTAATAATATTTCTAAGAATTAGAAATATGAAACAAAAATTCAAACCTAACGAACATTTTTCAAGATTTGAAAAGTCCTACTAAGGGTTAACAATGGGAAAAATACAACTCTGTTAAAAGTTAAGATGGATTAAGTTTCTGCCAAATGAATACAACACGAATTAATGGTGAATAGGGGTTATTCAACACAAAGAGGAGTAATTCCAATTCTTAATTTCTTCAAGAGTTTCATTTAAATGGCTAATTTTAATCTGACACACATTAAGTGTGTGGCAATCGAAGGAGTGCTGATGATGGAAGGGTGGCATCTTCCGAAAGCTGTCGACATCTCCACTTAGCCTGTGTTGTCACTTGATTTTTTTCAGATTTTCTCATTGTACAACAATTATTATTTCTCAGAAATAATTAATATGGACTTAAACCGAACTAAATAAAAAATTCAGTTATAAAATATACAGTCCAACAATATATAAACACAATTAATTTTAATTCTTTCAAAGTTTTAATGTCATTTTTATTAAATCATTTAAGATTGTGTTAAAAATGTTTAAATTAAATATATTTTTATTAAAAAATTAGCGACGAATTCCCGAAATTTCCCGAAGAAAAAATCCCGGGATTTTAAGAAAAATATTTCCCGAATAGAAACCCTACTATATAAGCTAACAATTAACGAAAAAGTAAACAAGAATTACTATTTTCATTTTCTTAAAATCAAAAATTTTAATAACTTGGGTTTGTAACTTGGATAATAATTTACCTCGTGGTGAATAAAACCGTTTTTCACCAGCTGGTGAATAAAAAGTAACATCTCTATTTTTCATCATTTTGTTTTTTTCATCAATTTTTTTTTTTCATTAAATATTTTTTTCCATAAATTTTTTTATTTTTCGTCAATTTCTTTTTTTTTCATTTATTTTTTTTCATCATTTTTTTTTTTTTCATCATATTTTTTTTTTCATAATTTTTTTTTTTTATCAAATTTTTTTTTTCAATTTTTTTTTTCATCATTTTTTTTTTCATCAATTTTTTTTTTCATAAATTTTTTTTTTTCATAATTTTTTTTTCATCAAATTTTTTTTTTCATCAATTTATTTTTTTTATCAACATTTTTTTTTTCAATTTTTTTTTCATAAATTTTATGTTATCAAATTTTTAATTGCATCAAATTTTTTTATTATCAATTTTTTTTCTTATCAAAAATTATTTTTTTTTTCTTATTTTATTTTTCATAAATTTTTTTTACATCAAAAAATTTTTCTTTTCATCAAAATTTTTTTTTCATTCAAATTTTTTTTTTTTATTAAAATTTTTTTCTCAATTTTTTTTTTTTTTAAAAAGGTTTTTGTTTTCATAAAAATTTTTTTTTATTGCTTTGGCAAATACATACACCCAAATCTTCCGCAAAACATTATCATGATTTAATTTTTTGGGCAAGAGTACAAAATTCGCAGGCATTTTTTTGTGTACAGTTGGACTTTTTCAGTAAAAAAAGTAAACAAAGCCTTCCAGTTGTAGTAAAAAGAGTAAACAATTTTAGTAAACAAACAGAACTATTATTTCTGATACAAATTTCTGAAATCGGTATAGCAGTTTTCGAGATATCGCGATTTTAAATTTGTCAAAAAATTTCCAAAAATGTCAGTTTTTTAATACGTTTAAGAAATGTTTTTAAAATAATTTCAATTTTCTTTTCCATTGATAATTTTATCGAGCTTGAGAAAAAATTAAATTTAAACTAAATTTAAGCCAACTCAGACCAATTTAACTCATAGCGCCCTTCGATCAAAATGTAATGTTTTTGTTAAAAAGTTTTTAAAAACCAAAAGGTTTGTGTGTTTTCTATAAATATTTTATTGAAACTAAAATGTGTCACTGAGGAAATTTCCACAGTGATTCCTTGAGGAAATGTCTTCAGGTTTTGACAAATCATAGGTAATCCTTGATGACATGTCCTAACATTGTCAGCACTGAATGTTTGCTTTAAGAGTGTGGACAATTCCTCTAAGACGTCTAAAAGGAAATGTCTTCAGAATAGCAGTATATTAAATTAGAATTTTAAATCTGGGCAACTCTTCAATTTCCAAGGAAAATATGGCAATATTATCGATTTATTTAAAATAAAATCAAAATCTAACAAGTAGAATAAAAGTAATAAATAGACAAACAATTTTCAAAATAAAGTTTGAAGCAAGTGGTTAGGTGTGGGACTAATAAACTGGAGGTTCCAGGTTCAAGTCCAGTTGGGACTAAAAAAGGCGAAAAGTTTTTTCTAGATATGAGAAAGATAATTTATAAAGGAAAATGGATAAAAGTAAAAACTAAAGGAAATACGAACATTTTTTGTATTTTCGCATGACCTATGTCAGACATTTCCCCAAAGAAGTTTTAGGTGACATGTCCCCAGAAGGTCAGCCCTGACCACTGCTGACTTTGAGTGAGGACATTTTGAAAATTTGTATGAAACTGTCCTCAACGCAGTACGTAAAGATGTCTTGTGGATGTCAGCAGTGACTCTGACATGTCACCGCTCCGTCACTGAGGATGGGTCGAGGACGTTGTCAACTGGGAAATTGTATAATTTACAATTAGAAATTTGAACAAATGTTTTCTAGATTTTAATATACAAAGTACAAAATTGTAAAGTATTTTTTTGATATTTACAACAGACATTTTCAGGAAAAAAACAGTAATTTTTTGGAATTTCAAACAGCGATATCTCGAAAACAAGTCAAAAAAATTAGAAAAAGTTCAAAAAAGTTAGGAAAATTTCAAACATTAAAAAAAAAGAAAATGAAAAAAAAAAACAGAAAACACCTGAAAAGTTTAAAAAAGCATAAAAAGTTTTGAAAAACAGTTACAAAAACTTTGGATAAAATCATTAAAATTAATTAAAATCAAATAAAGTTTTTCCAAATCGAAAAAACTTACTCAAATTTTCTATTGGGTCTTTGTTTTTTTAAGGGAACCTGTTTAGTGATTTATGTTTGTTGTTTAAAATATTAAACAATTGTTTTATTTATGTATATTTATTAGAGTTCGTTTGGTGACTATGTCACTTCATCTGTTTATCGGATATCATAATTTTTTTTAAGGATTTAGGGAAGCTAAAAATAATGCCGGTATTTTTTTGGAAAAATTTTTACTCCTTGGGTGGTTCAAAGCATCTGAAAACGCGGATTTTGAGATGATTTTTCTGCAGAGAAAAAACGGCTGAATATATTGCAAATCTGATTTCACCAGTCGATTCTACAGCAAAAATTAATACAATAGCAGTTTTTCGAACTCTTAAAAAAAGTTCCAATAACCCACAGCAGGGGGCGGAAAAATAAATTTTTTTAAAAAAAATTTAAAATATTTTTTTAATCATGCACGATGAAGAGGCAGTTTTTGCTAGGAAAATTGGTACAAAAAAAAAGCACCTTTCTATCACAACCCATTAAAAAGTTTAAGGCTTCAATTTTTTTTTTCTAGTGGCAAAATTATAAAACACTGACCGAAATTTGAAAAATTTTTGGATGGGTCAGCGGTCTGGATACTCGTTTTCGATTAGCCTTTCAATGCTGATTCCAAATCTGGTGTCCAAAGTTTTTCATAACGTCAGGTTTTTGAAGAAATTGAGGTAAAAGTTCATTAAAAAAAAAAATTTTTGTGCATTATTGAGAGCATTTTTTGTGATATTTTTGGATGATATTCTGGGATCGTACAAATCGTTTTCGATTAACATTTCGATACTAATCCTGAATCTGGTTTTCAAATTTTCGAGAAAATTGAGATCAAAAATCTCAAAAAACGAGCTTTTGTTCATTTTTGAGAGCTTATAACTTCTTAACGGGTTGTGATAGAACGAACAATTTGGTACCATTTTGTTAAGCTTAAAATGTCATTTAATTGTGCATATTTAAAAAATTAATTTAAAAAAAAAAACTGGAAAAACCTTATATTTCCGCCCTCTGCACAGTGCCACATTTGGCCAATCTAGGACGACAAAAATCCAATTTTATTTATATTGACTGGAAATTCGGTATAAATGTTCGTTTTGACTTCAAAAACAACATTATGAAAAATATGGAAGGCCAGTTAACGGCCACGCCCACTTTTTAAAAAATTTTTAATTTTGGTTGTAATTTCTTTAAACTTGGTATATATACTCTCAAGGACTGTAGAAATAATATCACAAAAAAAGGGGGCGGTCAGACAACTGCCACGCCCACTTTTTAAAAATATGTTTAAAAAATATGTAAAAACAAGGTTTACATATCGCCCCACGGTAGTCAGCGTCGCAGACGGTCGCAAAAGTTAGCCGCTGAAATAAGTACTATGGATATTGGTCAATATGTCTGAAAAAGTCCGGCGACCAATAGAGACCAAACACAAAAGTTCTATTCCATCAAAAAAAAATAATATATAATTTTCTTTTCAAAATTTTTTATTATGTTAAAAATTTAATAAAAAATAGAAAAATTTGTTTAAAAAAAGAAGAAAAGATATGACTTAAAGCCTTTAAATATCCTTTAAAATTACCAAAAAATAGTGTATAAATATCTTTTTTTGTTAAAAAGTTACAACAGTTTAAAATCGACTTAATTAATGCGAAAAAATGAACACTACTTTCAGGATTTTACAAGATGCAACTTTATGCACCCACATCTTAATAACGAATAGAATTATAGTTCTTATATGAGTATTTCCGTGCTATTAGGAATGTTTTATAATACATACAAACAAATCATGAAAATCGGGGAACTTTTTTTTTTGATTTTTGTCGTGCTAGATTGACCAAATGTGGCACTGTGCTCTGTGGTGGGTTTTTGGAACTCTTTTTAAAAGTTCAAAAAACGACTATAGTATTATTTTTAGCTGTAGAATCGATTGGTGAAAGCAGATTTGCGATATATTCAGCCGTTTTTGCTCTGCAGAAAAATCAGACTAAAATCCGCGATTTCAGATGCGTTGAACCACCCAAAGGAGCAAAAATTTTCCCAAAAAAATACCGGCATTCTTTTTAGCTAACCTAAATCCTTCAAAAAAATGATGATATCCGCATATCAAATTTTAAAAACTAACTCTAATATTTATGTATTTATATTATTTATTATCTAGAATTGTTATGTTCATATCTGTAATAATTTAAGTACTATTGCTATTTTGTATGTAAGTAATCTGCAGCAATTGTAGGAACGAATTTATTTATTAAATTTCAAACTAAATAAACGTATTAAACCTGATTTTTTATTACAGTCTACAACAGTGAAGACTAAATTACAAAATTATCTGCTAAATATGTATTGAAAAATATTTTGAAATTCAGCAAAAAGAATCAGATTTTTTTTTTTTATTAAGAATTACCATATAATTACAAATCATATACTAATTTTACCTATCCGAGAACTGGTAACAATGACCTTCGTCTCGTTGTAGCGAAACAGACCAAGGCCTCTGGTGGGAATCGAACCCACGACCCCCAGCCTCATAGGCTAGCACGCTACCAACTAGCCTACTGGGGCGCCTAAAAAATAGAATCAGTTAAAACGCAGTAAGATGCACTCAAAAAAAGACTTAACCTAAACTTTGGAAAAATTTTCTTCAAAATAGTTTATAAATTTTCCCACAATTTAGTTAAATTTAACTAAAAGTTGGGAAATTTTCTTAAGTGTTAGGAAAAAATTTAAGTTCATGTACTGTTAAAAAGTCCATTATTTTTCTTAAATGGAATTCCCAAATACATGGGAGAAATTCTTACCGCCAAAGAAATTTTCCCTAAATATATGACAAAAATCTTTATTTTTAAGACATATTCCTCTTCTTTAGTTTTAGGACGTAATTTTCTACCAATTAGTTCATTTTCTTAGATTTGAGGAAGTGCTTTCTATTTTTTTAGTAAAATTTTAATAACTCGGACAAATTTTTTTTTTCAAAAACTTAAAATGGCGGTATCTCGAAAACTAAGCCAGATAGAGCAAAATGGAGGCCATTTTTGGTTCTTTGAATCTCCATAGTATCGCCGGATCGCCGGTCCTCTTCACATGTGTGGACCCCAATGGGTCCTAGCTTTGGATTTAAAAAAGTTGACATTCCCGAAAATTTAAAATACTCATATCTCGGTAAATAATGCCAACACAACAAAAAGTTCAAAAAGCCGCCAAATACCGAAAAGCTCTTCGAGTAATAGTGGTCACCTAAATTCACGTGTCTCGATAACTAAGCAAGGTAGAGCGAAACGGACAAAAAATTTTGGATAAAAAAATATGAAGATTCTTCAGGAACACAACTGGGTCTGGGCCCATCGGGGTCTGAACCTATCGGTCCGAGCCCAATAGGGCCTTCACCCAATCGGGTCCTCAAATGTGTATGAACTAAATTGAACGAAAATTTTTCCCATTTTTTAGTTCAAATTGGCATAATATTAACATTTTTTTTCTCTCCTTATTTTTAAGAAAAATATGAACTTAAAAGAAGGAAAACATGGCAATGGAGCTAAATCATTATCAATATTCCTTGAATTTAGTAAGTTTCCCATTTTTTAGTTACTTTTTTTCTGAGTGTGGTTGTAATTTTCTAAATCTGAATGGACAGAGACTTAAATAAAAATATCCTTTCCATCAGAAAAGTCTGCTGAAAGTTTGCTAATTAAAATGGAAAGTTGTTTTACAAATTTTTTGACAAATCTTTCTTTTGATTGTTATATATTGTACGAAATAAGATGTGAGCCACTGTATGTAAATTGCTAGATTTTAATGATACTAACTACACGATTCAGATTTCACTGTTCATTGTTGTTTTAAATAATTTACACACAATAGCATTACAATTATGAAAACAAAAAATTTTTGTATATTAATTCAATAATAAATTGTTTTTTTTTCAAAATAGAATTTTACAATGTTGTTGTTGGTGTTGTTGTTTCAGCATCAAAAAAAAAAATCCAATAAATAAATGCAATTCATACCTGATATTCCTGGTTGGCCATCATTTTATGCCATTTATCATGCTTAAGTCGTAAACTGGTTAATGTATAACTTGTTATAAACTCTAATCTGGCGTCATTTGACAACATGGCACTTGCATTAATGCCACTGCCACTGCTGCTGCTGATATTGTGTATGTTAGAGCTGGTAGTTGCAAGTGTTTGCAACGAATCCTGCACCTCCATAGAAGAACGCACTGTTTCATCTTCTGTATTTTCCTGGGACTCGTGCATTTTTGTTTCTAAACACTTTACAAAGTATACTGAAATTTGTCAAAAAATATTAAAGATGCTACTAAAGAGAAGCTTAAGTCTGTTAAAGTTTTTTTTCTTTTTTGTTGGAATGTTTTGTTGTTCCTGTTGGAAACTCTTTAATTAAACACTTTTATTGAGCAACCTTGTTTGCCGGTTTTTTTTCGGTACGTTCTAATGGATGCCTTGAAAACAAGTGAACTTATAGTTTTAACTATTGATAAATGACCCGTATTCAAAAAAGAAAAAAAAAAAAAAAAACATAGTGGTGTAAATATTATAGCCCAGCATAGCGCCCATTATAAAAAAAATACGTTTATATAACTGCTTTGTATAAAGCATTCCACAATATTACAGAAAATTAAAATATTGAATATTTTTTTTTTTTTTAAATAACATTTTTTTGAATTTTCCTGATTAACACTTTTCGGCTTTTTAAACCTCTAACCACAGTAGGGTAGAGGGGGCACATTCGCCACTATTTTTTTTGAAGTGCTGTAAAACTTAAACCTGTAGACGTTTTTCCTAAATTTTTGTTGATTTAAGAAGCTACATATTTCAGCTTTAAAATGTATACTCCAAATGGAATTTATCTGTTTGGCTTATATTTTTTTTTAGATTTTTAAAGCAAACCAAAACGGCGAAATTGCCCTATCCAATCTGGTGGGTCCAGTGGCGGGTACAGGTTTTGGGTGTGGGGGGGGAACAATTTTTTTTACTTCGAAAAAAAATCATAAATTAACCTTTGTTGACGAGCAAAAAAAAGGATACGTTATTTTTACAAAAAAAAGTGATGGGAAAGCTATAAAATCATCAAATTTATTAGTTTTTGCCGAAGGAGGTTTGTTTTTCATGGCCATATTTCGTTTAGGTCAATTTTTTTTTAATTTTTAGAATTTTTTAATAGAAGAAATTCTTCCTACATAGAAACATCAGATGTTAAAACATTTTTCGTGAAAAAAATATTTTTTATAGGGAAAATGTCTCAGAATATAAGACTTTTCTTAACGAAAAATGTCTCAGAATCTAAGACTATTTTCGTATAGAAAAATTTTCAGATTTTTAAAAGAAATTTAAAAGAAATTTAAAAGAAAATTGTATATTTTTTGTATACATAAGAAGAGTCTAAATCTGAGAATTTTTTAATAGAAAAAATTCTTCCTGCATATAACATATCAGATTTTGAGACATTTTTCGTGTCAGAAATTTTTTTTTTTTCGTATAGAAAAATTTTCAGATTCTAAGAATTTTTTCCACAGAAAAAGTCTCAGATTCTGAGACATTTTACTATAGAAAAAGTCTCATATTTTAAAGCGTTATTGAGACATTTTTCCTATAGCGAGGTCTCTGATTATTGGATGTGTTTCATACTGAAAAATTTTAGATTTTGCAACCTTTTTTCTATAGAAAAAGTCTTAGTTTCTTAACCTTTTTTCAATAAAAAAAGTCTCAGATTCTAAGAACTTTTCCTAAAGAAAAAGTTTCAAATTCTGAGATCTTATTCCTAAAGAAAAAAGCTCAGATTCTCAGACCTTTTTCCTAAAGAAAAAGTCTCAGACTCTGAGAGCTTTTTCTGAAACAGAAAAAGTTTAAATTCTGGCACTTTTTCTTTAAAGAAGAAGTGACAGATTCTGAGACCATTTTCTGATTCTGAAATCTTTTCCGATTCTAAGACACTTTTTCTATAGACCCTTTCCTAAAGAAAAAGTCCCATATTCGGAAATGTTTTTCCTATAGAAAACGTCTCAGACTTTAAGAACTTTTTCCTATAGAAAGGTCATAGATTCTGAGACCTGTTTCCTATAGAAAAAGTCTGAGATTCTGAGACATTTTTCTGAGACTCGGAGACCTTATTCCTATAAAAAGTCTTAGATTCTAAGACCTTTTTCCCGTTGAAAAAGTCTCAGATTCTGCGACCTTCTACCAATTGAGTAAGTTTCAAATTCTGAGACTATTTTTCAACAATAAAAAGTCTCAGACTTTAAGACCTTTTTCTTTTTAAAACAGACTCAAATTCTCAAAGGCTAAAATTCAGAAATTCTGAGACTTTTTTTCCAAAGAAAAATTCTTCTGCGACCTTTTTCCTATAAATAAATTTTAAACCTTTTTCATATAAAAAGGTCTCAGATTCTGAGAATTTTTTCTTTAGAAAAAAAAAATTAAAATAGTTTTACATATGTAAGTTCGACTATCAACATTGCTATGTAGAAGACAAAAATTTTTTATATAAACCAAATTTAGATCCTGTAAGATTTTTCTATTCAAAAAAGCATATTCTAATTAATTAGTTTATGCCAAAATTCATAATAAGATTGACAGATATTTTTCACAGAAAATGTTCAGATTAATTCACTTTTCCCTTAAAAAATTAAAAAAATTTTCCTATTAAAATTTTTTAGATTTTCTTCTATGAAAAATTTTTGGACTTCAAGATTTTTTTAGAAAATTTCCTTCTTTCTTTTTTTCTTCTTTTTCTTTTCTTTCCTTTCCTTTTTTTCTTTTTTTTTTCTTTTTTTCCTTTTTTTTTCTTTTCGAAATTTGGCCTGGGGGGGGAAATTTCCCCTTTTTCCCCCCCCTTGTACCCGCGCATGGGTGGGTCACAATCGCCAAGTAATAACATTTCTAGAAATTTGTTAACAATATCATTTTTCAAAAGAATTGTTATTTAAAACATAATTTTATTAAAAAAAACATTATTTTATTGAATGGTTTTTTTGAAGTGCTGTAAAACCTTAACCAGTAGACGTTTTTCCTAAATTCTTGTTGATTAAAGAAGCTTAATATTTTAGCTTTTAAATGTATATTTCAAATTGAATTTATCTGTATTTCTTCTATTATTTTTTTACATTTTAAAAGCAACCCAAAACGGCGAAACTGCCCCATCCATGGGGCACTTGCGCCATGCTGGTGGGGCACAATCGCCAAGAAATAAAATTTCTAAATATTCGTTAACGTTATTTAAAATATAATTTTATTAAAAAAAAAAACATAATTTTATTAAAACAAATCAAAAAAATATACCACCCGTGGGGCACATTCGCTAGCATGGTGTAGGGTAGAGAGGGGTACATTCGCCACTTTTTTTTTTGAAGTGCTGTAAAACCTTAACCAGCAATCGTTTTTCCTAAATTATTGTTGATTTAAGAAGATAAATATTTTAGCTTTAATATGTATACTTCAAATGGAACTTATCTGCATGGCTTTCATTAGATTTTTTTACATTTTTAAATCAACCCGAAACAGCGAAACTGCCCCATCCATGGGCCACATGCGCCAAGCTGGTGGGGCACAATCGCCAAGAAATAAAATGTCTATTCGTTAACGATATCATTTTTCAGAGGAGTTGTTATTTAAAACATAATTTTATTTAAAAAACGTTATTCTATTGAAACAAACCAAAAAATATACTACCCGTGGGGCCAGCATGGTAGAAAAGGGCAGATTCGTCACTTTTTTTTGAAGTGCTGTAAAACCTTAACCAGTACACGTTTTTCCTAAATTCTTGTTGATTTAAGAAACTAAATATTTTTGCTTTAAAATGTATACTTCAAATAGGATTTATCTGTTTGGATTCTATTTTTTTTTTTGCATTTTTAAAGCAACCAAAAATGGAGAAACTGCCCCATCCATGGGGCACATGCGCCAAGCTGGTACAATCGCCAAGAAATAAAATTTCTAGAAATTCGTTAACAATATAATTTTTCAGAAGAATTGCTATTTAAAACATAATTTTATTAAAAAAACATTATTTTATTGAAACAAATCAAAAAAATATACTACACATGGGGCACATTCGCCAGCATGGTGTAGGGTAGAGTACATTCGCCACTTTTGTTGATTTAAGAAGCTACATATATATTTTAGCTTTTAAATGTGTACTCCAAAAAGAATTTATCTGTTTGGCTTCCATTATTTTTTTTAACATTTTTAAAGCAACCTAAATCGGCGAAACTGCCCCATCCATGGGGATCATGCGCCAAGCTGGAGAGCACAATCGCCAAGAAATAAAATTTCTAGAAATTCGTTAACAATATAATTTTTTAGAAGAATTGTTATTTAAAACATAATTTTATTTAAAAACATTATTTTATTGAAACAAATCAAAAAAATATACTACCCGTGGGGTACATTCATAATAGCAAAAAAATCAACAAAAAATTTTTAAAATTTGGCTTAACTGAAGCTTCGTCCGGAAAAAGCAAAAATAAATGTAAAATTTCGCTGAACATTTTTAAAGATTTTTGAAATTTTAGTTTTTGAAATTATTTTTTTTTATAAATAAGAGTTAAGTGAGTGTGAGTCAACGTGAGTGTAAATCTTGTGTGAGTGCACGTGAGTGTGAGTTCACTCAAAATATTTTGTAGGCAAAAACAAATGAAAAACATATTTAAAACAAGTGATAAAACATTTGAAAACCGTCCCAGTAATTATTCATTTGTTTAAACAAACATCAACATTTATTTTTTACTGTTCATAAAAATTTCTTAAATAAATAACATTGAACTTTAAAAAATAACGTCACTTTCATTTTTTTTACCAACAAATTCGAAAAAATAACCTACGAAAACATTAAAAATTAATGATTTCGTAGGTTATTTTTACAATTTTTCTATTGAATTTTATTTAAAAAAAATTTTAATAAAATTTTTCGGGAATCGTTCCCGCAATCAACTAAATTCTGGCCAGACCTCTACCCATCGTGCCAAAAAAAAAATTGATGAAAAAAAAATGGATAAAAAAAAAAAAATTGACGAAAAACAAAAATTTATGAAAAAAAAAAAATTATGAAAAAAAAAAAATTATGAAAAAAAAAAATTATGAAAAAAAAAAAAATTATGAAAAAAAAAAATTTGATGAAAAAAAAAGTTTGATGAAAAAAAAAAAATTGATGAAAAAAAAAATTGATGGAAAAAAAAATTGATGGAAAATAAAATTGATGAAAAAAAAATTTGATGAAACAAAAAATTTGGTGAAAAAAAATTTTGTTTGTTGAAAAATAATTATGTTAATTTTTATTCACCACCGGTTTTATTCATCACGAGGTGAATTATTATCCAAGTTTCAAACCCAAGTTATTAAAATTTTTGGTTTTAAGAAAATGAAAATAGTAATTCTTTTTTTTTTTTCGTGAATTGTTAGCTTATATAGTCAAACTGAGGTGGCGTCCTGCAACTTTTTTAAAATAAGACACCAGCCTAAAAACATTATCATGTTAAAAATAACGAACACCAATCACTAAAAATTAAAGAATAATCACTTATTTTTACTTACGCAAAAAAAAAAAATTAATGACTTTAAAAATTGAATGCTAATGAAAGTCTTTATTTTTTATGTTTTTATTTTTAAAACAAAGAACCGAAATAGTCATTTAAAAAAACTGAACATTGAACAAATGGTTTTTCTTTTAAAAACGACAAAACGTAAAACTTTTTAAATAAACTACAAACAGATAATTACATAATTTTTTGAATGTTGTATTTAATTTACCCACTTGATTGTGAGTGAGTGCGAGTAGAAAAAATATGCTCGTGATTGAGTTTGCGTGATTCTAAAATTGCTGTCGTGAATGAGTGTATTTTAGGCCAATCGTTAAGTGCCCGTTAAAGCAACCTTTCTGTTAAGATTTAAAAATTTCAGAACAATTTCTAGACATTTGTTTTTGAATCCCTCATATATATGTACATACCGCGAATGCGGTGTTCGTTCCTTTCGCATTCAATAATATCGATCAAACTTCAAAGTTTCTAATTCAAATTAAAATTTACATTGAAAATTTTGCATTTCCTTCTAGGGTTTAGAATATGTGTGTGTGTGTGTCTGTTTTTTTTTGGTAGTAGTGGTTTGAAGAAAATTTCAAATAACGTTAATGTTGTGTATGTATGTATGAATGGTGTAGAAAACATAATGAAATGTTACAATAAAAAAAACTATTCTCTAGTTTTCCACAGTCTTGAAGGTTTGTTTAAATTGCATTAATTAGAAACATGTTTTATAGCAGAATGCATGATGATTTTAAACCTATTATTTCCGTCTGCTTAAAATGAAACGGAAGTGAATAAAATTTGTAATGTGATAGTGTATGAGTGTGTATGAAAAGTAAACGTGTTAGAGGCAGTTGAGTGAGAGTAAAAAATAGTTTTACTATTATTTTATTTTATTTATTTTTATTTTAAATTTGTTTATATTTGTATTACTGTAAAAGGTTATTTAAATATGAAATACTAGCTTACAATCCCGGTACTTCGTTACCGGTTGTATTGAATACCGGATAATAGAAGGATCAGGATTACTCTATCGATTTTCAAAAAATTCCCCTACGTAGTCTTTGTTTTATTTACTTGTGGACATTTAAGTCTTCCATAAAACAATATTTCAATGAATAATATAAACATTAACATTTTAATAACTTTGTTCGTACGTTATCATGTTCGTTCCGGGGGAAAAATATAATGACAATTTTCGAGCCCTTATGTCGGGATTTTGGATTTTGAGTGAATAAATATTTCAGTGAAAAAAGAAATTGGAATTAAAAAAAAATATGGAGTAAAAAAAGCTAAACACCAAAAATTTGAGTTAAAAATATCATTCCATATTGTTCCCTGCTCTATTCCATATTGTTCCCCGTTCTACTCCATTTCATTTCCAATTCCATCTCCATCTTCTAATGTCATTATTATAGGCCCAGAAAAAGTACCAAAAGTACACTTTATTACCCCCATTAGAAACGGAATTTAAAAAAGTACCTCTTTCAGAATGTTTTTTCTTCACCGAAGGATCCTACAATCCATATTTCAATTATCTAGGATCATTGTTTCAGCAAATATTAAAAGTACTTTTTATCCCCGTTAAAAATCGGAATTTCCAAAAAAAAACTTTTCCCAATCTCTTTTTTCACCGAAGGATTTTACATTTCAAATTTTAAGTTTCTGGGGCCATTATATCAGGAAATAAATAAGTACACTTTTTAAACCCCATTATTTTCCGAGAGGCGAACCTTTTCCAATTTCAATTTTCTATGTTTATTATTTCAGGAAATAAAAAAGGACCAAAAAGTGTACTTTCGGCATATTTAACAAAACGTTCTTTTTATAGAAGGTACTTTTTATAAAAGGTACTTTTCTAAAAGGTATTTTTTATAAAAGGTGCATTTTGATAAAAGGTACTTTTTATAAAAGGTACTTTTTATAAAAGGTACTTTTTTTAAAAGGTACTTTTTAGAAAAGGTACTTTTTATAAAAGGTATTTCTTATAAAAGGTACTTTTTATAAAAGGTACTTTTTATAAAAGGTGCTTTTTATAAAAGGTACTTTTTATAAAAGGTACTTTTTATAAAAGGTACTTTTTATAAAAGGTACTTTTTATAAAAGGTACTTTTTATAAAAGGTACTTTTTATAAAAGGTACTTTTTATAAAAGGTACTTTTTATAAAAGGTACTTTTTATAAAAGATACTTTTTATAAAAGGTACTTTTTATAAAATGTACTTTTTATAAAAGGTACTTTTTATAAAAGGTACTTTTTATAAAAGGAACTTTTTATAAAAGGTACTTTTTATAAAAGATACTTTTTATAAAAGGTACTTTTTATAAAAGGTACTTTTTATAAAAGGTACTTTTCATAAAAGGTACTTTTTATAGAAGGTACTTTTCATAAAAGGTACTTTTTATAGAAGTTACTTTATAAAAGGTACTTTTTATAAAAGGTACTTTTTATAAAAGGTACTTTTTATAAAAGGTACTTTTTATAAAAGGTACTTTTTATAAAAGGTACTTTTTATAAAAGGTACTTTTTATAAAAGGTACTTTTTATAAAAGGTACTTTTTATAAAAGGTACTTTTTATAAAAGGTACTTTTTATAAAAGGTACTTTTTATGAAAGGTACTTTTTATAAAAGGTACTTTTTATAAAAGGTACTTTTTATAAAAGGTTCTTTTTATAAAAGGTACTTTTTATAAAAGGTACTTTTTATAAAAGGTACTTTTTATAAAAGGTACTTTTTATAAAAGGTACTTTTTATAAAAGGTACTTTTTATAAAAGGTACTTTTTATAAAAAGTACTTTTTATAAAAGGTACTTTTTATAAAAGGTACTTTTTATAAAAGGTACTTTTTATAAAAGGTACTTTTTATAAAAGGTACTTTTTATAAAATGTACTTTTTATAAAAGGTACCACTATTTCAGTAAATTTAAAAAAGTACCAAAAGTACACTTTTTTCCATTTTACCCCCGTAGAGTCAACATTGGCAAAAACCCAGCCTTGGTGAATATTTTTTCCGGGAGGTGAACCTACATTGCAAATTTTAAGTTTTTAGGACCATTATTTAAGAAAATATAAAAGGTACCAAAAGTACAGTTTTTTACCCTTTTTACCCCTAAGAATCAACATTGGCAAAATCCAGCCTTAGTAGATTTATATTCCGGGAGCTGAACCTACAATCTAAATTTCAAGTGTCTAGGACCATTTTTTATGGAAATATAGAAGGTACCAAAGGTACACTTTTTTACCCTTTTTACCCCCTTGAATCAACATTGGCAAAAATCCAGTCTTACTGGATCTATATTCCAGGAGTTGAACATACAGTCCAAATTTCAAGTCTCTGTGACCATTATTTCAGGAGATATAAAAAGTACCAAAAATACAGTTTTTTACCCTTTTTGTCCCCTTAGAATCAACATTGGCAAAAATCCGGCCTTACTGGATCTATATTCCGGGAGGTTTACCTACAGTCCAAATTTCAAGTCTCTGTGACCATTATTTCAGGAGATATAAAAAGTACCAAAAGTACAGTTTTTTACCCTTTTTGTCCCCTTAGAATCAACATTGGAAAAAATCCGGTCTTACTGGATCTATATTCGGGGAGGTGAACATGCAGTCCAAATTTCAAGTCTCTATGATTATTATTTCAGGAGATATTAAAAGTACCAAAAGTACAGTTTTTTACCCTTTTTACCCCCTTAGAATCAACATTGGGAAAAATCCAGCCTTAGTGGATCTATATTCCGGGAGGTGGACCTACAGTCCAAATTTCAAGTCTCTAGCTTCAGCGGTTTGGGCTGGGCGATGATGAATGAGTATGTCAGTCAGTCAGTCAGTCAGTCACATTACTCTTTTATATAGTACTAGCTAACTCGCCCGGTACTTCGTTACCGGTTAGCTGAAAAAAAAAAATTATTACTTCAAATTCTTAATAATTTTTCTTTAAACATAAAAATTGTTAGTTTCGACCTTTAAAATATTATATTTTGAGTAGATTTAAAGTTGAAAAAGTTTATTCTGGCGAAACGATCCCATAGTTCAAACTTTAAGTTTCAAGGAACATTAGTGCATAAGGAACAATATGTACCAAATTGAAGCGAAAATTCAAAAATTTATTTTCCCAGAATGTAATTTCCGCGAGTGGATCGTAATTTACCAATTTTAAGTATCTCTACTTCTCCCTTTTTCCCATTAGAAGCAGAATTTTCATAAAAGTACTTATTTTAGAATGTTATTTCCGCGAAAGGATCGTACAGTCCAAATCTCAAGTATTTAGGACCATTAATGCAGCAGACACAAAATTGCCCTACTTTCCCCATTTTCCTCTTAGAAGCTACTAAAAAAGTGCTTCTTCCAGAATGTTATTTCCGCTAGAGGATCGTACAGTCCAAACTTCAAGTATCTAGAACCATTAGTTCAGCAGATACAAAACAGTTCAAAATTCAAGTATCTAGGACCATTAGTTCAGCAGATACAAAATTGTCCAACTTTTCCCCTATTTCCACCTATAAAACAAAATTTTTAAAAAAAGTACTTCTTTCAGAATGTTTTTTTCGCGAGAGGATCGTACACTCCAAATTTCAAGTATCTAGGACCGTTAGTTCAGCAGATACAAAATTGCCCTAATTTCCCCCTTTTTCCCCGTAGAAGCGAAATTTTCAAAAAAGTACTTCCATTAGAATGTTTTTTCCGCAAGAGGATTCAAATTTCAAGTTTACCCTACTTTCCCTCTTTTTCCCCCTATAGAAGCAGATTTTTCCAAAAAGGTACTTCTTCCAGAATGTTATTCCCGCGAGAGGATCGTACAGTCCAAACTTCAATATCTAGGACCATTACTTCAGCAGATACAAAATTGCCCTTCTTTCCCCCTTTAAAAAGTAATTTTCAAAAAAGTACTTCTTTCAATATGTTATTCCGCGAGATGATCCTATATTGCAAATGTCATGTTTTTAAGACCATTAGTTTAAAATTTACCAAATTGCCCTATTTTGCCCCTCTTGGCCCTCCTTAAAACCAAAATTTTCAAAAAGTGTATTTTTCAAAAAATTATTTCCGCGAGAGGATCAAAACTTAAAGTTTTAGTTCAGAAGATACAAAATTGTCCTATTTTCCACAGGATTATAGAGTCCAAATTTCAAGTTTCTAAAACTATTAGTTCAAAAGATACAAAATCTCCCAAAGGGCCCTACTTTCCCCCTTTTCCCCCTTAGAAGTGAAATTTTTAAAAAAGTTCTTTAAGTATGTTATTTTTGCGAAAGGATCGTTCAGTTCAAATTTCAAGAATCTAGGACCATTAGTTCAGCAGATTCAAAATTGCCCTTCTTTCCCCCTTTTTCCCACAGAATTTTAAAAAGTACTTTCTTAAGAATGTTATTTCCGCGAGAGGATCGTTCAGCCAAATTTCAAGTATCTAGAACCATTAGTTCAGCAGATACAAAATTGCCCTACCTTCCCCGTTTTCCCCCCTTGAAATCGGAATTTTCAAAAAAAAGTACTTCTTTCAGAATGTTAATTCCAAGAGAGAGGATCGTGCAGTCTAAATTTCAAGTGTCTAGGACCATTAGTTCAGCAGATACAAAATTGCCCTACTTTCCGCCTTTTCCTTCTTAGAAGCGGAACTTTTTCCGCAAGAGGATCGTACAGTTCAAATTTTAAGTATCTAGGATCATTAGTTCAGCAGATACAGAATTGCCCTATTTTCCACCTGTTCCCCCTTTAGAAGGAGAACTTTCAAAAAAGTACTTCTTCTAGAATGTTTTTTCCGCGAGAGGATCGTACAGTCCAAACTTCAAGTATGTAGGACTATTAGTTAAGCAGATTCAAAATTGCCCTACTTTCTCCCTTTTCCCCCGTGGAAGCAGAATTTAAAAAAAAAGTACTTCTTTTAGAATGTTACATCCGCGAGAGGATCGTACAGTTAAATTTTAAGTATCGAGGACCATTCGTTCAGCAGATACAAAATTGCCCTACCTTCCCCTTTTTCCCCCTTAAAAGTAGAGTTTTCAAAAAGTACTTCCCTGAGAATGTTATTTCCGCGAGAGGATCGTACAGTCGAAATTTCAAGTATATAGGACCATTATTTCAGCAGATACAAAATTGCCCTACTTTTCCCCTTTTCCCCACTCAAAATCGGAATATTTAAAAAAGTACTTCTTTCAGAATGTTATTTTCGCGAAAAGATCGTACAGTCCAAATTTCAAGTCTCCCGGACCATTAGTTCAGCAGATACAAAATTGCCCCCTTTTCCCTCTTAGAGACGGAATTTTCCAAAAAGTCCTTCATTCGAATTTTATTTCCGCGAGTGGATTGTGCAGTCCAATTTTCAAGTATCTAGGACTATTTGTTCAGCAGATACAAAATTGGCCTACTTTCCCCCTTTTTCACCCTTAAAGAAGAATTTTTAAAAAAGTATTTCTTTCCGAATGTTATTTCCGCGGCAGGATCGTACAGTCCAATTTTCATGTATTTAGGACCATTAGTTCAGCAGATTCAAAATTGCTCTATTTTTCCCTCTTTTTCCCCTTAAGAGAGGAATTTTTAAAAAAGTATTCCTTTCCGAATGTTATTTCCGCGGGAGGATCGTACAGTCCAATTTTCAAGTATCTAGGACCATTACTTTAGCATATACAAAATTGCACTACTTTCCTCCTTTCTCCCCCTTAAAAGCGAAATTTTCAAAAAAGTACTTCTTTTAGAATGTTATTGCCGCGATATGATCCCATATTCCAAATGTCATGTTTCTAAGACCATTAATTTAAAGTTTAGCAAATTGCCCTAATTTCCCCCTTTTGGGCCTCCTTAAAACCAAAATTCTCAAAGAAATATATTTTTCAAAAAATAATTTCCGCGAGAGCATCTAGATTCAAAATTTCAAGTTTGTTCAGAAGATACAAAATTGCCCTATTAAACCCCTTCTACCCACCACCCCTGCTCTTATAAAAGGATTTTTCAAAATATTACTTTTTACAAAATGTTTTTTCCGCGAGAGTAGACTTAAAATTTTAAGTTTTTGGGACCATTCGCTTAGCAGATACGAAATTGCCCTTCTTTCCCAATTTTTCCCCCTTTAAAAACGAATTTTCATAAATGTACTTCTTTTAGAATGTTATTTTCGGGATAGGATTGTACAGTTCAAATTTTAAGTATCTAGGACCATTAGTTCAGCAGATACAAAATTGCCCTACTTTCCCCCTTTTTCCCCGTAGAAGCATAATTTTTAAAAAAGTTTTTTTTTAACAATGTTATTTCCGCGAGAGGATCGTACAGTTGAAATTCCAAGTATCTAGGACCATGAGTTCAGAAGATTCAAAATTACCCCACGCACCCCCCTTTTCCCCCGGAATTTTCAAAAAGTACTTTCTTTGGAATATTATTTCTGCGAGAGGATTGTACAGTTCAAATTTCAAGTATCTAGGACCATTAGTTTTGCAGATACAAAATTGCCCTACTTTCCCCCTTTTTCCCCGTAGAAGCGGATTTTTTGAAAAGTTCTTCTTTAAGAATGTTATTTTCTCGAAAGGATCGTACAGTTTAAATTTCAAGTATTAAGGACCATTAGTTCAGCAGATTCAAAGTTGCCCTGCTTTCCCGATTTCCCCCCAGAATTTTGAAAAAGTACTTCCTTTAGAATGTTATTTCCGCGAGAGTTTCGTTCACTCCAAACTTCAAGTATCTAGGATTATATTTTCAGCAGATACAAAATTGCTCTACCTTCCTCTTTTTCCCCCTTTAAAGCGGAATTTTCAAAAAAGTACTTTTTTAGAATGTTATTTCCGCGAGAGGATCGTGCAGTCCAGGCGAGAGGATCGTGCAGTCCTATTTGTTCAGCAGATACAAACCGGAATTTTCAAAAAGTACTTCTTTTAGAAAGTTATTTCCGCGAGAGGATCGTACAGCCCAAATTTCAAGGATCTACGACCATTAGCTCAGCAGACACAAAATTACCCTCCCCCTTAGAAGCGAAATTTTCAAAATAGAACTTTCTTCACAATGTTATTTCCGCGAAGGATCCCATAATCAAAATTTTTAAGTTTCTGGGAAAATTAGTTCAGAACATACAAAGTGTACCAAATTGTCCTATTATCCCCCTTTTTACCACCCTAGATGCGGAATTGAAAAAAAACTTTGTTTCGGAATGTTTTTTCCGCGAGAGGTTCTTATAGTCCAAACTTTAAGTTTCTAGGACCATTAGGTCAGAGAAAAGAAAATGTACCAAATTGCCCAATTTTCCCCCTTTTCGCCTTCTTAGAAGTGCCTTTTTAAAAAAGTACTTTCTTCAGAATATTATTTCCGCGAGAGGATCCTATAGTCCAAATTTCAGGTTTCTGGGACCATTAGTTCACAATATAGAAAATGTTCAAAATCGTCCTATTTCCCCCCCAAATTTGAATGAAAAATTTTCAAAAAATACTTTCTTCAGAACATAATTTCCGCGAGAGGATCATATAGTCCAAATTTTTAAGTTTCTAGGACCATCCTACTTTCCCCCTTTCAACCCCCTAGAATCAGAATTAAAAAAACTTTGTTTCAGAATGTTTTTTACTTTAGTGGATCTTATAGTCCAAACTTTAAGTTTCTACGACCATTAGGTCAGAAGATAGAACATGTACCAAATTGCCCTTTTTTCCCCATTTCCCCTTCTTATTTTTTTTTTAAATAGTTTCTTTAGAGTATTATTTCCGCGTGAGGATCCTATAGTCCAAATTTTAGGTTACTGAGGCCATTAGAAAAATTGTTCTAAAATTGTCCTATTTCCCCCTAAATTTAAGTGATTAAATCAATAAATTCCCTAAAATTAAAAAATAAATGAGATAAAAAAAATTGAGTAAAAAATATGAGTCAAAAAATTAAGCAAAAAATATTTTGAGTAAAAAAAATTGAGTAAAAAAAATTTGGGTGAAAACACCTTCTAAGTAAAAAATTTAATTAAAAAAATGAGTAAAAAAACTGAAGAATAAAATACAATTGAGTGAAAAAAAAATTTTATTAAAAAAAAATGAGTAAAAAAAATTTTGAGTAAAAAAAATGTTGAGTAAAAAAAAAATTGTAAAAAAAAATTTTTGAGTGAAAAAAAATTTTGAGTGAAAAAAAAATTTGAGTGAAAAAAAATTAAAAAAAAAAAAAATGTTTGAGAGGGAAAAAATTTTGAGTAAAAAAAAAAATTTGAGTGAAAAAAAATTTTGAGTAAAAAAAAATTTTGAGTGAAAAAAATTTGTAAAAGAAAAAAATTTTGAGTGAAAAAAAAAAAATTGAGTGAAAAAAAAATTTTGAGTGAAAAAAAATTTTGAGTGAAAATTTTTTAGTAAAAAAATTTTTTTTCCCCGAGAGGATACTATAGTTCAAATATCTAGTTTCTAGGAACATTAGTTCAAAATTCACCAAATTGCCCTATTTTCCCCCTTTTTGTCCCCTTACAACCGGAATTTTAAAAAAGTACTTTTTTCAAAATGTTATTTCCGCGCACTGATGCCAAATAGCGCTTTTTTTGAAACTCTCTTATGGTCTTTTGGCTTTCTTAAAAGCATATTTTTTTAAACACATTTTCTTAAAAATGGCTCATTTTTGAAGAGCTTTTTTTAAGAAAAAGTATTTAAAAAAAATTGCTTCTTAAAAGGTCAAAAGAGCCTAAGAGAATTCCAAAAAAAGCGCTTAATGGCATCAGTGTTTCCGCGAGAGTATCCTATATTCAAAATTTCAAGATTGTAGGACCATTAGTTCAGAAGATACAAAATGTATCAACTTGCCCTATTTTCCCCCTCCCCCCCACCTTAGAAACGGAATTTTCAAAATAATACTTTTTCCAAAATGTTATTTCCGCGAGAGGGTGCTAGACTTCAAATTTTAAGTTTCTGGGACCATTTGTTTAGAATATAAAAAATGTACCAATTTGCCCTATTTTCCCCTTTTTCCCCCCTTGGAGGCGGAATTTAAAAAAAAAAAAAAAAACGAAATTTTATTTCCGCGAGAGGATCCTAGAGTTCAAACTTGAAGTTTCTAGGACTATTAGTTCAAAAGATACAAAATCCCCCAAAGGGCCCTATTTTTCCCCTTTTGCCCCCCTTAGAATCGGAATTTCCAAAACTCCCTTCTTAGTGGGTGGTTTTGTCGGGAGCCGAACCTACATTCCAAATTTCAAGTCTCTAGCTTCAGCGGTTTGGGCTGGGCGATGATTATTGCCAATCAGTCAGTCAGTCAGTCAATCAGTCAGTCAGTCACCACACTCTTTTATATATGAACATTTCCATTTAACTTTTGATTTTTGGATTTAAAAAAAATAAAAAAATTTTTTGAAGGCACATCAAAATCGTTTTGTACACGTATTAACATACATTTAGTGAGTTCAAATCCGTTCGCGTGAAGAACTTTCACCTAACGGCGCAAAAGTTATGGCGGTTTGTAATTACAATTTTAAAAAAAATCTCAAAATTACAATTTTTATCAGAATTTAATAATCTTAACGTTTAAAAATGTTGCATACTAACCCTTATTAAAATTTATTTAATTATATATATTTTGGTGGATATATATCAAAATATTAGCGGTTAAAGTATATTTTAATATCTTCATTTCCACTATTTTGCGTAAATTTAAGTTCTATGTAGTTTAAACATATTAGGAAATTATTTTCTGAATTCTGTAAAGAATTTGCTATGTAGTTAAGAAAACTTTATGAAATTATCTCCAATAGTGCAAAAATTACAGTAGTTTAAAAATTAATGTTTCTCAATATTATATTTTACAATAAAACAAAGTGTTGATTTTTTAAAGAACATAAAATCCCAAATCTTCAAAATTTATGAATGCCGCTCAGTTTTGTGATTAAGCTTCATAGGCACTAGCACTTGCCATTTATATAAATTAATTTCTATTAGCGGTTTGGGTGTGCCCTGGCGGTTTATGTAGAGACAAAATTGGCGCGTTTTCAGCGATTTACGTGAAAACTAAAGATGATGGACCAAATTAAAGGCCATATTCAGGTTTAGCACCTTAAAATTAGTTAAAAAGCTTGTGCATTATGCAAAATTGTAAATTTGTTAAAGAGATGAAATTTCTGATTAATGAAATTTTGAGAGATGCATAAAATCCACAATCTTCAACATTTATGAATGCCGCACAGTTTTGGGATAAAGCTTCGTAAGTACTATCAATTACCATTTATAGAAGTTAATTTCTATTAGCGGTTTGGGTGTGCCCTGGCGGTTTATCTGGAGACAAAATTGGGGCGTTTTCAGCGATTTACGTGAAAATTAAAGATGATGGACAAAATTAAAGGCCATATTCTGGTTTAGCACCTTCAAATTAGTTAAAAAGCTTGTGCATTATGCAAAATTGTAAATTTTTTTAAAGAGATGAAATTTCTGATTAATGAAATTTTGAGAGATGCATAAAATCCACAATCTTCAAAATTTATGAATGCCGCTCAGTTTTGGGATAAAGCTTCATAAGTACTATCAATTACCATTTATATAAGTTAATTTCTATTAGCGGTTTGGGTGTGCCCTGGCGGTTTATCTGGAGACAAAATTGGCGCGTCTTCAGCGTACAGTTACATTAAGTCCCAATTTTTGCACACGATCCATAATACGCATAACAAGCAATCGTCTGACAAGTATATTTTAAATCTAAATTCGTTTCACGTGAAAATACAAGCAAAACTTTAAAATCGTGAAATGTCAGATTTTTGCAAAATTTTTGCTAATCAAAATTTTAACACGCTATATCGATTTTATTATAAAAACTCAAAAAATATTTGGATCACGCGAAGTGCTGGGCACTTTTAAATAATATTGCGAATTTGCCTCGCAAAAAAGTGGATTTTTGATGACTTTCACGTTTTGTCTCTCAACCTTTGTCTAGCTAGTACTCCACTCCCATTGAGGGCACATTCATGGGACCGGTTTTATATTGTAGGGAATTACGACAGCTATCATTTTGCGTATCAGATTTTAAAAAGTATGATGCGGCGCAAATTTCCTGATCAAAAAACGACGAAAAATTTAAAATGAAGAAATTTTAATTTCAAACCGTTACCACTAAATAACTTTTTTAATATTGATGGCACATCAAATTCATAAATACATCTTTTTTGAACAAGTGTAGGGACCATATATTTTAAATCTTCGAAGAATACGTTGGACGGCGCAAGTACAATAGGCCAAAGAGTACATAATTTTTATGAAATTTCAATCGACTTTTCCACATTTCTGAAGTTTGATTGTCGCTAACTACCGCAAATTAAGGTTTTTTGCCTTAAAAGCTTGTAAGCTAATTGCATTAGAAGTCCTTTATGCATTTCTATCAGTAGATAGCCATTTCAATGCAAATAAAAAAAGTTTTTGCCAAAAAACCAAAATTTCAAACAAATGAAAAGTTAAATGGAAATGTCCATATATAGATATAGATTTACTTAAATTCGTATTGCTGCCTTATAATCAATTTAAGCTATCTACGAAAATAGATAGAGATAGGGCGTAGGTATGTTTTACAAAAATGTTGGAGGGTAAAAATGAATGGGGGTCGGTCTCACTAATGACCCCTCTCGGACGCACCATTGGACCGGTAGAAGCTGATTAAATAAAACAAATTTACAAAAAATAAAAAGAATTGTATGGGGACCGCCTTAATAGTTTAAAATAGAGGGTAGGTGTGTTCAGAGAAAATGTTTGGACTAAAAAAATATTTTAGGTCGGTCATACATTTTATTGCTTTAAGGGCACTCGTAGGGCAGTTAGCGCGGTTTGAGCAAATTTTAAAAAATGTCATTTTGTGTGGTAGCCCCCTTAGAAATTGGAGATGGGGTATTAGTTTGTTCCGAAGAAATATTAAGCCGTAAAAATTAATGGGGGTCGGGCTTGGAAATGACACCTCTATGACGCACCATTGGAGCAGTAAAAATGATTTTAAGATTGGAAAATTACAATAAAATTTTTTCAAAAAATTTAAAAAAATAGTAATAATCGTTATCCCACGATCCTACTGGGCAAAAAATTTGTAGAATCGATAGAGGTTTTACACAAAAAAAATTCAAAAAAATCAAAGAGTACATACATTTTCAAAAATGAGATTTAATTTTAAAACTTAAAAATCGCATACTAGAGCACTTTTAAGAATTTTTCTGGATTTTTTTTAAAGTACGTACGTAAAAAACAAAAATTTAGAAAAAAAAAAAAATGCGATTTGGACCATTATTGAAGAAGTTATGGTTAATAGATGTTTGAGTAAAGGAACAAACTACAAAAAAATCTGAAAATTTACCACGAAGGAGTTTTCGAAGGGTACTAAAAACTGTCAACAAATTAGAAAAATCTAAAAAAAATATTATTCAAAGTGTCCGATTTGACATGGAATGCCCCATAGATAATAAAAAAAATCTATAGGAAATTGTGTAAATTATCGATATACCGATAATACAAAACTTACTAAAGAAAATTGTTTAAATTACACTGTGCTACAAAAAACGAAAAATCGAATATACTTTCTCATCGAAAAGATCACAAAAATGCCCATCAAACTTGCCAGACACCCTCAAATTTTAAAGTTATTGTCAAAAAACTTTTTTTTGGGACTTTTCTAACTAAACCACGTGTAACTTAAACATTTTTCAACTGATTTTTAATTTTTCAACTGTTTTGGATAGAAGAAGGATGGGGCTTTTCATGTGTGTGAATTAGTCTATACATATAAGAAAGATAAGTGTCGATTTTTTCAACAATATCTAATTTTTTGTAATTTTTTTGAAAATTTTTTGAGTTTATTGATTTTTTTCTGCTATAGTTCGTTCAACAACATTTATATTTATAAGCGTATTCTTAAAGAAAATTTAATTGTGAATACGATGACTTTTATACCGAAAAAATTGGATAACAATTGACAGAGTTGTGATAATTTTTCTGAAAAAGAAAATTAAGATTTTGCATGAAATTGCCGTTCGGATTACCCAGGAAAAAAAATAAAAAAAATAATCGAACATACTGAGAGGTCGCGTATCATTATTTAAAAGGTTTTTGGCCTCCTAAATTTGAATTTGACCTTGAAATTGCGGTATCTTATTAAGTTTTTGATATATCAATTTATGTTAAATATCTCAAAAAACTGACGAGAGAGCGGATTCAGCGCGCCAAAAACCTTTAAAAATATTGTCATGACCTCTTATGATAATTTTTTTTCCTGGTTCATCTGAACGGCGATTTCCTGCAAAATCTTAATTTTCTTGTTTAGAAAAATTAGCACAACTCTGTCAATTTTAATCCGATTTTTTCAGGATAAAGCCTATCGGATTCAAAATTAAATTTTCTTAAAAAATTCGTTTATAAATATAAATGTTGTTGAACGAACTATAACAGAAAAAAATCGATAAACTCAAAAAATTTTCAAAAAATAAAAAAAAAAGAATAGATTTAAGCGTCCAACCTGAATCAAATTGCGTCGCGTAAGGCGTAACGCCCAATAATTTTTCGTTTCTAATATTTAAATGTGACGTACCTAAATCAAACGGACGTTAAAATTTAAAATTTGATGTGTTTGTTTTTGTTTTTTTTTTACGTCTTGCGCGACGCAATTTGATTCAGGTTCGACCCTTATAGAAAAAATCAATAGATATCTTTCATATGCATATGCCAATTCACACACATGGAAAGCCCTACCCTTCTTCTATCCAAAACAGTTTTAAAATGTAAAATCGGTTGAAAATTTTCTGAATTACACAAGGTTTAGTGAGAAAAGTAAAAAAAAAACGTTTTTTGACAATAACTCTAAAATTTGAGGGTGTCCGGCAAGTTTAATGGGCATATTTGTGATCTACTCGACAAGAACAACGACCCATACTGTCACATCAGAAGTATTTTTTCACTGTAGCACAGTGTTATCGATTTTTCGATAGTACAAAATTTTCTATAAAAAATTGTGTTAGTTATCTTTAACTTATTAATTTTTTATAGAACATTTTTTGTTAATTTTCTATATAAATTTTCTGTATTATCAATATATCGATAACTAACACAAATTTGTATAGAAAATTTTGTATTATCGATGTAGTTATCGAATACAAAATTTTATATGGAAAATTGTGTTAGTTATTTTGTGTAAAAAATTGTGTTAGTTATCGATACATCGATAATAAAAAATTTTCAATAAAAAAAGTTTGTTAGTTATCGATAATACATAATTTTTTATAGAATTTTTTTTTAGTTATCGATATTTTATTAATACAAATTGTGTCTTGAAAATTGTGTTATCGAAATACGACAAAACAAACTTTTCTATACAAAATTTTGTTATATATCGACAATGCAAAGTTTTCTGTAGAAAATTGTGTTAGATATCGATATGTCGATAAACAAAATTTTCTATAGAAAATTGTGATAGTTATCGATATATGGAAAGTGTTTTTTATACAAAACTTTCGATAAAAAATTGTGTTAGTTATCAATATATCGATAATACAAAATTTTCTATAGAAAATTGTGATACTTATCAATGTATCGATAATATAAAATTTTCTATTAAAAATTGTGTTAGTTATCGATGTATGGAAAATACAGAAATTTTATATTGAAAATTGTGTTAGTTATCGATAACTTATAAATTTTCAATAAAAAATTTTGTATCATCGCTAACTAACACAAATTTCTATAGAAAATTTTGTATTATCGATGCAGTTATCGATGTATCGATAATACAAAATTTTATATAAAAAATAGTTATTTTCTGTAAAAAATTGTGTTGGTTATCGATACATCGATAATAAAAATTTTCTATCGATATATTTGT
The DNA here is from genome assembly GCA_963921195.1 of Pegoplata infirma. Classification (NCBI taxonomy): domain Eukaryota; kingdom Metazoa; phylum Arthropoda; class Insecta; order Diptera; family Anthomyiidae; genus Pegoplata; species Pegoplata infirma. Next base: position 310,210,071 of record OY992536.1, on the reverse strand, counting down.
GTTTTCGATACATTTCTATAAAAAAGTTTGTTAGTTATCGATGTATCTATAATACACTATTTTGTATTGAAAATTTTGTTAGTTATCGATATATCTTTAATACAAAATTGTCTGCTGAAAATTGTATTATCGATATATCGACAAGACAAACTTTTCTGCAATAAATTTTGTGATTTATCGATAATACAAAATTTTTGTTAGTATTAAAAATTTATAGATATTATAAAATTTTCTATAGCAAATTGTGTTGGTTATCGATAATCGATAATGCAAAGTTTTCTGTAGAAAATTGTGTTAGTTATCGATATGTCGATAATACAAGATATTTATCGATATATGGATAATAAAAAATTTTCTATAGGAAAGTGTGAGTTTTACAAAATTTTCGATAAAAAATTGTGTTAGTTATCAATATGTCGATAATACAAAATCTTCAAGAGAAAATTGTGATACTTATCGATGTATCGATAATACAAAATTTTATAAAGAAAATTGTGTTAGCTATCGTGTTAGCCAAATTGTCTTTATAGATATATTTTTTATCGATATATCGATAATAAAAAATTATCTATAAACAATTGTGATTTTTTATCGATTTATCGATAATAAAAATTTTCTATACTTTTATTAAAAAAATTAGTATTTAAATATATTTTTCTTGGTAAAATTTTGTTTAAAGAACTAAAATGATTTATTGGAAATAAATTTAATAACATCGTGACATTATCGAAACTGCCAGAAAAATAATTTAATCAAATAAAACCCATTTTAAAGCAAAATTGCTAAATATAATTTCATTAAAAACAGAAAACTTAAAAATTTTACATTAAAATATTAACAAAAGTATTAAAATTATTATATAAAAAAATTTTAATAGAAGACACACTTAACTGCTGCTTTCATTTGTATCTACACAATTTTTTTTTTTATCATTATTGTCATCACTGATGTGGAGAGAGATTTGCTTAAATATAACATTTAGCCGAAAGTAATAGTTTGTAATAGTTTTGTCTGTTTTTTTTTTGTCTTCTTGTCCATTTTTTTTTTGTTTTTGTAAAACTGACATACCGACACATTTTAGCACTAAGCTGCTGAATAAACATTTTAAATTTGTAACAGTAGACAAACGCCAGCCAATGTCCATTTGCCAGCCTTTTCCTTGGTTTTCAAATTAAATGTCCAAACAAAAGTGGGACCACGTTGTCTGCAAATATACACAAAAATCCAAATAATAAATGAAAAAAAAAAGGAATGAGTTTGAATTGAAAATTAAGTGAATGTAGAGAATAGAACAAAAAAAAATATACAAAAAGTAAATAGAACTGATGGTTTGGAGTAGATTAAAATCTATAACAATTTTTGAAAACAAAAAATATATAAAAATAAGATAGAAATTCTATAAAGTGTTGTTGCCAATTGGCCAATCATTCAAAAATTTCTCACACAATGTAAAATTTTTTTGGGCATATCCTATTACTGGGACAATTATAAGGAAAGTAAAAAGAAAACGGCATAAATGGTTTTGAGATAAGAAAGTAACAAAAGTTATCGATGGAAAATTGTATAATTTATCGAAATATCTATAATACAAAATTTCCATAGAAATTGTATAAGTTATCGATATGTCGATAATACAAAATTCGCTATAGAAAATTGTGTAAATTATCAATATATTGATAATACAAAATTTTTTTTAGAAAACTGTGTAAATTGTCGATATATCGATAATACAAAATTTGCTATAGAAAATTGTGTAAATTATCGATAATACAAAATTTTCTATAGAAAATTGTTTAAATTATAGAGATATCGATAATACAAAATTTTCTATTAAAAATTGTGTAAATTATTGATATATCGATAATACAAAATTTTCTATAGAAAATTGTGTAAATTATCGATATATCGATAATACAAAATTTTCTATAAAAAATTGTGTAAATAATCTATATATCGATAGTACAAAATTTTCTATAGAAAATTGTGAAATTATCGATATATCGATAATACAAAATTTTCTATAGAAAATTGTGTAAATTATCGATAATACAAAATTTTCTAAAAATAATTGTGCAAATTATCGATATATTTTGGTAATACAAAATTTGTTCATAGAAAACAGTGTAAATTATCGATAATACAAAATTTTCTATAGGATAGTGTGTAAATTATCGATATTATCGATAATACAACATTTTCTATAGAAAATTGTGTAAATTATCGATATATCGATAATACAAAATTTTCTATATAAATTGTCGATATATCGATGATACAGAATTTTCTATAGAAAATTGTGTAAATTATCGATATATCGATAATAGAATATTTTCTATAGAAAATTGTGTAAATTATCGATGTATCGATAATACAAAATTTTCTATAGAAAATTGTGCAAATTATCGATAATACAAAATTGTCAATAGAAAATTTTGTAATTGATCGATATATCCATAATAAAAAATTTTCTATAGAAAATTGTGTTAATTATCGATTATACAAAATTTTCTATAGAAAATTGTGTAAATTATCGATATATCGATAATCAAAAATTTTCTACAGAAAAATTTTGTATTATCAATATATCGATAATACAAACTTTTCTATAGAAAATTGTGTATATTATCGAAATATTGATAATACAACATTTTTTTTATAATTGATATATCGACAGTGCAAAATTTTCTATAAAAAATTGTATACATTATCGATAATACAATTTTTTTATTGAAAATTGTATACATTATCGATAATACCCGAGTAAAAAAGTTCCTATATAGTTGTATATAATTTTATAAACATCATATATGATTAAATAGAATTATATAGAATTTGATGCGAAAAATGAGTCGATAAAACTATATAAAATTTGATCAATGTTTCATATATTTTGATAAATTTTTTATATAATTTTATGCGAAATTTGGACCCCTATTTTTATATAATAATAGCAAAATTATATAATAAGATATAATTATATAAAAATATATAAAATTGTATAAAACTGTATAAAACTATATGAAGTTACATAAAATTATATATAATTATATATAATTAAAACAAAATTTTATGATTTATATAAAACTTGATATAATTTTATGTAACTTTATATAGTTTTATACAGTTTTATACAATTTTATATATTTTTATATAATTATATCTAATTATATAATTTTGCTATTATTATATAAAAATAGGGGTCCAAATTTCGCATAAAATTATATAAAAAATTTATCAAAATATATGAAACATTGATCAAATTTTATATAGTTTTATCGACTCATTTTTCGCATCAAATTCTATATAATTCTATTTAATCATATATGATGTTTATAAAATTATATACAACTATATAGGAACTTTTTTACTCGGGTATATAATTTTTTTTTTATAGAAATTAGTGTAAATTATCGATATATCGATAATACAAAATTTTCTATAGAAAATTGTATAAATTATCAATAGATCGATAATACAAAATTTTCTATAGAAAATTATGTTAATTATCGATATATCGATAGCAAAATATTTTCTGTAGGAAATTGTGTTAAATATCAATATATCGATAATACAAAATTTTCTATAGAAAATTGTGTAAATTATCGATATATCGATAATACAAAATTTTCTATAGAAAATTGTGTAAATTATCGATATATCGATAACACAATATTGTCTATAGAAAACTGTGTAAATTATCGATATATCGATAATGCAAAATTTTCTATAAAAAATTGTGTAAATTATCGATATATCGATAATACAAAATTTTCTATAAAAAATTGTGTAAATTATCGATATATCGATAATACAAAATTTTCTATAGAAAATTGTGTAAATTATCGATATATCGATAATACAAAATTTTCTATAGAAAATTGTGTAAATTATCGATATATCGATAATACAAAATTTTCTATAGAAAATTGTGTAAATTATCGATATATCGATATTACAAATTTTTCTATAGAAAATTGTGTAAATTATCGATACATCGATAATACAAAATTTTCTATAGAAAATTGTGTAAATTATCGATATATCGATAATACAAAATTTTCCATAGAAAATTGAGTAAATTAACGATATATCGATAGTAAAAAATTTTTCTATAGAAAAATGTGAAAATTATGGATATATCAAAATTTTCGATGGAAAACTGTGTAAATGATAAATCGATAATAAAATTTTTTCTGTAAATTATCGATATATCGATAGTACAAATTTTTCTATAAAAAATTGTGTAAATTATCGATATATCGATAATACAAAATTTTCTATAGAAAATTATGTAAATTATCGATATATCGATAATACAAAATTGTGTTAATTATCGATAATATAAAATTTCGCATAGAAAATTTTGTACATTATCGATATATCGATAATTTACACAATTTTCTATAGAAAATTTTGTATTATCGATATATCGATAATTTACACAATTTTCTATAGAAAATTTTGTATTATCGATATATCAATAATTTACACAATTTTCTATAGAAAAGTTTTGTATTATCAATATTTCGAGAATTTACACAATTTTCTATAGAAAATTTTGTATCATCGATATTTCGATAACTTACACAATTGTCTATAGAAAAAATGTTATTATCGATAATTTACACAATTTTCTATAGAAAATTGTGTTAGATATCGATGTAGATATCAATGTATCGATAATAAATAAATTTCTATAGAAAATTGTGTAATGTATTTTCTATTGTACATTATCGATTTATCGATAATGTACAATAGAAAATTTTGTTCATTATCGATATATAAATAAATTTCTATAGAAAATTGTGTAATGTATTTTCTATTGTACATTATCGATTTATCGATAATGTACAATAGAAAATTTTGTTCATTATCGATAAATCGTTAATACAAAATTTTCTATAGAAAATTGTGTAAATTATCAATTGTGTAAATTATCAATTGTGTAAATTATCGATATATCGATACTAAAAAATTTTCTATAGAAAATTATGTAAATTATCGATTAATCGATAGTACAAAATTTACTATAGCAAATTGTGTAAATTATCGATTTATCGAAAATTGTGTAAATTATCGATATATCGATAATACAAAATTTTTTATAGAAAATTGTGTAAATTATCGATATATCGATAACACAAAATTTTCTATAGAAAATTGTGTAAATTATCGATTTATCGATAATACAAAATTTTCTATAGAAAATTGTGTAAATTATCGATATATCGATAATACAAAATTTTCTATAGTAAATTGTGTAAATTATCAATATATCGATAATACAAAATTTTTTATAGAAAATTGTGCAAATTATCGATATATCGATAATAATAAATTTTCTATAGAAAATTGTGTAAATTATCGATATATCGATAATAAAAAAATTTCTATAGAGAATTGTGTAAATTATCGATATATCGATAATACAAAATTTTCTATAGAAAATTGTGCAAATTATCGATATATCGATAATACAAAATTTTCTATAGAAAATTGTGTAAATTATGGATATATCGATAATGCAAAATTTTCTATAGAAAATTGTGTAAATTATCGATAATATCGATAATACAAAATTTTCTATAGAAAATTGTGTAAATTATTGATATATCGATAATACAAAATTTTCTATAGAAAATTGTGTAAATTATCGATATATCGATAACACAAAATTGTCTATAGAAAACTGTGTAAATTATCGATATATCGATAATGCAAAATTTTCTATAAAAAATTGTGTAAATTATCGATATATCGATAATACAAAATTTTCTATAAAAAATTGTGTAAATTATCGATATATCGATAATACAAAATTTTCTATAGAAAATTGTGTAAATTATCGATATATCGATAATACAACATTTTCTATAGAAAATTGTGTAAATTATCATTATATCGATAATACAAAATTTTCTTTAGAAAATTGTGTAAATTATCGATATTACAAATTTTTCTATAGAAAATTGTGTAAATTATCGATATATCGATAATACAAAATTTTCTATAGAAAATTGTGTAAATTATTGATGTATCGATAATACAAAATTTTCTATAGAAAATTGTGTAAATTATCGATATATCAAACATTTTCTGTAGAAAATTGTATAAAGTATCGATATATCGATAATACAACATTTTCCATAAATGATTGTGTAAATTATCGATATATCGATAATACAAAATTTTCTAAAGAAGATTGTGTAAATTATCGAAATATCGATAATACAAAATTTTTTATAGAAAATTATGTAAGTTATCGATACATCGAAAGTTAAATTTACTATAGAAAATTGTGTAAATTATCGATATAACAATAATACAAAATTTATTATAGAAAATTGTTTAAATTATCGATATATCGATAATACAATATTTTCTATAGAGAATTGTGTAAATAATCGACAGATCGATAATACAAAATTTTCTACAGAAAATTATATAAGTTATCGATTTTCTATAGAAAATTTTGTATTATCGATATATCGATAATTTACACAATTTGCTATAAAAAATTTTGTATTTTAGATATATTACTAATTTATATTGATATTTTTTCTATAGAAAATTATGTTTTATCGATATTTCAATAATTTCGACAAATTTCTATAGAAAAGTTTGTATTATCGATATTTTGTGTAAATTTTCGTTATATAAATAATACAAAATTTTCTATAGAAAATTCTGTGGGTTATCATCATGTCGACTATAAAACATTTTATCCAGAAGATTTTCTAGTAATCACTTCAATCTTTTTTTTTTGCAACTTAGGGTATTCCCTTATCATGTTTAACCCACTCTGCCGTTTCAATTTTCTCTTTTTTCTGTTATATTTTAAATGCCGGCTTTTTATCTTCATCTCTACACCTATGATGGTATTTCTAACATTAGTTCGTTTGCCAGACATATTACATTCCTTCAATGATGGGTAAATGGATGATAACTAAATGATTATATTCACAATATACCCAGTTGAATACCGACATATGGTTGGTTGTCGTTTTTCTTTTTTTTTGCCGCTTATGTATTGTTATTATTTTAGATCTACTATAATGTTAACACTAAAATGTCTATATATGTTAAAAAGACAAATTGGCGTCATGTTAGCTAGAAAAACATTTGGGAATTTTTGGGTAACAAGCTGGCCAGGTTGGACTTTATCCAACTAGTGAGAAATGCTTAAAAGCAATTTTATAATACATTATTATGGGGAAAAGAATAAAAAAAATTTAAGAAAATCGAGTTTTCAGAGGGAAACTTTTCATGATGTTTGTTTATTATGTGATTTTTTTAAGAAGTTTGTTTTTTGAGATGGCCACCTTTTTCACTTAAATTCTTTTGTAGATTTTATGTTCGAAGTGTTTGTGCAAATTGTTTTAAGGGACAGCATAGTTATTGTTTCTTTTTGTTCAGCATTTGTGTAACCATAGAACCTTCTTCTCCATTCTAAAAAGAATTTTTAAATGTGTTATTTATCTAAAGACGAAATAAGTAATATTAATTTTTTACAATTTAGTTTTTTTATACTTAGGGAAGATTACTCGATGTTCGATTAGCTGCTAACTGTCTTTTTAACGGAGCTTTATGTCAAAATTTTTATGAAAAAGTTAAATTTAAGAGAGTTATTGTATAACGGATTATTGAGTAATCCAGCTTAAAACTGTTAATATATTTGCTTGTTAAAAGCGAGTTTCTTTTTTGAACGTTTTAAACAAAATTATCGACAGACTGTTTTTAATTAAATCTTTTTTTTTTTGGTTATTGACAATCGTTGCCTTAGTAGTATAGTACAATCTCTTCGTCTTTCTAATTCCCATTGTGGATAGAGTCGAATATGTATTAATATTTTAGTTTGTGCAGAAACGATTTGTCATTAGACTCGTTTGCTACTTTGTAGTAAATCGTTTCTATTCGAAATAATCTTGGCAATGGAATCTGACAAATTCCGAAACACGTGTCTAGTAAAAATGACCAACATAAATAAATTTAAAACAAAAAATAATTTTCTTGAAAATTATACTGTGAGAATATCGTGGTTTTAATTAGTAAAGAAAATAATGACCTCGAGCCAGAATAAACATCCTCAAAATATAATATTTTAAAGGTCGAATAAAACAATTTTTATCTATCTATATAAATAAAAATCAATTGTCGGTCGTTGGTAACCACATCAGTTGAGAACGGCTGGACCGATTTGGACAATTTTTTTTTTTGAATGTTCGTCATAGTCCAACTTAGGTTTTTATGTAAAGAAAAATTGACCACGCCCACTTTTACGCCTACTTTTTTTGATTTATCTAAAATCGGAAAACTTTTGCACCGATTTGGTTAATTTTTTATTTAAATATTCGTATTAATCCAATTTAAGTTTTTACTGAAAGAAAAATCGACCCACTTTTACGCCCACTTTTTCAATTTATCTTAAATCTAAGAATGGCTGAACCGATTTGATTTTTTTTTTTTAAATTTGTTTTCATCATATTCAACCTTCGGTTCTTACGAAAAAAGAAATTGACCACGCCCACATTGGCTAATTTTTGTTGAAAATATTTGTCATAATTCAACTAAGGTTTTTACGGATAGTAAAATTTTCCACGCCCACTTCTTTCTATCGAAAGAACTATAACGGCTAGACCGATTTGGTTATAGTTCGCAAAAAATTTTTAGGGAAAGAAAAATTGTCCACGCCTACTTTTACTTTTTTTTTTAATGTTCGTCATAGTCAAACTTAGGTTTAAACGGAAATAAAAATTTTTTACGCCCACTTTTATTTCGATATATCTAAAATAGAAGAACGGCAGGGCCGATTTGGCTATTAGTAGTATTGGTTGACGTTCGTGATAGTACAACTAAGGTTTTTACGGTAAGAAAAACTGTGCACTCTAAATTTTTCAATACATCAAAAATCGGAGAACGACTGGCCTCCTTTAATGAACATTAAAGTCGAACTAAGGATTTTACGGAAATAATTATTGTCCTCCCTCACTTCAAAGACCACTTTTTTCAATATCCTTAAAATTTGCAACACTTGAGAACGCCTGGACCGATTTGGGTATTTTTTTTTGTTTTAAATGTTCGTAATAGTCCATATAATTGTTCGGAAAAAAATTGTCCTTTTCCGCTTTTTTCCATGTTTCTAAAATTCATTTCTACTCTAATTCGATACATTAATATATACTTGGTACAAATTACCACACAATTTTAACGCCCTTTTTTGTCTAAATATGTCGACTACTAATGACCGGACCGATTATTTTATGTTAATTATAGTTCTTTTTACATAGGTTCTTAAGGAAATATAAATGAGAAAAGTGTCCCGCAAAAAAAATAAAATTCGGGAAAACTATAAGGGGTTTGTTTGAACTCAAGACAATGGCTCACGATAAAAATGAAGGATACGCGTAATTTATTTTTGTGTTGTTCGTAATGATACTAAAGAAGTTTTAGATTTGTACAGTTCGCAAAGTCGAAGACATGGCAGTTTTTTTTTAGTTCCTAAATATAATTTGAAGATGATTATCTGCCTAATCGGGTCTTTAAAACCACGCCCAAAAATTTTTGTAAGCGAAAAAATGCATTACACTCTTTGCTGGGCTATATATTTGAAGCGAGACGAAATATAACACTGAAATTATATGTGTTGTATTTGGGCCAGCAACGCGGACCGGGCCAGCTAGTTTTTTAATAAAAATTAATCAGAATTAAATCTTATTGTTATATGAAACTTTGGGCGTGTTCAGCAGAGAAACCTGCTACTCAACAGTTGAGATGTAGCATGTTTTGATTATTTGACTCTGCTGAACGCAATTTTTTATGAATGTGTTAAAATATTGGAAAAAAAAATATTTTTTTAAGGTTTTGATATATTTTTTCAATTAAAAATACTTTTTTAATAATTTGTTTGTTTATTTTCTTAATAAAGTCTAAAAAAAAATAATAATTTCAATAAAAAAGCTAATGTATCAGTTTGTGATTAAATGTAGCATAATTTTTTTACGCTACCAAAGTTGAGAAGCGCTCAGTCAACATGTTGACTGAAATGTCAAAAATCAAGCCGTTCAGCAGAATGTTGAGGAGCAGTTGAGTAGCAGCTTTCTCTGCTGAACGCCATCTTTGTTATTTTTTTTTTTTTAATTATTTCTTAAATCTAAATTTTCCAATTTATTATCAGGGCGTATTATTTATATTTATAATTTCATATTAAAAATACTCATACGCCTTCGACCTTTTAATGTGTTTATTTAAATACCAGAGATTTGATGAATGATGTATGTATGTTCCAAATAGATATTGGCATATAAACAGATTAGTGCCTGATCATGATCGTGCATGATATGAGTAAAAATAAATTGCGTCAGTAAGAGTGCGTGGTAAGATTTTTGTGAGTAGATTTTTTTTTGTGAGTTTGCGTGATTTATTTATCATGCAGTTTCTTTTACCATGCTGAGGTATGACTCACAAGGTGAGTCATCTTCATAAAATTTGGATATGTTGTTCAGAATGAAAAATAATTCGATACTTATTTTTTTTAGCGGCCCAAACTAATTTTTACGGGGTATCGATTTGTATGGGGAAGTTGACCATTTTCAGTTTTTACGATTTACGCATATTTACTCAAAATAAATATAAGCATATTTGGTATCAGATTAAAGGTATTTAAAATACCTATCTCGTGATGCTAACAACGTGCCAAAAAGGTTAGTATTTTTGTACTTTTTAACAAAAACGTCCTAAAATGTTGGTATTTTACTCAATATGACGAAAAGTTGTGCACGTTTGGACACATTTTCTTACGAAGTTAGGTTTTCGAAAGACCTTTCATTTGGTATGTAACATGACTAGGTTTCTTTTCATAATATGGGAGATAAACGCAAAAAACTGAAAAATTACCGTTTTTTCCGCCCTCATTTTCACCCCCTAAATATGAATTTGGGCTGCTAAGCAAAAATACATGTCCCTTTATTTTTCCTGCTCTACAAAATGAAACCAATTCCATAAAGATCGGCGGGTGACACCAGGGAGACTTCCCTTGTCAGTCAGTCCCTAGTCGTCAAAGGTCTGCCTCCTTTGAGATATTTTTTTGTTAAAAAGTTTGGTCAGGTATCGTACACAGCTTCAATATACCTACCGTCAGTTCAAGCTCGTGTTAGTTAGTATTCGGGTTCGTAAAATCCGTCGGTGTATTTAAAAGAGCGGCTGACTCACGAGGAGAACCAATATCAGGTTAGTCGGGTATAATAGGATTCTAACTACGTTTAGTATAAATCTAAGCAACACACGAGAGAAAACAATATCAGGTGAGTCAGATTCTAAATACGATTAGTATAAATCTAAGTGACTCACGAGCAGTGTTGCCATATATTTTTTTGAAAAAACTTTTTATTTCTGAAAAAAAAATCTTTTATTTTGAGAAATAATCTTTTTTTTACAAAAGTATTGAAAAAATTAAAAATTAATACATTGTGTATTTTCATTATGTATTTTCAATTCATTTTTTATATCAAGTGTAAAAAAATAATAAAAAAAACAAACAAGCGTTCATTTGGAGCTCGAAAAGACTCATAAAAGAGTTCTTAGACGTTCAGAAAACATAATCCCTTTTTCTTAGCGCTCTTATACACAGAAAAAATAAGTCGAGGTAAAGTTATCTAGGCTGGCTTAGGTGAATTATTTTTGTATGAAACTTAAAAGCCACGACTTTTTACCTATGCTACCAGTATAATTTTACTTTACAATTTCAACTATTAACCATGTAAGATTTACAAAGGAAAATAGAGGAAATTTCGAAATTAATTTTATTTTGCTTTTTTAATGTGTCATTGTAAATTTTCGTTTTAGAGAAAGTCAAAAAATTAATTTTAAAAAAATTTGTATATTGCAATACACGTATTAATATACATGTATATAGAGACTCAGTGAACGCAGTGATTCATTAATTTACATCGTTGTCGCAATCATATCACTCTATGGGGTAAGTGATTCCAAAACTGAAATTAAAAACTTATGTATTTTATTGTAAATGTTGTATTTTCATTCTTTACAGGAATGAGCAGTAAAAGGAACTCTAGGAACTCGCTGATTCGTCGCCTTTCGAGCTGTAACAACTCTTTAAATGAGTCATCGGCAAACAAACCACAAGATTATATTTGTAACACAACCCACGTCACAAGATGACCACTGACCAGGGTAATATAGATTTTTTTTTATCAGAATCTGAGACTTTTTCTATTGGAAAAATGTTTCCCAAACTGAGGTTTTTCCTATAAGAAAAATATCTCAGAATCTGAGACTTTTTCTATAGGAAAAATGTCTCAGAATCTGAGACTTTTTCTATAGGAAAAATGTCTCAGAATCTGAGACTTTTTCTATAGGAAAAATGTCTCAGAATCTGAGACTTTTTCTATAGGAAAAATGTCTCAGAATCTGAGACTTTTTCTATAGGAAAAATGTCTCAGAATCTGAGACTTTTTCTATAGGAAAAATGTCTCAGAATCTGAGACTTTTTCTATAGGAAAAATGTCTCAGAATCTGAGACTTTTTTTATAGGAAAAATGTCTCAGAATCTGAGACTTTTTTTATAGGAAAAATGTCTCAGAATCTGAGACTTTTTCTGTAGAAAAAATGTCTCAGAATCTGAGACTTTTTCTATAGGAAAAATGTCTCAGAATCTGAGACTTTTTCTATAGGAAAAATGTCTCAGAATTTGAGACTTTTTCTATAGGAAAAATGTCTCAGAATCTGAGACTTTTTCTATAGGAAAAATGTCTCAGAATCTAAGACTTTCTATAGGAAAAATGTCTCAGAATCTGAGACTTTTTCTATAGGAAAAATGTCTCAGAATCTGAGACTTTTTCTATAGGAAAAATGTCTCAAAATCTATAGGAAAAACGTATATCTGAAACTTTTTCTATAGGAAAAATGTCTCAGAATCTGAGACTTTTTTTATAGGAAAAATGTCTCAGAATCTGAGACTTTTTCTATAGGAAAAATGTCTCAGAATCTGAGACTTTTTCTATAGGAAAAATATCTCAGAATCTGAGACTTTTTCTATAGGAAAAATGTCTCAGAATCTGAGACTTTTTCTATAGGAAAAATGTCTCAGATTCTGAGACTTTTTCTATAGGAAAAATGTCTCAGAATCTGAGACTTTTTTTATAGGAAAAATGTCTCAGAATCTGAGACTTTTTCTATAGGAAAAATGTCTCAGAATCTGAGACTTTTTCTATAGGAAAAATGTCTCAGAATCTGAGACTTTTTCTATAGGAAAAATGTCTCAGAATCTGAGACTTTTTCTATAGGAAAAATGTCTCAGAATCTGAGACTTTTTCTATAGGAAAAATGTCTCAGAATCTGAGACTTTTTCTATAGGAAAAATGTCTCAGAATCTGAGACTTTTTCTATAGGAAAAATGTCTCAGAATCTGAGACTTTTTCTATAGGAAAAATGTCTCAGAATCTGAGACTTTTTCTATAGGAAAAATGTCTCAGAATCTGAGACTTTTTCTATAGGAAAAATGTCTCAGAATCTGAGACTTTTTCTATAGGAAAAATGTCTCAGAATCTGAGACTTTTTCTATAGGAAAAATGTCTCAGAATCTGAGACTTTTTCTATAGGAAAAATGTCTCAGAATCTGAGACTTTTTCTATAGGAAAAATGTCTCAGAATCTGAGACTTTTTCTATAGGAAAAATGTCTCAGAATCTGAGACTTTTTCTATAGGAAAAATGTCTCAGAATCTGAGACTTTTTCTATAGGAAAAATGTCTCAAAATCTATAGGAAAAACGTAATTTTTCCTATAGAAAAATTTTTTTTTGAGACATTTTCCTATAGAAAGTCTTTTGTGAGACACAAAGAGATTCTGAGACGTTTTTCATATAGAAAAAGAATAAGATTCTGAGACGTTTTTCATATAGAAAAAGTCTCAGATTCTTAGACGTTTTTTATAAAGAAAAAGTCTCAGATTCTGAGACGATTTTCATATAGAAAAAGTATCAGATTCTGAGACTTTTTCATGTAGCAAAAGTCTCAGATTCTGAGACGTTTTTCATATAGAAAAATGTGAGACTTTTGTCTCAAAAAATACTTTTTCCATAGGAAAAATATCTCAAAAAAAAATTTTTCTATAGGAAAAATGTCTCAGAATCAGAAATTTTCTATAGAAAATATGTCTCAGAATCTAAGATTTTTTGTATACAAAAAATGTCGCAGAATCTGATTTTTTTTTACAGAAAATATTTCACAGAATATGAGATTTTTTCTATACAAAAATGTTTCAGAATCTGAGATACTTTCTATAGAAAAAATGTCTCAAAAATTATAATTTTTTTCAATAGAAAAAATATCACAGAATCTGATAATTTTTCTATAGAAAAAATGTCACAGTATCCGAGATTTTTTCTATAGAAAATATGTCTCTGAATATTTTTTGAAGATAAACAACAATTGTAATTATTTATTAATAAAAAATATTTTTTACAAATAAAAACATAATAAAATCAATTAATTTTTTTATTTAAGGGTGGAATTATTTATAGTTTGATTACTAACAAAATAAAATAGATAAACTACCAAAGTTTGTGTATAAATATTTACTTTACTAAACTTTGTAAAGTTTACAAAGTTTCCTAGGAATATTTCCTAAAAGCATAGTTAATTTTTCGAACATATCATTTTTTAAAAATCACCTTGGCTTTTTAGTAATATTGTCTTAAAACTTTGTAGGCTCTATGTTATCTTGGCACTTAGATAAAGTTATACTATGTTTTTAGGTAATATTACCTCGATTTTTTTTTGTGTGTAATATCATTATAATAATTTTAATCCAACGATCAGTTTTTATTTAGTTTTCGCAATTTAATAACAAATCATTTTTAATAATTAATTAAACCTAACCGAGAATTACAATGACCGTCGTCTCGTTGTATCGTAATCGACCAAGGGTTTAGTGGGAATCGAACCCACGAACCCCAGTTTCATAGGCTAGCATGCTACCAACTAACCTACAGGGGCCTTATATGACTCATAAAAGATTCTGAAAAACATATGTTAGTATTCTTTCCTGACTCTTTTATGAATGTTCAAAAAAACATAATTTGAATTTTTTACATATCCAGAATTAAGAGTCAAACATGAATCTTTCATGAATCTAAATGTCGAGCGTTCTATTTATTTTTGGAGCCTTGAAAGAGTCATAACTGATGAAGGCTCAGAAAATTGTACACAGTAAGCAAATATCAAACACTGGTGCATGCTCGATAATATATGACGGATTGGATCTATATGTGGTAAAATCTTTTATTAGTGCCACAATTTAAGAGAAAAATTATTCTATGTTGGCAACTTAAAGATTTAAGTGAATATCGTGTGGAATTTTCATATGGCGACCAAGTCAAAGAATGATCTGATTTTAAATGAATTTAATAAGGTTACCAAGCTAAAAACAAAACTGTAATCGAATATCTCATATTTTCATAGAATAATGACGTATTTAATTGTAACCGTTTACATAGACTGAAGGTCGGACACGCTAAGTCAAATCAGATAGTGATTCTGAATCGGTCGGTATACTAAAAGCTTGGTCTACGACCACTTTTTCGGGTATTTACAAAAAAAATTATGCTTTTTGTATTTTTTAACTAATTAAGAAAACTTGAAAAAACTTTATTATTTTCCAAAAAACTTATTTTTTTAGAAAAAATCTTGAAATCTTTTTAGCACCTCAAAAAACTTGCAAAAAAAAAGGGAAATCTTGATAATTGGCAACACTGCTCACGAGAGAAACAGTAATAGGAGAGTCGGGTTAAACTTAATCGGGTTCTAAATAAGAACTCACGAGAAGAAACAATATCAGGTGAGTCGGGTTAGATCGGGTTCTAACTACCAATTTTGATTCACGACAAGAAACAATATCAAGTGAGTCGGGGTCTAAGTACGATAATATAAGTAACTCACGAGAGAAACAATATCAGGTGAGTCATGTTAAATTGGGTTGAGTCGGATCGGGTTCCAACTACGAATGGTAACTTACGAAAATAAACAATAGCAGGCGATTCGGATTCTAAATACCATTAGTAAAAGTCTAAGTAACTCACGAGAGAAACAATATCAGGTTAGTCGGGTTAAATCGACTTAAGTCAGATCGGGTTCTAACTACGAATGCTAACTTACGAGAAGAAACAATATCAGGTGAGTCGGATTCTAAATACGATTAGTATTAATCGAAGTAACTCACGAGAGGAAACAATATCAGGTGAGTCGTTTAACTACCCAGTAAAACTTTGGTAATGGGCGGTGACTATGTAACACATTACCAAGTAATGTATATTCCTTATTTGTAGCACTATTTTGGGATGTCTATCAAACATTTGTTCAACAACATATTATTTCAGACTGAAAAATAATGTTTTACTCACAACTTGTAACGCACACTCAAAAAAAAAACCTTGTAAAATTACAAGAAAAAATGTAAATTTCGATTTGTTAAAAAACAAGGAAAACTGTCAAATATTGGTAAAATGGGATAACGAGACTTTTCTTAGTCATTTTTTATTTCTAAACATTTAATCATGGGTGACTTATATTTGGTTACATTATGCATTATATTAGGCGCCCCTGCAGGCTAGTTGGTAGCGTGCTAGCCTTTGAAACTGGGGGGTCGTGGGTTCGATTCCCACCAGAGCCCTTGGTTTTTTCGCTACAACGAGTTAACGATAATTTTTACCAGTTCTCGTTAAGGTTGAAGTTATTAAAAATGTATTGTTATAAAAATGTAAAAAAATTTAATAAAATACTTGATCATAGGATCATTATGTATTATTTCAAAATTTTAAATAATGCATTATTTTTACTTGAATACATAATGCATTATAATAACATAAAAAATAAATATTTTATAAAAAAATGCATTAGTTTAAACTACTGACTCAACGAGAATTACATATTTAAAACACTACATAAAAACTATTTCTCAAAAAAATGTTGGGTGTGTGTTTGAGTTCTGATGTTGGTTTGGTGGAAAAAAGTCGATTAGTAACTGAAAAAAAAATAAAAAAATGTTTGTAATAGAATTCAGCCTTAAGTAGGTTATTTGTAATGGTACATTACATATTTTTCATTTATATTTTCTTTCGTCCCGAAAAAATTTTTTACCAAAATTTTGTAAAATTTGACTAAACTTTTAATTTTTTTAAAAAATTTAAAGTTTGCATTTTTCAGTGAGTGTGAGTTGTCTTAAATGTACTCGTATGATTGTGAGTGAGTGTGTGTAGAAAGAATATGCTTTTTACCGTGTGCGTGATTAGAAAATTCCTGTAGTGAGTGCGAGTCAAAAGTCACTCACGCGATCATCCCTACTTCTAACATTTCAACCAACCCAATTGAAAAAAAAAACAATAAAAAATGTTCAAGATAACATTTTTTTAGCTTTCAATATACCGATTAGGGTGGGGCGATTAGTAAGGAAGGAAAAAAATCTTAATGGGCGCATCGCGTTTCTGATTCTTGGGATTGTACTGAGCAAAAACGTCAACTAGACCATACGTCTACGGTGAAAACCGAGCCTCCCGATTTTGACTTGAAGTTTATCTCAGACTTTATTTTTTTTTGGAAAATTTGCAAATTTTCTTGGGCTCATATTTCGTAAACTATTTGAAATTTTGACTTATTTTCAAAAGCAAAGTTGTAGCTATTGTCTCAGGCTACAATTTCTCTGAACATATTACTAAGAAAAAACTTCGGTTTCATGGTCAAAAAGTCGAAAATGTAGAAAATTCACCACTTTTTGTAATTTTTTTTTGATATTTTGGCCTATAACAGCCAAACCCTTGAGATTTTCGATCCAATACTAAGACAAAAATTGTAGCTAAGACAATAGTTAAGAACTCTCTAGTACATCGCAAAAGCATTGGAAGGCTCCTTCAGGCAGTTTTGGCCTTGTGAAAGTGCAAATTTTTTTGTGAAAATATTGATAAATTACCATTTTCAGTTGTTCATAGCGAAAAATAAAAGGTAAACAAAACATCCAGCTTTCCCAGATACCATATAAACAACTAACCCCACCTATAAACGTCAAAAGGAACGGTCCCATAATTAGTCTTTACTTATTATAGTTTTTGAATGTAAGTTTTAGAAATAATTGTTTCGTGTATAAACTGTGCAGTGCTACTAAAAAATTTAAGATATAAAAAATATGGATAATCCAGTGGATTCTGATAATACAGAGAATGTGGAGATGGAGATGCAGCCAGAATCATCAGCGTCATCATCAAATCTAGAACATAAGCCTTCGCATACGATATAGTTTTGTAATTTTTTTATTTAAATAATCTAAACATTTTTCAGGTTATCGAAAATTTTCAACTTATTTCACTTGAATACATTCCTCCAATGAGTGCAGATGCTGAAAATCAACTTTCTACGGACGTTAAATATCTATACCAAATTGCCCAAGCCGTTTCAAATGGTAGTTGCTCAATTAATCTTGCAAACATCAAACCTGGAACAGTAGGACATTCGAGATGGATAACAAAAGCTAGTAGATTGCTCCGTGTGTATATTGCGACAGAAAATCCATCACAAAATTTACAAATTTTGGCAAGGTACATCATGAAAGTGTATGTTCCCATGTATTTCAATGTCAAATACTACAATTCGGCTGTAAACGGTAGTGCTCTGCTTGGAAAATTCATCCAGTGGACGCAATATTTACCAGACAACTTACGTAACATCATAAATCCCGTAATACAGAATAATTCCTATTTCGCACACAGTGAAAATGTTTTGTTGAGCATGTTATACAATGATTGTAAAGAAATTCGTACATTGGCACTCAAAAAAATATTGTATATTCGCGACAACGTATGCGATTTAACTGAGCTTCGCTAAGCGCTCAATCGACAAAAACCGTGAAGGTATAATGGCATCTGTATCTGAAGGCCGAAAGAAAGCGCCTCGTATGGAATCTCGAAAAGATTTGGAAGGCAATCTTTGAATGAAAGATACAATAAATTGGAATTCTTCTTGATTCATACCTTGTCTCTACCAATACAATTACTTTGTACTTTAAATGAATTTTCAAAATAAATATTGAACAAAACAAAGAAAAAACGTTATATTTTTGGATAAAAAAAGTGGAAAAAATAAGAAATAGAAAATTTTTATGATTTTGCGCTATGAACAACTGAAAATGGTAATTTATCAATATTTTCACAAAAAATTTGCACTTTCACAAGGCCAAAACTGCCTTAAGGAGCATTCTAATGCTTTTGCGATGTACTAGAGAGTTCTTAACTATTGTCTTGGCTACAATTTTTGTCTTAGTATTGGATCGAAAATCTTAATAGTTTGGCTGTTATAGGCCAAAATATCAAAAAAAAATATTACAAAAAGTGGTGAATTTTCTATATTTTCGACTTTTTGACCATGAAAACGAAGTTTTTTCTAAGTAATATTTTCAAAGAAATTGTAGCCCGAGACAATAGCTACAACTTTCCTTTTGAAAATAAGTCAAAATTTCAAATAGTTTACGAAATATGAGCCCAAGAATATTTGCAAATTTTCCAAAAAAATAAAGTCTGAGAAAAAACTTCAAGTCAAAATCGGGAGGCTCGATTTTCACCGTAGACGTATGGTCTAGTTGACTTTTTTGCTCAGTACAATCCCAAGAATCAGAAACGCGAAGCGCCCATTAAGATGTTCAAATCGCCCCACCCTAATACCGATAGTACAAAATTGTATATCGTGAACCTATGTTTAAAATATGCCAACTCAAATTTGACCGAAATGAGTTTCCGATGGCAAATAGCTCCCCTATGCAATACCCATCTGTGGTAACAATTTCAGAGCAAAAAATAATTTTTTGTCGTTTTACATCCATTTTTGTTATTCTGCTATCTCAATGTATATAGTTTTTTGGTGAAAATAAATGCCAACTCCCACTGTAAATTTCCAAAAATTAAAAAAAAAAAAAAAATTAGACCATATATCTTATTGCATTTGCCATGCTAAACACGAATCTGGTAAAGATTTTGATATCTAATGGCTAGTTTTCCAGATATTGCCATTTTGAAAATATCGGTAAATAGTGTTTGCAAAAAAAAAAATTGCTTATATACATGTAACTTTTAAACTATTTATCAGATTGAAACATTATGAGTGGGGCAAATATAGTCAATGATATAAGCTTTCAAAATAGCTAGTTTGGAGTGACCCTAATACAATACAGCGTGAGTTACAGACTCTGTAATACAGAGTGCCAAAGTTGACCACCCTGAGATTAAAAGGCTTTCGGAGCTAGTAACTTTTAAAAATATGCAAAGATTTTTAACTTTTTTTAGTTTTTGCAATTACCGTACTAAGGATCACAAAATCCAAAAAAGAAAAAAAATTAATAAAAATTTTTGAAAAAAAAAAAAAAAATATTTTTATTTTCCGACAAAATATACTAACTCTAAAAAAATATTTGTTTTTTGATATAGCAATAAATGCCATCTCTAAAAATACGCAAACAAGTGCAAAATATGAAATGTTTGGCATAGGTAAAAATTATTTAGAATATTTAAAACATATTATGGAAGGTACATTGTTTATTTTTACAATAATATGCGAAATAACTAGTTTTTTAGCTCTCCTGAAAAGTAAGCTTTTTAGAGTTGGCATTTATTGAATATAGTTCGACGATATACAAAATGTTGGTATTTATTAATATACCATCAGGGACAGGACCTTCATGCACTAAAAAACTATGTTTTAGGCGCCTGAAATATGCACTAAAAATCTTAAAATATGCACTAAAAATCATAAATCCACTTGTTTTTTTACTTTTATTAAAAAAAAAATCATAAAATTTGAATTCAGTTTGGCATTTTAAGCTTAGATATGCATATATACAGCGTGTATAAATTGTTATTAAAAAAAATAAAAGTTAACTAAACAAATTTAATAATTGCTTTAATGCAAAAAAAAATTATCAACAAAAAATCTTAAAAATAGCTACAAATAGTTAAAAAACTAAAATTTATACAAAATATGACCTAAAAATATGCATTTATAGAGAAATAATAGCAAAATATGAAAAAATATGCATTTTAAGCAAAATATGCAAAAATATGCACTAACGAATCGATGCCATTTTAACGCAAATTCTTTGATTCGCAAAAATATCTTGTTTATGCTGTTCTATGGCCAAAGGGAAAAAACATGCATTTGCATGAAAGTCCTCTCCTTGTATATCATAAATAGAAAATTCTCTTATAAAAATTTTTTTGTTATCGATAAGTCGATAATACAGAATTTTTTATATAATTATCGATATAGTTATCGATATTACAAAATTTTCGATAAATTTTTTTTTGGTTTTGTAAACAAAATTGTTAGTTATCGAGCATACACAATTTTCAATAGAATATTGTGTTATTTAACAATATATCAATAATACAAAATTTTATATACAAGTTTTGTTAGTTATCGATAATACAGGATTTTCGATAGAAATTATTTTTAAGTTTTCAATATATCAATAATATTTGTTAGCTTCAATATCTCAATAATACAAATATTTTTATTGAAATTGAAAAAATTTCATTAGTTGTTGATTATACAAAATTTTCTATTAAATGTTTTATTAGTTATCCATGTACTGAAAATGCAAAATTTTTTAAGGAATTTTTTATGGAAAATATGAAAATTTTCCTGGAAAGTATCTCATAGATTTAAAAAAATGTGATTGCCATAAAATAAATTTAAAAATCAGTTACAAAGGAAATTTTCCTGGAAAATATCGCAATTCACCGCACCAATAAATATAAATTTAAATAATTCTTTAAAATCGATAATAATTTTTACCGCCAACTACAGGATGAATATACATCATCACCAAACACTCTACTATTATCACTTATTTGTACAAATTTGCATTGAAAACCTTTTTATAACAAAAAAAAAAATGTGTGTTGTTTTCTTTTGGAGCAGCTTTTCATTTCAATATGTAGTAAGTTCACAGTTTTTCCACAATGTGTTTAGAGTTTGTCAACAGTCTTTACAATCTATCCATCTAGTTAACGACTATTCGGTACGACTTTTTTTTTGTTATTTTAGGTTGGTTGGCTGGGATGTGGATGAATGAATGTTTTCTGTATAGAAATTTGTTGTACAGTGGCTCCATTCGTTAAAATAAAGTTAACGCTATTAATCAAGTATTATTTAAATAAAATGTATCAGGTTTTAATTTAACCCTAGGAGGTTCAACCAGGTCTGAGCAGACCTTTTGCGTAATAAACTGTCTATAAATCTATTGTTTTTCGTTTTAGAGACGAATCCGTTTATGACTTCCTAGAAGCGGGTCTTGAGAACAAACTTAGCTCAACATCAGACTGCTTATATGTTTCTATGAGGTTTTATTCGTGTTTAGAAAAAAATAGTCATAAACGTACAAACTAGGTCTGTGCAGACCTATGAATTTTCAATGAATGGTAAGGCATGTTATTGAAATTAGTTTTGTCTTTTGTGCTCGTAAAATGTGTAAGGGGACAGTACAAACACATTGACATTCAATTCTATGAAATTCGCGTACGTTTTCACTTACTTGGCTAGGTTCAAATTTTGGTCCAAAACCAAACAAAAATATAGGTCTGCGCAGACATAGTTTTCATGTTTGCCAAGGTCTAGTCAGACCTAAAAGTTATTTGAATGGTTTGGCATGCGATTGATTTTTTTTTTGAGTTTTTTGTGCTAAGAATGTGAATGCAGAACGTACAAACATATTTACACACACTTTTAGGATTTCTGCTTATGTAAGCCGCTACAAATCACAATAGGTCTGCGCAGACCTAGTTGTTACGTTTGTGACTTTTTTTTCCCTGAACATCCTAGGGTTAAGCTTGATAGCGTCAAGATTGTGTATATAATAAATGGGATACGAGGTTCGAACTAGAAAAGTTATTTATTTTTAGAAATTCCGATAAATTTTTATTAAAAAAAAAAAACAATTTTATTCGATCTTTAAAATATTATATTTTGAGTAGGTTTATTCTAGCTCGAGGTCATTTTTTCCTTTTCTAATTTAAACTATAATATTCTCATAGAAAATTTTTCAAGAAAATAATTTTTATGTTTAAAATTTATTTATGTTGGTCATTTTTGCAGATTTTGTCAGATTCCATTGTCAAGACTATTTAGCAAAAATAAAAACCATATACAAGTAGCAAAAAGAATTTTAATGAGAAATCGCTTATGTTTAAACAGAAAAGTATTAATATTTTTATTTGGACATTAGCGATTTGTCATTTAAATTCCCTTTGCTGATTATAGTAAAGCGCTTTTATATTTGCTAAATAGTCTTGATAATGAAATCTAAAAAATTCGCAAACATATGTCGACTAAACCTTGCATTTTATTTCAAATGTTGGTTTTGTACGACTTAAGGATTTTACCACTGTATATAAAAGTAAAATCTATGCCAACCATGAGACTCTGTTAAATTTGTCCACACCCGAGCGACCTGTGTGTAAGAGTTTGATTCTTGTATCTATGGTTGAATGGATGGTTGTATGAATGACTGAATTGTATGGATGACTATGCCGATGATGATGATGGCGATGGTGATGGTATGTTGGAATGTTAGTTTGTTTGATTGATTGATTGACTGTCGAAACTAAATGAATGGCACAGGACATTTTGTTTTTTTTTTTTGGCAAAATGCAGGCTTTACTATAAAGCTGCCTGACTGACTGACAGTTTGGTGTGTTTATAGCACAGGACTCCATAGTACAGTTGATCGGTCTACCAATTGTATGTCATTGTATTGTATATTTTGGTGTAAAAATTCGTCTGTTAGATGCTTACAAATCATTCTCTTTACCTCGATTTTTGTAGGTACATATATTTAGTGTCCTGTTTTTTCCTTGATATTTAAGTTTGTATTCCTTTTTTTTTTTTTGGTGCCACAATTGAATTTCATGTCGTTGTCGTGTAGTGTTTGTGTATTTTTTTTGTGACATTCACTCCAAACTGTTGTTTGTATACACGTTTTTCATTCTAACCAAAGTCCAAGTTGTGTAGACAGACATTCACAGCAATACAGCAATTTTCCTGGCAATTTCAATTAAAGAAAAACATTGCTATGATCGATTTGTTATGGTTACACTTTGATTGTTATTCCACGTTTACTAGAAAATTCTCAAATATATACTGGACATAAATTGAGTAGAGATTTAAAGAAAAATGGATCCACTTAGGATGGATTTGTACTTTGGTACTTTTTTTATATTTCCAAAAATAATGGTCCTAGCAATTTAAAATTTCTAATGCAAGATCCTTTGTTGGAAAAAACATTTCGTAAAAAGTGCTTTTTCAAAACACTTTGGTACTTTTTTTGTCTATAGTGATGAAATAGTGATTACAGAAACTTTAAATTTTGAATGTGGTATATTCAAAAAAACATTCTAAAAAAGTACCTTTTTGAAATAACGATTAAAATGGGAGACTTACGATTTAAATAGCACCAAAAGGGGAAAAAGTTGTACTTAAGTACTTTTTCTGTCTCCTATAGCAATGACTTTGGAAATTTAAATGAATGTTTGGAAGCTTAAATGAATTGAGGAACATCCAGCAAAAAAAAAAAAGTACTTTTTTGAAAGTTTCGAAAGAAGTACTTATTTAAAAAGTAAAGAAGCCTTTTTTCTAAAAAAGTACTTTTTTTAAAGTCTACTTTTTAGAAAATAATCTACTTTTTAGACAAAAAAAGTAATTTTTTTAGGAAAAAAGTACTTTTTTGTAAAAAAGTAATTTTTTTTAAAAAAAAGCACATTTCTAAAAAAGTACTGAAGGATTCCAAAATTTTTGAAAACAAAAAAAAACACTTTTTCGACCTTACCTATTTTAATTTGCATAAAAATTGGCATATCAGTTCTCGAGATCTGTGTCGAATTTCGGTTTTTGTTATTTAGTCAAAATTGTGAATGGTTCGCGTTTTATCGCTGTTCAAAGTTGGTATTTTGCAACAATTTAATGAAAAATACATGATGTTTAAATGATCGTATCTTTGGAACGCATCATCCGATTGTCACGAAATAAAGCGCAAAATAATGGTTATGTCCTGGTCTTAAAATAGAATTTTGAAAAAGGATAGGATGCTTTGCAAAAAGGATATTGAAATTAAAAAAATGTCCTTAATTTGCAAATATCTCAAAATGCGTATCTTTAATTTTCCTATATTTTTTTGCACATATAGCCCTAAATATACTTAACAACATATGCAAATCCCAAATTGGGATGGTAAGCGGTTTAATTGTAAACGCGGTTTCATGAAACGCCTTATTGATTTTTGTTAATAACTCTCGTTTACAAATGAAAAACAATTTCTGCGCACTAACCGCGAATAATTTTTTTATATGTATTTTTGATCGCTAAACTCAAAAATTTCATCAAAAGAACATTTCGCGAATAACTTTTTGTTTAATGAATTTTTTAGCGTTTTTTGGAGGTATTTTGACTATTTTTCTTATATCTTAAGTTCTGTTTATCTGATTCTCTCGCAATAAAAACCAAATTAAAGACAATCAAATTTCCAACAAATCCTACATTCATCATTTTTTCATAAGTTCATAGCTTTACGCGCAAATAATTTTTTTAGCGTTATTTGGAGGTATTTTGACTATTTTTCTTATATCTTGAGTTCCGTTCATCTGATCTTTTCGCAATAAGAACCAAATTAAAGACAATCAAATTTCCAACAAATCCTTCATTCGTTATTTTTATATCAGTTCATAACTTTACGCGCAATAGGCAAACAAGGAAAAACTATTTTTTATTAACAAAGCTCATTTTTTAAAAATTTTAAAAACAGAAATTGTAAAAAAATATCATTTTTTTTTGTATTTTATCATGTATATTCATAAAATTTGTGATAACTTCGGAGTAAACCTATAGATTTTCATCAAATCAACTTTATTATATTTCTCAATGTTCAGGCTTTGCAGATAAATAAAAAGATGCAATTAATTGCAAAGATTTCTATTTCTTAAACTTTTTTTAAATGATTTGTTAATCAAAAAACTTATTTTAGTCATATGTTTGCCTATTGCGCGTAAAGTTATGAACTGATATAAAAATAATGGATGAAGAATTTGTTGGAAATTTGATTGTCTTTAATTTGGTTCTTATTGCGAAAAGATCAGATGAACGGAACTCAAGATATAAGAAAAATAGTCAAAATACCTCCAAATAACGCTAAAAAAATTATTTGCGCGTAAAGCTATGAACTTATGAAAAAATGATGAATGTAGGATTTGTTGGAAATTTGATTATCTTTAGTTTGGTTTTTATTGCGAGAAGATCAGATAAACAGAACTTAAGATATAAGAAAAATAGTCAAAATACCTCCAAAAAACGCTAAAAAATTCATTAAACAAAAAGTTATTCGCGAAATGTTCTTTTGATGAAATTTTTGAGTTTAGCGATCAAAAATACATATAAAAAAATTATTCGCGGTTAGTGCGCAGAAATTGTTTTTCATTTGTAAACGAGAGTTATTAACAAAAATCAATAAGGCGTTTCATGAAACCGCGTTTACAATTAAACCGCTTACCATCCCAATTTGGGATTTGCATATGTTGTTAAGTATATTTAGGGCTATATGTGCAAAAAAATATAGGAAAATTAAAGATACGCATTTTGAGATATTTGCAAATTAAGGACATTTTTTTAATTTCAATATCCTTTTTGCAAAGCATCCTATCCTTTTTCAAAATTCTATTTTAAGACCAGGACATAACCATTATTTTGCGCTTTATTTCGTGACAATCGGATGATGCGTTCCAAAGATACGATCATTTAAACATTATGTATTTTTCATAAAATTGTTGCAAAATACCAACTTTGAACAGCGATAAAACGCGAACCATTCACAATTTCGACTAAATAACAAAAACCGAAATTCAATAAAAATCAGAAGAATGGATATATTAATTTTTGGATAAATTGAACCACCATCGGCTGATTGCCTATGCTATTTAAAATGGAACCAGTCTACTTTTTTCTAAAATAAGTACTTTTTTCTAAAATAAGTACTTTTTTCTAAAATAAGTACTATTTTCTAAAAAAAAATTTACTCATTTTCTTAAGAAGTAGTATTAAAATTCATTTTTTTTTAGAAAAAAGTGCGTTTTTAGGAAAAAAGTACTTTAATGCTACTTTTGTAGAAAAAAGTAGAAAAAAGGGCATTTTTTAGAAAATGTGTTTTTTTAGAAAAAAAATATTTTTTTCTAAAAAGTAAATTTTTTAAAGTACTTTTTTCAAAAAGTACTTTTTTCAAAAAGTACTTTTTTAGAAAAAATTGCTTTTTTAGGAAAAAAGTAATTTTTTAAAAGAAAAAAGTACTTCTTTTAGAAAAACGCTTTTTTTTAGAAAAAGTACCTTTTTTAGAAAAAGTATCTTTTTTAGAAAAAGCATTTTTTTAAAAAAAGGTCCTTTATCCAAAAAAGGTACTTTTTCTAAAAAAGGTACTTTTTCTAAAAAAGGTACTTTTTCTAAAAAAGGTACTTTTTCTAAAAAAGGTACTTTTTCTAAAAAAAAAGTGCTTTTCTAAAAAAAGGTACTTTTTCGAAAAAAATTGTTTTTTTCTAAAAGAAGTAATTTTTTCTTACAAAAAAGTACTTTTTTTTCCTAAAAAAACACTTTTTTCTAAAAGTACTTTTTTAAAAAAAGTACTTTAAAAAAAAAAACAATTTTTTCTGAAAAAGTACTTTTTTCTAAAAAAAGCACATTTTCTAAAAAAAAATCCTTCTTTCAACTTTTGTTTCTTAAAAAGTAGTATTAAAGTACTTTTTTTTCCTAAAAAAACACTTTTTTCTAAAAAAGTACTTTTTTCTAAAAAAGTAGTAAAAAATTACTTCTTTTTAAAAAAGTAATAAAAAAGTACTTGACTTAGAAAATGTGTTTTTTTTTTTTTTGAAAAAAAGTATTTTTTTTTTACAAAAAAAGTACTTTTTTTCTTACAAAAAAAGTACTTTTTTTTACAAAAAAAGTACTTTTTTTAGAAAAAAGTACTTTTTTTAGAAAAAAGTACTTTTTTTAGAAAAAAGTACTTTTTTTTAGAAAAAAGTACTTTTTTTAGAAAAAAGTTCTTTTTTCCTAAAAAATAATTTTTTTATCTAAAAAGTAGACTTTTTTTTAGAAAAAGTATTTTTTTTTTAGAAAAAAGTGCTTTTTTAGGAAAAAAGTACTTTTTTTTTAGAAAAAAGTACTTCTTTTAGAAAAAAGTACTTTTTGTTAGAAAAAGTACCTTTTTTAAGAAAAAGCTACTTTTTTTTAGAAAAAGTACCTTTTTTTTAGAAAAAAATACTTTTTTTTTAGAAAAAGAAAACTTTTTTTTAGAAAATCCGATTCTAATGGTTTTTGAAGGAGAGTTGTATACTTCGGTACTTTTTCTATTTCATAGCAATGGTAACAAGAAATTTGAAATGTGGGATCTGCCAGCCAAAAACAAACATTGAAAAAAGTACATTTTGAAAATTCAGATAAATGGGACAAAAAGTGTAAAATCTTGGTACTCTGTTTCTATCCAGAAATAATGGTGCTAGAAACTTGATGGAATGATGGATCAACCAATAAAAAAACAAGTACTTTTTCAATCTCCTGAAATCCGTTGAATCCGCACATTTTTGGCTCCCACAATGGGGCACTAATTGAAGCACTAGTCTTTGATTTTGAATAGAATAAAAACCTCTCAATTTCATATAGAAAAACAAATAATTTACCCCTTTCCATTCGCTCTGAGTATATTTTAACTTAAATATCAATTCAACTGAAAGACTAAAGGCGATTGAGATACATCGTACATACATATTCACTGACAACATACAATCAAAGTTTGCAATGTAATTTATATTGATGCTGCTTTGCCATCGTTCTGTTATCACGTGTTTTTAAGCCAACAGTCTTTAAAGTTTTCACCGGAATGCTACTTTAAGTCCTCCATAATTGAGGCTTTAAGTTTTTTTTTTATTTTATTTTTCATTTTATACTCTTGTTTTCTAGTTTTCAGCATTAAATTAAGTATGAAAAAGTTTTTTTTGTGGTTTTTCTTACTTTTTGTTGTTGACAGAAAAGTAAAACGATTTTTACTGTCATAAAGGAAATGAATAAAGTTTACTGCAAATTTAACGCACAATTAAATTTGTAAAAATTCAGGAATCGTCAAAAGTAATTAAAAAAAAAAGAATTTAAATTAAGGTTTTTAAACAAAGTTTCTCAAAATTTTAGGGGAAATGATATGAAAATTGTATAGAATTGGGAGAATTTTTTGTTTACAAACAACAGATTTCTCTTGCAATAGATTCTGGAATATGTCATGAGACCTAGACATTTACATTACAAGTGCTTCACTGACTCCTCCACTTCCCCACAACTCCTACAATACTCCCTGTCAGAGATTCCCATACGCAAGGCCATGTGGCCGATTATACAGTGTTCTGTCAATACTGCCACCAATAGCCTAACCATTCATTACAGATAGTGCCTTTGACTCCATTTCCTTTGACTCAATTTCCGTCACCAGGATTCTTGAAAAATGTCCGGAGAATCAACGAAACAACGAAATCGTTGTTGCTGGCGATTTTAATGTCCACAATTCTTTCTGGCTTCGTTATTCCAGCCACAAGACTCCTGAGGTCCAATACGCTGGGATTTTTGCTGCACACAACCAGCTTGTGCAACTATTGAAAGACCCAACACATAATCCGTGTGTTTAAGGCCAGATTCATAATACCCTTGCCCTTTTCCTCACTTCGATCTCTGAACAGTGAAATGCAGTGAGATACAGAGAGGATGCGTTCAATAACTGGCGGAATGAAAAAACCCCAGTTACTATTCGGCTACGTAAACAGACGAGAAATGAATGTGCCTGAGTACTCAAACGTGAAAAGCTTCTATACGAACAGCGTCTGCGTACTAGGGTCCTTGCTGCTCCACGGGGTGGCAAGACTTTTTGGTCATTTGTTAAAAGAGAAAAAAATGCTAGTTCGTCTATTCCAATTATAAGAAATTACCAAATATTTACTGACCCGGTTGATAAAGTTAATCTTTTCTCTGAAATTTTTGAAAGAAACACAAACTTGCCGGTTAACAATCAATCACTGCCCGAACTCGAAAGAGTATCCTATACTATGCCCAACATATTTTTTAGAGCTCGTGCAGTAAAAAGGGTTCTTGATGATCTCAACGTAAACAAGTCGCCGGGAACGGATGAAATTAATGCACTGGTGCGGAAACATTGTTCTTCGACGCTCGCTCGTCCATTGACTAAACTTTTTAGATTTTCCTACCGTGGAAGAGTCTTCCCCTCTTACTGGAAGATGGCCAATGTTCAGCCCATTCCTAAAAAGGGTGAGGCCACTAACAATTACCGCCCAATTGCAATTTGCTCCGCGCTCTCGAAGGTTATTGAGAGCAAGGTTGATTTCCATCTTCTGAACTATCTGGAGTCTAATTCACTTATAAGCGATCGACATTATGGCTTCTGTGGAAGTCGTTCTACTGGTAGCGTTCCTTACGGAACGTTGGAGTCGATCCATACACCAATTTGGCGAGAGTAAAGTGGTGGCTCTGGAAATTTCCAATGCATGCCAATCGTGTGTGGCATGACGCACTTGTATTAAAACTTATTGCATTTCGTATCGGTGATGATTTCTCCCGAGTTTTCTTGGAAACCGCACTATACGTATCGTGTTGGATGGGGTTTCATCCAACGAGTTTCAGCTTAATTTAGGGGTGCTACAATGTTCCTTTCTTTCTCCTACCCTTTTCCCAATTTTAATGTTAATGTTTACCCTTTTCCGACCTTTTCCTAATTTTTCTTAACGACCTTCTTATTCAAACTTTCGATTCTATATACAGCAATATTTGTCATTAATTTTTTTTATGAAGCAGAATATGAATGACACACTTAATCATGACCTTTCTACAATCTCCGAGTGGGGTCTGGCGAATAGGGTCAATTTCAATGCTTGCAAGACCCAATGTTGTATGTTGACCCACAGACGATCTGTGGAATCATCTGTATCCATGGGTGGTATAAATATTGAGCAATCAGACACTTTTGATCTTCTGGGCATGAAAACACAATGTGACGTTCGCTGTAATGAACATGTTTTTAAAGTGTCGAAAGAAGCATTCAAGTGTCTTGGTTTCTTAAAACGTTGCAAAAATTACTTCACTCCATCTAACCTCCTTACTATTAATACCATTCCCATATCTGGAAAGGGGCTTTAAAGTTTGTTTTGAAGTTTTTTGGACCGGGTGCAAAGTGCATTGAAGCACATCAACGACAGTAGGGTATCCAACTCTATTGATTCATTGAAGCATCGTCGTTGAGCGTCATTGTTCTACCGATATTACCATGGTAAGTGCTCTGCTGAGATAAGTGAACTTATTTCCGAGACTCGGATGAACGTTCGCAATACTCGTCAATCCAGTAGATCACATCCGTTTGTTGTCGATAGTCCAATGAATCGCACAACTTATTACAGAGAAAATTCTTATCTCACAAGGGAAGTACCTCAACCCTTATGAACCGATTTGCCTGAAACTTAAAATATATATAAAAGAGACGAATTTAAGGTTGGGTGTCTCGGCTTATCGGCCATGTCAGTGTTTAAAAATTTCGTTGTCCCTGATGAAACAATTTGGACCTTCGGGAAAATTTCGATAACTCCCGAACTAACAGGAATATCGTCTACAGCAAAAACACATGTCGACTTAAATTTAATAAAGATTATTCCGTACTCATACGGATATCGGAAGTCTATGTCTTCATATAAATACCCCCTAAAATTGGGGGCCCCGTAGGCTAGTTGGTAGCGTGCTAGCTTCAGAACGTGGTGGTCGTGGGTTCGATTCCCACCAGAACCCTTGTTTTTTTTCGCTACAACGAGACGACGGTCATTGTTACCAGTTCTCGTTTAGGTTGGATTTATTAAAAAAGTAATTAACGAAGCCGAATTTTTACCTTTCTTCTCATATCTAACCATCATATAGTTTCTTAGGATGAAATAACTGAAAAATAAAAAAAAAACAATTTTTTCGCCTTTTTTTGACCCATGTTTTAAACCCCTAAGTCCCCGTTATGGCCGATAAGCCGAGACACCCCAACCTTAGAATTGTCTCTTTTATATATATTTTAAGTTTTATGCAAATCGGTTCATAAGGGTTGAGATACTTTCCACATGTGGCACAGTCGAATTTAAAATGTTCTCTAAACTAC
Source organism: Pegoplata infirma (assembly GCA_963921195.1). Classification (NCBI taxonomy): domain Eukaryota; kingdom Metazoa; phylum Arthropoda; class Insecta; order Diptera; family Anthomyiidae; genus Pegoplata; species Pegoplata infirma. The sequence goes on along the minus strand of OY992536.1, from coordinate 310,177,814 downwards.
AATTTTTTCCCCTATAATGTCAAACCTGCATATTGTTAAGACTTACCGGATTTTGTAGACCGGGCATTCGTAAATATTTTTCACATCTTGTTTATCTCTTTGCACAGCTTTTACAAATATCACCGGCATGGCTGGGAAAAGTTCTTTCAGATAAGAATCTGCTATCGTATTCATGGTCATATCCCAACGGGCACCTTCCATGTACAAACCGTTAATGTAAGCACCTTCACGAGGGGCAGAACTGTAAATTAAAATTTGAAAAATATCAATTTAGTTTCGAAAGATTTCACTTGAAGTTCAAAACAATTTAAATTTCAATTTAGCTTCGAAAGAATATTTTAAAATTTCGATAGCAGAATCTCTTAAAAACCTTCCATGTACTTACGTTATTTCCTCTTTAAACTTTTTGGTAACATCTGTATTCAGGCACATTCTATCTAAAGGCCATTCATTCTTGCGTGCTGTTTGTTGCATTATAGCCGTGAGAAAACTCTGTGGATTAAAAAATCCACCCAACCAAGCTGATGAGGGTAAACGAAAATCAGCCACCCAAGCCTCTAACTCACGTAAACGTAATTGCAAGTCAGCAAACCATGATTGCAAACCCAAAGTACTGGGATAAGCTAATTTTGTCCATGATTCTGGTACTTGATCCATATAAAGAGATTGCATTAATGTTTCCATTACCGAAGATATAGTCAATTCACCCTTAAGACCCAATTCCAATTCGTTTAAAGAACGTTTTAATTCCGCCATTAATATATTCATACGTTCACATTCTTGAAAAGCCACCAATATATAAGGATTACGATCTTCGGCACGTGCCATAAGCTCAGGTATATTAAATGGCGAGGGTATTTTATCGATTAAATCTTCCAACATACTTTTAATGACATCTTCTGTGGATAAAGCTTCACCAGCAGAATCTGAAGCACTAGCCAAACGAGGTTGTAGCTCGAAAACTACACGAAATAAACGTTCCGATACAGTGGTAAGAAAACCAATTTCAGCATTTAAATGTAAACCATAAAGATTAGGACTTTCGGCAGGTAGATTTTCATCTATATAATTATGATAACCAGCATATTTTAATATGCCAGGAGCTGGAAAACCGGTACAAAATTCTAATTCACCATCGATCAACTCAGGTTGCATAAATTCTTCTAGATAGGTGCGACATAAACGTCTATCACGATCATCGGTTATATGACCACCATACATAATCTCCCCAAACAAATAACGTAAATCTTCCCAAGGTACACGACTATTAGCTTCCAGATAGTTAAAGAGAACATACACTGATATCGTAAGATCACCTACATTAAAAGGATATATACGATTCCAACCTTGGGCACCAAATTTACGACGTTCTGCTACCACAGCATGGAAATAGCATAACGAAAATAATATAGCTTTAAATTCTGTTTCTTTGGAACACATTTCTAAAGTTTCTTCGCTAAAATTATCTAGAGCTTTATGTATATTAGCCTGCATACCCGTTGGTGGTTCATTTGTAATTTTAATAGCTGATTCTAAAATACCTTGCGGCAAAATATGATAAGCAGGATCTGCAGCAGGCTCAGCAGAAAGGAATAATCTATAGTTGGGATTGACGTTTATTAATGAAGCCTCCATTTTCTTTTCCAATAGCGGCAACCATTTTGCTACCAAATGAATATTTTGTAATATCACCCAATGACCATGCTCTGCCGCAATTTCTATAGCTCTTTCGGCTACTATCTCTTGACCCTGACCCAATGAAACACTATGAAAGTTATTTTGGTCACTATGAAAACCTAAAGTTTTGCCCAATTTTTCAACATCTTTAAGAGGATCTACACCGGGTGAGAGAACAAAGAACATGTGTGTTTCAGCACTGGACTCTTCAAAAGTTTTGGCAAATTCTATAGAACGTGTTTCGGTATACTTTGTGCTCAATTTTTCTTCTATAAAAACTTTCATAGAATAAGACATACGATCAGGACGTATACAACGCATAATGCACAATCGTTTAATAGCCGATTTTCCTTTCCATTCTCCAGGAAACTTTTCTTTTTCCGGACACTCTGAATCTATAAATTTTTTCCAACGTTTATGTGATCCTTCAATATCTTTATCTAATCCCTTAAAGGCGGGTAAATTACTTAAAGCTTTTATGCCGCCCCATGCAATATTGGTAAGGAATGGAAGATTTGATGTTACATTAACCATATAAGGGAATCTTAATAAAAAGTCCAATTCTGCTGGTTCTACCTCTCCAGCACTAATAAGAATTTGTAGCGTTAATTGAGTTAAAAATATTAATTTATCCGCTTCAAACAGACCTCTTGAAGTATACATAAAACTTTCAAAAGTTATAGAATCTATAAGATTTTCAACTCTCTCTTTTAATTTTTCAGCTGGTAAAGCTTTCATGATTGCATTACCAAATACCACCGTAAAAGCTTTTAAAGAAAATTGATATATAGGATTGATTTTGAAGAGATCATTAAGTATAAAGTAAATAATAGAAGCTCTTTCGGAAGCTGACCTGTAAGCTTCTCGTGCTGTATCAATTTCTACAGCTGTTACTTTAGCTTCCGCTACTTTAATTTCAATTTCATCGGCAGTCTTCTTAGTTTTTTCTAAATTCATAACCAACGATACATCTTCTAAAACATTTTCTCCAGCCGATGATAAACGTTGTAAAAGATCGTCTTCCAGAAATTTTAAGGTAATCTTAAAATGATTTTGTTGTTGTGTTAATTGAGTACGTAAAACTTCCAAATCGGGTCTTTCGGCCTTAACTACCTCCGCTAGTAATTGATCTTCTAAACCATCTCGTGTTACAGTAAAATTAATAAGAGTAGTTTGCGCTTGCATTTCTGGCTTAAAATGAGGATTTGCTAATTTGGTATGTAGTATTAAACGAAATTTCGGATTGAAGTCAACTTCCTTATTACCCATTTTTAAACAGGTGCCTTTTTTGATAAGCATGCGTCCTAGTAAAGGATTTAATACAGCATCTATAGTTTCACCTATGTTTTCCAGTAGCAAAACATTGCCATTACTGACAGCTTCTTCAATTTTGTCTAAATAACCCTTTTGAGTGAGACGTAAAACTACTAAGTTGGAACTATATTTTTGTTTGACCCATTTTATACCTTGTCTGAAAAAAAAAAGTTTATATTAATGTCAAGCTCCGCTCTTTCAAATAAGCTCATTCTCCCTTCTTTAACTTACAACTGCGGATCTATCATCAGAGGATATCTATCTGAATGCACCAATATGGCTGCATTTTCTGCCGACATACGATCACTAGGCAGACCTTGATTATTCCATTCTGCTATCTGAGCATCATCACAAATCATTTCAAAGGGATCACTTCCCTCACTTGAGGGTATTTTGGGCTGTAAATTAAGGTTTTGTTTGGCTAGAGTGAAGAAATAAATTTAGTTAAGAGAGAAACTTACTTCGCTTGCCTTAAAAGCTGGTGCCCACATTTTTGTTTGCAGCTCTACGCGATAGGCTCTCGTAAAACAACCCACGTAGGAAATAAAGCAAGCTATTAAGAGAATATCGCCTGGCATGGTTATTTGACTGGTGTGTAAGCTAAGAGAAATAAAAAGTAAAATTATCAATTTTTAGATTATAAAAAAAATTTCTGATTCTAAAATAAATTTCCTCCAGTTAACTTATATGCTCAAATCAGAAAAATGTCGAAAAAATCAATTGTTATTCTTAAAAGATCAATTGTTATTCTTAAAAGTTCGATTGTAGTTCGTAAAATATTAACTGAAATTCGAAATGGGTTAGGTTAGGGTGGCGGTGCCAGATCGGCACTCCGCCTAGACCAGTTGGTCCATAGCGATACCACAAAACTTTTTCCGCTTATCGACGTAGACTAAATACATTGGCCTTCATTGCGAATTGCTTTAAACTTTTCAGGCCTATACTCGTAATTTCCTCCAAAGTCTCAAATTGTGAACTCCATATAATTGATGGTCAAGTTCTTGCCAAAGCTGGCAATGACACTGGATGTGTTATATGGTGTCTCGCATCTTTCTCAGCTTGCGTCCGTAAAAAGATTTATGTTTTTGGCATGTTTCCCGACTAGACAGTGTCCGTTATTTACAACCTGTCAACATACGACGTTTTATTCTCGTGAGTGAAAGTAAGAATTTTTCCTTCCTAAATCATAGCATGTCCACAAAATTCTACTTATACGACGTGTCCGAAGTTCCCTCCATTTTCGATTTGCCTTGGCGACAGTGAGGGAATTTCGTTTAAGTTTGTAATGCTGGAGAGGCGGTGATATTTTTTTTTTAACTTTTAATTCAAGTGATGTTGATATTTTACGAAACACAATTGATCTTTTATGAGTTACGAATGGAATATTCGAGTTACAATTGATTTTTCTGTGAGTACAATTCATCTCTCTCGACTTTTAGTTGGAATCGTCGAATTTTGATTAACTTTTTATACCCTCCAACTACAGTATGGGGGTATACTCACTTTGTCATTCCGTGTGTAACGCATCGAAATATCGGTCTAGGACCCCATAAAGTATATATATTATTGATCAGTGATCGATTCTAAGACATTCTAGCGATGTCCGTCTGTCCGTCCGTCCGTCCGTCCGTCCGTCTGTCCGTCTGTCCGTCCGTCCGTCTGTGGAAGACACGATACAGTCCAAAATAAAAGTGATAGACTCCTGAAATTTGGCACATATATGTCTTATGTTCATAGGCTGGTTAAATTCGGAGATGGGCAAAATCGGGCCAGGGGGGAAAAAGTTCCCCCTTGAAGAACTAAACCAACCTCTGAAAAATACCATATTTTTACATGATTTTTTGTGTTTTTGTTTAACAAATCCAACATTTTAATGCTACAAGAAGTTCAATGTCCTGCATGGACCCACAGAATTAGAAAAAATCGTTTTACGGTCCGCCCCCCCCCTTTTTTATGGGCGTGGAATAATTTTTTTTTTTATATAATGATAAATTTGTATTTCTTTAGTGCAAAAAGCATAAGAATTATTTTTTTTAACACTTATTCGAGAGGAATTGTGCCCCCCAATTACCACTACCGACCCCCCCCCCCCCCCCACAAAAAAAAAAGAAGACGCCCCTGCAATTTTTTTTATTATTTATTTGCATGTTGGAGGGTATAAAAGATTCGGCACAGCCGAATTTAACACTCTTACTTGTTTTCGAATAAAATATCAGTTTATCTTTACTGAATTTTTACCGATCTTTTGGAATTTTAATTGGAATCTTCGAATTTCATTCGATATTTTTCGAATTATAATTTATTTATCGACTTTCTATTTCCTTATCGAATTTCTATTGATCTTTTATGAATTGTAATTAATCTTTTTCGAATCTCAATTGGAATTTTAGAATTTCATTGATATATTTCGAATAACAAATAAAATCTTCTTTATTGGAATTTACGAATGAATTTACGAATTACAAATAAAATTTCCGAATATTAATTAATATTCGGAAATTTTATTTTATAATTAACATTAACATTAACATTAACATTAACATTAACATTAACATTAACATTAACATTAACATTAACATTAACATTAACATTAACATTAACATTAACATTAACATTAACATTAACATTAACATTAACATTAACATTAACATTAACATTAACATTAACATTAACATTAACATTAACATTAACATTAACATTAACATTAACATTAACATTAACATTAACATTAACATTAACATTAACATTAACATTAACATTAACATTAACATTAACATTAACATTAACATTAACATTAACATTAACATTAACATTAACATTAACATTAACATTAACATTAACATTAACATTAACATTAACATTAACATTAACATTAACATTAACATTAACATTAACATTAACATTAACATTAACATTAACATTAACATTAACATTAACATTAACATTAACATTAACATTAACATTAACATTAACATTAACATTAACATTAACATTAACATTAACATTAACATTAACATTAACATTAACATTAACATTAACATTAACATTAACATTAACATTAACATTAACATTAACATTAACATTAACATTAACATTAACATTAACATTAACATTAACATTAACATTAACATTAACATTAACATTAACATTAACATTAACATTAACATTAACATTAACATTAACATTAACATTAACATTAACATTAACATTAACATTAACATTAACATTAACATTAACATTAACATTAACATTAACATTAACATTAACATTAACATTAACATTAACATTAACATTAACATTAACATTAACATTAACATTAACATTAACATTAACATTAACATTAACATTAACATTAACATTAACATTAACATTAACATTAACATTAACATTAACATTAACATTAACATTAACATTAACATTAACATTAACATTAACATTAACATTAACATTAACATTAACATTAACATTAACATTAACATTAACATTAACATTAACATTAACATTAACATTAACATTAACATTAACATTAACATTAACATTAACATTAACATTAACATTAACATTAACATTAACATTAACATTAACATTAACATTAACATTAACATTAACATTAACATTAACATTAACATTAACATTAACATTAACATTAACATTAACATTAACATTAACATTAACATTAACATTAACATTAACATTAACATTAACATTAACATTAACATTAACATTAACATTAACATTAACATTAACATTAACATTAACATTAACATTAACATTAACATTAACATTAACATTAACATTAACATTAACATTAACATTAACATTAACATTAACATTAACATTAACATTAACATTAACATTAACATTAACATGCTATTTTTTGCAAATTGATCATCTTATTATGCACCACTCTGTGGTACAGGGTATCCCAGCAAAATTTTCGGCTGCAAAGAACCGATTGTGGAACAACTTATACTTGCCAAGAACCTGTTCTAATTCTTGTGCAACACCGATTCTTTTTACAAAGGGATTGTCCCAAAAGCAACAATTGTTTGTAAGCAAAATTAGAACATATTTTTGTTCCTCGGAATCGATTCTAGAAGTAAAATTTGGAACAGAAATAAGAATTAAAGACATATTTGGAATTGCATTAATTTATTAAAGAGAGATAAAGACAATGATTTAAAAAATGGAATATTTACATTTTTTAACACACATTTATCCTTTTCCGCCTCCAAAGTTGCATTTTGGGCCTTACAGTAATGACATACCAGTACATGGATTTTCTGCAAACAAAAATAAAAAAAATAGTATTATTAGTATTTGACCCGACCCAGACAATGAAAATTTAATTTACTCACCTTAATTTCAACAATTTTCACGATTATAATCTGCTATTTTAATAGAATTTCGCGTTTTTTTCTTGATTAACAAAAATAAATTGTATTTATTTTTTTAATTTTTTTGACACATAATTTTTTTTTAATTCCTGAGAACCTAAATGTTATGAAACTTTGATTGCAGAGAACAAGCTTCACAATAATTTTCACTTAACTTGTTCTGAATAATTAAAGTGTAATAGTGTATGGTTACCGAAGAACCTGTTCTAGAATCAGTGTTGTCGGTTCTGAAAAATTTTCCTGGGATATTGCGTTTCTGCTTCAAATATACCGATCGAGTCAGATTCACTTTTTGAGTCGATTCAGCAATGCCCGTCCGTCTGTCTGAACATGTAAACCTTGTACGCACGATACATGTCGCAATTTTTATTCGATTGCTCTGAAAATTAAAATTTAAGCTTCTATTGGCTCAGGGACAAAGCCTATTGAAATTGAAAAAATCGGTCAATATTTAGACCTAGCTCCCATTTAAACGTCCCCTTTGAATTTGGCTCAAATAGCTCTAGTAACCGTGTTTAAATAGGTAGCCTTTTGAAGGAAATCGGACCATGTCTACTTGTAGTCCCCATACAAAGCACCCTCCCGATATTGAGATTTATAATCTATTTGATTAAAATTTTCTTTGTAGGTGTCTGATATTTACTTTTGTAGTCTTATCAAGTTGACTATAATTGGACCATTTTTGGACTTAGTCCCATATTAAAAATTTTGCCCGATATTCAGTTAAATCGGTCAGTTGGCAACAAAATGAAACCTATTTCACTCAAATTTGTTTTTTGCGGGTTTGCTACAGTAATTAGAGATCCAACAAAACATAGATACAATCGGTTTATGTTTATGATTCGGGAAACAGTGGTGTAGGGTATTATATAACCGGTCTTGGCCGACAATAATTTGCTCACTTGTTTTTACACTAAAAATGCTTACCTCTTCACTGATTCAGTCCATCGTATCTTTTCTGACGCTAAACCGCCTATCAAGCGATTCGCCAAATCAATAGTTAATGCCGTTTTATCGGCCTCATCTTGACATTTTTGTTTTTTAGCTAGAGCATCATCGTATTGTAATTGCAAAGCACTCAATTCCTCCTCCAATTCATTAAGGCGATCATTTAAAGCCTTTAGTTTATCTCTAGCATCTTGTAATTCTTGTTCCGATTCTAAAAGAGCACGTTCCTTAGGCTCTACTATTAGATAAACTTCATAGAAACGATTAATATTAATAACCCAAGAACATAAACCAGCTGCAGCTGAAGATTTAGCTAATATATTCTCGGGACTAAATTCAGGATCTGCTATATAAGGCTGCAAGGCCTTGATAATATCGGGATGTATATGTTTTTTATCATAGTTAACCAGATTGTCCAAAAATTTGTCAACATTACCCATTATACTACGACAAGCCTTCCAACTACGATCTTTAGGTATTTTACCTTTTTGTGAAAATAATACTAATACCGCCGAGCATACATTAACCACAGCATCGGGTGGAGAACCAAATGATTTTAGTTCTGTTAAATTGTTTTTATTAAGAGTATTTAAGGCTTCCTGGGCAGCTAGAAGGGCTGGTTGAGCTTTACGAAAATCTTCTTCACATAATTTAGCCTTGGCCGTCACATCCTCTTCAATTTGACGCACATTTTTTTCTTCTTTTGAAGCAAATGTTCTTTCTTTAGATACTTTATCATTTTCAAAACTTACTACTTTTATCAGATTGTCAGCTTCATCGTTTTTAATTTTCAATTCAATTTCTTGGACCTTTAGAACATCTTGCAAGGCATCCACTTCTCGAGAACAACTAGCTAGTTTAATAAGACCATTTTCTAGGCGTACTCGTCGATCTAAATTTGTCTTAAATTTTTCCTTAAGCAATTTAGTATATAAACTAACTAATTCTAGGAAAGATTTAGGAGTAGTATAATTATAACGTTTATCATTCAGAAGATACACTTTGGATATATCATTAACAGTTTTATGAACATAGGCCATAAAACGTGATACTGGCTTCGCTAGAGTTTTTGGTAGTACATCAATTTCTGATAGAAAACGATATGAGACAGATTCTAAAGCCTCCCTGGGCCACTCATGAAACCAATCAATGGTTGTACAATTAACTAAAGAGGGGAAATTACGAGCTCGTACTCTTAAAGTATTTCCAACGGGAGAGAAACATAAGACGACTTTTAAAAGTCCCCGAACTTTTTCAATAAAATATTTCCAACAATTTTCTCGATTATCCATTATACCCAATTGTTTGACTTCATTGCGTACAGCATTAACTAGATTTTCAATTTCATCATCGGGAAATAGTTCATGAATATCTCCCGAAGCTAGTAAATCATTTACAAGAACTAAAAATTCTTCTTTAGCCACTTCGGCATCTGTCATTAGGAAACAACATTGTGATGATTTTACACCACACTTAACATAAAGCGTAGCAATATTAGCTTTCAAATCATTAATGCTATAATCTTTAGTAAGTTGAATTTGAAAGACATCCAAACCGGATATAAATGCCGCTAGTCTGGTTAATGACTGTTTTCCTGAACCACCTACGCCAATCAATAGAGCATAACCCCGCGAGGATTCAACAATACGGCTGATACGACACACGTGAGCCATAGCATCTTCGAAGAGTACTAAATTCATGACGCCTACAAAATCATTATAACGTTCTTGTGCTTCTTCTAATAGTTTATGTAAACTTTCCCAGTCTTTTATAGGCATGTATTTACTATCTGCCAGACCCATAGCAAAATGACAATAGACATGTGGTTTCCCAAAGACCAAATCTTCATTGAAACCTTCAATATTTTTACGCATAATATCGATTATAATTTTATTGTAGTTGACAATTTCAGTTTGATCGACTAATTTATCGCCATACACGCGATTACATTCATGGGACCAAAGTCGTAAAAGCATATTGGGATTTGGGCAGGTGGTAAAATTAGCATAAAGGATACCCTGAAACAAAAATATATTTTTTTTTATTAAAATTAAGATGAAATAGAAGGAAGACATAAGATTTGGTTAAGATAGAAACGCCATAAGGGTGTGATAGGACGCAAAATTGATTCTAGCAAACATTTTCGAAAAATACTGATAAAGTAAAATAATAATTACTTTTTTTAACTTTGTGCCAACACTGAGGGGATTCCACCTAATGCAGTGCATTGTGTTGGTATTTAATACTAAAAATTTAACTAAATTTTAGTCCAAAAGGACCTAGTGCAGGAACTGATACGATATTTTTTATATTTTTATTTTTCCAATATCTAAACTTGAACCAATCTTTCATTTAAAAAATATTTGAGTCAAATATTTTTTAAATGAAAGATTGGTTCAAGCTCTTTGAAAGAGTCAAGGGTAAGATATTTTGAGATTTTTTAAAAAATTTCTAGAACGTAGGAAAAATCCGTCTTTTTTTGCAAATTTCAAATAGCAATATCCTGAAAACCGTTTGACCGATTTTAAAAATTCTTTGATATTCGTGTTCAGCGCATCAAAATTAATAAGTATGATGTGTCGCAAGACATAGTTTTTTTTTTTTTCTAAAAATTTTCAAAAATCCAAAACTTTGATTGCCGGGCGCTAATTGACCTTAAATTTGCACCACATAAGTTTTAGGCCTAAGAGAATAAAAATTTCCCCTTTGAAAATCGGAAGAAAAACTTTTTTTTCATACAACAAAATGCCAGTCTACCCATACATTTTTTTTTTAATGATTTAAAAAAAAAATCATATATGAGATTAGGGTTGCCAGACGGCCGGGAACGGCCTGGTTTACATAAGGTTTAATATAGTTTACATTTTTTCGACTACTTTTTGAAAAAAAAAACATAAATCTTTTCACTGCTTTTAAATGTGCTCTTTTTGCTGCATTTTCACTACTTTTTTTATTACTTTTTAGATCATCTATCAGTCTAGTGTTGATTTCAGCATGAATGTTTTCCTTGAGTTCTTCGATGATCTGAAGATTGTTTGGTGAACATTTTGCTTTTCAAATATAAAAAATAAGTCCAGAGCGGTCAAATCTGCAGATGAGGTCCAGTTATTGTCGCCCTTTGCTGACATCGCACGTCCAGGGAATTTTAACTGACCACCTCGATTTCCCGATTTGACCACTTCGACTTTTTTTGTGGGGTTATTTGAAAAGAAAAATCTACGCTAACAATCCTTAGACCACTGACGAGCTCAACATCAACATTTCGAGATGGAAATTCTTAAAAAGGGGCACATTTTACCTACACTCAAAATATTTTGTAAGTAAATTCAACTGAAAAAACCTTTAAAGCAATCGGTTTTCCTTTTAAAAAACGGACAACTTATATATCATTTGAAACAACATACTTTTTCAGTTATTTTTAAACGTTAATAAATGACTAGACATTCCGTAAAAACATATCGAGAACCTATATTCAAAATATGCCAACTCAAATTTGACGGAAATGAGTTTCCGATGGCAAATAGCTCCCCTATGTAATACCTATCTGCCATAAAAATTTCAGAGCAAAAAAATAATTTGTTGTCGTTTTACACCCATTTTTGTTATTCTGCTAACTCAAAGTACATATTTTTTTGTTGGAAATAAATGCCAACTCCCATTGTAAATTTCCAAAAATTTTTCAAAAAATTAAAAAAAAAAAAATTAGACCGCATATCTTATTGCATTTGCCATGCTAAACACGAATCTTGGAAAGATTTTGATATCTAATGACTGGTTCTCGAGATATTGCAATTTTGAAAATATCGGTAAATAGTGTTTGCAAAAAAAAAAAAAATGCTTATATTTATGTAACTTTCAAACTATTTATCAGATTGAAACATTATTAATGGGGCAAATAAAGTCAATGATATAAGCTTTCAAAATAGCTAGTTTGGAGTGATCCTATTGCAATACAGCGTGAGTTACAGAGTGCCAAAGTTGACCACCCTGAGATTAAAAGGCTTTCGGAGCTAGTAACTTTTAAAAATATGCAAAGATTTTTAATTTTTTGTTCAGTTTTTGCAATTACCGTACTAAGGATAACAAAAACCAAAAAAAAAAAAATTTTTTTAAATTTTTCCAAAAAAAATGTATTTTTATTTTCCGACAAAATATGCCAACTCTAAAAAAATATTTGTTTTTTGATATAGTAATAAATGCCATCTCTAAAAAATACGCAAACCAGTGCAAAATATGAAAATTTTTGCATAGGTAAAAATTGTTTAGAATATTTAAACCATCTTGTGGAAGGTACATTGTTTATTTTTGCAATAATATGCGAAATAACTAGTTTTTTAGCTCTCCTGAACAGTAAGCTTTTTCGAGTTGGCATTTATTGAATATAGTTCGACGATATGATATTTCAGTTATTTTAACTGTTTACAATTTTTTATTTTGTGGAGTAAAAATATTTTTTTTTTGAATAACAAACTACAAAAACCGTACCTCTGTAAAATTAAACGGTATAATCAGTCACAAATAATTTTACTGATAAAAATATATAAACAAACTATAAAACGTTTAAAACAACTTTAACTAAAAACTTTTTGAATAACCGTAAATAGTTACTGTAAAACTTTTCTTGGTGTAGGCCAATAAATGCAGCCATTTCGTACTTTTAAAATCGGTCGATTTGTTTTAAGTTATTCAAAAAAAATCCAGTTATATTTTTTTTAAATCCAGCTAAATTTTTACATTGTCCAGTTATTTGAATTCTAAAACATATTTCGATTTTGGACTAATTTCCAAATATAACATCAATTAAATGGCCGTCTCTATTGGCCACAAAATATGCCTTTTTTAAGCATTATCGTTACTTTTCGAGCACCTCGAAATGTTGATGTCGAGCTCGTCATTGGTCTGAGGATTGCTGGCGTATCTTTTTTTAGTCAAAAGTTCTCAATTCTGGAAATCTTGGTGGTCAGTTAAAATACCCTGAACGTGCGATATCAAAAAGAGCGACAACAACTGACCCTCAAGTGCAGATTTGTAATCAAATCATTTGACCCCTACAGACTTATTTTTGTACGGTTATTTGAAAAGCAAAATGTACGAAACCATCCTCAGATCACCGGCGAGCTCACACAGAAAAAAAAAAATTTGAGTAAATTTTTAATGCTATTGAGTAAAAAATTATTCAATTTTGCATCAGTAAACGATTTAATAGTATTGAGTAAACTTTTAATAAAAAATTATTAAATGCTTAATGAAAAATTTGAGTAAATTATTATTTCACACAATTAAAACTTTACTTACAATTTTTCAATATTTTTAAGTAAGTTTTTAATTATCAAGTAAAAATTTACTCAAAATGTATCAATTTTTTTTTTTTTTTTAAGTTTAAAAAGTTTCGAATTTTTTTTCCAAAAAAAAAGCTTCTTCAAACTTTACCAAATATACTCATGTCTTCAAGACAAAGGAAAATTTTTTAAAGATGATTTCAAACTTTCATATACATACAGAAAAAACTATAAACTAAATGAGAATTCCAAACACCAAGAGAATAAAAACAAATAAAAAAAATATTAAAATTTGTATTAAATTAATTACTCAAATTTTATTTTCAATTTTTGAGTAAATTTTTAATTGCGTTAATTAAAAAATTACTTAAATTTGTTTAAAAATGTAAACAAGTGATTACTCAAATTGTTTTTCTCAGTATTATTTTCTGTGCAAGGAAATCATTCGTGCCGAAATCAACGCTAGACTGCACGAGATGCTCAAAAAAATAATAAAAAAATTAGTAAAAATTCAGCAAGAAGAGCACATTTTGACGTAGACAAAAGAGGCAGCCATTTGATTTATGTTTTATTCAAAATGTAGTCCAAACAATTTTAAAATTTAAATAAAAAAAAAATTTGTTAAAATTAAAGAAATTCTTTTTTAACTGGACAAATTATATTTTAGCTGGAAACTGGTCCAGACCCAAAAAACTTGACAAACCAGGCCATTCCAGGCCGTCTGCAACACCAGCATAAGAGTATATAGGACGGTTTAACTAAGAAGGTCACCTAAGGTCGTTAAGAAAAAAGGAAAATGGTACTTAGGAGAAAGAACGGAACCTTGTGGTACCCCTGAATTAAGCTGAAACTCGTTGGATGAAACCCCATCTAAAACAAAACTTATAATCACAGACTATATACAGACTCGACAGTAGAGTTTAATAGCAAAAAATGGGGGAAAACTAAGCGATTTTAGGAGAAAACAGAGCGGGTTTTAGCTAGTTTGAAGCTAACATGGCAACACTTTCTACGACTTAGAAGTGAGTGAAACAATAAAAACCGATCTGGCATCTATTTTTCTTTTGGCGCGTTATATTAGCTTTCTCTTTCTAACCTAATTCGTAGAATAATTTGAAAAAATTAACCATATGGTTCAAGAATACTTTTTTGACAACTGTCACTTATGTCGAGTCTGCATTAGCCTGTGGTATAATGCTGTTCCCGAGAAAACTCCATATAAGTAGAGACAAATCATCACGGACAACAAATGCCGTTTGTAACACCTCGAAATATTGGTCTAGGACCCCATAAAGTATATATATTCATGATCCTCGATCGATTTTAAGACGATCTAGCGATGTCCGTCCGTCTGTCTGTTGAAATCACGCTAACTTTTGAAAGACTTTACAGGGGCTCCTCAAGTTTCGTATATATGTTGGGCATTTACCTGGTCAGGTTGGTATTGCAATCCAGCGAAATCGGTCCAGTGATTCAAAAGTTATGAGCAAAAGACTGAAATTCGGCAATTTAAGTTTTTTTTAATAATAAAAAATGAATTTACGAGATAAAAACACGCTAACTTTCGAAAGGCAATTCATAGTTTGCTGAAGCTTGGCATAAATATTTGTCGTTCCCCTGGCCTGGTTCGTATAGAATTTCAGCCAAATCGATCCAGTGGTTAAAAAGTTATTAGGAAAACCGTGAATTTCAGTTTAGAGTCACCTTAAATTCACGTATTGAAAACTTGTTTTAAAAACATTGGTAAAGTGCGTATGATACTTGCTTGTTTCAAGTTACTTGTTGCTGCATTTATTAGGGTTTTTCTATAAAAATTTCGATAACTTCAACCAAAAATTTTGAATTTATCGAAATTCCCATAGAAAAACCCTAATAAATGCAGCAACAAGTAACTTGAAAAAAGCAAGTATCATTAAGGCATAAGTCACAAAAATATTTTAGAACGAATTTTTGTCACTCAAAAATATTTTTACACTAAAACAAAAAAAAAAAATACACTCAAAAAAAAAAATAAATTTACACTCAAAAAAAATTTTACACTCAAAAAAAAAATTTAGTAAATTATTTTTTTTTGTTAAAAATTACTAAAAAAAATGTTTTTTTACACAAAATAAAATACTTCTAATCAGAAATGTTATTTCTTTCACGTTAGAAAATTTACTATCACTTAAAAATGTCATTGTGGTATCACTTAAAAATGTCAATGTTATTCATAGGTTCGGCCAAGTCGAATTTAACGTTTTTAAAGTTTTTCTGCCTTCGGCCGGTCTTAGAAACTACAAACTCCATGCATTAAACCCACCCTTTCCGCAAAAAACAGGGCTTATGATCGAAATTACTTTGGACTTAGTCCTCATAATATGAATGTGTGTTATGACCGAAAAAATTTCGTTCGTAGTCCCAACAGGGAACGGACATAATCCCCATTGGGATTATGACCGTTTTGGAAATGGTCATGGTCCCGACAACTAATGTGTGGATTATGGCCGTGAGGTATTCGATCATATTCCCAATTTCCGTTATAGGGATAATGTCCGTATGGATTGTGTCCGGTCACCAAAAATCCGACCATCTGCACGATTTTTTTCTAATGCTTCCAAATACCGAATTTTAGATCTCTGTTCTGTCTTTCACAACTTTTCAATTCACATGAATTTTTCCAGATCATATAACATTGAATTTGAAGTTCTGTTTTTCACGTATTCATTCGAAATTGAGATCGAATAACTAAAAGCTTAAAATTATAAAGAAAATGATACATTCGTTTAACTTTCACCAAAAGCTTTTATGTGAAACAAAACGAATAAAAATATTCGAAAGTGAAATCTAGAACACCAAAAAAAAAAAAGAAAATCGGAAATTTTAATTTTCACATTTTTTTGTGAATTACTTTTTTTGGAAATGCGGCCTTTGACGCATGGACGTATACAGGGGGTGGGCACAGGGGGCACGTGCCCCCCCTTTCTCGATTTGAAAATTTTGAAAATTTAATAAATAATTTTTAAAAAAATTAAAAAAAGTCATTTCTATCAGGCGCGGATCCAGGGGGGGGGAGAATGGGATTTCTCCCCCCCCAAAATGATTTCAAAAAAAAAAAAAAAGAAAGGAAAAGAAAGGAAAAGAAAGGAAAAGAAAAAAAAGAAAGGAAAAGAAAAAGGAAAAAGGGTGAGGAACAAAGATGGAAGGAAAATGACCAGGATGTAAACAAATAGAGGCTATTTGTACTGAAGTAAATTTTTTTAAAATCCTTAAAATGTTCAAGAATGAAAGAAATTGCATTTGAAAAACTTTAGTGGCAATAGAGTTAAATGGCAATAGAGTTAAATGGGAATAGAGTTATTGTTATCTAAGAAAAAATTGTTATCTGAATATTTTTATAGAAAAATGTTTCGAAATTCCAGACTTTATTTTTAGAAACTGTTTTGATACTTAAATGTAAAATTTTTTATTGCAAAACTATTTTAAATTTTAGGGAAAATGTCTTAAAACTTTTCTATAGAAAACATCCCACAGCAACTGAGAATTTTTCCTTTGAAAGAATGTTTCAGAATATACAAAGATTTTTTTAGCAAAAAATTTCTCAGAATCGATTAACATTTCTAAAGGAAAAACGTCTTAGAGTCTGAATATGTAAATTTTTCTTTTGTCTAATAATAAAATTTTTTCTATATGAAAATGTTTCAGAATCTAGATGGCATTAAAACCGTAACATTTTTCGTATTTTAAGAAAATTGATTCAAAATCTCTTCATAAAATGTTTTAAAAACTGATAATTTTTTAGTATCTGATAATTCTCTTTTACGAATTATGTTTCAGGATCTGAGAATTTTTGTATAAGGAAAAGTTCTTAGAATCTAAGAATAACTTTGAAATATGAGAATTATTTCAGAGGTTTTTTATAAGAAAAATATATAAGAATTTGGAATTTTTTTTATAGAAAGAATGTCTCAAAATCTCAGATTATTTCTATAGAAAATTTTAAAAATCGGAGACATTTTCAGAATCTGAACAATTTTCTGAAGGGGTTATTTTTTTATATGAAAAATTATTAAGGAATCCAAGAGTTTTTCTGTAGTTCAATTTATTTCATCATCTGAGATATTTTGTGAAGGGAACATGCATAAAAATCTAATACTTTATTATTTTTTTTTTGGAATATTAATGCTTAATGTTATTATTATTTTCGAAAATTAAAAATTGTCTATTCACAGTTTTTCTATTCACAGATTGTCTATTCACAGTTGTGACTACCCAGTCAGAAAAATACAATCGCAAAAGCGTTGTGAAAGCGTTGTGGACGGTTGTACGAGCGTTCTGTATACCAACTTCAAAGCGCCTTCAGATGATCCGAATGATAACATCGATCTACGCTAGGTTTAAAGCGTTTTAAAAGCGATGTAAAAAAGTGCTTTGAGAACGTAAAAAAAATAAAAAATTTCTGTTTTAGTTTGGGTATAATAATTTGTTTGATACAAAACTCTTAAAACGCTTTTCAAATACACTTGCAAAGCGTTCCAAAAAACGTTTTGAGATTGCTCTTTTTTTTGTTATAGTGCTTTCAGAACACTTTTCAAAAACGCTCGCAAAGCGTTTGAAAATAGCGTTTTGAGAATGCTTTTTTTTGTTACAGTGCTTTCACAACGCTTTTTTTTAGAACCGTCGTCAATTTCTGCTTGGGTAGCTTTAACTGTCATAAGCTAATTTTTATGACTGAAAAGTAATAATATCAATCTTAAAATTTGCAAATGAAATTTAAAACTTTTTAATTTTTTGTATAGAAAAATATTTGAAATATAGAAAGTATTTGACTGTTCAATCATAAACATTAACTTATGACAGTCATAACTGTGAATAAACTTGGTTATTAATTTGTTACGCAATATTAAAAATATTCACAAAAATTAACACAATACCCCCTCGCCCCCCCCGCCCCCCCCCCCCTTCAAACCAAACTTTGTTGCTTTCCGATTTTTTGGTAAAAAAAAAATCTCCCCCCCCAAATGAAATTCCTGGATCCGCGCCTGTTTCTATAAATATGTTTATCTAATAAAAATTATGTATCAGGATCATGAAAATAAATTTCTATAAAAAATTTTAAAACTACATATTAAATTCTAAGGGATTTTTTCTATATTAAAATCTGAGATATTATTTCTATAGGAAATTCTCAGATTCTGAAAAGTTTTTTCTATAGAAACATTTTTAGATTCTAATACATTTTTTCATACACACAAAAAAAATTCCAATGAACGATTTTAATAGTATTTATGAACAATTTCATACAATTTATTAACTTTTTCATAATACTTATAAACTTTTTCATAGTATTTATGAAAAATGTTAAATAGTTCTTAAATTTCACATATTATGATTTATTCATAAATGCTATGAACAAGTTTATAAATATTATGAAAAATTAAATAAATTGTATGAATTTGTTCATAAATACTATGAAAATCGTTCATTGGAAACATTTTTTTTGTGTGTATGGATGTCACTTATAACTCTTATGTTAAGCAATAAATTTTTTTTTTTTTAAATCTTCAAACTTCAATGTTTCGAAAATGGAACGCGCTAACTTACGAATACGTAGCTTTAGATCAGCGGTGCGTACACACATACTATAACATTTATGCTAGTGTGGGTAGTAGCAAGCGAAAAGTCAACAAATTTGCTCAAGCAACAGAATTTTATAGTTTACGTGTGTCGACAGCGCACAAGCAGCATTTTTTAGCCTATTCCCGCGGGAATAGGAATTACAAAAATGCGCATGACTGCTTTAGATCCACAAAAAGGCGCGTTCGATATATCGATATTGGTATTTATCGCAAATACCAACGCCAATGTAACATTTCTGATGGTGACACTTTTATATGGAGTTCACACTAGCGACCTTAAACAAGTTGTTCAACAAAACACCTGTACCAGAATAAAAACGTAATGGACACAGAACAAAGACTTTTTTAAACATCTCACTCTTGAACACTTCAAAACAGCAAGTGTGAACGCCGTATTAGGTTGCATAATGTTCCCAAGAACCGTTTCTTAAAAAAAATCTATGAATCTGAAAATTTGGCAGACATTGAGAATTTGGCATTCATCAAAACTTTAGTTTTTTAAATGAAAATTCGTAGATGCAAAAGTTTTTCCTGAACAAAGATTTTCTCGACATTTTTTTATAACAAAAATCACTATAAAATCCTGATGGGGGAGGGGGGTAGTCCTAGTTAAAAATTAATATAAAAGGGCGATGACATACAAATTTTTTAAGTTGTGCCCCCTCCTTTTCAAATTCCTGTATACGTCGCTGCTTTGACGTGATTTTTACCCCATTGCTTTCAATTTGTTCCCAATGATTCCAAATACCGAATTTTAGACGTGATTTTAACATCAAAATCGGACCGTTTTTTGCTGAACTGTGAACTGTTTGATCGGGCACTAGAAATTAGGTATTTGGATTTCAAGATCTTACCGTAAATATATTTGCAATATCACGTAAATTAAAGTTGTAATGAAATTTCACAGCTGTGGGCAAAAATGTAGCAGCTATTTTCTGATGCAATGCTATGGCAGTTTTCACTAAAGGTTCACATAGTTTTATAACCGCTTTGCCAAATTTGTTTGAAGGATTTTCGAAATGTTGTGATAAAATGGAATTCAAAATATGAAACAGGGCATCAGAGCTGGGTGCACTAGAAAAAAAAATGGAATTTAGTAATAGATAATTTCTTAACCACCTAAACTTATTAATTAGCTTACTTAACAGCAAATGAACAAAAATGTCTCTGCAAACGTGGATCAATTGTGAAAGAACCCGCTGAGGGATTCATACACGATACAAATTGGCAATTGTGTATATCGCGTAGAGTCATTTTGATACGATCATACCAATGACGATAATCCATAAATTGTCGTATTAATGTATGTGGTTGCACTGTTCCATATTTGTCTACTTCGGGCATATTCATGTCATCTACAAAGTATAACATTTTCTTATTGCCTTGAGGACCATAATTACGACCAGCCTTTTTTTCCAGTGGTTTCTCTAAAATATTTTGTAACATTTCAGAGGTGGTATAAAAGTTAAAGGGAACATTTGTCACTGCATATTTTTCCGTTGCTAGGGAATTTAATTTTGAATTCATTAAAACCGTTTTACCCGAACCAGGAGGGCCTATTAGCATAATAGGATAATTATCGCCTATTAAGATATCCATAAAATATCTCAAACGTGTGGTTTCGTTAGTATGTACCAAATTGGCCTGTAAGGGGATATCAGTATCTAGCTCAAAACTAGGTACCAAATCAGTCCAATGACGAAATTTTTTAGTTTCGTGATCAACATAGTAGGAAAAAATATTGCCAGATCCGGGAAATTTAACTGTTTTGAATTCATTAGTAAACCATTTACTAAATTCATTACGCCAATCTATAATTTGATCTTGAAAGAGTGTAGAACCAAAACCCCATACTATGGAAAAGACAAAATAAATTTCATACCAATCTTTGGGACACTCGGCGGGAACATTTTGGGGTGTTAGTAAGCTATTAAGAAGAAAACAAGTCATTTGTAACATGGCTATATCAGAGATGGGAGTGATTTTCTTTAGTTTTGTTTTAAAAACTTCCAACATGGGTGGTACATATTTGTCAAATAACACATTAAGAGTAGCCACCTCTGAGGGATTTGATCTTGTATTAAGCCAAGATAATATAAATGGAGTCCATCCCAAATCTTGGGGATTTATATATAAAATACCAGCTCTGGATACTGTAGCAGGTGTGGCAGTTTTTAAATTTGCAATTTCTAATAACAAACGCATTTCTTTAGTTAAAGCTATTCTTTCATTACTGGCCAGAGTCAATACTTTATTATCATCCATGACTGTATTTAAACTTTCAATCCACATGGGATCAATATCACCATCCAATACAATCCACTTCGGACCAGTGCCACCCATATTCGCCTGATCACGCATTATTATAGAAAACAAACCATCTTTCCATTCTCGTGTGGCTGGATTGACAATACCAAATAGTTCGTCGTTGGTAACAGCTTTAGGATTAAGATCATTATAGTGTGGCTTAAGTTTTTGATTGGCATAGGTTTTATGAAGTGTTTTCCAAACTTCTGTTTTTCCCGTACCAGCAAATCCGATTATAAATACCGAATGACGTACGGCAAATAATTCTTTGAGTTGTACAATTTTCAAAATAAAACCATCATCCGGTTGTAGTTTAAGATCTATGGCTGAACTTTTTACCAAAGCCTCAAAGTTAAGATCACGTTTACGTGGAACATCTAAAGCGGGAAATAAATCACCAATTAAACCCATGAAAACTGGAACATCGTCTGTAACAATTTTTGGTAAATTGAAATCCCGTAAAGCTCTCATTAAAACTTGATCTTCTGGTCGCTGGCGATCATCACGCTGTTAAAAGAAAAACAAAGAAAACTATAAATACTCAGTCGGCAAAAAATAACGCCTTACATAAGATGACCATTTTATTAGGAAATAAAAAAAAGTACCGAAAGTATACTGTTTACCCCTTTATTTTCCGAGAGGTAATTTCAAATTTAATAATTACACAGTGATACAAAATCGAACTTTCGAAATCGGAATGGGATGAAACCAAAAGCAAATGAAAGCTGACGTTTTCCATAACAAAACCCTCAAGTCCTTTTTTTTAGGTCAGAGCTAGATTTTATTTTACACGCATTTAAAGTTGGTGATTTTAAAGCATTTAAAATTTTTGTGTGCTAAACATGTCCTACTTTAAAGGACCCTGGTGGTGCCATTATTGGACATGAAGGGTCCAGTTTCCAAACTTAAGCTCAAAATTACTTCAGCTATGACTGGTATGAATTTTGCTGCAATCGGTCCAGTACCTATTTACTGAATAGCCAAATTATTAAAATAAACCACTGTACACCGTTGCGTATGGTTGTTATTTAAAGGCAATTATTAATATAAATCATTGAACACCGTTGCGTATGATTGTTATTTAAAGGCAATTACAATATTAATCATTCGCCACTAATACAGTTTTCAAGCATTTATTATTATAATTATAATAAAAGTGCACTAACTTCAAATGCTTGTAAAACAAAATCTAGCTCTGAACTAGAAAAAAGCCTTGAGGGGTTTGTTATGGAATATGTCAACTTTCATTTGCTTTTGGTTTCATCCCATTCCGATTTTGGGTGTTGCACTGTGTTATTAGTTCAGGAAAGTGTAATTTAGGTTCTTTTTACAAAAAATACCTTTTATGATAGGTACTTTTTATAAAAGGTACTTTTTAAAAAAGTTACTTTTTAAAAAAGGTACTTTTTTAAAAAAGGTATTGTTTTTAAAAAGTTACAAACGGCACTTTTACCAAAAGGTACTTTTTATAAAAGGTACTTTTTATAAAAGGTACTTTTTATAAAAGATACTTTTTATAAAAGGTACTTTTTATAAAAGGTACTTTTTATAAAAGGTACTTTTTATAAAAGGTACTTTTTATAAAAGGTACTTTTTATAAAAGGTATTACCTTTTATAAAAAGTACTTTTTATAAAAGGTACTTTTTATAAAAAGTACTTTTTATAAAAGGTACTTTTTATAAAAGGTACTTTTTATAAAAGGTAATTTTTATAAAAGGTACTTTTTATAAAAGATACTGTTTATACAAGGTACTTTTTATTAAATCTACTTTTTATAAAAGGTACTTTTTATAAAAGGTACTTTTTATAAAAGTTACTTTTTATAAAAGGTACTTTTAATAAAAGGTACTTTTAATAAAAGGTACTTTTTATAAAAGGTACTTTTTATAAAAGGTACTTTTTATAAAAGGTACTTTTTATAAAAGGTACTTTTTATAAAAGGTATTACCTTTTATAAAAGGTACTTTTTATAAAAGGTACTTTTTATAAAAGGTACTTTTTATAAAAGGTACTTTTTATAAAAGGTACTTTTTATAAAAGGTACTTTTTATAAAAGGTACTTTTTATAAAAGGTACTTTTTATAAAAGGTACTTTTTATAAAAGGTACTTTTTATAAAAGGTACTTTTTATAAAAGGTACTTTTTATAAAAGGTACTTTTTATAAAAGGTACTTTTTATAAAAGGTACTTTTTATAAAAGGTACTTTTTATAAAAGGTACTTTTTATAAAAGGTACTTTTTATAAAAGGTACTTTTTATAAAAAGTACTTTTTATAAAAGGTACTTTTTATAAAATGTTCTTTTCATAAAAGGTACTTTTTATAAAAGGTACTTTTCATAAAAGGTACTTTTCATAAAAGGTACTTTTTATATAAAAGGTACTTTTTATAAAAGGTACTTTTTATAAAAGGTACTTTTTATAAAAGGTACTTTTTATAAAAGGTACTTTTTATAAAAGGTACTTTTTATAAAAGGTACTTTTTATAAAAGGTACTTTTTATAAAAGGTACTTTTTATAAAAGGTACTTTTTATAAAAGGTACTTTTTATAAAAGGTACTTTTTATAAAAGGTACTTTTTATAAAATTTACTTTTTATAAAAGGTACTTTTTATAAAAGGTACTTTTTATAAAAGGTACTTTTTATAAAAGGTACTTTTTATAAAAGGTACTTGTTATAAAAGGTACTTTTTATAAAAGGTACTTTTATTTCCAAAAATAACTTTTTCCAGAATTTTTTTTTTCACCGAAAATACATTAAAAATTTCAAGTTTTTATGACCATTATTTTAAGAAACAAAAAAAAAATAGTTTTTTTTTTCACCAAAGGATCCTACATTCCAAATTTCAAGTTTGTATTACCATTATTTCAGTAAATATAAAAAAGTACCAAAAGTACACTTTTTTACCCATTTTACCACCTTAGAATTAACATTGACAAAAACCCAGCCTATGTGATTATATTTTCCTGGAGGTAAACCGGAAAAAAAGAGCGAAAAATTAATTTTTAGAAATAAAAAGAATAACCTACCATAGTTAACTTAAGATATCCCTTTCTTTTAAAATGAACTTTAAAAGTTTAAGCATTCTTTTTTGACAAAAATGTTAAGTTTTCTTAGTAAATACACTAATAATACATATCGTCTGGAAAAATTTGTTTGTCGGTATTAAAAATCACGCAAAGTTCTCATTAAAACTTGATCTCCTGGACATTGTATTTTATCACGTTTGTATACACGAAAACAATGTAGGAAAACATAAAAGTAGGTTAAGTTGATTTTTCCTAGAAAAATGTTATATGAAACAGAAAAGATTTTCTTTTTTTGGGGTTATACAAACAATTTTGTAGGTTTTTTTCATTGGCATGTTTACTACCAATCACAGATTAACATTAACCATGACCTCTCTAGACATACAAAAATACGAAAATGAAATTGCTAGCAAATGGTCATGTTTCAAATGGTCATGAACTATTTCATTGTTTTTCTTTACACAAGCCAAATATTGTGCCTGCAATTCAATAACGATGTCTTGGAATTTATTGATTGACCTGTTTAAATTTTGTATGCCTAACGTACATATATGGCCTGAATAACATCAAGTCATAATTATCATCATTTCAAAATCTCTAATTCACTTTGCAAATAAGACTAATCTGTGTTAACTTCCTTCAGGAAATGTATCATATTACCCAAAAACAGATGAAAGTTTTAATCAAAATATTCCCTCGTTTTAAACATCAACCTAAACACTTTCGTCGTTAGTTTTCATATGTGGATGTGAGAGAGAGAGGATGTTGTGAACAATGGGATATAAATAAATAAACTTTTGAATTATTTAAAATTTGTTTAAATCCTTTGGCTGCCGAAAATTGTAAACTACTCGACCATTCATTAACATTAACATTAACATTAACATTAACATTAACATTAACATTAACATTAACATTAACATTAACATTAACATTAACATTAACATTAACATTAACATTAACATTAACATTAACATTAACATTAACATTAACATTAACATTAACATTAACATTAACATTAACATTAACATTAACATTAACATTAACATTAACATTAACATTAACATTAACATTAACATTAACATTAACATTAACATTAACATTAACATTAACATTAACATTAACATTAACATTAACATTAACATTAACATTAACATTAACATTAACATTAACATTAACATTAACATTAACATTAACATTAACATTAACATTAACATTAACATTAACATTAACATTAACATTAACATTAACATTAACATTAACATTAACATTAACATTAACATTAACATTAACATTAACATTAACATTAACATTAACATTAACATTAACATTAACATTAACATTAACATTAACATTAACATTAACATTAACATTAACATTAACATTAACATTAACATTAACATTAACATTAACATTAACATTAACATTAACATTAACATTAACATTAACATTAACATTAACATTAACATTAACATTAACATTAACATTAACATTAACATTAACATTAACATTAACATTAACATTAACATTAACATTAACATTAACATTAA
This sequence comes from Pegoplata infirma, assembly GCA_963921195.1. Taxonomy (NCBI): domain Eukaryota; kingdom Metazoa; phylum Arthropoda; class Insecta; order Diptera; family Anthomyiidae; genus Pegoplata; species Pegoplata infirma. The sequence goes on along the minus strand of OY992536.1, from coordinate 310,151,695 downwards.
CATTAACATTAACATTAACATTAACATTAACATTAACATTAACATTAACATTAACATTAACATTAACATTAACATTAACATTAACATTAACATTAACATTAACATTAACATTAACATTAACATTAACATTAACATTAACATTAACATTAACATTAACATTAACATTAACATTAACATTAACATTAACATTAACATTAACATTAACATTAACATTAACATTAACATTAACATTAACATTAACATTAACATTAACATTAACATTAACATTAACATTAACATTAACATTAACATTAACATTAACATTAACATTAACATTAACATTAACATTAACATTAACATTAACATTAACATTAACATTAACATTAACATTAACATTAACATTAACATTAACATTAACATTAACATTAACATTAACATTAACATTAACATTAACATTAACATTAACATTAACATTAACATTAACATTAACATTAACATTAACACGAAACCTGAGAAAAATATATATTAGTTTAGTCTGTAGGAAGGTCTCTCTTAAGTGTAATCCCGATAGGTGGCGCTGTGGTTGAATTATTTTTTTTTTGTATTCCCAAAATAGAATGTATTCCTAGTTTTTGTATTCCCAAAATAGAATTTCTTAATCAAAAATTAATTTGCTAATTTCGATTCTATTTTAGTGAAATTATATGGTACTTCAGAATGCATGTATAATTCATCTTGAGAAAATTGTGTTTGTACGAATTGACGCTGGGGTAAGGCTATTTATCTGGGACGACCCGCGCAACACCGGACACTTCAGCTTGTAATATACATATGAGGCATTCCACACCAAATGTCCCGCTACAGAAAAACATGTGTCCCGTAAATTTCTGAATAGGTTGTTTGGATAGCCTTATATGTAACTAAGAAAATTACGTTTTTGGTTTTTCAAATTTTCGAAAACTGGGCTTAGGAGGCGTGGTCAAATATTGGAAAAATGGTAAAATTTGTGGCGAGTTGCCTTGATTAAATATTTATCATATTAAAACGGAATGCACCACAATGTCAAAAATTTACGTTCTTATATAGTTTTGTATGGGCTATCGATTAAAATTTTTTTTTTGGAAAATTTTCAGAACCCGTTCTGAAATTTTCCATTTTTTAAACAAGTCAATTTATCAAAAATCCGGCCACTTTTTTTTTCTTTTTTATTTATTTTTTTAAAAGTTTAGATGTTTGTCCATCCACACAAAAAAAATCAGAAACACGTTCATCTTTTTTTTTCGAGAAAATCGCATTTGAACTTTAAATTTCATAACAATTTTGTTATTTGCTTGTATTTCTTTGTTTTAAAGTTGCGAATGAGTAATATTAATTGCATAAATATTCGTCATACGCTCTGTTGACACAAGAAAATACAAGCAAATTACTAAATTGTTATAAAATTTAAAGTTCAAATGCGATTTTCTCGAAAAAAAAGGTGAACGTGTTTCTGATTTTTTTTGTGTGGATGGACAAACATCTAAACTTTTAAAAAAATAAATAAAAAAGAAAAAAAAAAAGTGGCCGGATTTTTGATAAATTGACTTTTTTAAAAAATGGAAAATTTCAGAACGGGTTCTGAAAATTTTCCAAAAAAAAAAATTTTAATCGATAGCCCATACAAAACTATATAAGAACGTAATTTTTGACATTGTGGTGCATTCCGTTTTAATGTGATAAATATTTAATCAAGGCAACTCGCCACAAATTTGACCATTTTTCCAATATTTGACCACGCCTCCTAAGCACAGTTTTTGAAAAATTGAAAAACCAAAAACGCAATTTTCTAAGTTCCATATAGGGTTATCCATATCACCTATTCAGAAGTTTACGGTACACATGCTTTTTTTCGCTGGACATTTGGTGTGGAATGCCTCATATGAGGTATGTAGATTTGTTGACATTCGAGGACTCAAATTAAAATTTATAGATTCCAAAGATATGTAAGTCCCAGTTTAAGTTCGAACGATTACAGAATTCGGAATCCAAATTCTTAAAAAGTCTTTTCCCATAGTAGTTATTTCACTATTGTTGCTTGCGTTTGTTTTACTGATGCTGCAAATGAAATTAGTTTTGTTCTCATATCGATGTGCAGAAGGTTTTTAACGTTGTACGTGTTTGGAGATAAAAATGCAAGTGCAAATATACACGTATGTATGTATGCATTATTTTGTGGTGTTAGTGTGTGCTCATTTATAAGAATAGTATTTATAAAGTCATAAACATATTAGGCATTCCGAAGCAAATGTAGCGCTTCAGAAAAACATGTGCCCTATGCATTTCGGTATCCCTAAGAAAATTGCGTTTTTGGTTTTTCAATTTTTTAAAACCTGTAGCGCAATTCACTAACTTTTCAACTACAAAAATCGGTAGTTATATTGTCAAAAATCGTTAATTATCGACAATTGTATTTAAAAGCGATTCAATAACATTTTTCTACCGAATTTTGTCGTTGTTGAAAATCGTTAACTTATCAACAAAAAATTTTTTGAAGTTAAAGTTAACGAAATTTTTCGGTTCTCAATACAATTTCAAAATAAACTAATTTCAAATTAACTATTTTTGTCGTTAATTCTTGTCGATAATTGAAAAATTTATAGAATCACATATTCGTTAAAACAACCGAAAATTCTCGTTAGTTAACGATATCGATAATTTCCTTAAAAAAGTTACTGAATCGCACTACTGGACTTAGGAAGCGTGACTTAATATTGAAAAAATTGTCAAATATGTGTCGAGTTGCCTTGATTAAATATTTATCGAATTAAAACGAAATGTACCATAATCTCAAAAATTTACATTCTTGTATATTTTTTTATATGCTATTGATTAATTTTTTTTTTCTAAAATTTTCAGAACCCGTTGTGAAATTTTTAATTTTGTAAAAAAGTAAATTTATCAAAAATTCGACCACAAGCATCTAAAATTGAAGAAATAAAATAAAAAAAGTGACCGGATTTTTGATAAATTGAGTTTTTTAACAAATGGTAAATTTCAGTACGGCTTCTGAAAATTTTTCAAAATAAAAATTTTTAATCCATAGTCCATAGCAAATATAGAAGAATGGAAATTTTTGAAATTATAATGCATTCCGGTATAATTATATATCGAAGGCCCATATTCCAAATCCCCTATATATAGAAAAACACAACTTTTCAGGAAGGCCAAAAAACTGTTTATTTCGCGTATTGTTAGAGTAATTAAAATTCGATATTCTACAATATTTTTTTTAAATCAACTACTGAATCTCAGATATATTTCGTCTTAAAAATTTTGCATTATTGGGATTTTATGATTGATAGAGGGTTTTGTTTCTCAAAAATATTTAAAGTACATGAATGAAAATGATCAAATAGAGGGTTTTGCATTTTAAGTAAAATTAATTATTATGATTTCATTTACGACATCGGTAAATTTTTAACGTGATCTTTTAATGATAACGGATTATAAAAAAATTTTGGCCCACATGTGCTGATTTTTAAGACAAAAAATATTGTTTTTTATCAAATTCATCGCAATAGTTAACAAACTGTGAGTATGTTATGTAAAAAATAGTAAAAAAAATTAAAAACGCGATTTTGGTCCACAGATGCTGATTAGCTTCGCAATTTTTAAGATTAAAATTTTTGTTTCATAATGTACACAAGACGTCCAAATTTTGAGCCATATTTTTCAAAAAAATCGAACAAGAATTTTCAACAAAAATTAGCATCAGTGGACCAAAATCGTGGTTCTAAAAATTTCTTGACAAACTCATGTTCAGCATGCAAAAATTAGTATGAAAACATGTATTGCATGATGAAATTATTCAAAAACCATATTTATAAAATAATTATTTGAAAAGATAGAGGGTTTTGCATTCAGAAAAATTAATTGTGTATGATGGAGAAAACCAAAAATGCAAATAAAATAGTAAAAAAAAATATTTTTGTTCTGAATTTTATACCATAGATGAGGGCCGTTTTACTGAATATTTTGCCATCAAAAAGTAATTTTCTTGCAAATGGAAGATATAGGGTTTTAAATATAGGCCCTCGATATATGTTTATTTTATTTTTCAGTATCAAGCCTCGCAATTTTCTAAGTTCCATTTTGGACTATCAAAACAACTTATTCAGAAATTCGTGGGAAATGCTTTTCTGTAGCGGGACATTTGGTGTGAAATACCTCATATATGTAGTTGGAAAAAATAGAATATAATAGAATTAGAGTGCAGTATGTTATATAAATACGCATATTAGTTGAATGAGTCCCAATGGAGAAATTTAATATATCAAAAAAATCGAGTTTTCGTTATATTCGGGTCCTTATAAAAATCGGAATTTTTTTACTCTTCACTCTAGGATAAAGCGTATATATAAGTTTGTCATTCCGTTTGTAACACCTCGAAATATTGGTATAGGACCCCATAAAGTATTTATATTCACGATCCTCTATCGATTTTAAGTCGATCTAGCGATGTCCGTCCGTCTGTCTGATGAAAACACGATAACTTTTGAAAGACCTAACTGAAGCTGCTGAAGTTTGGCATTTATGTTTGTTGTGCGCCTGGTCAAAATTTATAAGCAAAATAATGAGTTTTGGCAAGGGGTTTTTGGTTTGAATTTCAGCAAAATAGGTTTAGTGGTTCAAAAGTTATAAGAAAAATTGTAAATTGCAGATTTGTTTCACCTTAAATTATTATCGTTAGTTAAAATTTAGTAGCATAATTTTTCGTTGCCTTTGGGGCCTATTAACCTACAGTTTTTTTTTTAGTTTTTCTGACTTACTTGCAGATTTATTCTTTTAAATGTATAAAACTTTTCACTTTTACTAACTTTTCACTTTAACTAACTTTTAATTTAATCTGAAATATTCCTAATGGCATTTGTTTAAACTCCCAAACTCCTTTTCTCCCTTCCCTTACTCACCTTCAATGCACCAGCTACCACCAACACTGATTTAACAGCACGTAAACCCCAATCGTAATGGTCTTGCTTGGACAACAACTCTTTACACAACTCATATAGGGAAATGAATTTACGAGCCAACAGACGTGCCTCTTGGAAACCTTCACCCACCAACATAATTTCACTGATTAACATAAAGTCAGGCACCACCATGGCACAAGGTCGATATAGAGCCTTTAAATTTTCTGGCAATTCAGCACGTCCAGCATAGCCAGGATTCATGGTTATGAACATACCGACAGTGGCACGTAATGTAATAATTTCACCAAGAAAATTAAATATAATCTTTTTAGCTTTTATGGCATCTTGTATGCACTTAACTTGTACAGCAACAACAGATAACACTTCTACGGAAATACGATTGAATTCATCAAAACAACCCCAGGCACCAGTTTGGGCTAGACCTTTATGAATGCCACCTATAGATTTGTAATCCATTTGTTCGGAACAATTGAAGACATAGACCATTATGCCCAAGGCACGTCCTAAATCTTTGGTAGTTTCAGTTTTACCAGTACCAGCTGGTCCGGCAGGAGCACCACCCATTCTCAAATGTAATGATTGGGTTAGAGTAATATAACAACGATCAGTAAGAGGTGTTATAACCAATCTAGGAGTATTACCCAAGTACTCATAATCATATTGAAATTGAGCATCACATATGTTGGCAAAACAGTCATCATATTTTGAATCCCAACGATGACGTAATTGAGATTGCCATTGAAAGGCTGATGCTAGCTCTACTTTGGCTGTTATAATCTTGGAGATAACATCACGACTGTGTACATCTATGGTACAGATGGTATTTATCTTTACTCTATCCGAGGCGGAAAGATCACCCAGTAGCAAATTTATAAAATGGTTTAGTAGTAAAACCTGCTTCTTATTATAATCTTTCAAAGCATTTTCATAACGTTGTTGAACTTTAGCAAAAGCTTCATTAGTCTCAGCCGTCCAGCAGATTTGTGTAGTAACCAATGCTGGTTGACCAGCCCAATCAAAAATCCATTGATGTCTAGGTTTTTCCTCGTAAGCCACGACAGCTCTACGAAGTTGATCTCTTAAAGTTTCACGCATTTTATCGGTAACACGATTTAACCAATCTTCCACTTTACCACTACAATCACAATTTTCTAAAAATGGTATATACTCTTCATGTTCTTTGGCTATCATACCCTCGGCCAATTTTGTATTGGGTATGAGCTTTAAAGAACCCAAAGAATCGTAAAGTTTAGTTAAATGTTTGCACACCATTTTAGGGTTATTACCATTTGATAAAATATCCAATAAATCGGCGGAGGAAACAAAATAAAATCTAGGAAAGGCCAAACGTTTAGTTTCCAAATAATCATTTAAAGCTTTTTCACAGAGTAGCAAAAGCTTAGTAAGCTTTTCCAATGTTTCATATAATTTACTACCCTGCCGATTAGTAGCTCTAACCACATTTTTATCCAAATTCATTTGTGTTAGCAAAATTCGGAATTCTTTATCTACAGTATCAAAACGTTTAGCATCTATGGGTAATTGTAGGCGTATATCTTCGGAACCTATAAATATACTTTCTAAGTAAACCCATTTACGTTGGACTTCCAACCACGCCGTAATAATCTGTTCAGCATTTGATAGTTTATGTTGCCATGTAGTAACTTCCGTCTGGAAAAACCCCACATATTTGGATGAAGCCATATTTTGTAATTGTACTTGATTTTCTTCTAAGGTTTCGACAATTTCTTCTACAATTTTTAGTAACTTCAAACCTGTACGTTCATGTATTTCATTTTGAAATTCCATAGTAGCCCAAGTTGTTTGTAAATCTTTTAATACTTTTTCCGTGGCCATTTCTTTAACCGACTTGTCAACTACATTTTTAACTTCTTCCTCATATTCATGAAGATTTAAATCAATTAAATCTTTCAAGGTAGTAGAATCATCCATATTAAATTTAACTCTGGTCGTCCTCATTAATTCCTGCCAATGTCTGTCCCGTATAGCTGGATTTTGTAATTCCGTAATGGCTCTTAGTGAAGTCATTAGATTTTTTAAAGTATTTTCTGTATGTAAATAGGGCTCCCAGTTGCGCATATCTTTATCTAGGGATCTTAATTCTTTACCAAACTTTTTACATTCTTGATCCATTACATCAATATCAATTTTCTTCCAAGGCGTCTTCTTCCAATCCTCTATGGTTGAGGCTATGGTTATGTTGAAATCCCACATAATCTTTACGAGTTGTAAATCATGGCGACAACGTTGAAGTTTAGATGCATCTGGTCCTTGAAGTTCAAATAGAACTGCAGAGCTGGTTAAGGAAGAATGACGAAATTCAAGATTGTCAATTTCAGCATCAGCTTCGTCGATAAGTTTGTAGATATTGTGACAGGGAACATGAAAGAACTGCAGAGGAAAAAAAATTAAAATTAAAGGTTATGTGAGAAATTGTAGTATCGTAAGAAGAGTGAGACTATGAACATAACAAGCACGGCATGGTGGACGGTCGCTGTTGTCAGAGAAAATGTGCCAAAAACAATAACGGTAGACTGCTATGGCAACGGAAAAAATTGTCTAGGGAAAACTGGGCAGCAACTCAGTTATTACGGAGAATGGTATCTCAACTTTATAGGACATATCAAAGGTGGAGATAAGTATGGGTTCAGAAGTGTACTCTGTACGCTTTACACTCAAAAAAATTTAGTAGATTTACAATTTTTTTTTTGTTAACGCTAGTTAGCTAACTTTTAGCAAGATTTTAGTTGAGATTAGCATGTTAGCAACAAATTCTTGTAAACTTCATTTAGCACATTAGCAATTTTAAACAAACTTTGAACTAATTTCTTTTGCTAAATTTGAAATTGTGTTGACAACATTTTTACAAGATTTTTTGCTAATATTAGCAAAAATAAATGGTAAATTTTTTTTTATTTTCAGAAAACTTTAAATGGCGCTATCTCGGAAACTAAGCCAGATAGAGCAAAATGGTTCTCAGGCTCTCCATAGTATCGCCGGTCCTCTTCACATGTGTGGACCCTAATGGGTCCTAACTTTGGATCCAAAAAAGTTAGCATTCCCGAAAATTTCAAAATGCTCATATCTCGATAAATTTTGCCGACACAACAAAAAGTCCAAAAGCATTTTTGTAGCTCTCAACACGTAGAACAAGACCACAAAATAATCAAAAGCTCTCCGAGTAATATTTTTAAAGTTACCGAGTTTTGTAATTCTCAAAACCCCGGTGGTCCCCTAAAATCACGTATCTCAAAAACTAAGCAAGGTAGAGCGAAACGGGCACGATTTTTAAGGAACCCAAGTAGGGGTAGGTCCATCGGGGTCTGGACCTATCGAGTCCGAACCCAATGGGGTCCTCAAATGTGTATGAACTAAGTTGAAATAAAAAAAAAATTCAGTTAACTAATTTTTAGCAAAACGTTTTTGCTAACTTTACCAAAAAAATTGTGGGTTCAAAATCAGCAAATTTTCTTGTAGGTTTACATGCTTTTTTTGCTAACTTTACAGTTTTTTTTTTTGAGTGTAAATTCAGGGCCTCATTAGAACTTCCGAACAAGTGTCGTGTTTTCCTGGCAGGATACTTGCAATTGGCAAGAGACTTACACCCTTGGTAGGCAACACGGTGAAATCGATGTGAGTTAGGAACTGCATAAAAACCCTTCACCAAATCTGACTGCACACATTCAAGCTAATCTGGGTCCCTGAATTTATCAACACGATTTTGTATCTTGGATGGGACCAAAAAAAAAAAATATGAAAGTATTCCAACAGCAGACAAAAACCCCCGAAGGGTTTTGAAAACTTATCTCGAGTTCTTTTTTTATTGCCCACTGAAGTTTGTCAATGTTTTAAAAAGGATTAAATCTAGTTCTGAGGTAAATAATGTTAAGAAATGTCTTCAGTGAAATTTGATGGTGGTTCTTTTCTCAGAATATACTAACCTTCTATCTCAAATTTTTAGGGGTCATTTTGGTTCTTTTTCAAATATCGTCATAGAACACCAATAAAACGTGCGTTTAAAGGGTTAAAATGTTTTACAAAAATGTTCTGCATAAAATTTCATTAGGGGTTGTCAAAGATCAAAAGTTCGTGCAAAAAGTGCAAAATGCCTAAAAAAGTAGAATTGTAGGGCTTATTGTAAAAACTCGATAAGCAACATTTCATTTTATGGTGTTTTTTGCCTTAAAACTTTTGAAATAATAATAAAAATAGATCTTTTGAGGAACTTGCATACTCAAGATACTTGGTTTAAACAAAACATCTGCCAAAAATCTGTCAATCAGCAAAAGGTGAAGAATACCAAAAAATAAAATGTTGCTTAACAAGTTTTTGCAATAAACCCTTCAATTGTAAATTATCACATACTATTAAATTGTTTTTCGACAAAGTCGTGTGAAATAATTCGGAAAAATGTTATAAATCTGCACCCGAGATAAATTACGATAGTAGATGTCTTCAGTGAAATTTGATGGCGGTTCTTTTCTTAGAACATATTAACCCTCGATCTCCCATTTTTAGAGTAATTTTTTACCTTTTTTCAAAAACCCTCATAGAAGACCACTTAAACGTGCCTTTAAGGGGTTAAAATATTCTACAAACATTTTCTACATCAAATTTCACTAGGGGTTGCTAACGGCCAAAAGGTCGTGCAATTTTCGCACGAACTTTTAATCTTCGACAACCCCTAGTGAAATTTGACGCTGAAAATTTTTGTGCAACATTTTAGCCCTTTAAATGCACGGTTTATTCTTTAGAGAATTTTAAAGGAAGGACCAAAATGACCCCTAAAATAGGAGATAGAGGGTTAATATATTCTAAGAAAAGAACCACTATCAATTTTTACTGAAGGCATATCTTAACACTATTTACCTCAGAACTAGTTTTAATACTTTTTTGTGAGTTATTTAAAACGCCTTTGAAAAAAATTTAAAAACTTCGGTGGGCCATAAAAAAAGAGCTCGAGCTAAGTTTTTAAAACCCTTCGGGAGTTTTTGTCTTCTATGGTACACTTTAATTTTTTTTGGTCCCGTCCAAGATACACTCGAAGACCACAAATATGTTGCACGGTGTAATAGGGTTGCTGACTCTGAACATAATAGAATTCCAGGCTCTGAGACGTTGGAAACACCGGTAGAACCTGACATTTCGGTTGCTATAGTAGATTTGATAAAATGGATGGAAAATTGGAATTTCGAAATGGTCCTGGAACTTAACCTAAATGGTACTTTTTTGAACTGGACGGTACTGAAAGAATTGCTTATTTATTAAAAAAAATTCTAAATCCAAATCATTTATTTTTTACACATTTTTTGAAATTTGATGCATCGAAATTATCGTGGGGATAGTGCCGTATGTTGGAAAGTGAAAAGGTCCTAAAAATAGTACTAAATTTCTGACTTTTCCATTCCTGGTTGATTAAAGAAATTGATGGTATATCAGGAATTGGGTTAAAGAATTGGTGGGTATCACTGAATTGGTGGATATCTATGACTATGTGTCCTAAGAGGATAAAATTTTTTCTCACATTTAGAAGGCGAACGGTTATTTTGCCTTTTGGTGGGAGTACTGATAGGACACTAAATAATCGACTAAATTGTCGTGCGTATCGGAATTTCTGAGAGAGATTATTGAGGCAGTTGTGGAAAAGTGTAGGAGGTGTCAGTCCGGCACTTCTTTTGTGAATGTCCGGGACTCAGGAAACGTCGATTCAACTATTTGAAGCAAAGATTTTTCGATGACGTGCATTGAAAAATTATGTTTCCTTGTCTTTTCTAGCGGAATATCTCAGCAAATCAGGGTGGTTTAAGAAGTAAACCTTTAGGGAAAATAACACTGTGCTACACCAAAAATATGCAGGGGTTCTCATATGAAAATTCGGGTTGGTTGGAGTCCATAGAGTACTGATATACTCATAGTTTTTCTGGATCACTTCGTTAAGTACGTTTTTTATTGGCAAATGTGTTGAAAAACGGCAATTCTTAAATTACAATTTTAAAAAATTATTACTTTGTTAATGTGCAACCGATTTCCGATTTTATGGATTTTTTTGAAAGGTATAAGTCATACCTTTTAAACAAAACAAAAAATTAAAAATCGATCAAGAATTGGCTGAGCTACTATCGTTTAAGTTAAAAAAAACCCAATTTTTTTAAAAATTTGCAATATTCTTTATACTCTAAGTTAAAAGTGCATCATTAAACAATTTTTTTTGTATTTTTTTATAAAAGTATAGTAAAGTAGCTTTCCAAAACACCAAAAAATATAAGAATCGGTTAAAAAATGAATGAGTTATGCTAAGTTTTGTGATAGGACATTTTTAATTTTTTTCAGAAATGCTTGTAATTCAGGTATTATTCATAAATCTTATTGCTAGTAGTAATTTTATGTGCCTATGCATATAAACAAGAGATGGTAACATAATTAGATTTGTGCGTGATTGACACATGATCACAAGTGAGCGTGATTGAAAATCAATTTTACTCACGTGGTTGTGAGTGAGTGGCAGTGTGAGTGGAATAAAAAAAATGGGCGTGTCAGTTGCTTCTAAATCCCATTTATATTGTTTTGGTTTTGTTTGAAAAATATGAGTGTTACTTCTTAAACAAAAAAAACAAGAGATGGCAACATAATTAAATTTGTGCGTGATTGACACATGATCACAAGTAAGCGTGATTGAAAATCAATTTTACATTTTTGAAACGAAATTGGTAAAATTGTGGGATCATGTGATGGAAATTATACCTATGTATAAATATACGTATGAGACATTCCACACCAAATGGCTAGCGAAAAAAACACGTGTACCGTAAATTTATGAATAGGTTGTATGGACAGCCCTATATGGAGCTAAGAAAATTGCGTTTTTGGTTTTTTAATTTTTCAAAAACTGGTCTTAGGAGGCGTGGTCAAATATTGGAAAAATGGTAAAATTTGTGTCGAGTTGCCTTGTTTAAATATTTATCAACTTAAAACGGAATGCACTACAATCTCGAAAATTAACATTCTTGTATAGTTTTGTATGGGCTATTGATTAAACATTTTTTGGAAAATTTTCAGAACCCGTTCTGAAATTTTGCATTTTTTAAAAAAGTCAATTTACAAAAAATCCGGCCACTTGTTTTTTTTTTTTTTTTGAATTTTTTTTTAATATTAGATCAATTTTTACGGACGGATCGAAGATGGTGATGGGTACAGGTTCGGGGGTATAAATATTCTTATTTATACAAAAAAAAATATATCAAAAACTAAAATTTCAAAAATCTTTCAAAAATTTCATCAAAATCTAAAATTTTACATTTGAAGGACTTATTGTAAAAACTCGATAAGCAACATTTCATTTTATGGTGGGTTTTGAGTTGAGTTAACTGGCTTTTTAGCAAATTTTTAGTTAAAATCAGCGTTTTCACTAATTTTTTTAGTTAAGTTTTAAACAAATTTTGAATTAATTTTTTGTTGACTTTAAAACTGAGTTAACAAATTTTTACTAATTAATTTGCTGATTTTTCGTAACAACTATTTTAGAAATTTCTTGTGTAGCCTCCTATGCAAATCTCATAAGTTCTACTTAAGCTGAACTTAATTCTGTGAAAAAATAGAAAAAAAAAATAAGTGAAGTGTTAGTGTTTAAAGTGTTGTGAAATAAAAATAAAATTTCAACCTGAAAATGTTAAAAACAATATTACAAAATATTTTGTTAAAAATTTTTGCAAAATTCAACTAATTTTTTGGTAAATATGTACTTAAAAATGTTACGAAATTTTCAGCTAAATTTTAAGTTAAAGTTACAGTTTTTTTGCTGCATTCATTCTACGAAAAGTTAGCTAAATATTTTTAGTTAAATTAACTAGAAATTTAGTAGGCTCAAAATCAGGTGCTTTAATAGTTAAATTTAATTAAATTTTTTGTTAACTTTACAGTTTTTTTTTTTTGAGTGTAACTTTTGCAGAACTTTTATTCTCAAAATACTTGTACAAAGGGTTGCAGCAAGACTTCTGCCAAAAATCTGTAAATGGAACATCAGCAGAAGGCGAAAAAAACGAACAAATACAATGTTGCTTATCAAGTTTTTGCAGTAAGCCCTTCATTTGTTTTGATTTTTTCGGGACGAAATCTGAAGTTAATCAAAATTTTACATTTTTTTGTTGCTTTTTTTTGGTATGAAAGAAAATATGAAGAGACAATAAATCACGCAAACTCACGCAAAAAAAATCAACTCACGCACACTCATTCACGCAATAATCTTACTCACGCAATTTTTTTTCCACTCACACTCACTCACAATCACGTAAGTAAAATTGAATTCAGTCACACTCACGCTTGATCACGCTCTAATCTGCTCATGTGCTCATCTCTAGTTTGTCTATCCACACAAAAGAATTCAGTTATGTGTTTTTCGTTTTTTTTTTTTTTCGGTAAAACCGCATTTGAATTTTGAATTTCATAACAATTTAGTAATTTGCTTGTATTTTCTTATTTCAACGTAGCGTATAAGTAACATTTATGCAAATACTTAATACTCATTCACTACGTTGAAGAAAATACAAGCAAATTACAAAATTGTTATGAAAATTAATATTCAAATGCGATTTTCTCAAAAAACATATGTCTGAATTTATTTGTGTGGATAGACAAACATCTAAACTAAAAAAAAAAAGTGGGCGGATTTTTGATTAATTGATTTTTTTAAAAAATTAAAAATTTCAGAACGGGTTCTGAAAATTTTCCAAAAAAAAAAATTTAATCGATGTTTGAGATTGTGGTGCATTCCGATTTAATTTAATAAATATTTAAACAAGGTAACTCAACACAAATTTTACCATTTTTCCAATATTTGACCACGCCTCCTAAGCCAAGTTTTTGAAAAATTTAAAAACCAAAAACGCAATTTTCCATATAGGGCTATTCATACAACCTATACACATGTTTTTTTGCTGGATATTTGGTGTGTAATGCCTCATACGTTTATTTATACATAGGTAAAATTTCCTTCAAATGATCCCACAATTTTACCGATTTCGTTTCAAAAATGTTTGCAAACGTAAAACTTTTTCTGTCATAAAAATGTTGCAGGTATAACTTTTCAAAAAAGGTTTTTAACTTAAACGAGCCTATTTTCAACCTACTCTCAATATTTTTTTTGTTTAAGAAGTAACACTCATATTTTTCAAACAAAACCAAAACAATATAAATGGGATTTAGAAGCAACTGACACGCCCATTTTTTTATTCCACTCACACTGCCACTCACTCACAACCACGTGAGTAAAATTGATTTTCAATCACGCTCACTTGTGATCATGTGTCAATCACGCACAAATCTAATTATGTTACCATCTCTTGTTTATATGCATAGGCACATAAAATTACTACTAGCAATAAGATTTATGAATAATACCTGAATTACAAGCATTTCTGAAAAAAATTAAAAATGTCCTATCACAAAACTTAGCATAACTCATTCATTTTTTAACCGATTCTTATATTTTTTGGTGTTTTGGAAAGCTACTTTACTATACTTTTATAAAAAAATACAAAAAAAATTGTTTAATGATGCACTTTTAACTTAGAGTATTAAGAATATGGCAAATTTTTCAAAAAATTGGGTTTTTTTTGACTTAAACGATCGTAGCTCAGCCAATTCTTGATCGATTTTTAATTTTTTTGTTTTGTTTAAAAGGTATGACTTATACCTTTCAAAAAAATCCATAAAATCGGAAATCGGTTGCACATTAACAAAGTAATAATTTTTTAAAATTGTAATTTAAGAATTGCCGTTTTTCAGCACATTTGCCAATAAAAAACGTACTTAACGAAGTGATCCAGAAAAACTATGAGTATATCAGTACTCTATGGACTCCAACCAACCCGAATTTTCATATGAGAACCCCTGCATATTTTATTTTTGGTCTTTTGTAGCACAGTGTAATTAAAGGAAACACAATGATCATTCGATCCAAGCTGACCCTGTCCAAATTATGTTATACATTTTTTACTCTTCAATCACAGTATTTTATATTATTCTAGGGGACATCTAGACCAAATGGACCGCATTGCGTTCCTTATGGATCTTTGTGCCAAGATATATAAATTTAAATCATACTCTGTTCAATTTTTCTAATGAACATTAGAACAGAGGATGGAGAAGCCATCCCTTTATCCTAAGGTTTAAGAAATTCCCTGTTTTAGAACCATTTTCTAATCATACAAATTGCAGCACATTCACACAATATGTGTTGCTTTGTTTTTACTACTTCCCGACAATGTCGACACAAAGAAGAGGTAAAAAGGTTTAAATTATGCAAGTGATAATTTTATTTATAATATCCGGTAAGAAAACCTGTCAGAAACCTAACCTTAAACTAACCTCCGAAAACAAAACTTTTGCTCTTGCTAAGGAAATAAACTAATTTTGTGCCAGAAGAAGTTCATAGTCCTTCATTTGGACAAAGGAAATTAGAAAAATGTGTTTTTTTCGACGTGCCTTCTTTTGTGGGCGTATTAATTTAAGTAAAACGGTATTACTTAAGTGCAAAAATCCTAATAAATGAATTTGTTATATTTATCGCAAGGAAGGTGTTTCCACCGAATCCCCCCTTCCCCAAACATATTTTTTATTTTCTTAAATATTTTTTTACTCTTAATTTAACATTCTCACTTGTTTCTTTTCGATTATTTGATGGTTAATGAATTTGGGCACACAAGATCGACCGGGCTCTAAAAGCAGTGAATGTTCACTGGGCAAGGTTATGAATTACAGGTTCACTAAAACCTGTGGACATCGATATGAGGCTTTACAATTCTTGGCTTCGTGCTGTTGGTTGTCTTAATCAACACGAAACAGAGAATGACTTCATGTATATTACTGGAGCTCTTCTTAATTTGCCAACGGATGGATTGGAAGTAAAGATGAATTGACAGTTTGCAAACATTTTCTTTCCTACTGTAGTCACTTGCAGGACTGTGATGAGTTTCTTTGGGATTTTGAAATCACATGACGTCTGGTTGGTTTGTTGGATTTCGAAATAAAACATCTAAGGACTTTTGTAAGAGGCTTTAAGGGCAAAGAATGTAAGGTTGCCCCTTAAATCTATGTGTGCTCATGTTAACAACTACTTCACATCCAACTCTTTCGTTAAGAAAACTTTCTACTTTATCATTTTCCAATAAAAAATCTTTCTACTTTTAAAATGTACTTACTTTTTTCTTAAGAAATTTTTTGCGATATGTTGTCACCGTAGTATCGTACATAAGAATACGCTTTTCAATAAGATCCACTTGATAGGATTGTATGGGAGCAATAATCTGCTTTACCATAGCTGCTTGTTTCTTAACCTTAATCCAGTTATCAGGCAATTCTGTCATCTAAAAACAAAATTAATTTTACCATAAAAAGTTAATGAGCTTTTCGTGTAAATCTCTCTCCCCATACCATTGCCAGTTCAGTCTCCTTAAATTCATAATTGTAAGTCTTTAGCAAATCAACAATTTCTTTTAAAGGTTCAAACATATAATCATAGATAAATTGCTTTTCATTGATGGTATTCAACACTGCTAAAATCTGGATTAAACCATCAAAATCATCTCTATTTAGTTCAATCTTTAAAGCAACATTAGCTTCATCAACAAATTGAGCCAATTCCTGATAGAGAATTAAATAAGGATTATATATCTTCGTTGCTTTTACTTGCACAAATATTGACAACATACCTGTAGGGAATTCTTAACTCTATCAATAAGATCTTTTTTAAATAAGCTTATCCATTTGGACACCTGATTAAGTACTGCATTTTTGAAACCCTTCTTGTTCAAACGTAACCACACATTGAAGTCTTGATATGTTTCCCATTGGTTTATTTGTGCTTCCAAGGCAATAAATTTATCCAACTGGAAAAAAATAAACAAAAATTGTACCAGCAATATGCACATGAATAGAGAACAAAAACCAGAGAAAATAAACATGAAAACATTGATTGATAGATTAGTGTTGGATTTAGTCCAAAAACAACAAACAGTTCAGTGGTAGTAGTCGAAGAAGTAGAAGGTGTCAATGTTTCTTTAACGTATTATGTGAGTTGGCAATAGAAAGTTTTTGAAAATACATTAGGACAGAGTGATTTTGATTTGTTTTTTCTTCTAAAAATGGTTGTGGAAAATACTGTATTTTGAAAACTACTGCGTAATATATTTTGAGTTACTTTGGCCCCAAGTTGGGCGCCATTTTTTTAATGTTAATTTATAATTTTTTGAAATTAAGCTAAGAAAAATTTATTTACTGGCTTACTAACGACAGGAATTTCCATTTAGATGGGACAAAGATTTTAATTCCAAACGTAAAACTGTGGTATTCTATAACGGATTAGTTGAAAGACGTTCAGTGCTAAACAAAATAATAAAATTTTCTAGACATATTGTTAATGTGGAAAAACGTCATCAAACAAAAACAAGTAAGATAGTAATAGTCGGTCAAGACTGACCATATGTTACCCTACACCAGTATTTTCGGAAAATGGGTCCCAAGTCGAAACATGGACCGATTGGATCTATCTTTTGTTAGATTTTTATTTAGTGAAGAAAACACACACGGATCAAATTTTAGTGGAATTGGTTTATTTTTTGCCAATAGTCCGATTTAACTGAATATCGGTCGAAATTTTTATATGGGGGACTAAGTCTAAAAATGGTCCAATTATATTCAGATTTGATTAGGTTACTAAAGTACACCTTTAACACCTACAAAAAAAAATCTTATCAAATATTTCCATTTTTGTGAATTTTGAGGGAATTATGTGAATATCGGGAGGGTGGTTTGTATGGGGACTACGAGAAGGGTTGACCCGATTCCTTTAAAATTTGGAATGATGATTTGTGCATATAAAATTTGTTTACCTGTTAAATTTCAAAGCAATAACTATAATAATACGGCTTTTAAAGTCATTTAAGCCTAATGCAAAGGGTGCGTTTGTATGTGGGCTAGGTCTTAACATGAACCGATTTTTTCCAATTTCAATAGGCTTCGTCCTTGGGCCAAAAGATGCCTAAATTTCAAATTTCAAGTCCATTGATTTAAAAATGCGACCTGTATCGTGCTTAAACCGATAGATGGACGGACGGACATCGCTTTATCGACTCAAAAAGTAATTCTGAGTAGATCGGTATACTTGAAGGTAGGTCTAGGACCAATATTTCGGGTAGTTACAAACATCAGCACAAACTCATTATACCCTGTACCACAGAGTGGTGTAGGGTATAATAAAACGAGTGCCTTAAAATATATATCGGGTTTAAGAAACATAAATTATGATAACCTTGGAAAAAGCTTTTTCTTTTTTTTTTTACCAACACTCAGGGATGCTCCCAATAAATGGATTGCATTGAATATGTAAATGTTATAAGTGTCAGGAAAAACGTGTGCGGGAAGTGTGTTCCACATACGTATATTTCGGCTAAAGGAGGAATTTTTTTGTAGTGTGTTATGCGGTCTTTCGACAAATTAACAATAAACGAATGAGCTGTGGTAAAAGTCGCGTTTAACGATTAAATACACGTATCTCCAGAAGTAGACTTCTTATCTCGGCAGAATACTATCCGAAGAAATATCGATAGAACAAGGACGCACAACCCACATTCCGACGATACTCTAAGGAATTAATGGAATTGGATGTGTCATCAACTTCAATTAGCATCAGCGCACACTTCTGTACGCGGAGATGAGAGTTATATTCCATTTTAGGACGGATATATGTGGTATAAACTGTCAGTAGGTCAAATGGAGTAAAAAATCTTCTACACCGTTTCAAAAAACCTAAGCACTTAAAGCTTCTTTCGGCACATCTAAAATGTGTCTGTTCCAATGGACTCCAAAAGACTCCGATTCCGTAATAATCACACCATCAAGTGATAAATTACTCGTTTCAGAACTCTGAAGTCCCTTGTGTGTTAGAATAGCGGACTGGGTCTTGCATGCATTATTCTCGAGGCCCCACGAAAAGATTTTCGATAGGTAGACGCTAAGAGTGTTATCGAAATAACCTCTCACTAGAGATGGGCACATGAGCAGATTAAATTCCATTTTTTTTACTTGTTTTAAGTGAGTGTGAGTGGAGAAAAAAATTGCGTGAGAGAGTGTGCGTGAGTAAGATTTTTGTGTGAGTGAGTGTGCGTGATTTATTAACTCTTCATATTTTCTCTTGTACCAAAAAATGCAACAAAAAAATTGTAAAATATGGCTTAACGTAAGATTTCGACCTAAAAAACCAAAAAAAAGTAAAATTTCGCTGAACTTTAAATTTTGCTGAAAATTTTGAAAATTTTTTGAAATTTTTAAAGATTTTTGATTATTTTTTTGTATAAATAAGAGTTTTGTGAGTGTGAGTCAACGTGAGTGTGAGTGAAGCTTGCGTGAGTGCACGTTAGTGAAAGTTTTTTTTTTTTTTTTTTTTTTCATATTTTATTTATTGAATCTTCACTTTAATTCCGTGAACTAACAATAAGTGTTCATATCTTACATCTAAATATTCTTAATATTAAGTCCAGCCAGTGCCAGACAAAATTTCATTTTCTCAAATATTTCTTAAATTTATTTGTTTATAAATGTTCTCAAATGCATCTCTCCTTCCAGTTAGTTAGCTAAATCAGCAGTCACCCTCCTTCTAAGGCGTTGGTGGCCACGATTATTAAGTAGATTTCTTGCCAGATAGTTTGGATGCGTTTCCAGTTTTCTCATGTAATTTTGGGTGTGTTTTACGATTTCATCTTTAACATAAGCAACATTTAAATCCTTGTGTATGTTGGAATTTCTAACATACCAAGGGGCGCATGTTATCATTCGTAAAATGTTGTTCTGTTTCCTTTGAATTCTCTCCACATTAGACGATGACGCAGTGCCCCATAGCTGAATGCCGTAGCACCATATAGGTTTTAAAATTGAATTACACAACAAAAGCTTACAATCTAAACTAAGTTTAGAGTTCCTTCCAATCAGCCAATTAACTTCAATAGTCTTTAATTTCATCTGAGATAATTTTGCATCTAAATGTGTTTTCCACGTGAGACGACGATCAAGATGAATACCGAGGTATTTAACATTTGTATGTTGGGGTACATTGTGGTTATTAATTTGAATGTGGGGACAAGTTTCTCTTCTCAACGTGAAAGTTACGTGAACACATTTTTGCTCATTTACCTTTATCTTCCACTTTTGTAACCATTCTTCTAATTGAAGAATGTGACTCTGCAGTATTCGTGTAGCTTCAAGCGGGTTGTCATGGGTGCTCAAAATAGCAGTATCGTCAGCAAATGTTGAAGTGTGGGTATTGGAATTTGTTGGCATGTCAGAAGTGTACAGAATGTACAAAAGCGGTCCCAAGATACTACCTTGTGGAACTCCAGCTTGTATAAAATGAGGGGTGCTAACAAAATCGTTCTCCTTGATCGTAAATTTTCGATTTGTTATATAGCTTTCGAGTAATTTATGCGTATTTGGTGGTAACACATTTTTAATTTTATAGAGTAAACCCTCATGCCAAACCTTATCGAATGCTTGTGAGACATCAATAAAAAGTGCGGAGCAATACTTTTTTTCTTCATAGGCTCTTCTAATTTCACTTACCAGTCTATGAACTTGCTCAATAGTTCCATGTTTTCTTCTAAATCCAAACTGATGATCCGGAATAGAGTTGTTCTGAGTTACAGTTTTAGTTAATCTGTTTACTAACAGTTTTTCGAAAAGTTTGGATAAACTGGACAACAGACTGATAGGTCTATATGATTCAACTTTTGTATGATCTTTGCCTGGCTTGGGTATCATTTTAACGAGTGAAACTTTCCATTCTGGGGGATAATGTTCAAGGCGTAATATAGCATTAAAAATAAATAGAATTATTCTTAATGCTATCCGGGGTAACTCCAAAAGCATTTTGTTACTGATCATATCAATACCAAATGCCTTTTTGGGGTTTAAATCAACAACTGCCTTTTCGACCTCTCGCATCTCAAACCGGATGGGTTCTGCTCTGCGCTGGGGTAAAATTGGTGGCAACTCTACTATAACACTTGATTCATTTGGCGTGAAAACATTTTTTAAGTGTTCAACAAACAGATCTACTTTTTCAGTATCATTTCTAGCCCAACCTCCGTCTGGCTTACGCAAAGGAGGCTTACATATGACAGGTCTTTTCAAATTCTTGGTAGCACGCCATAGCGAGTAATCCGTTTTTGATGTAGGCTCCAAATTTTCTAAAAATCTGTTTAGTGATGCGACTCTCTGCGATTCAAGTAGTCGTCGTAAATTATTTGTACATTCTTTTAATCGTGATTTGAGTTGAGGAGATCTGTGCAGTTGCCACTCTCTACGAGCTCTTCTTTTTTCATTTAAGAGTCGTTCGACATCAACAGAAAATACTGGGTTTTGTCTGGATTGTCGGGGGGGTTTATTAGCAAGTCGAGCAGCAAGTTTGAGATTGGATTCAAAATTCCTGAGCGAAAGGTCAATTTCATCTGGTGTTCTTAGCGATATGTTTTCTGAGCAGTGAGTACTGAGAAATTTTTTATATTTTAGCCAATTTGTTCCTTTGCCTGTCAGTGCTAAGTCACCAGTGGGGGATACAATTTCTCGGGGGTTCAGGAGAGTAACAATAGTGGGTGTGTGGTCTGAAGAGAGTTCCAATGAAGATTCTACATTAACGAAATTTCTTTCTATATTTCCAGTCACACCAAAGTCGATAAGATCAGGAATCTTATTACGATCTGAAGGCCAGTATGTCGGTTCTCCGCTTGAGACCACATCCAGACCCATTTTAGAAATTGTATCAAACAACACACGACCTCTCGGGGTAATGAGGCGTGACCCCCAGAATGTATGCTTGGCATTATAGTCGCCAGCTGCCAGAAAACGTGATCCTAGTGATTTAAAAAAAGTGTCAAACTGATTTCCATTTATTTTAAATCTGGGGGGAGCATAAATGGACGAAATCACTAGGTTCATATTGAACTCCTCTACGCGTATTGTAGTTGCTTGGAGGTAATCTTCGCAGAGATCACACATAAGATGGTGTTTTAGTCGAGTTTTAATTAGAATGCCTGAGCCTCCACATGCCCTGCCTCTGGGATCTTTTGTATCGTAAAGTGTGTAACCATGTACAGAGAAAGCACTTCGAGGAGTCAAATGAGTCTCAGAAACAAGCATTATATCTATTTGCTTGTTTCTGAGAAAATAATCAAGCTCGTCTTTGTGTTGGCGTATGCCGTTTGCGTTCCAGAAACATATTTTAAGACTGTTCATGGTTTACTTAACACAGCCTGCAATAACATAGACTGCATTCTCACTATCTCCTGCATCATGTTCCCCATTGTATTCGTGAAGTTCGATATTGACTGAACTAACGTATCAATTGTTGCCTCGAGTCTACAAAAATTAAAACTTTGGGTAGTGGGGTGATCTTGAGGATTTTCAGCATTGAGTTGAGAATTCGGTTCCGTATTTTGTGTCGTTTTTTGAACTTGGGGTTGTAATGGGGTAATTTGAACTTGGGGTTGTTTCTGGGTAATTTGAACTTGGGGTCGACCTCTTAAAACAGATGCAAAAGAGTGGGTATTTTGATCGAATTGTGGAATATTTGGAGCATTTACATTTATGGGTTGTGGTTCCGTCGGGTCCTGGGCGGACTGTGAATCTAGCCGGGGAATTTGCTTTCTATTGGCAATAAAGCGCTTTTCGAGAGAGTATGCGGCACATCCTCTGTAATTAGCAGTGTGATTTCCGCCACAATTACTGCATTTCTTTAACATTGGGTCTGTTTTCAACTTTGTGCACGCTTTTGAATTGTGTAATTCAGCACAAATTACACACACGGCAGGGTGCATACAGTAAGCCTTAGTATGACCAAATTCTTGGCAATTAAGGCACTGAACGGGACCGTTTCTCTTATGAGGCTCTTCGACTGTAACTCTACGATGAAGTAAATACTTCAAATTGTATATGGGATGAATTTCGCCTTTTTTCAGTCGGATATCATTAGGCTCAAGTTCAATACGGAATAAAGGTTGGGGTACCCTTTCTCTATTTCTAATATTACTCACGGACTTGATCTTGAAGCCTTCTTTCTGAAGCACTTTCTGAATATCGGACGGATCAACATTGGAGTCAACTCCTTTAATCACAACTTGCATGCCTTTACTACTTTTCAATTGATACGTATAAAAACTTTTTTTCTCAATTTCAAAATGGGAATTTAATTTGCGAAAGTTTTCCTCATTATAAACCTGAATTTTCGTTTCGCAAATGTTACCCCTTTTAATTGGAATAACGTGAAACGATTGTTCACCAATTACCGAGATAATATTAGTAATAAGGGCATTCGAGTTTTGTTCCCTTAGAAATATTGGGGGTGGTTTAGAGGTCTTACCTTGTGGAGCTGGATCAATTGTTTCGCTATCTAAAATAGCGAAACGGTTACCTGTATTTATATCAGTCTCAAGATCTCTTATTTGTTTAGCTGGACGCACTGTGTTTGATGACCTTGGACTTCGCTTTCTCTTCAAAATAGTAATGTATTTATCAATTCCTGTTTGCACGGGTTTGGGGGTTAAATTTCCATGATTGGTTGCTGATTCCATATCATTTATATATTTTCCATTGGTACTACCAGACGGCTTTGGGGTTAAACTTTTATCATTACTACTTGTTTTAATCGATTGTAATTTCTTTGGTATAGCACCATTTGATGCGACCATTGCCGACTGCTGGGTGTGTGTAATTGTTTTATTCACACTCTTTATTATTGAGTTATTTTTAATTATACTCTCTTGCTCATTCGTTTTGAATGCTTGAGTTTTATTTAGAGGATTATGGGCAATGTAAGAATTACATGTTGACATAATCGGTAAGAGCGGGGTAATTGTTGTTACAGTAGTGGTAGTGGGTAATTGAGTTGTAGCAGATGAGAAAGATGATGTTACATTTGTTAGTGGGAGTGTTGTTAAAGACAGGGGTAGGGGTAAGAAATTATTTGATGTTGTCTTTGTAGGAGTAGAGCATTGAATACTCCATGGTATTTCTTGCGCATGCGCAGAGAGAGTAAAGTGATCATTTAATTTTTGCGCGGGAGTATTTTTAATATTTGTTGTTGTATGAAACAAAGAGTTCGGAGTTGGAGGAGAATGCCCAACAGGCATATTGTTTATTTCCTTTTTCACTTTTTCACTGCTTTTATTTGAATTTATATTTTTAACAATATTTGTTTATTTCTTTTTGTTTATGTTTTATTTTCTTAGTTTTTAGAAACATTAATATGTATATCGTCTTTTCGCGATGTTATTTTATTTTTTTATTATTAATATGCCGGTTTAAACAACGATTTAAGCGGAGCAAACAAAAACACGTCCGCACAATTGAAGTTTAGTTAAAACAGTGAAAGTTGTATTAAATTTACTCACGTTATTGTGAGTGAGTGTGAGTAGAAAATATATGCTCGTAAGTGATTGTGCATGATTCAAAAACTCTTGTCGTGAGCGTGAGTGGGTGTGAGTCAAAAATCACTTACGCGCCCATCTCTAGTACCAACCTCGGATTGACTTGATCTATAGTCAAAGGAGTAAGAGTGGCATATGTTACTGTCGTCTGCATAACAATAGATGGGGTTCATAGTGAGACCGAGGTGGTCATTGATAAACATAAGAAAAAGATATGGAAAAAGCACAGAGCCCTGTGGAACCCCAGCGTTCAGCAAAAAGTTTCTAGAGTAGAACTCATCGACGACAACACGAATATTACGATTATAGAGAAAGCTTGTGATGAAACGATCAAACGTATTACCAACGCCAAAGGTTTGAATCTTCGAGATAAGTGCTCGGTGCCAAACACGATCGAACGCCTTAGAAATATTCAGAGCAACAACCTTACTTTTGACAAGGCGATGAATGGATTGGCTCCATCTTTCAGAAAGAAACACCATCAAGTCCCTAGTTGACCGACCGCTGCGGAAACACATGGTGGGCGGGAGATTTGGAAATTGGACAACGAAAAATTATTTTACTGATTTATTAACAACAACAAATTCGATTGAATAAGGCTTGAAAATCCTAACGTAAATCAGTGGTATTTTATCATGGTTTGGTTGAACGACATTCAGTGCAAATTTTCTGAGTATACGGCATTCTGAGCATACTGTAAATGTGGACAAAATCTTTAAAAGGTGCCTAAAAATATATATCGCGTTAAAAAAATAAAAATTGACTTGCTAACCCTGGCCAAATTTTGTATACATTTCAAGAATTATATAATTTTCTGAAAGACTTTGACGTGAATCCGACGTGAAGCCGAATCTGGCCTAAGAATAATATGTCATATCGGGCTCTTGATATATTTAAGGCTCAAGTTGTTAGGGCCCCAAGTTGGGAGCCAATAAGACCGATTGGCATTTGGTTTTAGAACTCAAGTTTTTTTTTATTTTGAACCAAACACGAGGAGTTTGAACTACAGGATTCACCACCCCTAACGTACTGAAACCTCAAGTTGGGATCTAATAAGACATACAAATATCTAAAATTGATCAGTTCTTATATACATGCTTGTTGCTAACCTGTTCTTTGTATACGCTCAACGGAGGATTGTTTTCATCTTTTAAAGGTTTCACACCTGAAAAACCATCTTCTACCATTTCAGCCTCTCGTTCCGTCAATGTTAAGGGCCTACCAAATTTCTTAACTTCTGCTAAATATTGTTGTTTATTCCACATCCATAAGTAGTGAAATTCCAAAAATGTTTTTGCATGAGAACGTATAGATTGTAAAGCAAATTTTACTTTTGTTAATATATCGCTACGATGTTTATGAATATCTGTCTTATCGTTTAATTCATCAGCAAAATCTTTAAGTTCCTCTTCAGTTTCTCTAGGATCTTGTGCACATCTTGGTAATAACTCCATCATATGATACATATCGTTTAATAGAGTTTCCACAAGATAGGTAAATCCCACTTTTGATGTAGGATCTATGTCGGGGAAATAACAAACATGAGGTTCTTGTAGTTCCATTAAAATTTCAAATACGGGTGAATCAGTTTCATAACGATTTTCAATTTCCATTCTCAGATAAGTGAGACTGGTAATAACTGCATCCAATAGACATTGAGCAATAACTTCATCGACATATTTCTCATAAATACGAAAAAGTTCTCTTTCTTGTTCCGTTAAGGTTTGCAATAATTCCCAACGATGAAAAGCTGTGTTAAAATGTTCGTGAGCTTCATCGGTTTTCTTTGTTTCTTCGATTTTATCAAGTAGTTGCGATACAGCAGAAGAAGGTGATACATTGTCGCCTTCTTCTTTCTCATCCTCTTTCCTCCCTAGATCGTCTTCTTCATTGTCTGGTTCGTCATGATAGCGTTGAGGCTTATTAAAGAACAGTTTAGCATTCTCCAATAAAAGTTGCTCAATAATTTGTGCTGAAACGCTAGCGACTGCTACACGTTTGGCTAGAATATCCATTCGAGCGTCAGTCTCTAGCAAAGCTTTTGGATTTTGATCTTTACGGGTGTATAAAGGAATTCTACCCCATGAACTTATGCTTCGCTTTATGGCATCAATGTTGACCTGACATTTCACAAGGCGTCTGTGTAAATATTCGATTTTCTTGAAAACTTCGACAATGAAGTTTTGATCTAAAAAAAATTGTTAATATTATATTCCAATTGAATTTTTAAGATTGTTGCGGTTGTTTCAACTGCAATTCGTTGGTCACAACCTTCTTGCAGTTATTAAGGTTGTGACAACCGAATAACTGGTAAATGAATATTTTTGCATTTATTACGAGGGAGAAGGTATATAATTTTTAACAAAACGGTGGAGTCTTAGGTTTCCTTGCCAACATTTTCTTATATTTACCAAAATTATTCCATGTTATCTCTGTTATCAGTGGTTCCATAAACAATTCATAAATTGACAATTCCTCCTGTATTAAACCCATTTCACTTGGTTTAGCTCTAGCATTAATATCATTATACCATTCAGCAATTCTTTGTAGTTTTATTCGTGCTTCCTACAAAGAAACAAGATAAACCATTAGTGATTTATTGAATGAAAAATTTAAACCAAATACCCATAGTTGTTCCTCCTTATTGAAAAATTCTATAATCTCTTCCGGTACTTGCATATTCATTAATTGTATGTATTTTGTATCTTTTAAGGCGTTTTTGAGATTATTATTGAAATTTACTGATAAACTGTTATCTTCTTTAGCCAACAAGTTATGTTCCATGCCTTCTTTTATATGATTTTTCACTTCCGTTACCCAATATTGTAAAACATCCTGACGTAATTTATCAATTTGTTTATTCATTTCATCATAAATAGTTAAGATTTGTTGGCCGTGTTCATTTTCAAAAAGTCTATAAAGAGGAAGAAGAGCAAAAATAGTGGAAATAGGGAAGGAAAGAGGGAATAGTGTTTATGAATATTTGACTTGAACCTTTTTCCAGATTTAAAGTTTCGACCTACGGAGAGATCGAACACGGGCTCGGGGCATGAGTTCACTTATTTTAGCAAAATAAATAAAAATAAAATAAAAAAAATGTTGATAAAAAAAATTATGAAAAAAAATATTGATGAAAAGAACAAAAAATTTGATATAAAACTTGGACAACAAAAAATCGTTGATGATTTTTTTTATACCCTCCAACTACAGTATGGGGGTATACTCACTTTGTCATTCCGTATGTAACGCATCGAAATATCGGTCGGGGACCCCATAAAGTATATATATTATTGATCAGTGATCGATTCTAAGACATTCTAGCGATGTCCGTCCGTCCGTCTGTCTGTCCGTCAGTCCGTCCGTCTGTAGTTAACACGATGCAGTCCAAAATAAAAGAGCTAGATCCCTCAAGTTTGGCATAAATATGTCTTATGATCCTAGGCAGGTTAAGTTCGGAAATGGGCCAAATCGGACTAGGGGGAAAAAGTTCCCCCTTGAAGAACTAAACCAACCTCTTAAAAATGCTATTTTTTTTGCGTTTTTTTGTATTTTTGTGAACCAAATGAGACATTTTTATGTTCGTAGAAGTTTAAGGTCCTGCGCTTGGACCCAGGAGACTAAAAAATATCGCTTTTTTTTGCCCCGCCCCTCTTTTAAGGGCGTGGATAAAAAATTAATTTAAATAATTATAAAACTATAGTACTTAAGTGCACAAAGCAGACAAAAATGAACTTGTAAACATATACCGTGAGGGCCAAGGAGTCACCCCAGCTAACCGACCCCTCCCCTAACCTTGCCCCCCCCCCCCCCCTTAAAACAACGCCCCTGTCAAAAATTTTTTTTTTATTTTTTTACATGTTGGAGGGTATAATAGATTCGGCACAGCCGAATTTAACACTCTCACTTGTTTTTTTTAATTTTGTACAAAAATAAAAATGTTCACGGTTTCGAGTAGTTTACGTTTTCGAGTGTTCAAGTTTTCGCGAGTTGACTGTATCAACTATTCGGATCGCTATCTTTTATTCGAAGGCTTTTCCCATTTTCTTTTATATGACTGGATTTTTTATACTTACGGATATTCATAGAGATCATGTTCTTTATGCATCCAGGTAATACGATGTTGCAGCTTGCATAACCAGGATATTGCACCAGTTATTGGGGGAAAACAGTTGTCGGTTGGTAAGGCCTACGGGAAAGAAAGAACAATTCAAGTTTGGCTTGCGAAAAAAGTTCTTAACTCACATTAACCCCCTGTTCGCTATAAATATTTTCAAATTCATTAAAATCCACTTTAACAGCATTAATTTCTTCAGCAAAATCATCTACGATTATATGCATAAATGGATCCATATGAGCTTTTATAATCGGTCTCAATAACAATGTACCACATAACATTAACTCATGTGAATCTTCTAATGCCTTTTCAAATTGATATGCCATTTTATATTCTAAAACATTAGTTTTCTCTTTGAAAGTCAAATAGTCGACTTCAAATGTTGAATTAACATCATCCGGATCTAAAGGATTATATTGTATATTAGACCATTCGCGATAATAACCATTGTACTCTTCCAGTATTTTTTCTAAAGCATGAGTTATTTGACGTCCCTTTAAACCACCCATTATAACTTTTTCCAATTTCATAAAATCTCTTCCCGTTTCAAAGAGTTCCTTTAAAATTTCCAACCTGGCTATAAAGCCATCAAGAAGAGTAAATATTTCCTCTGGATGCCAGGTCCAATCTTGAGAATTAAATTTAGATCCAATTTTAAATTTTCTAAGAGAAGCTCGTGTTTTTTTATATGTCGAGCGATAATATTCTAAATGATTTATATTAGTTTGGACTTTTTTGAAAGCTTCATCAACATCTCCTTGAAATATAGCATCGGCTTCTATGGTACGCATTGCACATTCAATGAGAGTATTGTGTAGTAATTGAAATAGTAAAACCATATTATCTAAAGTATGAAAATATTTGGAATGACCCCAAACCAGACCCACGGTTAACAACAGAGGTCTTATGTGTGAACGATTCTCATCCAAATCACCAGTTTCAAATTTATCGATAATTTTGCGCTAAAGAAAGGAAAAGGAAACACTTTTATGAAACAAATTAAACAAGTAAGAAAATTATAGTCGGTCAAGACCGACCACATGATACCCTACACCAGTGTTTTCCGGAAAATGGGTCCCAAGTCCAAACATGGCCTGATTGGATATATCTTTTGTTAGATCTTTATTTAGTGTAGACAACACACACAGATCAAATTTTAGTGGAATTGGTTTATTTTCGAAATTTTCATATGGGGACTAAGTCCAAGAATGGTCCAAATGTATTCCGATGCGTTAGGTACACGTTTAACACCAACAAATAAAATGTTAATCAAATATTTTCATTTTTATGAATTTAGAGGAAATTATGTGAATATCGGGATGGTGGTTTGTATGGGAACTACCAGAAGGACTGACCTGATTCCTTTGAAATTTGGTATGATGGTTCAAAAGTTTTTTACCTGTTAAATTTCAAAACGATATCTATTATAATACGGTTATCAGGGGGATTTAAGCGAAATTCAAAGGGGGCGTTTGTAAGGGGGCTAGGTCTTAACATGGACGGATTTTTTCCAATTTCAGTAGGCTTCGTCATTGGGCCACAAGAAGTTTAAGTTTCAAATTTCAAGTCAATTGATTGAAAATTGCGACCTGTATCGTGCTTAATCCGATAGATGGACAGACTGACGGACATACGGACGGACATCGCTAAATCGACTCAAAAAGTAATTCTGATTCGATCGGTATACTTAAAGGTGGGTCTAGGACCAATATTTCGGGTAGTTACAAACATCAGCACAAACTCATTATACCCTGTGCCACAGAGTGATGTAGGGTATACAAATTGGGAAGAGATTTTTGATTTCGTATAGTAATATATATCATTTATTTTTATACCCTACACTAACAATAAGGGTTTTTGCACCTAAAAAATTTAACACTCAAAATTTTCCGCTAAAAAAATGTACACTCAAAATTTTCCGCTCAAAAAAAATTAACACTCAAAATTTTTTTTTTTGATTCAAAACTTTATAAAAAATGTTTTTTGCTTAAAACAAAATCATTAAAGGCAACGTTTTTATACATTTGTGTACCCCGCCAAGTCAAATTTATTAAATATACTAAAGAACTTTTTTTTAGAAAAAAGTACTTTTTGAGAAAAAATAGTACTTTTTTCCTAAAAAAAATTACTTTTTTGTCTAAAAAGAAAATTTTTTTATAAAAAGTACTTTTTGGAAAAAGTACTATATTTTCTTTAATACTTTTTAGGAAAAAAGTAGGATTTTTTCTAAAAATATAAGTAGAATTTTTTCAAAATATATAAAGTACTTTTTTTCTGAAAAAGTACGTTTTTTACTTAAAGGTGCCGATAAAGTGTCCGATTTGACATGGAATGCCCTATATAAATACACATTTATTTTTTGGAAAAAATAAAATAAATTAATTATTTAAAAAAAGTACTCTTTTCTAATAAAAGTACTTTTTTCTAAAATAAGTACTTTTTTCTTAAAAAAGTTGTATTATAGTACTTTTTTTAGAAAAAGGGATTTTTTTAGAAAAAGTACTTTTTTTTTAGAAAAAAGTAATTTTTTTAGAAAAAAGTATTTGTTTTAGAAGAAAAGTATTTTTTTTTAGAAAAAAGTATTTTTTTTAGAAAATAAATATTTTTTTTAGAAAATAAATATTTTTTTTAGAAAAACATATTTTTTTTTAGAAAAAAGTATTTTTTTTTAGAAAAAAGTATTTTTTTTTTAGAATAAAGTACTTTTTTTAGAAAAAGTACCATTTTTAGAAAAAAATATTTTTTTTTTTTAGAAAAAAGTACTTTTAAAAATAAAGTAGTAAAAAATTTACTTTTTTAAAAAGTACTTTTTTGTCAAAAAGTAAATTTTTTTCTAAAAATTACTTATTTTTTTAAAAAAAAGTACTATATTTTCTTAAATAATACTTTTTAAGAAAAAAAGTACCATTACCATTAGTACCATTAGTTAGGAAATTTTTTATTTTTTTTTTCTAAATAAGTACTTTTTTCCTGAAAAAGTACGTTTTTGTGTTAAAGATGAGATGACTTTTCTAAAATAGTACTACTATATTTTACAAAAAGCGCTACTTTTTATAAAAACAACACTTGAGTTGAGTTGAGTTGAGGGTGGGTTGTACAAGCCTAAAAATAGGTAAATTTTTAGCAAGTCCATGGCGCTCAGACTTAAAATAGTCCATTGTACCGTAAAAACAACACTTACTCTCTAAAAAAGTACTTTTTTATATTTTTCTAAAAAGTACTATTTTTTCTAAAAAAGTACTATTTTTTCTAAGAAAGTACTATTTTTTGGTATAAAATTCATTAAATTTAGCTGCAACATGTTTTTGTTCACCAAATTTTCTACAACATAGTTTATACCCACTGTTTTGAAAAACACCCGGGTATTTATCCATTTCTACCAAATTTACCTATTTTACCGAGTATTTACCATTCGGGTATTTACCCTTTAAGTTTCTTGAACAATTACTTTAGGAGTGAAAAAAATTTACCAAAATACAAATTTTTCACCCGTTAACCTATTAAATTCAAAATTCCCAAGTGGTACCTTTTTATACCCTCCAACCACAGTATGGGGGTATACTCACTTTGTCATTCCGTTTGTAACGCATCGAAATATCGGTCGGGGACCCCATTAAGTATATATATTATTGATCTATGATCGATTCTAAGACATTCTGTGAATGTCCGTCCGTCCGTCTGTCTGTAGATGGCACGATACAGTCCAAAATAAAAGAGCTAGCCTCCTGAAATTTGGCATAAATATGTCTTATGGTCCTAGGCAGGTTAAGTTCGTAAATGGGAAAAATCGGCTCGGGGGAAAAAAGTTCCCCCTTGAAGAACTGAGCCCCATCACTCCCCCACCCCCAAAACAAACGCCCTTGACAATTTTTTTTATTTTTTTTTTTACACTTTGGAGGGTATAAAAGATTTGGCACAGCCGAATTTAATACTCTCACTTGTTTTAGAAAGTTTTTATTTTTTTCTGAAAGGTCGTATATTTATAATTTCATGTTTCAATAGTTTTCCAACTTTATTTCCAAAAAGTACTTTTTTAATCTGGTTTTTTTCCGCCGGACGGACATACATTCCCAGTTTCTAGTCTTAGGAGCATTTTTTTAAAAATAAAAAAGGTACTAAAGTACTTTTTCTAACCCTTTGTACCCCCTAAAAAATCCTGCTTAGTGGGTATATTTTTGGGGAAGTAACCCCACATTCCAAATTTGAAGTTAAGAGAACCTTCTGGTGTTGGAAAATGTACCAAAAGTAAAGAAGAATTAAAAAAGTTCTAATGAATACGATTTTAAATTTTTTAAAATTTACTTTTTTCATGTTTTTTTGCCAAACGTTCCAATATTGCAAATTTCAACTTTTAGGAAATAAAAAAGTAAGCATTTTTCACCCTATTACCCCATTAAAATCGAAATTCCTAAATGGTACCCTTTTCAGAAAGTTTTTTGTTTTTCAAATTTCAAGTTTCAATATTTTTCCAACTTTAAGGCCCCTTTGAATCGGAATTTCCAAAAAGTACTTTTTCAAACTGCTTTTTTTTCGCCGGACGATCATACATTTTTAGTCTTTGGACCATTTTTCTAGAAATAAAAAATGTACTAAAGTACAGAAGAAATAAAAAGTACTAAAGAACACGATTTTAGCCATTTTGGACCCTTAAAATCCAGATTTCAAAAGTACACCTTTTTTAATCGGAATTTCCAAAAACTCAGCATAAGTGGATCTGTGTTCAGGGTGGTGAACCTACATTCAAAATTTCAAGCTTCAGTGGTTTAGGATGTACAATAGGGTGGCTCGTTTTTGGGCTTTTCTCTCTGATCAAATTCTAATACCCGCCAAAAGTGTCGGTCCCCTAAGGGTAACTCACATGCAAAATATCACTCCGATCGGAGTTTATCTGCTGTCTCCACTTTGAGCCTCAAAATTGGGGTTTTTGCAAAAAAGGACTTAAAAAAAAAAAAAAATTTAAGTTTTTTTATTAAAATAATTAAAAAATTATTTTTGTATAATATTTGATCGTAAATACTTAAATATGAAATTTAAAGATTTTACGATATCATTAACCCGTTCAAACTTGATACCAAAAAAATGCCATGATTTCGGGGGCATTCTCAAAACACCTTTTTTCAAAATTTTAAAATTTTATTAAAAAAAAATTTTAAATATATAA
This sequence comes from Pegoplata infirma, assembly GCA_963921195.1. Taxonomy (NCBI): domain Eukaryota; kingdom Metazoa; phylum Arthropoda; class Insecta; order Diptera; family Anthomyiidae; genus Pegoplata; species Pegoplata infirma. Next base: position 310,117,984 of record OY992536.1, on the reverse strand, counting down.
TTTTTTCTTACTGAATTCATTAAGAACACCTTGGAGAAGAAAAATGTGAAATATGGCGGATATCCGTCGGGCCACTTTTCGGGAATCGCGGGGGGAAGTTAGCGGATTTCAAGGAAATGTTGTTTGTATCAATAATTTGGATTAATAAAATCTTAGTTCATTTTTGGGCAAATTAACTGTTTTTTGGTGTCGTATCATTCTATTAGATAACTGTAAGTCTGTCATGAAATCTTACCGATCTAGGACGTCTTTAACCCACATTGTCTGGGGGTCAAAAATTACCCCTGCAGAAAATTTGAAGTTTAGAGGTTATATTTTGTGCTATAAAGAAGTATAAAATGGCTTTTGTGTTTTGTACCTCAACTTTTATTTAGTATTAATATATTATCTTTAAAAAAATCGTTAACCCTTCTTGGTAGGGGGTCATAAATGACCCATTCAATAATTTTTTTTTATTTTTTTATAGAAAATTAATTTGTGGCAATCTATTAGATAACTTTAAATCAGCCCTAAAATCTTACCTATTTAAGATATCTTTAACCCATATTGGCCAGGGGTCAAAAATGACCCCATCAAAAACTTTTAGACATAGTGCTTGATTTTTTTGATATCAACAAAATATATATTTTTTACTGAATGGGTCATTTTTGACCCCCTACCAAAAAGGGTTAACGATTTTTTGAAAGATAATATATTAATACGAAATAATAGTTGGGGTACAAACCACAAAAGCCGTTTTATACTTGTTTATAGCACAAAATATAAGCTCTAAACTTCAAATTTTCTGCAAGGGTCATTTTTGACCCCCAGCCAATGTGGGTATTACAGTTATCTAATAAAATGCTACGACACCAAAAAAACCGTTAATTTGCCCAAAAATGAAATTTATAAGATTTTATTAATCCAAATTATTGATAAAACCAAAATTTCCTTGAAATCCGCTAACTTCCCCCCGCGATTCCCGAAAAGTGGCCCGACGGATATCCGCCATATTTCACATTTTTCTTCTCCAAGGTATTCATAATGAATTCAGTAAGAAAAAATTATATATTTAAAATTTTTTTTTAATAAAATTTTCAAATTTTGAAAAAAGGTGTTTTGAGAATGCCCCCAAAATCATGGCATTTTTTTGGTATCAAGTTTGAACGGGTTAATGATATCGTAAAATCTTTAAATTTCATATTTAAGTATTTACCATCAAATATTATACAAAAATAATTTTTTAATTATTTTAATAAAAAAACTTAAAATTTTTTTTTTTTTTTTTTAAAAAGTCCTTTTTTCAAAAACCCCAATTTTGAGGCTCAAAGTGGAGACAGAAGATAAACTCCGATCGCAGTGATATTTTGCATGTGAGTTACCCTTAGGGGACCGACACTTTTGGCGGGTATTAGAATTTGATCAGAGAGAAAAGCCCAAAAACGAGCCACCATACAATGATGAAGGGGTATGACAGGTAGTCTGTCACTCACCTAACTCTTTTATATATACCATAGATGGGACTAATTGATGTTTAAATTTTTAACTTTTCAAAAAAACAAAAATGTGCAAACCAATGGTTTTGAAACCAATTATAATTGGTGTTTTTCAACAATTGGTGCATTTCATTACCATTAGTAATTATTTTTTCAATTAAAAAAATTTGATTACCATTTAATGAAAATTTTTTCATTACCATTGATATCAACCAATGGTAATTAAATTTCAATGGTAATTAAAAATTCCCATCTATGATATATACAGATAAATGTTACTTACCAAAGGCGTTAAATATTTTGTTATATCTCTAGCTTCCGCTAATGCTTCCATAACTAATTCCACTATACGCCTATAACTACTTTCGAAAACTGAACCAATTTTCTCTAATATAAATCCAACAGTCTTAATACGTTTATCACCCAATTGATCAACTAAATTTTCTAGATTTTCCAAGCGTGCCTCCCAAAAGGCCACTAAATGTTCGGGACGTGGAAATTTTTCTTTACAAAAAATTCTATCTCTAGATTTGACATGTATTAAATCTTCTACTGAGTCCAGCCATCTAACAACCATTAATTCCAAATTATGTTTCATTAAATGATTTACTTTGGTTAAATCCCTAGAATGGTATAAAAATTAAATTCCATTTAAAACAATTGATCTGTTACTTACCCTTTTGCTATGGCTGGTGCACTTTCCATAACCTCATTTATACAAATTGGCAATGGCAGTATTGTGCGATTAATGACTAATCCTTTCATTTGTGCAATACCATTGCGTAAATCCTGTGCTTCTGTTTTCATATCATTTACAATCACTGATGTCCAACCAATTTGATTGACTGGATTATTGAGCAATGGAAAGATGACATCGTCACATAAAACCGATAAATTTTCTAAAACATTTGGTAATAGATCTCCAATCATAAGAGACTTAGAAAAAAAAAAGAAATCATTTGTTTGTAAATAGTTTTGATTAACTTTTTAAAGGAAAATATACTTACATTGGATATATTTTCCATAGTGAGGCTAGTTGGCAATTCATTTCGTATAAAATATACCATTTTGCTAATTGGCTTTTCAGGAAAATTATTGGAGGCCACTAGTAAGGAGGCTGAGTTTAGGGTAAAAACAATACGTTCCTCGTACGGTTCATTTAGAAAATTTAAAACAATTTCCTGAAATAATTTGATTTTAAGAAAATAATATTAGTGAGTACTGGCTGACTAAACTGTTCTGCAAAAAAACGTATTTCGTTAGAGTTCGGTTAATTTTTTTTGTGAGTTGATCGAAAAATGTAAAATGATACCCTCAAACATGTTAAAATATATAAAAAAATGTAAGAGGCGTTTTTTGTGAAGGGCTCTGTATGGGGGTGGTGGGGGATACCTTCCCCGTCGCGATAAATGTTTACTAAATAATTTATTTATTATGCTTTTTGAACTTTAGTAATACCATTTTCTCATAATTCTAATAATTTTTTCCCACGCCCACAAAAGGGGGCGGGCCGAAAAAAACTAAATTTTGTAGCCCCCGGGGTCTAAGTGCAGGACTTTGAACTCCTTCTGACATAAAAAGGTTTTATTTGTTTAACAAAAGGCGAAAAAGGGGAACTTTTTTGCCCCTGATCCGATTTTACACATTTCCGAACTTAACCGGCCTATGACCATGAGAAACGTTCCTGCCAATTTTCAGAAGTCTAGCATTTTTATTTTGGTCTGAATCGTGTTTTAAACAGACGGACGGAGAATTATAGAATGACTTAGAATCGATCGTAGATCAATAATATATATGGGGCATTCCAGGCCAAATCACTCACTTTTAGACCCGACCCCTTTCGATTTATTTTATTTTTGGATATGTTTTAGTACTTATTAAATTCAACTTGGACACCAATTTTCAGCCTTTTATTCCAAGATGGTGTTGAGTAATCAATTTTTCAAAATGGCGATTTTTTCAAAAAAATGGAAAAATTAAAATTTTCAATTAATTTTGACCAGTTAAAAATATAGATATCTTAAAAAAAGTTGGACAACGTTTTGTTGCTATTTAAATGTAGTTTTAGAAAAAAATATTAAAAAAATTATTCGAAGTAATTATCACTTATTTTTTAACGTTTAAAAATTAAAATCGACTTTTTGAAAAAGTCCGAAACCTTCGATTTTTTTTTTACAAACGTCTAAAAGTTCTACTCTTAATTACGCAAGTTTTAAGCCATAATTCGAGATGTGATCGCAATTTGTTCTATTTTCTTTCAAATTTTGAAAATTGCACCTTTTATTTTTTGACTCCGATTTATTTTATATTTTGCTCCAAAAAAATTAAATTGGTAGATACTGACCCTAACTTACCCTAGATAAATTCTATTCGAGGCAACAATACGACTCACAAAAATTAAGAACGATCGGACATGGATAAGGTGTTCCGCATGGGCCTTGAAGTTTAGAAAACGGATTACAAGGAAAAATATGAGTTTTTTTCTGTTTTCTCAATTTTTTTGGTATTTTAAGTTAAGTTTTAATTCAAGTGGTTATAGAATTATAATACGGAGTAAAATGCCTCTCTAATAAGGTACCAAAGACTGAAATCGGTTGAAAATCAGCCAAGTTATTACAACTTCCCCAGGCATCTAACGTATGGCAGAACACTTGATTAAGCAATATAATACGATTTTGGAAATTCATTGAAATTTTCTACTGTAATAACATTTTTTTATTCTTCAAGTTCAAATGTAATTAGATGACAAGTATTTTTCATATTGTGTTTTGCTAACATTTTTTAAATTAGTGCTAAAAATGCCTGCATTTTCAACACCTTTTTGAAATCTCTATTTAAAAAAAAAAATCTTTTTTTTGTTTTAAAATTTGGAAAAACCAAAAAAATATTACACTGAAACATGAATAATGAAAAATTGTTATTACAGTAGAAAATTTCAATAAATTTAAAAAAAGGGACTCGTATTTTTTAATCAAGTGGTATGGCACACGCTAGATGCCTGGGGAAGTTGTAATAACTTGGCTGATTTTCAACCGATTTTAGTTTTTAGTACCTTATTAGAAAGGAATTTTACTCCACATCAAAATTCTGTAATCACTTGAAATAAAACTTAACTTAAAATACCAAAAAAATTGCGAAAACAGAAAAAAATTCATATTTTTCCTTGTAATCCGTTTTTTTAAATTCAAGGACCATGCTAAACGCCTTACCCATGTCCGATCGTCCTAAATTTTTGTGAGACGTATATTTACCTCCAAATGAATATATTTGGGGTAAGTTAGGGTCAGTATCTACCATTTTTTTTTTTTGGAGCTCCATATAAAATAAATCAGAGCCAAAACATAAAAGGTGCAATTTTAAAAATTAAAAAAAAAATAGAAGGAATTGTGATCACATCTCGAATTATGGCTTAAAAGTTGCGCAATTTAGAGTAGAATTTTTATAGTTTTTTACAAAAAAATCGAAAGTTTCGGACTTTTTCAAAAAGTCGATTTTAATTTTTAAACGTCAAAAAATAAGTGATAATTACTTCGAATAATTTTTTCATATTTTTTTTCTAAAACTACATTTAAATACCAACAAAACGTTGTCCAACTTTTTTTAAAATATCTATATTTTTTAATGGTCAAAATTAATTAAAAATTTCAATTTTTTAATTTTTTGGAGAAAATCACCATTTTGAAAAATTGATTACTCAACACCATCTTGGAATAAAAGGCTGAAATTTGGTGTCCAAGTTGCATTTAATAAGGACTAAAACATATCCAAAAATAAAATAAATCGAAAGGGGTCGGGTCTAAAAGTGAGTGATTTGGCTTGGAATGCCCCATATACACTCAAAAAAATACGTCAGTAAAAAAGTTTGTAAAATGGTTTGTAACCCAACTTTACAGATTTTTTACTAATTCTTACTAAAAAATTATTTTTTAGTAGTTCTTTTTGTAAACACGCGTTACAAACTATTGATTTTTTACTGATTTTTTAATAATTTTTTCAGTTAAATTTTTAAAAATTATCGTACTAAATTTTGATTTTTTTTTGTAAATTTTACAAAATTAGATTGTAAATTTCGTATTTTTTCTAGAAAAAAAGAAATTATAATTAAATATTATTTTTTTCTAGTTTTTACTTACCTATTTGGCATTTAAAAAATATATTTTTAATTAATATTTGTAACTTTAAGAAATAGCATAACAAAGGAGAAGAATATACCTAACAAAGGCTTTGGATTTTATTTTTTTTTATACATAAATTATGATGTGAAAAATTCAAAAGCAAGGCGCCAGCGAGCTGGTATTTTTAAACCGGTTTATATATTTTCTTCTTTGCACACAAGAGATTTTTTTTCTCTCGTATACATAAAGGATAGATTTTATATTACGATTCGTAATTTACGAAGAGTAGCGCAAAGAATTTTGTTTTCAGTGCTCTTGTCACAAGCAGGGGTGCCAGATGATTTTGATAAAAAATCGGCATATTTTCAAAAAAAAATCGGCATTATCGGCATTTCAATTTAAAAAAATCGGCAAAAAATCGGCAAATGAAAAATATCGATTTTTAATGCAATAAAAAATATATATTAATACTGCACTAATATAACGTTATATTTTCAGCAAAAAACTAAATATTCTGATTCATTTTTAATAAAAAAATAAAAATTGTTTTATTCGACCTTTGAAATATATTTTGAGTAGTTTTGTTCTAGTACGAGGTCATTATTTTCTTTACTAATTAAAACCATGATATTTTCATAGAACAATTTTCATGAAAACTATTTTTCTGTTTTAAATTTATTTATGTTGGTCATTTTTTGCAAGACTTAATCGACATGTGTTTCGGAATTTGTCCGATTCCATTGTCAAGAACTAATACATACATCCAGCAAAAAAAAGTATTGACCCTAAAAGACAACTCTTCTGAACCCTTCGCTAAGTGAAATCGAAAAAAAATCGCTCCACTCTAATAATGATGTGTTTTCTTCAGACATTCGAACGGATGTCGTTAGATTGACTTAAAATCGTTGGAGGACCATGAGTATGTTCACTTATTTGGGTCCTAGACCGATATTTTGTGGTGTTACAAACGGAATAACAAACCTTTATACATAAATCCTACTATGACGAAGGGTAGGGTATAAAAAGTGACCGTGTTTTTAGAGTTGATCAAAAAAATTTGGAGCAAAAATCGGCAAATCGGCACTTTGACAATTTTGAGGCAAAAAATCAGCAAAATGCCGATAAATCGGCAAATATGGCAGCCCTGGTCACAAGAGTCTTGTAAATTTGTTTATTTCTCAGTCAAAAAGAAACATTCCAGCAATGAGGATCACCCGACGCATCGCAAAAGGAAACAAACAAACAATATGTAAATATACACAAAAAATTAAATACTAGGTAGAAATATTTTAAGGGTTTTTTTTTATTCAAAGAATATACGTTTTTTTTTTTCAGTACACAAAAGATGATCACGAGAGGTACCTAAGTAAAACAAATGTAAGTATATTTTGCATTCAAAAATAATTTTTTATTTCAGTTTACACAACAATAAAAACTTCTACCTAACAAAAATTCATCTGATTATTCTTGGAAACATAAATTTTATGTTGTAAGTATTCTTTGTATTACAAATATTTTTGTGTTAATGTTTTTTTTACATATTTCAGATTTCTAATAACCAAAAAACTCTAACAACAACTGAGTAATAATTGATGACAACCACCCAAGCGCACAGTATACACATTGTTAAAAAAATATAAAAATTATAAATAAATAATTTACATTTTTTTTACAAAAAAAATATTAATTTTTCCAACCGGATTTTAAAATTCATTTTACAGAAATTATGCAGAAAAATTTAGTAATACTAATTTTTTTAGTATTTTTAATATTACTAATTTTTGAAAACCAAAGTTTGTAATGGTAACTGAAAAAGTTATCGGGCACAAATTGAAAACTTTATTAGTAATGGTAACAGACTTTTTTGTAAGGAATACTAACATATTTTTATGAGTGTACTTAATGGGGTCCCCGACCTATGTTTTTATGCGTTACAAACGGAATGACAAAGTGAGTATAACCCCATACTGTGGTCGGAGGGTATACAAATTTTGAGTAAAAAAAAAGTTGGAGCAAAAAAAATTTTGAGTGAAAAAAATGTTGGGTTTCGAACCTCTTATAATCGGAATTTTAAAAACGTAATTTTTTTTTGCAAGTTTCTAGGAAAGGTAACAAACTACAGTTACCTATTTTACGCCATTAAAATTGGAATTTCCAAAAGGTACCTTTCGGAATGCTTTTCCGCCGGAGGATCATATATTGCAAGTTTTTAGTAAGAGAATTTTAGGAGATAAATAACACCAAAGTACACTTTTTTTACCCTTTTTGTCCCATAAAATCTGAATTTCCAAAACATGTGATTCTTTATTTTAAGTTTCTCTTTCTAACCTATTTTTTTTTTACCAAATTAAAATCGGGATTTATAAAAACGGCTAGAGGATCTACATTCTAGGACCATTAAAATCCTTTTTACCCCCTTATAATCCAAAAAAACATTGCCCTTAATAGATCTGTATTTCTGTAGGTGATTCTACGTTCTCCACCTAAGTGGTTTTGGCATTGGGATGGTGATAAATCAGCCACTCGTCCGTCATCAGTCAGCCATCAGTCATTCGTACGTTAGTCATTAGTGAGTTATCAGTCAGTCATTCATCAGTTATCCATCAGTCAGTCATACGTTAGGCATTAGTGAGTTATCAGTCAGTCATTCATCAGTCAGCCATCAATCAGCCATCAGTCAGTTCTACGTTAGTCATTAGTGAGTTATCAGTCAGTCATTCATCAGTCAGTCATCATTCAGAAAGTCAGTGAGTCATCAGTCGGTCATCAGTCAGTCATCCGTCAGTCATCAGTCAGTAATCAGTCAGTCATCAGTCAGTCATCAGTCAGTCATCAGTCAGTCATCAGACAGTCATCAGTCAGTCATCAGTCAGTCATCAGTCAGTCATCAGTCAGTCATCAGTCAGTCATGAGTCAGTCATCAGTCAGTCATCAGTCAGTCATCAGTCAGTCATCAGTCAGTCATAAGTCAGTCAAGTCATCAGTCAGTCAGTCAAGTCATCAGTCAGTCAAGTCATCAGTCAGTTAAGTCATCAGTCAGTCAAGTCATCAGTCAGTCAAGTCATCAGTCAGTCAAGTCATCAGTCAGTCAAGTCATCAGTCATTCAAGTCATCAGTCAGTCAAGTCATCAGTCAGTCATCAGTCAGTCATCAGTCAGTCATCAGTCAGTCATCAGTCAGTCATCAGTCAGTCATCAGTCAGTCATCAGTCAGTCATCAGTCAGTCATCAGTCAGTCATCAGTCAGTCATCAGTCAGTCATCAGTCAGTCATCAGTCAGTCATCAGTCAGTCATCAGTCAGTCATCAGTCAGTCATCAGTCAGTCATCAGTCAGTCATCAGTCAGTCATCAGTCAGTCATCAGTCAGTCATCAGTCAGTCATCAGTCAGTCATCAGTCAGTCATCAGTCAGTCATCAGTCAGTCATCAGTCAGTCATCAGTCAGTCATCAGTCAGTCATCAGTCAGTCATCAGTCAGTCATCAGTCAGTCATCAGTCAGTCATCAGTCAGTCATCGTCAGTTCTGAGTCTCCAGAAAATCGGGCTCCCTCGTTAAATCCCTCATCTTCGACATGAAGCACAATTTATTTCTTTATAATGACTAAAAGTAGCCAACAAACATTTGTGACCAAACACATTCAGGTCCTTTTGTAAAATAATATCGAATTAGAAAACAAAACTAATATCACATAAAGGTTTTGAACAAACAAGTGTGTACTAAAGAAACAACTTAAATTAACTGGACAATAACAACAAAAGAATTAAATTGCATGCGTATTAATGTATGTATGTGCCAAATAGCCACATTACACCATAAAATACACACGCACCTAGACTAACTCACACTCAAAAATGTACATTCATATTTGGGGACAGCTGTTTTTATTACGTAAATTAACAATAATGTTCAAATTTTAATGTTGTAATAGTTAAGTTAAGGCAGTTACTTCATGGATGGAAACGAATTTTGTTGGTAGAAGGGGGGCTTATTTGCTAAATAAATGCGTGTTCGTAAGCAAATGTTTTTTCTTTTTTTTTTTTGCAAAAATACTACAATACTAAAATTTTGAAAATGTGCTGTCTTTATTTTTAGTCAATTTAATACTACAAAAAACTTGTGTCTCTCGGTGGACCAACAAACGAACTGGACATTTAAAAGTTTCCAAATTATCCACATTAACTAAAATGGGTGGTCCGCTAGGTAGCTCCGTTGAAGTGGGACAAAGAGGTTACCAACAAAGTTTAGGATGCATTGAACACACGGTTAAATGCCTGCATATCCTTTTGCATAATATTGTTGCGGAAATGATGGTGGTCAAAAAATGTTGGTGGTTTGTTGTAGCACATTATCTAAAAAACGTGAGTTTAAAAAAAAAATGGCTAATAGGAAAATTGAAACATTTGTTTTTAAAGAAAAAGTTATATAATCAGGAACAACGATAGATTACATTGTTTTATTCTATAGAAAAGTACTTAGATAGAGCTTTTTTATGAAAAAGTACTTAAAATAGTACTTTTTATAAAAAAAAGTACTAAAATAGTACTTTTTGCTAGTCCAAAAAAAGTGAGTTTTTAAAAAGCATAAAAGTGTAATTTTAAAGTGTAACTACTATTTAAGTACTTTTCAATAAAAAGTACTTAAATAGTAGTTCAATAATTTTATATAAAAATACCAAAAAATGTATTTCTTTTAAAGTTCTAAATTGGTACTACTACTTTTTTTATTGTATTTTTGGTTTTTTTACAACAGAAACTTATTTTTTTATAAAAAGTTTATTTATTTCAAATTTTTAATAAAAAAGTTTGATATCTGAAACAAATTGTTGTCGATTACTATTTTTTCACAGAGAGTTTTTATCGAGTTTTTATTAGTTTTTATCGATAATTAATTTTTTATAAAAAAATTAGTTTGTTATCGATAACAAATTTTTATAGAAAAGTTTTATGCGTTTTTATATAAAAAATTGTTATTTACAACTAATTTTTTAAGACAAAAGTTTTTTTGTTATCGATAAAAATATTTTAAAGAAAATTTGTTATCGATAACAAATTTTCCATGGAAATATTTGTCTGTAATCGATGTAAAATTTTGATAGAACAGTTTGTTATCGATATCAAATTTCCTGAAAAAGATTTTTAATAGAAAAATTTTATTGTTATTGATTTTCAACACAAAAATTTGTTTGCTATCAATACGAAATTTTCTATAGAAAAGTTTAAATTTTTTAAAAACTATTATTATATCGATACCAAATTTTTTAAAAGAAATCTTGCTATCGACAACAAATTTATTTTTTTTTTTTATCGACAATAAATTTTTATACAGAAAATTTTTTATTCAAAATAATGTAATTCTATAGAAGGGTTTCAGTTTTTTTTTTAATTTAAAAAAAAAAAAAAATATTTCATTGATAACAAATTTTTTATAGAAAATTTTGTTATCGACAACAAATTTTATACAGAAAATTTTTTATTGAAAATTTTGTTATCGGTAAAAAATTTTTGTATTGAAAATTTTTGTTATCGATAACAAATTTTGTTATGGAAAATTTTGTTGTCGATAACAAATTTTGGTTTGGAAAATTTTGTTATCGATAAAAAAATTTTTGTGGAAAATTTTGTTATCGATAAAAAACTTTTTGTGGAAAATTTTGTTATCGATAACAAAAATTTTTGTAGAATAGTTTGTTATCGATAAACAAATGTTTGTGGAAAATTTTGTTATCGATAACAAAAATTTTTATAGAATAGTTTGTTATCGATAACAATTTTTTTATAGAATATTTTGTTATCGATAACAAATTTTTATTCGAATATTTTTTATAAAATATTTGTTATCGAAAGCAACTAATTTATAGACAATTTTGTTATCGATAACAAAATTTTCTAAAAAAAAATTTGTTATTGATTTTTTATAGAAAGGTTTGTTATCAATGAAAAAAATTTTTATAGAAAAGGTTGTTATAGGTACCATATATTTTATAGAAAAGATTGTTGTCGATTTCTGTACAAAGAAGTTTGTGATCTATAACAATTTTTATTTTAGAATAGTTTGTTATCAATTTTTTTATAGAAAAATGCATTATCGGTTTTTTATACAAAAGTTATACATGCTAAAGTTGTTTATACAAAAAGATTGATAAAAATTTTTTTTTAGAAAAGTTTGTTATCGATAACAATTTTTTTTTTACAGAAAAGTTTGTTATCGATAACAAATTTTTTTAGAAAATTTTGTTATCGATAACAATTCTTTATAGCAAAGTTTGTTATCGATAACAAATTCTTTATAGAAAAGTTTGTTATCGATAAAAAATTTTTTATAGAAAAGTTTGTTATCGATAACAAGTTTTTTAAGGAGAAGTTTGTTACCGATAACAAAAGTTTGTTATCAACAAAAATTTTCGTATAGAAAAGTTTATTATCGATAACAATTTTTTTTTATCAAAAAGCTGGTTATCGATAAAAATTAATTTTTAGGTTAATTTATTATCAATAAAAACTTTTTTTAAATTGTTGTCGATAACTTATTTTTTATAGAAAAAATTGTTATTTTATTTTTTATATAAAATTTTATTATCGATAACAAAAGTTTTACTTTATTTTATTAGTTATCGAACGATTTTTTTTATGGAATTTGTTATCGATTAATTATTTATTATAAAAAATATGTTAGCAATAATTAATTTTTTATAAATTAATTCGTTTATAACAGTAAATTTTCTTTAGAAAAATTGTGTGGTTACTGATAAAATATTTTCTCTAGAAAAATTTGTTTGTTATCGATAAAAAATGTTCTTTAGAAATATGTTATTTTTTATTGATAAAATGTTCTGGAGAAAAATTTGTTTGGTATCAAAAGCAAAGAAACTGTTCTTAAAGTTTTGTTTTTATCGGCAAAAATTGTTTTTATTACAAAATTTTATATCGGTAAGAAAGAAACTTTTCAATAGAAAATTTTTTAACAATAACAAAGACATTTTTATATAACAAATATGTTATCGATAACAAACTTTTTTATAAAATATTTGTTATCGATAACATTCGTTGATATCGATAACAAAGTTTTCTGTATAAAATGTTGCTATCGATAACAAACTTTTCTATAGAAAATGTTGCTATCGATAACAAACTGTTCTGTTGAAAATTTTGCTATCGATAACTAATTCCCATTTTCTCTACAGGGAAGTTTACACACAGAAAATAGTTGTTGCAACTGAATTGTTTGCCAACTGAATTTTTGCGGTTGCACCAACTATCACAATATTCAGTTGCCTCTACTGCCAATTCAGTTGTCTCTACCGGTAAATATCTATTATAAGAACCGAATATTTTTATATTAAATTCGACATTGGTTAGAGTGATCGAATTTTAAAAAGCGTTATATAGTTGTACCAATCAATATTTTTTTAAAATGTTTCTTTTGAAATGAAATTTTTAATATTTTTTTCAAGCAATTTTCTAATTTATTTGATTGCAAAAATTTTATAATTCAAACAGTGAAATAAATACATACAATAGAAAAAATAAATTAAAACTGATAATTCTGATAGAAAAAAATTAAAATCTACACACAGAAAAATAAATTGCCAACTGAATTTTTCAGTTGAAGCAACTTAAAATTTGATTGTTGCTACTTAAATATGCTGTGACTAACATATTTTATGATTTTTCCAACTAAAAGTCAGTTATATCAACGTTATTCAGTTGTGACAACCGATAACCAATTGCGACAACTTATATGTGAGTGCTTCAACCTAATTTTAGTTACATCAACTGACTTTCAGTTGGAAATTGGCAAATTTGTTTTCTGTGTGTAAGAATTTTTCTAAAAAAAATTGTCTTAGAATCTGTGAGATTTTTTAGAGCAAAAATAAGTCGAAGTCAAAATATGTCTCTTAAAAAAAATTTCAACGAAAAAATCTAAAATATATTTCAGACTTCTAGATTTTTTTATAGAAACATATCTCAGAATCCGAGGATTTTTCTACAGAAAAAATGTCTCAGAATCCGTAAAAGAATATCTCAGAAAATATAATAGAATATCTTCTAAAGAAAAAATGTAGAAGTATCTGAGAATTTTTTCTATTGAAAAAGTCTAAATTAATGAGGAAAAGTCAAAAAATTCTAAAATTTTTCCTATAGAAAAAGTCTCAGATTCGGAGAAAAAGTCTTAGGTTCTGAGAAAACTTTTTCTGTAGGAAAAAGTCTCAGATTTTGAGGCATTTTTCTTCAGAAAAAGTCTCAAATTTTTTTTCCTATAGATAATGTCTCCGAATCTGAGAATAGTTTTGGGTGAACCTTTGTTAATTTTAATATTCTGGCATTTATAAATCTTAAATTTGATACCATTCTCTGGACATTTTGGACTCTAAGGATTTCTTGGAAACTGTTCCATAGGTTTTTATAGTTGGCTCAAAATTGATTTTATTGTCGACTTCTTGGTAAAATATCATCTTTAGCATCTGCATTAAAGTTGCGTGTGCAAATATCTGAAATAAGATTTATTGATTTAAATTGTTTGCATTTCGGCAATGTTATCAACTTACCGTCAAAATTTGTGATATTTTTTACGGAATTTTACATGAGTTTTATTTTAAAACTTAAAAAAAACGTCTGAACACAATAAAATTTTTCTTTTAACTAATTAATATTTAAATTTGTTTGACGTTTTAGTTTTGTAATCGAAATGAAATCCTAACGCCCAAGTAATGAGGTTTTCGCCTTTAAATAGATGGTGGTAGCTAGTTACTATGTTGGTGAAACACTCATTATTTTAACATGGCGATATCATTGGAGAAATGACCTCATACCCACTCGCTTACGAGAATGCTACTGAAAAACTACATACATTAGTACCACAAATAATAAGCTACTAGAAGCCCAAAAATAACTCGTTACCCACTACTTACAAAAATGCTACCAAATAACCGCATACATTAGTCCCAAAAATAAGTAGCTACCAGTTGCTCAAAAATAACTCGTTTCCCACTCCTTACAAAAATGCTACCAAATAACAGCTTTTGATTCTTTTAATAAATTTTTAACTTGGGGCAACTTCCTCCAATATGAAATTGAACAAGTTCATGTTGAACGCGTTTATTTCAAATTTTTGATTGTAAAATTCAAATATTACAGGACTGAAAATATATCTTGGAACCTCGTAGAAAGGGACATTTGGCTACTTAGGACATTACCAATAACAAATATACAGAAGCGACTGCTGCTCAGCCAATGGAAACCGCATTAAACACCATCTTAAGTCTATATAAGAGTGAGTTAGGATTTAAGGGAAATACCGTCTGTGATGGTTTTTACCTTTTTACCGGCTTTAACATAATTTAAACAACAAGGCAAAAAAAAGCCAAATTAAAATTTGGAGAACACCACAAAATTTCTCGAAAAAACAATAACAATTTAGAAAAAGGCAATTAAAATCCAGAAAACTTCAATAGAAGTTATGTAAAGACTAATTAAGGCTCATAAATCATGATCAAGTGTCGGCTAGATCCAATTTTCTGAATATCAATTTGGTTTTTTAAACTTTTTTTGCCTTGTCCCAATTTTAATCAGAATTCCTGAATTTCTGTTAACAGAGTTTTATTAGAAAAAGTAGATAAATGTTAATCTTTTTTTAACTAAATGTGCAAGTTCTTTCTAAATTTTCTTTAGCATTTTTTTTTTAATTTCATTAAAAAAAAAAATATTTAGACAACTTATCAGATATTTTAAATCGTATTTACCAGTAACCTGTTTTGTATCAGGTTATCAATAACTCAATATTTATTAACAAGATGTAACCGGTTTTGTATTAGGCTATCGGTAACTCATTATTTGTTAACAAGAAGTAATCGAGCAGGTAACGAACCCTCATTACATAGAATGCAGGCGGTAATGGGGACTTATTACCAAGTTTTTATTGGGTAGTTAAGGATACCAATAAAAATTTATAATTTAGTAAAATTCTTCAAAAATAAAAAATTATTGCAAACTTGGTTAAGTTAACCAATATTTTCAGTTGTGGATACTATTACCTAATGTTTTTTGGAATTTATTAATTTAAACAAATGATAATTGATTGAGAGGGAAAATAAAGACTAAAAAAAACGGTTGTACTTACTAAATATTTTTCAAAAACTTTATTAGTTTTTAGTTTGGGTATATTTACCAAATTATTAGTTGTTGATACATCCATTCGGTCACGATTGATAATTAATTATTACTGTTGTTATTTATTTGTAATTGTGATAAAAAATTTACAATAACAACTAAAAATTTATAAGATTTATCATAATTCCGTGTTCATAATGGAATTCCAACTAAACATTTCTCTGTGTGTATGCAAAAAACTTCTTTGCCACCCTTTTTACTGCCATTATTATTACATTAGTATGTGTATGCCAGGTTCAAAAGGTTCATAATAGTGTCGAATTTCTGCGTATAAGTTTGGCTCGCCATTTTGTGTTGTTGCATATTATTGTTTAGCTTTGTAAATGTGTACGTGTGTGTGTCTATGTGCATGGATTTAAGTTTATATAATGTATACTGAACATTTTTGTGTACACTAACTATGAGTAACACTTTCATTCTTGTGTAAAATTTACTGGGTAAAATGCATAATTGGCGATTTTCTCGTAACTAAAATGTTAAACATTCTGTTTTGAGTTTTTTTTTTATACCCTACACTTGGTGATTGAGTTTGTTATGCCGTGTGTAATACATAGATATATGAAATATCAGTAGAGTTCATAAAAATTTTAAGTCTATCTAATTTAAAGTCTATCTAAAAGTATGATTGGGGATGTGCTTAACTCATGGTAAAATTTGTAAGGTGTGAAAATTTTTTTGAGACTTTTTTAAAAAGTCCAAAAAGTCTAAAAAACGCTAGAGCACTAAAAATTACAAAACTATTCAGAAAATAATATTAAAAAAAAAATCTGAAAAATTTCAAGAAATTAAATGAAAATAAAGAGAAAGTCGGAATTCAGCATAATTTAAAAAAAGAAAAATCTGAAAAATTCTGCAAAAAATTATAAATTTTCAAAAATTTTAAATAGTTGTTAAGGGTACATTTAATTCAGTACTGTCGAAAATAATTATTTTTTTTTCTGTAAAATTTTGGCATAAAGACCACACCAACAACATTGGTAAAAACCACGATCTGATGCCACGGAAAAATAGTTGTGTGTTGTGATAACGTTGCGTTTTTCTAATTTTCCTGCTCACTGCAAGTTCAAATTCTATCTAAATAAAGTATGTATGCATATTAAGGGTGTTCTTAACAGTAAGGGAAAAATTTAAAATGTTTTAATTGATTGGCACTGGGCAAATTATTGTTCCTTTATACTAAAAACTTAAAAAAATAAAATTTGGAGTTAATCCGATAACTTTAAGTGGACGCGGAAACGACCTGAAGTTTGAAAAACGAATTACAAGGGGAAAAAATTACTTTTTACTAATTTTCTCAATTTTTTCGACATTTTAAGTTAACTTTGAATTCAAAAGGTTACTGAATTGTGATGTAGAGTACATTACCTTTATAATAAGGCAATAAAAACTAAAATCGGTTAAAAATCAGCCAAGTTATTACAACGGCCCAGGCAACTAGAGTGTGGCAGACCACTTGATTAAAGATTTCGAGTTCCATTTTTGAAATTGATTGAAATTATCTACTATAGCAACATTTTTTTATTCTTTAAGTCCCAATGTACTAAGGTGATAAGCATTTTTCATATTGTGTTATGCTAACTTGTTTTAAATAAATGGTAAAAAGGTCTTAACTTTTCAACCCTGTTTTCAAATCTCCAATTTCAAATTTTTATTTTTTTTGGCAAATAAAATTTAAAAAATTGACAATTGGACTATAGGATTTTGTTAAGGACATATAAGAGAATAAAAACTACAAAAATTGTAGACATTCCTTTTTTCATTCGGCTAGTTCAGCGATTTTATTTCGGCGGATTTCGAGATAATAGTGATTTTGGTAACTTTTTTAGCTTTTAGTTAATTTTTTTATTATTTTTTAACAAACCTCATATGTTTTCTACCGAATTATTGCAGCATAATATAGAATACTTCAATTCCTTTAATAAGAGCGGAATTGAGACATGAAAAATTTATCCTATTAAAGGTCAATGGTCAAATTTTGGAAGAATTTAAATTTTTAAGGATTAACAATTTTTTTGAGCGGATATTAATGAAACTCCTTGATGTTGTTTTAATATGATTAAACGTAAATGGTTTATTATTAAAATTCAGAAAATTAACCCTTAAGTGCTATTGGGGTCTACAGTTTTTTTTATTTAATGGAGAAAATATAAGTATATTATTTCATAGGGTCATATAGACCCCAACAGCCCTTAAGGGTTAATGTTCTGAATTTTAATAATAAACTATTGATTCATAGACATATGAAAATTACATCAATCAGTTTCATTAATATCCGCTCGAAAAATCTGTTAATCTTTAAAAATTTAAATTCTTCTAAAATTTGACCTTCGACCTTTAATTGGGTCAATTTTTCATGGCTCAATTTCGCTCTTATTAAAGGAATTGAAGTATTCTATATTATGCTGCAATAATTCGGTAGAAAACATATGAGGTTTGTTAAAAAATAATAAAAAAATTAACTAAAAGCTAAAAAAGTTACCAAAATCACTATTATCTCGAAATCCGCCGAAATAAAATCGCTGAACTAGCCGAATGAAAAAAGGAATGTCTACAATTTTTGTAGTTTTTATTCCCTTATATGTGCTTAACAAAATCCTATAGTCCAATGGTCAATTTTTTAAATTTTATTTGCCAAAAAAAATAAAATTTTGAAATTGAAGATTTGAAAACAGGGTTGAAAAATTAAGACCTTTTTACCATTCATTTAAAACAAGTTAGCATAACACAATATGAAAAACGCTTATCACCTTAGTACATTGGGACTTAAAGAATAAAAAAATGTTGCTATAGTAGATAATTTCAATCAATTTCAAAAATGGAACTCGAAATCTTTGATCAAGTGGTCTGCCACACTCTAGTTGCCTGGGGCAGTTGTAATAACTTGGCTGATTTTTAACCGATTTTAGTTTTTATTGCCTTATTACAAAGGTAATGTACTCCACATCACAATTCAGTAACCATTTGAATTCAAAGTTAACTTAAAATGTCGAAAAAATTGAGAAAATGAGTAAAAAGTAATTTTTTCCCCTTGTAATTCGTTTTTCAAACTTTAGGTCGTTTCCGCGTCCACTTAAAGTTATCGGATTAACTCCAAATTTTTTATTATTTAGTTTTTAGTACAAAGGAACAAAATTCTGCCCAGTGCAACACAAAAATCCGAAATAAAAAAATAAGAACACCCTTAATGCATATGCGTGCGTATGTATGGCAAATACATACATTCCTACATATTTACATACATCCGCATATTTTATTCATACTTTCAATTTTTGCTGTTGTTGTTTTGTAATCGTAATCACTAAATTTTAACCATATACTTTAACGTTCATATAACTAGATGCTGGGAGATTTTTTTTTTGTGTATTTTAAAGCTGAAAATATTCATAGCAACATTAGAATAAAATACAATGGGGTAGAGAAATATTAACTGAATTGTACTTAATGGGGAAGCCCTATTAACAAAAATAAAATATCTTGTATCTCGTTTTTCAGGAGTTTTTTAAGTTTTCATTTAAGATCTGAACCAGTCTGCGACCATGAGACATCATGGGGACATTTTTATACCCTAAGAAATTTGGAATGTAAACGCATAAACGATGTTTGCTACAGTACACTGTGGGCAGTGGCGTATACAGGGGGGGGGGGGGCCCGGGGGCCCGGGCCCCCCCGAAATGATTTCACAAATTTCAGGATTTAGTATAAAATAAGAAGTACAATATTAAAAAACTTCTTAAAAAAAATCGAAAAACATTAAGAATCTAAAATTTTTTGAAGAAAAATGTTTTGAAACTGAAAATTTTTCTGTTAAAAAAATCTCAAAATTTTTTCTTAGAATTTTAAACTTTTCAGCTTAAGATTCTATTGAAAAAATATCTTAGAACCTGAAGTTTTATATACCCGACTAAAAATGTTTAGATATAGATATATATTATTTAATATATTTATATATGGCCATTAGAGTGTCCCTTATTTTGGAAATGTTGGAAATCTTGAGACGGTACCCGCTCATTTTTTTCCTTTTGACTTAAAAATAACTCAGGAAAAATTTTACGCCCCTAGGACCACGCCTTCCCTACGCGACGGGGCCTTAAAGAGCGGGGCCTTAAAAATCATTTTTCCATACAAACCAAAAAAATTTTTTTTTGATTTTTAATTTTTTTGTTATTATTTATTATATTACTTGGTTTGCTTATTCACGACAAAAAATTTGATTTTGGTGGGATAAGTCTTTCAGCGCTAAAAAATTTTTCGCAAAAAAAAATTTGAGCCGCCCGGGTCCTACAGTAAAAAATTTTTAAAAAATATTTTTTTTTTAGTTTTGACCAGCAACGATTTTAGCTGCTATGTTGCTTTAAATGATATATATTCATAAAAAAATATTTTTTGTATCTGTGACATCTGTATCGTGTTCTAAAAAAGGGTAAAAAATGCATTGTTGATTTTTTTCGATACACGATCAAGATGTCACAAATATGAATAATATTTTTTTTGGAATATATATCATTAAAAACAACATAACAACTAAAACCGTTGCTTTTCAAAACTAAAAAAAAAAATATTTTTTAAAAAATTTTTACCGTAGGATCCCTACGGCTCAAAATTTTTTTTTCGAAAAAGATAAAGATGTCACAGATATGAATAATTTTTTTTTTGGAATATATATCATTAAAAGAAACATAGCAGCTAAAACCGTTGCTGGTCAAAACTAAAAAAAAATATTTTTTAAAAATTTTTTACTGTAGGACCCCGGCGGCTCAAATTTTTTTTTTGCGAAAAATTTTTTAGCGCTGAAAGACTTATCCCACCAAAATCAAATTTTTTGTCGTGAATAAGCAAACCAAGTAATATAATAAATAATAACAAAAAAATTAAAAATCAAAAAAAAATTTTTTTGGTTTGTATGGAAAAATGATTTTTAATGCCCCGCTCTTTAAGGCCCCGTCGCGTAGGGAAGGCGTGGTCCTAGGGGCGTAAAATTTTTCCTGAGTTATTTTTAAGTCAAAAGGAAAAAAATGAGGGGGTACCGTCTCAAGATTTCCAACATTTCCAAAATAAGGGACACTCTAATGGCCATACACAGTACTTTACATAATTATATGTAAATGTATCTTGTGTTATGTTTTAAACACAAAATTTAACATTTTGCCATATAAAAGGATATCGAATCATATGTTGCTCCACACACAATATATAAAGCTTTATTGAATTTAAATGGGTCCATGTATGAACTCATAAAAGATTAGATAAATAAATATATGATATAGGACTCCATGTATGACCTCATACAAGATTAGATATACACATACATAGGGTGCCAAATCGGGGATAAAAAAAAGTTTTCTAAGTCCAGAGAATTTTTTTTAAGTTTCAGACACAAATAGTTTTTGCGTTTTGGAGTTTAGAAATTCTTAAAAAATGATTTAAACAATAACAAATTTTCAAAAATTGTTTCGAAAAAGTTTTGGAGAATTTTCTAAGTCCCGGATACAAAATATTTTTGCCTAATTTTTTGCGTTTTAAAGTTAAAATTTATTAATGAATTTAAAAAAAATGCAAGTTTCGATTTTTTTTTTAATTTCTAAGTCCCGGACATGAATTTTTTTTTTGTAATTTTTTTTGCGTTTCCCGAAAAAACTGGGTACATGGGATAAATTTGAAAATTATGAGATAAAAAAAAAGTATTTTATACAAAGTTCTACATATTTTATTTTATCTTATGATATAAAATTATATACAATTATATCAAATTAGATAAATCCAATATTTGGATCAAAAATGATCATATTTAATATAATATAACAAATTTTGAGCTATTTTGATCCACCAATTTCATCATCTTATTTTATCCAAATACGTGTTGGGCCGTATTAAATTATATATGCCTCAATTTCAAATTTTATATGGACCTGTATATTTTTTTTTAGTCGGGTACACAAAAAATGGGAATAATTGTAAGTAAATAGTCAAATCTTAAAATGCAACTTTGTTTTTTAGAAAAATGTCTCAGAAAGAGGCTATTTCTTAAAAAAAATGTCTCAGAATCTAAAACTTTCTTTAAGAAAAATGTCTCAGAATCTAATACTTTTTCTATAGGAAAAATGTCTTAAAATATTGGGCTTTTTCTCAGAATCTAAGACTTTTTCTATAGAAAAAATGTCTCAGAATCTGAGACTTTTTTATAAAAAATTCTCAGAATCTGAGGCTTTTCTATATGAACAATGTTTCAGAAATTAAGAAGTTTCTATAGGAATAATAGAATAATAATAATAATGTCTCTGAATCTAAAAAAAAATTTTAAAATCTGAGAGTTTTTCTATAAAAAAATTCTTAGAATCTGAGGCTTTTCTATATGAAAAATATTGTAGAATCTGAAAACTTTATATAGAAATAATTTCTCTGAATTTTTCTTACAATCTAGGAAAATGCATCAGAATCTTATAGTTTTTTACGTAAAATATCTCAGAATCAGCGAATTTTTCTTAAGGAAAAGTATCTCAAAATCTAAGATTTTGTGTACAGGAAAAATGTTTCAGAGACACAAACTGAGACTTTTTGTATAGAAAAATGCTCAAAATCTGAGACTTTTTCTATTGTAAAAATATCTTTTTCTATAAGAATAATGTCTCGGAATTTAATACTTTGTCTAAAGGAAAAATGTCTAAGAATCTAAGACTTTTTCTATAGGAAAAACGTCTAAGAATTTTAGACCTTTTCTATAGGAAAATTTTCTCAGAATCCGAGAATTTTTCCTTAGGAAAAAGGTTTTAGAATCTAATACTTTTTTTATACTGTTTTCTTTTTAAAAAGGTCTCAGAATCTGAATTATTCTTCTTATAAAGCGAAGATTTTCTCAGAATCTAAAACTTTTTTGTTAGAATGTTTCAGAATCTGAGAAAATGTGCTAGACTAGAAATATCTCAGATTCTGGGAAAATGACTTACAAGCGGAGTCTTTTCTTTTAGAAAAGAATTTTAGGAATATGTTTATAGAATCATTTTCTTAAGTGACTTTTTCCCGAGAAACGTTTTCCATTGGAAATATGATTTAGAGTCTTTGACTTTTTCTATAACAAAAACTGTCTTAACTGGAAATTGTCACAGAATCTTAGACTTTTCTTTAAAAAAATCCAGATTCTGATAATTTTCTTTTTAAAAATGTATCAGGATATAATACAATTAAAAAAAAAAAAAGGCTTAGTTTTTCAAAAAATGTTAAAATATAAAAAAATTTAATTTTTTTCCCCCAACAATTTTAAACTTACACAAAAATGAAGAATCTGATTGTGTTACATTCAGTTCAAGGAAAAGATCGAAAAAAATTCTTAAAAATGTGCTGTTAAGTATATAAATTTTTTGTAAAAAAAAAAATTGAAAAAAAATTTTGGGCCCCCACCGAAATAAAATCCTGGATACGCCCCTGACTGTGGGCCAGGATTTCCATTTCTGTAAGGCAACACATATTTAAAAATATTTTTTCAGAATGCCGACATTTTGAATGCTGTCCATCTTTAATATCTTTTTATTATAGCTTAGAGTTTTTTTTTGATGAGGTCAAAGTTTGATTTTTTTTTTTATATTTTTAATTTATAAAACAAAATATTTTTTTTGTACTCCAACACAATATTTTTTAAAATTTTCTACGCAGTTCTTCTAAGGCCATACCTGTTTCTCCAACACATGAGATAAACTGCCAAAAAGTAAGCCATACCCGAGTAAAAATTTTCTGATATATTCATATATAATTTAAAACAATCTTATATGAGTTAATACGCTTCCGTATAAATTTATATGAAATTATATATATTATTTTGATACAATTGATCCACTTTATATAGTTAGATATTGCTCCATATATGATTAGATTCGTATTTTGGTTTCCCGAGTAAAAAAGAGTTATGTATAGCCGTGACAAATTAGATCCCAAATATGGTGGACACAATTGTTTCAAATATTATCTTCGGTTATCCCACAAGATCTGAACAGATAGTCTTATATATAATATGATACGTAAAATGGGTCTATCTGGTTTTATCAGTTTGATCCGGACTGATACAATATAAAATAAATTGAGACTATAAGACATAAATATATATGGTTAGATATTGCTCTACATAAAGAACATATTTTTGTATATAACATTTCATAAAGTGCATATGATTATATATAATGTTATCCAACTTATATGACGTTATAAGGAGCAATATATGATCAGTTATAATGGTTTTAAATTATATTTAATCGTCCCGAGTAAAAAGGAATTTATATAAATGTATATTATTTTATATGTTTTCATAAAACCATATACAACTATATGAGTCAAAGTATAAAATTATATCTCACTTTGAAATTTTCCAATTTTTTTAAATGATGTCATATAAAATCATATCTAATTATATTGTTCATAATATATTAATATAAATGGTAGATGTAATCATACGTTGCACATAAAACTTAATCCGATTTCATACATTATTATACGTGACTTTATATCTAATTATGTATAGGACTTTACTAAACAAAAAATCCAGTATCAATTTATGTATAATTATATATGACTAATATAATACCATTTAAAACTATATATGGTTCCATACTAAAAAAATTTCCAACAAAAATAATAGATATAATTATATGTGTCTTAAACGATAACATATCTGTGTTTGTATGGTACTATATATACGCAAATTTCGCCTAAACTCAATATATATTTATAAATGGTCGCATATGTTATGGAATATATATTTTGATATAATTATGTATAAAAAAAAATATTTTTTTGACCACCCGAGTAAAAAAGAAATGATATAGTCATATACAATATTGTATAGGAATATAGATTTGTATATGTTTATATCTGACACTATATGTTTCTAGATAAAATTATGTATTGGAAAAAATATTTCAATAATTTCCAATATAGTCTCAGATAATGTTATATATTATTATATGTGGTCAGATATATTATTATATATGCCGTATATAAATATAAAAGATTGGCCGAATTAAATACAACTCCACATGTAAATATATATGGTACTATGTCAAATAATATATTATTATATTACAGCAAAAAAGCAACAATTTTCTAAGTTAATTTTGATATTATTTTATGTAATTTTATAAAAAAAATCAAAATTGTTGAAAAGAAAAACAAATAATAAAAATTATAACAAAAATAATTTTATATTTTTACCAAATTAAAATGATTTAAAAAACAAAACTAGGAAGATTGTTGCCAATTCTAATTTTAATATAACCCAAAAAGAAAAAACCCCAAATGAATTCAATAACTACATAAAAATATTTGTTTTAAGTTTTAAAATGTATGGCCCATTTTTTTTTTTTTAAATTTATACGAAATATCCCCAGCAAAATTTTCTGTTCCAAATAATTGGTTCCAGAACGCATCATATTACCCTGCAACCGATTCTACTTAACGTTCCAGAATCAATGATTTTTTTTTTTGAAATTGTCCCGAAAGCAAAAGATTTTTAAAGAAAGTAGTTTTTTTGAAAAATAATTTTACATAGAAAATTTTGTTGTGATTACCATAGAATTTATTCAAGAATCTATTGCAGTTGGAATAGGTTCCAAAAACTTTTCCTGGGATCAGATTATATAATTTTTAATAAAATTTGATAAAATTTTACAAATCAACATTAGACCAAAATTCGGATCTAATTAAATCTAACAATATCATATATGATATTATTAGACAATTTTAGATAATTTCTGATACAGCCAATTTTGAGATCAGATTAGATCAATTAAAAGCTGCTACCAGATTAATTAAGATATAATTACATAAAGGACCAGATTAATTTTTTTACTCGGGCAAACAACTAGCCATATATAATTATATATGCCAGTATTTCAAAATTTATTTTCGTGTGTCAACATATATGGTTATACAAAACTTTTTTTTGTATCATATAAGATTACATATGATTTTTGGGAACCCGAGTTCGATTCCCGGCCCAGTCCAGAAAAAAAAGTTTTTTTTTATTTTTTTTTAAATAGAAAACACTTTTTTATTGCGTTTAATTTTTTTAGAACTAAAAAATTTTCATTTTTGGAATTTTTGCAATCATTTTTAAAAAATTATTTTTCTTTTATGCAGTTATATATAACTATATTTGATTTATTATAAAATTATCTATAATTTTTGGGAACCCGAGTTCGATTCCAGAAAAAAATATATTTTTTTTATTTTTTTTAAATAGAAAACACTTTTTTATTGCACTTATTTTTTTTTAGAACTAAAAATTTTTCTTTTTTTTAAATTTTTGGAATCATTTTTAAAAAACTATATTGCTGTTATATAGTTATATATAACTATATTTAATTTATTGTAAAATTATCTATCATTTTTAGGAACCCGAGTTCGATTCCAGAAAAAAATATATTTTTTTATTTTTTTTTTTTAAATAGAAAACACTTTTTTATTGCATTTGTTTTTTTTAGAACTTAAAAAATTTTACTTTTTGAGTTTTTGCAATCATTTTTAAAAATTTATATTGCATTTATATAGTTAATAATAGCTATATTTGGTTTAAATTATCAAATTATCAATGATTTTTGGAACCCGATCTCAAATCCAATTCTGATTTCCTGATTCCATGAAAAATTTCAAATTTATAAGCCAAAGTCTTATTTCACTTTGGAAGCCTATGACTTGGAAATAAGGCATACCGCTACATTAAAATTATTGTTTAAGCTTACCATGGAAGCCCCTAATAGCGCTGTACGTCATTCCAAATTTTTTTTTTTTGCAAATTTTATCAAAAATTTTCTAAGTCTTTTTGAAAATTGTGTACAAGTGAATAACATATTTAATTGGATATAATCATATATTACTATATGTTAGATCAATTTGATATAATTAGATACGATCAATTTATTTAAAACTAACAATAAGTCTTTTAAAGTTGTTATTTGCTAACAACGTCCGCTGGTCTAGAGGGTAGAGATTGCGATTACAAAACGGAAGACTTGTGGTTCTAATCCCCGTCCGTTCGAAGTTTTTTTTTTTTTTATTTATTTTCAGTTTAACATTATTATATCTAAAAATAAATCTAAAAACAGAAACATTTTTTGGATAAAAATGTATCCAATAATTTTTTTATAAAATCAAGATATCAGATATTATAAGATAACTTTGGCGCGGCCAAATTTCGGATGAAATTACATTATATAATATCCAATTTAATATAAAATCATGATATTGGATATTTTAAGATGACTTTGGCGCGGCCAATTTCCGGATGAAATTACATCATATTATATCATATATAATACAAAATCATGATAACCCGACTAAAAAAGTTTAGATAAAGAAACATATTATTTAATATATTTATATATGGCCATACACAGTACTTTACATAATTATGTGTAAATGTATCTTGTATTAAGTTTTACACCCAAAATTTAATATGGTGCCATATAAAAGGATATCGAATCATGTGTTGCTCCACATACAATATATAAAGCTTTATTAAATTAGATATTGCATATAATATTTTATATGACTCCATGAATGACCTCATACAAGATTAGATGAATAAATATATGATATACAACTCCATGTCTGACCTCATACAAGATGAGATATACATATGGTGTCGAATCGGGGGAAAAAAGTTTTCTAAGTCCAAAAAAAATTTTTTAAAATTTCCAGACACAAATAATTTTTGCGTTTTGAAGTTAAGAATTTCATTAAAAACGATTTAAACAAAAAAAAAAAAAAAATATAGCCAAATTTTTGAAAAATTTTACAAGTCCTGAAAAAGTTTTGTAGAATTTTCTAAGTCCTGGATAAAAAACATTTTTGGTACATGTTTTGCGTTTTGAAGTAAAAATTTATTAACAAAGTTTTAAGAACATTTTTTTTTTTAAATTTCGATTTTTTTTTTTAAATTTCTAAGTTCCGGACACAATTCTTTTTTTTGCAATTTTTATTTTGCATTTCCCGAAAAAAATTTGGGATAAATTTGAAAATTATGAGATAAAAAAAATATTTTATGCAAAATTCTACATATTTTATCTTATGATATAAAATTATATACAATTATATCAAATTAGATAAACCCAATATTCGGATCAAAAACGATCATATTTAATCTAATATAACAAATTTTGAGCTATTTTGATCCACCAATTTCATCATCTTATTTTATCCAAATCCGTGTTGGGACATATTAAATTATATATGGCTCAATTTCAAATTATATATGGACCTGTATATTTATTTTTAGTCGGGAATAGATAATTTGGGATAACTTTGGCGCGGCCAATTTCCGGATGAAATCACATACAATCAAATATTAAACTGCAACTTCATATATTATAAGATGTTATGAGATAACTTTGGCGCGGCCAATTTTCGGATGAAATTTAGCAAAATCAGATCCAATAAATTATATATAATTTTACAATTGTTTTACCATACAATTTTTTTTATTCGGGGTATCAGTTTTCTCCAACTGATATAATTATATAGACCCAATTCACGTATCACATTATATATAAGGTTATCCCGCTTGATCATAAAATATACCCGTAGATAATTATTAAAGTAATTGTATCCGCCATATTTGGGATATAATTAGTCATGAACTTTTTTTCTTTTTTTACTAGGGTTTGCTCACCAAATTGTATAAAAATTGATATTATAAGATCAATTTGATATAATTAGATTTGACCAAATTCAGGATCAAATTGTATAAATTTTTATATTTTTTGATCTAAAGTAATACAATGAGATATTATTTGATACAACCATTTTACGGATCAAATTCGATCTATTTAGTAAAATTAGCATAATATTTTTGCTAGGGTAAGTATATTTTTTTTTTAATAAATTATGGAAATTCATACTTTTGTTGAAATCCGACTTTTTTTCAACATCAAAGTCCAAACGATATTGACAAGCCCCGAATTACAATCTGTCTCTAACAATGTATTCTATTCACATTTTTGCGACCCTGTGCGACCGTTCATAAACTTTTGACATAGCGGCAATAAACCAAAATATGGCGTTTAGAAGTGACCTAAAATTGAACTTCAAATTTTTTTTTGATATTTATTTTTTCTATTGATTTCCAATAAAAAATGTTCCACTTTGACAACATTGGCGTGATAGCTGGAGATGGGCACGTTAGTGAATTTTCACTCACGTTAACTCACGCTCACCCCAAAAAAACTTTAATTTACTCAATCGTTTTTTACTCACGCTTATTGACTATTTACGTAAGTAAACAAAACACTCCACTCACGTGTGACTTACGCTCACGCGTGACTCACGGTAAACATTTTAAACACAAAAATAATTGTAAAATCATTAAATAAACCTTAACCAATACAATTAAATAATTTTGACTCACGCAAAAAAATGGCACTCTCTACGAGTCACTCACGCAAACAATGTCTCACTCACTAATCACTCACGAACAAAAAATTTGAATCACGAGTACTTTCGATCACGCGAAATTCACGTGACCAGCGTCCATCTCTAGCGCTAAGCATTAAAGCTGGAAACGCATTTAAGCGGGCACATTTTGTCTTTAGCGTTTTAAATATTTTTTTATGAAATTGTTAGATTGTAGCATTATTTGTACATTTAGGATGGTAAATACTAATTAGAAAGAGTCCCCTCTTAAATGTGCCACTAAATTTATGAACTTTTTGAAGCATTAAAAAGGGATATATTTTATTAAAATCTTCTGATAAAAGCAAAAAGATGAATTTATAAAAACTGAGAAATGTAAACATTGTACATTTTCTTAAAAAGCAGTGCCCCACATTTTCGATCCGCCATTTTGAGTTTGTATTCGCGATTAACGTTGCGTTTGAAACATTAGTCAATAATTTAAGTATCTTGTCCGCCATATTGGATCCGCTATTTTTAATTTCGAACATCTGATTCTAAAATCAGATTTGACATCCGTAAAACCATAAAATTTAAAGTTTTTGTCCAAAACAGACAAAATAGAAAAAAACGTAATATTTTATTTATCGCCATATTGGATCCGCTAATTTTGAATTTAAAAAATCTGAGCTCATATTCGTAATTAACGACCGCAAATACATCGACAATGATTTATCAATGTAAAATTAGCTAAGAATTAAAAAAGCGTATCCGCCATATTGGATGCGCCATTTTGAATTTCAAATCTTTAATTCCAAAATTAGTTTTAACATCCGAAAAACCATTAAAATCTAAGTTTTTGGCCAAAATAGATGACATATAAAAAATCTTAAATTTAAATTTGTCGCCATATTGGATCCGCCATTTTGAATTCTAAAAGTCTGAGCTTATATTCGTTGTTAAAGACTCCAAATACAGTGCCGGTCAAAAAAATAGCACCAATGGCAAAATCTCTATTCATTCAATTAAAACAAAATATTACTTGCGTGTTCGTTTAAAGTAAATATGCAATACTCTTATACTAAGTCTAAACCCCTTAAATGTTTTTACTTTTTCCAAAAATTGTGGACGGTTCTTTTTTAATGATCGATATTTTAAAAAAACTCCGAATCAGTGCGGTCAATAAAATAGCACCGAATTACAAAATTTCTTTAAAATAAATTAATAATATTTTAATTATTAAAATAAAAGTGTTAAATACTAAAGGAAGATAGTTTTTATTTATAAAAAAATTTAATTCATTACAAAATTTCATATTTATTTTAATAAAAATATGACGTGGAAAGAATTACGCTCCTCAAAAACGTTCTTTTGTAAAAAATATGATTTCTGAACATAAACCATATTCTGAAAAAGGAAAATTGGTTGGATGCGCTTATAAAATGATTGGAAATTCAACAAAATTAACTTTAGAGCTTAAAAAACTTACAAGGGAAGTCTCCCTAGTGTCACCCGCGGATCTTTATGGAATTGGTTTAATTTTGTAGAGCAGAAAAAATAAAGGGACACGTATTTTTTTTTTAGCGGCCCAAATTCATATTTAGGGGGTAAAATGGAGGGGGGAAGACAAGGCCATTTTTCAGTTTTTTTCGTTTATCTCCTATATTATGCAAAGAAACCTAGTCATGTTGCATACCAAATTAAAGGTCTTTGGAAAACCTATCTACCTGTGCTAAGAACGTGTCCAAATATTCACAACTTTTCGTCATATTGAGTAAAATATCAAAATTTTAGGACATTGTTGTTAATAAGTCGAAAAACATTAACTTCTTTGGCCCATGGTTAGCACCACGAGATAGGTATTTTTAATACCTTTAATCTGATACCACACATGGCAATATTATCTTTGTTTAAATAGGCGTAAGTCGTAAAAAACTGAAAAAGGTTAATTTCCCCCCATACAAATCGACCCCCCTAAAAATGAGTTTGGGCCGCTAAAAAAAAATACGTGTCGAATTAATTTTCGTTCTTAACAACATATCCAAATTTCATGAAGATCGGAGGGTGACACCAGGGAGACTTCCCTTGTTAGTCACAAGTGACGTTTGTCACCATTAGTGGTTAGGTGTTTGTAAAGAAAATGGAAGAAAGACCCATTTACGGCAGCTCCAGGTCTAAAAAAGGACAGCAAATGGCGAAAATGTTCGTAAAAGATTACAAAACAACAACAATAACGCTTGTAGATTCGGAAAAGTGCGCCTACTCTCACTTAAGCATGCTGCAAGTCCTTTGAAGTTTGCTAATAGTAACTCAGAATGACCAGCTTAAAAGTGGATCAATGATCTATGGGCAAATGAACCAATGTTGTTTTATTTGGAGATATGGGATCACATACCTATGTCAGAAGACCCTAAAACGCGGAATTCAACCCAAAATTCAAAATAAAAATAACTTTAAATGGTGCTTATGGTGTGGGGGATATTTTTCTACTGTGGAGTGGGGTTCATATATTGGACCATGGCTCACATATTGGACTAGGACAACCGTGGATATACACTTAACGTTTATATCCTCCAGAAAGTAATGTTGCAATAAGTTTCTAAGCAAATGCCACTAATTTAGGTCTTTTAACACGTCAATTACCCAAAGCATGACGGGAAATTGGCAAAAAATTGGGTCTGGACAATAAAGTAAACGTGATGGAATGGCCTGGTCAGTCCCCAGGTCTAGACCAAATCGATAGTTGATGGACAGATATAGAGAAGGGAGTGTCTCGAATACAACCAACTTGTAATGAAGCTCTTTGGGTGGCTATTCAGCAACTCTGCAACTGAATTCCGAATTAAAGATCCAAAAATCTCGCGAATTCGGTACAAAAACGTTGTACAGAGGTAATTGTCAACAATGAGCACTCGACAATTTTTTTTTTAATATTTAAAGATATTACAACAATGCTGAATTCATAATCCATTCGTTTTTCAAATTTAAGAATTTAATTTTAATACAAAAAGTACTGTGGTGCTATTTTTTTGACTGAGTCTTTTTTAAGTTTTTTTTAAAAACTCTGAAAATTTTTAATAAAATAAAAAACCAAATTAGCCTTTTCTTATGTAACATTGTTTCACACTCTTGTAAGTAACTTATGACACATTATCAGTGACATAAGTTGAAAGTGTTAAAAAGAAACCAACGAAGAAAATTCTGTTTTATCCTGGTGCTATTTTTTTGACCGCAGCTGTACATCGACAATGATTAACATAAATACAATAAGCAAAGAATTTAAAAATCATGTCCGCCATTTTGGGTCCGCCATTTTGATTTTTTTCCAGAATCGTCATCAGCGATCCTTCAACACCCATATGTGAAACTTTTTTTACATATAGGTTCAGCGGTCTATTTATGGCCAAAATTCATGGATGCTGGCCCACAGTGCAGTAATTAAAGATCCAAGAAAACATAGATTCAATCGGGTTATGTTTGGACTTCGTATTATCTGGTCGGTCTTAAAACAAAAAAAAAATAAATAAAATCGGTCGAACGGTTTTCGAGATATCGCTATTTGAAATTTTGCAAAAAATGGCGATTTCCTCCTACGTTCAAAAAATTAAAAAAAAAAATCTCAAAATTTCTTTCCCTTGACCATTTTATAGAGCTTGAAACAATCTTTCAATTAAATGTAATTTAAGTCAAATCCGATCATTTATCGCCCTTTGATTAAAGTTTTGGATGTTTGGAAAATGAAAAATAGTAAAAAAATTATCTTGCGATCAAGGACATAACTATTATAAGTTTTATGGTGAATTACTTATGTCATAACTATTATAGGTCAATTTTTATTTTATTTCTTATGGATAACTATTAATTCCTAATTAATATTTTTTTTATTTTTTTATTGTAAAATAATAGTTATGGACCTAAGTAATTTTTATAAATCGGGCCATGGTCACTTTATTATTTGCAAAAAAGTGAGTTTTTTAACGAATTATTTAGTTTCAGAAAATATCCTTCCAAAAAAGGATATCACTTCATTTGTACCTACAAAGGATACAAAATAACTATTATAAAATAATAGTTATTTAATAGTTATTTTGTTGATAATTATTATTTTCAATTTGTATAAATAACTATTAAAAATGCGCAATTTTTTGGAAATCAAAAATGTCCATAATAGTTATTTTGGGTCCTTGCTTGCGATACATTATATTTTTTTTTTTATCAATTTTGACATGCTGAATTGAATATCAAAAAAATTTTAAAGATATAAAATTTCGAGATATTGCAATTTAAAACTTGTCAAAAAAATTAAAAAAATTACGGTGTTTGCCTATCATCTCAAAATTTCTTTTGCCCTTTAATAGAGCTTGAGACCGTCGTTCATTTAAACCAATTTTTAATTTTTTTAACCAAATCCGATAATCTTAACCCCTTCGCGCCTTTCGATCAAAATTTTAAGTTTTTGGTGAAAAGTTTTTAAAAAACCAAAACTTTGATGGCAAGGCGCCACGGGTTAAAGTGATCGGATTTGATTCAAATTATGATTAAATCAAAGATTGTCTCAAAGGAAAGAAATTTTTTGACTTTTTTTTTTAAATTTCTTGATCGAGGGAAAAACCGCCATTTTTTTTGCTAATTTCAAATAGTGATATCTCGAAAACCGCTGGACCGATTCTAAAATTTTTTTGAAATTCCTGTTCAAAATAAATGTTTAGTTCAAATAAAACTTCTGTCCCATAGTATATTGAAAACGTTATATTATCCTTCCCCTATTTGATTTTGTACAATTCTCAGTATAAAATTTGTGGCATTATTATGACCCTGTTTAGTTATCCAACAAAATTTTTTTTATTTACCAATTTTAGAATGTGTTGGCCAAAACTACTTGTAACTACCAGAAATATTTAATGTTTTTGCGTAAATTTTACATGCGTCACAAAATCTGTTGAACTCTATCCAATCGTGTGGACAGACGGGGACTAACCGACGCATTGTTGGCAGTGAGGTGTTGGTCGTGGTGTTTTTTTCATCACCGACTGCTATTTGCGTGTTTTTTTTTTGTTGTTAAAAGCCATTCATTTATTCATTCATTCTTTCACTCATTGTTCACAAATTTCGTTATGAAATTTTCCCATTATGTGTGTTTGTTAATTTATGAAGTTACGAGTGTTATCATCAGCACCCACACCCAAAACCACCGCCAACATCACGACCAATTACCATGACAAAAAAAAAATTAAAATAAAAATAAAATTTTTCTATAGACGGTTATTTAACTATTTTGTAGGACTTTTTTTTTAATATTGTTTACATAACATTAAACAACAATTGAAAATGGACAACATCTATGGACGGATATCATTGTTCATAAAATTTTGATAATAAAAGGCAATAAATTTTTAACAATTTTAAGATTTTTCTTTAAAAAGGAAAATTAAATCAGAAATGTTTAAAATTTAAAAATATTCACAGAAATAAAAGTTTTCTTTTGAAAAGATAATCTGAGACACGAAAATTTTTTCAGATTCCGAAAATTTTTTTATACGAAAAATGTCTCAGATTCTAAGAATTTTTCATACGAAAAATATCTTAGATTCTGAGAATTTTTCTATACAAAAAATGTATCAGAATATATAATTTTTTTATACGAAAAATATCTCAGAATCTGAGAATTCTTCTATACGAAAAATGTTTTAGAATCTGAGAATTTTTCTATACAAAAAATGTTTTAGAATTTGGGAATGTTTCTTTACGAACAATGTCTCAGAATCTGAGATATTTCCTATACGAAAAATGTCTCAGAATTGGAGAATTTTTCTATACGAAAAATATCTCAGAAACTGAGAATTTTTCTATACGAAAAATGTCTCAGAACCTGAGAATTTTTTTATACGAAAAATGACCCAGAATCTAAGAATTTTTTTTAAACGGAAATGTCTCAAAATCTGAGAATTTTTCTATACGAAAAATATCTCAGAATCTGGGAATTTTTCTATACGAAAAATGTCTCAGAATCTGAGAATTTTTCTATACGAAAAATGTCTCAGAATCTGAGAATTTTTCTATACGAAAAATGTGTCAGATTCTGAAAATTTTTCTATATGTAAAATGTTTTAGAATCTGAGAAATTTTCTATACGAACAATGGGTTAGATCTGAGAATTTTTCTATAAGAAAATTTTTCAGAATTTGATATAAAAAATTTCTTTTTCTATACGAAAAATGTCTCAGATTCTAAGAATTTTTCTATACGTAAAATATTTCACATTCTGAGAATTTTCCTATATAAAAAATTTATCAGAATCTGAGGCTTTTTCTAAACAAAAAATGTCTCAGAATCTGAGAATTTTTATATACGAAAATGTCTCAAAATATGAGAATTTTTCTATACGAAAATTATCTCAGAAGCTGAGAATTTTTTCTATACAAAAAATGTCTCAGAATCTGAGAATCTTTCTATACGAAAAATGTCTCAGAATCTGTGATTTTTTCTATACGAAAAATGTCTCAGAATCTGAGACTTCTCTATATGAAAAATGTCTCAGAATCTGACAATTTTTTTATATGAAAAATTTCTCAGAATCTGAGAATTTTTCTATATAAAAGATTTCTCGGAATCTAAGAATTTTTCTATAAGAAAAATTTCACAGAATCTGAGAATTTTTCTGTATGAAAAATTTCTCGGAATTTTTCCATATGAAAAATGTCTCAGATTTTATAATTTTTCTATATGAAACATATCTCAGAATCTGAGAATTTTTCTATATGAAAAATGTCTCAGAATCTGAGAATTATTCTATATGAAAAATGTCTCAGAATCTGAGACTTCTCTATATGAAAAAAGTCCCAGAATCTGACAATTTTTCTATATGAAAAATTTCTCAGAATCTGAGAATTTTTCTATATGAAAGATTTCTCGGAATCTGAGAATTTTTCTATAAGAAAATTTTCTCAGAATCTGAGAATTTTTCTGTATGAAAAATTTTTCGGAATCTGAGAAGTTTTCTATAAGAAAAATTTTTCAGAATCTGATGTAAAAAATTTCTCAGAATCTGTCTTACGGGAAAAATGTCTCTGAACCTGCCAATTTTTCTGTACGAAAAACGTCTCATAATTTGTCTATTCGAATAATGTCTCAGAATCTCAGATTTACAGAATTTTTTTTTATACCAAAAAATGTCTTAGATTCAAAGAATTTTTCTATACCAAAAATCTCTCAGATTCAGAGTTTTATTATGCATATACGAAAAATGTCTCATAATCTGAAAAATTTCTATACGAAAAATGAATCAAAATCTGAAAATTTTTCTTTAGAATTTTTCTATACGAAAAATGTCTCAGAATCTGAAAATTTTTCTTTACGAAAAATGTCTCAGAATCTAGGAATTTTTCTATAAGAAAAATGACTGAGAATTTTTTTTTACGAAAAATGTCTTAGAATCTAAAAAATTTTCTATACGAAAAATGTCTCAAAATTTGAATCTTTACAAAAAATGTCTCTGAATTTGAGAATTTTTTTTTATTAAAAATGTCTTAGAATCTGATAATTTTTCTATACGAAAAATGTCTCAGAATCTGAAAATTTTTCTATATAAAAAATGTCTCAGAATCTGACGATTTTTAATATACGAAAAATGTCTCAGAATCTGAGAATTGTTCCATATGAAAAATATCTCAGTGTCTGAGAATTTTTCTATATGAAAAAGTTTTAGGTTAATTTTTCTATATTTTAAATTTAATAAAAAAAATTTTTCCACCAAATTTTGTTTGCACTTTTTATACCCTCCATCGGTCGGTTACCCCTTAAAGTATATTTGTCATTTCATGTCAAATCGGATACTTTGAAAATTTTTTTTCAGACGTTCGCAATTTGTTTACAATTTTTAGTTCTCTTTGAAAACTCCTTCGTGGTGAACTTTAAGATTTGTTTTATCACCCGTTCAAAAGATACCGAATTTTTTAAAAATTCCCTACGAAAAACGGGCACGGACACACAGATTACTCTATGGACGGGCAACATGCTGGAAAGCAGGGCGATTAACTCGAAAATAGGTGATGGTGAAGCGAGGAAAGTAGTTACAAGGGGCACACCACAAGGGGGGTGATCTCACCTCTTCTGTGGAATCTTGTAATAAATGAAATCCTCGAGTCACTCAACGGAATGGGCATCAAGGTGGTTGCCTATGCTGATGACGTTGTGATCCTAATCAGAGGTAAGTTTTTACCAACTATTAGTGAACTCATGGAATCAGCACTTAAGATACTCTTGACGTGGGCAAGAGACAACGGTCTGGGAGTCAATCCCTCCAAAACCGAACTAGTCTTGTTCACGAAAAGGACTAAGATAGACAGGTTTGTTCTTCCCAAACTAGATGGAATCACCCTAGAACTATCTAATGAGGCGAAATACCTGGGTGTAATCCTGGACGCAAAGCTTTCCTGGAAAAGGAATACGGAGGAAAGGATGAAAAAGTCGTTATGTGCTTTTTACACCTGCCGAAGAACTTTCGGAAGAAGGTGGGGTCTAAAACCGTATATTATCCACTGGATGTATGGTGCGATAATTAGACCAATACTTACCTATGGAGCCCTTGTGTGGTGGAAAGCAGCGGATAAGAAATCATATCTCTGCAACCTACAGAAGGTACAGCGACTGGCGTGCGTGGGTATCACTGGTGCTATTAGATCAGCACCCCAGGCCGGTCTGGAAGTGATACTAAACATTCAGCCCGTAGATATCTACATCAAGAGCACAGCAGCAAAATCGGCTCTTAGGTTAAGAGAGTCACTAATGCTTAAGCAACGCTCTTGGGGACACTCGACCATATTAAGTACGGTGGGCGGGTCGGAATTAGAACGGAAAACCGACTATATCTCACCGCAGACGAACTTTAATAGGAACTTCGAAGTCAAAATACCAACTAGGGAAGACTGGGCGGCAAGCTCTGTTATAACGGGGAATGCGATCTCAATTTTCACGGACGGATCGAAGATGGAGATGGGTACGGGTTCGGGGGTATACTCTGAATGCCTCGAGATCAGGGCCTCAGTGAGGCTCCCGGACAAGTGTAGTGTTTTCCAGGCCGAGGTTTTTGCAATTGACAAAGCCGCGCAGATGATTATGACAAAGGACCTAAGTCCTTGCGCCATCAACATTTTTGTGGACAGTCTTGCAGCTCTGAAGGCCTTAGGGTCACACACTGTAAAATCGAGAATTGTTAGTAATTGTATACAATCCCTTCATCGAATCAGTCAGCACACACTCAAGCTAATCTGGGTCCCTGGACATAGTGGGGTCGATGGTAACGAATTAGCTGATGAGTGTGCAAGAGGTGGCTCCGAGTCGGTGGGGGAACGTGTCGAACCGGATATCTCGGTTCCTATAGTGGAGTTGATGAACGAAATTGATAGGATATCGGAGAATATGATGAGAGATAGGTGGATATCGCTCACCACCTGCAGGATATCGCGGACCATATGGCCACTGCCAAATCCTAAGAGGACAGAAAGTCTTCTTACCTTTGGCAAACGTACGGTTAGCCTATTAGTAGGAGTACTGACGGGACACTGTATAATCGGCCAAATGGCCGTTCGTGTGGGAATTTCTGACAGGGACTTTTGCAGAAGTTGTGGAGAGGTGGAGGAGGAGGAGTCAGTGAGGCACTTGTTGTGTGAATGTCCGGGTCTGATGAAACGTCGTCTTAAGTATTTGGGGCAACGATTTTTTGATGACTTAGATTGCCTAAACAGTGTCCCATTGACGTCTCTAGCAGAATACCTTAGGGAATCGGGGTGGTTTGAGAGGTAGAATTTTATATGTCAGGGGAGTAGGGAGACAACTTTAGGGGAATCACAATGGGCCTTATGGCCTCCGAGTGAATTCGCAAAATCGGCGGACGCCCATCCAACCTAACCTAACCTAACCTTTTAAAAATTGGTAGTTTGTTCCTATACCCAAACTTCTTTTATTCATAACTTCTTCAATAATGGTCCAAATTGGAAATTTTTGTTTTCAAAATTTTTGTTTTTTTACGTTCTTTTTAAAAAAAAAATCCTTTAAAATTCTTAAAAGCGCTCTAGAGTGCGATTTTTAAGCCTTAAAATTGAAATCTCATTTTTGAAAATGTGTGTACTCTTTGATTTTTTGAAATTTTTTTTTGATTCTAAAAATTTTTTTCCCAGTACACTTAAAAAATAATGTCATTAACTGTTTGTAGTTTATGTAAAAAAAATTACGTTTAGTCATTTTTAAAAGAAAAAACATTTGTTTGATGTTCAGTTTTTTTTAATGACTACTTCAGTCCTTTGTTTCAAAAACAACACACTAAAAAATAAAGACTTTCATTAACATTTAATTTTTAAAGTCATTTATTTTTGTTCTGTAAGTAAAAACTACTGATATTTCTTTTGATTTTTAATGATTTGTGTAAGTATTTTTTTTTTAAATTGTTGGTATTTTTTAACGAAATATCATTAGTTTTTACCTTCACAAGTCAGTTATTTTTTTGTAAAAAAAAAAATCAAAAAATTATTTATTGAAATATAAAAACATGTTTGTATCAAGTGACTTTGGCACGATGGGTAGAGTGTCTGGCCAGAATGTAGTTGATTGCGGGATCGATTTCCCAAAATTTTATTAAAAATTTTTAAAAAATAAAAAATTGAAAAAAAATAACCTACGAAATCATTAATTTTTATTGTTTTCGTAGGTTATTTTTTTGGAATTTGTTGGTAAAAATAACAGAACTATCATTAATTTTTAATGTTTTTGTTGGTTATTTTTTTTGAATTTGTTGGTAAAAAAGAGTGAAAAAATGGAAATTTTTTAATGTTTAATGTTATTTATTTTAGAAAATTTTGTCAACAGTAAAAAATAAATGTTGATGTTTGTTAAAACAAATGAATAATTACTGGGATAGTTTTCAATTGTTTATTCACGGGTTTTAAGTGTGTTTTTCATTTGTTTTTGCCTACAAAATATTTTGAGTGTAGAAAAGTTGTAAAAAAACCTACGAAATCATTAATTTTTAATGTTTTCGTAGATAATTTTTTTTTTCGAATTTGTTGATAAAAATAACACAAGAATCATTAATTTTGTGACGTTATTTTTTAATGTACAATGTTATTTATTTTAGAAAATTGTATTAACAGATAAATATAAATGTTGATATTTGTTAAAACAAATGAATAATTACTGGATATATATCATTTAAAGCAACATAGCAACTTAAACCGTAGCTTGTCAAAACTAAAAAAAAATATTTTTTAAAAAATTTTTACCGTAGGATCCCTGCGGCTCTAATTTTTTTTTCGTAAAATTTTTTTAGAGCTGAAAGCCTTATCCCACCAAAATCTAATTTTTTGTCGTGAATAAGCTAACCAAGTAATATAATAATTAATAACAAAAAAAATCAAAAAAAAAATTTTTTTTGGTTTGTATGGAAAAATGATTTTTAAGGCCCCGCTCTTTAAGGCCCCGTCGCGTAGGGAAGGCGTGGTCGTAGGGGCGTAAAATTTTTCCTCAGTTATTTCTAAGTCAAAAGGAAAAAAATTTGCGGGTACCGTCTCAACATTTCAAACATTTTCAAAATAAGGGACACTCTAGTGGACATATATTCGGCAAGGTCAAATTTAACTTTTTCATTTGTTAGATTTTCAATCGATCTTTTCCGAATTCCAATTTACATATTTTGATTCCGTTTAAACAGTTAAATTCCAAATAAATGGATTTTTTAAGCTTTTATTTTGATACGGCCTGTTCTTTGCTGCTTTAATAAAGGAAAAAGAAATTCAACCTAACCTACAAAACTTATTAGCATAAATTAAAAAAAACTGTATTATTTAAAAAAATGTCGATTACAAAGTTTGTTTTTTGTTATGAGCAAATTATATATTTAAATTTATATGTGTGTTTGTATTTTGATCCATTAACACTTTTTCGCACACCCAAAACACACACACACACACAAATAATAAATAAAATTATAATTAAGGCCGCCAAAAGCCCTACGGTTTAAAACTAAAACACAAACAAAAAAAAGTTAACTAACACTGAAATGACCAACACCATACAAATTTGTGTTGTTTTATTTTTTAATTTTATTTTTATAAAATTTCCACAATAAAAGAGATGAACAACAAACAAACAAAAAAAAAATACAAAAAATCACACGGAAAGACAATTAGAAAGCCTGCAGTTAAATTTGACACAAATTAAAAAAGACAAACAAAACTGTAACATTTTTACAATACAAAATTCTGTCCACAGTTCAGCTTAAAAAGGGTTGTCTTTTTAGTGGCTTACAGTAGGGTGACTATAGGTGTCAATGCAAATTCGAAAAACATGAATTGAAATTTGAAATGGATTAACTTGAATTTGTCAAACATCAATTTAAGGTTAAAAATGTTGAAACGAAAATTACAAATAAAATTTTTATTTTTTTTTTCAATTAAAATTTTTTAAATATTAATCGAAAACCGTAAAAATGAAAAAGATCAATAAAATTTGAAAAATTTTAATTTAAAATCAAAAAAAAAAATTTTTTTTTTCTTATTACAAAATTAAAAAAACTTAAACTAGAGTGCCACCCTAATATTCAGTTGTTTTTGTTGAGAAGTGATATAAAAATATATAATTTTTTCAACAAATAAACAACATAACATTTAAAACGACAAAGTTGTTATTATGCAAATTTTTTCAAAGGTATTTAAAAAAAAGTTGCAAAAAACAACAACAATAACCATTATAAATACAACGACTGTGGACTACAAAAAGACCATACTGTGCGTCCAAAAAGCAAAAAGTTAAAATAAATATAAACAAAAAATGTTTGTCCTTTTGTAAAATATTTGACAAATGCTTTCGAAGTCATTACCCTACTGCTTGCAATAACATTTTAGCATTTGACGTAGCAAATTGTATGCTCCATTTTTTCTAACATGCGATTTTAAAGAATTAAATTTTATATCTCATTTTTAAAAATGTTTGTAGTCTTTGATTTTCTTAACATTTTACTCAAAATAGTATGTCAATAACTGTTTGTAGTTTATTTAAAAAGTTTTACGTTTAGTCCTTTAAAAAAAAAAACATTTGTTTGAGGTTCAGTTTTTATAATATATATATTATAATAACACACTAAAAAATAAAGACTTTCATTAACATTTAATTTTAAAAGTCATTTATTTTTGTTCTGTAAGTAAAAACTACTGATTATTCTTTAAATTTTTAATGATTTGTGCAAGAATTTTTTTTTAATTGTTGGCATTTTTTAAGGAAGTATCATTAGTTTTTATCTACTTGTGTTTGTTATTTTTTTGTAGACAAAAAATTCAAAAAATTATTTATAGAAATAAAAATCAAGTGACTTCGGCACGATGGGTAGAGTGTCTGACCAGAATCTAGTTGATTGCTGGATCGATTCCCCAAAAATTTTATTAAAAATTTTTTAAAATAAAATTTAATAGAAAAATTGTAAAAACAACCTACGAAATCATTTGTGGTATTCAGAGTCTTAATTGCCAGCCCTGGCACTGGTGGTAAAAGAGCACTTTTAAAAATTACTTTTCAAAATACATGTATTTTTTGAAAGAAGTACTCTTTTGCTACATTGCCAGGGCTGGCAACAAGACTCTGAATACCTCTATTAATTTTTAATGTTTTCGTAGGTATTTTTTTTGAATTTGTTGGTAAAAATAACACAACAATCATTAATTTTTAATGTTTTCGTATGTTATTTTTTTCGAATTTCTTGGTAAAAAAAAATGATAGTGACGTTATTTTTTAAAGTTCAATGTTATTTATTTTAGAAGATTTTACTAACAGTAAAAAATAAATGTTGATGTTTGTTAAAACTAATGAATATTTACTGGGATGGTTTTCAAATGTTTTATCACTTGTTTTAAATATGTTTTTCATTTGTTTTTGCCTACAAAATATTTTGAGTGTATTAAAATCGTGATATTACGATTATTACCATTTAGATTTTTGAAATATTTTTATTGCAGTTTTTCAATCATTTAATCAGGTTTACTGCTCCAATGATGCGTCCTAGAGGGGTCAACTGCAAGACCGACCCCGCATATTTTTAACCCTACACTCAAAATATTTTGTAGGCAAAAACAAATGAAAAACATATTTAGAACCAGTATATAAACAATTGAAAACCATTCCAGTAATTATTCATTTGTTTTAACAAACATCAACATCTTTTTTTTACTGTTGACAAAATTTTATAAAATAAATAACATTAAACATTAAAACATTACGTTTTTTTCATTATTTTTTACCAACAAATTCGAAAAAAATAATCTACGAAAACATTAAAAATGAATGATAGTTCTGTTATTTTTACCAACAAATTCCAAAAAAAATAACCTACGAAAACATTAAAAATTAATGATTTCGTAGGTTATTTTTTACAATTTTCTATTGAAATATTTTTTTTAAAATTTTTAATAAAATTTTTTGGGAATCGATCCCGCAATCAACTACATTCTGGCCAGACACTCTACCCATCGTGCCAAAGCCACTTGATACAAACATGTTTTTATATTTCTATAAATAATTTTTTGATTTTTTTTTCTACAAAAAAATAACTGACTTGTGTAGGTAAAAACTAATGATATCTCATTAAAAAATACTAACAATTAAAAAAAAAAATACTTACACAATTCTTTAAAAATTTAAAGAATAATCAGTAGTTTTTACTTACAGAACAAAAATAAATGACTTTAATAATTAAATGTTACTGAAAGTCTTTATTTTTTTGTGTGGTATTTTTGAAACAAAGGACTGAAGTAGTCATTCATAAAAACTGAACATCAAACAAATGTTTTTTCTTTGAAAAACGACTTAACGTAAAACATTTTAAATAAACTACAAACAGTTAATGACATAATTTTTTGAGTGTACGGTTGCGAACTTTAACCGGTTGTAGAGAGGCAAAGACAGACTCCAAATTTTTCGGATTATTTTTCGTATTATCAGCTCCGTAATACGCATAATTTGTTTTGCTGTTACCAAGCGAAATTTCAAAATGAGGACTTTTGAGGCATTCCACACCAAATGTCCAGCGAAAAAACATGTTTACCGTAAACTTCTGAATAGGTTGTATGGATTGCCCTATATGGAACTTAGAAAATTGCGTTTTTGGTTTTTCAATTTTTCAAAAACTGGGCTTAGGAGGCGTGGTCAAATATTGGAAAAATTGTCAAATTTGTGGCGAGTTGCCTTGATTAAATATTTATCACATTAAAACGGAATGCACCACAATCTCAAAAATGTACATTCTTATATAGTTTTGTAAGGGCTATCGATTAATTTATTTTTTTTGTAAAATGTTCAGAACCCATTCTGAAATTTTCCATTTTTTAAAAAAGTCAATTTATTAAAAATCCGGCCACTTTTTTTTAATTTTTTTTTTTTTAAGTTTAGATGTTTGTCCATCTCGAGAAAATCGCATTTGAATTTTTAATTTCATAACAATTTAGTAATTTGCTTGTATTTTCCAGTTTCAACAGGGCGTATAGGTAATATTTATGCAAATATTTAATACTCATTCGCTACGTTGAAACAAGAAAATACATGCAAATTACAAAATTGCTATGACATTTAATATTCAAATGCGATTTTCTCGAAAAAAACGAAAAACACATGTCTGAATTTTTTTGTGTGGATGGACAGACATCTAAACTTAAAAAAAAG
The DNA here is from genome assembly GCA_963921195.1 of Pegoplata infirma. Taxonomy (NCBI): domain Eukaryota; kingdom Metazoa; phylum Arthropoda; class Insecta; order Diptera; family Anthomyiidae; genus Pegoplata; species Pegoplata infirma. The sequence goes on along the minus strand of OY992536.1, from coordinate 310,073,164 downwards.
TGCCGGATTTTTGATTAATAGACTTTTTTAGGAAACGGAAAATTTTCCAAAAAAAGATTTTAATCGATGGCCCATACACAACTATACAAGAATGTAAATTTTTGAGATTGTGGTGCATTCCGTTTATAATAGGTAAATATTTAATCAAGGCAACTCACCACAAATTTGACCATTTTTCCAATATTTAACCACGCCTCCTAAGCCCAGTTTTTTAAAAATTTAAAAAACAAAATCGCAATTTTCTAAGTTCCATATAGGGCCATCCGTACAACCTATTCAGAAGTTTGCGGTACACATGTTTTTTTTTTTTTTTGCTGGACATTTGGTGTGGAATGCCTCATATGGGTATTTTTAATAAAAAAATTTTTATAGATAAGTTTATTTGTTAATAGAAAAGTTTGTTATCAAAAACAATTTCTATGTTTGTTATCGATAAAAATTTTTTTGGAGGACAACATTTTTTCGATAACAATTTTTTTAAAGAAAAATTTGTTAATGATAACAACTTTGTTATTGAAACGTTTGTTATCGACAAAAATTACCAACATAAATAAATTTAAAACAGAAAAATAATTTTCTTGAATATTATACTATGAGAGTATCATAGCTTTAATTAGAAAAGGAAATAACAACCTCGAGCTAGAATAAACCTTCTCAAAATATAAATTTTAAGATTTAAAAAAAAAAAAATCTTGAACGTACGAAACAAGGTTTTTCGCAAATTTTAGCGATAACTTACTGTCTATAAAAAAATGTTTGCTATCGACAGCTAAACAAATTTTGTCCAGTGCTGTCAATTGATTTTTTGGGATAATTTTTTTCTTTTATTCACCCTTTTTGTTTCTTTAAATTATTACAGGGATTAAATACTGTCATGGCCTATCAATTTCAATAAGCAAGCCAAATAAAACAACATTAAAAAAAACTTAAAAACATTTTGTCGATAATAGATTTTTATGGGTCAATTGTAACTTTTTCGTTGTTCGTTTCATTACATTTCTTTTCTTTATGTTTGGTTTTTGTTATTCAAAGAATGTTGTTTAATAGCAAAATTTACCTTGTACTCATTAGTCGATATCATTTTATTCCATTTTTCCTGTTTAAGCCGCATGGTCTTCATGATATAATTCCATAAGAATTCAGGTCTTTCGTCTACCTTTTCTTTCATTTTTTCATCTTCAGCCATTATGGGAAAATTAGTATTCGTTTATGGATGTTTAATAGAGAGACACAAACACACACACACACACAAGATACAAATACACTAACAGCAGTGACTTGCAAAAGTCAAAGGCACACAAACACAAAAAAAGTAGGGATCCTTGAAATCCTTGACAATTGTTAAACGTTTAATATACTCCGCTTTGCTTTAACCTCTTACTACTGGATTTTTTGTTTGTTGTTTTTGTTTGAAAAGCGTTTAGAATTGTGGACGGGAAGACTGTTGTTTGGAAAGGTAAGCAGCTTATGTGACAATAACTGCCAGCTTAATAGAAAAAATCCAAAAAAAATAATATAAATTTATTTAATATCCTTCGCATCAAATTGCAGGTGGAGACGATAATAAAACGGAACTTACTATTTTGTTAGCATTTCCTTTTTACGAACTTAAATTTGGGATTTAAGATTATTTATGTTTTTTTCTTTATCCTTTTGTTCTTTTATTTATTTTGTACAAATCTTTGGGGATTTTTAAAAATATATTTGTCAACGTTTTTTTTTTTAATTCTTGGATAATTTTAAAAATAGAAAAAAAAAATTAATAAAAGTCAAAACTTGAAAGTGTATAATACCCAGCAAAACTTTGGTAATGGGTGGGGATTATATAACACATTACCAGGTAATGTATATAACTTATTTGTAGCATTATTTTATGATGTCTTACCAAACATTTGTTCCACAACGTATTATTTGAAAGTAAAAAATAATGCATTACTAATAATTTGCTACGTAATGCATGATTATTGGAAAAAATGTATTTCATATTTATTATTTCTAAACATTAAATCATGGATGACTTATATTTGGTTACATTATGTATTATTTCAAAGTTTGAAATAATGCATTATTTATAATTGAATGTATAATGCATTACAATAACATAAAAAATAAATATTTTATAAAAAAATGCATAAGTTTAAACTAGAGATGGGCACACGACAGGAATTTTTTAATGACACACACTCTCTCAGGAGTATATTTTATCTCGCTTACAATCACGTGAGTAAATTTAATACAAAATTACGTTTTCACTACTCGTAACACCTTATATGTTATCTTCTGGATATTTCATTTCTCGTAACCTATAAAATATCATATATTTTACACCTTACTCGTATTCTTCGTTATAAATGTATGACTTATTTTATACCTTACTGGTATTCTATATGATAATGTGGATGCATTACTTTGAGTCTCATCGCCTGTTAAAATCATCAATGCTGCAATGTATAAAATAAGAGATCTTATACCTTATTTTATACCTTATTTGGTAATCTAAGTTTTGCTGGGTAGGTCTGTTCGACTGCGACAATAATCTACAATAAACATAATCTGCTACTTTTTAATACTTTTATTTCTGCAAACACAGTTCGCAGAAAATTGTCCTTAGTTTAAACATAAATTTAATAGATAAATCAAATACAGAATTTGAATAGCATTCAATGAAACTGGGATGCGAAGCACTTAAAATGTGTTGTCATTTAAATTAACCCTTTAAATTCTAGTGAGTACTCTCCTTAATCAATCTTTTATTGGATATCTGTAATGTCTACAAAATTTTCCCATCGTTTTCCTGCAATATTATGTTTTTTTTTTCATTTCTACTTTGTATTTACAATTCTCATGTGCATAATAGTGGTTGGTTGACAAGCGATGACGTGAAAATGTAATTGCCTTCATCAGTTTAAATTTTAGCCAACAACCACATTCAAATTTCTAAACAATATAACCCAACAAACATTTGAAAATGGTCTGAGATCTCAACTCCATTAAAAATTTGTTATCGATAAAAAATTTTTTGTTATCGATAATAATAAAAATAATAAAAAAGTTTTTTATCGATAACAATTTTTTTTAGAAAACTTTGTTATCGATAACATTTTTTTTTTATATAAATGATTGTTTCCGATAACAGATTTGTTGTACAAAAATTTGTTGTCGATAACAAATGTTTTATAGATAAGTTTGTTATCGATATATACAAATTTTTTTACAGATAAGTGTTTTTTAATAACAAGTTCTTTACAGAGGCGTTTGATATTGATAACAAATTTTTGTTAGAAATGTTTGTTATCGATAAAAATGTTTGTTAGAAAAGTTTTAACAAACGTTTCTAACAAAAATTTAATCTAAAGCAATATTAAACAACATATCATATAGATTTTTTATCGATTACAAATTTGTTATCGAAAAGTTTGTTACCAATAAAGATTGTTTATAAAAAATTTTGCTATCAACAACAAACTTTATTATCGATAAAAAATTTTTCTAGAAAAAAATTGTTATCGATAACAAACTTTTCTATAAAAAAAATGTTATCGATAACAAACTTTTCTATAAAAAATTTGTTATCGATTACAAAAAACTTTTTATCAATAACAATTTTTTTATAGAAAAGATATCTCAGACTACTTTTAAAACCGGTTAACCGAAAAAGCTCATTGTCGGTTAACCGAGAAAACGGATTTCCAAAATGTCGGGGTTTTTGAATAATAACAAACTTTTTTACAAAAATTTGTTATCGATAATAATCTTTTCTAACAAAAACTTGTTATTGATAATAAACTTTTCTACATAGACTTTGGTATGGATAACAAACTATTTTATAAAAAATTTGTTATCGATAACAAACTTTTCTACAAAAACTTTAGTGTCATTATCAAATATTCTATAAAAACTTTGTTATCGATAACAGACTTTTCTATAAAAATTTGTTATCGATAACAAACTTTTCTATAACATTTTGTTATCGATAACAAACTTTTCTATAAAACTTTGTTATCGACAACAAACTTTTCTATAAAATCTTTGTTATTGATAATAAACTTTTCTATGAAAACTTTGTTATCGATAACAAAACTTTCTAACAAAAAATTGTTATCGATAACAAACTTTGCTAACAAAAATTTGTTATTGATAACAAATTTTTTTAACAAAAATTTGTTATCAATATAAACTTTTCTAACAAAAATTTGTTATCGATAACAAAATTTTCTAACAAAAATTTGTTATCGGTAACAAACTTTTCTATAAAATCTTTGTTATTGATAACAAAGTTTTCTATAAAAACTTTATTATCGATAACAAAACTTTATAACAAAAAATTGTTATCGATAACAAACTTTGCTAACAAAAATTTGTTATTGATAACAAATTTTTCTATCAAAAACTTTGTTATCTATAACAAACTTTTCTAACAAAAATTTGTTGTCGATAACAAACTTTTCTATATAACCTTTTATATCGATAACAAATTTTTTTATAAAAACTTTGTTATCCATAAAAAACTTTTCTATAAAAATTTTGTTAGCGGTAACATACTTTTCTATTAAAACTTTGTTATCGATAACAAACTTTTTTTCCGATATTAAACTTTTCTATAAAAACTTTGTTATCGGTAACAAACTATTCTATAAAAACTTTGTTATCGATAACACACTTTTTCTATAAAAACGTTGTTATTGATAACGCACTTTTTCTATAAAAACTTTGTTATCGATAACAAACTTTTCTATAAAAACTTTGTTATCGATAACAAAATTTTCTATAAAAACTTTGTTATCGATAACAAACTTTTCTAAAAAAACCTGTTATCGATAACAAACTTTTCTATAAAAAATTTTTTATCGATAACAAACTTTTCTGTAAAAACTTTGTTATCAATAACAAACTTTTCAATAAAAAATTGTTATCGAAAACAAACTTTTCTAGCAAAAATTTGTTAGCGATAACAAACTTTCCTAGCAAAAATTTGTTATCGATAACAAACTTTCCTAGCAAAAATTTGTTATCGATAACAAACTTTTCTAGCAAAAATTTGTTATCGATAACAAACTTTTCTAACAAAAATTTGTTATCGATAACAAACTTTTCTAACAAAAATTTGTTATCGATAACAAACTTTTCTAACAAAAATTTATTATCGATAACAAACTTTTCGAGCAAAACTTTCTTATCGATAACCAACTTTTCTATAAAAAACATTGTTATCGATAACAAAGTTTTCTAACACAAACTTCTTATCGATAACAAACTTTTCTAACAAAAATTTGTTATCGATAACAAACTTTTCTAACAAAAATTTGTTATCGATAACAAACTTTTCTAACAACAATTTGTTATCGATAATAAAATTTTCTAACAAAAATTTGTTATCGATAACAACATTTTTTAACAAAAATTTATTAACGATAAAAAACTTTTCTAACAAAAATTTTCATCGATAAGAAAAATTTGTTATCGATGAGAAACTTTTCTAACAAAAATTTGTTATCGATAACAAACTTTTCTAAAAAAATTTTGTTATCGATAACAAACTTTTTTTAAAAAAAAACTTGCTTTCGATAGCAAACTTTTCTAACAATTATTTGTTATCGATGTCAAAACTTTTCTTGCAGAAATTTGTTATCGATAAACAACTTTTCGATAAAAAAATTGTTATCGAAAATAAACTTTTCTATAAAAAATGTGTTATCGATAACAAAAAATTTATTATGGATAACAATTTTTTACAGAAAAGAGTTTTTAGACCAAAAAATTTATTATGGATAACAATTTTTTACAGAAAAGAGTTTTTAGACCACTTTCAAAACCGGTTTTCTAACACCTTTTCTATAGAAAAGTTTGTTATTGATGACAAATTTTCTATAGAAAAGTTTGTTATTGATGACAAATTTTCTATAGAAAATGTTTTTGATGACAAATTTTCTATGCAAAAGTTTGTTATTGATGACAAATTTTCTATAGAAAAGTTTGTTATTGATGACAAATTTTCTATAGAAAAGTTTGTTATTGATAACAAACTTTCTATAGAAAAGTTTGTTATTGATAACTATTTTTCTATGAAAAATTTTATATATAATAGACTTTTCTTTTCAAATTTTGTTATCGATAACAATATTTTCTATATAAAATTAATTACTTGTTGATAAAAAACTTTTCAGAACAGAAAATTTTGCGAATCTATAAATCAATTGTTGTGAATTCAGCTTTCATACCGCTTTGTTTGCAGGTATAAAAGTGTTTTAGGGTGCTTTTATTTTAAATGAAATCAAGTATTCGGTGATGAATTGCGAAATAAAAAGTTCAGCAGATTTAAGAAAAATTCGGAATAGTTGAGGAAAAAATTTTGAATATCTGAAAATAAAATGAGAATAGCATTTTGGTTCGTTGGAGTGCTTTGCCTAACCAATATATGTTCATTGTTTTAAAAACATATAAAAATTTTGCCACTCTAATCTACATAACTGTATTTGTGTATCGAATGTGTGTAGTAAATCTCTAAGGAGTATCAGAACCATTTAGTGTATTTATTTTTTTTATTTTTGAAAATTTCTATTTGCATGTTATGCTCAATTAATCTTTGGTTTCATTTCCTCTTGAATGTGCATGTCTTCCATCTCTATTTCATTTTCATTTTGTTGTCTATTTTTCATTAAACGTTTAAAAGTTAGTTAAATATTGGTTGGTTGTATGATCATCATCATCATGGTGGTACATTCAGAAAAGTTTTACTGTTACAATTTCAGCTACAAATGTAGATATTTAATTGTGCACATTGTCGAACTACTATTTTCCAAAGTTGTGGTTAGACACACAAATACTGCATGTAGTAACAGTCATTTTAAGTAGTTGTTTTTATTTACACATTTTTTCTTAATAATTTTCTAAGTGTTTTTCTTAACAATTTTTAAAAATTTTTTTTATTTTCATATTTAGTTTTTTAACAAAATTATTAAGATTTCATTTCATTCGTTTTACTACATAAGACTTTTTTAACAATGTAATTTAAATAACTTTATTTCTAAGTTGAAATTAATGAAAATATTATAAAATCGTTATTGGTAGTTGTTTTTACTTCACGAGCATGTTAATTTTTTTTACCAGTCTGTTTATTTTTAACGATGTTGTTGAAAATTTAAATTAAATTTTACTGTATTTTACTGAAAATGTAGTTCGTTACAAAACAACTTACATTTAAGTTATTTCAACTCTCATTTTCAGTTGATTTTACTTAAAATATTGTTAAAGTGTAGTAGTGATATACTTTTATAAATGTGTTATTTAAAAAATAAATGTTGCAAGGTTTTTTTGGGTATGTTTTGTTTAGTAAGTATATATAGAGCACCCTTTTGCAGTTGATAAAATCTTCATGACCTTTTGAAAAATTTAAATGCCAATGGCCAACAAATTTAGTTTAAAAAAATAATGTAAAATTTTTAATGAAAAACAAGTGAGAATGTTAAAATCGGTTTAGCCGAATTGTTTATACTATCTAAAATAAAAAAAGTCAGACTGTTAAATCTTTTACACCCTCAAACATGTTAAAAAAAATTAAATTTTCCACTGATTTTTGAGACAAGAAACTGATTTTTGAGACAAGTTTTATTCAGCATTTTTTCTTAGAATTTTATGCAGAATCCAAATAACCTAGACGATTTTGTCGAAAATTTTGCCACGAACAATTCACTCCGCTCTAATGTGTACTCTTTGATTTTTCAGATTTTTTTTTTGTGGAAAACTTCTATTGATTCTACATTTTTTTTCAGGAAAAAATCTTAAATTCTTAGACATATTTTCCATAGAAAAAGGATCTTAGGATCCTTAGACATTTTTCCTATAGAAAAAGTCTCAGATTCTGAGAAATTGTTCCTATAGAAACAGTCTCATATTCTGAGCATTTTTCTTATAGAAAAAGTCTCAGATTCTGAGACATTTTTCCTTTAGAAAAAAGACTCATATTCTGAGATATTTTTCCTATAAAAAAGTATCAGATTATGAGATATTTTTCACATAAAAAAAGTTTCAGATTCTGAAAAATTTTTCCTATAGAAAAATTCTCAGATTATGCAACATTTTTTCCTATAGAAAAATTCTTAAATTCTAAGACATTTTTCCTATAGAAGACATTTTTCTGAGACATTTTTCCGATGGAAAAAATCTGTGATTCTGAGGCATTATTCCTATGGAAAAAGTTTTTGAATCTAAGGAATTTTTTCTGTAGAAAAATTCTCAGATTCTGATACATTTTTCGTATAGGAAAAGTCTAAAGGGTTTGTTAGTCTAGATGTATGATGAGGTAAATGTATGATGTGGTATGGTAAGATGAGGTAGGATTTTAGTGGTGTTAGTTTTTTCCTTTAAAAATTTGCAGATTTTCCTATAAACATTTTTAGATTTTTTCTCAAAGAATTTGCAGATTTTTTTTATGAAAAATTTTCGGATTTTAACATTTTTTCCTTTGGAAATTTCTTTTAAAAACTTTCATTCTTTCTTCTTTTTCTTTAATTTTTCTTTCTTTTTTTCTTTCTGTTTTCTTTTTTTACTTATTTTCTTTTTTAAATTTGGTCTGGGTAGAGGAACTTCCCCATCACCCCCCCTTTATACCCACGCATGTAGGTCCGACCCACATTAATTTTTACTCCAAAACAGTTTTTGAGAACAAACAAATACTCTAACTCCGATTTCTAAAGGGCTCCCATACAAAATTAAATTTTTTAAAATTTGTTCCAACCGCTCTTACTGCCCCAAGAATGCTTCTAGAGCAGCCAAATGTAAGACTGACCCACAATATTTTTTTAATCCGAACATTTTCTCTGAATATACCTACCCTCTATCTTTAACTCTCAGGAATGTCCCTATATGGGTCGAACCAGAATCAAATGCGTAGCGCAAGACGTAAAAAAAAAAACAAAAACAAACACAACAAATTTGAAATTTTTACGTCCGTTTGATTTAGGTAACTCACATTTAAATATTAGAAACGAAAAATTATTGGGCGTTACGCCTTACGCGACGCAATTTGATTCAGGTTGGACGCTATAATATTTTTATTTTTTATAAATTTGATTTATTTAATCAGCTTCTACCTGTCCAATGGTGCACGGAAAATAATATTGAGAAAAACAATTTGAGTAATCACTTGTTTAAATTTTTAAAACAAATTTGAGTAATTTTTTAATTAACGCAATCAAAAATTTACTCAGAAATTGAAAATAAAATTTGAGTAAATAATTTAATACAAATTTAATATTTTTTTTTATTTTTTTTTTATTCTCTTGGTGTTTCGAATTCTCATTTAGTTTATAGTTTTTTGTATATGTATATGATAGTTTGAAATCATCTTTATAAAATTTTCCTTTGTCTTGAAGACAAAAGTATATTTGGTAAAGTTTAAAAAAGAATTTAAAAAAAAAAAAAATCAAAACTTTTTAAACTTTTAAAAAAAATTAATTGATACATTTTGAGTAAATTTTTACTTGACACAATTAAAAAGTTACTTAAAAATATTGAAAAATTTTGAGTAAAGTTTTAATTTTGTGAATTAATAATTTACTCAAATTTTTTATTAAGCATTTAATATTTTTTTATTAAAAGTTTACTCAATACTATTAAATCGTTTACTGGTGCAAAATTGAGTAATTTTTTACACAATAGTATTAAAAATTTACTCAACATTTTTTTTTATTTTTTTCTGTGTGCGTTCTAGAGGGGTCTTATTTATTTATTTTTACTCTCCTTCATTTTTTCAACCAAATTTTTTTTAAAAAAATTAAAAACCCGATTTAAAAATAAAAAATAGTGATAACCGTAATAAACATAAAAAAAAATTAAATTAATAAAATTTGTAGAGTTGATAAAAGTTATCCCCAAAAAATTTTCCAAAAAATTAAAGAGTACAAAAATTTTCAAGAATGAGATTCAAATTTTTTACTTAAAAATCGCATTCTAAAACAATTTTAACAAATCTGAGGTCCGTTGTTATACGACGGGATTTTAAAAGGTTCCCCTACTACCCCCTGCCGTTAAACCAATTTAAGCTTTTTATTAAACTCCTACACTCAAAAAAAAAACCTTGTAAAATTACAAGAAAAGTGTGTAATTTTTTTTTTCTACCTCCTATTTGACGAAAATTCCTTGTTATTTTACAAGTTTTTTACCAATAATTTTGTAAATTTACAAGCTTTTTACAAAAAAAAAAAAATGTAAATTTACAAGTTTTTTGAAGCGATAAAAATTTTTGATTTTACGAGAATTCCGACACTAAAAAAAAGAACTGTAAAGTTAGCAAAAAAAGCTTGTAAACCTACAAGAAAATTTGGGGGCCCCTGTAGGTTAGTTGGTAGCGTGCTAGCCTATGAAACAGGGGGTCGTGGGTTCGATTCCCACAAAAACCCTTGGTCGATTTCGCTACAATGAGACGACGGTCATTGTTACCAGTTCATGTTTAGGTTTAAATTGGAAAAAATAAATAAAAAAAAAACTGATCATTAAATCAAATTATTATTATAAAAAACAAAAAAAATATACAAGAAAATTTGCTGATTTTCAACCCACAATTTTTTTGGAAAAGTTAGCAGAAATGTTTTGCCAAAAATTAGTTAACTAAAATTTTTTGTACTTCAACTTAGTTCATACACATTTGAGGACCCCATTAGGTTCGGACCCGATAGGTCCAGGCCCCGATGGGCCGTCATAGTTTTTTATCCAAAATTTGTGTCCGTTTCGCTCTACCTTGCTTAGTTTTTGAGATACGTGATTTTAGGGGACCACTGGGGTTTTGAGAATTAAAAAACTCGATAACTTCAAAAATATTACTCGGAGAGCTTTTAGATCTTGTTCTACGTGTTGAGTGCTACAAAAATGCTTTTTGGACTTTTTATTGTGTCGGCAATATTTACCGAGATATGAGCATTTTAAAATTTTCGGGAATACTAACTTTTTAGATCCAAAGTTAGGACCCATTAGGATCCACACTTGCAAAGAGAGCCCGAGAACAAAAAATGGCCTCCATTTTGCTCCATCTGGCTTAGTTTCCGAGATAGCGCCATTATAAGTTTTCTTAAAAAAAATTTTACAATTTATTTTTGCTAATACATACTATCAAAAAGCTTGTAAAAATTTGGTCAACTCAATTTTAAATTAAGCAAAAAAAAAATAGTTAAATTTTTGTTTAAAATTGCTAATGCGCTAAATAAAATTTACAAGATATGTTTGCTAACATGCTAATCTCAACTAAAAATTTGCTAAAAGTTAGCTTGCTAGCATTAGCAAAAAAAAATAGTAAATCTACTAATGTATTATTTTGAGTGCAGTAAAAATTACGAGCTATTTTGTAATTTTACAAGTTTTTTTACCAATAAAATTGTAAGTTTACATCTTTTTTGGCGAAATAAAATTTAAAAGAAATTTTCGTAAACTTACTAGATTTTTTTTGTAAAAAATCTTAGAAAGTTGTAAAATTACAAGAAATACTGTAAAGTTACAAAATAATGTAAATTTCAATCGAAAATTATTTGTTAAAAATAAGGGAAACTGTCAAATATTTGTAAAATGGGATTACAAGACTATTTATAGTAATTTGACAAGGTTTTTTTTTTGAGTGTAAAGGGGACAATGACCGAAATAAACCCCATTAAAAAATGGACATAATTTTCACAATTATGGGGATAATGACCACGTAACAAATGGTCATAATCCCCATTACAGGGACTATGTCAACTATACTAGTTGGCAAAGACTATCAATACTTAAAGATATGTGAAGTCTCCCTTCTTCTGTTAAATCCTCTCTTAAATTTCCTTTGCTAAGTCCGCCATCGAACTGGACGTTTGATCAAACCAAAAAAAATCCAAAAAAAAGTTCGATATAAAAAAGAAAAAGTGTTGCAATTTGGCGATTTTCAGACTAAAGCTAGCGTTTTTTTTTTCATCTAGCTGTAAAAAAAGTTTTTTTTTGTGGATTATCGGGAAATCCAATGACTTTTTATTTGCTGAGAATTTGTGTTAAACACTTTTAAAGGTATTTCTTAAATAATATTAAGATAATAATTATAAATTGATAAATTTTTTCAAAATTTATTAAGCGCTTTTTCGATATAAAAAGTTAGCATTATTTGTCAAACCAACAATGTTAATTTAATACATAATTATAATTAGAGCCTGAGCTCGACTGTCTTTACAGAAACAATAAGTTAATTTAACATTATCGTATTTTCCTCGTCTAACAGTTTTCGTATCTTCTGTTATCAAGTTCCAAAATTTTAAGAGTGGGAGACAAGGAGCTTGTAGTTGGTCATAATCCCAAAAATTGTCTATGTTTTTTTTCTAAAAAGTTTTTCGAACTTGGCATGGAATGCTCCATATGCACAAATCTCGGTAAATACTGTCGACACGAGAAAAAGTACAACAGCACTTTTCTATCCCTTGATTCGTTGAATACTATCGAGAAAAGGCGATGACCCAAAACTTGTTGCACAGTGTAATTATAATAAATGAAACTATTCCTATTTATATTAAACCCAAACTGCCTTGACCTCAATTTTACTTTATTTCCTGTAAAAAATTAAACCACTTTTGATCAATCTTAATCGTAACTTTTATTTATTTTTTTATTAGGGCGGCATTTGAACATTTCCTAAATGCCACAAAACCAATTAAATTCAATTTATATTAATTTGTTTACGGTAAAAAACCAGAAAACAAAAAAAGAAACTTCTCATTTTATTACAATTTACTTAGCCACCACTACCACCAACAGTCTTTTTCACTTATTGTTAGTTAATTTGTTTATTGTATGGAAGTACAATAAAAACAACAAAAAACCCCAGAAAAATCACATGAAAGTTACAAAAAAAAAAAATCGAAACCAAACGAATCCAAACAAATCAATGTTAATTGTCGTTGCGTCTGTATATGTTGAACTCTTCATTTGTAGGTCGTTTAAGTTCCGGTAACATTTTGTTCAACAGTATGTTTTGTTATTGTTTACAATTTCTTCGGCTATTTCCTTTTGACCATTGATTAGTCTGAAAAGGAATTTGGTAAAAAAAAACTATGTAGATTAATTGGTTTGTTTGGTTGGGCCGAATCAATAATACCCTTTTTCAACATTTTGTCGGATTTTGATACATTTCTTAAATTTTCTAAATTTTTTCGACAATTTTTTTTCTCAATTTTTCGGATTTTTTTGCAATTTTTTATTATCTTATAGACTGATTGCGCCAAAATTAAAACTTTAAAATCCTTGAAGAACAACAAATATTTTCCACATACAAACAGATCCACTTACAATTAAAATAAATCAAGAATCACGGAGATTTTGTGGGTTCCAAGAATCTGAAACCATGACCTATATTAATTAATGTTACAAACGTCATGACAAACTAATATAAATATTTTATTAAGTGTAGGATATATAAACTGAAATCAGAAATCATTGAATAAATGTGGGTTACAACAATTTATTTGACCAAAAAATATCGTTTTACCATCTAAATAAGTGCATAACAAAATAAAAACCTTGGCCTGCTAAACTACTTCTGGTATATTGAATTCTAGTAAATGCTTAAAGTGCTTTAAAAAAAGAAGGAATTGTTTTTACATTTTTCTTTCGTTAAGTAATTGTTTAAGTAAGTGTGTAAAATCAAGGGTGTTTAACAAATTATTTTTTCTGAAGTTGAAAAAAATTTGAATGAATTTAGGAAAAACATGAAAGGTTTATTAAGTTGTAGCAGTTTAGAATTTTAATATTTTTAAATATTATTTTAAAAATTTTACAAAAAACTAATTTAAGTTTTTCTAACATAACATTTTTGGAGGCATTAAAACGTTTTATGATTTCTCATAGTTTCTCACACAATTCGCTGAAATAATTATTATTTAAATTTTCAAAGTTGTCACACGTCATATTTATTTTAAAGGAATTGCATTTTTAGCGAAATTTTAAAGCCGGTACCGGTTTGTAGTTTATTGAAAAAGGTTTTTGCAGATAGCACTTTTTAAATAAAAATGTTCGATACATATATGAGGCATTCCACACCAAATGTCCCGCTACGGAAAAACATGTGTCCCGTAAATTTCTGAATAGGTTGTTTGGATAGCCCTATATGTAACTAAGAAAATTGAGTTTTTGGTTTTTCAAATTTTCGAAAACTGGGCTTAGGAGGCGTGGTCAAATATTGGGAAAATGGTAAAATTTGTTGCGAGTTGCCTTGATTAAATATTTATCACATTAAAACGAAATGCACCACAATGTCAAAAATTTACGTTCTTATATAGTTTTGTATGGGCTATCGACTAATTTTTTTTTTTTTTTGGAAGTTTTCAGAACCCGTTCTGAAATTTTCCATTTTTTAAAAATGTCAATTTATTAAAAAACATGCAACTTTTTTTTTCTTTTTTAATTTTTTTTTAAAGTTTAGATGTTTGTCCATCCACACAAAAAAATTCAGTAACACGTTCTTAATTTTTTTTCGAGAAAATCGCATTTGAACTTTAAATTTCATAACAATTTTGTAATTTGCTTGTATTTTCTTGATTTAACGTTGCGAATGAGTAATATTTATGCAATTAAATTAAACAAAGAAATACAAGCAAATTACAAAATTGTTGTGAAATTTAAAGTTCAAATGCGATTTTCTCAAAAAAAACGAAGAACGTGTTTCTGAATTTTTTTGTGTGGATGGACAAACATCTAAACTTTTAAAGGCCGAATAAATACATTTTATTTTTATGTACCTTTTGGTACTAAAAATAAAAAAACAACACTTTTAAAAAAAATTTAAAAAAGAAAAAAAAGTGGCATGTTTTTTTAATAAATTGACATTTTAAAAAAATGGAAAATTTCAGAACGGGTTCTGAAAATTTAAAAAAAAAAAAAAAATTTAATCTATAGCCCATACAAAACTATATAAGAATGTAGATTTTTGAGATTGTGGTGCATTCCGTTTTAATGCGATAAATATTTAATCAAGGCAACTAGCCACAAATTTGACCATTTTTCTAATATTTGACCACGCCTCCTAAGCCCAGTTTTTGAAAAATTAAAAAACCAAAAACGCAATTTTCTAAGTTCCATATAGGGATATCCATACAACCTATTCTGAAGTTTACGGTACACGTGTTTTATTTTTTTCGCTGGACATTTGGTGTGGAATGCCTTATATATAATGCCTTATATATAATCTTATATAATTAATATAATTATATAAAAAACTTTTTTACTCGGGAGGCCAATTTTGAAACTTTGGTTTCAAATACGGACTCGGTTAGAATTTCAGACTGGAAGATATCTTACGAATTCTCTTTGTCAGACCAGTAATGCACTCTAAATGAATTCGCTGTCCAATCAGCATCAAAATCTGTTGAAAATACACCCATTTTGAGCCGTATGAGATATCTGCTGATTTTAGCAGATGCGGTTTGTCGAGACAGCAAAATTTTCTATTTTTTTTTAAGTTATACTTATTGTTTTTCAAGAGTTTAATTTCCAAGCTTTTTTTTAAGATCAAATTTGAAAAAAAAAAAAAATAACTTTTAATTTTTTTTTTTTTTTCAAAACGGGGCCCCGCGGGGTAACTAAATAAACGTAAAATTAACAAGACAATCTAGTGTTTTTTCATGGTTGGTTACCGTTACCCTTATTATACCGTTACCGATTCAAAACCCTTTCAAATCGAATACCGTTACCGTTACCGATACCGCTAAAAATATTTTTAAAATACCGTTACCCTTACCGTTACCGTTATTATTATTAGAAGTTACCGGTATTGTACCGGTATTCAAAATTTTACCTGTTTTAAGGGATTTTAACGAACAAAAAAATAAAATCAAATTGCTAACATAATTTTAAATTTATAATTTGCAAATTATCATAAAATAAATGACAAAAATAATAATCATATCAAATCTATACTGGTTTTTGGGTCTATAAAATATTTTTAGCTTTCAGTTCTATCTTTTTTCAAATTTTTAACTAAATTAATAATACCGGTACGTACCGGTTTGGTTGGTTCGGTACCGGTACATACCGTTACCGAAACGATTTGAAAACACTTACCGTTACCTTTACCGAAATAAATAAAAATTAGATACCGTTACCGTTACCCTTACCGTTATTCGTTTCGGTAACCAACCTTGGTTTTTTTGTTAATTTTAATAATTTTTAGTTTAAAATTTAGAAAGATAAATATTTTAAAATTCTCAAAATCTAAAAAAAAATACATCTTAAAAAAACTTAAAAATTTGTTTAAAAAAAATGCCAAGAGACTTTATCTGTAAAATAAAAAAATATTTTGAAATTCAGCAAACAGAATTTTACTTACCCGTTTACTTACCCAATTCCTAAAATCTAGATTAGAATACGTAGGAGCAACCATTTTTGAATTTTTAAATATTTGATGTGTTAAACTTTTTTTTTTTTTTTAATTATTAATACATTCATATACGTATGCCTGCATACACATACATATCTTTTTTATTATCGGTCCTCTTACTAAACCACAATAAACATTATATAAATTTCCAAGTTTTGACCACAATCTACAAAACCAACACAGAAAAATTTTATATAAAACTTGGCATAAATCCATTAACACTCATTTAAAATGATGTTAAAATGTAATTTACATACATACAGTGTATTTGTGTGTGTGTGTGTGTGTATGAGCATTTGTGTGTATTTAAACCAAATAAAATCTAAGTTAATACTTAGAATGAAGTGTTTATATGTTTTGTAGCAAATAATTACATAAATACTTTAAAAATATGAGTGTGTCCACAAGAAGTGTTTAGTGATAGATTTAATTAAAATTGCTGGGTTTAATCAAAAAAATTAAATGATTTGAGTCAATTTTTCTGTTACATGAGAACACCAATCAGGAAACTATTAGAACAATTACTTTAGTATTTAAATTTCCTTCGATTATAACAATTGTAATATTTAATACTTAAGTAATTGGTTCAATTACTAAAATAATCAATTTAACTATTTTCTTAATTGAACTTATTTCTTGAGTAATCAATGTTAAAAATTTCTTGATCGGAGATTTACAGTTAAAACCAAATTTTAAACATATCTAGACAATTTTTGTGATAAGCCTTATATGAATTTATGCCATAGAATGTAATTTCATAAAAAAAAAAAATAAATATTCATACATGTAGATTAGGGTGGAATGCGAAATTATTTTTTTTATTAGTAAAATGAAATAAAAGAAAAACTTTCCGATTAGAAATAATAATTTTGTTTTTATAAAAATTATTTAGGGTCTAACCTGAATCAACTTTTTAACAAAAAATTTTTTATCAAAACTAAAGACACAAGAATTCCTTGTAATTTTTATCGCGTCAAAAAAGTTGTAAATTACAAGGAACTTTTGTAAAATAGGAGGTGGAAAAAAATAATAAAATTTTTTTTTTTTTTGGTAATTTTACATTTTTTTTCCGTGTATGAACACAAAATGTTTTGGGCATTGCTCCTAATGCTACGTAATGGCGGATGGTCTGCACAAGTAATTTTTTTTTTGTATAAAAAAAAGCTTTTACGCCGCCGCTAAAAATGTACGGCTCGGTTGTATGCCAAAAATCGGTAACCTTTTTTTGCATACAACTTATATCTAGCTACTGTTGTCAATTTAGCATTTTAAATGAGGAGGAGTCTTAGAGAATAATCACAATTGGTGCGGGAAGCGGAAAAACGCAATTGTCCTCATAAAAATAGAACTGAATCTAGTTTGGCGGAAAAACGCGGCGGAATTTTGATGTCATATAAAACGTGTGTGAACAGTTGCGGAAAAACGCTTCCCGCTCCAATTGTGTTTATTCTCTTAATCGAGATCGCGTCGGAGAAGCATCTATTCGTCGCTGAAATTATTTTATAAATTAAGAAACGTGTTTGTGTTTGTCGGTCGCTAGTATTGGTTATTTCTCCGCGAGTACCGTTAGACAACGGTGTCTAACCATACTCAAACACACGCACGTGTTAAGGAAGCGTCGTTTCACTCTTCCATTGTGAGGGCAATGGTCGTATTGTGTCCGGAGTTTCCCACGTGTTAAAACCCCACAAAAACTGTATCCCCACAAAGGTGGCACATAGACTTTGTGTCTCGGTCACCTTTTTATTCGTCCATTCGTGGACAAGGTGTAGCATTGCTACACCACTGAAGAAGAAGATTTTAAATGAGCCACATCC
This sequence comes from Pegoplata infirma, assembly GCA_963921195.1. Lineage (NCBI taxonomy): Eukaryota > Metazoa > Arthropoda > Insecta > Diptera > Anthomyiidae > Pegoplata > Pegoplata infirma. Next base: position 310,054,972 of record OY992536.1, on the reverse strand, counting down.
AATAGAGCTGTTGGGGGTCCATCAACTCACTACATGTCGTACGACATGAAAATCTCAAGGGAAAACTGAGTGGTATAAACACTGGTCGATACAGTCACTCAGTTGCACGTTACACTCACTTTATTTTTGTGCCACCTTAATACACATATTCGGTATAATAAGTACTAGTTGTTGTATTTCATCTAATTTATTTACACTATAAATAAGAATAACATTTCTATAAATATTTACTGTTATTTTAGCACAAAAATTTTATATTTTTGATGTAAATGCAAAATAGAAACATGTTAAATTTTTTTAACGGTTTGTATATGAAGAGTTAAGATACATATAATGTTAAAATATAAAATTTTTCCAGAAAATGCAAAATCCGCATTTCCTTTTTTTGTAATCACTAATTACAAAGTAAGTCTCTTATGTGGAACACTTCGAAATTTATGATTTTTTTTGGAGCTTTTGAAATATCGCGGAACAAAAAGCAGATCACTGATTAATTCCCTGAAGTACCAGTACCACAAAATCAAAAATTTTCGTTATTGATTTTGTAGTTGGCTAGATCAACTTACAATTGATCAAGGGTTTCTAGACCAATTTTTCGATATGTTACACACGGATATATGACAAACTTATATATGAGGCATTCCACACCAAATGTTCCGCTACAGAAAAACATGTGTCCCGTAAATTTCTGTATAGGTAATATTAAGAGATTTATATGGAACTAAGAAAATTGCGTTTTTGGTTTTTTCAAAAATAAAAATTTATCCGAATTATATATTAATTAAAAAGTAATTTTAAATAATTTCTTAAAATATCCATCATTTCTGTCCTTTACTGTATTTACATAAATAACTATTGTTTTTTTTTAATTTTATTTCTATATATGGGTGAAATCAAAAAATGTCAACCAAACCATGTAATCGTGTAATATCTCATACATGGGTTAAAATATTCGCATATTTTTTAATGTACAACGTCGTAAAGATTGGCGTTCTACATAACTAACAACAATCCGGATATTATTTAGCTATTTTAAACAAGTTATTTTTATTTTTGTAGGCCAAATGTAAACTCCGTCGCCAGTAACAAGTTCAATTTTTAAACTTTAACCGGTTATATCTTAAAAACCAATAACCGAAGAGCTTAATAATTGACTACATTTTTAAAGAGGGCATGTTGACGTTCTTAAAAAATATTTTTATATAGTCATAACTATCTCTTTTACCCATGCAAACACGGCTTCAATTGTGTAACGATTTTTCGACACTTTTTTTAGACATTGTGGAACCTGACAATTTTGTTGTTTTTGACGTATTATGATTAGAAAACTAATAGGTTATTGCCCCATTTATTAAACGCGAGGCTATAAAGTATCATTTTACATCCTTGGATTCAAGTTTGCTCATTGCATATTAATTTCCCGGTATGAAAAGATAATTCATAAATGAAAAATCGAAAAATTCTGTAAACTCCGTCTCCACGTTTACAACAAAACTAATTAGCGTGCATCTGAAATATCGTCATATATTGACGTATCTAGTTGACATCTAATGATTTTTTTTCGGAAACCAATTTCCGACAAATAGTTTTCGAAAAAAAGGGCAAAAAGTGACGAAATGTAAACTCCGTCTCTGTAAACTCCGTCAACTTTTTTTTGTTTTTTGTAGATAGCATTAAAAAACCTTATGTAGTTGTTAAAACCGACGCAAATATTAACACTAGTCATTCAAAAAAGTAAAAAAACTAATTTTAACAGAAATAATAAAAAATTTATTTTACATTTCCTTAGAAAAATCCTATTAAAATAAAAAATAATTGTAAAATCTTTTATAACAAAAAACAGAAAAAAATCCTCATTACAAAAATTGTTAGCAATTAAGGAGTGAGATCATAAAAATGTTAACACACATAAAGTTAAATAAAAAACAGACTACTGAATTTTAAGACTTCAAACCAAATTTTTATTAAATAAAATTTAATACAAAATCATAACAAAAAAACCGCATGGAACTCTAACCACTACGAACAAAGTTATCCACTTTTTCCGGAAACCCTCCCATTAAGGCTTTTATGGTAGTTTCTGTCACCTTTTTAGAGCAGGTGGTCCATCTACGTTTGAAATCTTGCATGTCCTGGGAGACCTTTTTTGTGCCCTTTAATTCTTTTTTAACAAGAGCCCAATATCTCTCCACTGGCCTGAGCTCCGGGCAGTTTGGTGAATTTGCCTCTCTTGGTACAAAAACCACATTATTATCATTATACCACTCCAGCGCTTTCTTGCTGTAGTGACAAGATGCTAAATCGGGCCAAAAGTAAGTGGATACATTGTGCTGACTCAAGAACGGAAGAAGTCTCTTCTGCAAACACTCCTTGATATAAATTTCGCTGTTTATAGAGCCAGATGTCACAAATGACTGGCTTCTTTGGCCGCAGCTACATATGGCTTGCCATACTAGGAATTTTTTGGGGAATTTCGTTTGCTTTTTTGACCGAAATTTTTCCGCAACATTTCCTCGAACATCGGAAACATAAAATTCTTGACCAGGGAGCTGCGCAAAATCAGCCAGGAAATAAGTTTCGTCGTCCATTACACAACAGTTGTATTTTTTTATAAAATTTGATTTCAATTTTCTAGCTCTGGTTTTGGCCTCCAAATTTTTAAAAGCGTTTCTATCGGGAACTTTTTGAACTTTGTAGGACTTTAGTCCCGCCTTACGTTTCACTTTACGTACAAAAAAGTCTGAGCATTGGGCTAACCGAGCTGTTTTTCTGCCAGATGTGTTAGGAGCTCTCTTAAGGATGCTTTTAACTTTATATGCCTTACCAATGTTACGATAACCAGTCGTTGTTCCTGTTCCCGGCTTCCTTTCAATTGTTAGGTGTTCCAGATACCTTTTTACCACTTTTGAAACTGTTTGGCGGCATACATTAGTTTCTTTGGCAATTTTTTTGTATGTCCATGTTTGGTTTTGTTGAAAATATTTAATTATTTTTGAACGCACTTTTCTTTCATCGTCCATTGTGTAAAAAATTGCAAATTAAAACTCATGATGTAAATTAATTTATTAACTGACATATTTTTAAAATGTAAACTGCCGAAAAAAAAAAAATTTGGAAGCTTTACACCAAAGTTGTAGGCAAAAATGTGTGTTAACATTTTTATGATCTCACTCCTTACATAAATAAGTGTTTTAAATTACAATAAAATGTTTTCAAAGAAAATTCAAAAAATTTAATGTATTTTTGTAAGGTGAATGTAAACTCCGTCACCAAAAAAATCACAAAATTGTCGATAAAATTTGTTTGAAACAATTTGTAGAAGAGATCTTTTAAAGTTATATTAGTAGTGATGTAACATATCGATTTTAATAAAAAAATTTACCAAAAATTAAAATTTTTTGTTTGTATAATTTTGGCTCAAAAACACTGACATTTTTTGATTTCACCCATATAAAAGTTTAGAGTTCGTAAAATATTTGACGGGCGACTGAAATAATTCGTTATTTTTAACATTCAACCCCATAATATTCCTTTAGTATTTACATACCAAGCCGTTGAGTTTTTCAAGTGATTTTCTTGCCAGAAAAAAATACAAAGCAGTAGAGTTTATAATGTCTTAAAGTTCGTATTAAGCATATCGTGTTGCAAAGAAAAAAGAAAATTGAAACTGAAATCAAGTAAATGAAAGTGAAATTTATTTTCCATGTTCTTTAACGGCCATTGTTTTACTTTTAAGGGTAATACCTTTTTCTTTTTTTTAAAAAAGTACATAAATACATGTATAAACAAGTATAAATAAAAGTTGGAGACATATGAACGAACACCACGAGTAACTTGAGTAAGTATAAGTCAAATAAGAATTCTTCCACGTGCTGAAATTAATCTTCATTATTATTATTACACTATACAACAAGAATAATGATCCTCAATGCCTACAATGCCAAATGAAAGTAGACTATCATGTAAACAAAATCACCAGAGGGCTTTAAAAAGTTTTTTTTTCGAATTTTATTTATTTTTTATGATCCACTGAAGTTTTTAATTTTGTATCAAAGGTGTTTGGGAAACTTAAAAAAACTATAATAACTGCACATATCAAATTAAAAACAAGTAAGAAAGTTATAGTCGGTTACGACCGACCATATGATACCCTACACCAGTGTTTTCCGGAAAATGGGCCCCAAGTCCAAATATGGGCCGATTGGATCTATATTTTTGTAGATTTTTATTTAGTGTAGAAAACACAAACAGATAAAATTTTAGTGGAATTGGTTTATTTTTTTGCCAATAGACCGATTTAACTGAATATCGGTAAACATTTTTAAATGGGGGACTAAGTCCAAAAATGGTCCAATTATATTTCGATTTGATAAAGTTACTAAAGTATACGTTTTACACCTAAAAATAAATTTTTATCAACTATTTCCATTTTTATGAATTTTGAAGAAATTATGTGAATATCGGGAGGGTGGTTTGTATGGGGTCTACCAGAAGGACTGACACGATTCCTTTGAAATTTGAAACGATAATTCGCGCATGCAAAATTTGATTACGTGTCAAATTTCAAAGCGATATCTATTATAATACGGTTACTAGAGTCATTTAAGCCTAATCTAAAGGGGTCGTTTGTATGGGGGCTAGGTCTTAACATGGACCGATTTTTTCAAATTTCAAGTCAATTGATTGAAAATTGCGACCTGTATCGTGCTTAAACCGATAGATGGACAGACGGATGGATGGACAGAAGGACATCGCTAAAGCGACTCAAAAAGTAATTCTGAGTCGATCGGTATGCTTGAAGGTAGGTCTTGTACCAATATTTTGGGTAGTTACAAACATCAGCACAAACTCATTATACCCTGTACCACAGAGTGGTGTAGGGTATAAAAACGGTTGGATGTCTTTAGTGAAATTGTATGTCGGTTCTTTTCCAAACATTTCCAGTTCCAGACTTTAGGAGAAAAAGGTTCTATTTGCTTAAAGAGATAGGCATAAATAGAAGCTTGAGAATAATTTTCAAGAAAAATATTTTTCTGTTTTAAATTTATGTATGTTGGTCGTTTTTGCAAGACTTGTTGTTAGTAGAAACGTATTTCAGATGATTTTCATATTAGGAAACATAAAAGCCCTTTACTGCCCTCCTAAAAAAGAAAGGCATAAGTGCCAAAATTCCAAAATTGAGATAAGGGCAGATTCTGAACCCTTAATAAGTTTATGATTTATGATAAGTTTAAAAAACCAATTTTCAACAGTAAATGACCAAAAAACGTTAAGTAAAATGGTCACATCTACCACTTCTAGCACGTTTTCTAGTCAAAAAAGTCTTATCTGCCACTTACTATAATAAAAAGTCATACTGACCACAAAATTTAAGGCTTTTAAGACAGTTTTCTTTACTATTTTTAATATGTTTTTATTGATATGAAATATTTTATTTTTATTTTTATTTTGAACAATTTGGTTTCCGTTAGATTTTTTCGGGTGCCTTTACTAGGCAAAAAAGTCATAAGTTCATTTTCTCTACTTTATCATAAAAATTTTTCCTATTTGTTTAGATAATAAAATTTAATAAAATAATATATTTTTAAATCGTTTTTGAAAATTTTCGAAAATATTTAATTTAAAGGTGCGAAAGATAAAAAACTTAAAAGCTTAATATCTCAAAGCTACAAAAATGGAGTTATGACTTTCTTTCTTAGCAGGACAGTATATTGTAAGGATTTCCAAATTAAAAATTCAAGACGTCTTAATGTTTTCAAATTGGTTGGAACAATAATAATTTTTATTAATTCTTTTCTTTTTGAGATATTTCAAATGAGTTGTTTTTCAATCTTATAATATACTACAAGTAACAAAGGGAATTTAAATGACAAATCGCTAATGTTCAAACTAAAATATTAATACACATTTGACTCTACTCTCATTGAGAATCAGAAGAAGAGAATTGTACCTTCTCAATAAAATCACGATCGTTTAATTAGCAATTTGTCCCTCTGCTACTTGTAATATAGAGCTTTTTTATATTTGCTAAATTGTCTTGACAATTGAATCGGACAAAATCAGAAACACGTGTCGCATAAGTTTTTGAAGCAAACATTACATTTTTTGTTTCCTATAGAAGACAAATTCTCTCGTATTAAGAGTAGGGTTACCAAGTTTGCTTAATTTTTATATAAAATAATAAAAAATACTACTAGTTATTTATTCGACAATTTGATAGTGCGATGAAAAAGAGCTTATTCTAATTCGAGGCATTCAAATTATGTTTGGTGTGATACTGGTGAAATTTCGAAATCATATTTCTCACTAACAATAAGTTGGGATTATTACACTGTACAACAACTTCAAGCTTTTGCCAAAATTACGGGGTTCTGACGATTGTGTCTAGTAGAGGAGACAAAAAAAAAAACGTATGTGGGCGTTTTGAAAGGTCACATCGGAATTTTTGTTAAGAGGCGGTTAAAGTTTCCCAGCTTTGGCCTGTTCTTACAGCATATTTGTATTTAAAACTATGTTTTATTTTATGTAAAGAAATTTAGATATTTTTTTTTTTTTTTTAATTTTTGAACCCAGAAAAAACTGTAATTTTTTGCAAATTTCAAATATCGATATCTCGAAAGCCGTTTGTTCGATTGATTTATTTTTTTTTTTGATATTCAAGTTCAGGGCATAAAAATTAATAAACATGATGTATCGCAAGACATTTTTTTTTTTTAATTTTCAAAACTTTGAACATATGTTTTAGACCTGGTAGAATTAAAAATTACAGGAGGTTCGAAAAAAACTTTTTTGCCATACAAAAAATATCGCTCTAATGTTACAAAATATATCGAGGGCAAATATTCAAAACTTGCTATCTGCAATATTTTCGACAGAAAGTGTCCGATAGAAATATGTTCACTAGGGATATGACTTTTTGGATTTTTTTGCGAATATCAAAAATATTAAGAATTGCATTTTTACATTTTCGCTTCCGTCAAAAAAGTTAGTTTAATTAAATCTTAGAAAATATGAGACTCAAACGATGCGTAGGAAAAGCTATTTACGGTCAAAATGACGAATGCTTTTTGGAAGAACTTTTTTGATTCCTTCAAGATTAAAGTTTGTCAGTTTAACCCTTAACTGCATAACGTTAACTATTTATAACGTCAACTTTGGCAGCATGTAGCTGCAAAAGTAAAAGTCCGGGCGGCTTTATTTTTATTCGTAAGTGTTCACAAGATCTTTTTATATAATTTATTCATTGGAAGGGTTTAAATTACCTTATTTTTGAAAAATAGGACTAAAACAAAAAATATCTGTGACTTTTTAGAAATTGCGTTTGGTGCGGAAGGTTTTTTTGCCAAAACGACCCGCAAATACGACTTTTAATATTAATTTTGTATTGTCTATCACAATGGTTCTCAAACGGTGGGTCGCGACCCCCTAGGGGGTCGCGGAAGAGTTTCAGGGGGGTCGCGAACAAATTTGTTAAAACCTTAAGTTTTGGTAAATTTAAAACACATTCTTTTTATTGCGGTGTTTTAAAAAAATACAAATCCTTTTTTTAAAGAAAACAAATTTTTTCCATCACTTGAGGTCCCTCCGCTATCACTGTGCAGTTGTTAATTTCGCGGGATGCCCAACACTTATTTGTGAAGTGTTTTGACTGAGTCTGTGATCTGGCAGTTCGTTTTCTATTAACTTTTCTGATTCCGAATCTGGGTTCCAAGTTTTTCTAGTACGTTAGGTTTTTGAGAAAATTAAAGGCAAAGTTCACAAAACCGTATTCTTGTGCAATTTAAAGAGCTTTGTTTGTGAAAATTTCGGATGCGTCTGGGATCTGACCAATTTTTTCGATTTACTCTTTAATGCTGATTCCAAAACAGGATCAGAATAACGGATCTAGATGCGTGATCGAATAAAATTTCAATCACTACCAAACATTGGTACATAATTTTGTAAAAAGAACAATCATTACTCCAAACTGAACTTTTAATGCTTTCTTGGTAAACATTTCTTCATGTTGAGAAAATTGAGGTCAAAGTTCACAAAAATTGTGTTTTATTTTCATTTTTTAGAAGTTTTTTACTTGAAATTTTTGGTATGCGTCTGACCACACGGTTTCGATTAATCTTTCAATGCTGCTTCTGAATTTGGTTTCAAAATTTTTCAATTACTCTAGGTTTTTGAAAAAACTGAGGTCAAAGTTCACGTTAATATTTTTTTTTTGTGTGGGGGTCGCGAAAAATTTTAAATATTGAAAGGGGTCGCAAAGCAAAAGTAAGTGAGAAGCTCTGGTCTATCACGTGGTGATAGGTAAAATTTTTTTCAAAAATGAGTCATAACCTAATGTTCACTGAATTAGATGTCATCTATCAAACTAATTTTTAGCTGTAATATTATTTTAATAAAATCGTAGAAAAAAAATATAATAAATATTAATAACTCTTAGACTTGCCTAAAAATAACAGTTGTTTTTGATCTCCTCAGAAAACTTACAGGAAAATTTTTAAAAAAATGAGAAAGTAAAAATCAGAAAATTTTAAAAATTTCTAGGAAATTATTTACAAGAAATTGAAAAATAAGATTAAACTAGGACAACTCAAGATCGCATCAGAAACTCAGATAAACTGTTAAATCGGAAAATAAAAAAAAGAAAATAAAAAAAATCAGGAAAAACATGAAATATTAAAATCAAAATGTTTTTCATTTTATGACATGGGTTTAAAAAAAACAGCCTTATTTTTTTTTTTTATAAAATTTATTAAAATTAATATCTTAACCTACTGTTATCACACAATTTACAGAGTTTTAGTTATTTACTTAACTTTTCATCTTAAAAATAATATTTTATATTAAAGTATGTAGAGCTTGAAAAAGAAAAAGTATTTATTTCAGAGGAAACTGGATTGCAAAAAAACCCCTGATTTACGTTTTTATTTTTTAAGACAAAAGTATTTGTATATTGTATAAATTTGGATACAATTTTATACAATATAGAAAGTGTTGAACAAAATTTCTGCACATGCATACAAACAACCAAGGGTTACTTGTATACATGTATCAAACATTTATTCATATAAGTTAGATATAAGTGGATTTTCAGATAAACCACTTGCAAATTTAAAGCGTTCGGTGACAGCGATAATTCTATCACGTACTAGCCTAATATTGTTACTGTTGTGAAGTATTCTGGTGGAGAAATGCCAAGGCAGATTTAGCATCATTTTTAGTAATTTGTTTTGGCAAATTTGTAACTTTTTAACATGCGATGCAGCGCAAACACCCCAAACTGGGCATGCGTATAGAATAATAGATTGAAAAATTACCTTGGCCAGAATAATTTTGTTTTCATGGCTTAAGGGTGATCCACGCCTTATAAGTGGATATAACATATTTCTAGCCAAGTTGAATTTTTCAATTTGTTTTTTAATATGTAGTTCAAATATGAGTTTTCTATCCAAGTACACTCCTAAATACTTAACATTATCACTCCATGGTATAAATGTGCCATTAATTTTCAATTGGGTAGTGGGATAAAAACAAGCTTTGCGTTTTCGAGTAAAAAATACAGCTTGAGTTTTTTCCTCATTAATTTTAATTTTCCATTTTTGAAAATAAGCTACCAAATTTTCTAATGCGCATTGTAATTTAGTCACTATAATTTGACCAAACTCATGCGAAAAAAATAGGCAAGTGTCGTCGGCATATGTAGCGCAATTACAACCATTAAGATCCGGCATATCTGAACAATACAAGATATATAAAATCGGCCCTAAAACAGAGCCTTGTGGCACTCCAGCTGGGATTTCTAAAAGATCAGAATAATTGTCATTTAGACTAACACAAAACAGTCTGTTTTTTACAAATGATTCGATAATTTTGATAAGATAAAGCGGAAAATTAAACTGAATCATTTTGTATAATAAGCCGTTGTACCATACGGAATCGAACGCTTTTTCGATGTCCAAGGTAACTAAAATTGTAGAACTTTTATTTTTAAACCCGGTATTTATGTGGTTATATATCCGCTTTATTTGATGGGTTGTGCTGTGAAATGGTCTGAAACCAAACTGATTTTGTGGATCAATGCTATGTCGATCCATAAATTTTGAGATATTATTTTTTAGAACCTTTTCAAGAACTTTACTTAGGCTGCTAAGTAAACTTATTGGGCGGTAACTACTAACCAAATTTGGAGGCTTATTTGGCTTTAAAATCGGAATAACTTTAGCAGTTTTCCAAATTTTTGGAAAATACTGCATTTTTAAACAGCAATTTATTATAAAGCAAAAATACACAATAGCAGAGTTTGGCATTTGCTTTAACATTAAGTTTTTGACCCCATCAATACCACCTGCTTTACGGGGTTTTAATTCCTTTATAATTGATCTAATTTCATTGGTGTTTACGAACTCGCTTGGATCTGTGGTAATAGTAAGAGAGGAAAATTGTTGATTAACACTATCAACCATTGAAGCATGTGCTTGATCCCCTAAATCCTTTGAAATTTGATGGTTTTTTAAAAAATTAGAAGCCAGTTGGTTTACCTTTTCTTCATCCCTATAGTGTGCAGATGCGTTTTCTACCAATGGTGGTATAAATATTTTTTTCTTCCTAAGGCATTTCGCTATGTTCCAAAATGGTTTTGATGCCTTATCTAAATCTTTTATTTTATTATTCCATGTTAAATTTCTAAGTTTAGATATTTCGTAACGAATTTTTGCACAATATTTGTTCATATTCACAAGGTCTGCTGTGTGTCGATATCTCATCCATTGATGTCTGTAATAATTTCGAGTAATTATTAGTTGTTTAATATAGGGTGTTATTAAACCTGGCTTAAAGTCTGATTTTATTTTTGGGATTGCGATATCCGCTGCATCTAAAATGCTGTTAGTTAAAATTTCTACACTAAGATCAATTGTGTTACAATTTGTTACATTATTTATATCAGATGGTAAATGCGAGACTGATTTATCAATAGAAGATTTAAAAAGTCCCCAATTTGCTTTTTTGTAATTGAAAAATAAACGTTCGCTCTCTGAGGCACTTAAATTAAGTTTGTATGAAACAGGTAAGTGATCAGACCCTAACGAATTTAAGGTTTTAGGATTCGAAATATATTGTGGAACATTTGAAATAACTATATCTAAAGTGGACGGCATTTTATTTCTAGAAGTAGGAATATATGTGGGTGTACTGGGGTGTAAAATATTATAAGGAAGTATAGACACTGTTTCGGATAAAATATTTCCTTAAATATTTGCTCTATTACACATCCAATTTCTGTGTCTGCTGTTTAGATCCCCACAGATTATAACATTTCTATCGGTTTTAAGAAGTTTTCTCATATCTTTTCTAAAAATACCCTGGGATTGAGAATTTGACTCGCCTCCAGGAAAATAAACTGAAAACATATTTATTTCCAACCCATCTGAAGTTTTTAAACATACTCCTACATTTTCAATTTTATTTGTTTTTACAAATAAAGGTTTAAAATTCGATATATTTTTTTTTATAAGTATTGCTACTCCTCCACCAGTCCGATCAGCACGATCACAACGAACACAATAATACCCCATTTGGGGAATATTTACATTATTAGTTAACCAAGTTTCTGTTAGAAAACATAAATCTATATTGTTAGTATTCAAAAAATCATAAAGTTCTAAATATTTATTTCTAATGCTTCTACAATTCCAAAAGATTATATTTAATTGTGTAGTTGCCATTTTAACTTATATATTATATAAATATTTTGTCGCTAATTGTGTGATAACATAAAATTGTTCATCTTTTGATTTACAAGATTTTAATTTGTTTACTACATCTAACGTCAGCTGACTTATCTCTTCTACTGTAAAGAGTTCATTTGATGTTTGAGTAGTGCTTCTGTTGTTGTTGTTTTGGGATCGTGGCCATACCATTGTGTTGTTCTCAACTCTAGTATTAGAGTTTGGAAGATGAGGAAATTCATTGTTCTCCAATGTATTGAAATTTGTTACGTTATTGTTATTTCTGCTTTGGTACATTCTATTACCACGACTTGTATAACGGTTGTTTTTACGTTGAATATTCTCTCTTATATCAAGAAATGGTGCTCTTACTGGACATGAAATGTCAGTTGCCTCATGCGTGTTGTTGCAATTTGCACATTTAATTTTGTCTTTGTCATTACAATCTTTGGTTTTGTGTCTACCAGAGCAATGAGCACATTTTGTTTTGATAGAACACCCTTTTTCACCATGTCCAAACATTTGACAGTTGTGACATTGAATTGGTTTGTTTTTAATCTTTCTTTGGTAATCCCACCGAATTATCATATGAAAAAGAGATTTGACGTTTTGTTTTAAGTCATGAAGTTTAACTGTTCCATTTTTAAATGAAACAATATAAAGAGTATCAACATAATTGTTATATTTCTTTTCCACTTTTTTAACTTCTGTGCATTCGTACTTAAGAGCAACTAATTGTTTTTTCACTTCATCCTCCGCTTTGCCTTCAAGGCCAAATAAGACAAACTTAAATGGTTTATCATGCTTTGATTGATGAATAAAAAATTGGCATTTATGTTCTTTTAAAATAGTAACAATAACGTTGAAAGTGTCTTTAGTTTCACAAATTATTTTAATTCCAATTGAAATCTTTTTAATACAGTATTTAGTCATACCAGCATTTTTAAACATTTTATGAAATGATTCACTATTATGTGAGAGCACTTTTATGGGTGAAATAAATTCTTTTTTGGTGTTTTGCACTTGAGTGTCCGTGTTTTCCGCATTTTCAGAATCATCTTCGTCCAATGCTTGTAAAGGTGTCCAATAATTAGACTTCCGCATTTTACTGCCAGAAGAATTTTCTGAGGACCTTAAGTCCTCAGATTTAACTGGAGCTTTTCGTTTATGAATTTTGATAGTTTTTTTTTATGAGATAAATTTTTCACTGAAGCGAAGAAAAGACACGTCATTCACAGCTGACAGTAGTCAGAGAACTGAAAACAGCCTTATGTAATTTTTTAAACAGCTATAAAAAAAATACACAATATTTTTTAATTCTGCTTTTTTATTTGAAAGATAAATTATTGTAATATTTTTAAATTTGTATAACACAAAATTTGGTGATCTGAAATTTCCACTCATTTGTAAAATGTTTTTTAAAAAGAACAAAATCGGCTGCAGTTTTACAGCTAAAAGAACTGAACCAATTTTGATTATTATTTTTTTTTTTTGATTTGTAGATTATAATAAAAATTGGTTTAATAATTTAATTTAAGTTTAATAATTATTAAACTCTCTACTACTAATCGTGGACATTTTTTGAAATTTTGAGCTAATTATGTTTTTTATGAAAAAAGAAAAGTAAATTTTTTAATTTTTTATGTTTATGTTAACAGAATTTCAACAAAAATCAATATTTTTCAAAAAATGGCCACGATAAGAACTTGGATATTTAATAATACACAAATCAAAAACAAAAAAACCAACAAAATCAGTTGAGTAGTTTTTGCTGTACAACTGCATCGGATTTTGCTTTTAAAAAAATAATTCTACAATTGAGTGGCAACCCAGGCAATTCTTGTAGACCAATTTTGTGTTATAAAATTTAAAAAATATTACAATAATTCATCTTTCAAATAAAAAAAAGAATTAAAAAATATTACGTATTTATTTTTTTTAAAGGTGTTTAAAAATTGCTTCATCTTAAGACTGATTTTTTCCTTTAAATCCCCCTTAACTGCTGCCATATTTTTAGTAATGTGTAATTTCTATTTGTTTGCCTATTCAAATATCCTGCAGTATTTGCATGTGTAAATAGTAGGCACAATTTTCAATATCAGTGAGGCAGGACGGCTGGCTGGCTGGCATTTACATATTGTACGATTATGAAGTTTAAATTGTATTTTGCCATTTTGGACTGAGACAGGTGTTTTCGTCTGTTGTTTTATGGCGGTATTGTACATTTGGTATGTTAACTGATTAGCCAACGAAGCAGCGAACCAAAAAGTCAGTCAGTCAGCCATATAGCCAGTCAACTAAAGAAACTAGTTCGTTCGTTCTGTTGTTTTTGGTATTGGGGTCAACTTCCTTTTTGTTCTTCTCACTATTTTTTACTTTATTTTCTTTGGGTTTTTTTGTGAACAGTTTTTCCTTATTTTTTTTTGTGAAACTAATAAAAAACTGACTCTGTCGCAATGTTGGCCAAACAAAACTGAAATAAAAAAAAAAGTATGTGGTAACTAGATTTCGTTTTTCACTTTCATTTATTAATGTTGGTATTTGTGTGTTTTTTTTTAATTTTTTTTTTATTATACTTCACAACATTTTAGACCCTGTTGATTATCGTCTAAAGGCTCTTCTGTGTGGCACTAGTGCCAGAAATAGTAAAAAGCCACAAAATTGAAATGAGTGCAACTAAACAATAATAATAAAAAATACTGTAGAATGGTGTTACAACATACAACACCTCCTAACTTCTTTTTTTTTTTTCCTTTTTCTACTTCTTTTTATACTACAAAAAAAAAAAAAAAAAAAAAACTTGAAATAAAAATAATTCTTAAAGTTGTTGTATTAGTTTGTTCGACTTTAATACATTCATGAATAGCAAGCGACCAAAATAATAATACAAAAATAAAAATACAACAAAAAAAAAAGTAAAAACTTTTAGACCCAAAGGTATAGAATTAAATAGTTTTGCGGTCAGTTTGATTTGATTCTTTGGTTGAAAAACGTGCATTGTATTTATTTGTTTTGTATTCGATATTTTTGTATAACAACTTTTCAATAAAAATTTTCTTAAGAAATCGAAATAATTTATTTTTTTTCTCCAAATAATTATTAATATACAACGGAAAAGTTTTGTGAAAATTATTTAAATTGTATATAATTTATAACAATTTTGTGAATGTTCTATATTGTCTGTGTTGTTAAACTTTTTGTAATATAACAGAATTATATTTATCTGGTGGATTTTTAAAATTTTATAACCTTAAAAAAACTGTTAAGGAATTTTGAAGGTAGGTTATTTTAGAAATTGATTATAAATGAATTAATTTGATAAATTTAAAAAAAAAACTTTAACTTTATGAGTTGTAGTTATAACTAGAATTGTCAACTATACGACATATTTCAAAAATCGGTTTTCGAATAGTTACAAAAACCCCCTTTTATTTAGTAAAAAACCGGTTTGAATAACCGGGTTTTCCGTTTTTTCATAAAAGGTTTTAAAAACTTAAAAAAAAAGGTTTTACCTGTTTTTTGAGATAATATGCCTGCGAATTTTGTACTCTAGACCAAAACATTTAATCATAATTGGAGAGTAAAGATGATACGGCACAGAAGAATTTAACACTCTCACTTGTTTTTTGTACATTTGTTAAACAAATGGAACATTTTTATATCAGAATTTAAGACTTGGTCAATTAGTAGTTTTGGTGAAAAAAATAAGAAAAAAAAATATTTTTTTTTGGATGAAAAACAAAATTTTTATGAAAAAAAAAATTTTTTTTTGACACAAAAAAAATTTTAGTGAAAAAAAATTTTTTTGATGAAAAAAAGTTTTTCATGAAGAAAAAAATTTTTTTGATTAAAAAAAAATTTCATTAAAAATGAAAAAAAAAAAAATATATAAATAAATCATAATTAATCCAACTAAATCCTAGGATTTAATAAGTCCATGTTGGATTAATTTTTATTTATTTATATCTTTTTTCATTTTCCAAAATTTTTCATTATTTTTTCCGGATTAAATTATGCAAAAAACAAGTAAGAGTGTTAAATTCGGCTGTGCCGAATCTTTTTTACCCTCCAACATGCAAACAAAAAATATCTAGGGTCTTTATTTTTTTTTTTTGGGGGGGGGGAGGTCGGCAGTGGTCTTTGGGGGGACAAATTTCCTCTCGAAATATATGTTCAAAAATTTATTCTTATGCTTATCGCGCTAAAGAAATACAAGATTATCATTATTAAAAAAAAAAAAAAAAATATTCCACGCCCACAAAAGGGGGAGAGCCGAAAAACGATATTTTCTAATCCCCCGGGTCCAAATGCAGAACTTTGAGCTTCTTGAAGCATAAAAATGTTGCATTTGTTAAACAAAAACACAAAAAATCATGTAAAAGTATTGTGTTTTTCAGAGGTTGGTTTAGTTTCTCAAGGGGGAACTTTTTATCCCCTTGGTCCGATTTGGCCCATCTCCGAACTTAAACAGCCTATTACCATAAGACATACTTGTGCAAAACTTCAGGAGTCTAGCTCTTTTAGTTTGGGCTGTATCGTTTCTTCCACAGACAGACGGACAGACGACAGACGGACGGACATCGCTAGAATGTCTTAGAATCGATATCAATAATATATTCCATGTCAAATCGGACATTTTGAAAATTTTTTTTTTAGATTTTCCCAATTTGTTTACAGTTTTTAGTACCCTTCGAAAACTCCTTCGTGGTAAATTTTCAGATTTTTTTGATGATTCGTTCAAAAGATATCGAATTTTTAAAAATTGGTAGTTTGTTCCTTTACTCAAACTTCTTTTACTTATAACTTCTTCAATAATGGTCCGAATTCAAAAAAAAAAATTTTCAAAATTTTTGTTTTTTTACGTACTTTTAAATTTTCAGATTTTTTTGATGATTCGTTCAAAAGATATCGAATTTTTAAAAATTGGTAGTTTGTTCCTTTACTCAAACTTCTTTTACTCATAACTTCTTCAATAATGGTACAAATTTCAAATATTTTTTTTTCAAAATTTTTGTTTTTTTACGTACTTTTAAAAAAAAATCCCAAAAAAATCTTAAAAGCACTCTAGTATGCGATTTTTAAGTTTTAAAATTTAAATCTCATTTTTGAAAATGTTTGTACTCTTCGATTTTTTTGAAATTTTTTTGTGTAAAACTCCTATCGATTCTTCAAATTTTTTGCCCAGGAGGATCGTGGGATAACGATTATTACTATTTTTTTAAAATTTTTTTAAAAAATTTTATTGTACTTTTCCAATCTTAAAATCATTTCTACTGCTCCAATGGTGCATCATAGAGGGGTCATTTATAAGACCGACCTCCATTAATTTTAACGTCTTAACATTTCTTTGGACCATACTAATACCCTATCTCCAACTCCTAAGGGGGCTCCCACACTAAACGACATACCTAGGCCATATCTCCACTCCCTAAGTAGGCTCCCATACAAATAACTGTTGGAGCAAATTTTATAAAAATGTTATTTTGAATGGAAGCCTACTTAGGAAGTGGAAATAGGGCGTAGGTATGTAGTAAAAAAATGTTTTAGGGTAAAAATAAATGGGGGTCGGTCACACTAATGACCCCTCTCGGACGCACCATTGGACCGGTAGAAGCTGATTAAATAAAACAAATTTACAAAAAATATAAAAAATTGTATAGGGGCCGCCTTAACAATAGGTATGTAGGTATGTTCAGAGAAAATGTTTGGACTAAAAAATATTGTTGGTTGGTCATACATTTGTTGCTCTAAGGGCACTATTAGGGCAGTTAGAGCGGTTGGAGCAAATTTTAAAAAATGTCGTTTTATGTGGTAGCCCCCTTAGAAATTGGAGATAGGGTATAAGTTTGTTCCAAAGAAATGTTAAGACGTAAAAATTAAGGGGGGTCGGTCTTATAAATGACCCCTCTATGACGCACCATTGGAGCAGTAGAAATGATTTTAAGATTGGAAAATTACAATAAATTTTTTTAAAAAAATTTTAAAAAATAGTAATAATTGTTATCCCACGATCCTTCTGGTCAAAAAATTTGTAGAATCGATAGAAGTTTTACACAAACAAATTTAAAAAAAATCGAAGAGTATAAACATTTTCAAAAATGAGATTTAAATTTTAAAACTTGAAAATCGCATACTAGAGTGCTTTTAAGATTTTTTTGCGATTTTTTTTAAAAGTACGTAAAAAAAATAAAATTTTGAAAAAAAAAATATTTGAAATTTGTACCATTATTGAAGAACTTATGAGTAAAAGAAGTTTGAGTAAAGGAACAAACTACCAATTTTTAAAAATTCGATATCTTTTGAACGAATCATCAAAAAAATCTGAAAATTTACCACGAAGGAGTTTTCGAAGGGTACTAAAAACTGTAAACAAATTGGGAAAATTTTTAAAAATTCGATATCTTTTGAACGAATCATCAAAAAAATCTGAAAATTTACCACGAAGGAGTTTTCGAAGGGTACTAAAAACTGTAAACAAATTGGGAAAATCTAAAAAAAAAATTTTTCAAAGTGTCCGATTTGACATGGAATGCCCCATATATGCTTTATGGGGTCCTAGACCGATATTTCGATGCGGTACACACGGAATGACAAAGTGAGTATACCCCCATACTGTGGTTGGAGGGTATAATAATCCAAATTTGTTTCGGCATATTAAAATATTTTTTTAAACTAAATAAGATTAATCCGAAAATAAATCCACTTATTCAAAAACACAGCAGTTGTCAAATCTCGGGGGTCTAGCTCTTTTGGTTTGGACTGCATCATAGTTTATACAGACGGATGGACGGACATCGCTAGAATGTCTTATATTCTATCATGGGTCATATTTCGGTGCGTTACACATGGAATGACAAAGTGAGTATATCCCCATACTGTGGTTGTAGGGTATAAAATATCTGGTTAATATTGGTGAAAAAATTTCAATTAAAAAAATTTCGTTCCATTTCGTTCCCTGCTCCATTCTATTCTGTCCCTGTTACATTCCTTTTTGTTCATGTTTCATTTCAGTTAATTCCGCAAAACAAATTTTCTGTTCCATTCAGTTTCATTCCTTGATCAATACCATTTCCTTCAATTCCACTTCATTTGCTCAATGTGTGTTTCATTTCATTTGTAATATTTATTTCCTCGAAATTTTCATGACATTAATAACACTACACTCAAAAAAAACTGTAATGTTAGCAAAAAAAGCTTGTAAACCTACAAGAAAATTTGCTGATTTTGAACCCACAATTTTTGTGGTAAAGTTAGCAAAAATGTTATGCTAAAAATTAGTTAACTGAAATTTTTTTTATTTCAACTTAGTTCATACACATTTGAGGTCCCCATTGGATTCGGATCCGATAGGTCCAGACCCCGATGGGCCTAGACCTAGTTGGGTTCCTTAAAAATCGTCATAGTTTTTGATTCAAAATTTGTGTCCGTTTTTTGAGATACGTGATTTTAGGGTACCACTGGGGTTTTGAGAATTAAAAAGCTCGATTGCTTCATAAATATTACTAGGAGAGCTTTTGGTTATTCTGCGGTCTTGTTTTACGTGTTGAGGGCTACAAAAATTATTTTGGACTTTTTGTTGTGTCGGCAATATTTACCGAGATATGAGAATTTTAAAATTTTCGGGAATGCTAACTTTTTTGGATCCAAAGTTAGGACCCATTAGGGTCCATACATGAAGAGGACCGGCGATACTATGGAGATCCCGAGAACTGAAATGGCCTCCATTTTGCTCTATCTGGCTAAGTTACCGAGATTGCGCCATTTTAAGATTTCTTAAAAAAAAAAAAAAAAATACAATACATTTTTGCTAATATTAGCAAAAAAGCTTGTAAAAATTTGGTCAACTCAATTTTAAATTTAGAAAAAAAAATTAGTTAAAATTTTCTTTAAAATTGCTAATGCGACAAATGAAGTTTACAAGATATTTTTGCTAACATGCTAATCTCAACTAAAAATTTGCTAAAGGTTAGCTTACTAGCATTAGCAAAAAAAAAAACAAGTAAGAAAGCTATATTCGGCTGTGCCCAATCTTTAAATACCCTCCACCAATGTAATGATTTAAAAAACAAAAAAGTTTGTTTTATTTATACCTTAGAAAATAAAAAAGTACCAAAAAGTGTACTTCCGGTACTTTTAATAAAAGGTACTTTTTATAAAAGGTACTTTAAATGAAAGGTACTTTTTATAAAAGGTACTTTTTATAAAAGGTAGTTTTTATAAAAGGTACTTTTTATGAGAGGTACTTTTTATAAAAGGTACTTTTTATAAAAGGTACTTTTTATAAAAGGTACTTTTTATAAAAGGTACTTTTTATAAAAGGTACTTTTTGAAAACGGTACAGAATTTTTGGAAAGTACTTGTTCTAGAATGTTTTATTTCACTAAAGGATCCTACATTCTAGATTTCAAGTTTGAATAACCATTATTTCAGTAAATATAAAAAGTACCAAAAGTATTTTTTTACCCATTTTACCCCCGTAGAATCAACATTGGCAAAACCCGAGCCTTAGTGAATCTTTTTTCCGGAAGGTGAACCGACAAAGCAAACTTCAATTTTCTAAAATTCGTAAATTATTTTTTTTTTTCAAAAATTATTTAAAAAAAAAGCTTTTTTACACAAAATAAAATATTTCTAATCAAAAACGTAATTTTTTTCACATTAAAAAAATTTACAATCAATTAAAAAGGGCATTGTGGAGGGTATTCATAGATTCGGCCAAGTCGAATTAAACTATTCTACTTGTTTTAATATGATAATGTTTTTAGGATTGTGTCTAATTTTAAAAACGTTGCAGTTTGACTATATAAGCTAACGATTAACAAAAAAGAAAATAATAAGAATTACTGTTTTAATTTTCTTAAGACAGAAAATTTTAGTAACTTGGGTGTGTAACTTGGATAATAATTCAACTCGGGATGAATAAAAAAAAAATATACAGCAGTTGGTGAATAAAACGTAACATAATTATTTTTCATAATTTTTTTTTTCATCAATATTTTTTTTTAATCAATATCTTTTTAATCAATATTTTTTTTATCGTCAATATTTTTTTTATTAATATTTTTTTTTTTTTTCATCAATATTAGTTTTTCATCCATATTTTTTTTTTATCAATATTTTTTTTCATTATTTTTCATCAATATTTTTTTTCATCAATATTTTTTTTCCATCAATGTTTTTTTTCGTCAATATTTTTTTTTCATCAATGTTTTTTTCGTCAATATTTTTTTTTTCATCAATATTTTTTTTCTTTAATATTTTTTTTCATCATATTTTTTTTTCATCAATAGTTTTTTTTTATAAATTTTTTTTCTTCGACCGATATTTTGATGTATTTTGCATTTAATGACAAATTAATATAGCGTTATTTTTTCTAGAAAAATTTTGCTTTGGAAAGAACACCTATTTATACAGCAAAACATTATCATGATTCAATTGTTTGGGCAAGAGTACAAACTTCGCAGACATTTTTTTTGTAGCACAATGTAAGCTTTTCATATAAAAATTTATTTCAATTGCCAATAAATAAGTGTTTTCTATTTTTACTGGGTTATTCAAAGTAATAAGGATTTGTGTAGCAAAATAAAATCGAAATTTTTTGTGTATTTTCTTTGCAAATAAAACTTTTTTAAATATTTTTTTTTTTATTTTGGCATTTGCATAATATTTTTACCCTTTAATTAATTAAAACTGATTTAATTATGTTAACTAAAAAAAAGAAAACAAAAATAAGCAAATAAATTTCGTGTTTTAAATGTTGCTATCCCTTATCAATAAAAATTTATGAAACCCTTTTTTATAAATATTTTTTTTTAGCACAATTTTTGTTTAACAAAATTTATTGACATTTCATATTAAAAAGGAAAACATTAATTAAAAAAATTTACAAAAAAATATAATAACACGTATACGCCACATATTACAAAAAACATCATTCACTAATTAGGTTTACGTGACGTATGATTGATATTTAATTAGGATTAATATTAATAATAATCATACGCCACATATAAAACAAGATAATTTGTTCGTTTTGTACTTGGTCTTGTCAATTTCAATATTCCTACACATTTAAACTCTGATGTTCCTATCTCTGGGTGACCTACAAGTCGAATTGTACCAAATTTATTACATGTTTTTCTTTTGATACCTTATTTTTTATTTTTTTTTGCATATAAAACAAATAAAAAAAATATTTTGAATAAATTTTTTTTTTGAATATACTTTAACATGAAAAACTTAAAATCAACAACATATGAAGTCAAGTTGAAATACAAGTAGCACATATAAGATTTATACTTGTATATTTTACCTTTTACCTTTTTCCCTTTTCCCAACATAAAAAGAAAATCTGAACGATTACATGAACATTGGTACTTATATTTGAAAACCTTAAGAAGGCATCTATTTGTAATATTTTTGGATAAAAAAAAACACAATCTAATCTTTAAAACCGCCGAAGTAAAATTTACTAAATTTTAATGGAAATTTTTAGAATTATGCTTCTCAAAATAAACAATGTGTAACAATACACAATCATTGTGTAAAAATACATATATTGGGAATTTATGTGTGAAATGTATTTTTTGGGTGAAGAATTATATACATATAAATTTTTCTTTTGAATTTCAAGCTAGCAGTAATTTTATAATTGTTACTTTGTCGGCCAAAAAATTAATTTTAAGTGTCACCCAATTTTTTTCAAAGTTTGTATTCATGTGAAGTTTATATTCATTGAAACAAACAGAATATGTTATGTATTTAAGAAATCTCTGTTAGTTTTCATATCATCAAAAATGTACTGTTTACACCATTTCTGAGACATTTTTTAAAAAACCGAAGTTTTATTTAGTTAGGTTTGAGTCCATGTTAATTATTTCCTTCTTCATCAGCGCTCTTCGATTGCCACTTAATATGTGTCAGATTAAAATCTTCTATTTAAAAGAATTTTGAATGAGAAAAAACAACTGTGATTCATTTAACGTCGACCAAATGTTATCGATTTGACTTATTTAATCTATTTTAAACTTTTTTCCAACGAGGCAATGTTTTTTAAAATGATAATGTTTTTAGGCTGGTGTCTGTTTTTAAAAAAGTTGCAGAACGCCACCTCAGTTTGACTATATAAACTAAAGACTATTCACCTCGTGGTGAATAAAATCGTTTTTCACCAGCTGGTGAATAAAAAGTAACATAATTATTTTTCAACAAAAAAAAAAATTTTTTTTCATCAAACTTTTTTTTCGTCAAATTTTTTTTTTCATCAAATTTTTTTTTTCATCAATTTTTTTTTCCATCAAATTTTTTTTTATCATTTTTTTTCATCGAACCTTTTTTCATCATTTTTTTACCAAATTTTTTTTTTCATCAATTTTTTTTCATCAATATTTTTTCATAAAATTTTTTTTTTCATCAATTTTTTTTTTCTCCAAATTTCTTTTTTTTTTATAAAATTTCTTTTTTCATAAATTTTTTGTTTTCATCAATTTTTTTTTTATCAATTTTTTTCCCATCAAATTTTTTTCCCATCAAATTTTTTTTCATAAATTTTTTTCTTCAAACTTTTTTTCATCAATTTTTTTTTCATAAATTTTTTTTCATCAAATTTTTTTTTCATAAAATTTTTTTTGTATCAATTTCTTTTCATCAATTTTTTTCATTAATTTTTTTTTCATCAATTTTCTTTATCATCAAAACTTTTTTTTCATAAATTTTTTTTTGTCATATTTTTTGGCATCAATTTTTTTTTTATCAATTTTTTTTCATCAAATTTTTTATTATCAATTTTTTTCTCACCAAAAAAATTTTTTTTTTAAATTTTTTTTTTTTTCATCAATTTTTTTTTACATCAAAAAATTTTTCTTTTCATCAAGAACTTTTTTTCATCAAATTTTTTTTTCACCAAAAATTTGGGGTTCATTAAATTTTATTTACCATAATTTTGTTTTTCGTGAAAAAAAAAATATTTTTTTTTTTACCAAAACTACTTTTTTACCAAGTCTAAGCTTTTCGCATAAAAATTTTCCATTTCTTTATCAAATGTACAATGTACAGTGTACATACAACAAGTGAGAGTGTTATATTCTTTGGTGTCGAATCTTTTATACTCTCCAAAATGTAAAAACACTTTTTTGCACTTATTTTTGCACTCACTTACGAAATGTACAGCTCTTTTGGTTTTTGAATGGGGTCCTCGTCTGATATTTTAATCCGATTTGCATGGAATAGCAAAGTAATATAACATTATTTTTTCTAAAAAAACTTTGCTTTGACAAGTACACCCAAATCTTTCGCAAAACATTATCATGATTTAATGTTTTGGTCAAGAGTTTAAAATTCGCTGGCATTTTTCTCATTTTTTCCAATCTTTAGTTAAGGATTCTTCATAAAAAGATTCAAATTCTAAAATATTTTTCCCATAGAAAAAAACCCAGACTCCAAGATATTTATATGTCGCTTAGGATTTTTGGAAATTCCGTCTCTAATGGCGTCAGTATGTTTTACAAAAATCTTGGAGGATAAAAATAAATGGGGGTTGGTCTCACTAATGACCCCTCTCAGACGCACCATTGGACCGGTAGAAACTGATTAAATAAAACAAATTTACAAAAAATAAAAAAAAAATTGTATGAGGACCGCCTTAATAGTTAAAGGTAGAGGGTAGGTGTGTTCAGAGAAAATGTTTGGACTAAAAAAATATTGTGGGGCGGTCATACATTTTATGACAAGCACTAAGAGCGGTTGGAGCAAATTTTAAAAAACGTCATTTTGTGTGGGTGCCCCTTAGAAATCGAAGATAGGGTATTAGTTTGTTCCGAAGAAATGTTAAGATGTAAAAATTAATGGGGATCGGTCATGGAAATGACCCCTCTATGACGCACCATTGGAACAGTAGAAATGATTTTAAGATTTGAAAATTACAACAAAACTTTTTCAAAAAATTTAAAAAAATAGTAATAATCGTTATCCCACCATCCGGCTGGGCAAAAATTTATAGAATCGATAGAAGTTTTACCTAAAAAATTAAAAAAAAAAATATCAAAGAGTAAATGAGGCATTCCATGTCAAATAGGACACTTTGAATTTATTTTTTTTTTTTTTGATTTTCCCAATTTGTTAACAGTTTTTAGTACCCTTCGAAAACTTCTTCGTGGTAAATTTTCAGATTTTTTTGATGACCCGTTCAAAAGATGTCGAATTTTTAAAAATTGGTAGTTTGTTCCTTTACTCAAACTTCTTTTACTCATAACTTCTTCAATAATGGTCCAAATTTCAATTTTTTTTTTAAATTTTTGTTTTTTTACGTATTTAAAAAAAAAAATCCCAAAAAGTTCTTAATAGCGCTCTAGTATGCGATTTTTAAGTTTTAAAATTTAAATCTCATTTTTGAAAATGTTTGTACTCTTCGATTTTTTTGAAATTTTTTTGTGTAAAACTTCTATCGATTCTACAAATTTTTTGCCCAGGAGGATCTTTGGATAACGATTATTACTATATTTTAAAATTTTTTGAAAAAATTTTATTGTAATTTCCCAATCTTAAAATCATTTTTACTGCTCCAATGGTGCGTCATAGAGGGGTCATTTATAAGACCGACCCCAATTAATTTTTACGTCTAAACATTTCTTTGATCAAACTAATACCCAATTTCCAATTTCTAAGGGGGCTCCCACACAAAATGAAGTTTTTTAAAATTTGCTCCAACCGCTCGAACTGCCCTACGAGTGCCCTTAGAGAAATAAAATGTATGACCAACCCACAATATTTTTTTTGTCCAAACATTTTCTCAGAACACACCTACCCTCTATCTCTAATTGTTAAGGCGGTCCCCATACAATTTTTTTTTATTTTTTGAAAATTTGTTTTATTAAATCAGCTTCTACCGGTCCAATTATATGTTCGAGAGGCGTCATTAGTGAGACCGACCCCATTTATTTATACATTTTTTTAAAACATACTTTCGCCTTATCTCCACTCCCTAAGTAGGCTCCCATACAATTACAGTGGGCGCAAATTTTATAAAAATTTAATTTTTAGGTATGTTTTACAAAAATGTTGAAAGGTAAAAATAAATGGAGGTCGGTCTCACTAATGACCCCTCTCGGAAGCACCATTGGACCGGTAGAAGCTGAAATTTACAAAAAATAAAAAAAAAAATTGTATGGGGACCGCCTTAATAGTTAAAGATTGAGAGTAGGTGTGTTCGGAGAAAATGTTTGGACTAAAAAAATATTGTGGGGCTGTCATATATTTGATTGCTCTATGGACACTCTTAGGGCAGTTAGAGCAGTTGGAGCAAATTTTAAAAAATTTCATTTTGTGTGGGAGCCCCCTTAAAAATTGGAGATAGGGTATTAGTTTGTTTCGAAGAAATGTTTAGACGTAAAAATTAATGGGGGTCGGTCTTCGAAATGACCCCTCTACGACTCACCATTGGAGCAGTATAAATGATTTTAAGATTGGAAAATTACAATAAAAATTTTTTAAAAAAATTTTAAAAAATAATAATAATCGTTATCCACGATCCTACTGGGAAAAAAATTTGTAGAATCGATAGAAGTTTTACACAAAAAAATTTAAAAAAAATCAGAGAGTACAGGCATTTTCAAAAATTTATTTTAAGAACTTTTTGGGATTTTTTTTTAAAGTACCTAAAAAAACAAAAATTTAAAAACAAAAAAATTCGATATCTTTTGAACGGGTCATCAAAAAAATTTGAAAATTTACCGCGAAGGAGTCTTCGAAGGATACTAAATACTGTAAGCAAATTGGGAAAATCTGAAAAAAAATTATTCAAAGTGTCCGATTTGACACGGAACGCCCAATATAATATATTCATGATCTTCGATCGATTTTAAGACCATCTAGCGATGCCCGTCCGTTAAACATGTTTAAGTCACAAAAATATTTTACAACTTATTTTTGTCACTCAAAAATATTTTTACACTAAAAAAAATACACTCGAAAAAAATTTTACACTCAAAAAAAAAAAAAAAATTTAGTAAATTATTATTTTTTTTTTCAAAAATACAAAAAAAAAGTTTTTTTACACAAAATAAAATATTTCTAATCAAAATTGTTATTTTTTTCACTTATGAAAATTTACTATCACTTAAAAAAGGCATTGTGGAGGGTATGCATGGATTCAGCCAAGTCGAATGTAACTTTTCTACTTGTTTAAATTGTGATTAATTTTTAATAAAAAAAAACTGTTTTTTTCGAAAATATTATACTTTGAGTAGGTTTATTCTAGCTCGAGGTCAGTATTTCCTTTACTAAGTAAAACTATGATTCTCATTGAATAATTTTCAAGAAAATTATTTTTCTGTTTTAAATCTATTTATGTTGGCCATTTTTACATGAGTCGCTTTTAATTTTAAATTTATGCAAGACTTAAGTTTTCTATTTTAAATAAATTTAAAATAGAAAACAATTTTTCTATAAAATTATTTTATGAAAATATCGTAGTTTTAATTAGTATAGGAAATAATGACCTCGAGCTGGAATAAATCTACTCGAAATATAATATTTAAAAGGTCTTATAAAACAATTTTTATTTTTTAATAAAAATTAATCAGAATTAGAATCTATTATTGCAATGAAGGTCAATGTATTTAGTTTACATCGATAAGCGGAAAAAGTTTTTGTAGTATCGCTATGGACCAATTGATCTATGCGGAGTGCCCATCTGGCACCGCCACCCTTACCTAACCTAGAATCTATTATTTTATATGAAAATTTATAAGATTTCAAAATTGTTTTAGGTCTCAAGAGTTTCACAATTTTTTACAATTTCTTTCAGAAATGGTCTTTTAATACCTTTATTTTTTTTTTGTTTTCATAATACAAAAATGTACACCCAAAAAATTACATAGTTGCTGATTACTATTTTTTCAACTATGTCATAGGTGAAATAACCCCAACTATGCCATAGTTGATGAGACATAGTGGTTGTTAACTATGTTTCTTTTAAATAAACAAATCAACTATGGAAAAAGTTACTGACAACGATGTATTTGATAAAAATGTAAAAATAGTAGCTAATCACTATTTAATAGTTGTTTTTATTAAAAAGCAGACGTAGTTGATATTTACTATGTAATACTAGAAGTAGTTGTTATAAATGACCTATTTTTTTTTTAATAAAAATGCAATATTTTGGTTTATATTTTTTAAATTAATTTATTAAAATTAAACAATAAATATCATACGCTTATACCATACCATAAGATACATTTCATTTTCATTAAATCTGTTTTTTGAGATGCACATTTAAAGTTGTTTGGATGCAATCAAATTGTTCTTCATCCATGGTAATTGATGTGGACTCAAACAATTGAAAATTACAAATTGTTTCATTTTTTTTTTTAATTCTGGCACTTTTCTGTTTTTATAAGTTTTTTTATTTTTTATTTTTTTGTTCGTTTTGAACTGTTTTGAGTTTCAAACTTCTAAATTTTAAACAAATACTTGTGATCAACTTTGTCCATAGTTGTTATTGATTATAAATAGTTGATTTGAAATTTATTTAAAACAACTATGGATTTTGTTAACTATGCTACTATGAAATTTTTTGGGTGTAGTTTTATTTAAGTTTTACATACATATGAACTATTTTGTTGTTTATTTTTTCCATTTAAACATAAGTAAAATATAGTTTAAATATGGACTTGAGACTTAATAATAATAAAATAAATAAATTTTATGCAACAGCTGCAACATAATTGGAAATCACAACTACTTGCTGAAACAAAGTTTAATGTTTTTATACCCTCCACTCTAGTGATAGAGGGTATATATAAGTTTGTCATTCCGTTTGTAACACATCGAAATATTGGTCTAGGACCCCATAAAGTATATATATTTATGATCCTCGATCGATTTTAAGTCGATCTAGCGATGTCCGTCCGTCCGTCCGTCCGTCTGTCTGTCTGTCCGTCCGTAGAAAACACGCTTACTTTTGAAAGACTTTACAGAGGCTACTGAAGTTTGGCATATATGTTTGTCATTTACCTGGTCAGGTGGGTATTGCAATCCAGCGAAATCGGTCCAGTGGTTCAAAAGTTATGAGCAAAAGTGTAAATTTCGGCAAGGGTGTTTTACGAATTTACGAGATAAAAAACACGATAACTTTCGAAAGACAACAATGAGACTACTAAAGCTTGTATCTTTGCCGTTCCCCTGGTCTGTTTGGTTGTAAATTTCAGCTCAATCGGTCCAGTGGTTCAAAAGTTATAAGCGAAACCCTGAATTTCAGATTAGTTTCATCTAAAATGCCACGTGTTTTAACAAGTTTTAAAAGCATTGGTGGTAACTTAACAATGCTTTTCAAACTTGTTTAATTTTAAAGCAATGCTTTTTAAACTTGTTTAGTTTTAAAAGCATTGGTAACTTAAAAATTACTCTCGAAAAAAATTTTACACTCAAAAAAAATTTTAAACTCAAAAAAAATTTTACACTCAAAAAAAATGTTGTTTTTTTTTTTTGCAAAAATTGCAATATTTTGTGTACATACTTACGTGCATTCACTCAGAAATATTTTTACAGAAAAAAAAACATTACACTCGAAAAAAATTTTACACTCAAAAAAATAAATTAGTAATTTTTTTTTGTTTTTTTTTTTTTTTAAATGACAAAAAAAAGAGTTTTTTACTCAAAATAAAATATTTCTAATCAAAATTGTTAATTGTTTCACGTTAAAAAATGTACTACCCTTTAAAAAAAATGCATTGTGGAGGGTATTCATAGATTCGGCAAAGTCGAATTTAACTTTTCTACTTGTTGTTATTATTTTATTTTTTTTTATTATTCATATTTCCTTTTTCTTTTATTTGATTATTACATACTATTTTTACAATCTGTACATTAGGGGTTGAACCATTTAGCATATATTTTGTGTTTATCAAAACGGAGATGGAAGCGAATCGTGGTGTCGTCAGTTCTTTCAGTTCCTCTTTAAAAATTTTGAAGTTTTTTTTTTTGAAAAAATCTTTTCAAGTAAGAAAAAACAAAAAAAAAATCCCCAAAATTATATATCGAGCCTCCCGATATAGAATTTTGAGTGGAGGGAAGTATTCCCATCACAACCAAATACTTATCATAAAAGCACACATTTCTATGTTAGTATTTCAAAAATCAGTAGAACTCATATTTTTGTAGTAAATTTTTGGTAACATTTACATTGGATTCTGCATTTTTTTTTGTGAAAAAATGTATTAGATTTATCCAAAACTGTCTTGGGACAGATCATATATGTTATTTAATTTATAGAGTACCAATACATATACTTTCTAGAATGTAAGAAGGTTTTTATGTAATTTAAAACAATATATACATATGAGTTCTTACAGCTGTGAAAAGAATACTACTCTTAAAAGAGGTTTAAAAATACAAATTCTAAGTAAAAGAAGAATAAATAGTTTGAGCAAAAAATAGTTAAAAGATACTAAGAATACATGTAAGAAGAAATTCAGACTTATTGTTATTTAAAAAGTAATTTTGGTAAAAAAAAAAAAAATTTTGATGAAAAAAAAAAAACAAATTTGAAAAAAAATTAATGAGAAAAAGGTTTTGATAAAGGAAAAAACAATTTAAGACCGCTGTTCCAAAAAAAAGTAATTCACATAAAAAATATGAAAATGAAAATTTCCGAATTTTTTTGGTGGTTTAGATTTCACATCCGAATTTCTTTTTCGTTTTGTTTCACATAAATAAAATTTGGTGAAAGTAAAACGAATGCACTTTTTTCCTTACAATTTTTTAAATTTAAATTATTCGATTTCAACTTCGGATCGTGATCAACAAAACACTAAACTTGATTTCATGTGATTCGGAAATTTTCATGTGAATTAAAAAGCTGTGAAAGACAGACAGTAGCGCTTTAACCCTTAGGGCACACTGGGCACGTGCCCAGGGCCTCGACCTCAAGGGGGCCCCCAGAAGTAGAAAGTATAACATATTCGCTTACAAGAATTTTTTTTTTATACAAATTTTATTTCGGATTTTTACTACATATTTAATCTCATAAAATTTTTTTTAGAGTGTATTTTTGGTTTCTTTGGTAATCAGTTTATAGTGAGTGTCGCTGTCAGACTGAATTTATAATATGAAAAGCTGTCAAATTTACTTTTTATGTTGATCTTTATTAGGGGATCCCTAGAATTGTCAAACTTGAAGTCATTCAACAAGTGACATGATTTTTTTTTGTTAAAATAAATTATTTAAGACAATTAACACAAAAGTGTTCGATTAAAAACGCTCGTTTTCACAGCTAAAGAGAATAATAAATAAATTACGAACTACCATGTCACAAGAACGGCTAACTAATTTATCAATTATGTGCATAAAAAGTGATGTCCTCCAAAAAATAGAATTTGAAGATATAATTTAAGATTTTGCAGAACAGAAATCACGAAAGAAAACTTTATCTTAACCAATTCAAAATAGGGCTTAAGTTGAGTTTACTGGCATTGGTTGGATTGATCCTAAATTTTTACCAGAGATAGATCTTTTGATTACAAATCGAAAATATTAGGGTAATTTTTTGTCGGCTAGATCTGGTTCGCGAGTTATGTCGACTTGAAATTCGAATATTATAACTGGAAAAAGATACACAAAAAACTTTATTTAGCGAAGTCGCTAAACTAATTTATGGAGTTTGTAATCCCTAAGC
This sequence comes from Pegoplata infirma, assembly GCA_963921195.1. Classification (NCBI taxonomy): domain Eukaryota; kingdom Metazoa; phylum Arthropoda; class Insecta; order Diptera; family Anthomyiidae; genus Pegoplata; species Pegoplata infirma. The sequence continues at coordinate 310,023,580 of OY992536.1, read as the reverse complement.
CCGGCCGAAGGCCGCTACGCAGAAAAGCTTTTTTTACGAAAATTCTAAAAAAAAAAATTTTTTTTCTCAAAAAAAAAAAAAATGTTGGCCTTTTATGGGTTAATTTTTTTTGCCAAAATGAAAGATATTTCAATTACCTCTTGAATGACAACAATATTTCGAACGAAATATTGGTAAATAACGAAGATATAAGCAAAAAACTTCATGTCGAGATAACTCGCTAAATACGTGTCGCCGACAATTTCGAAATCATCGTTAAAAGGGCTATTTTAAATTTTTTTCTTTTTTTTTGGACCAATGCCAGTAAACTCAACTTGTTCCCAAAATAGAAGTACTATTTTATTTTACAACGTATTTAAGTATACAAAAAGTAAAAACTTATGTAATTTATGCAATAACATTTACAAGGAAGGTCTTTCACAGGGCACCCACCGATTGTGCTGAAACTTGCATATGGGATAGAGGGGAGTAAAATAAGAGGTCCTGTTATTTTATAGCTGCCCAATCTCTTTAGCGTGTCAATTGAGAGGGGGAAAAACGGGATTTTTTTTTGTTTTTTGAGAAATATGTAAAATCGTTAGGGTAGTTTATATGTAGATGTATATACGTATGATCACCAAAATCATATATAATAATCTCTATCAAAATTAAGCTGCACTGAAAAAAAAAGACATAACTAAAATTAAGGAAAAAATGTCTTTGAAAATTTATCATGAATTTTCCTTAAATTTAGTAAAATTTAACTAAAAAATAAGAAATTTTCCTAACTATGAGGAAAAAAATTTAGTTCATTTACTTATAAGTAGTTCAAACTTTTCTTTAAATGGAATTTTTAAATATTAGGAAAAAAATTCTTACTGCCAAAGAAATTTACCACAAATCTAAGAAACGTATCTTTATTTTTAAGACATATTTCTTAAAAAACAATTTAGTTCAAGTTTAGTTAAAATTTACTAAAAAAATCATCATCGTTTTTCTCTTCTTTGAATTGAGGAAGTGTATTTCTTAGAATTTAGTTAATAACTTCTGAAAATTTAGTAAATAACTTCTTAAAATTTAGTTAAAAATTCAAAATGGCGATATCTTGAAAACTAAGCGAGATAGAGCGAAACGGACGAAATTTTCAAAAGAAAGACAACAAAGAAAAATATGGAATAGCCCAGCTCTGCATATCTGTCGGGGTCTCAAGACCCTAAATTTAGATCTAAAATTTGAAATTCCCGAGATTTTATACATGCACATATCTCGGTAAATACTGCCAACACGAGAAAATGTCCAACGGCGTTTTTGTAGCTCTTGACTCGTAGAACACTTCCGTAAAATACCCGAAAGCCCTCCGATTAATAGTTTTTGAGATATCCAGCTTTTAAGATTCTCAAGACCCTTTCAGACCCCTTATTACCGTATCTCAAAAACTAAGCAAGTTAGTGCGAAACGGACACAAGTTTTGGTTCAAAATCTATAGGGACCCTTAAAGGATCCAAGGGGGTCTCGAGGTAAATGGGGTCCGATCCCATGGGTCCAGGGTCTAGATCCAATCTATTTCTAAAATGTGAAGTATAATTTTTCTCATTTTCTAGTTAAAATTGGCTTAACATTAAGTAACTTTGTTTTCCTTTTTTTTGGGAAAATTATGAACTTAAATCAAGAAAAAAATCTTTGGAGCCAAATCATTCCCTCTTTTTCTCAAAATTTAGTTAATTTTCCCAGATTTTAGTTCACTTTTTTTTGAGTGTGACCCGTATTTTTCGTTTGGCGAAATTCCTGCTAGTTCGGCTTTTATACGGATTTTCCTGAAAGATCTTATTTTTTCATTAGGTGGAAACCCTTTTTTAAATTTGAGATTGGGCAGCTAAAAAAACAGGTAACTCTTATTTTTTCCCCCCCATTCCCATATTAAAGTTTCTGGACAATCCGTGGCTGCCATATGAAAGACCTTCCTTGTTAGTCGGTTGAGTTAACACTAAGGCTGAATATTAATTTATTTTTTTCTTTTTTTATTTATTTACTACTATTTTTTTGTGTAGGTTGCATTTCTTAAAACAGTTAATAGCATGAATTGAATTTGTACCAAAAAAACTATAATAAATATAAATTTAAAAGCTTTTTCTTGTCATTCGGTTTTTAATTTTTTATCCAGTGGGGCCCCCAAATACTTGTGTGCCCAGGGCCCCCGGCATACCTTAACCCGGTCCAGAAGACAGAACGGAGGCCTAAGAAAAGAAATGTAAAGAAAAAAAAAAATTTTTTTTGATTAAAAAAAAAAAAATTTTTTTTATGAAAAATTTTTGATAAAATTTTTTTTTTTTTGAAAAATTTTTGATAAAATTTTTTTTTTTTTGCGGAAAAAATGTTAAAACAAAAAATAAAACAAAAAAAAAAAAAACAAGGAAGAAAGTTATAGTCGTTCAAGAACGACCATGTAATACCCTACACCAGTTTTTCCCGGAAAATGGGTCCCAAGTTTAAACATGGACCTATTGGATCTACCTTTTGTCAAATCTTTTATAAGTGTAAAAAGCACTCACAAACCAAATTTGAGTGAAATAGGCTTCTATTTGTTGCCAATAATCCGATTTAACAGAATATCGGCGAAATTTTTATATGGGCCCTTAGTCCGAAAATGGTCCGATTATAATCAAATTTGATTGGGTTATTAAAGTACGCCTTAAACACACAAAAACAAATTTTTAATTAAATATTTTTTATTTTCATGAAATTTGAGCGATTTATGTGAATATCGGGAAGGTGGTTTGTATTGGGGCTACAAGAAGAACTGGTCCGATTCCTTTAAAATTCGGAATGGTGATTTGTGAATACAAATCTACCTGCCAGATTTGGAAAGGATACCTATTAAAATACGGTTGTTATGGTCATTTAACCCATATTTAAAGGGGACGTTTGTATGGGGGCTAGGTCAAAACATTAACCGATTTTTTTCCATTTTCAATAGCGTTCGTTCTTGGGTCGAAAGAAGCTTAAGTTTCAAATTTGAAAAATGCGACCTGTATCGTGCGCACAACGTTTACATGGACGGACGGACAGACGGACGGACATCGCTAAATTAAAAAAAAAGTGATTCTGAGTCGATCGGTATACTTGAAGGTGGGTCTAGGAACAATATTTCGGGTAGTTACAAACATCAGCACAAACTCATTATACCCTCTACCACAGAGTGGTGGGTATAAATATGTTTGATAAAAAAAAAATTGAGAAACTAAAATTTTTAATAAAAAATGTATGCATAGTTTTTTTAATGCCTATCCAACGGTGGCATAACCTTGTGCAAATTCGGCTTCGTTAAATAATTTTTTCATGAAAATGTGTAAATTTTGGGGGGTATTTATTTGAAGACATAGACCTACGATATCCATGTAAATAATCTTTATTATATTTTAGTCTACGCGGGAGTTATCGAAATTTTACCGAAGGTCCACATTGATAGTCGATAAAAAAAGTTTTAATGAAAAAAGTTTATTGATCAAAAGAATATTTGATGAAAATAAAAATTTATTGAACAAATTATGTATGAAAAAAAAAAAATATTGATGAAAAAAAAATATAGATGAAAAAATATATTGATGAAAAAAAAAAAAAAATATTGACAAAAAAAAAAAAATAAAGGACAGTACATTTTTAACTTGAAAAAAATTAACAATTTTGATTAGAAATATTTTATTTTGAGAAAAAAACTCTTGTTTTGTCATTTAAAAAAAAAAAGAAAAATTACTATTTTTTTTTTGAGTGTAAAACTTTTTCCGAGTGTAATGTTTGTTTTACTGTTTTTGTCATTAAAAAAAAAAAAATGACTAAATTTTTTTTGAGTGTAAAATTTTTTTCGAGTGTAATTTTTAGGTTACCAATGCTTTTCAAACTAAACAGGTTTAAATAGCATCGCTTTAAAACTAAACAAGTTTGAAAAGCATTGCTAAGTTACCACCAATGCTTTTAAAACTTGTTTACCACGTGGCATTTAAGATGAACCAAATCTGAAATTCGGGGTTTTGCTTATAACGTTTGAACCACTGGACCGATTGAGCTTAAATTCAAGACCAAACGGACCTGGGGAACGGCAAAAATACATGTCACGTTTCAGCAGTCTCATTATTGTCGTTCCAAAGTTATCGTGTTTTTTATCTCGTAAATTTGCGAAAAACCCTTGCCGAAATTTACTCTTTTGCTCATAACTTTTGAACCACTGGACGGATTTGGCTGGATTGCAATACCAACCTGACCATGTAAATGACCAACATATACGCCAAACTTCAGTAGCGTCTGTAAAGTCTTTCAAAAGTTAGCGTGTTTTCTACGGACAGACAGACGGACGGACATCGCTAGATCGACTTAAAATCGATCGAAGATCGTGAATATATATACTTTATGGGGTCCTAGACCAATATTTCTATGTGTTACAAACGGAATGACAAACTTATATATACCCTCTATCACTAGAGTGAAGGGTATAAAAAATATTGATGAAATAAAAATATTGATGAAATAAAAATATTGAAGAAAAAAAATATTGATGAAATAAAAATATTGATGAAAAAAAATATTAATGAAACAAAAAAAAAAAAAAAATATATTGATGAAAAAAACATTTTGATAAAAAAAAAAAAAAATATATTGATGAGAAAAAAAATATTGATTAAAAAAAATTATTGATTATAAAAAAATGTTGATGATAAAAAAAAATATTAAAAATTAATTAAACATGTGAGAGTGTTAAATTCGGCTGGGCCGAATCTTTTATACCCCTTAAAAAGTAAAAAAAAAATAAAAAAAAAAAATTTTGTCAGGGGCATTTTTTTGGGGGGCACCTTCCCATCACGATAAATATACCAAATGTTTAATTTTTTTTTACCAAAAATACAAAAAAACATGTAAAAAAGGTGTATTTTTTCAGAGATTGGTTCAGTTCTTCAAGGGGGAATTTTTTTTCCCCTGTTCCGATTTTTCCCATTCACGAACTTAACCTGCCCATGAACATGAGACATATTTCTGCCAAACTTCAGGAGACTAGCTGTTTTATTTTGGACTGCATAGTGTTATCTACAGACAGACGGACGGACAGACGGACATTCATAGAATGTCTTAGAAAATCGATCATGGATCAATAATATATCGTCGCTGCGCCTAAAAATGGAGTCATGTGTAGTTTTTTTAAATTTTTTTTATTACATCTTTATGATCCCCTATTGGTCATACGTTTACTCACTAAATCGTTTTTTGATATCTTGATTGGTTCAAAAGTTAGTAAAAGGAGCTATGTGTTCGTCATACTAAAAAATGGTCTGAAAAGGAGTTATGTGTTAAGCTACACATAACTTTTTTTGATAAAAAACTAACAGAACATGTCAAAATGGACCACTTTTTTAGTAATATGAGATTCACACGTAGCATCCAAGTATTTTGAATGAATTTGTCAAGATTTTTTGAAAAATATTTGCAAATTTTTATCCTGCTATCTAAATCCTAAATGGCGGGTAAAACAGCCTTATGAAAGCAATTAAATTATTGACGGCGGAAAATTTTAGTATCTAAAGTACAGCATCTTTCGCAGATGTCAATTTATGTCGAAGCTCTTGAATATTTACAAGAAAAAACAAAAAATCAGCACCAGTTTTGCGAAAAATCTGTTGTTCGCTGTTTAGTGAAGATCTTTTAAATATCAAAATTTTAAGGACATTGTCTGACTAATGTCGCTTTAAACCGCCAACATACTATATTTAGTCTTTGTCCCTCTCGAAAAGAAATTAACAATAAAAATGGTTTCATAAACAAAAGGAGTTATGTGTAAAAAATATTTCTATTTATTTAAATTTTGTTCCAAAAAGTACTTAAAAAAGGAGTTATGTGTATGTTTTTTGAAAATTTCTGCACCACTGGAAAACCGCTAAATGTTTCATATTTTTTTTGCAGTATGTGGATAGCATATCGGTAAAAGAATTTTTTGTAGAACAAACTTTTAAAAAATATCGCGAAGGGACGAAAATAAGCAGTTTTTTTGCTCTCCTGAACACTTGCCCTAAAACACATGACTCCATTTTTAGGCGCAGCGACGATATGTTCGTTATGGGTTCCCCAACCGATATTTTGATGCGTTACAAACGAAATGACAAAGTGGGTATACCCCCATACTGTGGTTGGAGGGTATAAAAAAATTTATGAAAAAAATATGACAAAAAAATATTGATAAAAAAATATTGATGAAAAAGAATATTGATTAAAAAAAAATATTGATGAAAAAAATAATTGATGAAAAACAAGTAGAAAAATTAAATTCGACTTGGTCGAATCTATGAATACCCTCCACAATGTTATCTGATAGTAATTTTCTAAAAAAAATGCATTTCAAATTTTTATTAGAAATACATTATTTTGAGTAAAATTTTTTTGTGAGTGTAAAATTTTTTTGACTGTCAAAATTTTTTTGAGTGTGAATTTCATAAAAAAAAAAATAATTAAATTAAAAAAAAAAAATTTTTTTTTTGAGTGTAAAATTTTTTTGAGTGTAAATATTTATTAGAAATATATTATTTTGAGTAAAATTTTTTTTGTGAGTGTAAAATTTTTTTGACTGTCAACATTTTTTTGAGTGTGAATTTCATTAAAAAAAAATAATTAAATTAAAAATTAAAAAAAAACATTTTTTTTTGAGTGTAACATTTTTTTGAGTGTAAATATTTTTTTTAGTGTACTATTTGTTTGAGTAACAAAATTACTTTGTAAAATATTTTTGTTGTTTTATACCTATACGTATATGTTAAAAAAATATATTTCACATATTTCCTTCATTTTATTTTACCATCCTAGACTTTAAAAACCAAAAACAAACTAATATTTGATTTTTTTCCAAAAATACTTACTATACACCGTTACATACAGTTACAAAAACAAAAACAATAACAAATATTTACTTGTCTAACAACTTAACTGCACCCCACGGCAGGAAAACAAACAACAACAAGTTAAAAAAAACTGGTATTTCACCATGCTTGTTAAAACTTGTTTAACGAGTTTCAACTGTTTAAGGTGAAAAAATCTGAAATTCAGAGCCTTGCTTATAACTTTTGAACCACTGAACCGATTTTGCTGAAATTCAAAACCAAATAGACTTGGGGAACGACAAAGATATGTAACACGTTTCAGCACCCTCAGCACTGTCTTTCGAAAGTTAGAGTGGTTTTAATCTCTAAAGTTCGCAAAATTTCCTTCCCGAAATTTACTCTTTTGCTCATAACTTTTGAACCACTGGACCGATTTGGCTGGATTGCAATACCAACCTGACCCGGTAAATACCCAACATATATGTCAAACTTCAGGAGCCTCCATAAAGTCTTTCAAAAGTTAGCGTGTTTTCAACGGACAGACAGACAGACAGACGGACGGACGGACGGACGGACGGACGGACGGACATCGCTAGATCGACTTAAAATCGATCAAGGATCATGAATATATATACTTTATGGGGTCCTAGACCAATATTTCGATGTGTTACAAACGGAATGACAAACTTATATATACCCTCTATCACTAGAGTGGAGGGTATAAAAAGTATTGATAAAAAAAATATTGACGAAAATAAATTTGATTAAGAAAAATATTGATGAAAAACAAAATTGATGAAAAAAAATATGTTACGTTTTATTCACCAGCTGGTGAATATTTTTTTTTATTTACCACAAGGTGAATTATTATCCATGTTACAAACCCAAGTTACTAAAATTTTTATTTTTAAAAGAATTAAAATAGTTGTTCTTAATTTCATTTTTGATAATCGTTAGCTTATATAGTCAAACTGAGGTGACGTCCTGCAACTTTTTTAAAATTAGACACCAGCCTAAAAACATTATCAGATTAAAAAAAATAATTTGATAAAAACAATTATTTATGAAAACAATTTATCAATAAAAAAATTTAATAAAAAAATATTATGATTTTTTTTTTTTTTGCTGAAAATAATTATGTTACTTTAAAACTTTTTTATATACGGCTTGAATTGAGAAAAGTGTAAAAGAAAAGTTAAATTTTGGAAACGATCAATTCATACCTGAAAATTGCCAAATTTTTTGAAAGCATGAAACTCTATGTGTATTTAATAGAAGAATATCCTAATAAAGAAAGTAGAGTTATCATAAGTACTTGTTATGTTAATTCATAATTCAAAAGGCCTCGAATCAGAATAAACTCTTTTTCATTGCACAATTAAAAGGTCGAATAAATAACTATTTTTTTTTTTATTATTTAAGAATAATTAAAACACACTTGATTTTTTGAAAAATTTAATACAACCTGGTTCGTTTTTACTAGTTTCACATAATCCCGTTGTTATAATCCTTAGAAAATGAATGAATTGTATTCAATATGTGAAAGTTATTAACAGATTGCAGGCGACACGGATTGAACCCATGAGTTGTAATATTTTCTATTTACTACACCACTTCTCATACCGTGTAGAATGCTTTTATTTTAACCACATCTGTTTTAATATGTTGCTATGTTAAGTGTCGACAATATTTCACTAGTTGACACATATATGTATATAAACATGTATGTATAGATGAATGTATAAGTGTGTATGTATATTTAAGTGCATATGTGTAGTCTACATACTACATGTATGTTTGACCATATATCCTTTTTTGAAAATTTACCATTTCCTTGGAGTGTCTAGAAATCTTTTATTTTCTATTATTTTGTTTGTATTTTGGATTATGGACTAACATAACTATACTTGTAATTGGAATAACCATACATAAATTGTATAAATTTGTTTTTTTTTTTTTTTGTTATTTTCTTAAATTTTTTTTGAATATTTTATCAAGAATTTGTAACAGTTTTGGAGTAAGCTGGAAAATATAGAATTAATCAGAAATCAGATTTGGAATTTTGGAATTTGTGAATTTAGGAATAAATTTTTAGTTTTTTTTTTTATGAAAAAGAGAATTTAAAAATCTGTTTACACTAAAAAAATTGTAAAATTTCTTTTAAAATTTGGACATTTACGAAAAAAAAAAATATTAAAATTACAAAAAAAAAAAATTAATTTTGACCAAAAATTTCTTGTTAAAAAACAAGGAAAACTGTCAAATATAGCTAAAATGGTATTACGAAAGTTTTTCTAGTAATTGAAAAGGTTTTTTTTTTAACATGATCATGTTTTTAGGCTGGTGTCAGTTTTGAAAAAGATGCGGGACGCTAGCTCAGTTTGACTTTATAAGCTAACGATTAACAAAAAAGAAAATATGAATTACTGTTTCCGTTTTCTTAAAACAAAAAACTTTAGTTACTTGGATTTGTAACTTTGATAATAATTCACCTCGTGGTGAATAAAAAATATATTCACCAGCTGGTGAATAAAACGTAATTAAATTTTTAAAATTTTTCTCATCAATATTTTTATTTAATCAATTTTTTTATTCAATCGATTTTTTTTTTTCATCAATATTTTTTTATCAATATTTTTTTTATCAATAATGTTTTCATCAATATTTTTTTCAACTTTATTTTATTCCATGAATATTTTTTTTAATCAATATTTTTTTTCGTCAATATTTTTTTTTTTCATTAATATTTTTTTATCAAAAAAAAGTTTTTTTTCATAAATATTTTTCATCAAAAATTTTGTGTTCATCAAAAAACTTTTTTGTCATAAATTATTTTTTTTCATTAATGAAAATATTAATTAATATTTTTTTCGTCAATATTTTTTACCATCAATATTTTTTTTTATCTATATTTTTTTCATCAATATTTTTTTTCATAAATTTTTCATATTTTGGTCAATAATTTTTTTTTGTGTTTGTGATTGAAGACGAAAATTTTGTTTTCTTAAGATTAAATTAAATATGGTTTTACCCTAAACCATAGCTTCTCACTAACTTTTGAAATATTTCAAATTTCTCGCGACCTACCATATTATGCTCTACACCAGCGGTTACCAACCTTTTTGGCTCGCGTACCCCTAATTTTAAATTTTGTCAGCCGCGTACCGCCTAACGAATTTTTTGTTTTCGTTAAAAACTTCTCATATAAATGTTAGAGTTAATTTTAAAATATTTGATCTGCGGGTATTATCATTTTTTTTTGAAGGATTTAGGGAGATCAGTGTGGCCACTGCCAGATCCTAAGAGGACAAAAAGTCTTCTTACCTTTGGCAAACGGACGGTTAGCCTATTAGTAGGAGTACTGACAGGACACTGTATAATCGGCCGAATGGCCGCTCGTATGGGAATTCTTGATAGGGACTTTTGCAGAAGTTGTGGGGAAGTGGAGGAGGAGGAGTCAGTGAAGCACTGTTGTGCGAGTGTCCGGGACTGATGAAACGTCGTCTTAAGTATTTGAGACAACGATTTTTTGATGACCTGGATTGCCTAAACAGTGTCCCACTGACATCTCTAGCGGAATATCTTAGGGAATCGGGGTGGTTTGGAAGGTAGAAATTTTTGTATATCAGGGGGGAGTAGGGAAACAACTTTAAGGGAATCACAATGGGCCTTATGGCCTCCGAGTGAATTCGCCAAACTGGCGAACTCCCATCCAACCTAACCTAGGGAGATCAGACAATGGTGGTATTTTTTTGGAAAAATGTTCGCTCCTAGGGGTGGCTTAATGCATCTGTAAATGCAGATTTTGAGCTGATTTTTCTGCAGAGCCAAAACAGCTGAAAATATTGCAAATATGATTTCACCAGTCGATTCTAAAAGTTTAAACAACGGACGTTTTATGAACTCTTAAAAAAGTTCCAAAAACACATCACAGAGGGCGGAAATATAGTGCTCGATTCTGGAATACGAGTTCACCATTCACCCAATTTTTAAAAATTTGATATTCTTTGGAACTTTAAGTTTTTTTTCTTGTAATTACACAGTGATACAAAATCGAACTTTCGGAATCGGAATGGGATGAAACCAAAAGCAAATGAAAGCTGACGTTTTCCATAACAAAACCCTCAAGGCCTTTTTTTTAGGTCAGAGCTAGATTTTATTTTACACGCATTTAAAGCTGGTGATTTTAAATCATTTGAAGTTTTTGTGTACTAAACGTGTCCTACTTTAAAGGCCCCTGGTGGTGCCTTTATTGGACATGTAGGGTCCAGTTTCCAAACTTAAGCTCAAAATTACTTCAGCTATGACTGGTATGAATTTTGCTGCAATCGGTCCAGTACCTATTTACTGAATAGCCAAATTATTAAAATAAACCATTGTACACCGTTGCGTATGATTGTTATTTAAAGGCAATTATTAATATAAATCACTGGACACCGTTGCGTATGATTGTTATTTTAAGGCAATTACAATATTAATCATTCGCCACTAATACAGTTTTCAAGCATTTATTATTGTAATTATAATAAAAGTGCACTAACTTCAAATGCGTGTAAAACAAAATCTAGCTCTGAACTAGAAAAAAGCCTTGAGGGGTTTGTTATGGAATATGTTAACTTTCATTTGCTTTTGGTTTCATCCCATTCCGATTTTGGGTGTTGCACTGTGTTATTAAAGATTTTAACTACCCGAGTAAAAAAGTTCTTATATAGTTGTATATAATTTTATAAACATCATATATGATTAAATAGAATTATATAGAATTTGATGCGAAAAATGAGTCGATAAAACTATATAAAATTTGATCAATGTTTCTTATATTTTGATAAATTTTTTATATAATTTTAATGCGAAATTTGGACCCCTATTTTTATATAATAATAGCAAAATTATATAATCAGATGTAATTATATAAAAATATATAAAATTGTATAAAACTGTATAAAACTATATAAAGTTACATAAAACTATATATAATTTTATATAATTAAAAAAAAATTTTATGATTTATATAAAACTTGATATAATTTTATATAACTTTATAAAATTATATATTGTTTTATATAATTTGATATAGTTGTATATAATTATATCTGATTATATAAATTTGCTGTTGTTATATAAAAATAGGGGTCCAAATTTCGCATAAAATTATATAAAAAATTTATCAAAACATAAGTAACATTGATAAAATTTTGTATGGTTTTATCGACTCATTTTTCGCATCAAATTCTATATAATTCTATTTAATCATATATGATGTTTATAAAATTATATACAACTATATAGGAACTTTTTTACTCGGGTAGATCTTTAATTGTTATAAGAAAAACATTTTAGAATCTCAAAATTCGAAAGAATATCAATTTTTTTTTAAATTAGGTGAATGGTGAAATCGTACTCCACAATCCAGCATACAATGTTTTTAATTTTTTTAAAGTGTTTTTTTTTTTAATACAAGGGCAGATCAACAATTCCGTGACGTTTCGAATGAAACACCCTTGTATATACAATGAAAGGGCATTTTGAGCTTAACAAAATGGTACCAAAATTTCCACTCTATCACAACCCGTCTCAAAACTGTCCAAAACACGTTTTTTGAGAACTTTGACATAAATTTTCTCAAAAACCTGACATAGTAGAAAAATTTGGGAACTATATTCGGAATGAGCATCGAAAGGGTAATCGAAAACATGTGGTCAGATCTCAAAATATCGCAAAAAAATACTCTCTAAATTGCACAAAAATACGTTTTTTTGTAAACCTTGACCTTAACTTTCTTAAAAACCTGAGGTTATTGAAAACTTTGGAAGCCAGATTCGGAACCAGTTAATCTAAAACGAATGTCCAAATTACTAAAATTGTGCGTACCCCCTCGGGCAGTTTCGCGTACCCCCTAGTGGTACGCGTACCATAGGTTGGTAACCGCTGCTCTACACCAAGTTTTCCTGAAAATGGGTCTCAAGTGACATGGACTAATGGGATCCCCATTTTGTGAGATCCTTAATTGGTGTAGAAAACTCACAGAAGCGAAAATTGAGGGAAATAGGCTTTTTTTACTGCCAACAGACCGATTTTACTGAATATCGAGCGAAATTTGTATAATAGAACTAATTGTACGTTTGAAAATGGTAAATTATAATCAGATTCATAAGGTTACCAAAGTACACGTTTTACAAACACGACCAACATTTTGGTCAAATATTTCCTTTTCATCGATTTTGAGATATTTTTACGAACATCGGAAAGATGGGTTTGTATGGGGACTACAAGTAGAACTGGTCCGATTTTTTTAAAATTGAGAATGATAATTTGTGAATACTTTTACGTGCACTCAAAATATTTTGTAGGCAAAAACAAATGAAATACACATTTAAAACCAGTGAATAAACAATTGAAAACCATCCCAGTAATTATTCATTTATTTTAACAAACACCAACATTTATTTTTTACTGTTGACAAAATTTCCTAAAATAAATAACATTAAACATTAAAAAATTACGATTTTTTCATTCATTTTTACCAACAAATTCGAAAAAAATAACATACGAAAACATTAAAAATTAATGATAGTTCTGGTATTTTTACCAACAAATTCCAAAAAAATAACCTTCGAAAACATTAAAAATTAATGATTTCGTAGGTTATTTTTTACAATATTCTATTGATATATTTTTTTAAAAATTTTTAATAAAATTTTGGGGAATCGATCCCGCAATCAACTACATTCTGGCCAGACACTCTACCCATCGTGCCAAAGTAAATTGATACAAACATGTTTTTATATTTCTATAAATAATTTTTTGAATTTTTTTCTACAAAAAAATAACCTACTTGTGTACTAATGATATCTCATTAAAAAATACCAACAATTTAAAAAAAAATTACTTACACAATTCATTAAAAATTTAAAGAATAATCAGTAGTTTTTACTTACAGAACAAAAATAAATGACTTTAAAAATTAAATGTTAATGAAAGTCTTTATATTTTTGTGTGTTATTTTTGAAACAAAGGACATTAATAAAAACTGAACATTAAATAAATGTTTTTTTTTTTAAACGACTAAACGTAAAATTCTTAAAATAAAGCATACTTATTACACCGTCCGACAGCCAATATTAAACATGAAACGGATGATATACGTCTGAAAGTAGAGATCAAATGGAGAAAACTGCATTTAGAATTTTTCATTTCGTGATCCTGCTTTCTTTTAAAAGGACTTCAAAGTTTTAAAGGATACATTTTTTAAAATATTGGATGATACTGGTGATGGCAAATGAAAGAGGAGGATCTTTCCTAATTTTTCCATTTTTATATTTTGCTATATCAGAATAAAAGGATGTGAATAAAGTCATTTTAAAACTTTATCAAAATATTTTGTTGAAAATTTTGATTGATATTGAAGGATTTTAAAATTTGTAGTTTATCACACAAATTTATTGTTCCAGCCCACTCTACGAAATTCATATTTTATACGATTATATAAGATTATTTGTTATTAAAATTTGAACAAAGAAAATTTTTATAAAATTAATATTTTTTTTGTACTCGTCTATTGTTGATCCAATGATTGAATATCAATCTACATATTGTTAATTTTTTTTGTACAGTATTTGATAGAATAGGTGTTTTAAAAAGATGAGTTGTTAAATTGCCAAATTAATAATAAAAATAATATATTGTTCTGTTTTTCCATAATAAATAAAATATCTCCCAAACCAAAAAATGAAATAAATCCGAAGAAAAATTTAAATAAATAATTCCTTATGAAATAAGTCCCAAGAGAAATGAAATAAATCCCAATTTTTTATACCCTCCACTTACAAGGGAAGTCTCCCTAGTGTCACCCGCGGATCTTTATGGAATTGGCTTTATTTTGTAGATAAAAAAAAAATAAAGGGACACGTATTTTTTTTAGCAGCCCAAATTCATATTTAGGGGGTAAAAAGGAGGGGGAAGACAAGGCCATTTTTCAGTTTTTTTCGTTTATCTCCTATATTATGCAAAGAAACCTAGTCATGTTACATACCAAATGAAAGGTCTTTGCAAAACCTATCTACGTGTGCTAAGAACGTGTCCAAACATGCACAACATTTCGTCATATTGAGTAAAATACCAAAATTTTAGGACATTTTTGTTAATAAGTCGAATAATATTTACTTTTTTGCCCCGTTGTTAGCACCACAAGATAGGTATTTTTAATACCTATAATCTGATATCACACATGCCTATATTAATTCTGCTTAAATAGGCGTAAATCGTAAAAAGCTGAAAAAGGTCAATTTCCCCCCATACAAATCGACCCCCCCTAAAAATGAGTTTGGGCCGCAAAAAAAATTCGTGTCTAGTTAATTTTCGTTCTTAACAACATATCCAATTTTCATGAAGATCGGAGGGAG
The DNA here is from genome assembly GCA_963921195.1 of Pegoplata infirma. Classification (NCBI taxonomy): domain Eukaryota; kingdom Metazoa; phylum Arthropoda; class Insecta; order Diptera; family Anthomyiidae; genus Pegoplata; species Pegoplata infirma. The sequence goes on along the minus strand of OY992536.1, from coordinate 310,008,348 downwards.
ACTTCCCTTGTTAGTCAGCAATGCAAACAGTTTTCGTATTGCAATAGTCAAAGGTTGCGTTAAGCGAGGTGGCACTGTTGCTAGTTTTAACAAATGCAACATTTACTAATCATTAACTAATTGCCCTTTTTTATTTCGCTTTCTTTCAGATCCTGATTAACATTAAAAATGTTGTGCTAGTTGAAATTTATTATCAAACAAGTTATAACATTGAGAAAACTAATATTTAAAGGTGAGTTTTTAGATACATTTTTAAAAACAAATAAAATAAAATTTTAATTTATTTTTACGCTCATTTTAAAAAAAGTCTCAGGTTTAAAACATGTACGTTTTTTTTTAAATCACATACTAAGATCATCCTCATGCATCTGTCAAAAATAACATATTGTCACCTAAAATGCAAAAGGCCCTAATCAAAATTTTATTAATTTTATAGGAGAAGCAAAAAAGATTGATGAAATACGCCAGAGTCAATCAAAAAACAGACTTTGAACTTTTTGTTAAAAGTCATTTATTTTTGCTTTGTATGTTAAACTAAGTGATTCTTCTTTAATTTTAAATGATTTGTGTACGTTATTTTTTTTTTTTTATTGTTGGCTTTTTTTAAAGAGAAGTCATTAGTTTTTACCTCTTTGTGTTGGTTATTTTTTTGTAGACAAAAAATTCAAAAAAATATTTATAGAAATATAAAAACATGTTCAATCATTAATTTTTAAAGTTTTCGTAGGTTATTTTTTCGAAATTGTTGGTAAAAAAAATGAAAGGGACGTTATTTTATAATGTTCAATGTTATTTATTTTAGACAATTTTATTAACAGTAAAAAATAAATGTTGATCTTTGTTAAAAAAAATGAATAGGGCAAGTACTTTCATGCATCTAAAAATCGAAAATATGTGGCTATAATATGCGTCTAAAAAACCAAAATATGCACTTAGAACTAGTGCCTACGGTCAGTACCGTAGAACCGGGAATACCGGTATTCCCGGTTCTCGGTATTACCGGGAAATGGTACCGGTTTCCTGGTTCTTTATTCATTCCCGGTATTCCCGGGAATACCGGTATTCCCGGTTCCAGTTCTGAAGGTATTCCCGGTACTACCGGTATGTATATTTTGTAAAATTACATTTTTTTCATTGCTTTAACCAAAAAAAAATACAAAACATGTGAAAAACACCATTTCCATTTTATTTTTTGAATTTAAGAAATAATAGTTACATGATTTTTAAATAATTTTACAAACACAACTACATGTTTCTGAAATACTGATTAAATAGTGTAATTTAAATATTTTATGGTATAGTATTTTTTTGGTTTTTCAGAACCGGTTCCAGGATCAGAACCGGGAATACCGGTATTCCCGGGAATATATCTAGAACCGGGAAACCGGTACCAGAACCGGGAATACCGGTAGTCCCGGGAATACCGAGAACCGGGAAATGGGGGGCATTACTTAGAACTTAAAAAATATGCATTTAAAAATTATTTTTTTTACAAAAAAAAAAGTTTATCAACATTAATTAAATTTTGTCAAGTACTTTAAGGCCCTCGACAGTTCTTACAGCGGTATTTTTGAGTGGAAACATTTTTTTATAAGTAAAATATTTTTTTATTGACATATTTTGTGATAAAAATCTTTTTAATTGAACAAATTTACTTGAGAATTTTTTTTAATTGAATCAAAAAATATTTCTGGAATAAAAAATATTATATTAAAAAATTTATTCAAGTAAATTTTTTTAGAACCAGTCCTAATATTAAATATTTCTTTAAAAAAAAAATGCTTTAAAAATATTTCTTTTCACTTTTTTTCGGAATTTTCCCATTCTGAAGTCAATTAAAACGAACTCAAAGACAAAAGACGCCACTCTTACTGTAAGCGAAATCCAAAAAAATGCAAACCCGAGTAAAAAAAAATTGTATGGTAAAACATGTTATCTTATAAAATTATATATAATTTATTGGATCTGATTTTGCTAAATTTCATCCGAAAATTGGCCGCGCCAAAGTTATCTCATAACATCTTATAATATATGAAGTTACAGTTTAATATTTTATTGTATGTGATTTCATCCGGAAATTGGCCGCGCCAAAGTTATCCCAAGTTATCTATTATCATGAGTTTGTATTAAATATGATATGATATGATGTAATTTCATCCGGAAATTGGCCGCGCCAAAGTTATCTTAAAATATCCAATATCATGATTTTATATTAAATTGGATATTATATAATGTAATTTCATCCGAAATTTGGCCGCGCCAAAGTTATCTTATAATATCTGATATCTTGATTTTATAAAAAAATTATTGGATACATTTTTATCCAAAAAATGTTTCTGTTTTTAGATTTATTTTTAGATATAATAATGTCAAACTGAAAATAAATAAAAAAAAAAAAAAAACTTCGAACGGACGGGGATTAGAACCACAAGTCTTCCGTTTTGTAATCGCAATCTCTACCCTCTAGACCAGCGGACGTTGTTAGCAAATAACAACTTTAAAAGACTTAGTTTTAAATAAATTGATCGTATCTAATTATATCAAATTGATCTAACATATAGTAATATATGATTACATCCAATTAAATATGTTATTCACTTGTACACAATTTTCAAAAAGAAAATTTTTGATAAAATTTGCAAAAAAAAAAAAAATTGGAATGACGTACAGCGCGATTAGGGGCTTCCATGGTAAGCTTAAACAATAATTTTAATGTAACGGTATGCCTTATTTCCAAGTCATAGGCTTCCAAAGTGAAATAAGACTTTGGCTTGAAAGTTTGAAATTTTTCATGGAATCAGGAAATCAGAATTAGATTTGAGATCGGGTTCCAAAAATCATTGATAATTTGATAATTTAAACCAAATATAGCAATTATTAACTATACAAATGCAATATAATTTTTTAAAAATGATTGCAAAAATTCAAAAAAAGAAAAATTTTTAGTTCTAAAAAAAATAAATGCAATAAAAAAGTGTTTTTTATTTAAAAAAAATAAAAAAAATATATTTTTTTTCTGGAATCGAACTCGGGTTCCCAAAAATTATAGATAATTTTATAATAAATCAAATATAGTTATATGTATATAACTATATAAAAGAAAAATAATTTTTTAAAAATGATTGCAAAAATTCCAAAAATGAAAATTTTTTAGTTCTAAAAAAATTAAACGCAATAAAAAAGTGTTTTCTATTTAAAAAAAAAAATAAAAAAAAACTTTTTTGTTCTCGACTGGGCTGGGAATCGAACTCGGGTTTCCAAAAATCATATGTAACCTCATATGATACAATAAAAAGTTTTGTATAACCATATATGTTGACACACAAAAACAAATTTTGAAATACTGGCATATATAATTATATATGGCTAGTGGTTTGGTCCAAAAAATATTTTTTTTATACATGATTATATCAAAATATATATTCCATTACATATGCGACCATTTATAAATATATATTGAGTTTTGACGAAATTTGCGTATATATAGTACCATACAAACACAGATATGTTATCGTTTAAGACACATATAATTATATCTATTATTTTTGTTGAAAATTTTTTTAATATGGAACCATATATAATTTTAAATGGTATTATATTAGTCATATATAATTATACATAAATTGATACTGGATTTGTTGTTTAGTAAAGTCCTATACATAATTAGATATAAAGTCACGTATAATAATGTATGAAATCGGATTAAGTTTTATGTGCAACGTATGATTACATCTACCATTTATATTAATATATTATGAACAATATAATTAGATATGATTTTATATGACATCATTTAAAAAAATTGGAAAATTTCAAAATGAGATATAATTTTATACTTTGACTCATATAGTTGTATATGGTTTTATGAAAACATATAAAATAATATACATTTTTATAAATTCCTTTTTACTCGGGAATTGAAAAAAGTCCAATTTATATGAAAATATGCAAAAATATGCATTTATACCAAAATATGCAAAAATATGCAACTACAAATCTATGCCATTTTATTGCAAATTTCTTGATTCGGATAGATATTTAGTTTGTTGTATGATTAAAGTGCCGAGTAAAAACATGCATTTTCATTAAATTACTTGCCCGACAAATGAATAATTACTGGGATGGTTTTAAAATGTGTTATCACTTGTTTTAAATATGTTTTTCATTTGTTTTTGCCTACAAGATATTTTAAGTGTATATTTCTTCGTTAGATATCACCAGGGAAACCAAAAATATGCAGTATCATGTTTTTTCCTCCGTATTGTATTGATAAATGGGTAAAGTATTTATCCGTTTCAGAAGATTTTAAGAAATCTGGCATCGATTTGTTAGAACATATTTTTGCATATTTTAGCCTTAAGAGCATATTTTTGCATATTTTGAGTTAAAGAGCATATTTTAGCATAAGAGCATATTTTTAGGGCATTTTTTCAATTGTTAGAGCATTTTTTCACTTTTTACAGCATTATTTTAAATTTTTAGAGCATTTTTTAGTATTATTTTCCAATTTTTTTTATAACAAACTTATTTTTAAAAATTTTTAATTTTTGTGGAAAGTTTTTTTTTGTCAGTTTGAAATGTCTGGTACCTCTGCTAGAAAAAAAATTACATTGAACAACAATTGCGAACTTTGTCCAAAATTAGGGGGTTCGGACGATTGATTCCCTGTGGCCTGTTCTTGCTTCATATCGGTATATGAAGCTACGATTTCTTTAGATCTGACTGTAGGGTATATTCAGCAACTTTATAGAAAATATTATGGCAAATTTTTTTGTAAAACATATTAACCCTCTAACTACCCCACATAACGGTATTTTTTGGTCTATTCTCTAACAAATTGTAAAAAAACGTTTTTTTTAGAGCATATTTTTGGTTTCACTGGATATCACTCTCGGCCAAAGTATTTTCAGGATTTTTCGCAAACATTTATTTATAAACACTTGTATTTTTTTGAAATGCTGCTTAAAACCAGACAGGTCTCTGTGAATTTGAGATCAAATGCATTTTATAATGATTTTTACAGAGTTTTTTTTTAAGTGTATTAAATTCATAAACTACTTATATTACAAATTGATTTTTTTCGCATTAAAATTGATAAGCATAAATTACAAGAATAAATCCAATTAATACAATTTCGAACACGTCCCGACATAATTTTATTCATATATCTCTAACACTCACTCATTGGCATTATAAACTTTGACGTTCTGATAAAATATTTACTACAACTAATACAATACGTTGATATAAAGCATTTAATTGGAAATATCCTTTGATTTTTAGCGTTATAGCAAATGAATTTTAATTACACATAAAATCTGATTATTTAATGGTAAAATGTTTGTACTTTATTACAGACTAGTCGAATAGCCTGTCCCTGCCAGGCGGAACACCAATTCAATTTTCTCAATAATTCTATTTTTTTACCAAACTTTATAAAAAATTATGTTTGTGCTTCAAAAATTTAATATTGCTAGATTGAGTTACATCAATATATTTCCCAAACTGGAACAAAATTTAATGAGTATAAAGGGTTTTTTTAATGAGTATAAAGGTTTAGAACTAAATTTAGCACGCCCATTTCGTCTCTCCGCCCTTAATCTTTAGATCTGTCCCATGGTCACTCCTATATACATGGCAATTTTTATCTTTCGTAATCATAAAGGGTTTTAAAATTAGATAAAATGTTAAAAAACACAATTTTTTCACTTAAATGTTTCCTTTTAAATCTCCGTACACAGTTTAAATATTAAATCTGACTTCATAAGGATATGATCCATTGTCAATACTTTATGCTTTACAATTTTCAGCTTCCTTAGTCATTAGGGGTTTCAGAAATAGTTTAAATGTTTAAAAACTAAATTTCGCCGTCTTCCGCCACTCCCCCTGTCTTAAAGGCCGAAAATCTGGCTACGTTACAGATTATATAAACTGAACAAAATTCATGCCATAGTCCGTACCATATGCATCCCAATTTTCATCTTTCAAGGTCAATCGGACCACTTAAGAATATGCTTCATAGTTAGGACTACATGTTAGGGATTTTCAGCTTAATTTATTGGGGCGGAGCTTAAAAATACTCTAAAATGTTAAAAAAAAAAATAATTTTGCCAAGTCCCCTTTTTTGCCGTAATTCAGCGCCCACAGGCAAAAATTCCGGCTTCGTAAGAATCTGTCTCTGGTGTTTTACTTTATACATGCTAAATTAAAGCTTTTAAGTCCATCATTAGGACTATATTCTGTGAAATTTTCAGCTTCCTAAGTCGAATAGCCTGTCGCTGCCAGGCGGAACACCAAATCACTTTTCTCAATAGTTCTAATATTTTACCAAACTTTATAACAAATTTTGTTTGTGCTTTAAAAATTTAATATTGCTAGATTGAGTTACATGTAAGTATATATATTTCCCAAACTGTAAAAAATTTAATGAGTATAAAAGGTTTTATTGATAAGATTTTTGAACTAAATTTAGCTCGCCCATTTCGTCTCTTCGTCCATAAACCGGATATCAAAAATCCATTGTGGCAATTTTTATCTTTCTTTTTATCATGAATTGTTGTAAAATTAGCTAAAATGTTAAAAAACACAATTTTTCCACTTAAATTTTTCCTTATAATTCTCCGTACACAGTTTAAATATTAAATCTGACTTCATCAGGATATGATCCATTGTCAATACTTTATGCTTTAAAATTTTCAGCTTCCTTAGTCATTAGGGGTTTCAGAAATAGTTTAAATGTTTAAAAACTAAATTTCGCCGTCTTTCGCAACTCCCCCTGACTTAAAGGCCGAAAATCCGTCTACGTTACAGATTATATATACAAACTGAAAAAAAATTCATAACGGATTTTTTTTGTATTTCCGCTCTTTCACTGGATATCCAGGTCAGAGTTGATCTTTGCCATAGTCCGTACCATTTGCATCCCAATTTTTATCTTTCAAGGTCATAAGGTGTCTTCAAAATTAGGTAAGATGTAAAAACAAAATTTTTCCACGCCCATTTTTTCTCTTAATTCTCCGTCCCTACACAGAGAGAACAGTTTAGTTGTGCCAGCCGAATTTAGAGCCAACTGCATAGTTTAATAACAACAACCGAAATTTTCGGTTGCGATAACCAAAAAACCTTCCTAAGTCATAAGAGGACTTTAAAATAAGCAAATATGCCAATTTTCATCTTCATAGGTAATTGGGGGTCTTCAAATTAAATATTAAAATACACAATTTTGCAACGCCCCATTTTTCTCTTAATTTTCCTTCCACAGTCTAAAAAATTTAAATCCGATTACTTCAGGATATGCTTCATTGTTAGAACTAAATGCCATCGAATTTTCCGCTTCGTAAGTCATTTGGGGGCTTCAAAAGAAGTAAAAATTTTAAAAAATCCCAATTTTGCCACGCCACTTTTTTCTCAATTCTCCGCCCACATTGCGAAAATTTTAAATCCGACTACTTGGGGATATGCGCCATCGTTAGGACTATATTCTAGGAAATTTTCAGCTTCCTAAGTCATTTGGGGGCTTCAAAAGAAGTAAAAATGTCAAAAAAATCTAAATTTTGCCACTCCACTTTTCCCCTCAATTCTCCGCCCACATTGCGAAAATTTTAAATCCGACTACTTGGGGATATGCGCTATCGTTAAGACTATATTCCAGGAAGTTTTCAGCTTCCTAAGTCATTAGGGGGCTTTAAATTAAGCAAAAATGTCAAAAAATTGAATTTTGCCATGCCCACTTTTCCGCTTATTTCTACGCCCACAGGCAAAAAATCGAAAATCCGGCTACGTTAGGATCTGCCCTAGGTGTTTTATTATATGCATGGCAATTTTCAGCTTTGTAGCTTATCAGTGGGCTTCAAAAAGCTCTGGATAGACAAAAAAAGAGGAACACACAAATAGGGAAATTATATATATAGATTTTTTTTCATTTCGTTTTCTTCAGAGAAATTTTTCATTTTAACTGTAACGAAATGTGCATGCAAGTAAACCTCGAAGTAAGCGGTACTATTTTAAAACGATTTTGATTTTATACAATAAAAAATTGTTTTAAAATCCTGAATTTAATATGATTTTTTAAACGAAGTTAGCGTGGTTACACTAACAAGAGAGGTCTTTCACAGGTCACCCACCGATTGTCCTGAAACTTGCATATGGGAAAGAGGGGAGGAATATAAGAGTAACCTGTTTATTTCTAAGATGCCCAATATCACAACGATACTTTTTCGTTTTTTGAGGATTTCTTGCATTTCTTTTAAATAAACTATATAAACATTTTACACAGATCAAAAGAGATTTTTAAGGTCTATCTAATGGTGTATCAGTCGTGTCCAAATTTTGCTTCGTAAGTATTCGGATTTTCGGATTTTATTTGGATTTTCTCGAATGACCACATTTTTTTCATATTTTTTTTTTAAATTTGAGATTTAACAGCCAAAAAAAGGTAGCTCTTATTTATCTTTCCTCATATGCATCTTATCTTTCCTCCATATACAAGTTTTCCCAAGTGTTGTCTCTTTCAACCGCGTAAGTTGAGATGTACCTGTTTTTATATTTTTATCGAGTGTCATTTTATGTTTTTTAACAGTATTTTAACTGTGAACTATATGTATTCTGTTATCCAACTTGTTTGCTGTTGTTTTTTTTCTGATGGTCTCTTGAACTATGTTCAATTAAATGTTTTTGAATCTTAGAAGAGATGGAGTCGTCTTTTATTTAGAACCCTACAAAAATAGTTTTTTTTATCCAAGTAATCAACATAAGTTGCATTGGGTTTGTAATTCGTTTTCATGCGAGAACCGATTTTATTTCTACAAATTTCCCATGTAAAGTGACGTCAATACACAGAAAAAAATATGGAGGAAACAAATTTGGGTAATCACTTGTTTAAATTTAAAAACAAAAATTGAGTAATTTTTTAATTGACGCATTTAAAAATTTACTTAAAAATTTTAAAAACAATTTAAGTAAATAATTTAATAAAAATTTAATAGTTTTTTAAATTTTTTTAAAACTCTAATAGTTTTTTGAATTCTCGTTTAGTTTATTGTGTTTTGTGTATGTATGTATATGAAAGTTTGTAATCGTCTTTATAAAATTTTCCTATGTCTTTGAAACATAAATATGTTTGGTTATGTTTGAAAAAAACAAGTTTTTGTTTTTTTTTGTAAAAAAATTTAAAACTTTTTTAAACTTAAAAAAAAAAATTAAAATATAGGAGATAAATTTTGAGTAAATTTTTAATTGTGTCAATTATAAACTCAATTTTTTTTAAAACATTTAATAAATTTTTATTAAAAATTTACTCAATACTACTAAATCGTTTACTGGTGCAAAATTGAGTAATTTTTTACTCAATAGTATTAAAAATTTACTCAAATATTTTTTTTTATTTATTTCTGTGTATGAAATTTTTCGATTAAAAATCGAATCGAAACCTATATATCGACATCATATCGAATTCGATATCGATGAAATTCTAAGAAAAAACGATTCTTTTTCGAATCGATATCGACTCATTGTTGCAGCTTTTTAAACAAAATCAAAATACAGATCAAACTGGTGGACCGATTTGGGATCTGTTTTTATTTATTTTCAAAAAAAAAATCGATTTGTTTTTGCGTTTTTTTTTTTTAGTTTAACGTCGTATGTCCAAAATTTAAGAATCTACGTCGGGAACTAGATTTTTAAGAATCTACGTCAGGAACTAGATTTTTTAACATAATAATAATAAGAAAGACAATTTCAATCTCACTTTTAAGTTGTAATTGAACTCGTAACTCCGCTGTCATTTGAGTGTTTTGATATTTTTTTTTTTGCGAAGATTTTTTTCATCTGCCACCAAGTGAAAAAAAAAATAAAAGTCGAAAGTAAAAGTTCATTTTGATTTTTTTATACAAAAAGTCAATTTATCGACTTTTCGACTATAGAACCCTTATTCACCTTGCACATATGATAATGAAAACAAATGCAGTGGCATTTATACACAAAAAAAAATATTTTCTATTGTTAAAAAAAGGCATAAGGAAATAATTAAATAAAATAAAGTCAGAAATTTTGTAAAAGTTTACCATAGTAAACCTTTTCGGATTATAATTTTAAACTCTTATGTAACGTTGGTTCTTTTAAAATCCAATGTTGTAATGGTATTGAATTTTTTGTTTTCAAGGTATTGAATTTTTAAAGCCGTATTTTTGTATTTCCAATGTTGTAATGGTGTTGAATTTTTAGAAGAGTCGTAATTTCTGCCTGGGTAATGATTGTTTTGTTATTTTTACCAACAAATTAAAAAAAATGTATTTTTACAATTTTTCTATTGAATTTTATTTAAAAAAAAAATTAATAAAATTTTTGGGGAATCGATCCCACAATTAACTACATTCTGGCCAGACCTATACCTATCGTGCCAAAGTCACTTGATGCAAACCAGACATGGGCGTTAATGATTACGTTGTGTAATTGATTACAGTTTCAATTACAATTACATGAAAGGTCGGTCATACATTTGGCTCCCCTAGGGGCACTTTAGGGTAAGTTACAGACATGGGCGTTAATGATTACATTATGTAATTGATTACAGTTTCAATTACAATTAGATGTAATTAGTAATTGAAAATTTTCAATTTTACTTGTAATTGTAATTGTAATTGAAAAAACTCAATTACTAATTACATGTAATTGTAATTGAAACTGTAATCAATTACACAATTGTAATCATAAACGCCCATGTCTGATGCAAACATGTTTTTATATTTTTATAAATAATTTTTTTAATTTTTTGTCTACAAGTAGGTAAAAACTAATAACTTTTCTTTAAAAAATCCCAACAATTTAAAAAAAAAAAACGTACACAAATCATTAAAAATTAAAGAAGAATCACTTATTTTTACTTACAGAATAAAAATAAATAACTTTAAACATTGAATGCTTAATGAAAGTCATTATTTTTTATTTTTTATGTTTTTTTTTTTGAAACAAAGAACAGAAATAGTCATTTTAAAAAAACACAAAATTGAACAAATGATTTTTCTTTTAAAAACGACAAAACGTAAAACTTTTTAAATAAACTACAAACAGTTAATACATAATTTTTTGAGTGTAATGGTTGTCCCAATCATGTTTCTTCTCTGTGTACGGTTTTTGAGATATCGCCATTAGAAATTAGTCAAAAAAAAATCCAAAATATACAAGTTTTTCCTACGTTTAAGAAAATGTTTAAAAAAATCTACTTTTTTTTCATTGGCACTTTCATAGAGATTGTGACAAGTTTAATTTAATTTGTATTTTATTGGCGCCCTTCGATCAAAATTTAGAGTTTTCGATAAAAATTTTTTAAAAACCAAAAGTTTGATCAAAAGGCGCCACGGATTTGATTTAATTTAATTTTAAATAAAAGTTTGGCTAAAGCTCTATGAAAGAGTCGAGAAAAAAAAAATTTAAGAGATTTTTTTTTAATCTCTTGACTGTAGGAAAAATCGCCATTTTTCTTACAAATTTCAAAGAGCGATATCTTGAAAACCGTTTGACCGATTTTAAAATGTTGTTGATATTTGTGTTTAAAATTAATCAAAATTAATAAATATGATAAAAGCAAGACATATTTTTTATGATTTTTTTTTTCAATTTAAAAAAATCCAAAACTTTGATTACCTCGCGCCACGTGTTAATTTCATCTGATTGGCCTTAAATTTGCGCCACATAACTTTTAGGTCTGGCATAATAAAAATTTGGCCGGACACTTGGAAAAAATCAAAAATTGAAAAAAAGTCATTCGGATAAACGGACGGATACAGGTATGCTTACACAAATGTGCATATCAAGACGGAGCGAGGAATTGTTTTTCACGAAACAATACTGGTTCACGCAGTGAAGAGAACACACATTAAACAAGGTATTGCGCTAAAATGCATATAACTCATGAACCAATACAGAAACAAAAGCCGTAATCATATAAAAACCTTGTTATTATTGTGACCTTTCATATGAATTTTGCGGAAACAAAATCGGTTAACGAATTATAGAGAACACGCATAACAAACACAATGCAACTTATTTTTATATACTATTAAGAAAGTTATAAAAAAAATATCTACGTAGCGTAATCTAGAGATCATCAATAATCCACTCTTATGTTTTATTGTCTTTTTTATGTTTCATTGATCCAAAGTGTATTTCAAATTTCTTTCTTCTTCAATAGTATAGTTTTTATGCGAAGTATTTAATTTTATTCTTTCAAGTCCCATCTATGCATGTATGGGTCAAGTTTGTATATTTCCCTTTTTTATTTTAATTTTATGTGCTGTTGAACACATGATTTTGCTGATGATGACGATGAAGTTGGAGCAGTCCTCATTGTCGAAAACAGCAGTGAAAAGCAAATGCAGCATTAAAACAGTGTGTCAGACCATAAAAATCATGAGCATGGGTATGGGTATGGATGCAAATGACAACACATCAATATTAAGTATTCATGTTTAAAATCCATACAAAAGCCCGCATTTATACATGTGTGTGTGTGTTTCGTAATATAGTGAATATAAGTAGAGATTCCTAAAAGAGTACCTCTTGTTCATGTTCCTTTCCTTTTAAAAAATATATATTTAAAATATAAAAACTACTGTGATATCTCTAACGTGATGTTGGTTTTATTATATGGTCACCAACGAATCGAGTTTATAGCAAAAAAGAAAATATAAAACATGTTGTTCGTTGGTCCATTTAAAATGCGAAACATCATCAACACCCTCGTTAAATTGATGTATCATCAGTAGCAATTGTTTTTAGCATTGAAATGCTTTTAGTGTTTTAATTTGTTGTCCATTTTCCAATGGATTTTTTCTACAGTTGTTATTGGATAGAAGCACTAACATAAGTATTTCTGAAGAAAACTAGAATTTTAGCAGCAAAAAAAAATTTAAATGTTTTTATTTTTTATGTGTTACTAAAGATTTTTCTAGAGTTTCAAGAGAAAAACGGTTGTCATTTAATTTTTTTAAAGACAATTTAGCTCTGACTGAAAAATTTATATTTCTAGAATTTGAAGATAAAAACGGTTGACATTTCAATTTTTTTTAAGATAATTTAGCGTTGTCTGACTTAAAAATTTATGTATGGACTGTATAATGGTAGTTACTTTTTGAAATGTTGAATTTCGAAGAGAACAAAGAAAAAACATGATTATCACTACCATATTGAAGAGGAAACATAGTATGATTGATAACTTTATCATAACATGATGATTGTGATCATATAATTATCTTTTCTGAACATGCACTGAAAAAAAAGACATAACTAAATTTAAGGAAAAAATGTCTTTGAAAATTTATCATGAATTTTCCTAAAATTTAGTTAAATTTAACTTAAAAATGAGAAATTTTCTTAACTATGAGGAACAAATTTTAGTTCATTTACTTATAATTAGTTCATAGTTTTCTTTAAATGGATTTTTTAAATATTAGGAAAAAAATTCTTACTACCAAAGAAATTTTCCACAAATCTAAGAATCGTATCTTTAGTTTTAAGACATATTTCTTATAAAACAATTTAGTTCAAGTTTAGTTAAAATTTACTAAAAAAAACATCATCGTATTTCTCTTCTTTGAATTGAGGAAGTGTACTTCTTAGAATTTAGGTAATGACTTCTGAGAATTTAGTAAATAACTTCTTAGAATTTAGTAAAAAATTCAAAATGGCGATATCTCGAAAACTAAGCGAGATAGAGCGAAACGGATGAAATTTTCAAAAGAAAGACTACAAAGAAAAATATGGAATAGCCTAGCTCTGCATATCTGTCGGGGTCTCAAGACCCTTATTTTAGATCTAAAATTTGAAATTCCCGAGATTTTATATATACACATATCTCGGTAAATACTGCCAACACGAGAAAACGTCCAACGGCATTTTTGTAGCTCTTGACTCGTAGAACACTTCCGCAAAATACCGGAAAGCCCTCTGATTAATAGTTTTTGAGTTATCCGGTTTTTAAGATTCTCAAAACCCTATCAGGCCCCTTATTATACTTTTTTTTCCTTATTTTTTCGAAAATTATGAACTAAAACCAAGAAAAAAAATCTTTGGAGCCAAATCATTCCCTCTTTTTCTCAAAATTGAGTTCATTTTCCCAGATTTTAGTTCACTTTTTTTTTGAGTGTGGTATGATAAAAATTGTCATTTTATAATTGTTGATGATCATAGTATGATTGTCACAATTACATATATTATCAAATCAATTGACCATAATATGCCAAATTTAATGTGCTGTTGTTGGTGAAATGTTGGTGAAAAAAAAATTTTTTTGATGAAAAGAACTTTTTAATGAAGATAACAAATTGTTGATGAAAACAAAAATAATTATGTGTTTTAAATTTTTATTCACCAGCTGGTGAAAAACGTTTTTTTCACCAGCAGGTGAATTATTATCCACTTTACAAATCGAAGTTACAAACGGAGAAAAAACTTTAGTTCATTTACTTATAAATAGTTCAAGTTAAGTTAAAATTTACTACAAATAACTTCACCGAAATTCTTTTCATAGAATTGAGGAAGCGGATTTCTTAGAAATTAGTTAAAAACTTCTTAGAATTTAGTTAAAAATTCCAAATGGCTATAATTCTAAAACTAAGCGAGGTATAGCAATCCGGATGAAATCTTGACTCGTAGAAAACTTCTATAAAATACTCGAATGCCCTGCGAGTAATAGTTTTTGAGGTATCCAGTTTTGAAGATACTCAAGAACTACCAGGCTCCTGATTCCCGTATCTCAAAAACTAAGCAACGCTGAGCGAAATGGACAAAAGTTTTAGATCAAAATCTTTGGCGATCTTAAAGAACCCAACGGGGTCTAGATTCAACAGGGTCTGAACCCATAGGGTTCGAACTAAATGGGGTCGGGACCCAATTTAAGTAGTCTTTAAATGTGTATGAACTAAAATATAATAAAAGTTGTTTTCCTTATTTTTTAAAAAAATATGAACTAAAACAAATTTAAAAATCTTCGGCGCTTAATAATTTTTTCTCAAAAATTAGTTTAATTTGTTATTTTTTTGTACACTTTTTAACATGATAATGTTATTAGGCTGGTGACTAATTTTAAAAAAGTTGCAGGACGCCACCTCAGTTTGACTACTATATAAGCTAACAATTAACGAAAAATAAAACAAGAATTACTATTTTCATTTTCTTAAAAACAAAAATTTTAATAACTTGGGTTTGTAACTTGGATAATAATTCACCTCGTGGTGAATAAAACCGTTTTTCACCAGCTGGTGACTAAAAGTAACATAATTATTAAAAAAAAAAAAAAAATTTGTTTTTATCATCATTTTCCATCAATTTTTTTTTTTTGTTTTCATCAAACTTTTTTTTTCGTAAATTTTTTTTTTTCATTATTTTTTTTTTTCATTAAACTTTTTTTTTCCATATTTTTTATACCCTCCACTCTAGTGATAGAGGGTATATATAAGTTTGTCATTCCGTTTGTAACACCTCGAAATATTGGTCTAGGACCCCATAAAGTATATATATTCATGATCCTCGATCGATTTTAAGACGATCTAGCGATGTCCGTCCGTCCGTCCGTCCGTCCGTCCGTCCGTCCGTCCGTCCGTCTGTCCGTCTGTCTGTCTGTCTGTTGAAAACACGCTAACTTTTGAAAGACTTTACAGAGGCTCCTGAAGTTTGGCATATATGTTGGGCATTTACCTGGTCAGGTTGGTATTGCAATCCAGCGAAATCGGTCCAGTGGTTCAAAAGTTATAAACAATTGAGTAAATTTCGGCAAGGGTTTTTCTGGAATTTACGAAATAGAACACACGGTAACTTTCAAACGGAAATTCTCAGGGTGCTGAAGTGTGGCATATATATTTGTCGTTCCTCTGGTCCGGTTCGTTTTAAATTTCAGTCAAATCGGTCTAGCGGTTCAAAAGTTATTAGCAAAACCGTAAATTTCAGATTAAACAGGTTTTAAAAACATTTGTAAGTCAAAAAAATATTTTACAAGGTATTTTTGTCACACAAAAATATTTTTACACTAAAACAAAAAAAAAAAATACACTCAAAAAAAATTTTACACTCAAAAAAAATTTTACACTCAAAAAATTTTACACTCAAAAAAAAATTAGTAAATTTTTTTTTTTTCAAAAATGAATAAAAAAAAGTTTTTTTACACAAAATAAAATATTTCTAACCAAAAATTTTAAAAATTTTTTAACCCTTGCGAAATAATGTGAGAGACAAAAAAGTTGAAAGAAAGTATGAAGTGAGGTTGAGATTGCTAGAAATAGAATTGTAGTGTTGGAAACTGTCAAAATTTATTCTGTAGAAACTAAAAATATTCACATATATAAAAAACAGTTTTCATTAACAAGACAAACCGACATTTTAAATCCTACTGATGATGACACTAACTGGGGTGTTTGAAACCGGTATAGGAAATACCAGAAATGTCTATAATTTTTAGAAATTAAATTTTTCTTCTGCATTTTTTCAACTTGAACCCTTATAACAAATATAATTAGAGCCCGTGCTCGATCTGTACTTACAGAAAAAATCAAATAAAATTACTGACAAAATATGTCGCCATTAGGCACGTCTCCGAAACAGAAAATGCAAATTCCTTCATTTGTGTTTGCAATTCCAGATCATGTTGGTAACCCTTGCGAAATAATGTAAGAGACAAAAAAGTTGGAAGAAGGTATGAAGTGAGGTTGAGATTGCTAGAAATAGAATTGTAGTGTTGGAAACTGTCAAAATTTATTCTGTAGAAACTAAAAATATTCACATATATAAAAAACAGTTTTCATTAACAAGACAAACCGACATTTAAAATCCTACTGATGATGACACTAACTGGGGTGTTTGAAACCGGTATAGGAAATACCAGAAATGTCTATAATTTTTAGAAATTCAATTTTTATTCTGCATTTTTTCAACTTGAACCCTTATAACAAATATAATTAGAGCCCGTGCTCGATCTGTACTTACAGAAAAAATCAAACAAAAATTTTATTTCTTTCACGTTAGAAAATTTACTATCACTTAAAAAGGGCATTGTGGAGGGTATTCATAGATTCGGCCAAGTCGAATTTAACTTTTCTACTTGTTTTTTTATCAATTTTTTTTTTTCATCAATTTTTTGTTCATAAAATTTTTTTTTTCATCAAATTTTTTTTTCATTAATTTTTTTTTCATCAAATTTTTTTCATAAAATTTTTTTTTTAATCAATTTTTTCGTCAAATTTTTTTTTTCATCAATTTTTTTTTTTCATTAATTTTTGTTCATGAATTCTTTTCATCAAATTTTTTTTATTAAACTTTTTATTATCAATTTTTTGGTAATTTTTTTTTTCATCAAATTTTTTATCAAATTTTTTACTATCAATATTTTTCTCACCAAAAATTTTTTTTTCATAAATTTTTTTTTACATCAAAAAATTTTTTTTTCATCAAAAAAATTCATCAAAAACTTTTTTTCATCAAAATTTTTTTTCACCAAAAATTTTGGGTTCATTAAATTTTGTTATACCCTCCACTTAGTGATAAAGGGTATATGAGGCATTCCACACCAAATGTCCCGCTACAGAAAAACATATGTCCCTTAAATTTCTGAATAGGTTGTTTGGATAGCCCTATATGGAACTAAGAAAATTGCGTTTTCGGTTTTTCAATTTTTCAAAAACTGGGCTTAGAAGGCATGGTCAAATATTGGAAAAATGGTCAAATTTGTGGCGAGTTGCCTTGATTAAATATTTATCACATTAAAACGGAATGCATCACAATCTTAAAAATTTACATTCTTATATAGTTTCGTATGGGCTATCGAATAAATTTTTTTTCCTTGAAAAATTTTCAGAACCGTTCTGAAATTTTCCATTTTTTAAAAAAGTCAATTTATAAAAAATCCGGCCACTTTTTTTTAAATTTTTTTTAAGTTTAGATGTTTGTCCATCCACACAAAAAAAATCAAAAATGTATTTTCCGTTTTTTTCGAGAAAATCGCATTTGAATTTTAAATTTCATAACAATTTTGTAATTTGCTTGTATTTTCTTGTTTTAATGTGTCGAATGAGTAATATTAATTGCATGAATATTACTCATTCGACACGGAAAATTTCCAAAAAAAAATAATTATTCGATAGCCCATAGAAAACTATATAAGAATGTAAATTTTTAAGATTGTGGTGCATTCCGTTTTAATGTGATAAATATTTAATCAAGGCAACTCGCCACAAATTTGACCATTTTTCCAATATTTGACCACGCCTCCTAAGCCCAGTTTTTGAAAAATTGAAAAACCGAAAACGCAATTTTCTAAGTTCCATATAGGGCTATCCATACAAGCTATTCAGAAGTTTATGGTACACGTGTTTTTTTTCGCTGGACATTTGGTGTGGAATGCCTCATATATAAGTTTGTCATTCCGTTTGTAACTCATCAAAATATCTGTCTGGGACCTCATAAAGTATATATATTCGTGATGCCCGATCTGTCTGTGGAAAATGCGATCACGTCCAAAATACAAAACAGAGATGACTGTTATTTAACATATATATTGGAAGTTCTCCTTAGAAGTTTGGTATTGCATTTGAACGATATCGGTTCAGCGGTTCAAAAGTTATGAACGAAAATGTAAGGACACCTCAAAAATTTTGGTACATTCAACATAACCTAAAAATACAAAATGCTTTATTCGGCTGCTGGTTGACTTATGTGAACATAATTAAACACCAAATGGTATTTAAACAAGTACAAACAAAGTTTTGGAAAAAAAAAATTTACGATTTTTTTTACGAAATTTTTTTTTTCGCTGAAATTTAAAAAAACAAAAAAAAAAAAAAAATACTTTTTTCAATAGTAATTTCCTTTTAAATAAAGTTTTTGCAATAATCTTTTAGAAATTGTGGGGGCTATCACTACATTCGGCAAGGCCGAATTTAACTTTTTTACTTGTTTTAACTAGGGCTGTCAATCCCGAAATCCCGAATCCCGAAATCCCGGGATTTTTGTCATAAAATGAATTGAGCTTACAAATCCCGGGATTTTTGAAATATTAAAAATGTTTGAGAATTTATTTTTAAAAATACAACTTTGTTCAATATTGTTACATTTGTTACAAATTAAAACTAAAACTTTTTTTTTTAATTTTCATCGTAGCTGGCCACGAATGTGGCTGCGCTGAGAATTCTACCCAGGCTTGCTGAATAATAGTCCAACGCACTAATAATTAAGCCACAGTCACGGAGCCCTTTAACCAAAGTTTGCAGGTTTTGGCCAAAATTTTCTAAAAACCCGAAACTTTGATCGATGGGCGCCACGGGCAAATTTCATTCGATTGGCCTCAAATTTGTACCACATAATTGCGAGAAAAACTTTTTTATACAAAAAATGCAATACATTAGTTATATTATTACTTTTCTCCTTTAAATGTTTTTATTATTTTAAATTTTCTTTAAATTAGTTTTAAAATTATACAGTTCAACAACCAAAATCGGAATGGGATGAAACCAAAAGCAAATAAAAGTTGTCATTTTCCATCTCAAGGCTTTTTTAGTTCATTGCTAAATATTTATTAATAATAATTACTTGAAAACTGCATAAGTGGCGTATACTTAAGTTTTTAATTGCCTCAATCAGAATAATTAGAAATATTTTTTTTTAATAATTTCGTTGTAGCGAAATCGACCCAAGGGGTTTCGTGGGAATCAAACCCACGACTCCCTGCTTAATAGGCTAGCACGCTACCAACTAACACACCTAGCCCCCTAATATACACCATAAAATTGAAACATAAAGAGTCTACTATTTTTTACTTTTATAATCAAAGAAATTTAATCCCGAAAAATCCCGGAATCCCGAAAAATCCCGGGATCCCGAAAAATCCCGTAATCCCGAAAAATCCCGGGATCCCGGGATTTCGATTTTTAAATTCCGAATCCCGGGATTTTAAAAAACCGATCCCGTTTGACAGCCCTAGTTTTAACATAATTTTGTTTTTCGTGATAAAAAAAAAACATTTTTTTACCAAAACTACTTTTCCACCAAGTCTTAGCTTTTCGGATTAAAATTTTCCATTTGTTTATCAAATGTACATAAAACAAGTGAGAGTGTTATATTCTTTGGTGCCGAATCTTTTATACTCTCCAAAATGTAAAAACACTTTTTAGCACTTGTTTTTGCACTCACTTACGAAATGTACAGCTCTTTTGCTTTTTTAATGAGGTCCTCGACTGATATTTCAATTCGTTTTGCATGGAATAGCAAAGTCATATGACGTTATTTTTTCTAAAAAAACCTTGCTTTGGCAAGTACACCCAAATCTTCCGCAAAACATTATCATGATTTAATGTTTTGGGCAAAAGTACAAAATTTGCAGGCATTTTTTTGGAGTGTATATTTTCTTTCATCAATTTTTAACCGCTGCATTGAGCAATATCGGCTCCAAATAAACGGGAAGTAACAACTCCGTTATTGTGGGCGTGGATGCAAAATTTGTTAAAAATCAAATTTTTGGAAAACTTTTTCTTGGTAAGATCTATTTAAATACAAAATTTCAAAATTTTAATAGAATTAAAAAAAAAAATAATAATTTTTGTATGGAAGCTATTTTAGGGAGTGGATGTAGGGTGTAGGTACTTTGTTTTTAAAACAGGTTTAAATTTACAGGCATATTCACAGTTATGACTGGTTATGACTAATTTTATTATTTTCAAATAGGGCTGTCAATCCCGAATCCCGAAATCCCGGGATTTTTGTCATAAAATGAATCCCGAATCCCGGGATTTTTAAGCTCAAATCCCGGGATTTTTGAAATATTAAAAATGTATGAGAATTTATTTTTCAAAATACAACTTTGTTTAATTATTTTTAAATTTACATCAACAAGTTAAAACTAAAACTTTTTTTTGAATTTTCAACGTAACTGGCCACGAATTTTGCTGAGCGTAGAGTTCTACCCAGGCTTGCTGAGTAATAGTCCAACGCCCTAACCATTAAGCCACAGTCACGAAGCCCTTTGACCGAAGTTTGCAGGTTTTGGCAAAAATTTTCTAAAAAACCCAAACTTTGATCGAAGGGCGCCACGGGTAAATTTAATCCGATTGGCCTCAAATTTGTACCACATAAGTTTTAGGTCTAGGAGAATAAAAATTTTCCGGGACGTTCGAAATTGGAAGAAAAACTTCTTTTATACAAAAAAATGCAAGTCTTATGTATTATATTATTACATTTCCCCTTTAAATGTTTTTATATTATTTTAAATTTTCAATAAATTAGTTTTAAAATTATACAGTGCAACAACCAAAATCGGAATGGGATGAAACCAAAAGCAAAATAAAAGTTGTCATTTTCCATAACAAACCCCACAAGGCTTTTTTTAGTTCATTGCTAAATATTTAATATTAATTACTTGAAAACTTTAAATATCAATAAGAATAATTAGAAATAATTTTTTTTATAATTTCGTTGTAGCGAAATCGACCCAAGGATTTTCGTTGGAATCATACCCACGACTCCCTTCTTAATAGGCTAGAACGCTACCAACACACAGTAGCCCCTTAATATGCACAATAAAATTGAAACATAAAGAGTCTAATACTTTTTTACTTTTATAATCAAAGAAATTTAATACCGAAAAATCCCGGGATCCCGAAAAATCCCGTGATCCCGAAAAATCCCGGGATCCCGGTATTTCGATTTTCAAATCCCGAATCCCGGGATTAAAAAAAACCGATCCCGTTTGACAGCCCTATTTTCAAACTTCATATTCACTGTATTTGTTGTAAACAATCCTAAAAAGTCTCAAAATTTAGAATTATTAGTCAATTTTGAGACGATATGTGTAGCAGGCAGTGTTGCCACTTTCTGGATAATTATCCAAAAGTGGGACTATTTCAAAATCCTTGGATAATTTTTGGATAATAAACTTTTTTGTGTAATTTTTGTGTAATTTCACCTCAACAAAGTTCTAACTAATTTTGTTCATATTTATTTATTTTTATTTTCATTTTATCGTCATTTTAGCCTAAAAGAAATTTTTGACAATATGGACTTTAGAAATTTTGATTAAGTGTGAACTTCACATTAAGTTTTTGAAATTAAAAATTTTTCTGGAGAATTCCTATTCCAAAATCTAAAATTTGTTCTTAAACTTCTTTTAACAATACCATTCTTCAGTTAAAATAATTTTCAGACGAGCACCCATGTGAGTCAACCTTTGAAAATTTTCTGAATAAAGCACTTGTATTTATAGCCTTAACACAAACCGAATAAATAAATTTATGAATTTTGAAATGTGGATTGCTTTCTTCATCATTTAAAATTATTTCGAAAACTATACAAATGCTACCTAGGAGGACAAATCTTACTGAAATACTAATCGCCTAAACGGCTCTTTAAAACAACTGCATAATACGTTTTACAAAAAACGTACTATTGAAGTTTAAGAAAAAACTGGAAAGAAAATTAATAGAAATAAATAATTTTTAATTTTTAAGTATATGAATACAAAAACCATGATCTCTTAAATTAAAAAAAAAAATCTAATTTTTTGGGAAAATATTTTTTTTTGTGTAATTTGCGAGATTTTGGATAGTTTTGTGTGTAATTTACAATTCTATTGGTGGCAACACTGCACAATGGTCTCCCAGACCCATTTTTTTGGCCAAAACTCAAAACTTTTTTTCTATATTTGTTGTTGGAATATTGTAGCAAACACTTCAGATAAACAAAAAAAAATAATTTGTTTTTGCAAACTTTAATTAACTGTTATTCTATGAAGTGAGAAAGTTCAATGTTGTAAGTGCAGTGGTAAACTGAAACACGTGGTGTAATTTTTTGATTTCTTAGGACACTGGCTAGACGAAAATAAAAAAAAACTTTTTCAATCTATTAGTTATGAAAATTAATGACGATAGTAAGTATTTGAATTTTCTATTTTGAAATATTCAATAAAAATTATTGAAAAAGGAAATTACAGGAAAACTTTCATAACTTCAAAATCAGCGATTTTTGCTTTTTATAAAAGGAAATATAGTATAAAACTTATACAATTTCAAGCAATTTCAACGACCCAAAAAGACAAAAAATTAAAGTGATATTTGGTGCTTACAAATCATCAATAACTTTTTGCTAGTTGTTGCTTGTTTTCAAGAAATCAATTTTTGTTTCAGGAAACTTTTGCTCCAAAAACTGTAATTTACTCACAGTTTGGCAGAGTGGAAATAAAAAACAAGAACAAACCCAACGTGTTTCTTGGCGAAAATCGAAGAAACAAAAAGATTTCTTCAGTAAAATTTAATGGCGGTTCTTTTCTGAAAACACATTAACCCTCTATCTCAAATTTTTAGGGGTCATTTTGGCCCTTCCTTCAAATATCCTCAAAGAACACCACGAACAAGGGAAGTCTCCCTGGTGTCACCCTCCGATCTTCATGAAATTCGGATATGTTGTTAAGAACGAAAATTAATTCGACCTGTATTTTTTTTTAGCGGCCCAAACTCATTTTTAGGGGGTGTCGATTTGTATGGGGGGAAATTTACCTTTTTCAGTTTTTTACGATTTACGCCTATTTAAACAAAATTAATATAGGTATGTGTGGTATCAGATTAAAGCTATTAAAAATACCTATCTCGTGGTGCTAACAACGGGCCAAAGAAGTTAATATTTTTCGACTTATTAACAAAAATGTCCTAAAATTTTGGTATTTTAGGTTTCTTTGCATAATATAGGAGATAAATGAAAAAAAAACTGAAAAATGGCCTTGTCTTCCCCCCTCCTTTTTACCAACTAAATATGAATTTGGGCCGCTAAAAAAAAATACGTGTCCCTTTATTTTTTCTGATCTACAAAATAAAACCAATTCCATAAAGATTCGCGGGTGACACTAGGGAGACTTCCCTTGTAAGGCGTGCTTTTAAAGAGTTAAAATGTTCTAAAAAAAATATTTTGCATAAAATTTCACTATATAATTTCACTTTGTCAACGGCCAAAAGTTAGTGTGATATAACCAAAATGTTTCAAAAATTTAATTATAAATTATCATATTTTGTTAAATTGTGTTTCACTATGATACTTTACAATTTTACTTTTTTAAGCATTCTGAACTTTTTGTTCGATCTTTAGCCTTTGACAACCCATAGTGAAATTTAATTCATAAAAAGTTTGTAGAGCATTTTAACCCTTTAAACGCACGTTTTAGTGGTGTTCTATGAGAATATTTGCGAAAAAGTTCCAAAATGACCACTAAAAATGGAAGATAGGGGGTAATATGTTACAAGAACAGAACCGCCATCAAATTTACTGAAGACATCTGTTAACATTATTTAGCTTAGAAGCAGATTTATATATTTTTTCTTCACACGACTTTGGTGAAAAAAAATTTAACAATTTATAATTTTACTTATTTAAGCATTTTGCATTTTTCGTAGGAACTTTTGGTATTTAACAACCTCTAGTGAAATTTGATGCAGAAAATTTTTGTATATCATTTTAACACGTTTTAGTGGTGTTTTATGAGAATATTTAAAAAAGAAGCAATATGAGTCCTAAAAATGAGAGATAGAGGGTTAGTATGTTCTAAGAAAAGAATCGCCATCAAGTTTTACTGCAGACATCCTGTAACATTATTTACCTCAGATTTCGATTTAATACTTTTTTTTTTTGCTTATTTAAAACGCCTTTGAAAAAAATTTGAAAACTTCAGTGGGCTATAAAAAATAAACTCGATCTAAGTTTTTAAAACCCTTCGGGTTTTGGTGTACTTAAATTTTGTAGGTCCCATCTAAGATAAAAAGCGTGCTGCACAGTGTTATAGTAAAAAATTTAGAAACATGAAGAGAATAATTTGTTCCCTCGGCTCTAGATGGGTTAAAAAATAGATTAAAATGTTTCAAAACTTTATAAAATTTATGTTTTTTGTTGTTAATAGTGTATTTTATTTCAATTTATGTGTATAAGTGATTATTTTAGTTTTGGCCAAAAAATATGGATTGCCAGACCAATGTGCACTGGTAGCAGGTCTTTATTTTTTTTAAATTTTCAAACAAAAATTTGAATTTTTTTATGATTGTTTACAACAACCACATGTAAAAAATTGGGTTATGATTGAGTTATGACTTTTTTTGTGAATAGGCCCCTTAATTTCCAAAAAAACCATAAATACCAGTTAGTTTTTCAGCCGACCATTTCTGCTTAAACACCAGGTAATTCCAAAAAGTGCCTTAAATGTTCTTTGTAGCATAGTGTTGTCATTACAGATTAATTTCATTGGAAAACTTTTCGTTTAGCCAAATTTCTTTAATTGGTGTTAAATTCTCTTTGGAAACAAACTTTTCTAATCAGATAATTTTATAAAAAAAAATATTATTTTAGCAATTAAAAACCAAAAGTTTTAACGCAGGTGACGTAATAATATGCCAAAACAAGGCACAGCAGGTATTGTTTTTGGTTTTATTTTTATTTTTTTTTTTATTGTAATTATAAAAATTCATGAAGAAAACAATAAAGAAATAATAAACTACTCACTCCTAAGGATACAAAAAGTTAATGCATAGATAATATACAATAGCTACCTAGTAGACAAACACCTTGGATTTCTTCTTATTCCATGGAGAATTTTAAAGCCGCCAGCTAGCAAATCTTCGATATATAGACTTGTTGTATGAATTATGTTAATAATATTAAGATTTCTTAACGTTTTATCCCCAAAACGTTTTAAAATGGCGTTGAACAATAAACAAACAACCAAAAAAAAAAAAAAAAGAAAACAACACGTTTTAAATGTTTAACACGAATACTTTTACAAATAATAAAAGTTTCCAATTTCAAAGTTCAAAAGCAGCTAGCGAACGTTATTGGCTGATACTTGTACTAGATGAAAACAACAGAAATATTTAAAAGAAAATTATATTCTCAAGGAAATAAAATTATAAACAAATTCCCAAGGCCATTTTTTTAAGAGGACACTCTAAAAAATTAATAATGAAATTTGTTATTTAAATAAAAACATAACATTTGTTTAATTTTACACACTTTTTTAAAGAAAATAACTAAGGAAAAGAGAGTTTTTCCTTAAGGAAAAAGTCTAAGAATATAAGACTTTCTCCATATTAGAAGAATTCTTTCAGAATCTGAGTCTCAGAATCTGAGCCATTTCCTATAGAAAAATCTCAGAATTTGAGAAATTTTTCCAATAGAAAAAGTGCGAAAAAAAATAAAGTAAAAACCAGTGTTGGCTACCGTTACCCTTTCAATACCGTTACCGATTAAAAACCCTTTAATTTTGACTACCGTTACCGTTACCAATACCGAAATAAAAAATTTGAAATACCGTTACCGATAAAAAACCGTTACCTTTATTCGGATTTTTACCGGTATTATATCGGTTTTGTTTCGGTTGTCTTAATATTACATATTTTATTTTTTTTTGCGGATTAAAACAAAATAAAATTTATCAAATTCGCAATTAACTAAATTTGGACAAAGGAAACGTGGAAATCGTTCCAACCAATGCACACAGGGCCATCATGATCCAATTCCGGCCAAAAGTCTTTATCGTTGTTGGATCCGTCTGAAAATGTGCTTCTAGAGGAATTTGAGGTCGCTGATTTCAAAATTTAGCTAAAAACCAAAAAAATCAAAATGGCGGATCCAATATGGCGGACAATTTTTTTTTTTAATTGTCCGATTGAACTCAAATTTTGTTTTATGTGGGTCTTGGAGTTACTGAATAAGAATTTTTACTCCGAATTTTGAAAAACAAAATGGCGGACTAAATATGCTTCCTTAAGTTTAAAGAATGATCCAACTTCGGCCAAAAGTATTTATCGTTGTTGGATTCGGCTGAAAATGTGCTTTTAGAGTATTTCAGGGTCGCTGATTTCAAAATTTAACTAAAAACAAAAAAAAATCAAAATGGCGCATACAATATGGCGGACAAATTTTTTTAATAATTGTCCGATTTAACTCAAATTTTGTTTTAAGGGGGTCTTGGAGTTACGGAATCTGAATTACTGGCGTGAATTTAGAAAAACAAAATGGCGGACTAAATATGCTTACTAAAGTTTGTTCCAAGTAATTAAAAAATAGTACTATTCCTTTTCTTTGTTGAAGAGCGCTGAAAGTGTGGCCTAGTAAATTTCCGGGTCTGTTATCTTAAAATCGAACTGATAAAATTCAATATGGAGAAACAATATGGCGACTAGATTTGTTAACTTTGTCTGATCTAACTAAAAATTAGTTTTAAGAGTATTAAGAGTGTCTGAAGTTAAATCTACGCACATAATTTTTATATATATTTTTTTTTTACTTTTCATATAAATATGGAAATGGTGTAAATGATTTACTTAGTTTCAGAAAAGCTTTTGGAAATGGTGACGACAAATTATTTACTTTTTTTTCTTTATTTTGGAAATTCATTTAAAAATCTTTGAATTTAATTGGACATGGTGTAACTGATATTTTCCATAATTCTACAAAAAAAAACTAGAAATGTAGATATTTGTTTTCCTACATTTAAAGCACTCTCTGGCGATAAAAAAAACTATTCGAGCCGTAAAACATTATTTTGGGTTCAATTATTTTTTTTTTTAACAAATCTCGGACCACTGCATATATAGCTGTAATTTCGCCATTTATCATTTCGAGCAAGTTTGGGCAACTTTTTTCGAAAGATATGGATCCATTCTATATCAAAAAAAATATAGACCGATTGTATCGAACTGAGGATCGCTGAGGATTTTTTCGGCGCGAGGTAAATAACTAAAAAATTACAATTTTTTCACAAAAAACGCGAATTGCTGTCAGGCAAATGAGTTATATTTGTCCATGTTATTTTCGTTACAAAGGCTTATATATAAGGTTGAACCACTCAAACAAAAAGTTAAACATTAGCAATAGAAGTTTGGAAAAAAATTAAAAAAGTATCTCAACTTTTAAAATTTTTTTACCAACTTTTTTAACTTTGAAGACCTGTCAAAGGAAAGGGTGTAATTGGATCATAAAGATAAGTTCAGAAAACCTGCTTCTATATATGCCCAACAAACTGGTAAACATTTTTTTGAGAATTTATAAATAAGGACTTTTGGCCGGAAATTGATCTGTCTGGCCCTCTGTGCAATGTACTTAACACTCACTTTTCTCTTTGTACTTAAAAAGTTACAAAGAGAAAAGTGAGTGCCACGTAATGTAAACATTCTTTAGTGGGACGATGAAAGAAGAGATAAACCTGAATTGTGCCAAATCGAAAGAGTGTTGTGATAACATCTCTGCAGGTTAGCGTGAAGAGGTTATTCTTTGGAGTTAAATACATATTGAGCCTAACTCATACTCGTTTTAGCTGAATTATCTGTTTTAAAAAATATCAGAAATTTGTCCGTATTTTTACTGACTGCTGAATTTTAAAAATGTTTTTGTTCAAATTTCAGCAGATTATTTTGTAATTATACTAACATTTTTGTTGATTTTTGTCATACTTAAACGATTATAGCTAAAAATTTTCCAAATGTAAAAAATGACTACATATTAGGTTTATTCCACAACGTTACCGCGGGTGCCCGAATGTACTCATACCAGCCCGAAAAGCGCTCCCGTACGCAATAATTGGGTAAATGAGAATATTTTTGACAAAATAAATTTGTATTTAATATTATTTTATAATTATATGTTGAAAATTCACTGAATTAACAGTTTTTTTTAATTTTTTTCATTAAAAATTTGATTTTTTATGGGTTTTTAACAAATTTTTGTGACTTTTTAACATTTTGAGTAAATTTTATTCATAATACCGGTACGTACCGGTATTGATGTTTCGGTAACGGTTTACCATTACCGAAATACTTGAAAATATCGTTACCTTTACCGTTACCGATATAATAAATGTCTAATACCAATACCGTTACCAATACCGTTATTCGTTTCGGTTGCCAACCCTGGTAAAAACACAAAATGCGTGTAATTTTACACACTTTTTTAAAAAAAGTCTCAGAATCTAATATATTTTTCAATAGGAAAAATATCTTAGATTCCGAAATATCTCAGATTCTGACTTTTTTATAGAAAAAGTCACAGAATCTTAACACGTTTCCTATTGAAAAAGTCATCGAATCTGAGACATTTTTCATACAAAAAAAAGTCACAGAATCTGATACATTTTTCCAAATAGTATATAGAAAAAGTCACAGAGTCGATAGAAAAATTCTAGGAATCTGCGACATTTTTTTTTTTTAGAAAAGTCTTAGAATTTTTTCTGAGATTTCAGATTCTGAGACATTTTTCCTATAGAAAGAGTCTCAGAATATGAGATATTTTTCCAATAGAAAAAGTGTCAGAATCTAAAACATTTTTCCTACATAAAAAGTATCAGAATCAGAGGCATTTTTTCTATAGAAAAGTCTCAAAATCTGAGACATTTTTTCTACAGAAAAAGTTTAGAAAAAGTCTCAGAATTTGAGACATTTTTTCTATAGAAAAAGTCTCAGAATCTGAGACATTTTTTCTATAGAAAAAGTCTCAGAATTTGAAACAGTTTTTCTATAGAAAAAGTCTTAGAATCTGAGACATTATTTCTATAGGAAAAGTCTCAGAATCTGAGATATTTTTTCTATAGAAAAAGTCTCAGAATCTGAGACATTTTTTCTATAGAAAAAGTCTCAGAAACTGAGACATTTTTTCTATAGAAAAAGTCTCAGAAACTGAGACATTTTTTCTATAGAAAAAGTCTCAGAATCTTACAAGGGAAGTCTCCCTAGTGTCGCCCGCGGATCTTTATGGAATTGGTTTTATTTTGTAGATCAGAAAAAATAAAGAGACACGTATTTTTTTTTAGCGGCCCAAATTCATATTTAGGGGGTAAAAAGGAGGGGGGAAGACAATGCCATTTTTCAGTTTTTTTCGTTTATCTCCTATATTATGCAAAGAAACCTAGTCATGTTACATACCAAATGAAAGGTCTTTGGAAAACCTATCTACGTGTGCTAAGAACATGTCCAAACATGCACAACTTTTCGTCATATTGAGTAAAACACCAAAATTTTTGGACATTTTTGTTAATAAGTCGAAAAATATTAACTTTTTTGGCCCGTTGTTAGCACCACGAGATAGGTATTTTTAATACCTTTAATCTGATACCACACATGCCTATATTAATTTTGTTAAAATAGGCGTAAATCGTAAAAAACTGAAAAAGGTCAATTTCCCCCCATACAAGTCGACCCACCCTAAAAGTGAGTTTGGGCCGCTAAAAAAAAATACGTGTCTAATTAATTTTCGTTCTTAACAACATATCCAAATTTCATGAAGATCGGAGGGTGACACCAGGGAGACTTCCCTTGTTAGACATTTTTTCTATAGGAAAAATCTCCGAATCTGAGACATTTTTTCTATAGGAAAAGTCTCAGAATCTGAGACATTTTTTCTATAGAAAAGTCTCAGAATCTGAAACATTTTTTCTTTAGAAAAAGTCTTAGAATCTGAGATATTTTTCTATAGAAAAAGTCTCAGAATCTGAGATATTTTTTCAATAGAAAAAGTCTCTGAATCTGAGACATTTTTTCTATAGAAAAAGTCTCAGAATTTGAAACATTTTTTCTATAGAAAAAGTCTTAGAATCTGAGACATTATTTCTATAGGAAAAGTCTCAGAATCTAAGACATTTTTCCTGAAGAAAAATTCTCAGAATCTAAAACATTTTTCTATAGAAAATGTCTCAGAATCTTAAACATTTTTCTTATATAAAAAGTCTCAGAATCTTAGACATTTTGTCTATAGAAAAAGTCTTAGAATCTGAGACATTTTTTCTATAGAAAAAGTCTCAGAATCTGAGACATTTTTTCTATAGAAAAAGTCTCAGAATCTGAGACATTTTTTCTATAGAAAAAGTCTCAGAATCTGAGACATTTTTTCTATAGAAAAAGTCTCAGAATCTGAGACATTTTTTCTATAGAAAAAGTCTCAGAATCTGAGACATTTTTTCTATAGAAAAAGTCTAAGAATCTGAGACATTTTTTCTATAGAAAAAGTCTCAGAATCTGAGACATGTTTTCTATAGAAAAAGTCTCAGAATCTGAGACATTTTTTCTATAGAAAAAGTCTCAGAATCTGAGACATTTTTTCTATAGAAAACGTCTCAGAATCTGAGACATTTTTTTCTATAGAAAAAGTCTTAGAATCTGAGACATTTTTTCTATAGAAAAAGTCTCAGAATCTGAGACATTTTTTCTATAGAAAAAGTCTCAGAATCTGAGACATTTTTTCTCTAGAAAAATCTCAGAATCTGAGACATTTTTTCTCTAGAAAAATCTCAGAATCTGAGACATTTTTTTCTTTAGAAAAAGTCTTAGAATCTGAGACATTTTCTCTAAAGAAAAAGTCCCAGAATCTGAGACATTTTCTCTATAGAAAAAGTATCAGAATCTGAGACATTTTCTCTATAGAAAAAGTCTCATAATCTGAGACATTTTTTCTATAGAAAAAGTCTCAGAATCTGAGACATTTTTTCTATAGAAAAAGTCTTAGAATCTGAGACATTTTTTTCTATAGAAAAAGTCTCAGAATCTGAGACATTTTTTCTATAGAAAAAGTCTCAGAAACTGAGACATTTTTTCTATAGAAAAAGTCTCAGAAACTGAGACATTTTTTCTATAGAAAAAGTCTCAGAATCTGAGACATTTTTTCTATAGAAAAAGTCTCAAAATCTGAGACATTTTTTCTATAGAAAAAGTCTCAGAATCTGAGACATTTTTTTCTATAGAAAACGTCTCAGAATCTGAGACATTTTTTTCTATAGAAAAAGTCTTAGAATCTGTGACATTTTTTCGATAGAAAAATTTCTCAGAATCTGAGACATTTTTTCTATAGAAAAATTCTCAGAATCTAAGACATTTTTTAAGACTTTTTCTATAGAAAAAATGTCTCAGATTTTGAGAATTTTTCTATAGAAAAAATGTTTCAGATTCTGAGACTTTTTCAATAGAAAAGATGTCTCAGATTCTGAGACTTTTTCAATAGAAAAGATGTCTCAGATTGTGAGACTTTTTCTATAGAAAAAATGTCTCAGATTCTGAGACTTTTTCTATAAAACAAAATGTCTCATATTCTGAGACTTTTTCTATAGAAAAAATGTTTCAGATTCCGAGACTTTTTCTATAGAAAAAATGTCTCAGATTTTTTTATAGAAAAAGTCTCATCATCTGACACATTTTTTCTATAGAAAAATTCTCAGAATCTGTGACATTTTTTTAATGAAAACGTCTCAGAATCTGAGACATTTTTCAATAGAAAATTCTCAGATTCTGAGACATTTTTTCTATAGAAAATTCTCAGAATCTGAAACATTTTTTCTATAGAAAAAGCCTCAGCTTCTGAGACATTTTTTCTATAGAAAATGTGTCAGCATCTGTGACATTTTTTCTATAGAAAAAGTCTCAGAATCTGAGACATTTTTTCTTTAGAAAAAGTCTCAGAATCTGAGACATTCTTTCTTTAGAAAAAGTCTCAGAATCTGAAACATTTTTTCTATAGAAAAAGTCTCAGAATCTGAAAAATTTTTTTTACAAAAATAGTCTTAGAATCTGAGACATTTTTTCCATATAAAAATTCTCAGACTCAGACATTTGTCCCATAGAAAAATTCACCGAATATGAGACATTTGTCCCATAGAAAAATTCTCAGAATCTGAGACATTTGTCCCATAGAAAAATTCTCAGAATCGGAAACAATTTTCTTATTGGAAAAGTCTGAGAATCTGAGACATGTTTCAGAATCTGAGACAAAAGTTTCAGAATTTAAAACATTTTTCGAACAAGTGAGATTGTTAAATTCGGTTGTGCCGAATCTTTTATACCCTCAAACATGTTAAAAAATAAATATATTTACGTTTTTTCGGTTGGGGGGGCTTCGGCGGGTTTGTGGGAGCCCCTGTCCCTGTCAAAAAATGTTTACTAAATAATTTGTTATGTTTTTTGCGCAAAATTTTTACAATTTTTACCATTTTATAATTATTAAAACTATTTTTTAAGTCCACACCCTAAAAAAGGGGCCGGGCCAAAAAAACATTAGGGGTTTTAAAATCCCCCGGGTCACCCCAATGCGGAAATCGTAACTTCTTTGACCATAAAAATGTTTCATTTGTTAAACAAAAATACAAAGAAACTCGTTAAAAATGGTGTTTTTCAGAGGTTGGTTTAATTCTTATAGGGGAAACTTTTTCCCCCTCGTCCGATTTCGCCTGTTTACGAACTTAGCCTTCCTAGAACCATAGCATATATTCGTGCTAAGCTCGAGGCTAGGTTTTTCATTTTGGACTGCATCGTGCCATCTACAATGAGACGGACGTACAGACGGGCATTCATAGAATGTCTTAGAATCGATCATGGATCAATAATATACTTTATGGGGTCCCCGACCGATATTTCGATGCGTTACAAACGCAATGACAAAGTGAGTACACCCCCATACTGTGGGTGCAGAATGTTTGTTTCAGAATTTTAGTTTGTTTTTATAGAAAAAGTTTCAGAACGTTAGAATTTTTTTTTCTATAGAAAAAGTCTCGGAATATGAGCAGGGGCGTATCCAGGAATTTTTTTCGCGGAGGCCCCAACTTTTTTTTTATAATCTGATTCAATTTTATTACAGAATAATTCTCAGAATCTGAGACTCTTTTCTCCATAGAAAAAGTATTGGATTCTGAAAAAGACACAGAAAAAGTACACTTTTCGCATTTCTTGAAGAATTTTTAGTTTATAAAAAAATGTTTAGCAACTACGATCACACTTTATTTCTTTGAGTGTAAATTTTTTCGTTCTCTATTAATTTCATACCCTCTACTTTGTGATAAAGGGTATATATAAGTTTGTTGTTCCATTTGTAACACCTCGAATTGTATTATGATTCTAGATCGATTTTAAGACGAGCTAGCGGTGTCCGTCCTTCCTTGAGTTGAAAACATCGTAACTTTTAAAAGACAATTCTGAGGCTACTTAAGAAAGACAATTCTAAGGCAACTCTGAGGCTATTCCGGGAACAAAATCAGTCAAGCGGTTAACAGTTATAAGCAAAACCTCGAAATTGTGATGGGTTTTATTTAAAGTAACTTTAAATTAGTTCTCAGCAAAAAATAGTCGAGATTGTTCAAAATTTTTCTGGCATTCACTAGCGCTTCGTCTTCAGCACATATATATTTCTGCCTTACAGTAGCGCATACTAGATGCACTACTGTAAGGCAGAGATAGAAATATAAATTTTTCGACAAATTAGGAATATAAAAAGATATTTTTAAATACGTTCGCTTACAGTAGTGCATTTAGTATGCACTACCGTTAGGCAGGGAGAAAAAAAACTATAAATTATACGACGACTTACGAGCATCAAACAGCAAAATGAAAATTTGGATGACGCAATAAAAAAATATATTTTTAATTAAGTTGATATTTGGTTTTTTAGTGAACGGACGTGTACGCAATTGCAAAAGTGAAAACAAAATTTTCGACTACACACTATTCAGACATTAAGACTGTAGCATTATTAGTGTGCCTACGAGGAGCACTTCCTTCATACAACTTTTCAGGAATGAAGACTTTAGTGATGGTAATACGTTATTTTTGTGCTTTATTGAAGCAGTGATTTCTGAGCATCCAATATGCTTACAAAAATGCACCTAGTAAGCTTCTAAGAAGGTATGATTTCATTACATTTTTATTGCGCTGAAATAAGCGCTCGAATGAAATGCTCTAAAGTGGGACATTGCGACCAAATATCATGTCATACGTAAGCAGTAGTTTTTGGTGGGTTAAAGCTCAAAAAAATTTACACTCAAAATAGTATCAAAAAAGTAAACTCAAAATATTTAAATTTGAAAAAAAATAGTGAGTGACTAAAATAATTTAGAAAGCGTTATTGTCACTTTGAATAAATTAACACTCAAAAAAATTTACACTCAAAAAAGTTTACACCCATAAAAGTTTTCACTCGAAAAAAATGTACACTCATTTTGTTTTTGCAATACTGACTAAAAAAATTTATTTTTGAATTTTTTTAACATTTAAAAAATTCCAATCACTCAATTTTTTTTTTCACGCGAATTATTTTATATTTAAAATCGTGTGGGTATTTTAGAGGTTATTCATATATTCGGCCACGCCGAACTTTTCTTTTTCACTTGTTTATATTATTTTCAAATAGCAAAAAAAAAATATTTTAACAATTTTCATTTAATATTGGCAACATATTTAAAACTTAAATATCATGTTCCACAACAACCACTTTTTGAACATCATCAGCAGCAGCAACATATAAAAACAACAACAACATCTTCATCCTCCAGAGACAGCAAGGTAAAAACAAATTGCTACAACAGCATCCATCTCATGATTTTATGATACATATTGTTGTTAGGTAAATTTGGGCAAGAAATTTTATTAAAATCTTATAAAGTTTACTTTGCCAAACAATTTTCCACGGTAAACAAGAGCTGCGTAGAGAGAACAATACATACAACAAAAATAATAAAAAATATAAATTTAAAGTAAAATCAGCGAAAATGAAATAAATAAAAAGTTTTTTTTTTTTTTAACCAATAAACTTATAGAAAGTGCTTAGGGCAGCAACACATTCATTTCAAATTGCATAAAATATTTTTAATGTTTATGCATAAGAAGAGAAAATTCCACTCTATTAAACCATCCAACTCATCAGATACACTTATACAAATGGAAGTTTCCATTTAATTTCCATTTAAAAAAGTTTATAAGAAGAAATTGTTAAGACTTGTTATTTACCATTGGTTTTGCAGTTGGATGGATGGATGAAAATATGGATTAAGGTAAAATGTAAAATGTTTTTTTTTTTCTATTTTAAAGTGGAAATCTTCTAGAAGAGTTGAGTAGGCAATTTGAAGGTTTAAATGTTGTACTTATTTATTGTTTAAAAAAAATATCTGCAATATAAATGCAATGCCAAGGGAAAACATATTTGAAGCTTGAAACATATGAAAACTATTTTCATCAACTTATGTCTCTAACAAAAAGTATTTTAAAATTAAACAAATAAAAACTTTTTAAGGCATACCCCTAAAACCAGTGTTGGCTACCCTTAACCTTTTAATACCGTTACCGATTAAAAAACCGTTAATATTGCACTCAAAATAATAACTCTGTTAAATTACAGAAAAACTCTGCTAATTTAACAGAGTACACCATACTTCTCCAGCTAACAACATTTCTTGGTAATTTTACTAAAAAACTCTGTAAAATGATTTTGACAGAAAAAACAGTTAATTTACAGAGTTTATAGTAAAATATTGGTTAAATATGAAAGCTTTTTTACAGAAAAAACTCTGTAATTTTACTATAAAACTCTGTAAAATGATTAGGACAAAAAAAAAACTGTTAATTATACAGATAAAATTTTGGTGTTTGGTAACAAAAACAAAAACTACTCAAAACAGAAAACTTTTTTGGTTATAAAAAAATACGAAGTATTTTGCTTAGATCTGTATTTTAGCAGAAAACTCTGTTAATTATCTGTAACCTTAAGATTACAAAGTAAAAAGTAATATAACAGAGGAAACTTTGTTTTTTTGTCACAACAAAACACAAAGTATTTACTTTAAATCTGTATTTTGACAGAAAACTCTGTCAAATATCTGTTGAATTGAGATTACAGTCATTTTACAGAGTATTTTACAGAGTTATTATTTTGAGTGTGACTACCGTTACCGTTTCCAATACCGAAACAATGAGGAAATCGTTGCAACCAATGATTTTATTCGCCATTAACTAAATTTGGACAAAGAATATGTGGAAATCGATCCCACCAATGATCACGTTCGCAATTTACCTAAAAAATTCTGAAGAGAAAAGTGAGCGCCACGTTATGTAAATATTCTTTAGTGCAGAGCAGGAATGTTAAAGGTAATTTTTATTTTGTTGGATTTTTTTTAATTTTTCTCTAATTTAAACGATTATCTAAAATTTAATGTTTTATTTTCTAAAAATGTAAAAAAAATGTATGTGAAAAAATATTCAGACAAAAAAACAGAATTTTGAAAAAAATTGTTTACAACCCCCCCCCCAAAATAAATTCCTGCGTACGTGCCTGCTGCTAACTGCCGATTTAACGGAGCCTTATGTTAAAATTTTTATGAAAAAGTTTAATTTAGCGGAGAGTTATAAAATAACGGAGCATTGAGTAATGCAGCTAAAAACAAATTTTTGTCTTAAAATTAACCCATTCCTGCCTGCCCTTAGATCGGCTCGTACGATTTTGATGAAATTTTGATATGTGTGCCTGGAAGACCACAGAAGTTGATAGAAAAAATAAAAAAAATTTACCTCAGCTCCGACCTGAGATATGACATGGGTATTAGGCCGTGTAATTTTTTACTTTTATTTTTTGTTTGAGCTGAAAGGGGTCCAAAAGGTTTCTATTGGGTGTCAAAATAACTCCAATAAATTTTCGTGAAAACCAAAATTGTCCTTACCCCCCCCCCCGCATCGCTTTTTGGGTACACTTTTCCTGAGTTTTTTCGATTAAAAAAAATCTTTAATTTTTGTCAGTGAAAAACAAAAGTTAGACAAAACAAAAAAAAATCTTGTTAAATGTTCAAATTTAGCCCAATCTCTTCTCTTTTTTATGAAAAAAGAATTAGCCCGATATCTTCCTTCTAGCCCGCGCTAAATTTTTTTAAGTATCAACACTTTTTTGGGTATTTAAATACCCATTAGGCAGGAATGGGTTAAGCACCAGTGGACCAAACCCGCGATTTCGGAATTTTTTATAAGCTGTCTGATCATTTTCATTCATGTACTTAATATTTTTGAGAAACAAAACCCTCTATCTTTCATAATATCCCCAATAGTGCAAAATTTTATATGTGAGATTCAGTAGTTGATTTAACAAAATATTGTAGAATATCGAATTTTAATTACTCTAACAATACGCGAAATAAACAGTTTTTTGGCTCTCCTGAAAAGTTGTGGTTTTTTAGATAGAGGGTTTTTAATATAGGCCCTCGATATATAAAAGAGTAATGTGACTGACTGACTGACTCATCATCGCCCAGCCCAAACTGCTTAGCTGGAGACTGGAAATTTGGACTGTAGGTTCGCCTCTCGGAATATAGATCCACTAAGGCTGGATTTTTGCCAATGTTGATTCTAAGGAGTAAAAAGCTGTACTTTTGTACAGCATAACTAAAAAAATTATTGCTTTAAAAAAATATCGGTAAATTTCTTTCTTCTCTTATAACAGTTTAAAACAAAAATATTTTTACTTTAATAAAATACAATTTCGATGTTCAGGCTGTTTATCTGAGATCAGCAGATCTTTCTGCTTATATCAGCAGATTTTTCTGCTGAATCTGGTTGCCTACTGAATATGACAATGGATGATATAAAAAAAAATTCAGAATCTGAAATTTTTTTTAACACCTTATTACTCAATATTTCAATAAAAGTTAATTGTTTGTGTTTACATTAAAAGAAACCTTAATACATACCATTCAATTTATAAATAATCCTTCAATAAATAACTTTATATTTTTCTCACAACTTTTACCATTTTCACATAAATGGTAGAATTAACATGATATTTTCTGTGAACACACATACCAAAAAAAAAAACAATTTACGTTATATTTGTCAGATTAAGTTGAAGAGCACTCGAAAAAAATAAAATGAAATGCAGCAACCTAAAAACTTTTCAATATAAATTTTTCTATGTTTTTTTTTATTTTTGAAAATATTTTCCTTGAAAAGCAAAGTGTCGAAAAAAGTCAGCGTGTTACAGTTTAGTCATTGGTGAAAAAAAAGTTTTTTCTTCGAATCATTATGAATGTAAAGAGAGAAAGAGAAAAATTACAACAAAGAGTTTAACAGTTTATTTAAATGTAATTTTTTATATAAAATTTATTTTTTATATGATTATTTAAAAATAAAGTTTTATGGCAGTTTTATGTATTTAAATTATTATTTTTTTTTTTATTTTCAACTTTCGGGCAAATTGTTATTCTATTAGACCTAAAAGTTATGTGGTACAAATTTGAGACCAATCCGAATAAATAAAACCATTGAGCCCTGTCATCATTTTTAAAAATTACAAAAAAAAAAATATTAAAAACATGCCTTGCGACCAGCGTTGCCAATTTAGCCTTTTTCCCGCTAGATTTAGCTTTTTTTAAAATTTTTCGCGGGAAAATTTTGCATTTAGCTTTAAGCGGATTTTTTAGCTTTTTTTGAAAATTTTTTGGCTTTTTTTTAGCTTTTTTTAGACTTTTTTAAAACTTTTTGCAAATATCAATGTAAAAAGAGAAGAAATATTAATTTTTACTTGGAAAATTTCTAGTTGTGTTCAAAAACACAATTATATTTCAGAAACTTATAAATATTTATATTTTAAAGTTTGTCTAAATGAGTTTTAGGAGTTTTTTTTAATATAAATTTTTTTTTTTCAGAATTCTAATAAGTAATTGAACATTTTTAAAACTTTAATAAAAATGTATTTATTTCTTAAATATAAATTTGCGAAAAAGAAATTTTTGGAACATATAAAGAAGTTTCTAAAACATATTTAGTATTTTGTGAAATAAAATTAAACATTTTTAAAATATAAATGAAGATTTCGGAAATGTATTTGTAAATTTTTTTAATATTGTTTGTATTTTTTGAAAAATTGTTGGGAAAGTGTTGATGTATTTACAAACTGTTTTTCTATTCAGAAATTATTAAAGAAATTCCCATTTCCAATTTTTCCCAAATTTGTAAACTTTATTTGAAAATGTTATTCAAACAATTTGAAATACTTCTGAAATGAAATTGAAAAAATCAAAAAAAAAACAATCTAAATTGTATTTGAAAATTTCTTTGATTTATTTGGAAATTTATTTGTACACAACGTTTGTAAATTTCTGAAATGCACTTTGAATTTGTTAACATTAAAGATTTTCTTGATTGTAATATTTTTAATCTTTATTAATATGTACCTACATTCGAAATTTTCGGAAACATAATTTTTTTCAAATTTATGAAGATTTGTTATATTTTAATATTTTGTTTATTAGTATGCATAATTTTAGTGTCAAATATGCTATAGAAGGAATAACAGATCCCTATTTTGTAATTCAATTGTAAAATCGAAGAAAAAGCTAATTTAAATTAATTAAAAAAAGTTTAGCTTTATTTTTTAGCTTTTTTTCAAATTTTTTAGCTTTTTTTAACGGGTTTTTTGAACAAATCTAGCTTTTTTTGTTTTCAAATTCTGGCAACGCTGCTTGCGACACTTCACATTTATTAATTTTGATGCGCTGATCACGAAAAAAATCGGTCAAACGGTTTTCCAGATATCGGTTTTTGAAGAAAATTTTGTTTTTTTTCTACGTTTAAGAAATTATTTAAAATATTTCCAATTTTATTTCCCTTGAAATTTTATAGAGCTTCACACAGAGAAGAAACATGATTGCGACAACCATTGTAATGACTGGAGGTCATTAAAAAAAACGTTTAATAAAAATTGGTAGAATTTTAGTCGGCCGGCGTTTGAAACGCCACTGGCACTAATGTTGATGCCGGCACTAACAAGCGCCAAGGCAAAGCACTACTTGGAGTGCTGGTGGTTTGAATTAAAAAGAAAACAAAGAGCCAATTGCTCGGCTAAGTTTCGTATTTTAGAATGATCCT
Source organism: Pegoplata infirma (assembly GCA_963921195.1). Taxonomy (NCBI): domain Eukaryota; kingdom Metazoa; phylum Arthropoda; class Insecta; order Diptera; family Anthomyiidae; genus Pegoplata; species Pegoplata infirma. Next base: position 309,967,699 of record OY992536.1, on the reverse strand, counting down.
TTATTACAAAATTTGTCTCCTTATAAACTAAAATAACGTTACTTAAATCTAATCCTTATTCTATCTATTTACATGTAATTATATGCTTACACATACATACATAAAATATTGTTTATTTACTAATAAAAAAAATATAAATAACACAGATGATTCTAAAAATAAGTGAAACAGCTGATTCAATCGATAAATTATACAGCTGACTAGAGATGTGTAATAAATGATAATAAATGATTAGAGATGTGTAATAAATACATTACACCATAATGGAGGGGCAACATAATATGGCCTCTACCAATGAAAAATAAAAAGTCTATTTTAACAAAAGCTTTATTTTAAATTTGATTGTAATTTTATAATTGTTGATCATCACAGTATGATTGTCACAATCATATATATGTAGGATCAAATATTAACCATACTATGTTGCCCCCCCCCCCCCACAACTATTATGGGTGATTTGGTGTGCTGCAGACATGATTTTTCTCTGTGTGTTGAGTAGAAATTTTATTAAATTTGAGACCAACGTCGTCACTGGTAAAAATAATCGGATTTGGCTGTTCCGTCAGGTTTATCATAGAAGTTCATCTCAGTCTCTTTAAAAAAGTCAAGAGAAAGCCATTTTGAGATTTAAAAAAAAATTTTTTTGAACTAGGGAAAACTAAAATTTTTTGCAACTGATTTTTGGAACTGATTTAAAATTTTTGTGATATTCGTGTTCATTAGGGTTATGACTAGGGTGACCATTTTTTCCAGAACTCAAATCAATACACCCATTAAAATTTTTTGATAAGATTTTTTATATAAAACTCAAAATATAAAATTATATTTTGATAAAATTTCATATCGTGAACCTATATTCAAAATATGCCAACTCAAATTTGACGGAAATGAGTTTCCGATGGCAAATAGCTCCCCTATGTAATACCTATCTGCCACAAAAATTTCAGAGCAAAAAAATAATTTGTTGTCGTTTTACATCCATTTTTGTTATTCTGCTAACTCAAAGTACATATTTTTTTGGTGGAAATAAATGCCAACTCCCATTGTAAATTTCCAAAAATTTTTCAAAAAATTTTTTAAAAAAAATTAGACCACATATCTTATTGCATTTGCCATGCTAAACACGAATCTTGTAAAAATTTTGATATCTAATGACTGGTTCTCGAGATATTGCCATTTTAAAAATATCGATAAATAGTGTTTGCAAAAAAAAAATTGCTTATATTTATGTAACTTTCAAACTATTTATCAGATTGAAACATTATGCATGGGGAAAATAAAGTCAATGATATAAGCTTTCAAAATAGCTGGTTTGGAGTGACCCTATTGCAATACAGCGTGAGTTACAGAGTGCCAAAGTTGACCACCCTGAGATTAAAAGGCTTTCGGAGCTAGTAACTCTTAAAAATATGCAAAGATTTTTAATTTTTTGTTCAGTTTTTGCAATTACCGTACTAAGGATAACAAAAACCAAAAAAAAAAAAAATTTAAAAAATTTTTCCAAAAAAAATGTATTTTTATTTTCCGACAAAATATGCCAACTCTAAAAAAATATTTGTTTTTTGATATAGTAATAAATGCCATCTCTGAAAAATACGCAAACAAGTGCAAAATATGAAAATTTTTGCATAGGTAAAAATTGTTTAGAATATTTAAATCATCTTGTGGAAGGTACATTGTTTATTTTTGCAATAATATGCGAAATAACAAGATTTTTAGCTCTCCTGAACAGTAAGCTTTTTCGAGTTGGCATTTATTGAATATAGTTCGACGATATGCTTTCCTTTTGAATATATTTAACACTTCTTGAATAAAAAACCATGAGTTTTGGACAAAGACACATAATTTCAGTGCATCATTATTGCCCAATAATCAGCGCTGCAAAGAGTGCTTCAATCATAACACCTCACATTTTAAATGAAATAAAATTGAGTACACCATTTCCACTTTTGTTTCAGAAAATACAAATTATATTACAAAAAATGTCCAATCATATTTTAGAATCTCCAACTATATTTAAAAATGTCAAATTATATTTCAAAAATTTCCAATATAATTGAAAATTTTTGAAATGTAATTAAAATTTTTTTGGTTATAAATGGTAATATCTGAAATATAAATGGAAGTTTCTGAAATATAATTTGAAACTTTCGAAATATAATTGGAAATTTTTAAGTGTAATTGGATCTCTTAGGCGATATTTCTTCCAAATGCTTGCAGGGAGTCAACTGATTTTCAGAATTAGTCAATTGTATTTAAGATTTTCCAATTGTATTCAGAAATAGTCAATTGTATTTCAGAAATAGTCAAATGTGCTTCATCTTTATTCTGATTAAATCAGCTCTTAAAATATACATGAATTCACTGCATTTTTATAAAGATTTTTTCTGCGCTCTAAAGAGATGTGAATTCAGAGCATCTTAAGAGCGCTTTTTCGGTGTATCCAACTAGCGCTCTAAAGTGTGACATCGCCTTAGAAAATCATGCATGAATTCAGCAGGTTCGGATGCGCTCCTTGACTCCAGTTTCCTTTCCAAAAGCTGCAGCCAGTTCAGCAAAATTTCTGCTGGGGTCTTGCTATAGAAAATGAGGAATGCTTTCAGCTTTCAAAAATGTTAATTACACAATTGTAGTTGTTTGGGGGTCAACTAGTATTACAGTAAAAACAACTATTAAAAACAACTTACATTAACTGTTGTAGTTATTTTACAGACAGTTGTAAAAAAAGTATTTGAATCAAACCACTTCATGATCATTTTATTTCTTTAGCAAATCCCGAAGATTCTTAGGACTTTTTCCTTGAGTTCTGCGATCTTTCAAATTAGGAAACCTCCTAGATTATGAGCGCATATTTCTTAAAAGAACTTAGATCTGGTAGCTTTTTTCAAAAGCTCAGACTTTGTGTAATTTTTTTTTTTTGGAATAAACCCCCAAAAATCTGATGACGTTACCTAATCAAAACAACTCAGTTTTATTTGGTTTCATCAAAAATGTAGAAAATCAATAATTTCATGAACTTTTGCCTTAACTTGTGCAATAAAAACATATATTACACCAAACTTAAATAAAACTTTTCTGATCCACCAAATTTAAATAACACTTTTCTGATTCGTTTTTATGGCAATTACACAGGTTGACAAAAGTTGAGCTTTTTCAATTTGCCTGACCTTTGACAACTGATTTATATGGACTTTAGCGTGCTGATTCCGAATCTGCTATCCAATTTTTCCCAGCAGTTCGCGGTCGCGAGCAAATCGCTGTTAAAGAGTCGAAAAAGTGCGTTTTTTACCAACTTTGCTTGGCTATAATTTCCAAAACTAATTTTAGAGCCTCAGTTTTAAACATGAACTTAACTATATTGGATGCGAGGATTCCAAAACTGGTATTATTTTTTTTCTGACAGCTTTAGTTTTCGAGTTAATAAAAAGGGCATAAATATTCAGACAAAATTAAAGAGGGTATAAATTTAAAAATTTTATTTTAGCGATATCTCCAAAACTAAAGATGACTCAACAAAAGTAAGAGCATTTTTGGAATCAGCATATCCAACATACCAAAACTCGTCATTCACTTTTTGGATGTAAGACTAGTGTTGGTAAATCTGGACTCACAAACATGCTAAAAATAGCCTATTTTCAAAGTTTCCTTAGGCTATATCTCGAAAACTAGAGCTGATCCAAAAAAACGATGGCCAGATTTGAAATCAGCGTACCCCAATTACCGAAAACTAGCTATCAGAACCCGGGCAAAAAAAAAAGTGTTGCCCTGTATTATTGTTTTTGTAAAGAATTTTTGAAAAAACAATATTTTTTTTTATTTAAAATATTCAAAAAACAGTACAATTAGAACATATTTTAAAAAATCAGTACAAATCATTACACGGCTTTTTGATCAGTACACGTGACTAAAAATCAGTACATCTACTGATCAAATCATTAATCAAAAAATTAATATTAAAAATCGTATTTGCGGGTTATTTTGGCAAAAACCTTCCGCACCAAACGCAATTTCTAAAAAGTCACAGATATTTTTTGTTTTAATTCCTATTTTTAAAAAATAAAGTAATTTTAACCCTTCCAATGAATGAATTATATAAAAAAAGATCTTGTAAACACTTTCGAATAAAAATAAAGCCACCCGGAGTTTTACTTTTGGCTACATGCTGCCAAAGTTGACGTTATAAATAGTTAACTTTATGCAGTTAAGGGTTAAACCGCCAAATTTGAACCTTGAAGGAGTCAAAAAAGTCCCTCCAAAAAGCATTCGTCATTTTGACCCTAAATAGCATATTTTCTTAGTTTCAATTAAACTAAGAAAATATAGACCAAATTTCATCTCGTTTGGTGCGGGAACTTTTTCGACGGAAGCGAAAAAGTCAAAATGCAATTATTAATTTTTTTCTAGGGCAGGTAAATTTTAATATTTGCAAAAAAATGCAAAAAGTCATAGCCCTAGTGTTCATACCAAATAAATAAATAGATGTTGTGTATCGAAATACCTGTGTTTTTATTTATTTTTTCAAATCTAAAAATCCAAAACAGTGATCGTCGGATGCTACGGGCTTTGTATTCCGATTGGTCCCAAATTTGTACCACTTAAGTTTTAAGCCTAGGAGAATAAAAATTTTGCCCAGTTACTTGAGAAAATCAAAAGTTAAAAAAAAAAATCGGGCTCTACTGTCATTATGGTTTCCTATATCGAAATTCCGTTCCAAGAAATACTGAGATTTTCGGTACTAAGCAAATCCCGAATATCGGGATTTTTGATTTTCGATCCCGGGAATTGAAACACAAACAAAAAAATCGTACCAAAGTTCACACTGTCACATTTTTTTTGTGGAAGCAAAAAAAGTTAGGACACATCCTAACTCTTAAAATTGTAAACTAATTACACCGCTCAACTCCCATTTTCCGGTTTGAATTCTGGTGATCAATTTTAGTAGACTTTGATCTCCTGATTCCAAATCTGTTCTCCAAATTTTTCCATCACGTCCAGATTTTTAGTTATTCATGGTTGAAAATGCGAAATATTACATTATTTACAAATTTTTACATTATTTGAAAGCCTGCACAGCAGCCATTCAGTGGAATACAAATCTGGTATAAAGCGCAAAAGTATAATTTGTCTTTGGTCTCCAACATAGAAAACAATTTTTTTCTAATTATGGCGTTTGGTTGGGTTACACTTGCGTTTTAAAATGACTATGTTAAAATTATCATTTTTGTAAAAAAGGTAAGGTATACCTTAGTTTTTGTTGATATTTTTCAAAGAAAAACTAAAAAAAATAAATATTTTACAAATTTAAGTTTTCTGTGTTATTTTTCTTATAAACCGGAAGATATCTTTAATGGGTTTAAAAGTCTATAAGAAAGAATGAACTCTTGCCTAAATTTTGAACCCATCACAGTAAAGATTGATCATCTGGTTTTTGTTTTAGGGCCTTTTAAAAATTTAGCTTTTTCTAATTTTTTTCACAGTGTTTTTTTAAAATACATGTTTGGCCAATAATATTGCAACTTAAAATTTTTTTGATCATATATTCAATTCTACTCTAACGCTTTATACCAGATTTTTATTCCACCCAGTGGCTGCTGTGCAGGCTTTCAAAAAAGGCAAAAATCGCGTTTTTTCGCATTTTCAACCTCGAATTATTAAAATTCTAGACGTGATGGAAAAATTTGGAGCACAGATTTGGAATCAGCGAGTCAAAATCTTTAAAAATTTTATACCAAACTTTAAACCGGAGTCAAAAACCTTCGATTTGTTGAGCTGTGTTATTTTTTTTTCCTAGTCAACATTTTTTAAAGGTTCGCAATGGAAAAATAATCTAATACGGATATCCTTCATAGTAGGTCTCTATAACTGCAGTTATTTTCCGAATGACTATTCTTGAAAGTTTTCGTTTTTTTAAGTTTTCAAATTTGACATAACTTTGCCAATCTTTAAGAACGCGTGGATTTTAAGTGCCAAAAAAATTACAAACATGTTTTAAAAATCCCGAAAAGTCTCAAAAGTTTCCAGAATATCCCGGAAGCCCGAAACCCGAAACCCGAATCCCGAATTTTTTTTTGAAGTCCCGAATCCCAGAATTCAGAAACACCAACCCCGATTGGAAGCCCTAATGTACATATAAAAAATACCTCCAAATTTACAATTAAGTAAAGCTTACGTTTTTTTTTTTATGCTCTACAATATTTTGGCAGTTTATTTTGATGTTTAAATATTTTATTTGAAATGAGTTGCTATTTTAACATTTACTTTTTTGTATTTTTGATGCAACTTTATTAAGTTCGCTTCATTGTAATGCACTTTATAAAAAATATATATATATATTTAAGTGTACAATGGTATTTGTGGCTGTAAGGCGCTATAGCTTGAAGTCATCATCAACATCATCATGTACGGTCTCGTAGTTATACACTCATGGAAAAAATTATAAGTGTAAATGAAACAAAAAATGTTTATCGAACAAAAATTGTGTAGTTTTCACATTTTTCAAAAGAAACATTTAATTTTTTCGAAGAACCAATTTGAAATCTAAGAACTGTCCCCATTTAAACTTCTTAATTATTCATAATTTTAGTCATTCAGTGTGTAACGCATCGAAATATCTGTCTGGAATCTGACAAAGTATAAATGTAAATTTTCCATGATTGATTCGAAGATATTATTTGAATTGTTGCCTGTCCGAACATCAGTGAAAGACACGATGAATAAAACATAAAAATAAAGCTACCCTCGTGTAGTTCGGAAAGAATATTTCGTATGGTCATAGGCTGGTCAAGTTTCAAATGGGACAAATCAGACCAGGGCACAGTGGCCGAAACACCCAATCTAGCGGCGCTTAATTCGGAAATGTAAAATAATAAAGCCCAATGCATATTTGTGATTATAAAACTAATAAAGAATTCAATTTTTAACCATATTTATTTATTTCAGTGTTTTTATGTATTTTGGGGAATTTATGTGAATATCGGGAGGTGTGATTATTTATGGATACAAAAAACATTTAACATTCGATTTTCAAGAGGATATTTGTTAAAATACTATTGTTAGGGCTTTTTAAGTAAAACGAAAGGGAAAATTAACATAGGGGCTATGGGATAACATGGACCGATTTTGTCAAAAATTTAATAGGTTTTGTTTTTTCGATAAAAAATCTTAAATTTAAAATTTTAGCCCAATCGATTGAAAATTGTGGTCTGTATTTTTACTGTTTATTTGGACAGGCAGATGAACCCTAAAAATCGAACAACTTGCGCAAGCTAGCACGCCATACTGAAACGTCACAACAAAAATAACCCAAAATAATAAACAAAACAGGAATTGGACCGAATACGATCGAATTTCAAAAGTTGCAGTCCATGAAACTATAGTTTATATCACAATTGTCAACTTCTATAATGCACTAATAATAAACTAGATACACACAGGCCACAAACATTTAGTTTTTAGATAAAACATACCTTTTACTTTAATTAAAACTTTTTGGCTCAAAATGTATAAACAATTGACTTAAAAGTGTCAAGAAAAAACTCACTGAGTAATTAGGCCCTAAATTCCTTTAATACACTTGCTGCAGAAAATGTATATTTGACAGCTTACAGCTGTGCGAATATTGAAAGCAAATCAAAAGTAAAACCGTAAATTTTTTTTGGTAAAGTATAGGTAAACGATGCAGTGCAAAAACATTTATCGATCTTAATTTTTTAATTTTGACTTAAGCGCCGCTAGATCAGTGATTTCGGCCACAGTGCAGGGGGAAAAAATCAGAAGAAGTCAGAAGAACTAAACCAACCTCTAAATAAACCTCAAAAATGATCAATTGTATTTCAGAAACTATCAATTGTATTTCAGAAACTATCAATTGTATTTCAGAATTATGCATTTCGTAAGTTATCAATTGTTTATCAGAAATTATCAGTTGTATATCGGAAATTTTCAATTGTTTTACGAAGGTTATTTTCTGAAATACAATTGATTAATTCTGAAATAAAATGGATAATTTCTGAAAAACAATTGATAAATTCTGAAAAACAATTGATTAATTCTGAAATAAAATTGATAATTTCTGAAAAACAATTGATATTTCCTGAAATAAAAATTAAAAATTTCTAAAATACAGTTGATAATTTCAGAAATACAATTAATAAATTCTTAAATATTATTGATAATATCTGAAATACAATTGATAATTTCTGAAATACATTAAATTAGTTCTGATATATAATTGATATCTTCTGAAAAACAATTGATAAATTCTGAAATACAATTGTTAACTTCTGAAATTTAATTGATAATTTCTGAAATACAATTGCAAATGGTATTGATAGAGGGCTTATGTAAGTTTGTCATTGTGGGGGAATTTGATGAGGAGGAGCCAGTGAAGCACTTGTTGTGTGAATGTCCGGGTCTGATGAAACGTCATCTTAAGTATTTGGGGCAACGATTTTTTGATGACCTGGATTGGCTAAACAGTGTCCCATTGACATCTCTAGCAGAATATATTACAGAATCGGGGTTGTTTCAGAGGTAGAATTTTGTATATCAGAGGGGAGTAGGGAAACAACTTTAAGGGAAACACAATGGGCCTTATGGCCTCCGAATGAATTCACCAAATTGGCGGACGCCCATCCAACCTAACCTAACATAAATTTGTCGTTTGGTTTGTGACACCTCAAAATATCGGTTAAGGTCCCCAAGAAGTATATTTATTCTTGATCTTTGATCGATTTTAATTCAATCAATGAATGTCCGTCCCTCTATCTGTTGAAATTACGCTAACTTCGAATTACTACTCTTAGACTTCTGATGCTTGGCGCATATGCTGGCCGTTCTCCCTACCTGTACTATATGTACTATTTCAGCGAAATCAGCCAAGGGTTAAAAATTTTTTTTTTTTTACACACAAAATTTTTTTAAAGTAGATTTTTTTTCCAAAAAATTCTAAGAAAAATGTTATACTTAAAGTAAAAATTGTATTGTAAACATTTTTCAACAATTTTTTGTTTACGTTAGAAAAATTAAAATCACGAAAAAAGTGTTTTTGAAGGATTCGGTCAAGTCGATTTAAATTTTTTCACTGGTTGATATAAAATTTCCTAATTGCAAGATTTTTTCTATAGAAACATTTTACAATTTTGGCAATTGATTCATATAGAAAACGTTCTTCTTGAACGAGTCTTGTGTAAATTTCAACAAATTTTGTTTAGAATTACACAATTTATTGAAATTTACCCAACTTATGTTAAAAAACTAGTCTTATTTTTATAAGAGGGAAGGCTTAAGAACTTAATAAAAATTCCCAGAAATTTCTACAGAAGTCTCAGAGATATTTTAAAACCGAAAAAATTTTAGGTTTTCAAAATTTTTCGTACAGGAAACATATTATAACAAATATCGCAGCTTTTGAAAAATTTTGATTTAAGACTTAAGAAATGTTTTAATTAGAAGAAGTTTTAAACGCTGATACATTTTCAGTGTTATAAGACTCAACTTTTAAAATATCTTTCCTGCTGAAAACTCCTAAATTTCTGAAACATTTCTTCTTTGAAAGCCTCAGATTCTAAAATATTTTTTTTCTGACAATGTTCCTAAATCTGAATTATATTTCTCAAATTCTAAGAAATTTAAAAATGGATTAATTTGCCGAATTTGAAAAATAAGGACTGTGAGAAATTTTCCCTAAAAAAAAATCTCTAGCAATAATTTGGTTTGGTAGGAAAGATGGAAAGGGGTGAAATTTCCTCCCGCTGGTGTTCACGCCTATTTAATTTGCTAGAGTGCATGCCTGTGAATTTAGATTATGAAAATTTATTTATGCATCTTTAAGTCATTAAAAATATCAGTTTTATACAAATATTTTAAATCGACAGTATATTTATTAACATGAGTGTAATTTAGTGTTAACAGTTTTTTTTTTGTTAACTTGTCCATTACATATATCTACACTTACTTTATTCACATACACTCTATATTTTATTTTATAATATTACTACAGTACGTATAAGTAATTTTATATAAAGTGAATGTGAATTGAAATACACATCACTCATACGTCATATGGTCCGAAAAGAAAAAATGAAATAAAACACGCACACACAACATAAAATTCACAATTTAATCACTCAAAATGAATGAAAAATATTAAAAAAATAAATAAAATGAAACGAAATAAAAATTCTGTGATAATAAAACAAAGATTTTATGTCAAAAATTTAATATCGCTATTCCGAGAATTATGAATTCAAAAGAATACCAGAAAATACTAAAATATGACAAAATGCAGAGAACTTTGTGATGATGTTTGTAAAAAGGGATACATTTTTTTGAAATTCTCTTGAATTTTCTCTTTTGCTAATAAAAATTATTAAAGGTCAAAAGTCACGAAAAGTTTCTTTAAATATAGTTCTTGCAATTTAAGATGTTTTTTTTTTTTACTTTGAGCCAAAGAGGGAGATTTATCGAGACTTATGCTTTTCTAAAGTGTTATCACAACTATGTTCGAGTATGTATATGTAAAATGCTTGTCAGTAACATATCAACAACCATGAACCATTTAGCGCGTCAACAGCAATTCATAATGCATTTGCAGTAAGAATCAGAATTCATAAATGGAGTATGGTATCAAAAAAAAAAAATGTGCGAAATGGAACCAACACAAAAATTGATTTTGTTAAAGTGATAACAATTAAATTTCTATACCCTCCAATAACAGTATGGTATTTAAAAAACTTAATTTTTTGTTTAGAATGTTGGAAAAATTCGTTGATTACTGAATAAATAATATTGGACCATTTGTTAAATTTTGAATGTTTCAACTTAGAAAAAACCAACTTTGAAATATTTTAAAAAAATTTCTGAAAAATGTCTATAAATAATTTCATTTTCCAGATCGACCATCGTAGCACATTTATTATTTACTCAATCCGGACGCTATCAAGCTTAAATTAAAGCTTTATAAATTTATCTACATAACATATTTTAAAATTATACTAGTTGGATAATAAAAAGAAAGTCACAAGTGCCAAAATTCTAAAATTGAAGTAAGGGCAGACTTGGATCCGTGAATAAGTTTCTGATTATGAAACAAGTATAAAAGTTAAATTCGACTTGGCCGAATCTATGAATACCCTCCACAATGCCCTTTTTAAAGGAATGTAAATTTTTTAATGTATCGAATTTTAAAAAAATTGGTTTTTTGCTTACTTTAAAAAAAAAAAATCCAAAAAAAAATTCTTAAAAGTACTCTAGTATGCGATTTTTAAGTTATAAAATTTAAATCTCATTTTTAAAAGTGTATGTACTCGTTGATTTTTTTGAAATTTTTTTGTGTAAAACTTCTATCAATTCTACAAATTTTTTGCCCAGTAGGTTCATGGGATAACGATTATTGCTATTTTTTTAAATTTTTTGAAAACATTTTAATGTAATTTTTCAATCTTAAAATCATTTCTACTGCTTTAATGGTGCGTCATAGAGGGGTCATTTTCAAGACCGACCCCCATTAATTTTTATGTCTTTACATTTCTTCGGAACAAACTAATACCCTATCTCCAATTTCTAAGGGGTCTCCCACACAAAATGACATTTTTAAAATTTGCTCCAACTGTTCTAACTGCCCTACTATTGCCCTTATAGCAATAAAATGTATACCGACCCACAATATTTTTTTAGTCTAAACATTTTCTCTGAACACACCTACCCTCTATCTCTAACTGTTAAGGCGGTCCCCATACAATTTTTTTTATTTTTTATAAATTTGTTTTATTTAATCAGCTTCTACCGGTCCAATGGTGCGTCCGAGTGGGATCGTTAGTGAGACCGACCCCCATTTATTTTTACCCTCCAACATTTTTGTAAAACATACTTACGCCCTATCTCCACTCCCTAAGCGGGTTCCCATACAAATTACAGTTGGAGCAAATTTTATAAAAATGTCATTTTGAATGAAAGCCCACTTAGGGAGTGGAGATAAAAAAAAATTTTGATAAAAAGAATAAAAAATTATGAAAAAAATTTGAAGAAAAAAAATTTGTGAAAAAAAAAAATATTTTTTTTTACCACTTTTTTGTTTACTACATAGTAGGTGAATTATTATCTAATTTTGAACTTATTCTTCAATTTTAAAGTGCAATTTCACATTTTATTATGCAATAGACAAAAACCTTTAAGACTTCCGACCCCTGGAACCTAAAATTAAAATTTATTCTGATTTGAACACAGTTGGTCTCATCATATGCAAAGGTGTTTTTCAAAGGCAATAGTAAGAAAAGAAAACGAAAACTGCAACTACAAAATGCTTGAGCTTGAATGCATCTGTCTTGACATGCTTTAGAAAAGTTAATGTTAAATGCTCAATTGAAACGCATGCATATTAGGGCGGTGCAAATTCAAATACACCAAACAAATGTTCATGAATAAAATAACAAAAAAAAAAAAAATAGTTCAAATTCTTTTGATTTTTATTCTGAGTTGTAAATGAACCTAAAATATTTTTTTTTTGTATAAATATTTACCAAAATGTCGTAACATCGATTAGCATTTTACACCACCCTAATGCACACATCCATGTCTTGTGTTATGAAAAAATTCTCACCATCAAATTCACAAATAATACGCAAACACATTTACCAAAAATACCAACACACACTCGTAAATATTCTTTGTATTGCAAACAAACCCAGCAAAATGTTCGATTCTAAAGAATCGATTGTGGAATCAACTATACTACCCTGCAATCGATTCTACTATGTATTGCATCATCGATGATTTTTGTTTGAGATTGTCACGAAAGCAATACATCCTTTTCCTCCAAACTAGAACACTTATCTATAAGGGTTCAAGTTGAAAAAATGCAGAAGAAAAATTGAATTTCTAAAAATTATAGACATTTCTGGTATTTCCTATACCGGTTTCAAACACCCCAGTTATCTGTTCTAGGGAATCTATTCTAGAATATGTTGCATATAGTGGTACAAGAAGGGATTACGCGATTTTTTAACGGTTACATATCTGTTCCATGTAATGCATTATGGAACTAGTTCTGAATAATTAAATGATTTTTTTTTTTTTTTTATTTTTTTTTATTTTTTCTTTACAAAAATTTTAAAACTAAATACACAAGTACGTATAAACTAACATTAATTTTATCACAATAATCTTACTAAGAGAAAATCTATGGACCTTTGTATTATGGATTTAAACAACAATAAAAAAGAAGGAGAGAGCTACACCAATAGAACTAATTAATATAATAAAAGATAATAGAATATATTTATGAATCAGACTTTTCCATAGAAAAATGTCTCAGCACCATACTTTTTCTGTAGAAAAAATGTGTCAGAATCTGAGACTTTTTCTATAGGGAAAATGTCTCAGAATCTGAGACTTTTTATATCACAAAATCTCAGGCTTTTTCTATATGAAAAATGTCTCACAGACTTTTTCTATAAGAAAAATGTCTCAGAGACTTTTTCTAAAAGGAAAATGTTTCAGAGACTTTTCTATAGAAAAAAATGACTTTGAATCTGAGGTTTTTTCTATAGAAAAAATGTCTCAGACTCTGAACATTTTCTATAGGAAAAATGTCTCAGAATCTGAGACTTTTTCTAAAAATTACTTCTTCTGTCTCAGATTTTGAGACATTTTTCCTATAGAAAAAGTCTAAGATTCTGAGAAATTTTTCATATAGAAAGTCTCAGACTCTGAAACATTTTTCCTATAGAAAAAGTCTCAGATTCTGAGACATTTTTCCTATAGAAAAAGTCTCAGATTCTGAGACATTTTTCCTATAGAAAAAGTCTCAGATTCTGAGACATTTTTCCTATAGAAAAAGTCTCAGATTCTGAGACATTTTTCCTATAGAAAAAGTCTCAGATTCTGAGACATTTTTCCTATAGAAAAAGTCTCAGATTCTGAGACATTTTTCCTATAGAAAAAGTCTCAGATTCTGAGACATTTTTCCTATAGAAAAAGTCTCAGATTCTGAGACATTTTTCCTATAGAAAAAGTCTCAGATTCTGAGACATTTTTCCTATAGAAAAAGTCTCAGATTCTGAGACATTTTTCCTATAGAAAAAGTCTCAGATTCTGAGACATTTTTCCTATAGAAAAAGTCTCAGATTCTGAGACATTTTTCCTATAGAAAAAGTCTCAGATTCTGAGACATTTTTCCTATAGAAAAAGTCTCAGATTCTGAGACATTTTTCCTATAGAAAAAGTCTCAGATTCTGAGACATTTTTCCTATAGAAAAAGTCTCAGATTCTGAGACATTTTTCCTATAGAAAAAGTCTCAGATTCTGAGACATTTTTCCTATAGAAAAAGTCTCAGATTCTGAGACATTTTTCCTATAGAAAAAGTCTCAGATTCTGAGACATTTTTCCTATAGAAAAAGTCTCAGATTCTGAGACATTTTTCCTATAGAAAAAGTCTCAGATTCTGAGACATTTTTCCTATAGAAAAAGTCTCAGATTCTGAGACATTTTTCCTATAGAAAAAGTCTCAGATTCTGAGACATTTTTCCTATAGAAAAAGTCTCAGATTCTGAGACATTTTTCCTATAGAAAAAGTCTCAGATTCTGAGACATTTTTCCTATAGAAAAAGTCTCAGATTCTGAGACATTTTTCCTATAGAAAAAGTCTCAGATTCTGAGACATTTTTCCTATAGAAAAAGTCTCAGATTCTGAGACATTTTTCCTATAGAAAAAGTCTCAGATTCTGAGACATTTTTCCTATAGAAAAAGTCTCAGATTCTGAGACATTTTTCCTATAGAAAAAGTCTCAGATTCTGAGACATTTTTCCTATAGAAAAAGTCTCAGATTCTGAGACATTTTTCCTATAGAAAAAGTCTCAGATTCTGAGACATTTTTCCTATAGAAAAAGTCTCAGATTCTGAGACATTTTTCCTATAGAAAAAGTCTCAGATTCTGAGACATTTTTCCTATAGAAAAAGTCTCAGATTCTAAGACATTTTTCCATAGAAAAAGTCTCAGATTCTGAGACATTTTTCCTATAGAAAAAGTCTCAGATTCTGAGACATTTTTCCTATAGAAAAAGTCTCAGATTCTGAGACATTTTTCCTATAGAAAAAGTCTCAGATTCTGAGTCATTTTTCCTATAGAAAATGTCTCAGATTCTGAGACATTTTTCCTATAGAAAGCATCATATTCTAAAACAGTTTCCAATAGAAAAGGTCTCATATTCTGAGACATTTTTCGTATAAAAAAAGTCTTAGATTCTGAGATACTTTTCCTATAGAAAAAAGTTCTGATGAAAAAGGCTTAGATTTTGACACATTTTTGTTATAATATTCAAAAATTCGCGACATTTTTCTTAAGAAAAAATCAAAAGTCCGCGATTTTTTTGCACCTATAAAAAAATAATGTAAAACTGTTGATACATACATGCTACAACCCTGATCATACTTTAACAATGAAAATGTTTTCCCACGCTTCTTGTTTGGAGAAATTGGATGGAAAATCCGTCTTAATATTTCCAAGAATGCAGTCGACAGCATCCATCAGTGCTCCTAATTTACAGCTTAAAATATGTTTATTTATAATCTGAAAGCAACAATAAAACAAATTATAAGTTCCACGTACATATACTAAATTAAGATGTGTACTTACGTTATATCCGTCATATGTATCCAGATGTATTAAAAAAGCACAATAAGTCCTGCGAAAATTAAAAAAATTGTCAATAAAAAGTTAACAAATAAATTATTTTTTTTTATAAATTTTATTTTTCTGTTTGACATTTTTTTCAAAAATTATAAGTTTTTTTATCGATTCCGTGGAAACAGTAGAGGAATTGATTAACATTACTGGGGAATCTATTCTAGAATACATTGACAAAGAAACGATTCCAAAAAATTTTGCTGGGAACACTTACAAGCAAATATTTCCAATAGAGTGTACCTTGGATTCAAAAAAAATTATTAAATATCGATTTTCATATCGATAAGTTATTCGTAAAAATAATATTGAAATTTGAAGTTTAATTTTGTAATTGGAAGATAACATTTGTTAATTGCAATTACAAGATCAATTGTAATTCAAAAATATCAATTAAAACTCAAAATTTACTATTAAAATTCGGAAAGATCAATTGTAATTCGTAAAAGATCAATTGATAAAAGAAAACTACATTTGAAATATAAAAACAGATAAATTGTAATTATTAAACGATCAATTTGTAATTCGAAAAAATATCATGCGAAAATTTTAAACAAAATTTAAAAAAAGATCAACTAAAATTCTTAAAATGATATACGTCTGAAAGTAGAGATCAAATGGAGTAAAACTGTATTCGCAGTTTTTCATTACGTGATCCTGTTTCCTTTTAAAAGGACTTCAAAGTTTTAAAGGATAAATTTTGTAAAATATTTTTCAAATATTTGTAATTGTCCTAGGATGACAGTGGTTACTGCAGATGAAAGAGGAGGATCTCCCGTAATTCACCAACTTAACCTGCCTATCAACATGAAACACATTTGTGTCAAACTTCAACAGTCTAGCTGTTTTATTTTGCACTGCATCGTGTTATCTCCAGGCATATAATGTCTTAGAATCGATCATATAATGTCTTAGAATCGATCATGGATCAATAATATATACACATACTTTATGGGGTCCCCGACCGATATTGCGATGCGTTACGAACGGAATGACAAAGTGAGTATACCCCCATACTTTGGTTGGAGGGTATAAAAAGAAAATTTTTTTTAGAGGTTGGTTCAGTTCTTCAAGGGGAAACTTTTTTCCCCCTGGCCGAATTTTGCCCATTCACGAACTTAACCTGACTATGAACATGACACATATTTGTGTCAAACTTCAGGAGTCTAGCTGTTTTATTTTGGACATCGTGTTATATACAGACAGACGGACATTCATAGAATGTCTTAGAATCGATCATGGATAAATAATATATATACTTTATGGGGTTCCCGATCGATATTTTGATGCGTCACAAACGGAATGACAAAGTGAGTATACCCCCATACTGTGGTTGGAGGGTATAAAGAGATCAATTAAAATTTCTAAAAGATCAATTTATAAATCCAAAAACATCAATTGAAATTCGTAAAAGATAAATTGAAAATTAAAATGGATCAATTGAAATTCGTAAAAGACCAATTGTAATTTACAAAAGATCAATTGAAATTCAGGAAATATCAATTGTAGTTTGTAAATGTTCAATTGGATTTCAAAAAAAAAAGAATTGTAATTCGGATCGATTGTAATTTTATTTTTCGAACTACAATTGATGTTTTAATAATCTTGATTGATCTTTTATGAATTCCAATTGATCTTTTTCGAATTTAATTTGAAATCTTCGAATGTTAATTGATCATTTACGAGTTTGAATTAATCTTTTACGAATAACCATTAATGTTTTTTGAAATTCAATTGTTCATTTAGAACAATTGATCTTTTCCGAATTTCAATTGATCTTTTACTAACTAAATTCATATTTTCCGATGTTTATAATTTCACCTAGATGAAATCAGCTGATTTTTTTTTATAAAGTACAATTGAGTTACTGTTTAACGAGTTTAACGAGTTACTGTTGATATTTTACGATTTCTAAGCTATGAATATTTTTCGAGTAAAAATTGATGTTATTGGAATTTTGATAGAAGTTTAAAACCGAATTTCAATTAACATTTTCTGAATTTTGTCCAATTTTTAACAAATTTCAGTTGATCTTTTTTGAATATCAAATGGAGTTTTTGAAATTGAAGAAAAATCTTAATTGTAATTTATGTACGTATTAAAAATGGAGTTTTCGAATTAGAAATCGAATCTTCTAATTTTTATTGGTCTTTAACGAATTATATCTGCCCATATTTCTAAGGGACCATCTACTACAGCCATCAGTTTAGAAATAAAATGGGCTTCTTATACGCTCAAACTGACATTTTGACAGCAAAAAACAAGAAAGCAACTAAACATATTGCAAATTTTCCAAAACTGCAATTCATTGCTACTAAAATCAACAGCTACTTTTTAATATACATTCATTCCAGCATATCAATTAGGGTGGATCGATTTCTTTTTTTTTTTATTTTTCTTAGGGGGTAAATATTTACACCAATATGGGACCTGTTGGGCAATGTCTTTTTTGATATGAAAGTTGGGAAGTTCCGAACAAAGTAAAAAAAAAAATAATTTTTTGTGATTTTTTTGCTGAAAATATTATTTGATATTCGGACATTACTACAAAAAAGGATTTTATGATGATCGAATAATTTTTTTTTTAAACTTCATATTTTTTTTATATATTTTTTTTTTAATTTGATTAACATTTTTTCCATATTTGGCAAATAATACACTGAAAAAATTGTTTTTCAGTACGTCCGAGTATTTTCAGCAAAAAGAAAATAAAATGTTTTTATACCCTCCACTCTAGTGATAGAGGGTATATATAAGTTTGTCATTCTGTTTGTAACTCATCGAAATATCGATCTGGGACCCCATAAAGTATATATATTCATGATGCCCGATCGATTTTAAGACATTCTAGCGATGTCCGTCTGTCCGTCTGTCCGTCTGTCCGTCTGTCTGTCTGTCTGTCTGTCTGTCTGTCTGTCTGTCTGTGGAAAATGCTGTCGCGGACAAAATATTGCACAAAGATGACTGAAACTTAACATATTTATTGGAAGTTCTCCCGAGAAGTTTGGTATTGCATTTGAGCGATATCGGTTCAGCGGTTCAAAAGTTATGAACGAAAATGTAAGCACACCTCAAAAATTTCAGTACATTCAACATAACCTAAAAATACAAAATGCTTTAATTCGGCTACTGGTTGGCATATGTGAACAAATTTGAACACCAAATGGTATTTAAACAAGTACGAACACAAAAAAAAAAAAAATCGCGGATTTTTTTTACCAAAATTTTTTTTTCGCAAAAATTTTTTTTTTAAAAAATTTTTTTTTTTTTTAAAGTAATTTCCTTTTCAATAAAGTTTTTGCAATAATCTTTTTGAAATTGTGGAGGGTATCACTACATTCGGCAAGGCCGAATTTAACTTTTTTACTTGTTTTTACTTACTTCGGAGCTCCTGATTTTCAAGTCAAAAAAGGATCCCAAAGACATTGCCTTAAATGCCCAATGTTTTTTATACCCTCCAACCACAGTATGGGGGTATACTCACTATGTCATTCCGTTTGTAACGCATCGAAATATTGGTCGGGGACCCCATAAGGTATATTGATCCATGATCGATTCTAAGACATTCTGTGAATGTCCGTCTGTCTGTAGATGGCACGATGCAGTCCAAAATAAAAGAGCTAGCCTCCTGCAATTTGGCATGAATATGTCTTATGGTTCTAGGCAGGTTAAGTTCGTAAATGGGCAAAATCGGCCCAGGAGAAAAAAGTTTCCTTGAAGAACTAAACCAACCTCTGAAAAAATATACTTTTTTATATTTTTTTTGTATTTGTGTTAAATAAATCATTTTGTATATTTATCGGGATGGGAAGGTGCTCTCAACGTCCCCCACTGACCCCCATCACCCAAAACAAACAAAAAACAATCGCCCCTGGCAATTTTTTAATTTTTTTTACATTTTTGAGGATATAAAAGATTCGGCACAGCCGAATTTAACACTCTGACTTGTTTCTGTTAATATTAAATATTTTACTTTTCTGAACCTGACGCTAAACGAAATCGAATAAGACGAAAAACCGCACCAACCTAATATCAATGTGTTAAGGAGCGTATGTGAGGTTGAGTGAATGTATGAGTTTTTGTTTTTTACTACTAGTGTTTGGTATTTGAATTCAATGTGTTTGCATAACGTAAATTTCGTGAAGTAGGGATGCCAAACGGAATTTACTTGAATAAAACCTCGAGTCTTTAGAAAGAGAAATTCCAGAATCGCTAGATTTTTTGTTCTACGAATTGGAGTTTAAAAAAAACGATAAATTCTATTAATATTTTCAATTTCTCAGTGAAGTTTTAACATGCCAAAAAAAAACTTGGAATATATTTTCCATAATCTACGATAAATTAGCAATTTTAATCCGAAAAAATAATAAAAAAATCTGGAAAATGAAAAAAGTTATAAATAAATCAAAATTAATCCAACTAAATTTAAGGATTAATTAAGTCCATTTTGCATTAGTTTTGATTTATTTATAACTTTTTTCATTTTTAAATTTTTTTTATTATTTTTTCGGATTATAATTTCAAATTTATCGTAGATTACGGAAATAATATTCCAAATTTGTTTTGGTATGTTAATATATTTATTTTAAACTAACAATAAGTAAAATTAATCCGAAAATAAATCCACTTATTGAAAAACACAGCAAGGAATACGTAACAAAAAGTCTTGTCTTAAAATTTGTTCTTTTTTTCCTAAAAGTTTGTCTGCATAGCTGGCCTTTGGTCGGTCTTAGGGATTACAAACTCCATGCCTTAAACCCACCAAATTTATCCGCAAAATAAAACTTTTTTGGATAATTTGGGGAAAAAGTGTTTTCGGAAAAATATTTTTTTTTATTTATGGGCAATTTTTTATTTCTTTCTTGGGATTTTTTTCGTTAATTTTGGGCGAAATTTTGTATTTTTCTTTTTGGGTGATTTTTTATATTTTTTGGGCGATTTTGCAATTGGCCGATAAAATTTTTTGGGCGATTTTGCCTACAGACAAATTTTGTAGGACTTTCAAAATAAAATTTTTATCGTTGATTTATTTTCTTGATTTAGGATTTGATCTACTGTTACTTTATTTTCTTTTATTAAAAAATCTGCGACAAACAAATTTGTAAATTTTTTTCTCCATTATAATAGTTGTTCTTTTTGTTATTTTCTTACTTGAACACAAAAAAGAAAATAGAGTTCACTTTAAGGTGTTTTGATTCATATTTGAAACTTTTTACTTTAAAAAAAATATAAAGAAGAAGTTTACAAACACAAGTGTTGAAAAGTAAAGTATGTTTTTTTGTGTATTTTCTGAGTTTATTTTCCTTTGATGCATTTTTTTGTTTGTTGTTGTCTTGTTCTCTGGAATTTGTAAAATTATAATACCGGAAATGTTTTTAAGTTTACTTAAAAATTTAAAGTTACAAACAAATTAATGGTTTAATACAAAAGCTAACATTTACTTTACCTAAAAATATTAAAGGGGTTCGAAATCATGCAAAGTGCTTTGTAAAAATAAGTAAAAGTGCGGTAAAGTAATTATAAGATAAACAAGATCTTTGTGGAAAATTAAGGAATTCGTTATAAAAAAAGAACTATGGTGAAACTCGGTTAGAACGAACTCCAAGGAACCAGTAAAAAAATATTAAGAATAAAGCATCCTAAAAACATTTTTTGGAACAAATTCCTGGTTCAATAGATTCTTGAATATATTCTTCGGTAATCACCACAAAATTTTCTATGTAAAATTATTTTTCAAAAAAAAAAAAAAACACTTGCTCTAAAAAACAATTGCTATCGGGACAGTTTTAAACTAAAAACATTGAATCTGAAATGTTAAGTAGAATCGGTTGCAGGGTAATTTCATGATTTTTGGAACCGATTATTTGGAACAGAAAGTTTTGCTTGGATTAAGAATATAAATAAATGTTATTCAAATTATAATATAAATTAAAAATTTGCAACCTTTTGTGAGTTTGCTAAACATGATTGTTGCACATTAAAAAATATTAATGGGAGTTCGTTATCAAAAGGTAGACATTAAATTGTATTCGTGGGACCATAATAAGTAGTTAATTTTAGCCGAGGATTCACTATAACCGACTTCGTAATAAAATAAATATTTTGTGTAAACATTATTGGTAAAATGTCGGGACTTTAGAATTAGTTCGTTATAACCGAGAAATCATTATAATCGAGTTTGGCTCTATATTTATAAAAAAATAGCGAACCCCTTATGTACCCTCTTTACCCTTAACCTTTTTAATTTCAAGCCATGTCCTTCTCTTGAATGCTTATTTTGCTGGACGATCCTACATGTCAAATTGTTATAAAAAAACACCAATTTTATCCCTCTTAATATGTTTTGGTCCCTTGGAATCAAAATTTCAAGTTTTTAAGAACAATTATTTTGGGACATCGAAAAGTGTCAAAGTACAATTATTTACACTATTTTATCCTCTTAGAATAACCTTGCAAATATTTCTCGATATACACACTATACGCATAAATACTGATATGTGCACTAAAATGCATTTTACTCATGAACCAATACACATACCAAGACCTTATACACCTAAAACACGCATTACAAACACAATGCAAATTATTTTTGAGCAAATCCATGAAAAATTTAACTGGCGGATTTAAAAAAAAAAAATGATTTTTAATCATTTATGAAACTCTATAAAATAACCAAAAATTTACAAAATCGTTGATCCGCCAATTAAATTTCCCATGGATTTGCTCTTATATAAATTTAGAAGACTAAAATGCATATAACTAATGAACCAGAACTCATACAAAGATTGTATATCCATAAAAACATTGATAGTCAACGTTTCATGGGAAATATGAAGAAACAAAATCGGTTCACGCAATACAGAGAACGCCAACTACACAGGAAATGCACTTAAATGCATATATGAACCAATACACATGTGTATGTATATAAAAACCTTAGTATTTGTGTCGCCTTTCATGGTTAATATGCAGAAACATTCCAGAGAAAACGCATTACAAACAAAATGTAACTTATTTTTATATACATAGATTTTTTTAGATTTTTTTGGGTGTTTGCTCTACCATATTATAGTTTTATTTGGCTGTTTTTAAGTTCTAGAAGCGGTGGCATTCTAAATATTTTATAGTGTTTCCCAATAATTTTAAGCTCCAATAACCGACTGTTTTTAAAAATGGTCAAAAAGAATATTTTTGGAAGAAGTTGTGATTTTTTTTATTAAAAATTTTGTTATTTAAAAATATTCGTAAATTATCATTGAAACAAGGGAAATGGGGTAAAAAATCTATTTTTTTTATATTTTAAATTTATTTAAATGAATTTTCTTATTTTCTTTTTTTTCAGGTAAGTGAAATTCATTAAAGGTAATGTATTAACTTTAATTTTATTATAAATCTATTCATCGATAGATCGACATTTTTACTTTAATTTAAATTTTATAAAAAAGTTAATTCTATTGTAAATTTGATTAGGTTAAAAAAAAGTATTTCTGTATGTAAAGTTCAAGTCTGTTTTATTAGGAAGAAAATAAAAAGTTTTTTAATAAAATCCGTCAAAAATTGTAAAAGTTCAATACATTTGAACAAAAATGCATAAAGTAAGTTGTATACAAAAACAGTTGTATTTGTTTATTTCGGGTGTGCCAAATTTAATAGAACAATGTAACATTTTTACTGAATTTCCTACAATTTTTACATTTTTACGGATATTTTTAAAAGACCTCTTATTTTCTTCGTAATAAAATTTTGTTTCTTTCTAAAATTTTCAATAGAATTGACTTATTTCCCTTAACTCCGTTAGCAATATCTAAAAAATTGATATACTTTTGAGACTTTGGACCTCACTTTCGGATTTGGCTCGAGATTTTACATAAAAATGTCTACGAAGTTTGTACTCTTGCCCAAACCATTGAAGTATAATAATGTTTTGCTGTATAATTATAAAAATAAAATTGGAAAGGTCGAATAAAAACCAACTATAGTTTTGCTGTATAAATAAGTGTTCTTTCCAAAAAAAAAAAAATTAAAAAAAAAAAAAAAAAAAAGTTATGTTAATTTGTCATTCCATGCAAAACGCATTGAAATATTGGTAGAGGACACCATTATGCTTAGGTATATTGATCCTTAAAGGTTTCTAAGACATTCTAGTTATATCCATCCATCTGTTTGTCTGTGTTGCCACTAAAAAGGTTTTTGATGAGAAAAAATTTTTAATGAAAAAAGATTATTGAAATAAAAATATTTAATTTAAGAAAAAAAAAAAAAAAATTTGATAAGAAAATTTTTGATGAAAACAAAAAAAAATATTGAAAACAAAAATTTGAAAAAAAAATATTGATGAAAAAAAAAATATTGATGAAAAAAAATATTGATGAAAAAAATATTGGTAAAAAAAAGTATTGATGAAAAAAAATATTGATGAAACAAATATTAATTTAAAAAAATATTGATGAGGAAAAAATATTGATTAAACGAAGAGAATACTGATTAAAAAGAAACAAAATTTTTGATGAACACAAAAAAAATATGTATGAATTTTTTTTTAGAAAACAAAAATATTAATGAAAAAAAAGTTATTGATGGAAAAAAAATATTGATAAAAAAAACATAAATTGATAAAAAGAAATATTGATGAAAAAAATGCCTGCGAATTTTGTAGTCTTGCCCAAAGCATTAAATCATGATAATGTTTTGCGGAAGATTTGGGTGTACTTGCCAAAGCAAAGTTTTTTTTAGAAAAAATAATGTTATATAACTTTGCTATTCCATGCAAAACGAATTGAAATATCAGTCGAGGACCCCATTAAAAAACCAAAAGAGCTGTACATTTCCGAAGTGAGTGCAAAAATAAGTGCAAAAAAGTGTTTTTACATTTTGGAGATTATAAAAGATTCGGCACCAAAGAATATAACACTCTCACCTGTTTTATGTACATTTGATAAACAAATGGAAAATTTGTATGCGAAAAGCTTAGACTTGGTAAAAAAGTAGTTTTACCCAGCAAAAAAAGAGCTTACCATTCACTACAAAATTCACCACAACTTATGAACCAGATGTACTTCTTCTTCAACTGAAACATTGATGAATTTAATATGGGCGTGACACACAAAGTATGTTCTTTTTATCGCCACTTTTCAGTGGCGAAAGATTGACACTTAAGTATAACATATATCACTAGTGTTTTTATCACAACTTCTGAAGTAGTGATCCGGATGTTAATATAACTTGACCTATTGGAAGCACTTTTTTCATCACTTCTTTAGAAGTACATATTTCTTGGCATTTTGGGTGTGATTATGTCCTTTTTATTTGGTGATTTAGAACTTCTAAATTAGAAGTTCTTTTTTCACTTATTTTTATAAGATTGATTGAAAGAGTATTTTTTTGTAATATTTACACTAAAGACACTGTTCGGCAACAAAAACCTCCCAGTGAAATTTCTAACTGGTCCTTATAGATTTTGGTCTCCTGCTTCCAATCTACCGTCCAAATTTTTCTAGCACGTACCGTTTTTGAGATATTCGCTGTTAAAAAGTAAAAAAGCCATTTTAGGGGTCCACTGTTACGTATTCTTACGTTGCTTCCACGAAATAGGACTTGATTTCATATAAAATGGACCTCCTGATTCCAAAACTGCAATCCACAATTTTCAAGTATGTTCTGTTTTTGAGATATTCGCGTTTGAAAATTTTAGTGTGATTTGATTTATAAAAAATATAAGTGCGTAACAGTAGAATTTGAGTTTTTCAAAAGCAGTACGCGATAGAAAAATTGAATGCCAGATTTGGAATAAAGATGTCTTATTTTTACTAAATCGAGTTCTATTGTGTTTGAGCAACTTAAGAATACGTTACAGAGGAGACCGAAATATTTCAATATTAAAACGCGAATATCTTAAAAACCTTACGAAAAGAAAAATTAATTTCATTGATAACACAGGTTCACAAAATTTGAACTTTTTCAATTTGCCTGACCTTTGACACCTGATTTATATGGATTTTAGTGTGCTGATTCTGAATCTGTTATCCAATTTTTTCCATCAGCTCGCGTTCGCGAGCAAATCGCTGTTAAAGAGTCGAAAAAGTGCGTTTTTTATCAAATTTGCTTGGGTATAATTTCCAAAAAAAAATTTAGTGCATCAGTTTTAAACACGAACTTAACTATATTGGATGCCAGGATTCCAAAACTGTTATTAGGTTTTTTCTGACAGCTTTAGTTTTCGAGTTATTAAAAAGGGCATACATATTCAGACAAAATTACAGAGGTCATAAATTTAAAAATTTTATTTTAGCGATATCTCAAAAACTAAAGATGACTCAACAAAAGTAAGAGCATTTTTGGAATCAGCATATCCAACATACCTAAAATCTTCATTCACTTTTTGGATGTAAGACTAGTGTTGGTAAATATAGACTCACAAACATGCGAAAAACAGCCTATTTTCGAAGTTTCCTTAGGCTATATCTCGAAAACTAGAGCTGACCCAAAAAAACGGTAGCCAGATTTGAAATCAGCGTACCCCTATTAACCAAAATTAGTTATCAGAACCCGGGCAAAAAAAGTGTTGCCCTGTGTAATCTAACATATATACTTCTAATTAAAAAAAGGAGTAATTATAGAGATCACGAAACTATAAAAATTCACGGCGACTTGATTCACAAGTTTGTTTTGACCACAAGCCTATACCTCAATTTCCTAAAAAGCTTAGACAATCTTTAATAATGTGATGCAGCAACATCCGCTTTAGTTCGTAAATGTATTTATTTAATTTTGGACCAACTTTTTTTGATATAAGATATGAAATTTGAAAAATTTATCAATAATCGATTTTCGTCTTTGCGATTTTTTAAGCTCTAAATAAAGAGAAATGAAATGCCATTACCAAATTTTGTCACCATTTTTGCAAAACCTAAATCTATTTGAAGATGGACGTAGAAAAAATTGCATACTTCGTGGATCACCCTCATTCTAATTGTTTCAGTTGAAAAAGAAGTTCATATGTTGTTCTGATTTGATTCCTAAGAACATATGAAACAGGTACTTCAAAATCATTAAGCAAAGAACTGGTGAAAGATGTTTTTATTGTTATTTTGTAGCATTCTTGGAAGTGATTTTAAAAGTACTTCCTACGGAATATGAAGTTCGGCAGCTATCGCTACTTTGTATGTAGTGAAACTACTAATTCTTTTTGAACCACTTCGTTTATTTTTTGCTGGGTAGTAAAAAAAAAATATTTTTTTTCACGAAAAACAAAATTATGTAAAAAAATTTTAATGAACCCAAAATTTTTGGTGAAAAAAAAAATTTGATGAAAAAAGTTTTTGATAAATTTTTTTTGATGAAAAGAAAAAAAAAAAAAATAATTTTTTTGATGAGAAAAAAAATTGATAATAAAAAATTTGATAAAAAAATTGATGAAAAAAAAAATTATGAAAAAAAAAATTTGATGAAAAAACATTTGATGAAAAAAAAAAAAAAAATTAATGAAAAAAAAATTGATGAAAAAAAAAGATTTGATGAAAAAAAAATTTGATGAAAAAAAAAGTTTGATGAAAAAAAATATTGATGAAAAAAAATATTAATAAAAAAAATTGATAAAAAATAATTATGTTAAGTTCATTCATTCACCATCTAGTGAATATTTTTTTATTCACCACGAGGTGATGAAAAAGTTTTTGATAATTTTTTTTTATGAAAAGAAACATTTTTTGATGTAAAAAAAATTGATGAAAAAAATAATTTTTTTGATGAGAAATAAAATTGATAATAAAAAATTTGATAAAAATAATTGATGAAAAATATAAAAAAAAAATTTATGAAAAAAAAAAAAAAAATATAAAAAAAAAAAAAAATTGATGAAAAAAAAACATTTGTTGAAAAAAAAATTAATGAAAAAAAAATTGACAAAAAAAAAAGATTTTATGAAAAAAAAAATTTGATGAAAAAAAAATTATGAAAAAAAATTTATGAAAAAAAAGTATTGATGAAAAAAATATTGATGAAAAAAATTATTAATAAATAAAAATTTATAAAAAATAATTATGTTAAGTTTGATTTACCATCCAGTGAATATTTTTTTATTCACCACGAGGTGAGTTATTATCCAAGTTACAAGCCCAAGTTACTAAAATTTTTGGTTTTAAGAATTTAAAATAAAAAAAATAATTCTTATTTTCTTTTTTGATAATCGTTAGCTTGTATAGTCAAACTGAGGTGGCGTCCTGCAAACTTTTTTAAAATTAGTCACCAGCCTAAAAACATTATCATGTTAAAAATAAATGCAAAATTATGTGGTTTAAAATCTTTGCAAACTAGTGTAATTCGAAAAATATGCATTGTTTTTCGAAGATTCTAATTGTAATTAGAAAAATACCAATTAAAATTAAGTTGATTTTTTTTTTATTTACTTTATCAAATTATGAATGCACCCTCGTTACTGCAAAATGTACTTATAAAGTATGTAGTACGTAATTTAAAAATAAAAATCTATGAAGTTAAAATCTTGGAGAACCATTGATGTTTAACATAGTGTAATGTTTTCCCACAAATGTGTGGGTGTGTACAGGATGCCCGTATGTTTTAATTAAAAATTTGTGTTTTTCCTTTTATTTGTCGGTTATTTGTGTTCCTAATATTTTTTTATAATTGCGTGCGTTTGTGTTTACGACAACTGCACTTACAACGTGTGTGAGTATGTGTGCGTTGGTAAGTTTGTGTACACTTTCTGCAAAAGTCGTTTATGTTTTTCTATGTCACAAGTGTTTTTATACCCTACACTTACAATAAGTGTTAGAGGGTATATATAAGTTTGTTATTCCGTTTGTAACTCATCATATATATTATTAATCAGTGAATGGCGATCAAGGCCAAAATATTGCACAGATATGAATGAAATTTAACGTGTTTACTTGTTCTTGCACGAAGAATTTTGTTATTGCATTTGAGCAAAATCGGTTTAGCGGTTCGAAAGTTATAAACGATAATGTAAGGAACACCTCGAAAATTTTGGTACATTCAACATAACCTAAAAACACAAAATACTTTAATTTGGCTGCTGGTTGACATACTGGTGAATAGATTTGGACACTGAATGGTATTTAAACAAAAACCAACACATTTTTTTAAATTTTGTTTTTGCGATTTTTCTTTACCACAATTTTATTTGCTGCGGACATTTTTTTTTTTTTTGCAAATATTTTTTTTTTTACTTTGTGGAGGGTATTAAAACATTCGGCAAGGCTGAATTTAACTTTTTTACTTGTTTTTTTTTCTGCTTTGTTAAATTCTATTTTTTATACCCTACACCACACTGTGGTACACGGTATAATGAGTTTGTGCTGATGTTTGTAACTACCCGAAATATTGGCCCTAGACCCACTTTTAAGTATACCGATCGACTTAGAATAACTTTTTGAGTCGATTTAGCGATGTCCGTCCGTCCGTCTGTCCGTCTGTCTGTCCATGTAAACGTTGTAAACCCGATACAGGTCGCAATTTTTAATCAATTGACTTAAAATTTGAAACTTAAGCCTCTTTTAGACGAAGCCTATTGAAATTGGAAAAAATCGGTTCATGCTTAGACCTAGCCCCCACACAAAGGTCCTCTTTAGTTTTGGCTAAAATGACTCTACTAACCGCATCATAATAGGTATTTTTTCGAAATTTGGCGGGTAGCCATGTTTTATCTACACAAATCACCATTCAGAATTTTAAAGAAATCGTACCAGTTCTTCTTGTAGCCCCCATACAAACCACCTTCCCGATTTTCACATAAATCTCTCAAATTTCATGAAAATAGAAAATATTTAATTAAAATTCTGTTTGTGTATGTTAAACGGGAACTTTAATAAACCTATCAAATCTGATTATCATCGGACTATTTTTGGACTCAGGCCCGCCCCATATGAAAATTTCGCCCGATATTCTGTTAAAGCGGTATATTGTCAACAAAAAGAAGCCTATTTCACTTAAATTTGATTTGTGCATGTTTTTTTTATACTTATTAAAGATTTGACAAAATCAGTCCATGTTTGAACTTGGGACCCCTTTTCCGGGAAACTCTGGTGTAGGGTTTTATATGACCGGTCTTGACCGACTATAATTTTCGTACTTGTTTTTTGTTTGTGTTAGTGTATGATCCTCTGCCAGTTGTATTTTCTTGTAGTTCTTTCTCATTTTTTACTACACGTTACTTTTTTTTTGGAAAATATTTTTTTTTGTGAAACTAGCTTTGAGTTATCTTGTGTTTTTTTGATGTGCTCGTTTCTGTTGGTCTTTCAAAGAAACGCACTTTGTTGTGGTAGTATGATGATGGTGACGATGATGGTGGTGTTAGTGGTAGTGGTAGTGGTAGTGATGGTGATGATACTGGTGCTTTTACTGTTGCATATGTATGTTGTGGTCACGTTTCTTAAACAGCATATGTGTCACTCATATCTAAGCAAACTAAAGTTAGAGGATTTTTTTTTTTTAAATTTGATTTTTTGTGTTGTTTAAGTCATCTTCAAAACCACCACCCGCTTACTCTATAACTTTTTGTGTGTATGAAGCATTAGAGCGGCATTTTTATACCCTCCACTCTAGTGATAGAGGGTATATATAAGTTTGTCATTCCGTTTGTAACACCTCGAAATATTGGTCTAGGACCCTATAAAGTATATATATTCATGATCCTCGATCGATTTTAAGACGATCTAGCGATGTCCGTCCGTCCGTCCGTCCGTCTGTCCGTCTGTCTGTCTGTCTGTTGAAAACACGCTAACTTTTGAAAGACTTTACGGAGGCTCCTGAAGTTTGGCATATATGTTGGGCATTTACCTGGTCAGGTTGGTATTGCAATCCAGCGAAATCGGTCCAGTGGTTCAAAAGTTATAAGCAAATGAGTGAATTTCGGCAAGGGTTTTTTTGGAATTTACGAGATAAAACACACGGTAACTTTCGAACGGCAATTCTGAGGGTGCTGAAGTGTAGCATATATATTTGTCGTTCTTCAGGTCCGGTTCGTTTTAAATTTCAGCCAAATCGGTCCAGTGGTTCAAAAGTTATTAGCAAAACCGTAAATTTCAGATTCGCCTCACCTTAAATTCACGTGTTGAAAACATTGGTAAATCACAAAAATATTTTACATCGCATTTTTGTCATTCAAAAATATTTTTACACTAAAAGAAAAAAAAAAAATACACTCGAAAAAAATTTTACACCAAAAAAAAATTTTACACTCAAAAAAAAAAATTTAGTAAATTATTTTTTTTTTTCAAAAATTAGTTAACAAATTAGTTAGTTTACACTAAAAGAAAAAAGAAATACACTCGAAAAAAATTTTACACTCAAAAAAAAATTTACACTCAAAAAAAAATTTAGTAAATTATTTTTTTTTTTTCAGAAATTAGTGTTAATGTTTCACTCTAGAAAATTTACTATAACTTGAAAAGGGCATTGTGGAGGGTATTCATAGATTCGGCCAAGTCGAATTTAATTTTTCTACTTGTTTTTTTAACGGTTGATTTTTACAAATGTACGGGCAACTTTTTATTTCATTAGACCTTGAAATTATGTAGTACTATCTCGAATATCAAAATTAAAAAAAAAAAAAAAAACAAGTAGAAAAGTTAAATTCGACTTTTCCGAATCTATGAATACCCTCCACAATGCCTTTTTTAAAGGATAGTAAATTTTTAACGTGAAAAAATTTAACAATTATGATTAGAAATATTTTATTGTGAGTAAAAAACTCTTTTTTTGTCATTTAAAAAAAAAAAAAATATAATTTTTTTTTTTGAGTGTAAAACTTTTTTCGAGTGTAATGTCTTTTACTGTACACAAAATATTGACATTTTAGTAAAAAAAAAATAATTTTTTTTGAGTGTAAAATTTTTTTTGAGTTTACAAATTTTTTCGAGTGTAATTTTTAAGTTACCAATGCTTTTAAGATTAAACAAGTTTAAAAACCATTGCTTTAAAACTAAAAAAGTTTAAAAAGCATTGCTAAGTTACCACCAATGCTTTTAAAACTTGTTTACCACGTGGCATTTAAGATGAACCTAATCTGAAATTCGGGGTTTTGCTTATAGCTTTTGAACGACTGGACCGATTGATCTGAAATTCAATACCAAAAAGACCTGAGGAACGGTAAAGATACGTACCACGTTTCAGCAGTCTCATTGTTGTCTTTCGAAAGTTATCGTGTTTTTTATCTCGAAAATTCGCCAAAAACCCTTGCCGAAATTTACTCTTTTGCTCATTACTTTTGAACCACTTGACCGATTTGGCTGGATTGCAATACCAACCTTACCAGGTAAATGACGAACATATATGCCAAACTTCCGTAGCCTCCGTAAAGTTTTTCAAAAGTTAGCGTGTTTTCTACGGACGGACAGACGGACGGACGGACATCGCTAGATCGACTTAAAATCGATCGAGGATCATGAATATATATACTTTATGGGGTCCTAGACCAATATTTCGATGTGTTACGGAGTAACACATCGAACGGAGTGGAGGGTATTAAAAATTCGAAAACCGCTCGACCGATTTCAGAATATATTCGTGCCAAACTTTATAAAAATAATAATATAAGATAATTTTTTTTTTCCAAAAATCCAAAAATTTTGGTGGAATAGACCAACCAATTTTAAAAATATTTTGATATATGAGTTTAGCGCATCAGAATTTTTTTTAGTACGCAAACATTTTTCTAGTACACCAATACCCCGGTTTGCGTCGCTTCGGTTTGCATCGTTTCGAAGTTGTGTCGTTTTCAAATTTCTGTGATTTCGAAGTTGCGTCGTTTTTGTTTCAGTTTGCGTCGCATGGCTTCGAAGTTGCGTCGCCAGTGCTTCGATTTGCGTCGTTGATATAAAAATGTGTGTACAAAGCTAAAACAAAAAAGGGGATTTCCCGTTTATATTTCAGTTTGCGTAGCATGACTTCGAAGTTGCGTCGTTAGTGCTTTGATTTGCGTCGTTAATATGAAAATGTTTATACAAAATGCTTGCTTTTATACTTGCTTTTATACTATGAATTTTGTATGTTTATTTATTTTTATGTTTTTGTTATATTTTTTTACGTTTTTCTCATGAATTGTTATATTTTTATTTTAATTAAAACTGTTTTCAAAAAAAAAAAAATCAAAAAAATTTAATTTTTTATTGAAAAATCTAATTTTTCTGCTAAAATTATGAATCTCGGAACCGATTAAATGAAAATCAATACAAATGTATGGAAAATCGTGCTTCGGTTTGCGTCGTTTCGGTTTGCTTCGCGTTTCTCCGGTCCCAATTAACGACGCAAACCGGGGTATTGGTGTACCTTTTTTGAAATTTTTAAAACTTTTAAGCCGATTGGCTTCAAATTTGTACCATATACATAAGTTTTAGATCTAGAAAAATAAAAGTTTGCCCAGGTGTTCAAAATTGGACGAAAAGCTGTTTTTCCATACAAAAAAACGCCGGTCTAATGGTACATGATGTATACATTATTATCCCAGGTGGATATATACAGTCGAACCAAAAAGAAGTTCGAATTCTAATTATTCTCTTGTGGTGAATTTATATTTTTTTAGCCAAATTTTCAATAGACCCTGTAAAAAAAGACACGAAGAAAAGAACTGGAAAAATTATAAAACCCGTTTGTTTAACATGGTTGATGAAATATTTTCTACTCCCTTTACGGATGTTATTCATAAAAGATCAATAGTTATTCAAAGGTTATACTTGTAATTTAAAGATTCCATTTGTAATTCGAAGATTCCATTTGAAATTCGAAGATTCCAATTGTAATTCGAATACTCCAATTGTAATTTGAAAATTTTAACTGTGATTTGAAGATTGCAACTGTTATTCGTAAAAAATCAATTGTAATTCGAAAATGATTAATTGTAATTCGTAAAAGACCAATTGTAATTCAAAAAAATCTATTGTAATTCTTAAAAGATCAATTGTAATTCGAAGATTCCATTCGTAATTCGAAGATTCCAATTGTAATTCGAAAACGAACTAGTCGATCAACAAAAAATTGTTTTGTACGCCTTTAAAAACACATTTTTGTTGAAGTACTCGCTCGTTTTTGAATTATAATTGAAATCTTCGAATTATTAATGGAATCTTCGAATTACAATTGATATTTTAAGAATTACAATTAATCTTTTTCGAATTAAAATTGGTCTTTTACGAATTATCTTTTATGAATTACAGTTGTTCTTTTACGAATTACAGTTGGAATCTTCGAATTACAATTAAAATCTGGAACTGGAATCATCGATTTTCAAATGGAATCTTTGAATTACAAATGGAATCTTTAAATTACGAGTAGAACCTTCGAATTACAAAAAAAGTTTTTTTTAAGGCGTACACAACAATTTTTTGTTGATCGACTCGTTCGTTTTCGGTGTAGTGTAGTTGTAGCTCCCATCTGATTCGTTCATATTTTTCTGCCTGGGTTATGAGTGTGTTTGTCTATTGGCTTTTGTGCTTTGGTTAGTGTTTGTCTGTTTGTGTAATTGCAAAGTATGTATGTATGAGTATGTGTGCAAGTGATATGGTTTTCGTGTTAAGAGAAAAATTATTCCCTGAAGCAAGAAAAATAACATCAACATGTGAAGTTTTTGCCTGTCATGATGGACATGTGAAAATTACAGTTAGAAATAAAAAAGAAAAAACACAAACACATCAAATCCAAGCACAACTAACTTAAACAAAATATCTTTCACTATGGGTCAGGAAAGAAGATGGTTGGTCAAAGCAGGTTTAACATGAATTTGTAGGTGTAAGTCAAAACAAGTGAGAGTGTTAAATTCGGCACTTTTTAAAGAGACAGGGGGTCCTTTTTTTGTATCGTGTCCTCCACAGACGGACGGACAGACGGACGGACGGACAGACGGACGGACGGATGGACGGACATCGCTAGAATGTCTTAGAATCGATCACTGATCAATAATATATATACATTATGGGGTTCCAGACCGATATTTCAATGCGTTACACACGGAATGTGAGAATACCCCCATACTGTGGTTGGAGGGTATAAAAATGATTAATAAAGTGTGCCGGAATGTAAAAAAATCTATAATCCAAATTATATGTCTCTAAACTAGTGATTTTATGACAGTCATATCTCTTGTGATCGCCTATCCCAAGTACCATTTTGACCATTAGGGCACACTGGGCACGTAAACAATAAATTCACTAACACAAAAAATCCGTTTTATTTTTGAGAAATTTTTTTCTTGTAGATATTAAACCTAAAATTTTGATACATTTTTCGTATACACTAAAAAAAAAACCTTGTAAAATTACAAAAAAAAACCTTTGACAAAAATTCCTAGTAATTTTTCAAGCTTTTTACCAATAATTTTGTAATTTTACAAGGTTTTTACCAATAAAATTGTAAGCTTAAAAATTTTTTGATAAGATAAAATTTACAAGGAGGTTTCGTAATTTTACTAGATTTTTTGCTACCTCCTATGTTACGAGAATTCCTAGTTATTTTACAAGCTTTTTACCAATAATTTTGTAATTTTACAAGCTTTTTACCAATAAAATTGTAAACTTACAGTTTTTTTGGCACAATTGAAATTACAATGAATTCTCGTGAATTTACTAGATTTGTTTTTTTAAATTATCTTGGAAATTTGTAAAATTACAAAAAAAATTTTAAAATTAAAAAAAAAAATGTAAATTTCGATCCAAATTTGTTTGTTAAAAAACAAGGAAAACAGACAAAGATTGGTAAAATGGGATTACGATACTTTTCCTATTAATTTGACAAAGTTTTTTTTGTGTATTTAAATGTAGTTTTAGAAAAAAAAAAATATGAAAAAATTATTCATTACAAATTAAAATCGACTTTTTGAAATTGTCGAAACCTTTGATTTTTTTTTTTAGTTTTAAAATACTACTTTAAATTACGCAACTTTTAAGATCGCAACTACACCATTTCAAATTGTATTTTTAAAAGGTCCAAATGTGTTTTAAAATTGTCCAAATATATTTTAAAATTGTCCAACTGAATTTTAAAATTGTCCAAATGTATTTTAAAATTGTCCAAATGTATTTTAAAATTGTCCAAATGTATTTTAAAATTGAGCAAATGTATTTAAAAATTTCAATTGTATTTTAAATTTGTCCAGTAGTATTTTAAAGCTTGTCCCAATGTATTCTAAATATATTAAAATTGTCCAAATATATTAAAATTGTCCAAATATATTTAAAATTATCCAAATGAATTTTAAAATTATCCAAATGTATTTTAAAATTGTCCCAATGTATTTTAAAATTGTCCAAATTTATTTTAAAATTGTCCAAATTTATTTTAAAATTGTCCAAATGTAGTTTAAAGTTTTCCGAATGAATTTTAAAATTGTCCAAATGTGTTTTAAAATTGTCCAATTATAATTTAAAATTGTTCAAATGTATTTTAGAATTGTTCAAATTTAGATTAAAATTTTCCAAATGAATTTTAAAATTGTCCAAATGTATTTTAAAATTTTCAATATGAATTCTAAAATTGTCCAAATGTAT
The DNA here is from genome assembly GCA_963921195.1 of Pegoplata infirma. Taxonomy (NCBI): domain Eukaryota; kingdom Metazoa; phylum Arthropoda; class Insecta; order Diptera; family Anthomyiidae; genus Pegoplata; species Pegoplata infirma. Next base: position 309,931,505 of record OY992536.1, on the reverse strand, counting down.
TTTAAAATTGTCCAAATTTAGTTCAAAATTTTCCAAATGAATTTTAAAATTGTCCAAATGTATTTTAAAATTGTCCAAGTATATTTATATTTTTAAATTGTCCTAATGTTTTTTAAAATTGTCCAAATTAAATTTAAAATTTTCCAAATGAATTTTAAAATTGTACAAATGTTTTTTAAAATTGTCCAAATATATTTTAAAATTGCCCAAATGTATTTTAAAATTGTCCAAATTTAGTTTAAAATTTATTTAAAATTGTCCAAATTTATTTTATATTTGGACAATTTAAAATACATTTGTACAATTTTAAAATTCATTTGGAAAATTTTAAACTACATTCGGACAATTTAAAATAAATTTGGAGAATTTTAAAGTACATTTGGACAATTTTAAAAATACATTTGGAAAATTTTAAAATACAATTAAAAATTTTTAAAATACATTTCGAAATTTTCCAAATATATTTTAAAATTGTCCAAATGAATTTTAAAATTGTCCAAATTAATTTTAAAATTGTCCAAATATATGTTAAAATTGTCCAAATGAATTTTAAAATTTTCCAAATGTATTTGAAAATTGTCCAAATGTAGTTTAAAATTTTCTAAATGTACGTATTTAAAAATTTTCAAATGTATTTTAAAATACATTTGGAAAATTGTAAACTACATTAACCAATTTTAAAAAACATTTGGAAAATTTTAAACTAGATTAACCAATTTTAAAATACATTTGAACAATTTTAAAACACACTTGGCGAATTTTAAAACACATTTGGACAATTTTAAAATACATTTGGACAATTTTAAACTTATTTTAGACAATTTTAAAATTTATTTAGACAATTTTAAAACATATTTGAACAATTTTTAAATACATTTGGATAATTTTAAAATTCATTTGGACAATTTGAAAATATATATGGACAATTTTAAAATACATTTAGACAATCTTGATTGGTTTTTGAAAAATGAAAATTTAAAAGTTTTAAATGCTCTTAAATAAATATCTGCTACTGTAAAATAGAAATCACTTTTAACTGTTGTTTAAGGCCAAAGTTATTGCCTGTTGTGTTAGTAAAAGGTAGTCAAAAAATGTGGTTAGAATGAGTGATTTTGTGTGTGTGTGTTGGTTTAGTTTACACTCAACATTTACTTACTGACTGTTAACTGTCAGTCAGTCAGTAAGTTGGGTGATTGTTAGTTTCTAACGTGTGTGTCCGTCCATAAAAGCTTTAGATTGCATATGTATGTGTTGGTTTATTCTAAAATTTCACTTACACATACTTTAGTAATTTTCGGGGAATATTTAAGTGACTTTCTCTCTCTATGCTTTCAAAAAAGAAACATTTTTTTTTTTGTTACTTTCTAACATGTCTTTCACATTTCACTGGCATGTGTACCTGCTACTTAAAATATTTCGTGCGAAATTTTCAGGTACCTTAGTACCTCCTTTGGTGTAGATTTCAGTGTCAGTAAGGATAACGTAGTTTTTTTTTTTTGTTTGTATCAGTTTTTGTTTACGCAACTACTGCATAAGAACTTGCTGTTTTAAACTTCTTTGTTGTTAAAAAAAAAAAAAATAACAAAAACGAAAAAAGAAGATTTTGTTTTTTCAAATTTGTTTATTTGTCGGAAGCGACCAACAAACAAAAAATTTTTTTCAACATTTTCCAGCATGTGTACGTAACAAAATTAAAATAACCTGACGTGAGTCAAGAAATTTATGAACTGTAACGAATTAAAAGCCTTTGGGCTTTTGCATGATTCACAATGTTGTATTAGAAAGGTAAGGAAAGTTGTTAAAAGGGGCTACATGAAAATACAGGGCATTTAATGAAGTTTTTTTGAATTTCATAGGGAAAAACTAGTAAAGATAATTTGCCTTACGGGTATAACCCGTTTACCCGTTAGACTAATTCTGAAGTGTTAAAAAATACTTGGGGAATAACAAAAATATTTTTAAGTGTGTTTTAATTTTTATTAAATAATACAATTTTTTTTTAGCGGCCCAAACTCATTTTTAGGGGGGGGGGTTCGATTTGGGGGGAAATTGACCTTTTTCAGTTTTTTACGATTTACGCCTATTTAAAAAAAAATTAATGTAGGCATGTGTGGTATCAGATTAAAGATATTAAAAATACCTATCGTGGTGCTAACAATGGGACAAAGAAGTTAATATTTTTCGACTTATTAACAAAAATGTCATAAAATTTTGGTATTTTACTCATTATGACTAAAAGTTGTGCATGTTTGGACACGTTCTTATCACGCGTAGATAGGTTTTCCAAAGACCTTTCATTTGGTATGCAACATGACTAGGTTTCTTTGCATAATATAGGAGATAAACAAAAAAAAAATGAAAAAGGCCTTGTCTTCCCCCTCCTTTTTGCCCCATAAATATAATAATAAAAATATTTTTAAGTGTGTTTTAATTGTTATTAAATAGTAAATATTAGTTATTTATTCGACCTTTTAATTGTGCAATGAAAAAGAGTTTATTCTGATTCGAGACCTTTCATGTTCCCCATTATGAATTAACATAACAAGTGCTTATGATAACTCTACTTTCTTTATTAGGATATTCTCCCATTAAATACATTCATTCCTGAAAATTGCACAAATTTTTGAAAGCAAGAAACTCTATGAATATTTAATGGGAGAATGTCCTAATAAATCACCTCACACAAAAAATTTTTTTTTCCATGAACGATTTTCATAGTATTTATGAATAAATTCATACTATTTATTACTTTTTCATAATATTTATAAACTTTTTCATAGTATTTATGAAAAAATGTTAAAAATTCTTAAATTTCACATATTATGATTTATTCATAAATACTATGAAAAAGTTTATAAATATTATGAAAAAGTAATAAATTGTATGAATTTGTTCATAAATACTATGAAAATCGTTCATGGAAAAAAAAAATTTTTGTGTGCTTGTATTGAAAAGTATTTTTACCCTCGTGTAACCTTTATACCACGATTTACATGAAACATAAAATAACTTTTTTTTCGGATTTTGAACGTCCGGTCAAATTTGTATTTTTTTGCACAAAAAGGAACAAAATTCGCAGGTATCCCCCAAGAAAATAACAACTTTGTTTTTTTCTGGGCAGTCTAATAATCATGTATATAAAAAATATTTTTTTGACCAAACCACTAGCCATATATAATTATATATGCCAGTATTTCAAAATTTATTTTTGTGTGTCAACGTATATGGTTATACAAAACTTTTTATTGTATCATATAAGATTACATATGATTTTTGGGAACCCGAGTTCGATTCCCGGCCCAGTCGAGAAAAAAAAGTTTTTTTTTTATTTTTTTTAAATAGAAAACACTTATTTATTGCGTTTAATTTTTTTAGAACTAAAAAATTTTCATTTTTGGAATTTTTGAAATCATTTTTAAAAAATTATTTTTCTTTTATACAGTTATATATAACTATATTTGATTTATTATAAAATTATCTATAATTTTTGGGAACCCGAGTTCGATTCCAGAAAAAAAATATATTTTTTTTATTTTTTTTAAATAGAAAACACTTTTTTATTGCAATTGTTTTTTTTAGAACTTAAAAAATTTTACTTTTTGAATTTTTGCAATCATTTTTAAAAATTTATATTGCATTTATATAGTTAATAATAGCTATATTTGGTTTAAATTATCAAATTATCAATGATTTTTGGAACCCGATCTCAAATCTAATTCTGATTTCCTGATTCCATGAAAAATTTATAAGCCAAAGTCTTATTTCACTTTGGAAGCCTATGACTTGTAAATAAGGTATACCGCCACATTAAAATTATTGTTTAAGCTTACCATGGAAGCCCCTAATAGCGCTGTACGTCATTCCAATTTTTTTTTTTTTTGCAAATTTTATCAAAAATTTTCTAAGTCTTTTTGAAAATTGTGTACAAGTGAATAACATATTTAATTGGATATAATCATATATTACTATATGTTAGATCAATTTGATATAATTAGATACGATCAATTTATTTAAAACTAAGTCTTTTAAAGTTGTTATTTGCTAACAACGTCCGCTGGTCTAGAGGGTAGAGATTGCGATTACAAAACAGAAGACTTGTGGTTCTAATCCCTGTCCGTTCGAAGTTTTTTTTTTTTTTTATTTATTTTCAGTTTGACATTATTATATCTAAAAATAAATCTAAAAACAGAAACATTTTTTGGATAAAAATGCATCCAATAATTTTTTTATAAAATCAAGATATCAGATATTATAAGATAACTTTGGCGCGGCCAAATTTCGGATGAAATTACGTTATATAATATCCAATTTAATATAAAATCATGATATTGGATATTTTAAGATAACTTTGGCGCGGCCAATTTCCGGATGAAATTACATCATATCATATCATATTTAATACAAAATCATGATAATAGATAATTTGGGATAACTTTGGCGCGGCCAATTTCCGGATGAAATCACATACAATCAAATATTAAACTGTAACTTCATATATTATAAGATGTTATGAGATAACTTTGGCGCGGCCAATTTTCGGATGAAATTTAGCAAAATCAGATCCAATAAATTATATATAATTTTATAAGATAACATGTTTTACCATACAATTTTTTTTTACTCGGGATTGTATTTTAAAATAAATTTGAAAATTTTTAAAACACACTTTTAAATATACATTTGGGAAATGTTAAAATACATTTGGAAAATTTTAAACTACATTTGGACAATTTTAAAATATATTTGGAGAATTTTAAACTTCATTTGAACAATTTTAAAATATATTTGGACAATTTTAAACTACATTTGGACAATTTTAAAATACTTTTGGATAATTTTATAATTCATTTGGACAATTTAAAAATATATTTGGACAATTTTAGAATACATTTTAAAATGCTTTTGGACAATTTTTAAAATACAATTGGAAATTGTGTAGTTCATTCATGACCCACACAGCGCTTACCAATTGGCATTAAATTCTTACCACACAAACTTGTCAAATTACTATAAAAAGTCTCGTTATCATATTTTACCAATATTTGAAAGTCCTCCTTGTTTTTTAACAAAAAATCGAAATTTAATTTTTTTTTTGTAATTTTACAATTTTTCTTGTAATTTTACAAATTTTACCCAAAAAAAATCTAGTAAATTCTAATAAAAGCTTTAAATTTACAATTTTATTGGTAAGAACCTGTCAAATTACAAAATTACCTCGTAATTTGTTATAGGAATTCTCGTAAAAAAGGCGGTAGCAAAAAATTGAGTAAAGTTACGAGAATTCCTTGAGTTCGTGTCGAAAAAGTTGTAAATTTAGAATTTTATTGGTAAAAAGTTTGTAAAATTCCCAACTTATTGGTAAAAAGCTTGTAAAATTACTACACTCAAAAAATTATGTCATTAACTGTTTGTAGTTTATTTAAAAAGTTTTCCGTTTAGTCGTTTTTAAAAGAAAAAACATTTGTTTGATGTTCAGTTTTTATTAATAACTACTTCAGTCCTTTGTTTCAAAAATAACGCACTTAAAAATAAAGACTTTCATTAACATTTAATTTTTAAAGTCATTTATTTTTGTTCTGTAAGTAAAAACTACTGATTATTCTTTTGATTTTTAATGATTTGTGTAAGTAATTTTTTTTTTAAATTGTTGGTATTTTTTAATGAAATATCATTAGTTTTTACCTACACAAGTCAGTTATTTTTTTGTAGAAAAAAAATCAAAAAAATATTTATAGAAATATAAAAACATGTTTGTATCAAGTGGCTTTGGCACGATGGGTAGAGTGTCTGGCCAGAATGTATTTGAATGCGGGATCGATTCCCCACAAATTTTATTAAAAATTTTTAAAAAAATATTTCAATAAAAAATTTTAAAAAATTACCTACGAAGTCATTAATTTTTATTGTTTTCGTAGGTTATTTTTTGAAATTTGTTGGCAAAACCATCATTAATTTTTAATGTTTTCGTTGGATATTTTTTTCGAATTTGTTGGTAAAAAAAAATGAAAAAACCGTAATTTTTTAATGTTTAATGTTATTTATTTTAGAAAATTTTGTTAAAACAAATGAATAATTACTGGGATGGTTTTCAATTGTTTATTCACTGGTTTTAAGTGTGTTTTTCATTTGTTTTTGCCAACAAAATATTTTGAGTGTAGGAATTCTCGCCAAAAAGGTAGAAAAAAATAAAAATATCAAGCTTTCTTGTCATTTTACAAAGTTTTTTTTTTTTTTTGAGTGTAGAAATACAAATTTGACCGGACGTTCAAAATCCGAAAAAAAAGTTATTTTATGTTTCATGTAAATCGTGGTATAAAGGTTACACGAGGGTAAAAATACTTTTCAATACAAGCACACAAAAATTTTTTTTTTCCATGAACGATTTTCATAGTATTTATGAACAAATTCATACAATTTATTACTTTTTCATAATATTTATAAACTTTTTCATAGTATTTATGAATAAATCATAATATGTGAAATTTAAGAATTTTTAACATTTTTTCATAAATACTATGAAAAAGTTTATAAATATTATGAAAAAGTAATAAATAGTATGAATTTATTCATAAATACTATGAAAATCGTTCATGGAAAAAAAAAATTTTTGTGTGCTTGTATTGAAAAGTATTTTTACCCTCGTGTAACCTTTATACCACGATTTACATGAAACATAAAATAACTTTTTTTTCGGATTTTGAACGTCCGGTCAAATTTGTATTTCTACACTCAAAAAAAAAAAAAAACTTTGTAAAATGACAAGAAAGCTTGATATTTTTATTTTTTTCTACCTTTTTGGCGAGAATTCCTACACTCAAAATATTTTGTTGGCAAAAACAAATGAAAAACACACTTAAAACCAGTGAATAAACAATTGAAAACCATCCCAGTAATTATTCATTTGTTTTAACAAAATTTTCTAAAATAAATAACATTAAACATTAAAAAATTACGGTTTTTTCATTTTTTTTTACCAACAAATTCGAAAAAAATATCCAACGAAAACATTAAAAATTAATGATGGTTTTGCCAACAAATTTCAAAAAATAACCTACGAAAACAATAAAAATTAATGACTTCGTAGGTAATTTTTTAAAATTTTTTATTGAAATATTTTTTTAAAAATTTTTAATAAAATTTGTGGGGAATCGATCCCGCATTCAAATACATTCTGGCCAGACACTCTACCCATCGTGCCAAAGCCACTTGATACAAACATGTTTTTATATTTCTATAAATATTTTTTTGATTTTTTTTCTACAAAAAAATAACTGACTTGTGTAGGTAAAAACTAATGATATTTCATTAAAAAATACCAACAATTTAAAAAAAAAATTACTTACACAAATCATTAAAAATCAAAAGAATAATCAGTAGTTTTTACTTACAGAACAAAAATAAATGACTTTAAAAATTAAATGTTAATGAAAGTCTTTATTTTTAAGTGCGTTATTTTTGAAACAAAGGACTGAAGTAGTTATTAATAAAAACTGAACATCAAACAAATGTTTTTTCTTTTAAAAACGACTAAACGGAAAACTTTTTAAATAAACTACAAACAGTTAATGACATAATTTTTTGAGTGTAGTAATTTTACAAGCTTTTTACCAATAAGTTGGGAATTTTACAAACTTTTTACCAATAAAATTCTAAATTTACAACTTTTTCGACACGAACTCAAGGAATTCTCGTAACTTTACTCAATTTTTTGCTACCGCCTTTTTTACGAGAATTCCTATAACAAATTACGAGGTAATTTTGTAATTTGACAGGTTCTTACCAATAAAATTGTAAATTTAAAGCTTTTATTAGAATTTACTAGATTTTTTTTGGGTAAAATTTGTAAAATTACAAGAAAAATTGTAAAATTACAAAAAAAAAATTAAATTTCGATTTTTTGTTAAAAAACAAGGAGGACTTTCAAATATTGGTAAAATATGATAACGAGACTTTTTATAGTAATTTGACAAGTTTGTGTGGTAAGAATTTAATGCCAATTGGTAAGCGCTGTGTGGGTCATGAATGAACTACACAATTTCCAATTGTATTTTAAAAATTGTCCAAAAGCATTTTAAAATGTATTCTAAAATTGTCCAAATATATTTTTAAATTGTCCAAATGAATTATAAAATTATCCAAAAGTATTTTAAAATTGTCCAAATGTAGTTTAAAATTGTCCAAATATATTTTAAAATTGTTCAAATGAAGTTTAAAATTCTCCAAATATATTTTAAAATTGTCCAAATGTAGTTTAAAATTTTCCAAATGTATTTTAACATTTCCCAAATGTATATTTAAAAGTGTGTTTTAAAAATTTTCAAATTTATTTTAAAATACAATCCCGAGTAAAAAAAAATTGTATGGTAAAACATGTTATCTTATAAAATTATATATAATTTATTGGATCTGATTTTGCTAAATTTCATCCGAAAATTGGCCGCGCCAAAGTTATCTCATAACATCTTATAATATATGAAGTTACAGTTTAATATTTGATTGTATGTGATTTCATCCGGAAATTGGCCGCGCCAAAGTTATCCCAAATTATCTATTATCATGATTTTGTATTAAATATGATATGATATGATGTAATTTCATCCGGAAATTGGCCGCGCCAAAGTTATCTTAAAATATCCAATATCATGATTTTATATTAAATTGGATATTATATAACGTAATTTCATCCGAAATTTGGCCGCGCCAAAGTTATCTTATAATATCTGATATCTTGATTTTATAAAAAAATTATTGGATGCATTTTTATCCAAAAAATGTTTCTGTTTTTAGATTTATTTTTAGATATAATAATGTCAAACTGAAAATAAATAAAAAAAAAAAAAAACTTCGAACGGACAGGGATTAGAACCACAAGTCTTCTGTTTTGTAATCGCAATCTCTACCCTCTAGACCAGCGGACGTTGTTAGCAAATAACAACTTTAAAAGACTTAGTTTTAAATAAATTGATCGTATCTAATTATATCAAATTGATCTAACATATAGTAATATATGATTATATCCAATTAAATATGTTATTCACTTGTACACAATTTTCAAAAAGACTTAGAAAATTTTTGATAAAATTTGCAAAAAAAAAAAAAATTGGAATGACGTACAGCGCTATTAGGGGCTTCCATGGTAAGCTTAAACAATAATTTTAATGTGGCGGTATACCTTATTTACAAGTCATAGGCTTCCAAAGTGAAATAAGACTTTGGCTTATAAATTTTTCATGGAATCAGGAAATCAGAATTAGATTTGAGATCGGGTTCCAAAAATCATTGATAATTTGATAATTTAAACCAAATATAGCTATTATTAACTATATAAATGCAATATAAATTTTTAAAAATGATTGCAAAAATTCAAAAAGTAAAATTTTTTAAGTTCTAAAAAAAACAATTGCAATAAAAAAGTGTTTTCTATTTAAAAAAAATAAAAAAAATATATTTTTTTTCTGGAATCGAACTCGGGTTCCCAAAAATTATAGATAATTTTATAATAAATCAAATATAGTTATATATAACTGTATAAAAGAAAAATAATTTTTTAAAAATGATTTCAAAAATTCCAAAAATGAAAATTTTTTAGTTCTAAAAAAATTAAACGCAATAAATAAGTGTTTTCTATTTAAAAAAAATAAAAAAAAAACTTTTTTTTCTCGACTGGGCCGGGAATCGAACTCGGGTTCCCAAAAATCATATGTAATCTTATATGATACAATAAAAAGTTTTGTATAACCATATACGTTGACACACAAAAATAAATTTTGAAATACTGGCATATATAATTATATATGGCTAGTGGTTTGGTCAAAAAAATATTTTTTATATACATGATTATTAGACTGCCCAGAAAAAAACAAAGTTGTTATTTTCTTGGGGGATACCTGCGAATTTTGTTCCTTTTTGTGCAAAAAAATTTCGGTTTTTTTTTGGGATTTTTAAAATAATATCTAGAGGTCGCGATCTCGCGTTTTATAACGATTTATTTTTTTTGAGTTTTTTATTATTTTAAATTGTTAAATATGATTAATATGATAAAATATTAATAATTTCAGACAAAAAAAAAAATAAATTAAAAATTAAATATCGCTCATTACATGAGATGTCTCCCAGCATCTAATCAAATGTTCTTTAATTTATTTGAAATTTCGCACACAGATACACTATGGAGCAATTAAAATAAATTCGTTTTTAGTTTCGCGAAAATCCACGAATTCGCGAACGCGAATATATTCGCGAATTCACGGATTTTCTCGGAACTAACAACTGATTTATTTTAATAGCTTCATAGTGTTCATGTGTGCAAAATTTCAAATAAATTAAGGAACATTTGATTAGATGCTGGGAGACATCTCATGGAATGAGCGATATTTAATTTTTAATTTAATTTTTTTTTTGTCTGAAATTATTAATATTTATCATATTAATCATATTTAACAATTTAAAATAATAAAAAACTCAAAAAAAATAAATCGTTATAAAACGCGAGATCGCGACCTCTAGATATTATTTTAAAAATACCAAAAAAAAACCGAAATTTTTTTGCACAAAAAGGAACAAAATTTGCAGGTATCCCCCAAGAAAATAAAAACTTCGCTTTTTTTCTGGGCAGTCTAATGATTATATCAAAATATATATTCCATTACGTATGCGACCATTTATAAATATATATTGAGTTTAGACGAAATTTGCGTATATATAGTACCATACAAACACAGATATGTTATCGTTTAAGACACATATAATTATATCTATTATTTTTGTTGCAAATATTTTTAGTATGGAACCATATATAGTTTTAAATGGTATTATATTAGTCATATACAATTATACATAAATTGATACTGGATTTTTTGTTTAGTAAATCCTATACATAATTAGATATAAAGTCACGTATAATAATGTATGAAATCGGATTAAGTTTTATGTGCAACGTATGATTACATCTACCATTTATATTAATATATTATGAACAATATAATTAGATATGATTTTATATGACATCATTTAAAAAAATTGGAAAATTTCAATGTGAGATATAATTTTATACTTTGACTCATATAAATGTATATGGTTTTATGAAAACATATAAAATAATATACATTTATATAAATTCCTTTTTACTCGGGATTGGACAATTTTAAAATACATTTGGAAATTATAAAATTACATTTGGAAAATTTTAAAATACAATTTTGAAAATACATTTGGAAACTTTTAAAATATAATTAGAAAATTTTAAAATACATTTGGACAATTTTAAAATAGTACATTTTGACAATTTTAAAATACACTTGGTCAATTTAAAAATATATTTCGACAATTTAAAAATTAATTTGGACAATTTAAAATTAATTTGGACAATTTAAAAATATATTTGGACAATTATACAATATATTTGGACAATTTTAAAATTCATTTGGACAAATTTTAAATATATTTCCATTCTTCATTGGTTGGAGTCCATGGAGTACAGAATTACTCATAACACTGTACAACAATTTCCAAAATTACAGTGTTCCGACGATTGATTCTAGTAGACGAGACAAAAAAAAAAAATAATATTTGCGTTGTCGGCGTTTTGAAAGATCACATCGGAATTTTATTTTAGAGGCGGTAAAAGTTTCCCAGCATTGGCCTATTCCTTTAGCAAATCGGTATTTAAAGATATGTCTTCTTTACATCTGTAGTGTAGGGAATATTTAGAAACTTTGTAGAAAATATTATTGCAAATATTTTTGTGGAACATATTAACCCTCCAACTCCCCCCATTATCGTATTTTTAGGTTCTATTCCAACAAATTGTTAAAAACACCAGATAAAAGGCGGAGGGCGGGCATGAAATATTCTACACGAAAAAAACATGTGTACCTTAAATTTTGGAATAGGTTGTATAAATAGCCCTATATGAAACTAAGAAAATTGCGTTTTTGCTTTTTCAATTTTTCAAAAAATTGGGTTTAGTAGGCGTGGTCAAATATTAGAAAAATGGTCAAATTTGTGGAGAGTTGCCATTTAAAAAAAAGTCAATTTATCAAAAATCCGGCCACAGTTTTTGAAAATTTTAAAAACCAAAAACGCAATTTTCTTTGTTCCATATAGGGCTATCGAAACAGCCTATTCAGAAATTTACGGGACACATATTCTGTAGCGGGACATTTGGTGTGGAATGCCTCATATGCCAAGCTTCAGCATCCTCAGAATTGCGCGAAAGTTATCGTGTTTTTTATAACATAAATTCACGAAAAAACCCTTGCTGAAATTCAGTCGTTTGCTCATAACTTTTGAACAACTGGAGCGATTTTGCTGGATTGCAATACCAACATGACCAGATAAATATATGCCAACATATATGCCAAACTTCAGGAGCCTCCGTAGGGTGTTTTTAACAGACAGACGTACAAACGGACGGATGGACAGACGGACTTTAAATCGATCGAGGATCATGAATATATATACTGTATGTGGTCCTACCCATAAAGCTAGCTAACCCCCAATAACCCTAGACACCCCAACCTTAAAATTTCATCTTTTACATATATTTTCAGTTTCAGGCAAATCGGTGTATAAAAGTGAGAGTACTTTCCTTGTAAGTCAAGGCCCCAGTTAAAATTCCTTGCATATCCGTTTCGTTGTCTTTATTTATAAAAAAAATATTTCACAATGTATAATATTTTGTTGGTGTGTTTACGTATTACAACATAAATATTATACATCAATGTAAAGTATGAAGCAGATTCTTGGTAGTGTGTTTGTATGAAGGAAAGTACATACATATATAGTGTATATTATTGTTTGGCTAATTGAAAGTAAAGCTAAAATCCGACATAAGCAACATCAAAGTTTGCAATACACATTATACATACAAACTTTATACTTGGCTGGTTGATGCTTACACTCAAAAAAAAAAATTAATCAGATAATCAAAAGAATTACTTATAATTGAGTTTAGACTCTAAACTTTAGAGCAAATCAAAATATCGGTCACCCAATAAAATATATAGGTTTATCATTTCCTGTAGAATTTTAGACGATCTTTCTGATCATAAGGCGATCTGTGGTAAAAATCATAAGACGATCTGTACAAAAATGTTTCTAATAGTGTTTTTGAAAGTTGTTGGTTGTGCCAATTTTTTTTTGTCCTCATACCTTAACATCAACAAGGCGTAACCAATGATCGACGAACAATTCGTGACTTTAACTCTTATATTTTTAAAAATTTCAACAAAAAGTTCTGTTGAAACAGACAATTTTTCTGATAACTCCAACTTTGTTTTTTCTCTCTTTTGTCAAATATTTTTTTTTTTTCAACTAATTCGACCCACATTTAATTTTGAGTGTAAAAAAAAGTATTCAAAAAAAAATCCAAGAAATTACAGTAGTGGTAGCATGAAGTACAAGTACAAGCAGCATTAGTAGCAAGCACAACACTTGAGTGCAGTCAGTGAGTCAAAAGCTATTATACATTTTTATTTATTTGTTTTTTTTTTCTGCAAGTTTAAAATTCTATTAAATTTCCACACCCCGAAGCTAATGGGTCAAGGATTTACCAACATAATATTCTAAATTATACAAAAAGTTATGGTTTAACTAAAGGTAAATAAGAGTATGAAAAAAAAAACATAAAAATAAATGAAAACAGAAAACGACAAAAAAAACTACACACATTTTTAATTTAAATACAAATGCTAAATTATAATAATATTATACAAATATAAATTTTAACTTCCTGTTTGTTTATGTATGTGTGTGTGTGTTTTAGCATGATTGTGTATGTATTTGTATTTCATTACCTATACACATTGCAAATGATTTCATTTACTATTCTAGTATATACGTTCCAGCACAAACAATTGTTTATAGAGTTGCTTAAAATAGTACCTGAATATTTTATTAGGAACAGTAAACAGAAAATTTCAGAAGAACATTTTTCCCAGTCACCACTTTGTAGACTTAATCGTTGAATTGAGTGAGCGCTCATTTTCGTTCATCTAGTTCAATCGCTCTTTTGTCGTTTTCGTTCAACAGTTAGTGAACGAATCATTTTGATCATGCCTGTTGGTCGTTCATCTAGTTCAAATCGGTAAATTTTGGTTTTTGTTCAACAGTTCGTAAACGAATCATTTTAAGCATGTCTGTTGTTTTGGCTTTCGTTCAAAATATACAAAAATGTTGAATAAAAACGTTAATTAAAAAAAAAAAAATATATATAAATGATGGGAGCGCGTCAAAAGATGAGAGAGAAAACTAACGCCTAATGAAAAAAACTAACAAAAAATTGAACGACCGAATTGAAAGATCAAAATGAAGTAATGACAAATTGATTGATAAAAAAGTTTTTGATGAAAAAAAATTTTTTAAAAAAAATTATAAAAAAAAAATAATGAAAAATCATATTGATGAAAAAAATAAAATTATAACAAAAAAATATTGATGAAAAAAACATTGATGATAAAAAAATATTGATGAAAAAAAAAAATATTGATGAAAAAAAATATTAATGAAAAAAAAAAAAATATTGATGAAATATTATTGAAGAAAAAATATTGATGAAAAAAAAAAATTATGATAAAAAAAAAAAAATATTGACGAAAAAAAAAATTATGAAAAAAAAATATTGACGAAAAAAATATTGATGAAAAAAATATTGATGAAAAATAAATATTGATGAAAAAACTATTGATGAAAAAAAATATTGATAAAAAAAGTTGATGAAAAATAATTATGTTTTGTTTTATTCACTAACTGGTAAATATTTTTTTATTCACCACGAGGTAAATTATTATCCAAGTTACACACCCAAGTTATTCAAATTTTTAGTTTTAAGAAAATTAAAACCGTTATTCTTATGGTCTTGTCCCCTCATCAAACTAACGTTGCGTTAGTTATTATCATGTTAATTTGTTAACAAATTTCGAAAACCGCTTAATCGATTTAGAAAATGATATTCGTATTCAGCATGCCAAAATTAATAAAAAATAATGTATTGCAATATAATTATTTTATACCACGGTTTAGATAAATAGAGGTTGAATAAGATTGGACAACTGGTCGGCCATTTCAATTTTTTTTACAAGCTTCGGAGTTTTATATTAATTTTTATTATTTGAAATTTTACACACTTTTAGCGGAAACAATTATTAAATTTTTAAAGATTAATTAACAAAAATTAATAATTTTCAAAAACATAAAAAAATCACACAATTTTCTAAAATTTTAAACAAATTAAAAAAAAATATTAAATTGACAATTTTCACAATTCCTTTTTGTTTCGAAATTTTATTTTTTTAGTACACACCGATTTCTGTCGTTCTTCTTAATCCTTTATATATGTCATTCGTATTTTATACTACTGTTTTTCATTTTTCAAAAATTCTAAGTTTTGGTGAATTTTTCCAAAAAGACAAAACTTTTTTTTTTCTTAATTTCTTGAACGTAGCAATATTTGGAAAATCGTTTGACCGATTTTAATTTTTATTTGTGCTCATCACATCAAATTTGTGCTCGTCACATCAAAATTAATAAATATTATGTGTCGTAAGGCATATTTTATTTTTATTTTTTCAATCCGATTGGCCTAAAATTTGAACCACAAAATTTTTACGTCCATGAGAATAAAAACTTACCCGGACATTCAAAATAAGGAGAAATACTTTTTCGCCATACCAAAGAATTAAAGTCTAATGGTGCATATGGTTGCAAGAGTATTTGAAGAGGTATTTATCCGCAAAATTTTACTTTGGTGTTTTCGGTTTTCAAAAAAAAAAGGTCTCGTAAACCTAAAAAGGCAATAATGGAACGCTTTGTACAACTATTGAACCCAAAATCTGAAAATTTAATAAGTAGGATCCTTCAGCAGAATTATCATCCAAGAAAAGGATATATTTTGAAATTTAAAATGTTTAATATGCTATTTACATATACCCCGAAATCCGTATAACCTTGGATTTCAAATCCAATTAAAATCTATACGGTTTACATAGGCTTTTTTGACATTTAGCGGGATTTTGTTTGTACTAACTCTGTAATTGCTTTTGATTTGTGTACAGCAGCGGTTACCAACCTTTTTGGCTCGCGTACCCCTAATTTTAAATTTTATCAGCCGCGTACCCCCAAACGATATTTTTTTTTCGTGAAAAAACTTCATATGTATATAAATATTAGATGTAATTTTAAAGTTTTTGATCCGCGTGTATTATAATTTTTTTGAAGGATTTAGGGGAGACCAAAACAATGGTGGTATTTTGTTGGAAAATGGATCGCTGCCTCTAAAAACGCGGATTTTGAGCTGATTTTTCTGATTTTTCATTATTCCATTACCATATAGTGTCATTTTATGGTAATAGAATAATGAGCTAAAGATGACGAATATAAAGTAACATAATTAGCCCCCTGATCTTACCAGTCGATTCTAATCCAAAAATTAATACAACGGACTTTTTTGTACCCTAGAAAAAGTTCCAAAAGCCCATTACAAGGGGCGGAAATATAATTGTTTTTAATTTTTTTGAATGGTTTTGTCAGGGCCGTGTTAAGGTATGTTGGGGGCCCTGGGCACACAAGAATTTGGGGGCCCCTGGAAAGTTAAAAGACAAGAAAAAAATATTGTTCTGTTTCTGTTTTAAGAAGTAGGACATACAAAAAATAAAAATATATATTGTGAGTAGGGTTATTCTAGCTCGAGGTATTTTTTCTTTTCTACAAGAAAAGGGACATTTTATACGTGGTTTCAGTTTCTGAGACTTTTCTATCGGAAAAATGTCTCAGAATCTGAGACCTTTTCTATTGGAAAAAGTTTTCAGGATCTGAGACTTCTATAGGAAAAAGGTCTTAGAATCTGAGACTTTTTTTTATAGGAAACATCTGAGATTTCTGAATTTTTTTTTAAAGGAAAAGATCTCATAATCTAAGACTATTTCTACAGGAAAAAGGTCTTAGAATCTAAGGCTTTTTCTCATAACCTGAAACTTTTTCTATAGGAAAAAGGTCTCAGAATCGGAGACTTTTTCAGTAGGAAAAAATGCTCAGAATCTGAAACTTTTTCTATAGGAAAAAGGTCTCAGAATCTGATACTTTTTCTATAAGAAAAGTCTAAGGATCTGAGTAATTTTCTACGGGAAAACCGTCTAAGAATCTGAGTCTTTTTCAATAAAAAAATTGTCTCAAAATCTGAATATTTTTCAATGAAAGAGGGGCTCAGAATCTAAGACCTTTTCTTATAACCTGAGACTTTTTCTATAATAAAACGGTCTTAAATTCAGAGACTTTTTCTTAAGAAAAAAGATCTCAGACTTAAAGAATTTTTCTATAGATAAAGGGTCTCAGAATCTGAGACTTTTTATAAAGGAAAAAGGTCTCTGAATCTGGAAGTTTTTCTATAGGAAAATGGTATTTTTCTATGAGAAAAGGTCTCAATCTGATATATTTTCTATACGAAAAATGTCTCAGAACCTGAGGCCATTTATGCACGAAAATGATTTCAAGAACTTCTCCTATAGAAAAATTCTCAGACTTAAACTTTTCTATACGCAAGATGTGTTAGGATCAGAAATCCTATACGAAAATTTTAAATTTACTTTTAACAACAAATTAAAAAAACATTTTTTGCTTTAAAAAACGTTTATGCTCTTAAAATCAGGAGTATAATGGGAAAAAATATCATGAACAATTAACATACGTTTTGTTGGCCTTTCGGGGCCCCCGTGAGGTCAGGGGCCCTGGGCACGTGCCCAGTGTGCCCTAATGGTTAAAACGTTACTGGGTTTTGTTTTAATATATACGATGAGAGAGCATTTTGAGCTTTACAAAATGGTACCAAAATTTCCACAACCCATTAAAAAGTTATAAGCTCTCAAAAATTTCGGAACCAGATTCGGAATAAGCATCGAAAGGTTAATCGAAAACAAGTGTTCAGATCTCAAAATATCATTGCTCTTTCAAATGCAAAAAAGTACGTTTTTTGTGAACTTTTTCCCAAAATCCTGACGTTATAGAAAACTTTGGAAGCCAGATGCGGAACCAACATTGGTTAATCTAAAACGAATATCCAAATTAATAAAATTTTGCGTACCCCCGCGGACAGTTTCGCGTAACCCCTAGTGGTACGCGTACCATAGGTTGGTAATAGTGTATTTAAAAAACCGGCCATTTTCAAGAACCGGTTTTCGGTTTATTCGAAAAAGCTTATTTTTGAAAAACCGGTTTCCGGTTTCGGTTGTAGCAAAAAAACCGGTTAAACCGGTTTTTTCGGTTTTTATTCTTCACGTTAAAAATTAATAAAACTTAATTATATTCCCGAGTAAAAATTTTTATATGATGCAATATATAATGATATGTAACACAATATATATTTATACGCAATTTGATCCGGATAATGGTGGATGTTTTTGCATTAAAACCAAGGACATAACTATTATAAGTTTTATGGCGAATTACTTATGTCATTTTTTTTTTACTTTTTTTTTTTTACTTTGAGCCAACACTCAGGGGATGCCCCCTACTAATGCAATGCATTGTGTTGGTATTAGGAAAATAGGTTATGAGGAGGAGGAAAGAGGGAGTAGTGTTTGTGGACGTTTAATTTGAATTTTTCTAGGTCGTAGCTGACTGGGAAGACAACTGCAGGAAGTTTATTCCACATACGGCTGGTTCGACTGAGAAACGAATTTTCTCTGTAATGCGTTGTGCGATACATTGGACATTCGACTACGAATGGATGTGATCTACTGGATAGACGAGTACTACGAGCATGCACCCGCGTCTCCGGGAAGAGTTCGCCTATCTCAGCTGAACACTTACCGTGGTAATATCGATAGAACAATGACACACAACCCACATTCCGACGATGCTCCAATGAGTCAATAGAGCTGGATACCCTACTGTCATTGATGAGCTTCAACGCACTCCTTTGCACCCGGTCCAGAAGCTCCAAGATAGACCTTGAAGCTCCTGCCCAGATATGGGAGTTGTATTCCATTTTCGGTCGGATATAGGAGGTATAGATAGTAAGGAGATCAGACGTAGTGAAGTAATTCTTGCACCGTTTTAAAAAACCAAGGCACTTGAATGCTTCTTTCGACACCTGAAAAACATGCTGGTTCCAGCGAACATCACATTGAATTTTCATGCCTAGAACATCAAGAGTGTCTGATTCCTCGATAGCTATACCACCCATGTATACAGATGACGTTGGTTCCACAGACCGTCTGTGGGTCAACATACAACACTGGGTCTTACGAGCATTGAAATCGACCCTATTAGCAAGACCCCACTCAGTTTTTGAAAAAAAGTAAGATTTTTAACGAATTATTTAGTTTGAGGAAATATCCTTCCAAAAAAGTATATCATTTCATTTGCACCTAGAAAGGATAAAAAATAACTATTATAAAATAATAGTTATTTAATAGTTATTTTGTTGATAATAATTATTTTCAATTTTTTTAAATAACTATTAAAAGTTGGCAATTTTTTGGAAATCCAAAATGTCGATAATAGTTATTTTGGGTCCTTGATTAAAACAGATCAACTTGTATAAAATATGATTTGATTTCATCCGAGTTTTGACCAGACATTGCCATATATTGGTGGATCTAATTAGATCTAATTGCATAAAAACATATAAAATCCTGGTGTTTTTGGTTTGGGTTAAGATACACCACAGGTGAACGATACATTCACCAAACATATAATTTTCTTAAACAAAAAAATGTTTGGGTACGCTTCGAACCAGATAGGTGATATACATAACCCTAACAAGAAAATGTTTAGGAACATTTTAAAAAGTTTCTTATACTTTGCCTAAAAAACTTAGAAAATTTTTGGTTAATTGGAAACATAGTTTTATATGGAACAGAATAAGCTATATATAATTTTATGTTAAATTATACAGAAAATCAAATTTTGTATTGACCCTAATATAATTTTATATAATTATATCAACCGTACACCTTTTTATCCGAATCATGATTAAATTATATATTACTACATATGACTGCATTTAAAAAATTTAGAAAATATCTCACGCATATATGATTTATTATGTTTGCATCAAGTTATATATTGTAATATATGTTTATTTTTACTCGGGTTTTTACAAAACAGGCATAACCCAATAAACACAAAATCGATAAGTCATAGCGAAAATAGTATCATCTGTATGACACCGTTTACGTCGCACAATTTCGCTGGAAACTTCGACAGAAAGTAACAACTAAATTTTAGTTCTTTGCAATTGCGAGCGGAAATCCGTTTATTGAATTGTTTAAAGAGCACAATTAATAATAAATTCAGACATCGGAATTTGAAATTCAGATTTCAACAATTTCAAAAGGAGAATTTAAAAAAATGGTTTGCCATAGAACTCCAAGGTGCCAAATTTAAAAAATATATATTGATTTCAATATTAAACGAAGAGACGGACTTCCGGAACTCGTTGATATATTAATATTTACATACCAACATATCCACAAGCTGATTATGGAAGCACCGCTAAGTTTTGTGAGTGTTTCTAAAAACTGTGTAATGTCAATTCATATTTTAAATCATTATATTATAACTTTTTATAAAAACCGGTTAACCGACACAAAAACCGGTTTCTCGAATATTCGAAATTCAAAACTATTCGAAACCGGTCGAGTTTCTAAAAATGAAATAACCGGTTAACCAGTTTTCGGTTTCGGTTTTGAATACTCTAGTTGGTAACCGCTGCTGTACAGGGTTGTTAGTTGAAAAATTACCAAATTTTATAAATATTTTTAAAAACAATGATTTTTCTTTGCCGGAGCCAATATTTTTAATCCCACTAGTATATGTTGGGACCACAATATCAAAAAATGTGTTTTTATATAGAGCTGCTTCCTTAAATGCAAGAAAATTAACATTTTTGCCAATTTTGGGGCCGCCACCATTAAGTGTTTTCTTTGTTAGGAAGACCAAATTGGTCAATTAAATTGTGCGTTAACCATTTCCAATGGTAAATTTTGATTTAAACATTGTTTTTATTAAGCTTTTAATAGTTTTTAAAAAATAAATTGTAATTATTTTTTTATTTCATAAAAAACAACAACAGCTGATAAAAAAATCGTGTCCAGAGTTGTAAAAAGCATTAGGGGTGATTATTTTGGGAAAAACCATAGTTGTACAATTAAGTAATAGAAATTTTTTGGGATTTTGAATTGCAATTTTACGATTTTGCCAAAATCCAAGTTTCTTTTTTGTATGGGATTTGACATTTGAAATCCAAAAAAGTAATGGGATTTACTTGGATTTTCACTGAAATCCCATTTTTTCTGGATTTTGAGGTATATGTAAATAGCATATAAGTAGGGATCGCAATTTCCCGCACTTTTTCATTTCCCGGGAAAGCGGGAAAAATTTTTGAACTTCCCGGGATTCCCGGGATCCCGCAATAAAAACCATTAATAACTTTTTTTTAGTTTTTAACAATTTTTTATAATTTTTGTTTTGAAAAAGTTGTACGTCTAACAAGGCCTGATTCATTTAAAAGCAAATAAAATAAGAGTTCAGTCTTATAAAACAAAAAAATAACAAATTAAGCTAAAAACTCTATTTTAAATAGCAGACTTTTACGAAAATGTATATTTTTTTCATATTTTGTCATATATAAGAAAACTGAAAAAATTACACGAATTTAAATTAATAAACATTGAAAATAAGTAAAAGTCACAAAAAAATGCATAGTATTTATGAACATTTATTACTTCTTCATAATGTTTATAATGTGGAATTGAAAAATATTAGAATTTTTTATGAATAAAAAAATCAAAAATGTTATGAAAGGTTCATACATTTTTAAGAATTTGTTCATAAATGCTACGAATTTGGTTATTTGGCAATTTATTTTGTCTGTTTACAAATAAAAAAATATTTTTTTTTGATTATAAAAACAATCTTTTGAGTTGAAAATAAAAAATAAGGTTCATAGGTTTTCCTTTTAATAAAACCTTTTATAATTAAAAACGATTTTTTAATACTTTTTACGTTTTTAGTAAATATTTTTGAATTTTTAGTGCATATTTTTTATATTTAAGTGCATATTTCTAGCACATATTTTCGATTTCGTAGTGCGTGGAAATCGGAGCCCTTATTTTTAAAAATTTATTGACCTTATTATAGCAGTTAACTTGTTTATGTACATTTTTAAAAATTCCCGGGAATACCGCACAAATTTCCCAGGATTGCGGGAAATGAAAATTGAAGAATTTCCCGGGAATCCCGGGACGGGAAATCCCGGGGTACATTCTCTACATATAAGGTAATAAGGGGTACCTTAGCAATTGTACTACAAAGTATGCATTAGAACGTCCCTTAAAGTATAAACTTTCGAATTTAGTGTCGTAATACCTGCCGAACGATGACCACGGAATAGACAATTGTGCAAAAATTCATGACAATATTTTGCAAGCATCTTCAGTCAGCGACCAGCAGTCAAAGTTTGAAAAAATTACGATTTTCGACAAAAATTCGTGTTTGAATTTTTTAACCAAACCTGTTCAAAAAATATAATTAAAATTCCTAATTAGAAATTTTACCGTACTTTATGGGACAAATATTTAAAAAATTCCATAATAGCGACTTTGGTCCACAGATGCTGATATTAAAACATAATATTTGACGGGACGCATAATTGAGCTGGTGTTTGCTAGTTTATAAACATTTCAGAGAAATAATAATTTTTATAAACAAAATCTAAAAAAATTAAGGCTAAGCGTAGATAGCGGCAGCTCTCGGAATTTGTCACCATTTCATCATCAACGCTGTTCGATTTTTACACTTTTCTGAATTTCTCTTTAAATTTTTAACTTTCAATTTGGATTAACTAAATTTCATTTCGAAAACGTAAGTAACAGAAAACAATTATCTTTCATAATTCCCTAATCCCCCAACTGTTCACATTATAATGATGTTATATTTGAGTGTGTTCACTAATATTTGCATGCCCAAGGAATTATTATAACTACTACTGTTCCTACTTTTAGTCCGTAGGTTGGTTGTTCGTTTAGCTTGGCATGTTTAAACATGTTATTATCATATGGCCTTCATCTATCGATAGATTTCAGTTTTGTTGTACTACGTTTGACTCTGCTGTTAGCTGTAGTCGTTATTATTTGAGTTTTCTGAATGTTTGTTTGTAATTGCTTTAAGCCAAGTCAATTACCAAAATAAGAACAAAAAAAAATGTTTAATGTTTGCCCCAAAATAAAGTTTAACCCAATTAGTTGGAAGTAAAAAACTCACACTTGTTGTAAAAGCCTTTTGAATTTAATGAGAATTTTGTAGTAAAATATTGTTTTTGGGGAATTTCTTTACAACATTCTTACTGTAATTTTTTTAAAAACGCATGTCTGAGTTCGAATTTGAGTCATTTCTAAATTTGAATAATTGCGGTCAATAATTTTTTCATGTTGGAAATATCACGGAATAATTTTAATTTCTGTGATGGGGGAATTTTGGTGATTGTAAAATATATTTAAGGTAAAAGAGTAAAAATGTGTTAACGTTAGGGGGAAGAAAATTTACGCGTGACCTATTTTTAGTTATTAATTAAATATTTGAAAATTTACATATTTAGCTATAAGACTGGTGGTATACTCACTTTGTCATTCCGTGTGTAACTCATTGAAATAAAGTATATGGGGCATTCCATGTCAAATCGGACACAATGAATTTTTTTTTTTTAGATTTTCCCAAGTTGCTTACAGTTTTTAGTACCCTTTGAAAACTCCTTCGTGGTAAATTTTCAGATATTTTTGATGACCCATTCAAAAGATATCGAATTTTTAAAAATTGGTAGTTTGTTCCTTTACTCAAACTTCTTTTACTCATAACTTCTTCAATAATGGTCCAAATTCAATTTTTTTTTTTTTTTCAAAATTTTTGTTTTTTTTACTTACTTTTTAAAAAAATATCCCAAAAAATTCTTAAAAGCGCACTAGTATGCAATTTTTAAAAATGTTTGCACTCTTTTAAAAATTTTTTAAAATGTTTGTACTCTTCGATTTTTTTGAAATTTTTTTTTGTAAAACTTCTAGCGATTCTACAAATTTTTGCCCTGGAGGTTCGTGGGATAACGATTATTACTATTTTTTAAAATTTTTTGAAAAAAAAAACAAGTAAGAAATTTATAGTCGGTCAAGACCGACCATATAATACCCTACACCAGTGGTTCCGGGAAAATGGGTCCCAAGTTCAAACATAGGCCGATTGTGTCCTACATTTGTCAAATCGTTAATATGTGTAAAAAACACTCGAAAACCTAATTTGAGTGCAATAAATAAGCTTCTATTTGTTGCCAATAAACCGCTTTAACTGAATATCGGGCGACATTTTCATATGGGGCCTAAGTCCAAAAATGATCCGATTATAATCATAAGTTTATAAAAGTATAATTTAAACACATGGTTAGAGGTGGCGGAGTGAAAGACTACTCACATAGACCGGATGGTCCATAGCGAAATTTAAACACATACAAACAAAATTTTAATAAAATATTTTCAATTTTTATGAAATTTGTGAGATTTATGTGAATATCGGGAAGGTGGTTTGTATGGGGGCTACAAGAAGAACTTTTTTTGAAATTTTTTTTTGTAAAACTTCTATCGATTCTACAAATTTTTTGCCCTGGAGGTTCGTGGGATAACGATTATTACTATTTTTTAAATTTTTTTGAAAAAAAACAAGTAAGAAAATTATAGTCGGTCAAGACCGACCATATAATACCCTACACCAGTGGTTCCGGGAAAATGGGTCCCAAGTTCAAACATGGGCCGATTGTGTCGTACATTTGTCAAATCGTTAATATGTGTAAAAAACACTCGAAAACCTAATTTGAGTGCAATAAGCTTCTATTTGTTGCCAATAAACCGCTTTAACTGAATATCGGGCGACATTTTCATATGGGGCCTAAGTCCAAAAATGGTCCGATTATAATCATAAGTTTATAAAAGTATAATTTAAACACATGGTTAGAGGTGGCGGAGTCAAAGACTCCTCACATAGACCGGATGGTCCATAGCGAAATTTAAACACATACAAACAAAATTTTAATAAAATATTTTCAATTTTTATGAAATTTGTGAGATTTATGTGAATATCGGGAAGGTGGTTTGTATGGGGGCTACAAGAAGAACTGGTCCGATTCCTTTGAAATTCGAAATAGTAATTATTGAATACAAAACATGTTTACCTGTCAAATTTCGATAGGATACCTATTATAATACGGTTATTAGAGCCATTTGAGCCAAATTTAATCGGACCTTTGTATGGGGGCTAGGTCTAAACATGGACCGATTTTTTTCCAATTTCAATAGGCTTCGTCCCTAGGTCAAACGAAGCTTAAGTTTCAAATTTCAACCAAACCGATTGATAATTGCGACCTGTATCGTGTTTACAACGTTAACATGGACGGACGGACAGACGGAAGGACGGACATCGCTAGAATGACTTAAAAAGTTAATCTGGGTCGGTCGGTATACTTTAAAGTGGGTCTAGGACCAATATTTTGCGTACACTCAAAGAAAAAGCTTCTTCATTTTGATGAAAAGTAACATCAATATGATGAAATGTTACATCATTTTTCGTCCAATGTAACTTGTCATCAATATGATGAAGCGGTGTCATCAATAACATTTTTTATTTGAAAAATAAGAAAAAAAATAAAAAAAGTTTTTTTTTTATTTGATTTTATTTAATTTATTTTTATTAACTTACAATTGTTTGTTATTTTCTAATTTTTAAAAACTTACATCTTTTTTCCGTATCCACTAAGATTAGAACGCCGGACCTCTTGTTTGTTGGGCTTAGCCTCTAGCCACTGACCTACAGCATGACAATACATAATACCAATAAAAAAGCCGTTTTGTTTGTTGTGTGCTAATAATAACGCTAAAAGTTTGTGCGTAACTATGCTTGCTAAAAGCAGTGAGAGGGAAAGAGAGGGATATTGTACATTCATAAAATGTTTGAGTTTTCACAAATTCCCATAAACAAACGTTTAAAAACATGTATATATACATATTATACATTGTATATAACGGAAAATTTTGAGTCTTCACAATTACATATTAGAAAACGTTATCTAACTAACAAGGGAAGTCTCCCTAGTGTCACCCGCGGATCTTTATGGAATTTGTTTTATTTTGTAGAGCAGAAAAAATAAAGGGACACGTATTTTTTTTTAGCGGCCCAAATTCATATTATGGGGGTAAAAAGGAGGGGGGAAGACAAGGCCATTTTTTAGTTTTTTTCGTTTATCTCCTATACTGTGCAAAGAAACCAAGTCATGTTACATACCAAATGAAAGGTCTTTGGAAAACCTATCTACATGTGCTAAGAACGTGTCCAAACATGCACAACTTTTCGTAATATTGAGTAAAATACCAAAATTTTAGGACATTTTTGTTAATAAGTCAAAAAATATTAACTTCTTTGGCCCATTGTTAGCACCACGAGATAGGTATTTTTAATACCTTTAATCTGATACCACACATGCCTATATTAATTTTGTTTAAATAGGCGTAAATCGTAAAAAACTGAAAAAGGTCAATTTCCCCCCATACAAATCGACCCCCCCTAAAAATGAGTTTGGGCCGCTAAAAAAAAATACGTGTCGAATTAATTTTCGTTCCTAACAACATATCCAAATTTCATTAAGATCGGAGGGTGACACCAGGGAGACTTCCCTTGTAAGTAGTGGTGCGAGATTTTTATCTCTAGTTGGCTGAACTAGCTAAGGCGTCGACAATAAACACTGCAACTTGGGGAACGTGGGTTCAAGTACCAGCCGGGGCAGGATTTTTTTTTAATTTTTTTTTTATTGTTTTTTTTTTTATTTTTTTATATTTTTTTAATATATTTATTTAATATTTTTATTTATTTTAACATTAATTTAATTATTTACAAAAAAAAACATTTGAAAGGCGTGTTGATGACACTTTTTGATGACATGATGAAATGTGTCATCACTTGTTTTTTTAATTTGGATGACATGTTTCATCATATAGAAGAAAATCTTCGTCAATATGATGAAATTTCTCATCAAAATTGATGACAGCAAGTGATGAAACCGTATCATCAATATGATGAAGCAATTTTCTTTGAGTGTAGTTACAAACATCAGCACAAAGTCATTATACCCTGTACCACAGAGTGGTGTAGGGTATAATTATTGTAATTTTCCAATCTTAAAATCATTTCTACTGCTCCAATGGTGCGTCATAGAGGGGTCATTTATAAGAACGACCCCCATTTACTTTTACGTCTTAACATTTCCTTGGGACAAACTAATAACTAATCCAATTTTTAAGGGGGCTCCCACACAAAACGAAATTTTTTAAAAATTTGCTCCAACCGCTCTAACTGCCCTAATAGTGCCCTTAAAGCAACAAAATGTATGACCGACCCACAATATTTTATTAGTACAAACATTTTCTCTTAATACACCTACCCTCTATCTCTAATTGTTAAGGCGGTCCTCATACAATTTTTTTTTTATTTTTTGTAAATTTGTTTTATTTAATCATCTTCTACCGGTCCAATAGTGCGTCCCAGTGGGGTCATTAGTGAGACCGACCCCCATTTGTTTTGACCCTACAACATTTTTTTAAGACATTCCTACGCCCTATCTCCAATCCCTAAGTAGGCTCCCATACAAATAACAATTGGAGCAAATTTTATAAAAATGTAATTTTGAATGGAAGCCTACTTAGGGAGTGGAGATAGGGCGTAGGTATGTTTTAAAAAAATGTTTTAGGGTAAAAATATATGGGGGTCGGTCTCACTAATGACCCCTCGGGCGCACCATTGGACCGGTAGAAGCTGATTAAATAAAACAAATTTACAAAAAATAAAAAAATTGTATGGGGACCGCCTTAACAATTAGAGATAGAGGGTAGGTGTGTTCAGAGAAAATGCTAGGACTAAAAAAATATTGTGGGTCGGTCATACATTTTGTTGCTCTAAGGGCACTATTAGGGCAGTTAGAGCGGTTGGAGCAAATTTTAAAAAGTGTCATTTTGTGTGGGAGCCCCCTTAGAAATTGGAGGTAGGGTATTAGTTTGTTCCAAAGAAATGTTAAGACGTAAAAATTAATGGGGGTAGGTCTTATAAATGACCCCTCTATGAGGCACTATTGGAGCAGTAGAAATGATTTTAAGATTGGAAAATTACAATAAAATTTTTTCACAAAATTTTAAAAAATAGTAACAATCGTTATCCCACGATCCTCCTGGGCAAAAAATTTGTGGAATCGATAGAAAAAATTAAAAAAAAAAATCAAAGAGTACAAACATTTTCAAAAATGAGATTTAAATTTTAAAACTTAAAAATCGCATACTAGAGCGCTTTTAAGAATTTTTTGGGATTTTTTTTTAAAAAGTAAAAAAAAAAAATTAAATTTGGACCATTATTGAAGAAGTTATGAGCCAATTTTTAGAAATTCGATATCTTTTGAACGGGTCATCAAAAAAATCTGAAAATTTACCACGAAGGAGTTTTCAAAGGGTACTAAAAACTGTAAACAAATTGGGAAAATCTATAAAAAAATTTTTTCAAAGTGTCCGATTTGACATGGAATGCCCCATATATTGATCCATGATCGATTTAAAGATATTCTATAAATGCCCGTTCATGGGAAAAAAGTTACATTTAATCCTGTGGCGCCCTTCGATTAAAATTTGGATTTTTGGAAAATTTTTACCAAAAACTCTAAAACTTTATCAAAAGGTACAATTTGATAAAATGGTCCAATTTGGCTGAAATTAAGTTGATCCATGATTGATTTTAAGACATTCTATAAATGCCCGTTCATGGGAAAAAGTTCCATTCATTCCTGTGGCGCCCATCGATTAAAATTTGGTTTTTTGCTAAATTTTTACCAAAAACTCTAAAATTTTATCAAAAGGTACCATTTGATAAAATGGTCCAATTTGGCTGAAATTAAGTTTAAATAAAAGTCTGTTTCAATTTCTATAAAATTTAGAGAGTTTGTTTTTAAAATTTCTTGAACGTAGGAAAAAACCGCAATTATTTAAAAATTTTTTGACAAATTTCAAAGGGCGATATCTGGAAAACTGCTGGACCGAACTCAGAAATTTTTTGGTTTTCGCATTCAGCATATTATAATTAATAAAAATAATGTATCGCAGACTAGAAGTGTAAACAGAGACTTCATTAAAAAAATTGCTTGCAATTTATATCAACAGGTTCCAAATCAATAATGCCCCTTTAAATACTTAAACGAAATTATCAGAATATATTCCTTACTCTTTTTTTTTAGTTGATGACGTTAGAATATTAATGTTGTGTTACAACTTTCCGCAGCGCCAACTAGTGTTATTTAGGAGAACCAATTTGTCTAAGCTCTGGCTAAGTTATTTTTGTGTTTTATCCAATGACGTTAAAATAGTGGACACTACAGATGTCAGACGTGCTTTGGCATTCATATTACCATGGCTACAATAAAAAGCCACTACAAAACAATAATACAGCAAAACTTATAAACTCTTTCGCATACAAACACTTATAACTTACACCTTTTCCAAAAGAGATACAGAAAATCCAAAGCAATAAAATTTGAATTGGCAATTTATATTCAGGAATGTTAACTGAAATTCAGAAATGCCTTTTACTATAAATTTTCTAATTAAATATTAAGAAGGTATAAGTAATTGAAATTCAGAAAAAGCCAATGGGAATTCAGAAAAGGACTATTAAAATTCAGATATGACCATTTGAAATTCCGAAATGCTCGATGAAAAATCAAAAAGATAAATTTAAATTTAAAAACAAAAATCGCATAAAAATTCAGATTCTGAGACATTTTGATTAAGGAAATAATGTAAGAGACAAAAAAGTTGAAAGAAAGTATGAAGTGAGGTTGAGATTGCTAGAAATAGAATTGTAGTGTTGGAAACTGTCAAAATTTATTCTGTAGGAACTATAAATATTCACATATATAAAAAACAGTTTTCATTAGCAAGACAAACCGACATTTAAAATCCTACTGATGATGATACTAACTGGGGTGTTTGAAACCGGTATGGGAAATACCAGAAATGTCTATAATTTTTAGAAATTCAATTTTTCTTCTGCATTTTTTCAACTTGAACCCTTATAAGAAAAATTATCAGATTATGAGATATTATTCAAATATTAAAACTTAAGATCTTAAAGAACAAACCTCTAAAAAAAACTTTTTTACCAAATTTTTTGGTATTTTTGTTAAAAAAAACGAGACATATTTATTTCAGAAGATGGCAAAGTCCTGCACTTGAACCAAGGGGTTCAATAAAAATAATAATATTTTCCGGTCCGCCCCCATTTGTGGGCGTGGATATAAAAATTGTTTTAGTACAGAAAAAATGTTGTTATTTAAACGCAGAAATCGTAAAAAATCATTGCGAGATAAAAATAAAAATGTCTCCTAACGCCGTTAACAACACAATGTAACGTAGCAAATAGACTCATCTATCGCTACATACATATTAAATCGTCTTTTGGCTCTTTAATACAGGTATCTGCGTTGATTGCCGTGATTTTTAACTAAATGACAACATTTACCCTGGTGTATAAGTACCACCCTAATATATGCAACGACACTATATTTACCGCCCTAATATTGGCCAAGGGTCGCAAGTACATTATATTTACTGGAAGCATGAACACACATGTAAATAATGGCCACCCTATTAATTTCACCTACGGTATATATGTGTCACCCTAATTTTCGTGTGTTTTGAATAGTAGCATACATTCTTGTGGTTGGTTAAACATTTATGTTTCAATTCTCGTTGAGTCTAATTTGCCTTTTATATGAATAGTGAAGGTTAAGACAACCAAAGGCAGTTCACCAGTGGTGGACAAACCAGTTAGGTACGATCAAGTACTTGTTCAACAGAACAGGATGTTGAGTGTATCTCCTAAATAAAAGGAACCTGACTGAAACTTTGGTGGACGATCGATTTCGATTGTCCTTATAAATAAATACTCCTGCGGCTTCGGCTGACAGCTTTACTACTCCTGCGGCTTCGGCTGACAGCTTTACTACTCCTGCGGCTTCGGCTGACATCTTTACTACTCCTGCGGCTTCGGCTGACAGCTTTACTACTCCTGCGGCTTCGGCTGACAGCTTTACTACTCCTGCGGCTTCGGCTGACAGCTTTAATACTCCTGCGGCTTCGGCTGACAGCTTTACTACTCCTGCGGCTTCGGCTGACAGCTTTACTACTCCTGCGGCTTCGGCTGACAGCTTTAATACTCCTGCGGCTTCGGCTGACAGCTTTACTACCCTGCGGCTTCGGCTGACAGCTTTACTACTCCTGCGGCTTCGGCTGACAGCTTTAATACTCCTGCGGCTTCGGCTGACAGCTTTACTACTCCTGCGGCTTCGGCTGACAGCTTTACTACTCCTGCGGCTTCGGCTGACAGCTTTGCTAATTTTAGTTAATTACAGGGGTCTTAACCTCCACCGCCGAGGGGCTGCTAACAGAGGGTCGTAACGAAAGCCACCGAGTCTTGTCCTAGATCAAATCTACCGAAGGATAAACCTAGAGACGCATCTTCGTCATACCGAAACCTCGAGCCTAATCATCATCATCCGAATACGCAACCAACAACGTCACACCAGCATATCGTACTAATCCGAATTCAACCTGCCGAAGTACAAACCTACCGACACACCGTCCGTCATACCGAAACATCCAAGCCGAGTCAAATACCGTAAAACCATCGAATACCGAATACCGTACCCGTCACACCGAACAATCCAACCGGACTGTCGTTTCACGAATACCGTAACCAACATATCGTAATAATCCGAGTGAGTGAGAGTGGAGACGAATGATTTAAGTTGCCGATATATTTTTACATCGTAAAACATTTAAATATATATATATTGTGAATTTTAAAACGATCAATAAAGAATATTTATTGTAAAACCCCAAAAAGGGTAAATAAATCGTGTTATTATTACTAAAGGTTTGAGGGACCTTAAGTAGATCCTGGCACGAGACTGAGCTACCTCAGCCACGACAAAACCCTTGTTATAACAATCTGGCCGCCACCTTAGACGATACAACCACCACATTCATATGATATGCTTTAGCAAATAGTCGTTTCTTGATCTATTACTGCTGTGTTTACGCGATTATAGTTTCTAAAGAATACATTTCATATTCAAACACTACAATTCTATTTTTAGTAGTCTCAACATTACTTCATCCCAATGAACTAAACGATGCCGTTATGATATCGACCAATATCTTATATTATATGTAAACGATAGTGTTTCCGTGCTTAATATATCTTTGCCTAGAACATAATTTTTCCATGAAAATATGATACCTCTTTAGCTACCGATAATTCCAGTCATAACGATATTTAAATCGTCATTTTCTAGAATTGGTCGAAAAACTACCATTATTCTAGGCGATTTTATATTTTGCCATATCAGAACTGAGGATGTTAATAATGTCATTTTTTTACGTTTTTCCTGACTTGTCAAAATAAAAAAATAAACAATTTAGCGGAGATCCTTCTCTTTCATTTGCTAATACAAGTGGCATCCTAAGACAAGTACAAATATGTTAAATATATTTTACATAAACCAATACATTTTCAAGCTCGAGGTCTTACAAGGGAAGTCTCCCTGGTGCCACCCTCCGATCTTCATGAAATTTGGATATGTTGTTAAGAACGAACATTAATTCGACACGTATTTTTTTTTAGCGGCCCAAACTCATTTTTAGGGGGGGTCGATTTGTATGGGGGAAATTTACCTTTTTCAGTTTTTTACGATTTACGCCTATTTAAACAAAATTAATATAGACATGTTTGGTATCAGATTAAAGGTATTAAAAATACCTATCTCGTGGTGCTAACAACGGGCCAAAGAAGTTAATATTACTTATTAACAAAAATGTCCTAAAATTTTGGTTTTTTACTCAATATGACGAAAAATTGTGCATGTTTGGACAAGTTCTTAGCACACGTAGATAGGTTTTCTAAAGACCTTTCATTCAGCGTTTGAAAGGCTACGTTAGCTACCCGTTTTTTTGCTTTTGCTTTTCATATCACTTCGAACAATTTCAATATTATAAGTTATAGCTTTTGTTTACTTTTCTTTTTTGTGTTTGCTTAAACTACAAGAACATGAAAAAAATAAAAACTCCAAACAGAGCAGTAGCGGAAAACAAATTTTATTGTTGTAGCCTACAAATATACTACAGTAGTATATTTGTAGGCTACAAATATACTACAGTAGTATATTTGTAGGCTACAGTATTACTACAGTATTACTACAGTAGTATTACTACAGTAGTATTACTACAGTAGTATTACTACAGTATTACTACAGTATCACATTGTAAACAAATGTTGCAATATAAAAACGTGATCATATTAAAAATTTCGTTAAGATGGTGTAAAATGAATACAACATCGAAAAAAGAATAATAATAATTTTTAATAAAATTCTTTTAATTTTGGTCAAAAAAATATAGAAAAATTTGGAATTTTGTCGAATTTTTCGATATTTTCGAATATGTACGCGATTTTAATATTATCGGTCTAGACGCTCAGAAGTTATGAGAAAAACCGTGACATTAACATTGGGTTAGAGATGGGCGCTGGTCACGTGATTTGCGTGATTCACGTGAATCACGCGTGAGTGATTTTCATTTAAATCACGTGATTGTGAGTGAGTGTGAGCTGAAAAAAAATCTGAGTGAGTGAGTCATTTATTTTTTGCGTGAGTTTGCATGATAAGATTTTTAGATTAGCCCAATTTTTTTATTTTTTGTAAAAAAATTTTTTTGGAGTTTTTTTTTTTTGGTAAGAGAATTTTATTGCGTGAGTAGATTTTGCGTGACTCACGCGTGATCGTGATTGAATCTGGCGTGAGTAAGATTTTTATTACTCACGTGAATAGTGAGTGAGCGTGAATAAAAAAAAAATTGCGTGAGTGATTCGATTATTTTTGCGTGAGCTTGAGTGAGTGTGAGTCAAAATCCACTCACGCACCCATCTCTACATTGGGTTTTTCAAAAAATTCACGTGGTGAAAAATACACAAAACATAGTTTTAATTAGAGATGGGCGCGTGAGTGATTTTTGACTCACACTCACTCACGCCCACGACAGGAATTTTTGAATCACGCACACTCACTCACAAGCAAATTTTTTCTACTCACACTCACAATCACGTGAGTAAATTTAATACAACTCACACTCACTCAAGCTTCACTCACACTCTCGTTGATTCACACTCACGAAACTCTTATTCATACAAAAAAAAATTAAAAACTAAAATTTGAAAAATCTTTTAAAATTTTCAACAAAATTTAAAGTTCAGCGTAACTTAAAAAATCGACTCACGCACACTCACGCAAAAATCTTACTCACGCACACTCCACTCACACGCGCGTGAGTAAAATTGAATTTAGTCACACTCAAGTGTGGTCACGCGTGAATCACGTTCTAATCTGCTCATGTGCCCATCTCTACTTTTAATGACAAGGGAACACCACAACAATGTTTGCCAAAGTTTTTTTTTTTGAGAAGTTGAATTATAATTTTACATTAAAACAATCCAACCCTATTCTTTATACACATTAAAATAAAACAGTTATGTTAAACAAGATAAGTGTGTGTGTGTGTTATAGTTTTATTAAATTTTTTCTTTGTAGGCTACAAAAACAATATTTGTAGGCTACCAAAAATAATTTGTAGGCTACAGGTAGGCTACCAAAAATAATTTGTAGGCTACTTGTAGGCTACACAATTCTAACGTTTTTGTTTTTTTTGCTACTTATTCATTTTTAAAAACAATCGTAAGCTCTCGCTACAAAAACAGAAATGTGCAAGTATTAGTAGCTATAGCAATTGAATGATTTACATATTGTTTGTTTTTAAAACTACACATATCGTCAATTTTGGTTGTTTAAGCTACTTTCTTCGTAGGAATTTAAACGCTGCTTTCATTTGGTATGTCACATGACTAGGTTTCTTAGCATAATATAGGAAATAAACGAAAAATACTGAAAAATGTCCTTGTCTTCCCCCCTCCTTTTTACCCCCTAAATATGAATTTGGGCCGCTAAAAAAAAAGTACGTGTCCCATTATTTTTTCTGATCTACAAAATAAAACCTATTCCATAAAGATCCGCGGGTGCACTAGGGAGACTTCCCTTGTTAGTTGTTTAAATGTGTGGTAGTGAACACTACATTACTATTAGAATTTTTATGTGTTTTTTATAAACAAATTTGAACTGTCCCTGAAGATGCAGTTCAAAGAATTGCGGAAGATTTTTTAAATAAATAAAAAACATTTAAACAACTAAGACCTCGAGCTTGAAAAATTGTTGCTGTTACCAAATATTAAAAGATGGTCGAAAAAATCAACATTTATTTATAAAATTTAGTGCTTTAAAACTTTGATGTGCTTTTAAATGGAAACAGAATCACGAAATTATTATCTGTAAATGCTGTTTAACAACATTTGATACCCTCCACTTAGTGATAGAGGATATATATAAGTTTGTCATTCCGTTTGTAACTCATCGAAATATCGGTCTGGGACCCCACAAAGTATATATATTCATAATCCACAATCGAGTTTAAGACATTCTAGCTATGTCCGTCTGTCTGTCTGTGGAAATCGTGATCACGGCTAAAATATTACACGGTAATGACTGAAACTTAACATAGTTGTTGGTAGTTCTCCCGAGAAGTTTGGTATTGCATGTGAGCGATATCGGTTCAGCGGTTTAATAGTTATGAACGAAAATGTAAGGATACCTCAAAAATGTTAGTACATTTAACATAACCTAAAAATACATAAAGCTTTAATTCGGCTGCTGGTTGACATATGTGAACATAATTGAACACCAAATGGTATTTAAACAAAAATTTGAATTTTTTCACCAGCTGGTGAATAAAACGTTACGTAATTATTTTTCATACATTTTTTTTCATAAATTTTTTTATTCAACAATTGTTTGTTCATCGAATTTTTTTTTCATAAATTTTTTTCATCAATTTTTTTTTAATAAATTTTTTTTATACATTTTTTTTCATAACATTTCTTATACCCTCCACTCTAGTGATAGAGGGTATATGTAAGTTTTTCATTCCGCTTGTAACCAAGGATGGGTACCAATTCGATAAAAGTATTGGTATTGGTATTGGTTTTTAAAATTATATTAGTATTGGTATAGGTATTGGTTTTCATTTTTTGTTGAATTGGTATAGGTTTCGGTATTGGTTTTGAGTTATTTAGGTATTGGGTATTGGTATTGGTTTTAGCCTCGAATCGGTATCGGTTTTTAATAAGTATTGGTATTTATCTTATATCGGTTTTGGTATTTGTATGCAAAAGGTTTTATCGTTAATATTAATTAATTTAACGTAAGTCGTCCTTCTGTCCGCCCCACAGTGCACACTGGGGCGATATGGTAGGTTTTTTGGCCAAAAGTCTCTACAGGTCGTAAATGTTAACCGATTTTTTTGAAATTCAGAATATAAGCCTATATTAAGGTAATAAATAAGTGCCTTGAAAGTTTTTGAAATCGGACCTACAAGGAAACTATTTCAGGGTGGACACTTCATTTTTAATAAAATTTACAGATGTTATAGATGAAACAAATGAAGAGAAACTTGTCTTTTGTTTATGTATTTGAATTAGAGATGGTCTGTGGTCCCGTAATTTGCGTGACTCAAAAAACCACGTGATTCAGGCGTGAGCGATTTTTATTTAAATCACGTGATTATAGAGTGATTTTCATTTAAATTAAGTACTATATTAGGGTAATAAATAAGTGAATTGAAACTTTTTGAAATCGGACCTACAAGGAAACTATTTCAGGGTGGACACTTCATTTTTAACAAAATTTACAGATGTTATAAATGAATCAAATGAAGAGACACTTGACTTTTGTTTAAGTATTTGAATTGGTGATGGTCTCTGGTACTGTGATTCACGCGTGAGCGTGAGTGATTTTCATTTAAATCATTTGGTTATAGAGTGATTTTCATTTAAGTCAAGTGACTATATTAAGGTAATAAATAAGTGCCTTGAAACTTTTTGGATTCAGACCTACAAGGAAACTTTTTCAAGGGTGAACACATCATTTTAAATAAAATTTACAGATGTTATAGATTAAACAAACGAAAAGACACTTGTCTCTTGTTTATGTATTTGAATTGGAGATGGTCGCTGGTCCCGTGATTTGCGTGACTCAAAAAAGTGATTTTCATTTAAATCACGTGATTGTGAGTTGAAAAATTCTGAGTGAGTGTCTAGATAGTGAGTCGAATTTTTGCGTGAGGGATGTTTTTTTTGAAAAACCCCTTTTAAAAATAAAATATTTTTTAGCAGTATTTGCATTCAGAATTAAGTCTTATTACTTTTTTACTATTAACTTTAAACTAAATAGTACATGCTTAACCCATTGTGGACAAAGATTCATTTTTTTTGGAAAAAGGTACCTATTTAGTTTAGCACCGGCTGATCTCAAAACTCTTGTAAAAAAATTGTAATGTTTCGTTATTCCAGAAAGCCTGTATTTCAACTTTTTATGCAATTTTAATATTTGGATTTATTTGCTATTTTATTAATTTATTTCGTTATTTTCAAAATAAATAGTTTCAAAATGTTTCAATTAGTGGAATTTGATAATAAATTAAATCTTAAAAAAGTAATATTAATTAATAAAAAAATTAAAAGCCTAAACTAAAAAAATTTTCGTTTTTGCTTGAAACAATTTCTGTGCTGATGCAAATTGCATTTAATGCACATATAAATTCCGGTGGTCAAGGGGAGATATTTTTTAATTGCAGAAAGATGAGACTTAACATTTGTAACAAAATATACCTGAACTTCATCCTTTTCATATTTTTTTGAAAAAGGTGATCGAAATGCACTGTTGCCAACTTAGCTATTTTGTAGCTAGATTTAGCTATTTTTTTTTTGCATCTAGCGACAAAAAAAGTCATTTAGCTCTTAGCTACAAATCTAGCTACTTTTTTTTAGTCGCAACATTTGTAAAAAAAAATATTTTTTAAAACCGTTTTATTGTAAATTTTTTCATTTTGACATTTTATTAACGTGTTATTTACGTGTGTATGAAATCTGCTTGTTTTTCAACTTTTAAAACAATTATATCAGAGTTTTTCTATGATACATATTTGCTATAACTTCTAACAAAAGTTCAGAATTTATCGAAATTCCCTGCATGATAAAGTTGCTTGAAATGTTCAAATTCAAGCAAGTATCTTATAGGCAAAACCCATAGAAAATGAAGTTTAGTACCAACAATGAGAAAACAGCTATGGAAGCTAAAAATATAATAATTTTAATTTTTCGAATAACGGATAAAACTTTAACATCCGTATTTATAATCAAAAAATGAGTGGTTATCATCAAGCTTCTAACCAAGAATTCGCTTTAATAAAATTTTGTGTTGAAAATTTTAGCAGCTGCTGATAGCCACCAGTTTTTGTTATGAATACGTCCGTTATTTACACTAAACACCATTTTGAAAACCAAGATTTTTTTTATAAATAATAAAACAAAAATTAAGCCATTTTTGTTGTGTTACAATATTGGTACATAAATCGTATTAATACGGTCCACTAACGTCTGTTATATAACCTGTTAA
Source organism: Pegoplata infirma (assembly GCA_963921195.1). NCBI lineage: Eukaryota > Metazoa > Arthropoda > Insecta > Diptera > Anthomyiidae > Pegoplata > Pegoplata infirma. Next base: position 309,892,831 of record OY992536.1, on the reverse strand, counting down.
AAAAAAAAATACAAATAGAGGATTTCACATTTATCCGTTAATATGACCAAAATATGAATAAAAAAATAATGTATATTTTCAGCTTCAGGGAATCGATATAGCTGTATCGCCGAAGATTATCATTTTACTGATATTCCGGCGATTCATACAAATCTTTTATTTTTCGTTTAAATGATTATTTGGCGACATTGCCCATTTATTGCCAAGACGAATTGTTGCCGTATCGCCGGGATGTATTGCCGTCGGGTAACAGTTTCTTCCTAAGGGTGTATCGCCGGCGATACGAATTCGATAATTGCCGCAATAAAATTTATCATCTCGGCAATATAACCGGCAAATAGTTTGTGTCCAGATATATATAATATCTGCGATACAAAATATAACTATTTGAAGTTTTTTGTTTGCAAAATTTGATAAAAATATATTTTAATACCAAAACTAACTTATTTTATTATCAAATTAAAAATTTAACAAATAAATCCTTTTAAAACGCACAAATCCTAAATCTAGCTATAAAATAGCTAAATTTTTTAACTGTTTTTAAGAATCTAGATACAAAATAGCTAGATTTTTTAACTGTTTATAAATTTAGCTATTTCTAGCTATTTTTTGCTCCGATCTAGCTACATTTTTTAAAAAATAGTTGGCATCAGTGTCGAAATGAGTTATCATGCAGGGGGCCCCTTTTTCGATTGTAGATCTTTTGCCAATTGCGATTACATGGGTAAATTTTTTTCTTATATGGGGTTCACACTAACGACCTTAAACAAGTTGTTTAACAAAACACCAGTAACAGAATAAAAACGCAATGGATACAGAAAAAATAATTTTTTAAACACATAGCCGTTAAACTCTCAAAAAAAAAAAAACAATTGTGAACTGCACATTATGCGTTCTTAAATTCTTATATAACATGAGTGTGCCTCTAATAAAACAATATAATTTTTTTTCTGGATTTTGGTGTTGTGACATAAAATTTTGTAACGTCTGCTTGATTAAAATTTTGGAATTTCCAAAAAAGAACATACCCTAGTAAAAATATTATGCTAATTTTACTAAATAGATCTAATTTGATCCGTAAAATGGTTGTATCAAATAATATCTAATTGTATTACTTTAGATCAAAAAATATAAAAATTGATACAATTTGATCCTGAATTTGGTCAAATCTAATTAGATCAAATTGATCTTATAATATAAATTTTTATATAATTTGATGAGCAAAACCAAAATACGAATCTAATCATATATGGAGCAATATCTAACCATATAAAGTGGATCAACCGTATCAAAGTGATAGATAAAATTTTATATAAATTTATACGGAAGCATATTAACTCATATAAGATTGTATCAAATTATATATGATTAGACCAGAAAATTTTTACTCGGGTTAGTATTTTTTTTACAACGCAAAGAAGAGTGCAGTGGCATTCAATGTACATATATCAAATATTAGCAATGTTTGCAAAAGAAAAAAATTCATCACAGAAAAGGTTTACATTTTTTAAGATCTACTTTTATTAGGGGTCATAAAAACCGTGACAAAAAATATTTCTTTTATGGTTTTATGGCTTTTAAAATTCAAGTAGCTAACTCATTTTTGTTATGTGACATTGCATGCAAACGATTACTGATCGATGTAACATCTTTTGCAATTCGTTAGTCAGGTAAAACCTAATAATGTGATGGAAAAAAAATGTTTGACGTCACAATTTAAACAAACGAAAATAAGAATACAAAAAACCGAAACAAAACCGATACGAAAGTAGAAAAAATGAATTGGTATTGGTTTTTTATTGGTATTGGTTTTGAAGAATAAAAGTATTGGTTTTTAATTGGTATTGGTAGTGGGGAATCGGTATTGGTTTTTTATCGGTATTGGTATCGCACAAATAAAGGTATTGGTTTTTAATTGGTATTGGTTTTCAATTTGAATTGGTATTAACGGGTATTGGTATCGAAAAGGTATTGGTACCCATCATTGCTTGTAACACATCGAAATATAGGTCTAGGACCCCATAAAGTATATATATTCATGATTCTCGATCGATTTTAAGTCGATCTAGCGATGTCCGTCCGTCCGACTGTCTGTCTGTCTGTTGAAAACACGCTAACTTTTGAAAGACTTTACGGAGGCTCTTGAAGTTTGTTGGGTATTAACCTGGTCACGTTGGTATTGCAATTTCGCGAAATCGGTCCAGTAGTTCAAAAGTTATGGGCAAAATACTGAATTTCGGCAAAACCGTGAATTTCAGATTAGTTTCACCTTAAATTCAGGTGTTGAAAACCCGTTAAAAAATGTTTTAAAAACATTGGTAAGTCAGAAAAATATTTTATAAGGTATTTTTGTCACTCAAAAATATTTTTACACTAAAACAAAAAAAAAAAAAAAAATACACTCAAAAAAAATTTTACACTCAAAAAAAATTTTAAACTCAAAAAAAAAATTAGTAAATTATTTTTTTTTTTTCAAAAATTACTAAAAAAAAGTTTTTTTACACAAAATAAAATATTTCCAATCAAAAATGTTATTTTTTTCACGTTAAAAAATTTACTAACACTGGAGGGTATTCATAAAGGGTATTCATTCGGAAAAGTCGAATTTAAATTTTTACTTGTTTTTTCATAAAACTTTTTTTTTTTCATTTTTATTTTTTTTTTTCATAAAATTTTTTCATATTTTTTTTTTTATCAAACTTTTTATTATTTTATTACAATTGTTTTTTTCATAATTTTTGTCACTTTATTTTTCACCAACATTTTTTTTTCATCAAATTTTTTTTATTAATTTTTTTTTCATCAAATTTTTTATCATAATTTTGTTTTTCAAAAAAAAAAATATTTTTTTTTTCAATTTTTTTTACAAAAACTACTTTCGCACCAAGTCAAAAATTTGTTTAACAAATGTACAGCAAAACAAGTGAGAGTGTTAAATTCTTCGGTGCCGAATATTTTATACTCTCCAAAATGTAAAAACACTTTTTTGCACTTAAGTAGCACACTCATTTACCAAATGTACAGCTCTTTTGATTTGGTCTGCATCTTACTTTTCACTGACAGATGGACGGATGTATATAGCTAGAATGTCTTAGAAATGGGTCAATAATATATAAACCTTATGGGGTCCTCGACCGGTATTTCGATTCGTTTTGCATAAAATGGCAAATGAATATAACATTATTTTTTCTAAAAAAAACATAGCAAATATATCCAAATCTTTAGCAAATTATTATCGTGATTTAATGTTTTGGGCAAGACTACAAAATTTGCAGGCATATTTATTTTTGTCGGACAGAGTAATTGGCCTTCTATTTGAATTTTTACATCACATTTGATTGAGCACTATTAAAAATAGGTTTTTGACTCGAAAAAATTTAAATTCATATTTTCTAAAATTTAATTGGAAACGGAGTATTCATAGTTTTACACTTTAATGCAACATATGTACATAAATGTGTTTATAATACTTAAACTAACGTACGTAGTACATACTTTGTCGTAACAACTACTACTACAACTACCGCTACTTGGAATACATTTTTCTACCACTAATGTACTTACGTACTTACTAACGCACATACCAACATGAATTTTTATTAATGAATAGTTCGCTGCATTACGTTGTTATTGTATTGTATGCGAGGAGTAGTACGTTAGAGGTACAAAAAAAAAAAAAAAACAAGAAATAAACGCAGACCTCTAGACCGGAGCACATTAAGTATACTCGTACGTAATAGTAAAACTTTGTAACGGAAAATACTAATATTTCTGTATATTTCTGTGTTGTTGTTTTTTTTTTTGTTTTCTTCCTTTTTATATTATTTTCATCACATACGGGAGTGAAAATAAAGTGAAAAATGAAACGAAGCTGAACTAAGTTCGCTAAACAAAATACCATAAAAGTTCTATAATACTGAAAAAAAGAAAAAAAAATATAAAAAAAAAATTAAATAAAAAATTGAATTTAAGAAACAATTCCTGCCATACAAAAGTATTTTTATTTTCAAATAAAAAGGAATTGAAAAAATATCAGTAAATATATTTTTAGAAAAAAAAAGAAATGTTAAAACGTGTTTGTTGATAGTGTGCAAACCCAGTGAAACTTTTATATAGATTTTTTTCTGTTATCTTAGAAAAAAAGGCTTTTATTGCATCTAAAAATCAAACAAAAAAAAAATTCAAAAAGTTTACTACGATTTTAAACCAAGCTAAACGCAAAAAAAAAAAACAACAAAATAAATACACTAACTGTGAAAAAACGAGCTACAGGAAAAAAAGTATAAAAAGATTTTGTGTTATTTGTACATCGAACTTAAACGCACACAAAAAACAAATACTGTACCTAGAGGAGTTGGTACAATTAGAGATGGTATCACAGATTTGTGTTGAACAAATATGTACTTTTTGAAAACTTTCTTATAACACCGTTAAAAAAGTATTGACTTTTGGCTTTACACACGGGCCACACCAAAAAATTCTGAAATAAGTGCCGAAAAAAATACTTTTGTCTACCAGTTTTTCTAAATCCATTCGCGTTTTCGCCAATAATGCATAAAAATTCACTCTATTCAGAAAATGGGGCTTGAATTAACATACCCGGCCTCTCAGGTTTCCTAGTTCAATTCGCGTTTTTCACGATAAATGCAGAAAAAATAATAGTCAGCAATCAAAAATCCTCGCGAATTTTGTACTATTGCCCAAAACATTAAATCATTGCAATGTTATGTTAAAGATAGTTTTTCGTTTTTATACCCTCCACTTAGTGATAGAGGGTATATACATAAAAGTTTTTCATTCCGTTTGTAACTCATCGAAATATCGGTCTGGGACCCCATAAATTATATATATTCATGATGCCCTATCGATTTTAAGACATTCTAGCGATGTGCGTCTGTCAATCTGTCCGTCTCTCTGTCTTTGGAAAATGCTATCACGGACAAAATATTGCACAGAAATGACTGAAACTCAACACATTTATTGAAAGTTCTTCCGAGAAGTTTGGTATTGCATTTGAGCGATATCGGTTCAGCGGCTCAAAAGTTATGAACGTAAGCTGAAAAATGTAAGCACACCTCAAAAATTTCAGTATATTCAACATAACCTAAAAATACAAAATGCTTTAATTCGGCTTCTGGTTGACATATGTGAACATAATTGAACACCAAAACAAGTACGAACATATTTTTTGACAAAAAAAGAAAAAAATCGCGGATTTTTTTTTTACCAAAATTTTTTTTCGCAGAATTTTTTTTTCAATTCTTTTTTTTTTTTTCAAAAGTAATTTTCTTTTAAATAAAGTTTTTTGCAATTATCTTTTTGAAATTGTGGAGGGTATCACTACATTCGGCAATGCCGAATTTAACTTTTTTACTTGTTTTATGATAGTTTCTTTCATAGAATTGTCAAAAGTTGTTGATTTATAATTTTTTTATTACGATTTGAACTTTAAACGCCAAAATTTAAGTTAAGTTTTCGCCGTGAAAAAAAAAAATAAAAAAAGGCTTAAGAGAGTATAAAGGATATGGTATAGACGAATTTAAAAGTCTTTCTTGGTATTTGTACACTTTTTAAGCGAATTAAAAAATTTTATGTCAGAAAAATTTCAGAGTTTGTGAAAAAAAAATTTTTGATAAAAAAAAAAAATTTTAACGAAACAAAAAATTTAAATGCAAATAAAATTTTAATAAAAGAAATTTATGAAAAAAACGTTATTTGATAAAAACAGAAAATAATTGTTTATAAACAAGTAGACCATTAAATTCGACTTGGCCGAATCTACGAATACCCTCCACAATGCCCTTCTTAAGTGAAAAAATAACATTTTTGATTAGAAATATTTAATGTTGTGTAAAAAAAAACTTTTTTAAAGTAATTTAAAAAAAAATAATTTACAAAATTTTTTTTGAGTGTAAAATTTTTTTTCGAGAGTTTTTTTTTTTTGTGAAAAATATTTTTGAGTGACAAAAATACGTTGTAAAATATTTTTGTGACTTACCAATGTTTTTAAAACATGTTCAACGGGTTTTCAACACGAGAATTTAAGGTGAAACTAATCTGAAATTCACGGTTGTACTAATAACTTTTGAACCACAGGACCTATTTAGCTGAAATTCAATACGAACCAGGCCAGGGGAATGAAAAATATATGTTCCAAGCTTCAGCATCCTTAGAATTGCCTTCCACAAGTTAGCGTGTTTTTTATCTCGTAAATTCACGAAAACCCCTTGCCAAAATACAGTCTTTTGCTCATAACTTTTGAACCACTAAGCCGATTTCGCTGGATTGCAATACCAACCTGACCAGGTAAATGCCCAACATATGTGCCAAACTTCAGAAGCCTCCGTATAGTCTTGTAAAAGTTAGCGTCTTTTCAACAGACAGACGGACGGACATCGCTAGATTGTCTTAAAATCGATGGAGGATCATGGGGGTCTAGACCAATATTTCGAGGTGTTACAAACGGAATGACAAATTAATATATGAGGCATTCCATGTCAAATCGGACACTTTGAATTTTTTTTTTTTTAGATTTTCCCAATTTGTTTACTGTTTTTAGCACCCTTTGAAAACTCCTTCGTGGTAAATGTGCAGATTTTTTTGATGGCCCGTTTAAAAGATATTGAATTTTTAAAAGTTGGTAGTTTGCTCCTTTACTCAAACTTCTTTTACTCATAACTTCTTCAATAATGGTCCAAATTGCAAATTTTTTTTAAATTTTTTGTTTTTTTACGTACTTTAAAAAAAATAATCCAAAAAATTCTTAAAAGCGCTCTAGTATGCGATTTTTAAGTTTTAAAATTTAAATCTCATTTTTGAAAATTTTTGTACTCTTCGATTTTTTGGAATTTTTTTGTGTAAAACGTCTATTGATTCTACAAATTTTTTGCCCAGTAGGATCGTGGGAAAACGATTATTACTATTTTTTTTAATTTTTTGAAAAAATTATATTGTAATTTTCCAATCTTAAAATCGTTTCTACTGCTCCAATGGTGCGTCACAGAGGGGTAATTTTTAAGACCGACCCCCATTAATTTTTACATCTTAACATTTCTTCTGAACAAGTTATAAGTACCAATTTCTAAGGGGGCTCCCACACAAAACGACAGTTTTTAAAATTTGCTCCAACCGCTCTAACTGCCCTAAAAGTGCCCTTAGTCAAGTATATGACAGACCCACAATATTTTTTTAGTCCAAACATTTTCTCTGAATTCACCCACCCCGTATCTTTTACTATTAAGGCGGCCCCCATAACTTTTTTTTTATTTTTTATAAACTTGTTTTATTTAATCAGCTTCTACCGGTCCAATGGTGAGTCCGAGAGGGGTCATTTGTGAGACCGACGCCCATTTATTTTTACCCTCCAACATTTTCGTAAAACATACTTACGCCCTATCTCCACTCCTTAAGTAGGCTTCCATTCAAAATTAAATTTTTATTAAATTTGATCCAACTTTAATTTGTATGGGAGCCTACTTAGGGAGTGGAGATAGGGCTTAGGTATGTTTTAATAAAATGTTGTAGGGTAAAAATAAATGGGGGTCGGTCTCACTAATGACCCCTCTCGGACGCACCATTGGACCGGTAGAAGCTGATTAAATAAAACAAATTTACAAAACATAAAAAAAATTTTATGGGGTCCAGCTTAACAGTTAAAAAAAAAGTGACATGTAAGTTTTTTTATGATAGTTTCTTTCGAAGAATTGTAAAAATTTGTTGATTTATAATTTTTTTATTACGATTTGAACTTTGAACGCCACAGTTTAAGTTAAATTTTCGCCGTGAAAAACAGAAACAAAAACAGGCCTAAGAGAGTGTAAAGGATATGGTATAGACGAATCTAACAGTCTCACTTGGTATTTGTACACTTTTTAAGCGAATTAACAATTTTTATGTCAGAAAAATTTTAGAGTTGGTGAAAAAATTTTTTTTTATAAAAAAAAAAAATTTACGAAACAAAAAATGTAAATGCAAATAAAATTTTAATAAAAAAAATTTATGAAAAAAATGTTTTTTGATAAAAAAGAAAAGAATTGTTTATAAACAAGTAGAAAATTTACGTTTATACATTTGATTGCTCTAATGACACTCTTAGGGCAGTTAGGGTGGTTGGAGCAAATTTTAAAAAATTTCGTTTTGTGTGGGAGCCCCCTTAAAAATTGGAGAAAGGGCTATTAGTTTGTTCAGAAGAAATGTTAAGACATAAGATTTAATGAGGGTTGGTCTTGGAAATGACCCCTCTATGACGCACCATTGGAGCAGTATAAATGATTTTAAGATTCGAAAATTACAACACAAAAAATTTTAAAAATAGTAATAATCGTTATCCCACGATACTAATGGCCAAAAAATTTGTAGAATCAATAGAAGTTTTACACAAAAAAATTTTAAAAAAATCTAAGAGCACAAAAATTTTAAAAATGAGATTAAAATTTTAAAACTTAAAAATCGCATACTAGAGCGCTTTTGAGATTTTTTTGCTTTTTTATAAAAAGTACTTAAAAAAACAAAAAAATTGAAAAAAAAATTGCAATTTGGACCATTATTGAAGAAGTTGTGAGCAGAGAACGAAGCCGATCGGCTCGCAGTCGGCGCATAGCCGCCGCCGACTTTTTTTAAGTAATTGAGCCGCCGCCGACTTTATGCGGCTACCATCGGCTCAAATTTTTAGCCGACTCGGTCGGCTTAGCTGACAATTTTGAATTTTTTCGATTTTTTTTTTAATTAATTTATTATTTTGGTTTAAAATTAATCTTATAAAAATCTAAGCGAGTAACATTTTGCAAAGTTTTTGTTAGATTTAAGGAAAATCTATCTAAAACTTTAAAAGTAGAGTATGTATTTAAAGGTAAAGTATTTTTTGCATGTATCGAATATATTGAACATGTCTTACGACAAGTTTTCGCTTATGTATAAATTTGAACTAAAGTCTGGCAACCTTCTATGCCTTAATTTTAAAGAATGCTAGAATTTGTGGGATCATCATCTAACGCTTCATGTAGCACAGAGCTCGAGGTAAAAAAATATTATGAAACACAAGTCCATGAAACAGAGCCTTTGGATTGGTGGCAACAAAACAAACAAGTATATATAACAATTATGTATGTGTCTAGATTTTTCCAAATATCGCAACTGTAGCTAATGTGTGTTTTACAGTTCCAGCCACATCTGCTTCCTCAGAGGAAGCTTTTTCAGTAGCAGGGAATTGCGTAAATGCAAAAAGGAGCAGTCTACATCCTGCGACAGTTAAAAAACAACTTTTTATTCATGACAACATGAAGACCGTTGAACCATTTTTAAAATGATTCTTTTTAAATTATTGTTTCTGTAAAGACAGTCGAGCTCAGGCTCTAATTATAATTATGTATTATAATTTTTTGATTTGTTATATATGGTTTTGAATTGAGAAAAGTGTGAAAGAAAAATTTTAATTTTTCTAAAAATTTAGACATCCTGGTTTGTTTCTTACTAGTTTCATATTATCCAATTATAATAATCTTCAGAAAAACTTTTAATGTCAAGTTTATTTAGTTAATAGTCAATAAAACTCTATATGTGAAAATTATTAACAGATCGCAGCCGACAAGGATTGAACTCATCATCATCTGTAATACTTTGCTATTAACTGCTGGTAACGTACAATCACTCTAGACCGATACGCCAAGTAGGCTGTTAAGCAAGTATCAACTAAATCTGATTTTTTCAATTCGAGTGTGGTTGTTGCTGTTTGTTTTTTCTAACAGAAGACTTTGTTATTGTAATTTATGTAAACAAACTTATTTTTAGTAATCATTATTCTTCTTCCTCCCCTTCATCAATTCTGATCTAAGTACTTATTTTTGCAAACATTGCCAGACATGGTCTATATTTTAGACACAAATGTTAGGTGTTGCCATTTTTCCAAAGATACTGATTGCCACTTAGGGCGACTTATAGTCGAGCTCAGGCTCTAATTATAATTATGTATTATAATTTTTTGATTTGTTATATATGGTTTTGAATTGAGAAAAGTGTAAAGTAATTCAATTTAATGGTTTAAAGCATCAAAAAAACATTCAATGTTTTTTTTTATACTATTTAGATCATATCTAATTTACCTAAATAAATTAAAAACAATTTTTGTTGTTTTAAAAAAAATTTTGTTGCAATTTTTTTCAGCTGTAGTCGACTTTAAGCCGCCGCCGACCTTTTTTTTGTTTAGCAGCCGCCGCCGAAAAAAAATCGGCTTTAGTCGACTTTTAGCCGCCGCCGACTACTTTTTTGCTTAGCCGCCGCCGCCGACAGTTTTAAGTCGGCTTCGTTCTCTGGTTGTGAGTAAAAGAAATTTGAGTAAAGAAACAAACTACAAATTTTTAAAAATATTTTTTGAACGGGTCATCAAAAAAAATCCGAAAATTTACCACGTAGGACTTTTCGAAGGGTACTAAAAACTGTAAACAAATTGGGAAAATCTAAAAAAAAAAATTCAAAGTGTCCGATTTGACCTGGAATGCCCCATATACCCTGTATCCCTAGAGTGTATAAAAAAATTTATGATTTTTTTTTTTTTAAATTGTTTATAAAAAAATGATAAAAAAAAATTTTATGAAAAAAATATTATGAAAAAAAATTGATAAAAAAAAAAATTTATTGAAAAATAATTATCGTGAACCTACATATATTCAAAATATGCCAACTCAAATTTGACCGAAATGAGTTTCCGATGGCAAATAGCTCCCCTATGCAATACCCAACTGTGATAAAAATTTTAGAGCAAAAAAATAATTGGTTGTCGTTTTACATTCGTTTTTGTTATTCTGCTATCTCAAAGTACATTTTTTTTGGTGAAAATAAATGCCAACTCCCATTGTAAATTTCCAAAAATTTTTCAAAAATTAAAAAAAAAATTAGACCACATATCTTATTGCATTTGCCATTCTGACCACTAATCTGGTAAAGATTTTGATACCTAATGGCTAGTTTTCGAGATATTGCCATTTTGAAATATCGGTAAATAGTGTTTGCAAAAAAAAATTTGCTTATATAGATGTAACTTTCAAACTATTTATCTGATTGAAACATTATGAGTGGGGCAAATAAAGTCAGTGATATAAGGTTTCAAAGTAGCTAGTTTAAAGTGACCCTTTTACAATACAGCGTGAGTTACAGAGTGCCAAAGTTGACCAACCTGAGATTAAAAGGATGTCGGAGCTAGTAACTTTTAAAAATATGCAAAGAGGCCCAAAAAAAAAAACTCTAATCGAATATATATACATATATAAAGGCCGAATAAATACATTTTATTTTTATGTACCTTTTGGTACTAAAAATAAAAAAACAACATTTAACACAAAGTTTAGTACGACTTATCCTACCAACACTATTGTTTGGTTAGGCACTGTTGTTATTGTAAAATAACAGCAACACATATATTAATAGTTACCGACGGTGATTTAATATATACAATTTTTGCTTTAAAAGAGTTATTTTTGTTGGAAAACAGATTTCGGACCTTCATAATAGTACTTCTCATATAACTTGGGAAATATATCAAATATTATGTCTGGTTTGATGTTTGATTGACCAACGATGATTCTCTAAAGTCTGCTGAAGATTCCTTTAGTGGGGATGAAACTGATCAGTACAGACATACTATGAGATAGTAACTTTTTTAAAGCAATAAATTAAAAATACTCTATTATGACAATATCATAAATAGAAATATTTTTGGGCCTCGAACTAGAATAAAACTCTAATCGAATATATATACATATATAAAGGCCGAATAAATACATTTTATTTTTATGTACCTTTTGGTACTAAAAATAAAAAAACAACATTTAACACAAAGTTTAGTACGACTTATCCTACCAACACTATTGTTTGGTTAGGCACTGTTGTTATTGTAAAATAACAGCAACACATATATTAATAGTTACCGACGCACATTGGTTCCAAATCAAAATCTAGCTGGACAAAAGTCCAAAAATTAGTGTCCTTAAAATTGGGAATTAATAGTGCCAGGGGCAAGCTAAGGGTGTGTTCTGATCAAACTAATAACCATTTTTTGGAATTAGGTCTTTAACTTTGTTAAATATGCGAATGAAATAACATTTTTGGTATCCAATATTTAAAAAAAAAATAATATATATATAAGTGTTCAACTAATAACATCATATTATCCATGTTACATCAATGGTTTCAAAACGGTTTATGTACAAGAAAGCTACAGATTTATACTTATTCTGGACATTAATAAGAAATTTATTATCGATCTTCTTCTTACATTTTTTGTACTTTGAAGTATGGTCAATAATAACAATATTTTTGAGGACTTATGAAACTTCCGCAGCTTGCCAAAACCGAATCCAGGCATATCATGTCGAATTACTACATACAACTTATAGGTAATTTATTACTGAACGTTGTCATGCAGACATTTCTTGCAGGTTTTTGCAAGTTTAAAATTAATCACAGTTTATATGAAAATAGATCTTCGCCTAAAATTTTTTTTCTTAAATAAAGTATAGAATTTTTGTAAGTTTTTGATAACTTTTAGGTAACATAATTATGCTTGCTTAGCTTAAATAAAGCATTAAATGTGATATTTCCTATTAAACCGCGGCCAATTACACGCTTCGACTAAATTCAAAAATGTCCGTCTGTCTATCCGTCTGTCCTTCTGTTGAGGATACGATACAGTCCAAAATAAAAGAGCTAGACTTCCGAAGTTTGGCACGAATTTGTCTTATATTCCTAAGCAGATTAAGTTCGGAAATGGATAAAATCGGACCAAGGGGAAAAAAGTTCCCCCTTGGAGAACTAAACCAACCTAATAAAAATCGCATTTTTTGCAGGGTTTTTTGTACTTTTGCTAAACAAATGCAGCATTCTTCTCTCAGATGAAGTTCGAAATCGCAAGAGAAGGTGCTCCCTAACGTCTCCCACCAACTTCCCCCAAAAAAAAAACGCCCCTGGATTTTTTTATATTGTTTTTTTTTTTTTACATTTTGGAGGGTATAAACGATTCGGCACAGCCGAATGTAACACTCTCACTGGTTTTTTATTTTTTTTTTTTACATTTTGGAGTGTATAAAAGATTCGGCATAGCCGAATTTAACACTCTCACTTGTTTTTTTCAATTACACTTCTCGACAAAATTTTTTTTTTTTTTTAGAGATTACAAAACTTTAAAAAAATAAGTTTTTGCATTTCATATTTCTGTTCTGCATATAAACCATTTTTGTCATTAATGAATTACTGAAATTAGAAAAAAAATAAAAAGTTGTCGATTAGTGTAATCGACTTAGAAAAATTTAAACATGTTTTTTGAACTCAGCGACCCCAAAAACATATAAAACGGTGATAAAATAATTTTGTCCAGCTAGATTTGGACTTGGAACCACTGTGCGACGGTGATTTAATATATACAATTTTTGCTTTAAAAGAGTTATTTTTGTTGGAAAACAGATTTCGGACCTTCATAATAGTACTTCTCATATAACTTGGGAAATATATCAAATATTATGTCTGGTTTGATGTTTGATTGACCAACGATGATTCTCTAAAGTCTGCTGAAGATTCCTTTAGTGGGGATGAAACTGATCAGTACAGACATACTATGAGATAGTAACTTTTTTAAAGCAATAAATTAAAAATACTCTATTATGACAATATCATAAATAGAAATATTTTTGGGCCTCGAACTAGAATAAAACTCTAATCGAATATATATACATATATAAAGGCCGAATAAATACATTTTATTTTTATGTACCTTTTGGTACTAAAAATAAAAAAACAACATTTAACACAAAGTTTAGTACGACTTATCCTACCAACACTATTGTTTGGTTAGGCACTGTTGTTATTGTAAAATAACAGCAACACATATATTAATAGTTACCGACGGTGATTTAATATATACAATTTTTGCTTTAAAAGAGTTATTTTTGTTGGAAAACAGATTTCGGACCTTCATAATAGTACTTCTCATATAACTTGGGAAATATATCAAATATTATGTCTGGTTTGATGTTTGATTGACCAACGATGATTCTCTAAAGTCTGCTGAAGATTCCTTTAGTGGGGATGAAACTGATCAGTACAGACATACTATGAGATAGTAACTTTTTTAAAGCAATAAATTAAAAATACTCTATTATGACAATATCATAAATAGAAATATTTTTGGGCCTCGAACTAGAATAAAACTCTAATCGAATATATATACATATATAAAGGCCGAATAAATACATTTTATTTTTATGTACCTTTTGGTACTAAAAATAAAAAAACAACATTTAACACAAAGTTTAGTACGACTTATCCTACCAACACTATTGTTTGGTTAGGCACTGTTGTTATTGTAAAATAACAGCAACACATATATTAATAGTTACCGACGGTGATTTAATATATACAATTTTTGCTTTAAAAGAGTTATTTTTGTTGGAAAACAGATTTCGGACCTTCATAATAGTACTTCTCATATAACTTGGGAAATATATCAAATATTATGTCTGGTTTGATGTTTGATTGACCAACGATGATTCTCTAAAGTCTGCTGAAGATTCCTTTAGTGGGGATGAAACTGATCAGTACAGACATACTATGAGATAGTAACTTTTTTAAAGCAATAAATTAAAAATACTCTATTATGACAATATCATAAATAGAAATATTTTTGGGCCTCGAACTAGAATAAAACTCTAATCGAATATATATACATATATAAAGGCCGAATAAATACATTTTATTTTTATGTACCTTTTGGTACTAAAAATAAAAAAACAACATTCAATATGCAAAGATTTTTAATTTTTTTTTCAGTTTTTGCAATTATCGTACTAAGGATAACAAAAACCAAAAAAAAAAAATTATAAAAATTTTTCCAAAATAAAATGTTATTTAATTTTCCGACAAAATATGCCAACTCTAAAAAAATATTTGTTTTTTGATGTAGTAATAAATGCCATCTCTCAAAAATACGCAAAACAAATAACTACCCAGCAGAAATTTTGCTGAACGTTCAGCAGCTTTTGGAAGGGGAACTTGAGTAAAGGAGCGCATCCAATTGCGCTGAATTCATGCATGATTCTCTAAGGCGATGTCCCACTTTAGAGCGCTAGTTGGATACACAGAAACAGCGCTCTTTAGATGCACTGAAATCACGTGTCTTTAGAGCGCTGATTTAAGCAGAATAAAGATGCTGTAAATTCATGTATCTTTTTAGCGCTGATTTAAGCAGATTAAAGATGCAGTGAATTCATGTATCTTTGTAGAGCTGATTTAAGCAGAATAAAGATGCTGTAAATTCATCTTTTTAGCGCTGATTTTGTAATAAAATTTGTATTTTCTAAAATTAAAGTTCTAAAATTAAAATGTAAAAATGAGATAAAAAACAAAAAATTTACCAATAAATGAAAAAATATTCAAAAGAAGTTATAACAAATGTATCTTAGTTTTTCTGTTTTTTCGTGATTAGAGTTTGTGTTTAATTCAAATCGGTTTATTCATCGAAATAACAAATAAGCATTGGCTGTTTTTTGGTTGGCCTATTTATCATCATTTAAAATGTGTTAAAGGCCTCTGTTATGTCTTTCAAAACTTTTCAAATCACATGATATTTTCCGAATCACATGAAATCGAGTTTGGTGTTTGTTTACGGGTTCATTCAAAGTCAGACAAGGAAAAACAATAAAATTTAAAATTCGTTATTGATAAAATTCAATTTTGAATTTTTCAAAAAATTCAAGAAAGAATTTTAAATATAATTCTTAAAAATTTTATTTTAAATTCTTAGAAGAAATAAAATTCAAAAAAATTTTATTTAAAATTCTTTAAAGAATTTTATTAATAAAAAAAAAAGAATTTTATTTCCATAATAACAAATATAATTTGAACAAATAAATATTCAATCCAAAAGTAAAATAAAATTAAACCAAAAATAAAATTCAAAAATAAAATTCAAACCAAAAATAAAATTATTTTTTTTGAGAATTTTGTTTTTGGAAATAATAAAATTCAAATGTTTTTGAGAATTTTATTTAAACAAAAATTTTATTTCAAATACCTTATGAATTTTAAATAAAATTCGAATTTTTTCCTTGTCTGTTCAAAGTTTAAATCAAATAACTAAAATTTAAAAAAATATAACAAAAAATTCATTCGTTTTACTTTACAAAACTTTATTTATGTGAAACAAAATGAAAAAAAAAAAAATCGGAAGTGAACATCAAAAAAATATCGGAAATTTTCATTTTCACATTTTTTATGGGATTTTTTTTGGGAACAGCGGTCAAAGATGCTATGATTGAAGCGCTCTTTGCAGCGCTGATTAATGCGCAATAATGATGCAGTCAAATCATGTGTCTTTGTCTAAAACTCATGTTTTTTTATTCAAAAAGTGTTAAAAATATTAAAAAGGAAAGCAAGTGTGAAATTTTATCAAAAAATAATTTCACATTATAAGTTTTATATAAAAAATCTTAAAAAAAAATTAAAATTTTTTCCCCTTCCTTTTACTGCATCCCTAAGAGCGCTCTTTGGATGCGCTACGGTATGCTATAAACAGATGCTGTGTCGCCAAAATCTCGATTTATTTCTGCTGGGTAGTTTTTTAGCTCTCCTGAACAGTAAGCTTTTTCGAGTTGGCATTTATTGAATATAGTTCGACGTGCGTTTTGGTGCGTTTTTTCACCATCTGGTGTAAAACTTTATTATTCACCAGCAGGTGAGTTATTATCCCAGTTACAAACCTTTTTGGTTTTACGAAAATGAAAACATTAATTCTTATTTTCAACTTCAAAATTAGGCACTTTCAAAATTAGACACCAACCTAAAAACATTATCATATTAAAAAAAAAAAAAAAATAATGTATGTTTTTTAATTTGTGATTAAAAAAGCATGCCACAAACTTAATTCCGTTCGGATTTGAATAGGCGGTTTACTCTAAAAATGCAAAACGAATATTGATTTTTTCGGAAAGAAATCACTTTCAAAAATCATAGTGAAATTGAATAGCATATAAGTGGTTTTATTCTAAAAAAAAATAAACCGCTTTTTCCAAATCCGAACAAAATTGAGTGTATGACATAAAGTTAACATAACAGGGACGTGCCGTGAGGTTTTCATCAGGGTGTTCACCATTAATATAAAATTAACCTAACAAGGCACAACTCAATTTTTGTAAGAGGGGTATCACGTTTTGTCATAAAAATATTTTAAACACAAAACTAACACAATTCCTTAATTAATTGAATTTTTTCCGCAAAATTAAAAATTTTTAGAACTTGTTCTGAAATGACTTTCGGTGCACAGTTACAAAAAATAAACTTATACCCACCCTTATGCCTATGGTTTAAAAAAAATATTTTTAAGAACATGCACATATCCAGGGCTATATTTTGTCGGCCCAACAAGAAAAAAATTTTATTGCCCTTTTCAAGAAATTTTGCTTTTTCAATACACAAAAAGTACAAAAACAAAAGGTTCTAGAAATTTGTTGATCGCAGATTTGGAATTAAAAGATGACGGTCAATAAGGATCACAGTTGAGTTATTTTAATTTAAAAATGCGATTTAGAATCACGACGTTAATTTGTCTATAAAATGAAGTCCTATTTTTGACACCAATGTAAACATACGTAATAGTGGAATGAAAAAAGTACTAAATTTGGGGTTTTGCATTTTCAAACGCGATTTTCTGAAAAACGATACGCGAAAGAAACAATTGGAAGTCAGATTTTAAATCAGAAATTCAAAATAAATATAGTTTATGTATTGCAATTGCTGGAAAAGTAAATTTTTCTGAATATGTAGAGTTGTGTGATTTAATGGAAAGTACACTAGTTGACACACTAAAATAATTGTGTAATTAACTTTATTAGTTTACTTAAAAAATTAACCAGTTAATTTGTTTTTAAATAAAACGCAATGCGCCCTATTTTCTTTAATTCAAAATATTAACAATCGCCGAAATATTTTCTTCCTCACATCATCACAATAAATATAATGTGCATCAAACAAACCTTCATGTTTTTCAATCTTTAAAACAAAAAAAAAAAATTTTTTTGTTCTTTAAAACCAAAAAACATGTAAAAAGGTGCGTTTTTTAGACAACCATTTGGCAACCTTGTACGTAAAATTTAAATGATATCTGTAATGACAATCATAGATAAAATCCCAAAGTATTATATGGCTTTTAAATTAAAGCAATAGCTCTTTCCAGTAAAAAGATATCACCTCTTAAAGTTACGTGTGCTACTTAATTTGCCGCACAAAAATGCCTTTAAAAATTTATATTTTTTTTGTAGTAGTTGTTGTAATTTAACACTAGTTAAGTGTGCGCAACAAAGTTAAGAACAACCCAACAACTTCGTTTGTTATTTAAATTTTGTCGCACATTCACTTAACTGTTGGAAACAATTGCATTAATGCTTACAAAATTTGGCATAACTTTTTTATGAAACGACGGAAAATAAAAAATGATATACCAACTGAAAGTGTATATTTTCTGCTATGAGAACATGTCGAATTATATGTGCGAAAATATTTTTGAACCTTTGAAAAAAATTATAAAAATATAAAATTGACTTATTTGAGGGAAAAATGCTAGGTGTTCAGA
Organism: Pegoplata infirma; assembly: GCA_963921195.1. Lineage (NCBI taxonomy): Eukaryota > Metazoa > Arthropoda > Insecta > Diptera > Anthomyiidae > Pegoplata > Pegoplata infirma. The sequence goes on along the minus strand of OY992536.1, from coordinate 309,874,224 downwards.
GAACACCTCCGCACATTAGACGGAACGTCACTGTAACATAAGTACTAGTTTTGTTAATTCAGATCGGGGACAATGATTGGCCTCGAACTGGAATAAACTCTTTTTCGTTGCACAATTAAATGGTCTAGGAAATAATTAATTTTTATTATTATCAATAAAAATTAAAAAAAAAACTTGATTGTTTAGCAAGGTTAAATGACCTTTTTGAGTTTAAATTAAAAAAGTACATTCCGTGATAAACTTTATCATATCCCATTCATTACAAATATGCCGAATTTTGGTATTTTTAGTGTACTTGTGTGAGTGTATTACAAAGTTTATAAAGTGTATGTGTGTGTTGGAATGTTTTTTTTTATATATTTTTTTGTTTTGGAATGGTAACGTAAGGGTGTTTTGTGTTGTTGTTGTTAGTAGTTGTAGTGTTGGTGGTAGTGCTGCTGATAGTGTTAGAACAATCTTGTGTGTGGTTAGTTAGGTATATCTGTATGTATTGTATATGGTTGTAGTCCTGCCAAGGATTTAACTGTATGTGACACAACAAAGTGTCCAGTATAAATGTTGTACACAACAACTGAACAACCAAAAAAAAAAAAACTCTACACAAAACCACAACAAAACATTTCTCATGTGTGTGTGTGTATTCTCTAGTAACGTCCAAAATAAAAATAGAAAGAACTGTTTTCAAACGATAGTCAGTTTATATTGTAGTAAATAGAGAAAATAAAGTTTTTTTTCTCTAATATTTCAGAATTTTTTTTTCTCTAAATTGACTTCAATTTAAAGTGCATTTTAAGTAACAACAATTGGAAAGGAAGGTGTGTCCGTCTGTCTGTATGTACACTGGTGTTTTGTATATATTTCTTTGTCGTTAAGAAATTGAAAACCATTTTTATTACTGCTAATCAAAAATTCTTTTTAGTACAAAAGTTTCAATAACATTTATTTAGTTGGAATATAAATTCTTTTTTTAAAAATAAACATTAATATCTACTTATGTATATAAAAATAAATGTGTGTATGGTCCATATGGTCTCAAAAACGGTGGGACCGATCTTGATGACAATTTTTATGAATATTTAGAATATCCTGGCGAGTAACACTGTGATATCGGATTTTTGATTTTCTGTCGTCTGTGGACGGAGGGGCGTGGCAAAATCAAATTTTTATATTGAGATTTTTTATAAACGGTGATTCAACAACGAGTATCTTTTTAAAAATGCATTAAAATGAACAATAAAACGTTATTTTTTTTTTATCAAAAACGCAATACTGCGGCACAAAGCGATTTTAATAAAATTTGTCGCACATACTGTGCTGACCGATGTCAGAACTATATCACATATGAGTCCACGATTGGGAAAGGGGGCGTAAAATACCCCTTTCCTTTGTACTATATTGAACGTTTTAATAACTCTTAACTAAATCGGCTGAACCGATTAAGTTATGATTTATACTACAGATAGTTCCAACCAAATGCAAGATCATATTAGACTACTATTTGGCAAAGGGGCGTTAAGTTTATTCCCTTTGTACGTAAATGTATACATAAATCTGAAATAAGTGCTTTTTCACTTAACAATCAGGAGTTTGTGCTGTAGTTTTGTTCGACACTGTATGTGGGGCATTCCATGTGAAATCGGACACTTTGAAAAACTTTTTTTTTTTAGATTTTCCCAATTTGTTTACAGTTTTAATCAGCTTCTACCGGTCCAATGGTGCGTCCGAGAGGGGTTATTAGTGAGACCGAACCCCATTTATTTTTACCCTAGAACATTTTTTCAAAACATACCTACGCCCTATCTCCACTCCCTAAGTAGGCTTAAAAAAACAAAAATTTTGAAAAAAAAAAATTGAAATTTGGACCATTATTGAAGAAGTTATGAGTAAAAAAAGTTTTAGTAAAGGAACAAACTACCAATTTTTAAAAATTCGATATCTTTTGAACGGTTCATCAAAAAAATCTGAAAATTTACCACGAAGGAGTTTTCGAAGGGTACTAAAAACTGTAAACAAATTGGGAAAATCTAAAAAAAAAGTTTTTCAAAGTGTCCGATTTCACATGGAATGCCCCATGTCTAAATCGAGAACATAAGTTTTTTTTTTTGGGCAGGATCTATATAAAATGGATAGACAGATTTTGATGAAGCCTTTACCAAAGATAGTACTACCTAGTAGTATCGGACAAAGGGTCGTAAAATGCCACGCCCTTTTTTAATGAGTTGAAATTTATTTAATCACGCAAAAACGGCTGATCAGAATTTAATTAAATTGTCAGCACTGATATTGCTAACCAAGTGCGGAACTGTAAGTCATTTAAGAGCGATTGGACAAAGAAGCATTAAATGCCACTCCCCTTTGTATTGAAAATAAATTCTGCCTGTTTCGCAATCATGAAAAAACGGCTGACAAGGGAAGTCTCCCTAGTGTCACCCACGGATCTTTGTGGAATTGGTTTTATTTTGTAGATCAGAAAAAATAAAGGGACACGTATTTTTTTTAGCGGCCCAAATTCATATTTAAGGGGTAAAAAGGAGTGGGGAAGACAAGGCCATTTTTAATTTTTTTTCGTTTATCTCCTATATTATGCAACGAAACCTAGTCATGTTACATACTAAATGAAAGGTCTTTGGAAAACCTATCTACGTGTGCTAAGAACGTGTCCAAACATGCACAACTTTTCGTCATATTGAATAAAATACCAAAATTTTAGGACATTTTTGTTAATAAGTCGAAAAATATTAACTTCTTTGGCCCGTTGTTAGCACCACGAGATAGGTATTTTTAATACCTTTAATCTGATACCACGCATGCCTATATTAATTTTGTTTAAATAGGCGTAAATCTTAAAAAACTGAAAAAAGTCCATTTCCCCCAATATAAATCGACCCCCCCAAAAATGAGTTTGGGCCGCTAAAAAAAATACGTGTCGAATTAATTTTCGTTCTTAACAACATGTCCAAATTACATGATTTTAATAAAAAATTAAACACAGCTAGTGATTACCGAGGGAGGAGCTAGATGCAATAATATGCCAATGCTGCTTACAAAAGGGCTTAAAATGTCCTTTGTATTGAGTTAAAAGTTATTTCTGTATGTTCCACAATCACGCAAAAACGGCTAAGCTGATTTTAATTCAATTTTGAGAACAAATTATTTCACGATTGGACAAAAGCATGTACAACGCCACGCCCCCTTGAACTTTACTGAAAATTATATATAGCTGCTTCGCAATGAAACAAAAACGACTAAACCGCAATCGGAAAAAGGGATGTAAAGTGTAACGCTTCTTTTTATTAAATAAAAGTTATTATTGCCTCTTCCGCAATCACGCAAAACAGATAAGGGGACGTAAAATGCCAGGGGGTGGAATTATAGGCTTCTAGCCGAACCCGATCCCGTTCATGTGCTTTAGTTATATCCGACATTGTATATATTTTTTTAATTTTTATTAAAAGAAGCATCACTCAAACAATTCTGCCTATCAATTACAAATGTGACTGTGATACTTCTTTCGGAAAAAGGATAGAAGAGAGATGAAAGATTGGAAAGATAGAAGGGCTTCAGTATAGCAACACTGTAATTGCGCGTGTTATTATTTTTTTAGAACAGTTGTTGCATCGCCATCTGTTATTGATCTGGCGAATTATTTTGAAGCTGTGTTTAATAGCCATTATTTTATTATTTTACTTCGTTGGCGTTTTTAGTGCTATTAATCAACGAAGGACGGTGCTGCGATAGATATTAGTTATAAATAGAAACTAATAAATATCTGATTAAAATGTTGTTCTGCCTGAGCTGAGAATCGAACCCAGGCTTGCTGGCTAGTAGTCCAACGCGATAACCACTGAGTCACAGCACCCGTAAATACACACTCAATTGTAGAATGCTTTTTTCAAAGGACAAAATCGGCTGTAGTTATACAAAAAAAAATACTGTATATTATTAAATTCTCTAGTACTTACCGTGGCATTTTTTTTTTTAATTTTGACCTAATTATGTCATTAATAAAAGAAGAAAAGTAAATTTTTCCACTTTTAAAGTTTTTTTTAGTTTAAAAGTAAAAAAAATGGCCACAGTAAGTACTAGAGAATTTAAAAAATCTACAAATCAAAAAAATCGGTTCAGTAGTTTTTGCTATACAACTGCAGCCAATTTTGTTGGCAATTTTTTGTGTAAAAAAAATTTAAAAATATTTAAATATTTTATCTTTCAATTAAAAAAAAAAACAGAATTACAAAATATTGCGTATTTATTTTTATAGCTGTTTAAATATTACTCACATGAAGGCTGTTGTTTTGTTTAAACCCCCCTTAAATTATTAATTTCAATTCCTCGGTCAACGCCGGGTTCTCTGCAACTTTTATATATATTTTTCATAACGTTTGTAGTCACAATTGTGTTTATTATAATTAATCATTGTACGTAGTTATTTAATATTTTCTCTCTCTCTTTTAAATTCAATTATTAAACCCTTCTTTCAACGTTGCTTTCATTTGTTTTAAAAAGTATAATTGAAAAGTTGATTAATAGTTTCTTTAACAATTTTCGACTTATTACTGTGGCCGTACTTACTTACGTTTCTCCTGTGGCCTCTTTTTGTTTTATGACCAAATTAAACTTTTTTTTTTTTTTAAATTGAATGTCAAAGTTTTATACCGTTCTCTTCAATTCGCTAGCCGGTTGATTGAATGACATTGTATGGATTAACAAACAAAAGTTCATGAATGTCATCAGTTAAATTAAGTTCAAGGTGGTGATAGAGAGGCAATATTCGTTTGTTGGATTTGGGTGGGTCGGTGGTGTGAGGTATTTATACAAGTAAAAAACCAATTTAAAATTAAACCTTTTGCCCACCTTTCTGTGATAACGTGGAAAAAAATGCCTGTACAATTGTTATGTCTACTGATTAACTTAATTGTTGAAAAACTCACACACACAACGAAATGTGTAATTAACATTAGAGTGGCATTTTTTCTTAAGATTTTTATTTTTACAAGTGTCCGGGAAAATTTTTATTCTACTACACTATTTACAGATGTAATTCGTAAAAGATAAATTTTCATTCGAAGATTCTACTTGTAATTCGAAGATTCCATTTGTAATTCGAAAATTCGATTTTGGAAATTCAGTTGATATTTTTCGAATTACAATTGGAATCTTCGAATTACAAATAGAATCTTCGAATACCAAGTAGAATCTTCGAATTACAAATGGAATCTTCGAATTACAAATGGAATCTTCGAATTACAAGTAGAATCTTCGAATTACAATTGATCTTTTACGAATTACATCTGTAAATGGTGTAGACCTAAAAATTATGTGGTCCAAATTTGAGATCAATTGGATTAAATAAACCGTGTCACCCTGCGATCAATCTTTAAGATTTTTGAAAATAAAGATAATAAATATGTTTTGCGATAAAATATATTTATTAAGTTTGATACGCTGAACACGAAAATAAAACAAATTTAAAATCGATAGAACATTTTTCGAGATATAGGTATTTGAAATTTGCAACAAATGGTGTTTTTTCCTACGGCAGTCACAGGTTAAAATGATCCAGCTCAAGCTCTATAGAAGGGTCAACTGAAAGAAATTTTGAGATATTTTTTTTTTAATCTTTTGAACGTAGGAAAAACCCGCAATTTTTTTTTGCAAATTTTAAATAGTGATGTCTCAAAATTTTTGATATTCCTGTTCAGCGAATCCAAAAAAAAAATAAATATACATAAATAAATATGTCGCAAGACTTTGCAACGGGTTAATTTAATCCGATTGTCGTCAAATTTGTACCACATAAGTTTAAGGCCTAGGAGAATGAAAATCGCCATACAAAAAAATGCCAGTCTAATATAACATGAGTGAGGAGAAAAAAATTCAATTTACTCACAACTTTTGAATAAAGTAAATAAACAATGTAAGAAGTTGGTTGCGGAGATGTCAACTGTATAGTTAGAAATGAAAATCGTTAAAGGAAAGTCAAATTAGGCACAGGTACATATTATTCTGCCACATTTAAAGCAAAATTTGTCAATATTTGGATCATTGGCATTATTTGTACTAATGCCAATGAAACCGCACAATTGCTTATAAAACTATTTACAATTGATAAAAAAAAACATTTTTTGCAATAAATATATTTTTATAAAAAACTTAAAATGGCGATATCTCGAAAACTAAGCCAGATAGAGCAAAATGGAGGGCATTGTTGGTTATTTGAATCATCGTAGTTTCGTGGGTCCTCTTCACATGTGTGGACCCCAATAGGTCCTAACTTTGAATCCAAAAAAATTGGCAAAATTTAAAAATGCTTATATATTGGTAAATAACAAAAAAACATTTAAAATAAAAAATTGCGTTTTTCAGAGTTCAGTTTAGTTCTTGAAGGGAGAAGTTTTTTCCAGCTGGTCCGACTTTGCCCATTTATGAAATAAACAGACGGACGTACAGACGGTCTATGAATAAATCATGGATTAATAATATGGGACATTATATATGAAATCGGTCACTTTGAAATTTATTTTTTTTTAGATTTTCATAATTTTTTTACAGTTTCTAGTACTCTTCGTTGTAAATTTTCAGATATTTTTTATTTTTTTATTTAATTTTTTTGTGGAAAACTTCTATTGATTCTACAAAACTTTTACCCAGTAAAATCAGTTTTTTACAGTTTTCCGACCTTTAAATCAGGTGTACTGCTCCAACGGTGCGTTCTAGAGGGGTCAACAGTTTTCCAAATATACTGACACTCTATCTCGGATTCCTAAGGAGCCACCATACAAAATAACATTTTTAAAATTTTCTTCAATCACTTTATCTGCCATTAGAGTGCCCCTAGAGCACTAAAATTAATGACTGGTAAAAATTAGTGGTGGTCTGTCTCACTAAAAATTCCTCTAAAACGCACCAAAAATTTACAACGAAAAAGTTTTCGTTGGGCACATGAGCAGGTTAGGGAGTGATTCACACGTGAGTGTGACTAAATTAAATTTTACTCACGTGAGTGCGATTGAAAAAAAAAAATTGGGTGATTGAGTGTGCGCGAGTAAGATTTTTGCGTGAATGAGTGTGCGTGAGTCGATTTTTTTGCATGAATTTGCGTGATTTATTTTTTCTTCATATTTCCTTTCGTACCAAAAAAAGCAACAACAAGTAAAAAAGTGAAGTTTGACCTTGTCGAATGTATTGATACACTTCACAATGTAAAAAAAGTTTATTTGCAAAAAAAAAAATAAAATCCGTCAAAAAAAAATTTTGTGAAAAAAAATCATCGAATTTTGTGTGAGCAGAAAAAGTATGCTCGTGTGCAAGTGTGCGTGATTCAAAAACTCCTGTCATGAGCGTTAATGAGTGTGAGTCTAAAATCACTCACGCGCCCATCTCAACTGAAACTGTAAAAAAAAATTTAAAAAATTAAAAAAAAAGAGTTCAATTTGGCATCAAATGCTCCATGTACCTTAAGGGGTCCCCGACCGATATTTCGATACGTTATACACTCAAAAAAAAAGTGAACTAAAATCTGGGAAAATTAACTCAACTTTGAGTAAAAGAGGGAATGATTTGGCTCCAAAGATTTTTTTCTTGGTTTTAGTTCATAATTTTCCCAAAAATAAGGAAAACAAAGTTATTTAATTTTAAGCCAATTTTAACTAGAAAATGGGAAAAATTATACTTCATATTTTAGAAATAGATTGGGTCTAGACGCTGGACCCATGGGTCCGGACCCCATTTAACTTGAGACCCCTTTGATTTTGAACCAAAACTTGTGTCCGTTTCGCTCTAACTTGCTTAGTTTTTGAGATACGGTAATAAGGGGCCTGATAGATTCTTGAGAATCTTAAAAATCGGATAACTCAAAAACTATTAATCGTATTGCTTTCGGGTATTTTGCGGAAGTGTTCTACGAGTCAAGAGCTAGTGCATATATAAAATCTCGGGAATTTCAAATTTTAGATCTAAAATTAGGGTCTTGAGACCCCGACAGATATGCAGAGCTAGGCTATTCCATGTTTCTCTTTGTAGTCTTTTTTTTGAAAATTTCATCCGTTTAGCTCTATCTCGCTTAGTTTTCGAGATATCGCCATTTTGAATTTTTAACTAAATTCTAAGAAGTTGTTTACTAAATCTTCAGAAGTCATTAACTAAATTCTAAGAAGTACACTTCCTCAATTCAAAGAAGAGAAACACGATGATGTTTTTTTTAGTAAATTTTAACTAACTTGAACTAAATTGTTTTTTAAGAAATATGTCTTAAAAATAAAGATACGATTCTTAGATTTGTGGAAAATTTCTTTGGGAGTAAGAATTTTTTTCCTAATATTAAAAAAATCCATTTAAAGAAAACTATGAACTTATTATAAGTAAATGAACTAAAATTTTTTCCTCATAGTTAAGAAACTTTCTCATTTTTAAGTTAAATTTAACTTAATTTTAGAAAAATTCATGATAAATTTTTAAAGACATATTTTCCTTAATTTTAGTTATGTCTTTTTTTTTCAGTGTACACGGAATGATGACATTTTACTCCACTTTATTTTGAACTTAAAAAATCGTTAACACGAAAATCCTAGCTGATCCAGTTTTCGAGTTATTGCTAAACAATTACACTGTCCGGCAAGAAAAACTTCCCAGTGAAATGTTTTACTGATTCTTATAGATTTTGCTTTTCTGAATCCAAATCTGCCATCCAATTTTTTGATGCACGTACCGTTTTTGAGATATTAGGTGTTACAAATTCAAAAAACCAATAATTTTCCATCCAAAAAAATTGGATGGAAATATTTCAATGGGAGGTTTTTGTTGTCGAACAGTGTAATTATTTAGAAATAACTCAAAAACAAGATCAGCTAGGATTTTCTTGCTAACGATTTTTAATGTTCATAATAAAGAGTAGTGAAATGCCATTACCGATTTTGTCGCCATTTTAACCATAAAAAATGCCCCAAATTCTAAAATTGCTATACGATTTTGGTTACAGTTGACATCACTATTATGTGTTTGTATAAGTTTTTGCCATATCTGTGTTAGTGTGTGTTCTATACAAATTAAATAAAGAAATGTACTTTTCTTTTATTAACGTAATTTCTGTTTAAACATTCTTTCTTCTGGCCAGTATTTTTTTTTTTTTTTGTTTTTCCTATCTCAACAGACCTGGTTGTACTTTCTTCAGTTGACTGTGTTATGTTACGTATAAAAATTTATTGTGGTCTAAACCAATGGTATTACCGCAGAAAATGGGCATAAATCGGTTAACCATATACAACAGTGTCAACTGTATAATAAACAAGAAATAAATATCTTTACGTACAAAGGAGCGATAATTTATGTCATCAATGTTGGCTAAGGTTAGTTTTGGGGTTTGTTTTATAATTAGAATTCACTTGTAGTGTTAATACAGTGTCGGACATAACTATGGAACAAAAATTATATGTGGCTTTAAATTGAAATATCTTCTTTAAAAAATTACAATCTACCGTCATTTTGTTGGAACAATTTGAAAAAAGTGCAATTTTCAAAATTTAAAAAAATAGAACGAATTGTTATCACATTTCAAATTATGGTTTTAAAGTTGCGTATTTAAGAGTGGAATTTTTAGACTTTAAAAAAAAAAAAAATCGAAGGTTTCAGACTTTTTCAAAAAGTCGATTTTAATTTTTAAACGTTAAAAAATAAGTGATAATTACTTTGAATAATTTTTTCATATTTTTTTTCTAGGCCTACATTTAAATACCAACAAAATGGTGTCCAACTTTTTTTAAGAAATCGATATTTAAATGTTGTTTTTTTATTTTTTGTACCAAAAGGTACATAAAAATAAAATGTATTTATTCGGCCTTTATAAAGGTTTTTCTAGTTTTATTCTAGTTTGAGGCCCAAAAATATTTCTATATATGATATTGTCATAATAGAGTATTTTAAATTTTTATGGCTTTAAAAAAGTTACTCATCTCATAGTATATCTGTACTGATCAGTTTCATCCCCACTAAGGAATCTTCAGCAGACTTTAGAGAATCATCGTTGGTCAATCAAACATCAAACCAGACATAATATTTGATATATTTCACAAGTTATATGAGAAATACTATTATGAAGGTCCGAAATCTGTTTTCCAACAAAAATAATTCTTTTAAAGCAAAAATTGTATATGGGGTATTCCATGTCAAATCGGACACTTTGAAAAATTTTTTTTTAGACTTTCCTAATTTGAAACAGTTTTTAGTACCCTTCGAAAACTCCTTCGTGGTAAATTTTCAGATTTTTTTGATGACCCGTTCAAAAGATATCGAATTTTTAAAAATTGGTAGTTTGCTCCTTTACTCAAATTTCTTTTTCAAAATCTTTGTTTTTTTACGTACTTTTAAATGGGAGCCTACTTAGGGAGTGGAGATAGGGCATAGGTATGTTTTGAAAAAATGTTGTATGGTAAAAATAAATGGGGGTCGGTCTCACTAATGACCCCTCTCGGACGCACCATTGGACCGGTAGAAGCTGATTAAATAAAACAAATTTACAAAAAATAAAAAAAATTGTATGGGGACCGCCTTAACAGTTAAAGATAGAGGGTAGGTGTATTCAGCGAAAATGTTTGGACTAAAAAAATATTGTGGGTCGGATATACATTTTGTTGCTCTAAGGGCACTATTAGGGCAGTTAGAGCGGTTGGAGCAAATTTTAAAAAATGTCGTTTTGTGTGGGAGCCCCCTTAGAAATTGGGATAGGGTATTAGTTTGATCCAAAAAAATGTTAAGACGTACAAAATTAATGGGGGTCGGTCTTATAAAGGACCCCTTTATGATGCACCATTAGAGCAGTAGTAATGATTTTAAGATTGGAAAATTACAAGAAAATTTTTTAAAAAAATTTAAAAAAATAGTAATAATCGTTATCCAACGATCCTCCTGGGCAAAAAATTTGTAGAATTGATAGGAGTTTTACACAAAAAAATTTCAAAAAAATCGAAGAATACAAACATTTTCAAAAATGAGATTTAAATTTTAAAACTTAAAAATCGCATACTAGAGGGCTTTTAAGAATTTTTTGGGCTTTTTTTTTTAAAAGTACGTAAAAAAATAAAAATTTTGAAAAAAAAAATTTGAAGTTTGGATCATTATTGAAGAAGTTATGATTAAAAGAAGTTTGAGTAAAGGAACAAACTACCAATTTTTCAAAATTCGATATCTTTTGAACGGGTCATCAAAAAAATCTAAAAATTTACCACGAAGGAGTTTTTGAAGGGTATTAAAAACTGTAAACAAATTGGGAAAATCTAAAAAAAAACGTTTTTCAAAGTGTCCGATTTCACATAGAATGCCCCATATACTAAAAGAGTTATTTTTGTTGGAAAACAGATTTCGGACCTTCATAATAGTATTTCTCATCTAACTTGTGAAATATATCAAATATTATGTCTGGTTTGATGTTTGATTGACCAACGATGATTATCTTAAGTCTGCTGAAGATTCCTTAGTGGGGATGAAACTGATCAGTACAGATATACTATGAGATGAGTAACTTTTTTAAAGCCATAAAAATTAAAAATACTCTATTATGTCAATATCATATATAAAAATATACGAACTAGAAAAAAACTCTAATCGAATATAGGTATCGATATTTTTTACTGGTCAAAATTAATTGAAAATTTAAATTTCTTATTTTTTTTTGAAAAATCGCCATTTTTAATAATTGATTACTCAACACCAACTTATAATAAAAGGCTGAAATTAGTGTGCAAGTTGAATTTAATACGTTCTACATCATATCCAAAAATAAAATAAATCAAAGGGTGTCGGGTCTAAAAGTGTGCGATTTGGCACGGAATACCCCATATATATCCGGCAATGCCAAATTAAACATGCTTTTTTTGTACATGCTTTTTTTTGCAAATTTCTTTGAACATCTACACCTTACTTGAATTCTGTGATATGATTTTTGTTTAAGCTATTTTAACCGACACTGTAAATATAGTTCTGTGTTTTGTGTTTACACACAACACAATTTGTACTCATTCCTTAATTGTTTTAAACCACACTCTAATTTATTGACAAAGAAATTCTTTTAGGTTTTGCAAAGGTATTTGTTAAAGAAAGTTTAGAAAAATCTTTAAGATTTAATAATTAACTGTTTTTTAAGTAAAACCACTGGTGATGAAAATTTGATATCTTAGTATCAAATTAAAAAAAAAATTATACAAGGTTTCTTCGAAATTTAAATTAAACAAGTTAAAAAAGTTTAATTCGACCTTGCGGAATACCTTCCACAATGTAAAAAAATATTATTGCAAAAAACTTTAAGTAAAACTTTAATAGATTATCTTTGTGTAAAAAGAAACTACTTTTAAGAACAAAAAATTTAAAAAAAAAATATTTTTGGCAAAAAAAAAATCTGTAGTTTATTTTTTTATTTGTAAATAAATTTTCGTAATTGTTTAAATACAATTCGGTGTTCAATTCTGTTCACATATGTCAACCTGCAGCTGACTTAAAGCATTTTAAATTTTTTGGTTATGTTAAATGTACCAAAATTTTCGAGTTGTCCTTGCATAATTAGGGGTCCCAGACCGATATTTCGATGATTTACAAACGGAAGGACAAACTTAAATATACCCTCTACCACTAATTGAAAGTAGAGGGTATACAAAGATACACGTTGTTTAAAGTGTATAGCACTTTTTTGCTAACATTTAAAAAAGTATTTTGTTGTATGTCGTTCTTCAGAGTTATTAAATTTACTAAAGTACTCTTTTTGTTCATTTAAAGTCGTTGGAATATAATTTAAAGCTTTTTAAATTGTCTTCTCTATATTTAGTGACGAATTGTTCATCTTTAGCATTTTATTAGAATAAGATTAAGATTATTATGCTAATACCATTTTTTTTTTAACGCATCGTTAAATAAAATGCCTTTTGGTAAATTTTTTTTTTACATGTAGCGCTGTTTTCTTAAATCAATTTAGATTTGCCGGTTGTATTGAAAACAGACTAACATATTAACTGTGGAGGGAAAAATATTAGCAATGAGTTAGGAATTCAATTTCATTATATTTATATAAAACATTTTTTAGTTTTAAACCCATAGTACAAAATCCTATTCTAAGAAAAATTCTGACACATTTTTCGTATAAAAAAATTTTCACATTCTGAGACATTTTTCAAAAAAAAAAAATCTTTCATTCTGAGACAATTCTCGCATAGAAAATTCTCAGATTCTGAGACATTTTTCGTATCGAAAAAGTCTTAAATTCAGAGAAGTTTTTCGTTGTGCAAAATTCTCACTTTATGAAAAATTTTTCATGTAAAAAAATACTCTCATTCTAAGAAAGAAATTTTCAGATTCTGAAACATTTTTCGTGCAAATAGATTCTCAAGTTCTGAGCCATTTTCCGTATAGAAAAATTTTCTGAGATTCTGAGACATTTTTCCTATACAAAAATTTTGAGATTCTGAGACATTTTTCGTATTGAAAAATTCTCAGATTTTGAGAAATTTTTTGTAGAGCAAAATTTTTACTTTCTGAGAAAAAATTCTCTCATTCTAAGACAGTTCTCGTATAAAAAATTTTCAGATTCTGAGACATTATTCGTACAGATAGATTCTCATGTTCTGAGCCATTTTCCGTATAGAAAATTTTTCTCAAATTCTGAGAAATTTTTTCTATATAAAAATTCAAAGATCCTAAAAAATTGTTCCTACGCTCAAAATAATTCTACATTTCAGAAAAAAAATTCTTTAATTTTTTATAATAAAAAACTCTCAGATTCTAAGATATTTTTTGTGTAGAAAAATTTTCAGATTTTAAAAATCTGATTTCGAGACATTTGTCGTATTAAAAAATTCATAGATTCTGAGACATTTTTGTAAAGAAAAATTTTCAGTTTCTGGGATTTTTTCGAATAAACAAATTATCAGATTTAAAGACATTTTTCGTTGAAAAAAATTCTAAGATTCTGTTCTTCAATTTTGTATAGAAAAATTCTCAGATTTTGAGACATTTTTGTATAGAAAAAATACCAGATTTGTAAAGAAGAATAACCAGATCTTATAGAAAAGTTATCTAATTCCGAGATATTTAATAAATATTATTTATATTATAATTTATCTTATTTTTCGTATAAAAAATTCTCACACTCTGAGACATTTTTTTGTCCAAACAATTCTTCAGTTTCGAAAACATTTCGTATAAAAAAAATCTCTGATTCTGATTCATTTGTCGTATTGAAGACATTTTTGTAAAGAAAAATTCTCAGACTCTGATGAAATTCTCAGATTTTTAAATATTTTTCTTCGACAAAAATTCTAAGATTCTGTGAAATTTTTGTTAAAAAAAAAAAAAATCAGATTCTGATACATTTTTCGTATGGAAAAATTCTTAGTTTTTGAGACATTTTTGAAAAGAAAAATGTCTCAGATTGTAAGTCATTTTTGTATAGAAAAAATACCAGATTTTTAAAGAAAAATTACCAAATCTTATAGAAAGTTCTTTAATTCTGAGACATTTATCTTATTTTTCGTGTAGAAAAATGATCAGGTTTTGAAATATTTTTCGTGTAGAAATATTCTCAGATTCTGAGCCATTTTGCGTATTGAAAAATTCTCAGGCTCTGGTAAAGTTTTCGTATAAAAAATTTCTTAGATTATGAGAAATTTAATATAATAATCAGATTCTTAAACATTTTTTCTATAAAATATTTCAGTTCATATAGAAAAATTCTCAGATTCTGGACATTTTTCGTATAGAAAAATTCTGAGACATTTTTCGTATAGAAAAATTCTCAGATTCTGAGACATTTTTCCTACACCGAAAAAAATCCATGCAACATTTTACGAAATAAAATTTCGTATTTACTTGTTTCGTAAAATATACGAAAATTTACTTTATATTACGAAAAAAAAAATAGTCCAGACTTTTGTAAATTTACGAAACATACGAAAATATTTCGTAATCATAAAAATTTTAAATTCCTCTGCATAAAAAGAAACCGGTCCTTGATATATCACGTGACATATCACACGGAACCAAATGATCCATCACAAACTTTGAAACCTTTCATATAAACAGGTATAGGACTTGCAATAACAAAATTTTCAAAGTTCCTTAAAGCATTTTTAATGAATTTTTTAAATTTTTAGTAAATTTTTTCTTCAAAACTTATAATTTTTACTAAAAAAATTTTCGTAAGCAAAAATGACGAAACTATTCGTGCAATGTACGAATAATTTTGTTCATATAAGATATGATTTTTTTTCTATTTTTTTATATCTAATATGTACGAATTAATTCTTGTAATTTACGAAATTATTTGTATAATATAGAAAATTGTTTCGTAAAAACAAAAAAATATTTCGTAGAATGTAGTAAACTTTTTCGTAAAAACTTATAATTTTTACGAAATAATTTCGTAAGCAAAAACTACGAAACTTTTCGTACAATGTACGAAACATTTCGTTCATATAAGGTATGAATTTTTTTCGGTGTATAGAAAAATTTTCAGATTCTGAGACATTTGTGTATAGAAAAATTCTCAGATTTATGAAAATTTTTTTATAAATAAATTCTCAGATTCTGGGTAATTTTTCATTTGGAAAAATTTTTAGGTTCTGAGACATTTTTCGTATAAAAAAATTCTCGCATTCTGAGACATATTTCGTATAGACAAATTATCAGATTCGGAAATTTTATTTTATGTATAAAAAAAATTCTCAGGTTCTGAGACAGTTTTAAAAATGAAAAATTCTCAGATTCTAAGACATTTTACGTATAAAAGAATTCTCAGATTCTAAGACATTATCCGTACATTAAAATTCTCAGCTTTTGAAAAAATGTTCGTGTAGAAAAATTCTCATATTCTGAGAAATCTTTCATGTAGAAAAATTCTGTTATTCAGACGTATAAAAAATTTCTGAAACATTTTTCGTGAATCTGAAACATATATATTGTAGAAAAATTCGTTAATTGTGAGACATTTATCTTAAAGAAAATTTATTTGATTCTGAGACATTTTTCATAAAAAAAATATAAAATTCAGTAATATTTTTGGTTAGATTTTTTTTTCACTTTTCTATTATTTTCCTCTCTTCTGTGTCTCCACGTACACAGATTTATTCACATTATTGCTTCACTTTACATACACAATTTTTTTTTTTATTTTTTAATTCAACCACATCAAATGCAAATCTTTAATCGATTTTATTTTATTCAATTCAATGCCGTTCTCCCTTCTTTAGCACTCATCTTTTGTGCGTGAGTTTAAGTTTTGTGGATTTTTTTGTTGTTGTTGCCGCTATTAAAATAAAACCTACGAATTTTTACGCTTTTCCAATATTACCAGCAACAATAATAACAGCAACAACAAAAGCAGCAACAGCAATTGAAGTTTTTTTTTTGTGATTTTTTTGTTGTAAAAAATACTTTGACGATTCACATTTAAGCAGCTTTATGTTGTTTGTCAATTTCCGAATGACGATGATTGAGAAATAAATTTTTTAGCATACACTCAGAATTACTTACATGTATACAGGTAGACCTCAATTTATGGTATCGGCCATATAGGCATGCAACAAGCATGAATATTTTGGTGCTTTCAATTTACTAAATAATAGTAAATTTACTTCGCTGCCTAGTATACGTGTGACTGTACATGTGAGCTTTTACATCTATATTTACGTTTTTTATGTTTTGTATGAAACGTCAAAAAATTACATGTTCGTACTGTCACTAATACATACATATGTCTGAAACTGCTTCGTTTCACCCCTATGATTTATGGGCGATATTTTGACACAAGAGTGGGAATAAATAAAGGTTTAGTCAATTAGATAGTTTTTTAAGGAGTGCTGAAAAGGAGAGGGCTTGCCATTGTGCTTACTTTAAAGCTATTTTTCTAAACGGTGATTTAACCAAAATAAAGATAAAGTGAAAGCTTGTCCCACAAAGTATTGCATGTAAAAAAGACAATTTTTTTCCAAGTGAGACTTTTCGATCACTTGCGTCAAATTGACATGCTTGTTATTTGTATGACTCCATTCTATTAAAAAAACTTTAAGGCTGGATTACTCAATGCTCCGTTATAAATTAACTCTGCGTTAAAATAAACTTTTTCATACAAATTTTGACATAAGGCTCCGTTAAATCGGCAGTTAGTAGCTAACTTTTCATTGAGTAATCCGCCCTAAGTTTTTACAGCAATCATTAAACTCCTGTTTTGAAAGTTATCGACTCTGTGACTAACTCCAAACTATTTAAGTATTAAATATTTAATAAAAAAAACAAATTCCACCTTATTTCGTGTGCTGAGTGTTACCTGTTCTTACAAACAAACACACGCGAATACAAATAAAAATGTTTTGGAGCCTTTAATACACATAAAAAATGTTTTTACTGTTAATCTAAAAAAAAAATTCAACTTATCCTTTTTTTGTATTTCGTATTGATTCGTCGCTATTATTTGTTATTGTGTTCAGGGGCGTATTCACCTAAAGACCATTTTGAAAAAATTTCATAATAAACATTTTTTGGTTTCTGTGACAATTTTCCTACAGAAAATGTCCCAGATTTTGAACAAATTTTTTTTATAGAAAGAGTCTTAGATTCAGAGAAATTTTCCTATAGAAAAAGCATCAGATTCTGAGATATTTATCCTACAGAAAAAGTCTCAGATTTTTAGACATTTTTACTCTAAAAGAGGTCCCCAGCAAAACTTTGGTAATGTGTGGTGATTATGTAACACATTACCAGGTAATGTGTATCCCTTATTTGTAGCATTATTTTAGGATGTCTTACCAGACATTTGTTCAACAACATATTATTTCAAGGTGAAGAATAATGTTTTACTAATAACTTGTTACATAATGCATGATTATTGCAAAAAAATGTATTTCATATTTATTATTTCTAAACATTAAATCATGTGTGACTTATATTTGGTTACATTATGTATTATTTCAAAATTTGAAATAATGCATTATTTGTAATTGAATACATAATGCGTTATAATAACACAAAAAATAAATATTTTATACAAAAATACATAAGTTTAAACTAGAGATGGGCTTACGACAGGAATTTTTGAATCACGGACACTCACTCACAAGCATGTTTTTCTACTCACTTACAATCACGTGAGTAAATTTAATACATCGTTACTTGTTCATTACTCGTAACGCCTTATATATTACGTTTTGGCATGCTATATTTTATGCATTACTGGTATGCATTACTTTGAGTCTCATCCCATGTTAAAATCATCAATGCTGCAATGTATAAAATAAGCAATCCTATACCTTATTTTATACCTTATTTGGTAATCAAAGTTTTGCTGGGTCTCATATTCTGAGACATTTTTCCTATAGAAAAAGTGTCAGATGCTAAGATATTTTCCTATACAGTCTTAGATGCCAAGTCATTTGTTCTATATCAAAAGTATAAGATTCTGAGACATTTTTTCTGTAGAAGAATTATCTTACTTCTTATTGAAAAAGTCTCAGATTCTTAGACATTTTTCTTAAAAAAAGTCCAAGATTCTGATACATTTTTTCTATAGAAAGTCTCAGATTCTGAGACATTTTTCCTACAGAAAAAGTCTCAGATTCTGAGACATTTTTCTTATAGAAAAAGTCTCAAAATCTGAGACTTTCTATAGGAAAAATGTCTCAGAATCTTGGACTTTTTTTAAGAAAAATATCTAAATCTGAGACTGAGATATGGGAATTTTTCTATAGAAAAAATGTCTCAGAATCTGAGACTTTTTCTTTAAAAAATGTCTTAGAATATGAGAATTTTCTATAGGAAAAATTTCTCAGAATCTGAGACTTTTTTTTAAGAAAAATGTCTAAGAATCTGAGACTTTTTCAATCTGAGACATTTTTTTTTATAGAAAAAGTTTTAGATTCTGAGACATTTTTCTTATAGAAAAAGTCTCAGATTCTGAAACATTTTTCTTTTAGAAAAATTTTAGATTCTGAGACATTTTTCTTATAGAAAATGTTTCAGAATCTGAGATATTTTTCTTATAGAAATAGTCTCAGATTCTGAGACATTTTTCTTATAGAAAAAGTCTCAGATTCTGAGATATTTTTCTTAAAGAAAACGTCTCAGATTCTGAGATATTTTTCTTAAAGAAAAAGTCTCAGATTCTGAGACATTTTTCTTATAGAAAAAGTCTCAGATTCTGAGACATTTTTCTTATAGAAAAAGTCTCAGACTCTGAGACATTTTTCTTATAGAAAAAGTCTCAGATTCTGAGACATTTTTCTTATAGAAAAAGTCTCAGATTCTGAGACATTTTTCTTATAGAAAAAGTCTCAGATTCTGAGACATTTTTCTTATAGAAAAAGTCTCAGATTCTGAGACATTTTTCTTATAGAAAAAGTCTCAGATTCTGAGACATTTTTCTTATAGAAAAAGTCTCAGATTCTGAGACATTTTTCTTATAGAAAAAGTCTCAGATTCTGAGACATTTTTCTTATAGAAAAAGTCTCAGACATTTTTTTACGAATTACAAATGGAATCTTCGAATTACAATTGATCTTTTACGAATTACAATTGATTTTTTACGAATTACAATTGATCTTTTTCGAATTACAATTGATCTTTTTCGAATTACAATTGATCTTTTACGAATTACAATTGATATTTTACGAATTACAATTGATCTTTTACAAATAACAATTGGAATATTCGAATTACAAATGAAATCTTCGAATTACAAATAGAATCTTCCAATTACAAATGGAATCTTCGAATTAAAAATGGAATCTTCGAATTACAAATGGAATCTTCGAACTATAAGTAGAATCTTTGAGTCACAATTGATCTTTTACGAATTACATCTGTAAATGGTGTAAAACATTTTCCCTAAGACATTTTTCCGATAGAAAAGGTTTCAGATTCTAATACATTTTTCCGATAGAAAAAGTTTCAGATTCTGAGACATTTTTCCCTATAGAAAAACTGTCAAATTCTGAGACATTTTTCCTGTAACAAAAGTCTCAGATTCATAGATAGTTTGCTTAAAGTCTAAGATTTTAAGAAATTTTTCCTTTAGAAAAAGTCTCAGATGTTGAGATCTTTTACAGATAGAAGAGGGTTTAGATTCTGAGTTATTTTTCCTATAGAAGACAATTTTCCTATGGAAAATGTCTTAGATTATGAACGATTTTTCATATAGAAAAATTCTAAGATGAGATATTTTTCCTATAGAAATAGCCATAAGACATTTTTCCTATTAAAAAATTTCAGATTCTGAGATTTTGCAAATATCAGATTTTGAAAAATTTTTGCAATTTTCACAGATGCCGAGATATTTGCCCCATATAAAAAACTTTTTATTTTAAAACATTTTTTCTTTATAGACTTTGCTGATACTTTTTCTTTAAAAAAAAATCTGTGCGCCTCTGATTGTTGCATTAGTTTATTTCACTGTTTGTGTAAAGTTTTCATTCATCCGTTGTATAGTGAACAGGAATAGGATGGCTAGATGGATTGATGATTGTATTGGAAACAATTTCAACCAAACAACATTGTACGAGTATTTGCGTACATAAATGTGATTAAGTGGAGATTTTTTTTTTTTTGTATTAAGAGTTGAGTTTATTATAGAATGTTGTTACACTTAACTAAATTGTGGTAAATTTAAATCGAAAGCAAAAACAGAAAATCGTTACGAAAATGCAGCAGAAAATATGGTGATTTTTGTCTTTACGCTTTCTTGAAATTTTGGACTTTTTGGTATTTCTATATAACTTCTTAACTTTTTTTGCATTCAAAAGCAAATCTTTTAATTTCAATTACTTTTTATTACGTCTTACTCAAAATAATTTCGAAATTTTTTATATTTTTTACCGTGTATTTATTTTAGTTTTTATGTAGAATTAATGCAAGTAGAACGAATTAGTTAGATAGGTCGAACAGGATATGCTCTCCAAAATTGCCAGATATTTTTTTTGAAAGATTTTGTAACAAAAATTTTATAATTTTTATATCTCCCAAACCAGCAAAAAAAAATTATATAGAAAATGCAATTTTTGCAAAATATATTATACTAGTCGAATAGCCTGTCCCTGCCAGGCGGAACACCAAATCACTTTTCTTAATAATTCTAATTTTTACCAAACTTTATAAAAATTATGTTTGTGCTTCAAAAATTTAATATTGCTTTATTGAGTTACATCAATATATTTCCCAAACTGTAAAAAATTTTATGACTATAAAAGGTTTTATTGATAAAATTTTAGAACTAAATTAGTACGCCCATTTCGTTTCCGTCCTTAAACCGGATATCAAAAATCCATCGTGTGGATCTGTCCCATTGTCACTCCTATATACATGGCAATTTGTATCTTTCTTAGTCATGAAGGGTTTTAAAATTATAAAAATTTTTTAAAAAACACAATTTTTTTCACTTAAATTTTTCCTTATAATTCACCGTACACAGTTGACTTCATAAGGATATGATACATTGTCAATACTTTATGCTTTACAATTTTCAGCTTCCTTAGTCATTAGGGGTTTCAGAAATAGTTTAAATGATTAAAGACTTAATTTCGCCGTCTTCCGCCATTCCCCCTGTACTACGTTACAGATTATATATATAAACTGAACAAAATTTACAACGGATTTTTTTTTGTATCTCCTCCATTTCACTGGATATCCAGGTCAGTGTTGATCTTTGCCATAGTCCGTGCCCACTGTTGCCAAGTTGGAGGTTTTCCCGCTAAATCTAGCGCTTTTTGTTCGGATTTTGCGGGGGAAAATTGGATTTAGCGGGAACGGTGCTTTAGCGGGAAAATCTAGGGCTTTTTGTTTGGATTTAGTTGTAAAAATTTAGAGGTTTTTTTCTTTTTTTTTCAATCGAAAACGCCAAGTTTGTGGAATTTTAGCGCTTTTTTTGTAACTTAGCGGGAAAATTTTATATTTTCCCGCTAAATTTTTTTAGGCGGTTTCTTGTGCGTTTTTAGTGAAAAGTCAATTTTCGTAGAAAAAAATTATTTGGAGGTTTTTTTTAAATTTCTCTTTTTTGTGAACCAAAAATGCCAAGTTTTTCGGTTTTCAGCGCTTTTTTTCGTAATTTAGCGGGAGAATTTTAAATTTTCCAAGCTAAATTTATTTTTGGCGGTTTCTAGCGCTTTTTTAGTGAAATTTAGAAGCTTTTTATTAAAAATAGTTGGCAACAGTGTCCGTGACATATGCATCCCAATTTTCATCTTTCAAGGTGTCTTCAAAATTAGGTAAGATGTAAAAACATAATTTTTCCACGCCCATTTCTTCTCTTAATTCTCCGTCCATATTCCAAAATCTTTAAATCTGACTACTTTAGGATAAGCTCCATTGTTAGTACTAAGTATACTCGTATTCACGCCCCTTTTCCCTCTTAATTCTCCGTCCACAGTCCAAAAATTTTAAGTCTGACTACTTTAGAATATGCTCCAGTATTAGGACAATATGCTTGCCAATTTTGGGCTGCGTAGGTCATTAGGGCTTTAAAGTTAGTTAAATTAAAAAAAAATAAAACACAATATTGCCTTGCAACCTTTTTCCTCTCAACTCTCCGTCTACATTCCAAAAATGTTAAATTAGACTACTTTAGAATATGCTTCATAGTTAGGACTACATTTTAGAGATTTTCAGCTTCCCAATTCATTGGGGCGGAGCTTAAAAATACTCTCAAATGTTAAAAAAAAAATAATTTTGCCAAACCCCATTTTTCTCGTAATCCGCCGCCCACAGGCAAAAAATCCGGCTTCGTAAGTCTCTCCCTGGTGTTTTACTATATGCATGCCAATTTTAAGCGTTTAAGTCTATCAATGAGCTATGCATTTCCGCTTCCTTTGAGGGATTCAAAAGAAGTTAAAATGTTAAAAATCCCAATTTTGTCAATCCCCATTTCCTTTCAATTCTCCGCCGACAGTCAAAAAATTTAAAATTCGACTACTTCAGGATATGCTTCATCGATAGGACTATATGTTAGAAAATTTTCAGCTTCCTAAGTCATTAGAGGACTTTAAAATAAGCAAAAATGTAAATTTTCATCTTCATAAGTCATTGGGGGTCTTCAAATTAGTTAAAATATTAAAAAACACAATTTTGCCACGCCCCATTTTTCTCTTAATTCTCCTTCCACAGTCTAAAAAATTGAAACCCGATTACTTCAGGATATGCTTCATTGTTAGAACTAAATGCTATGCAATTTTCCGCTTCTTAATTCATTTGGGGGCTTCAAAAGAAGTAAAAATGTTAAAAAATCTCAATTTTGCCACGCCACTTTTCCCCTCAATTCTACGCCCACTTTGCGAAAAATTTTAAATCCTACTACTTGGTGATATGCGCCAACGTTAGGACTATATTCTAGGAAGTTTTCAGCTTCCTAAGTCATTAGGGGGCTTTAAATTAAGCAAAAATGTCAAAAAGTTGAGTTTTTCCACGCCCACTTTTCCGCTTATTTCTCCGCCCACAGGCCAAAATCGAAAATCCGGCTACGTTAGGATCTGCCCCAGATGTTTTACTGTATGCATGCCAATTTTCAGCTTTGTAGCTCATCAGTTCGCTTCAAAAAGCTCTGGATAGACAAAAAAAGAGGAACACACAAATAGGGAAATTATATATATAGATATTTGTATGGTAAAAAATTTCGAAGATTTTAAAAAAGGGTTGGAAAGCAAGAGTTTCTATATATTTCGTACAGTTTTCTTGCAAAATGTCATTAAAGATTGGCAGATTTTCAGATGGTTTTCAATAACACAGTGCAACACCCAAAATCGGAATGGGATGAAACCAAAAGCAAATGAAAGTTGACATATTCCATAACAAACCCCTCAAGGCTTTTTTCTAGTTCAGAGCTAGATTTTGTTTTACACGCATTTGAAGTTAGTGCACTTTTATTATAATTACAATAATAAATGCTTAAAAACTGTATTAGTGGCGAATGATTAATATTGTAATTGCCTTTAAATAACAATCATACGCAACGGTGTCCAGTGATTTATATTAATAATTGCCTTTAAATAACAATCATACGCAACGGTGTACATGGTTTATTTTAATAATTTGGCTATTCAGTAAATAGGTACTGGACCGATTGCAGCAAAATTCATACCAGTCATAGCTGAAGTAATTTTGAGCTTAAGTTTGGAAACTGGACCCTACATGTCCAATAAGGGCACCACCAGGGGTCTTTAAAGTTGGACACGTTTAGTACACAAAAACTTAAAATGCTTTAAAATCACCAACTTTAAATTCGTGTAAAATAAAATCTAGCTCTGACCTAAAAAAAGGCCTTGAGGGTTTTGTTATGGAAAACGTCTGCTTTCATTTGCTTTTGGTTTCATCCCATTCCGATTCCGAAAGTTCGATTTTGTATCACTGTGTAATTATAATTTTTGTTAAAATAACTTTTGCAAATAAATACTTTTTTGGAAAAATATTTTTCAATTAATTGTCTAACCCATTAATATCTGACCCCCGATTCCGTGGCCGGATTTTGATAAAATTGCACACAGTTGGTATTTAGGGCATTGGGGCAATTACTATTTTTTACTACAACTGGAAAGTTTTGTTTACTTTTTGTATTGAAAATTTCCAGCTGTAGTAAAATGAGTAAAAAATAGTAGATTGTAGTAAGGTAATCGAATAGACCTTATGTTTTTTGTTAGAAATAAAACTTGAGAAGTGTAAAATCAGCAAATCTTTAATGACATTTTGCAGGAAAACTGTACCACACATCGAAAATTGGAGTACAGCATTGCAATCGGCATGTCTCCTTAATATAGAATCGTTGGTCAAGCCTCTTGTTTTCGTAAAAAGTGGTCAGTATTGTCACGCTGTGATATCAGTCAATGAAAAAACTTTTCTTATGTTTTAATAGAATCTCAAACCAAATATTTTGCCTATTTTTATAGTAGAGTGCATATAAAAAATGATTATTTAAGTAAGTGTTGGCATTATTTTTTTTTGTATTTTTTGTTAACACCATGCTTATCCGCAACAGCCGTATTTATTTAATTTCAATTTCTGTGCTTATTTCTTCAGTTTTTTTCTTTTTTTTTCATTTTCATCACACTTATCATTTTATCTCATTGGTTTGATTTCTTTACTTAATTTAAACATCATGTTGCCGCAACATCTTATGGCTGAAAACTTCGATGCCATCAGGCTGCTTCTTTTCTATTTATTCCTTGTATGGCCACAGAATTTTTTATTTTTATCATTTTCATCATCTTTTTGGTTAAAATTTATTTTTTTTATTTTTTATTTTTTTTATTAAAACCACCATCAATACAAATTTGCATTCAATTCAAGTCGTATTGAAGAATATAAAATGAAGACGCAAAGAAAAAAAAAAACGATTAAATTGTATCAGCAGCTGCGTTTATTTTTTAACTTGATTGAAGTGTGTTGTCTTGTGTAGTCAAACAGTGTTAAAAGGAAATGCTATTCAACACATTAAAAATCTACCCAAAGCAACAAAAAAAAAAAACGGAAACGGAAAAGAAATACAATAAAATGAAATTTGCTAAAATTTGTCAGAGTAGAAAAAAATAAAACGAAAACTAAAAGGATATTTATGTGATTGATTACATACAAAATTATTTTATCTTTTGCTTAAGTTTTATTGACCTTTTCAATTGGTTTTGTGTCTTTTTTTTTGTTTTTTAAGGGCCACTCGGTAAAATGCCAGAAAAAAAAATTATGTTAAATCCTAGGGCAAAACAAAATCTTGTTAAATAATTAATTTGTTTTTTATGGTTTGAATTAAGATTGTTTTTTTTGTTTTTTTTTTCAACAAAACGAATTTGTGGTTAAATTGTTTTTATATTGAATAAGATTTATTTAACAGAGTGTTATAAGAGAAAAATATTACGGCTTAGTAATATCTATCAGATATTGACATAGAAAAAGTCTCAGATTCTAAGAAATTTTTTATAGATTTTTTTTTTTTGGAAAAACTCTCAGATAAGAAGACATTTTTCTTATAGAAAAAGTCTCAGATTCTGAGACATTTTTCTTATAGAAAAAGTCTCAGATTCTGAGACATTTTTCTTATAGAAAAAGTCTCAGATTCTGAGACATTTTTCTTATAGAAAAAGTCTCAGATTCTGAGACATTTTTCTTATAGAAAAAGTCTTAGATTCTGAGACATTTTTCTAATAGAAAAAGTCTCAGATTCTGAGACATTTTTCTTATAGAAAAAGTCTCAGATTCTGAGACATTTTTCTTATAGAAAAAGTCTCAGATTCTGAGACATTTTTCTTATAGAAAAAGTCTCAGATTCTGAGACATTTTTCTTATAGAAAAATTCTCAGTCTAGAAAAATGTCTCAGAATCTGAGACTTTTTGTATAAGAAAAATGTCTCAGAATCTGAGACTTTTTCTAAAAGAAAAATGTCTCAGAATCATCGGGTGTCAGAATCTGAGACTTTTTCTATAAGAAGAATGTCTCAGAATCTGAGACTTTTTCTATAAGAAAAATGTCTCAGAATCTGAGACTTTTTCTATAAGAAAAATGTCTCAGAATCTGAGACTTTTTCTATAAGAAAAATGTCTCAGAATCTGAGACTTTTGCTATAAGAAAAATGTCTCAGAATCTGAGACTTTTTCTATAAGAAAAATGTCTCAGAATCTGAGACTTTTTCTATAAGAAAAATGTCTCAGAATCTGAGACTTTTTCTATAAGAAAAATGTCTCAGAATCTGAGACTTTTTCTATAAGAAAAATGTCTCAGAATCTGAGACTTTTTCTATAAGAAAAATGTCTCAGAATCTGAGACTTTTTCTATGAGAAAAATGTCTCAGAATCTGAGACTTTTTCTATGAGAAAAATGTCTCAGAATCTGAGACTTTTTCTATAAGAAAAATGTTTCAGGATCTGAGACTTTTTCTATAAGAAAAATGTTTCAGAATCTGAGACTTTTTCTATAAGAAAAATGTTTCAGGATCTGAGACTTTTTCTATAAGAAAAATGTCTCAGAATCTGAGACTTTTTCTATAAGAAAAATGTCTAAGAATCAGAGACTTTTTCTATAAGAAAAATGTCTCACAATCTGAGACTTTTTCTATAAGAAAAATATCTCAGAATATGAGACTTTTTCTATAAGAAAAATGTCTCAGAATCTGAGATTTTTTCTATAAGAAAATTGTCTCAGAATCTGAGACTTTTTCTATAAGAAAAGTGTCTCAGAATCTGAGACTTTTTCTATAAGAAAAATGTCTCAGAATCTGAGACTTTTTCTATAAGAAAAATGTCTCAGAATCTGAGACTTTTTCTATAAGAAAAATATCTCAGAATCTGAGACTTTTTCTATAAGAAAAATGTCTCAGAATCTGAGACTTTTTCTATAAGAAAAATGTCTCAGAATCTGAGACTTTTTCTATAAGAAAAATGTCTCAGAATCTGAGACTTTTTCTATAAGAAAAATGTCTCAGAATCGAAGAATTTTTTATAAGAAAAATGTGTCAGAATCTGACACTTTTTCTATAAGAAAAATATCTCAGAATCTGAAACATTTTCTATAAGAAAAATGTCTCAGAATCTGAGACTTTTTCTATAAGAAAAATGTCTCAGAATCTGAGACTTTTTCTATAAGAAAAATGTCTCAGAATCTGAGACTTTTTCTATAAGAAAAATGTCTCAGAGTCTGAGACTTTTTCTATAAGAAAAATGTCTCAGAATCTGAGACTTTTTCTATAAGAAAAATGACTCGGAATCTGAGACTTTTTCTATAAGAAAAATGACTCAGAATCTGAAACTTTTTGTTATAGAAAAAATTTCAGTTTTTTTATAGAAAAAATATCAGATTTTCAGACATTCTTGTTATAGAAAATTTTTTTAGATTCTGACGCATTTTTCGTTTAACACTTTTTTTAGAGAAATTCTCAGATTCTGAAACATTTTTTGTATAGAAAATTTCTTAGTTTCTGAGAAATCTCTTGATTCTGAAAAGTTATTTTTTAGAAAAATTCTTAAACTCTGAAACTTTTTTTATAAAGAAAAATTCTAAGATTTAACCATAACTTAAATTTTTATTTCAAATAAAATAGTTTCAGTTTACTTTACCATTGAATTCATATAAATCTTTATTTCTTTTTTGTTCCAAAACTAAACAAAAAAAATTTTCTGCTCTTTGTAATCCTTTTTCACATGATTAAATCCTTTATGTTCCTTAAAGCTTCAAAACTTTATTTTTTTTTTTGCAAAAATAAAAATAAAAATATGTTCATTTGAAATAATCCTTCTTTCAGTAAATTTAAGATTTTGTAAAGAAAATTTAACATGACAAACGGAAGAAATTAATTTTCTTGTTCAATCATCATTAAATTTTTATATTACACACGATTACATATTAAAATGAGCAGAAATAGATGAATGAACATCTAAGGTAAAAAGAAAAACTATTTTCCAAACTACAAGATCGTAATACCAATACTACCGCCACCACTAACACCACCAATTACTACACCAGCCTCTCATGTTGAGCCACCTTTGGCATCAAGCTATTTTTAGACCTTTTAAACTGATTTTAATACATTCATAGCGCGCTAGGCGTGAATAACAACACGTTACAACACATGCATGAAAATTAATTATTTAAGCAACACCATATGTGTGATTTTGTACGAATATGTTTATGTGTGTGTTTGTGTGGCTGTGTGTATGTGCGTTTGTCTGTTTATATGTATTTCGCGTTTTATATGAATCTTCAATGTCGTTAAAATTTTCCACTGAATCTTAGTGAAGTGTAAGTAGTTATCACATTAGCATTAAATGCCACACATACATTTACACACACACATGCATATCTACACTAGGGTGGCTTTTTAAAAAAATTATTTAAAAAAAATAATGCATAAAATATACCAAAATTATTTTTTAAAATTTTAAAAAATGTTTAGTCAAAGTTATGCTTCTTCCTAAAACCTTTTGCAAGACCACTAAAAAAATCTTTAAAAATTAAAAAAAATATGTTTAAGAAATCTCATTATTTAAGAACCACCCTAATGCCTACTTATGTATTTAGCATTTACATATGTGCTAGGGATTTTTTTTAAATACTACTTTCATTTTATAATTTGTATGGGAAGATGTTAGACTATTTTGCATAAGAATATTACACACACATATGTGCTCAAATACATTGTTAATAGTCGAGGTATGATCAAACATCCTGTTAGCTGTGAAATAAACAAAATAAAATCCTAATAGTCTAAAGGAAGCGTAGAAAAAACCTAGATTCACCCACTTAAACACTTCGGCACAGTGTTTCGTACACTGATAGAAATTTGTACATGAAAATAATTAAAATCTACATTAGTGTTATGAAAAATTTCATTAAAACGGAACCTATGTAAGGTTTCATTGAATTAATGAGATAGGTATCATATAAGGTAATTGGTAGATCAATTATCATTAAATTAATAAAAAGTGTTCATACAAAATATAAATTTTTTTTATGAAAATATTTCATGACTTTAATGAAAAAAGTACAATTCATTGAAAAGTATAATTGTAAAGATTGCCTCAGAGATGTTTAGGTTGAACTTTAGTGTCGACGAAAAGTGAACGTGCAGTTCGATTTCTACAAGATTAAATGTCACAAAACTGTCAACAGCGAAGTCGTAGCTGCTCGAATTCGCGAGATAACGGGAAATAAGTGTTTTTGTATCTTTTAAAATTTTGACATTGAAGTTTTTTAAGTATTTTCAAAAACTGTTTTCGTTTTTTATCTTTAGATAGGTTTCTTTAAAATTTCGTAAAAATATAGTATGCAGTTTAACTTGTGGTTGATCAAAGGTCACACACCTGTTGACATCGAAATTGTAGGTATTAAATTTCGCGAGATATCGCTTAATTATATAACTTTTTTTTATTATTTATTAATATTTTAAAACCGGTCCTTTAGAAATAACAAAAAAAGTGGTTTGCAGTTTGATTGGAGCATGTTGGAAGAAATTTAAACTGCCCATAAAAAAAGTTATAGCTGCTCACTTTCGCGAGAAATAGCGAAAAACATTGTTGAAAAACACGAAATGCAGTTTGATTTGCTATTGATTAAAGGAAATTAGGCTGTTAACATTTAAATCCTAGGTGCTCAATTCTCGCTAAACTACTGTTTTTTCATTACTTTGTGTTATTTTTGGTAAAAACATTTACGTCAATTAACGACAAAAATGTGGTATGCAGTTTGAATTCGGGGTTATTAAAGTTGACAAAACAAAACATTTGACATAACAAGTAAAAAAGGAAAATTCGGCCATGCCGAATGTAGTGATACCCTCCACAATTTCAAAAAGATTATTGCAAAAAACTTTTTTTTCAAAGGAGATTACTTTTGAAAAAAAAAAAAAAAAATTTGTTGAAAAAAACTTTCCGCGAAAAAAAAAATTTGGTGAAAAAAATCCGCAATTTTTTTCTTTCTTTGTTAAAAATATGTTCGTACTTGTTTACGGACTTGCTTACGAATTTGATAAATGTGAACATAATTGGTGTTCAATTATGTTCACATATGTCAACCAGCAGCCGAATTAAAACATTTTGCCTTTTTAGGTTATGTTGAATGTACTAAAATTTTTGAGGTGTCCTTACATTTGTGTTCATAATTTTTGAACCGCTGAACCGATATCGCTCAAATGCAATACCAAACTTCTCAGTAGAACTTTCAATAAATATCTTTAGTTTCAGTCATATCCGTATAGTAGTTTGGTCGTGATCACCATTTCCACAGACAGACGGACAGACGGACATCGCTAGAATGTCTTAAAATCGATCGGGGATCATGAATATATATACTTTATGGGGTCCCAGCCCGATATTTCGATAAGTTTCAAACGGAATGACAAACTTATATATACCCTCTATCACTAAGTGGAGGGTATTAAAATTATAAATGCTCAATTTCCCGAGAAATTGCTAAATTACTGTTCAAGGTTTTATATTATTTAATTTATTTTTTCTTTAGTGTCTAAAAAAAGGAATCAAATCAAGTTACGACAAATATATGCAGTTTAAATTTTACGTGGTTGAAGGTGGTAAAACTGCTCAAATCAATATCTTGACTGCTAATTTACGTGAAAAAATAAAATTTTTCCCAATTTTTTTATACCCTCCACTTAGTGATAGAGGGTATATATAAGTTTGTCATTCCGTTTGTAACTCATTGAAATATCGGTCTAGGACCCCATAAAGTATATATATTCATGATGCCCGATCGATTTTAAGACATTCTAGCGATGTCCGTCTGTCTGTCTGTCCGTCTGTCTGTCTGTCTGTCTGTCTGTGGAAAATGCTCTCACGGACAAAATATTGCACAGGGATGACTGAAACTTAACATATTTATTTGAAGTTCCCCCGAGAAGTTTGGTATTGGCATTTGAGCGATATCGGTTCAGCGGTTCAAAAGTTATGAACGAAAATGTTGTGAGGTTGCCCTCACAAGGGTTTTAATGGACTACTCTTTTCGTAGATTCTTACTGGAAATTTTGTTAAGTGTAGTTTTGAGTGGCAGAGTTTAAAATTTTCGTTTCAAAAATATTTTTCTATCAAGTCAGTATTTGTTTTAAATTTCAATTGGTGGAAAATTTTGTAAAGACAACAAGGAAATAGGTGTCGATAAATTTTCATAAATTATCTATTAATCAAACGAATTGACTGTTAAATCTTATAAGCGGAAAACACGTAAGGAGAAAGTAGCATTGAGAATCGGAAAAGGTAAGAGTTTTGGAATTGTGTTGATATCCATAGATTAAATGAGGATATGTTGGTTTACAGGAAGTTTAGGAGGATACGCTGGGCATAATTGTTCTGTAAGAGTGACGACGGAGAGAGAGAATTCATTAGTCGGCTTGTTAACGTAACCTTATCGGGCCAAGTATTGTCCGTTAAGGTGACTCCGTCCAGCGGGGAAGAGGATTCATTGTCTTTTGGGCAGAATCTATCAGGAGCACACATCGTAGGTGAAGAGGGGACAGTCTGTCGTAATATCAAAATTGAGGTGACCAGTTGGCAAAAGTGTCTCAACCGATATTTTCTAAAGAATTTGCTCCTGGTATTTAGGTGCAGCTCGTGAGTGATAAAAACAACGTTAACCTTGCATATCGTGGTCGTGTAATATATCGCGTATTTAAAATAATAATTTACCAGTGAATCCGGTTAAGAAAATCCATATAATTTATTTGTCGCGTAGTTAACACCTTTACTTGGTTAATTAAATTTTTCTTATACGTGTTTCCTAATCGTCGCTATTGTAAGTTGTTGTGTTGCTGACGTTAATTTTAATTAATTTTGTTATATATTTTTTTTTTTGTCTTGTTCATATTTTTTTTCGTAAATCTTAAATTCTAATCTTAATTTTTCGTATGGTCACCTAAATTAATTTCCTCCACGGTTCCTACCTCATACACACAACCATACAAATCCTTTATACTTTCACTCAAAAGCACTATCACACATATTTACCACACTTAAAACTCTCACTCTCACCCATGCTATACGCAGACTCACCACTTACACAAATATAAAAGCTTTTACTTGTATACACCCCATACACTCTAACGCACACGCACCCTACTCAAATTTGTTTTGTTTAAATTCTAAATTCGTACGCAAGCTCTTCAGTATCCAGGCGCCTGCAGATAACGAGGGATGCACGTAAGTACAAATGAAATGTTGGTTTATTTAATTTAGACGCAAAATACCTTTCGCACCATTGAAAACACGTCATACATGTTGCATTTCAACGCACCAGTTGCAACCAGACACAAAATCAGTCAAACTTTCAATACAGCAGTGTTTCACAAATTTTTTTTTTGTTTAATTATTTTTTTTGTTTATCTATGTAAAAATACATTTGTCCTCTCTTACATGCATGCAGAGGTTCCGAATCTGTTTAATTTTTTTTGGGTTAGGATTATTTTTTTTCCCGTTTGTAATTTAAATTCATTTAATTATGTTAATCTTACATTTGATTATGAGGGTGACCATAAATTTAATACTTTTAGAAATTGTTAATTTATTTTCTTTTGTTGTTCCTAAATAAAATATACTTGTTCTGTTCTTTGAGATGATGTAAATTTTTATTAAGTTATTTTACGAAAAGTGAAGTAAGTAGGTAGGGTAAGTGGGTTTCGGGCTGACACAAATTTGTTGTGGCTGTCAGCAAGGAGGGAGGGTTAAGACCACGGGTGCCGTCCATCTTGGCAACCCACCCCTTTAGTCATCAACGTCCCTTCGGTATTGCTATTTTGATGTTGCTTTATGCTACCTAAATTTTAATGTTTTGTAGCGATCCCGAACCTGCCTCTGAAGGGACAAGACACACTCCCAACCCTGAGCACGGCCGGTACCAGTAGGTAGCTCCGTCCCTGAAGAGGTAGGCCAGTGGGTGGAAGGGTCGTTACAATGTAAGCACACCTCAAAAATTTCAGTACATTCAACATAACCTAAAAATATAAAATGCTTTAATTCGGCTTTTGGTTGACATATGTGAAAATTTGGTATTTAAACAAAATTTTTTTTCGCGGAAATATTTTTTTTTTCAAAAGGAATTTCCTTTTAAATAAAGTTTTTTGCAATAATCTTTTTGAAATTGTGGAGGGTATCACTACTTAACTTTGTTATTTGTTTTTTTTTTTTTAATTTTGCGATTTCTCGCGAAATTGAGAGGATATGATGTCGATATTAACTGTTTTGTGACTTGTGAATAAATACAATCAAAACTGTATACTCAGTTTTTGAAGATATTTAAAAAAACTTCATTGTAAAATTTTAGAAAATACAAAAACACTAATTTCGCGATATCTCGCGAATGCGAGCAGCTACGATTTCGCTGTTAACAGTTTTGTGATATTTAATCAAGTAAAAATCGAACTGCGTTTACACTTTTTGTCTACACTAAAGTTCAACCTAAACATCGCTGAGGCTCACCGTGTTAAAGATTTCACAAAATATAGATCTAATCAGTCCATGTTTGAACTTGGGACCCATTTTCTGGGAAACTCTGGTGTTGGGTATTATATGGTCGGTCTTGACCGACTATAATTTTCTTACTTGTTTTTTAATAAAATACTAAAAAAAAGAATTTTGAAATGTATTATTTTTGTAGAATTTTTAAAAAGCGTTTATAAGACTCCAAAACGACTTTCTTGTGGTGGGACTTTAATTTTTTTCTGAAATGATTTTTAATGAAATTCTTTACTTCAAAACGTAAATAAAAATTGTGCGTTTGGGCTTAAAAAAATTTTTCGGAACTGAGAATTTCTTTACAAATCCTTTTTAAATTATGTCAAGCAATAATATTCACTTGTGACAAGTCACTGGACCTGTCCCATAGGAACACAATCCCTGTCAGTTCAATAGTGACATGTCCCAGAAAACGCAAAATAATAATTAATTAAAATAATTTGTTCTTATTTAAGGCATAATTTTTTACTAATTTAATGAAAAATTTTAATGAATTTATGAAATCTTATGAATCAAAATTAATGAACATCTTACACAATATGCTTGATATTTCATTTGGCATATGAAATATTTCATTGTTGCAATGAAGCAATGTTAATGAATTCTATTCATGAGTTATATGAAGCGTTTTTTTATCAATGTATTAGTAATTTTGGTACAATTTTGAGATTAGCCTGCTAGATGTTGCACTCTTGTTGACTCTTAAATACTTGTCTTAAGTAAAAAGAGTGTTGAAATGATTAAGTTTGTAAATGGGTAAAATTAGATGAGGGGAAAAATTTTCTTCCTTGTATAACAAAAATATAAGCTATTTCCAACCAAACAATTCTAACCACTGTGCCTTTATTTATAATTTTTATGTAGTTTAGCGCTTAAGTTCTATTTTGCATTTAACAAATATTAACCTAAATCCTCTCCTTGGGTCAATCTTGATCCGAACAAGTTTTAAATTAGTTTTATCTTTTAAATCAGTAGTAGAGCAGGCGCAGATCTATGGGAGGATGGAAATTCCCCCTCCCCCCAAACCGAATTCAAAAGAAAATAAAAAGGAAAAAGGAAAGGAATAAAGAGGGAAGGATAAGAAAAAAAGAAAAGCGAAAAGGAATGGAAATAATTAGAGATTTTATTCCCATGATAAATGTTCGAGAATCTTAAAATTTTTTTATATGAAAAAAAGTAAACATTTTATTGAATCTTAAGTTTTCTCTTTTTAAAAAAGTCTCAGAATCTAAGACTTTTTATTTAGGAAAAATTACTCAGAATCTGAGACTTTTTCTATAGGAAAAAATTTGTAGTTTTTCTACAGAAAAACGCCTGCAAAATTTTTTTTTTTTAAAAAACTCGATCCCTTCCCAACCTATGAGCTGGATCCCCGCCTGTTGTAGAGGTATACAATAGGGTGGGACAATTTTTTCAACAAAAGAGAACAGAAACTAAAAAAAAAAATTACGGTCAAAAAAAACGAACCCTAAAACACTTTTTCAGTAATATTCGAATATTAGCTAAAATTTTTCACTAAAAAAAAAAAAAAATACAAAAAATTTTGTTTTTCACTTTTCGATTTTAAAGTTAGAAAAGGAATCCAAAGACATGGCTTTACAGGTTTAATATTTTTTTAACATGATCATGTTTTTAGGCTGGTGTCTAATTTTAAAAAAGTTCCAGGACGCCACCTCTGTTTAACTATATAAGCTAACAATTAACGAAAAAGAAAACAAGAACTATTATTTTAATTTTCTTAAAACCAAAAATTTTAATAACTTGGGTTTGTAACTTGGATAATAATTCACCTCGTGGTGAATAAAACCGTTTTATCACCAGCTGGTGAATAAAAAGTAACATAATTATTGTTCAAAAAATATTTTTTTTTTTCATCAATTTTTTTTTTTTCATCAAATTTTTTTTTTCATCGAATTTTTTTTTCATCATTTTTTTTTTTCATTAATTTTTTTTTTTTTTTTATCAAATTTTTTTTTTCATAAATTTTTTTTTCCATCAAACTTTTTTTTCATAATTTTTTTTTATAAAATTTTTTTTTTTTATCAAATTTTTTTTTTTTATCAATTTTTTTTTCATCAAATTTTTTTGTTTTTTCATCAAATTTTTATTTCATGAAGTTTTTTTCATTAATTTTTTTTTTTATCAAATTTTTTTTTTCATCAAAATTTTTTTTTCATAATTTTTTTTTTATCATCTTTTTTTTCAAAAATTTTTTTCATCAAATTTTTTTATCAAATTTTTTATAATCATTTTTTTTCACCAAAAAATTTTTTTTTTCATATTTCTTTTTATCAATTTTTTTTTAAATCAAAAATTTTTCTTTTTATCAAAAAAATTCATCAAAAATTTTTTTCATCAAAATTTTTTTTCACCAAAAATTTTGGGTTCATTAACATAATTTTGTTTTTCGTGAAAAAAAAAAAATATTTTTTTTTACCAAAACTACACTCAAAAGAAAAACTCTGTCAAAAAATCTGTAAAACGACTTTCAATTTGAATTAGCAATCTTTTAGCAGATTGTTC
The DNA here is from genome assembly GCA_963921195.1 of Pegoplata infirma. Lineage (NCBI taxonomy): Eukaryota > Metazoa > Arthropoda > Insecta > Diptera > Anthomyiidae > Pegoplata > Pegoplata infirma. Next base: position 309,837,759 of record OY992536.1, on the reverse strand, counting down.
TGCTGAGAAGGATATTTTTACTAAAATCTCTGTCATTCAGTTTAAGAAAATAACAGACATTTTACTATGTTTATACTGATTTTGTTTGCTGAATTTTATTATTTTTTCAAGAAATTTTTTTATATAAAAAAAAGCAGAACAGATTGTTCTGCTGAAATCAGTAGATTGCTCTGTGGCAGTGTTGCCAATTTAGCCATTTTTCGGCTAGATTTAGCTCCTTTTGAACTCGTTTAGCCGGAGAAAAAGGCATTTAGCTCTTAGCCGTTTTTTTTAGCCATTTTCGAAAATATTTTAGCAGTTTTTTAGCCATTTTTGAGTTTTCGGTTAAAAAGTAATTTTTAGTGTGTTTTTTATTAAAATAGAGAATTAATTGGGTTTTAAGTTTATGCAGATCGATCACAGACTCTAATACTATTTGTTATAAAGGTTTAAGTTGAAAAATGCAGGAGAAACTTTAATTTCTAAAAATTATAGACATTTCTGGTTTCCCAAACCGGTTTCAAACTCTTTTGTTTTGTGTTTTCATCAGAAGGATTTTAAATGTTGGTTTGTTTTGATAGTAGGTAACTGTTTTTCATATAATTGAGTTTTAATTAACACTAGTCTGTAATAAAAGCACGTATATTTTTGTCATATTCATACCATAAACATTATACTAAATTTTAGACGATCTAGCAATGCCCGTTTCTCTGTCTTTTTAAAATACGCTAACGTCCAAAACTTAACTTGAAGGCTGATTGCTGAATCTTGGCATATATATTTTTGGAATTCTTGTGGTCAGGTTTCAGCGAAAACAGTCCCAAGGGTAAAAAGTTTCCCCTCGAATTCACGTGTTGAAAAGTTTTTTTAAGCCAAAATAACTAAAAAAAAATTTTTACTGAAATAAATTTTTTGTAGTCAAAATTTTTATATATATATTTATAAAAAATTTAATATAAAATATTTAAATCATTAAAAAAGTGTTCTGAACACTCTTCATTTTACCTAAAATATGCCAAAACAGTAACAAAAGATCTCCTTATTGTAATATATGTATCAAAAACGGTACAAAATATGAATTTACATTAGTTTTTCTTAAAAAGTAAAATATATATTTTAGCCTTTTTTTAGCCATTTTTTAGCCGTTTTTTAGCAGTTTTTTCAAAAGGATTTAGCCGTTTTTGATAACCAAGTTCTGGCAACACTGCTCTGTGGTTAAGAAGTTTACTTTCATATCGGAAGGTGGCGAGTTCGATGCTGGCTGGCAGCGTGTTTTTTTTTTGTTATATATATTCACCTCTTATGACAGATATTTAGCAAACCGTGTCTGCTAAAATCAGCAGATTTCTCATATGGCTCAAAATGGGTGTATTTTCAGCAGATTTTTCTGCTGATTGGACAGAGAATTTATTTTAAGTGTACTTTTTTACCAAGTCTAAGCTTTTCGCATAAAAATTTTCCATTTGTTTATCTAATGTACATAAAACAAGTGAGAGTGTTATATTCTTTGGTGCCGAATCTTTTATACTCTCCAAAATGTAAAAACTCTTTTTTGCATTTATTTTTGCACTCACTTACGAAATGTACAGATCTTTTGGTGTTTTAATGGGATCCTCGACTGATATTTCAATTCGTTTTGCATGGAATAGCAAAGTAATATAACATTATTTTTTCTAAAAAAAAACTTTGCTTTGGCAAGTACACCCAAATCTTCCGCAAAACATAATCATGATTTAATATTTGGGCAAGAGTAAAAAATTCGCAGGCATTTTTTTTAATATTTCCGACCCCGACGTTTTTTAATTCAAAAAATGGAAAATTTGCTCCACCATAGTGTACAATTTGCTCCACCCCAGGAACACAATAGGATGGAGGAACTATTCCTTTTTTTCGAATTTTAAAATCGTCGGGATGTGGAAAGTTGCCCTTTAGGTTCAATAAAAAAACAATAATATTGGAATTGTAGGGAAATGCCTGTAAGTTCATTTTTGGACTTGAAAATCGAAGAGTTCCGAACAAAGTGAAAAATACAATTTTTTTTAGCTAAAAATAATAGTTTATCTTTGAAAATTTTCTCGGACATTAAAAATCGTAAGAAAAAGTGTTAATTTTATCAAGTACGGGCAAAACATAAAGGAAACTAAGGAATGTAATTTTATCAAGTAGTGGCAAAATATAAAGGAAACTAAGGAAGGTCCCCGGCAATTAGTCTGGGCCACTATAAAATAAATTTGGTTACATAGTCCCATGTAATTCAAAATCGACCTACAAGGTTGACATTAGTTATCGTTTTTTCACAATATCTTAAGGGTTAAATCATCTTAACATATGCTTCGTTACACTTTTTTACGCGTCACATTAGACAATGTGTATATGAAAACGCGAATCTAAAAACCAAAGTCGACGCAAAGTTTTGAAAAATAAAACGGTGAAAAAATAGACTACAAATAATTTTTCCAACAAAACATAGATACGAAAACACACACAAAACCAGCATGAGGTTTAGACAATGTTTTAACAATAATGATGCTGATGTGGGTCAGATTAGTTCCGCTAAATGAATAAATTACAAACGAATATAAAATGGAAATTAAAAATACAAAAAAAAAAAACAGATTACATTGTTGTGTTGATGCGTATATAATATGAATAGCTCATCATCTTAATTATTAACTAAAGGGAAATGTTGTTAATACCTGCATTTATAAAACACCACCAAAAAACAGAAGCATCAACTTGTGGTACGACAAGTATAACAAAATATGAAGTGAGTAAAAAAGTTAAAAGAAAAACGCTTTTAAAGAATTTAATAAAATGGAAATTGAAAAAGGCAAAAAACATGCAATATCTATGCCAGCACCAGGAACGACAGCACCACCAGCAAAACCACCACGTATTCAAAGGGCACCAACACCAGCACCAACGATAGCAGAATTTGAAAGAAACGATAATAAAATACAGATGACAACGAAGAAGAAAAAACAATTACAATTTCATAGTCCTTTAGTTAGTAGTAGTCATCGTCGTCATACAAGAACTCCTATGACATTAACCTTTAATACCAATACCGATACCAACGATAAAAAACAATCAATTTTATATGCCACATTGCAGCAGACATCAATAGATGAAGAGCAGCAGCATCATCCACATCCACATCCTCATCCTCAACAGCCATATCAGCATAAAAACCATAATGTTGCCAATGTCAACAAAACACAAGAAAACACAAACGACTCATCTCTTTCTGCTCCTGCTACTGCTTCTTCAACCAAAAACCCACAACAAACATTTGCCAACTCTACATATTCAACTTTGTGTCGTCGTCGTAAAACTACGGAAATGTTAGCAAATAATTTGACATTAGACAAAAGTGTCAAGTCTCAGAGTCACAGTCGAAATCCGGCCTCCTACTCCAACTCCTCTGGCTTAAATATGAATGAATTTACAATAGCACCATCTACATCAACATCAACAACAATATCAACTTCTCAAGTCACATCTGCTTTGTCATCCATGACACCAGCACCAGCAGCTGTAGCTGCAGCAACAACAACAGCATCAGCATCACCCGAAGAATCTATAACATTAGCAGTAAATATGAGAAGAATTGAAAATCGTCTAGCCCATGGTTGTACGAGTTTAATGTATGCATGTCAACATGGTGACATTGCAGTGGTTTTAGAACAAATGCGTTCTAAGGTAAGAAACTAATATAAAAGAATTTTACACCATTTTCAGATGAAAATCGTAAAATTAAAAACAATTTAAAATTCATAGATGTCATTTGAGTAAAAATATGAAGGATCAGTACTGATCCGAAAAAAGGATCACTAAGATAAGTTCAGTTGTAACCGAACGGATACAATTTCATCCGAAAAATGGGTTTATTTTATTATATAAACCCATTTTTCTGATGAAATTGTATCTGTCCGATTAAAACTAATCAAATTCTTAGCGATAATTTTTCGGGTCAGTACTGATCTTTCAAATCTCGGATCAGTGCTGATCTTTCAAATCTCGAATCAGATGTAATATAAAATTAAATTTTAAGATTTCAGTTTAAATTCGAAGATGTCGGTTGAAATTTGAAAACTCATTTGAAATTTTAAAATTCTGTCTGAAAAATTTCTAATTGAATTTAAAAATTTTCGTTTGACACATTTTAAGTCATCGGTTGAAATGTGATAAAACCCATTGATTTTCCTGGTGACAAGACAAAACTCCAACGGAAGCTAATTCGGTCATAATCGTCATATCAGTTGTGGGGACTACGACTAGGCTGACCATTCGTACTGATTTGATCAGTACATGTACTAATTTTTGATCACGTGTACTGATCAAAAAATGTTGTATTGATTTGTACTGATTTTTTGAAATACGTACTGATTGTACTGATTTTTAAACATTTCAAAATAAAAAAAAATTTTATTCGAAAATTCTTTACAAAAACTTGAGTTTCCATAAAATAAGTCTTCAAGGTAGTTTTTTATGACTGAGGTTGGGTTATGGTGGATGGCATTGGCAAAAAAACCAATGCCCATAGAGGCCGACTTGTGGCCCCATATGATTCCAGTTTCCCCTTCTTTTTATACCCTCCAACTACAGTATGGGGGTATACTCACTTTGTCATTCTGTGTGTAACGCATCGAAATATCGGTCTAGGACTCCATAAAGAATACATTTTATTGATCAGTGATCAACTCTAAGACATTCTAGCGATGTCCGTCCGTCCGTCCGTCTGTCCGTCTGTAGAGGACACGATACAGTCCAAAATAAAAGAGCTAGACTTCCTAAGTTTGGCACGAATATGTCTTATATTCCTTGGCAGGTTAAGTTCGGAAATGGGAAAAATCGGCCAAAGGGGAAAAAAGTTCCCCCTTGGAGAACTAAACCAACCTAAGAAAAACCGAATTTTTTTAGGGGTTTTTTAACTTTTGCTTAGCAAATGCAACATTCTTATCTCAGAAGAAGTTTAAAATTGCAAGGGGAAGGTGCCCCCTAACGTCTACCAGCAACCAACCCCCCCGCCCCTGGATTTTTTTTTAATATTGTTTTTTTTTACATATTGGAGGGTATAAAAGATTCGGCACAGCCGAAAATAACACTCTCACTTGTTATGACTTAATTCTGACAATAAGATAATTTGTAATGAATTCTAAAGAGCTTAGAATTCGAAAATCAAGAGGTTCATTAACGCAAAAATGTATCTGAGCTTGAGGTTATTTTCATCTTCTTAAATTTATATGAAAAGGTCTATTTAAAAAAGACTTGCTTATAATCTTGAAAGTTTTCTAAAAGGAAGAGTTATTAAAAGTCCTCAGAATCTGTACACTTTTTATTCACAAAACCTATGGGTTTTTGTTATATTTTCTGCACCGAAACGATTAAAATATTCAAATGAAGTTGTTTGTAGTCAACAAAATTTTCCGCAAAATTACGACACAGCTTATGACAGTTGTTTTTAACAGTTGTTTTTACTGAATACTAATTGACCCCAAGTTTGGTAGTTTAAGTGTTGGAAAAATCATCAATGTTTCTCAAAAATCATCAGTGTTTTCCCACAGAAAACACAGAGAGTAATTTCTAGAAAAAAAACACAAAAACTTGTGCGTACTGATTTGAGTATAGAAAGAATGGTCACCCTAACTATGACTGAAAATAACTTCACTTTTTTATAGGGGCCCTGTGGTATACATTCGCAATGATGTCGCGTACCAGGTCCAGCAACAATTCTTTGTTAACGATATTGATTTTAACTGTTTTTGGGTTAAATTCGTTATTAGTTCGCACATCATCCATTTTTGTCTTCTCTATAGGAGCCCGATTGCGGAAACAGTGCATTCCCTTAATGGCTTCAACGCTCTTTCCCACTCCATTGTTGTTGCTGGCGATTTCAATGTGCACAACTCGTAATGGCTTCGCCTTTTGAGTCATACAGCTCCCGTTGGCCAATACGTTGAACTTTTCGCTGTGCATAACCATCTGTAGCAATTAGTGGATGAACCAACACACATTCCATGTGTTGAAGGGCAGTTCCAGAATACATTCGACCTTTTCCTCACTTCGCACCCTCATAAGAACGAAGTTGAAATTCTTGATCTCAACGAGTTTTACACGAAATAAATTGGAAACTATGTTTTCTGGACTATAATGTCGACGACGCTGCAAAAATAATTGCAAATGTGATAGTGTTTGGAACGAAATCTTTTATTCCATCGAAGCATATTCCAGTTAATTTAAGACATAAAAGTTGGTTTAGCCAGACGTTCAAAAATGCAGTCAGAACCAGAGAGGAAGTGTTCAATAACACTGTACAATAATTTAAAAAATTTTCCAAAATAACGGTGTTCCGACGATTGATTCCGGTATAGGAGAACAAACAAAAAATAAACGTGTGTCGGCCTTTTGAAAGATCGCATCGGAATTTTATATTAGAGGTGGTCAAAATTTCTCAGCTTTGGCTTGTTATTGCAGCATATCGCCCGAAAGAGGTGGAGGGCAAGGATGAAATGTTCTACAAAAGTGTTGGCCATAAAATTTTACTACGTATATCAAAACACACAAAAGTTCAAAGATTAACACAAATACCAAAAACAAGTCAAATTCAAGATTGCCCATTAAAAAAATTTTAAAAAAATTAACCCTTAGCGGGCAATCTTGAATTTGACTGATTTTTTGTGTTTCTGTTAAGTTTAGGGCTTTGGTGTGTTTTGACACATGTAGTAAAATTATATGCACTCAAAAAAATACGTTAGTAGATTTAATAATTTTTTTTTGCTAATGCTAGTTAGCTAACTTTTAGCAAATTTTTAGTTGAGATTAGCATGTTAGCAAAAAATTCTTGTAAACTTCATTTAGCACATTAGCAAATTTAAACAAACTTTGAACTAATTTCTTTTGCTAAATTTGAAATTGAGTTGACAACATTTTTACAAGATTTTTTGCTAACATTATCAAAAATAAATGGTAAATTTTTTTTTATTTTCAGAAAACTTAAAATGGCGCTATCTCGGAAACTAAGCCAGATAGAGCAAAATGGAGGCCATTTTTGGTTCTCACATATGTGGACCCTAATGGGTCCTAACTTTGGATCCACAAAAGTTAGCATTCCCGAAAATTTTAAAATGCTCATATCTCGGTAAATATTGCCGACACAACAAAAAGTCCAAAAAAAAATTTGTAGCCCTCAACACGTAGAATAAGACCGATAACCAAAAGCTCTCCGAGTAATATTTTTGAAGTTATCGAGTTTTTTAGTTTTCAAGACCCCAGTGGTCCCCTAAAATCACGTATCTCAAAAACTAAGCAAGATAGAGCGAAACGGACGCAAGTTTTGGATCAAAAACTATGACGATTTTTAAAGAACCCAACTAGGTCTAGGCCCATTGGGGTCTGGACCTATTGGGTCCGAACCCAATGTGGTCCTCAAATGTGTATGAACTAAGTTCAAAAAAAAAAATTCAGTTAACTAATTATTGGCAAAACATTTTTGCTAACTTTAGCAAAAAAATTGTGGGTTCAAAATCAGCAAATTTTCTTGTAGGTTTACAAGCTTTTTTTGCAAACATTACAGTTTTTTTTTTTTGAGTGTGCCCAACATTTTTGTAGACCATTTTATATCCGCCCTTCCCCTTTTTAGGGGTGTTTTATACGATTTTTATACGATAGTTTAATATTTAGAGGGTTAATATGTTTTACAAAAATATTTACCATAATATTTTATACAAAGTTGCTAAACATACCATTAACATCAGATGTAAAGAACACAAAGAGTTATGTTATTGTCAAATTCAAGATTGCCAATTAAGAAATTACCACACCAGTGTTTCCCGGAAAATGGGTTCTAATTCTAAACAAGGATCGATTGGATCTATCTTTTTTCAAATCTTTAATAAGTGTAGAAAACACTCACAAACCAAATTTGAGTGAAATAGTCTTCTATTTGTTGCCAATAAACCGCTTTACCTGAATATCGGGCGAAATTTTCGTATGGGACCTAAGTCCAAAAATAGTCTGATAATAACCAGATTTGATTAGGTCATTAAAGTACGCGTTTAACACCCACAAACAAAGTTTTAATAAAGTATTTTATATATTCATGAAATTTTAGAGATTTATGTGAATATCGGGAAGGTGGTATGTATGGGGGCTACAAGAAAAACTGATCCGATTCTTTTTAAATCCGGAAATGTGATTTGTGACTACTAACATGTTTATCTGCCAAATTTCGGAAGGATACCTATTAAAATACCGTTGTTAGGGTCACTTGACTCTAAAATAATTCCGATGTAATCTTTCAAAATGCCGACACTCGTATATCTTTTTTTGGTCTCCTCTACCAGAATCAGTCGTCGGAATTCCCAGGATTTGGGAAAAAAGGTTAGCACGCCACGGTAAATACCCCATATATGGTATTACACACGCAAAAAAAACCTTAGCAACAACAAAAAAGCATAAAGTATTACCATGGGTAATCATATCGTCGCCTAAAATGCAAAAGGCGCTAACTAACATTTTACTAATTTTAGAGGAGAAGCAAAAAACAGTATAGAGCAAAATTTTTAATTTATTAATAACTTTGTTGGTTTTGTTTGAATTGTGCTAACATTTTGTGAGGACTTACGTTTTGTGAATATGTATCAAAATTTATCACAAATTTATTAAAAATGTATTTCTAGTTGCGTTCATTGGCGATTTCGCAATTCATATGTTTTTAATTTTTGGCTATAAAATCGCAAATTTTTATTATGTGACCCTAATTTTTTGTAGAGACGGGTAGGTTAATAAAATACACCCGAACCTATCAAAATACCGATTTTGAATTTTTAGTTTGTTAGGGCGTTTTGCATTTTAGGTGACGATATGTAAGTCTGTTTTTAGTATCTCTTTGTTGGTTTTTTGACGATCGTGATCTTACTACGATGGTACAATTTTCATCTCCTAATGTCCAGAGTTGAATAGGTATTAATATTTGAGTTTGGACTTAATGATTTGTCATTTAAATCCCCTTTTCTACTTGTAGTCCGGTTACATTTTATACAATTCGTAAGAGATCATTTAATACAGAAAAATATGACAATAAAAGTTATAAATGGTGTAAGTTACAGAAAACAAAAGAAACGTTTTAAAACTCATTCATATAAACATAGTATATGCTTAATATGTATATTTGCTAACATGCACTTATTGCCCATAAATATTAGTTTTACTTAACAAATATTTATATTCCTTCGAATAGATAGATACTCCTTATTCTGTTATTTATGTAGATTGATTATTTTTTTTGTAGACCCATACATATTCTAACAGTTGAATTTTATAGTAAGTCAAACATATTGTAATTTTCTTTAAAGAAAATGATGTATGTTTTTTATAGTTGTGTTCATTACAATTGTCTCACAAAAAAATTCGGTCATACGTGTCCCAAACTGTCTGCCTAAATTAATTCACTTAAAATATGCTGCACGTTTTAACATAGATTTTTTCGTTTGACCACAATTGTGAGTTTTAGCTTTTCATGTTTAAACAGAAGCTGTTGGTAATAAAAAATAAACAGGTACAAGTGCACACAGAAAGAAATAAAAAAAAAAATTGAGTAAATTTTTAATACTATTGAGTAAAAAATTACTCAATTTTCCACCAGTAAACGATTTAATAGTATTGAGTAAATTTTTAATAAAAATTTACTAAATGTTTGCCAAAAAAATTTGAGTAAATTTTTAATTGACACTATTAAGTGCAGGAACAGAACAAGAAGCACCACCTTTTAAAAACAGAACAAGTTTTATTTCACATCGGCGCCGGCCACCGGTTTAATCTGCCAAACCGTATGGAAAAAGTCGTGCCGGGCTTATTCTGTTTCTACTCTAAAAAAAACAAAGTTTAAAAAAATTTCATATTTTTTTACAAAGAAAAAAAACATGTTTTTTCAAACTTTACCAAATATATTTTTGTCTTAAAGACATAAAAAAATTTTATAAATATGATTACAAACTTTCATGTATATATACAAAAAACTATAAACTAAACGAGAATTAAAAAAACTAAGGAAATTCCAAAAAAAAAATAAAAAAGCTATTAAATTCTTATTAAATTATTTACTCAATTTGTTTTTAAATTTTTGAGTAAATTTTTAATTGCGTCAATTAAAAAATTACTCAAAACTTTTTTTAAATTTAAACAAGTGATTACTCAAATTGTTTTTCCCCATATTTTTTTCTGTGCACGCCAAATGTCCAGCGAAAAAAAACATGTGTACCGTAAACTTCTGAATAGGTTGTATGGATAACCCTATATTGAAGTTAGAAAACTGCGTTTTTGGTTTTTTAATTTTTCAAAAACTGGGCTTAGGAGACGTGGTCAAATATTGGAAAAATGGTCAAATTTGTGGCGAGTTGCCTTGATTAAATATTTATCACATTAAAACGGAATGCGCCACAATCTCAAAAATTTACATTCTTATATAGTTTTGTATGGGCTATCGATTACTTTTTTTTTGAAAAATTTTCAGAACCCGTTCGGAAATTTTCCATTTTTTAAAAAAGTCAATTTATTAAAAATCCGGTACTTTTTTTTAATTTTTTTTTTTAAGTTTTGATGTTTGTCCATCCACACAAAAAATTCAGAAACGCGTTTTTGTTTTATTCGAAAAAATAGCATTTGAATTTTAAATTTCAAAACAATTTAGTAATGTGCTTGTAAAGGGTGGTCCAATAACAAGTATCTTTTTAAAAATGCAATAAAATGAACAATACTTAATATTTTTGGAACCTTATGGCTTTATTTGAAAGAGCAAACATTCCAATTTTTTATGGCAAACGACTCGGTTAGCTCATCCTCGTCAACCATTTTTCTAAGACCTTTTTGAATGTTTCTGGTTCTATCTCACGAATGGCTTGACCGATATTCGTCGAAAGGGCCTAGAACATTTCTGTATTTTCTTAATTGTATGGATCTTTAACAACACCCTCCAAAAAATGTCTAAAGTGTTTAAACCGCAGCTCTGAAGTTCTCAATTGACAACGCGAATATGTCTAAAAACACGATTTCCGAACTAAGTGCGCAAAATATCGATTGTTTGATGGACTGTGTGACATGTTGCGACATCCTACTGAAAACAAATGTCGTCCAAATTGATATCTTCTATTACGGCCAACAAAAAGACGGTAATCATGGCTCTGTAACGTTCATCTGAGACGAAAATGGGGTTTTCCGTTGTATGGTGTAATGATAATGCAACTCAAATCTGTTGCTTTCTATAGATGAAATGGATTCTTTACAATACCCTACGGGTTTTCCGATCCCAAAATTCAGAAATTTGATTGTTAAAATAATCTGGGGACTTAATTTCGGTTAAAATTTTTTGTTCGAAAAACGTTCAGTTTGGCAACGCAGTACTGCGCTACAACGAGATACAGCAGAGCAAGCCGATGACACATCAATGAAGTCGTTTGCCAAACAAAAAAATCGGAATGCTTGCTCTTTCAAATAAAGCCATAACATTCCAAAAAAAGTTGAGTTTTGTTCATTTTCTTGCATAAAAAAAGTGGCCGGATTTTTTTAAGCTTTTAGATATTTTTATTTATATTAAACGCCTTTTTTAAATATGGAATTTGGCATTTGGATTTTATAATCTATCTCTCATTTTCACGAAAATGACTTTTTGATGGCAAAATATTTAGTAAAACGGCCCTCATCTATGGTGTAGAATTCAGAACAAAAATTTGTTTTTCTATTTTATTTGCATTTTTGGTTTACTCTATCTCTTAAACAATTAATTTTTCTGAATGCAAAACCCTCTATCTTTTCAAATAACACTGCGTGACAAAACTAACCACTATTTTAGAAAACAAGAGGTACGACCATTATTTCAATATATTTCGGACATGCTGAATCGAATGGCGTACTCCGTTTTTCGATGTATGGTACAGTTTTCTTGTAAAATATCATTAAAGATTGGCCTATTTTCAGTTGCTTTTTTAACAAAAAAAAATCCAAAGCTAATGATTTTTAAACTTTATGGCATGGAAAACAAAGATATAACTTGTAGCAATATTTCTAATATAAATTTGGTTTAAAGCTTTTCATCTTAAGCCCTTAAATTCGCGGATTTCTTCATTTTTTTAAGTTTTCGCAAAATTAACCGCTAAATTGGTCTCTGATAAAAAACTTGCATTTTGTGGATAATAAAGGCGTCCATGACACTACGAATAGTGTACAAAAAACATCTATGTTATATGGACCATCATGATGAAAATCGCGAAAAATTATGAAAATCGCGTTTTTTTGTATATAGCAGCATCACTTTAGGAGATGATTTGAGGCGTCATCTTTTAGTATATAATGTGGGAACCTTAAACAATAAACTGCCCCAAAATTTGTCCAAAAAAGTTTTCATTTGCAAAAGTTATCTTAACAAAAACTATTATTTTAGTGTTTGCGATACAATAATTATAGTTTTTGTTAAGATAACTTTTGCAAATGAAAACTTTTTTGGACAAATTTTGGGTCAGTTCATTGTTTAAGGTTCCCACATTATATACTAAAATATGGAACCTTTAATCATCTCGTAAAGTGATGCTGGCATATACAAAAAAACGGGTTTTCTCGATTTTCATCATGATGGTCCATATAACATAGCTGTTTTTTGTCCACTATTCGTATTGTTAGGGATGCATTTTTGATTCATTAAAAGCAAGTTTTTTATCAAAGTCCAATTTGGCTGTTAATTTCCCGAAAACCTTAAAAAATTAAGAAATTCGCGAATTTAGGTGCTTAAATTGAAAAGCTTTAGTCCAAATTTGCATAAGAAATGTTGCTACAAGTCATATCTTTGTTTTCCATGTCATAAAATTTATAAACCATTTACTTTGCAAATTTTTTTGTTAAAAAACTGTCTCGAAATCAGCAAATCTTTAACGGCATTTTGCAAAAAAACTGTACCATACATCGAAAATCGGAGTACGCCATTCGAATCAGCATGTCCGAAATATATAGAAATGATGGTCGTAACTCTTGTTTATTTTTTAGTGTTCCGCAGTGTAATTAATTTAAAAATATTTTTTTTGAAAAGTTTCAACATGCATTTCATGTTTTCATATTAAATTTTTCATTCTGAACATGAATTTATCAACAAAATTCCAAAACCACGATTTTGATCAAATGATGCTAATTTTTGCTGAAAATTCTTGTTTGACTTTTTTGAAAAATATGGCTCAGAATTTGGATGTCAGATTATAAAAAAAATGTTAGTCTTAAAAATCGCAATGCTGATCAGCATCTGTGGGCCAAAATCGCGTTTTTATTTTTTTACTATTTTTGCATAACATACTCAACAGTTTGTCAGCTTTTGAGATGGATTTGGTAAAAAAATAATATTTGTCTTAAAAATCAGCACCTGTCAACCAAAACCGCGATTTCGGAATTTTTTATAGGAGGTTATCATTGTTAAATCACGTTAAAAAATTTTCGATGTAGTAAATGAAATCATAATAATTATATTCCGTAGTTGATTTAAAAAAATATTGTAGAATATCGAATTTTAATTACACTAACAATACGCGAATAAAACAGTTTTTTGGCTCTCCTGAAAAGTTGTGTTTTTTTAAATAGAGGATTTTGAATATAGGCGCTCGATATATTAATTTCAGCAGAAAATTTGCTAAAAGTTTGCTAATTCAAACATAGAGTTGTTTTACAGATTACACTGTGCAACAAGAAAAATGAGCCTCAATGGCTTCAACGCCATATAAAAGTAGACCATCAAATAGACAAAACCACCAAAGGGTTTTGCAAAGTCAGTTCGGATTTCTTTTTTATAGCCCACTGAAGTTTTTATATTTTTATTAAAGGCGTTTGGAAAACGTCAAAAATACTATAATAAGAACACATCTGAGCTTCAAAATAAGATTTGATGTCTTCAGTGAAATTTTATGGCGGTTCTTTTCTTAGAACCTTTTAACCCTCTAACTGCCATTTTAAAAGGTCATTTTAGTCCTTTTTCAAAAACTAAACTCGGAAGGCTAATAAAACGTCCATTTAGAGGGTTAAAATGTTCTACAAATATTTTCCTCATAAAATTTCACTAGGGGTTGTCGAATGTTCAAAGTTTGTGCGACATGCGCAAAGTGCTTAAAAAGGGTCAAGTATAAATAATCAATGTTTTTTATTTATTTTTACCAAATCAGTGTTAAAAAATATCGACAAAAAACAGTGCAAATATACTTTTGAGCTAAAAGTGACCAAATTAACCCTCTAGCTCCCGCTTTAAAGGGTAATTTTTGTCCTTTTTTAAAAGAAATACAAAAAAGTCTATTAAAAAAGCAGTTAAAGGGTTAAAATGTTTTACAAATATTTTCTGCATCAAATTTCACTAGGGAACGTCTAAGACAGAAAGTTCATCCAGCATATAGAAAATGCTTAAAAATTTTAAAGTATTCAAAATTTTTTTTTATATTTTTTTGGGCCGAAATAAAAAAAAAAAACAAGTAACCAAGTGAAATTCGAATTTGTCGAATGTATTAATACCCTCCACGATGTAAAAAAGTTTATTTGCAAAAAAAAAAATTTAAAAAAAAATCCGCGAAAAAAATTTCTTGGTAAAAAAAAAAATCGACGAAAATGTTTTTTTTTTTCTTCATTCTGTTCACATGTGTCAACCAGCCGCCGAATCAAAGCATTTTGTAAACAAGTAAATTTGCTAAGTCTTTGTTATATCTGTTTAATACTTTGGCCGTGATCACCATTTAAGATATCTTGGGGAAAAGTCGCGTGATGCCGTTCTAGCGGAAATTTGTTGTCGGAGCAAAAATATATTTGGGGACAAAGAAGAATTAGGTGAGGAAAAGACCTAAGCTTTTTTTTTAGTCAAAAAAAGGGTCCTATTTGACAAAAAAGTCAAAAAAGTTTTGGATTTAAACAAAAAAATCAAAAAAAAAATTTTTGTGATCGATTTTAAGACATTCTAGCGAGACATTCTAGCGATGCCTGTCCGTCTGTGGAAATGGTGATCACGGACAAATATTAAACAGATATAACAAAGACTTAGCGTATTTACTTGTTATTGCCCTAAGCAGTTTGGTATTGTATTTGAACGAAATCAGCGGTTCAAAAGTTATGAACGAAAATGTAAGAACACCTCGAAAATTGTGGTACAATCAACATAACCTAAAAACACAAAATGCTTTAATTCGGCGGCTGGTTGACACATGCGAACAGAATCAATCACCGAATGGTATTTAAACAAGTCCAAACATATTTAAAAAAAAAAACATTTTCGTCAAATTTTTTTTTTCAAAAAATTTTTTTCGCCGATTTTTTTTTTTGCAAATAAACTTTTTTACATCGTGGAGGGTATTAAAACATTCGAAAAAGTCAAATTTAACTGACTGGTTCCATTTTAAATAGCATAGGCAATCAGCCGATGGTGGTTCAATTTATCCAAAAATTTACATATCCATTCTTCTGATTTTTATTGAATTTCGGTTTTTGTTATTTAGTCGATATTGTGAATGGTTCGCGTGTTATCGCTGCTCAAAGTTGGTATTTTGCAACAATTTTATGAAAAATAGAGAGTGTTTAAATGATCATATCTTTGAAACGCATCATCCGATTTTCACGAAATAAAAAGCAATATAATGGTTATGTCCTGTTCTTAAAATAGATTTTTGAAAAAGGATAGGATGCTTTGCAAAAAGGATATTGAAATTAAAAAATATCCTTAATTTGCAAAAATCTCAAAATGCGTATCTTTAATTTTCCTATATTTTTTTGCACAAATAGCGCAAAATATACTTAACAACATATGCAAATCCCAAATTGGGGTGATAAGCGGTTTTATTATAAACTTGGTTTCCTGAAACGGCTTATTGATTTTTGTTAATAACTATTGTTTACAAATGAAAAACAATTTCTGCGCATTAATCGCAAATATTTTTTTTATATGTATTTTGGACTGCTAAACTCAAAAATTTCATTAAAAGAACATTTCGCGAATACGTTTTTGTTTAATGAATTTTTTAGCGATTTTTGGAGGTATTTTGACTATTTTTCTTATATCTTAAGTTCTGTTTATCTGATCTTCTCGCAATAAAACCAAATTAAAGACAATCAAATTTCCAACAAATCCTACATTCATAATTTTTCCATCAGTTCATAGCTTCACACGCAAATAATTTTTTTTAGTGTTATTTGGAGGTTTTTTGACTATTTTAAATATATCTTGAGTTCCGTTCATCTTATCTTCTCGCAATAAGAACCAAATTAAAGACAATCAAATTTCCAACAAATCCTACATTCATAATTTTTCCATCAGTTCAAAGCTTTCCGTTCAATAGACAAATATATGACTAAAATAAGTTTTTTGATTAACAAATCATTTAATAAAAGTTCAAGAAATATAAATCTTTGCAATTAATTACGTTTTTTTATTTATCTGCAAAGCCTGAACATTTAGAAATATAATAAAGTTGATTTCATGAAAATCTGTAGGTTTACTCCGAAGTTATCACCAATTATATGAAAATACCCCAGCAAAACTTAGATTACCAAACAAGGTATAAAATAAGGTATAGGATCTCTTATTTTATACATTGCAGCATTGATGATTTTAACAGGCGATGAGACTCAAAGTAATGCATCCACATTATCACAAAGAATACCAGTAAGGTATGAAATAAGTCATAAATTTTTAACGAAGAATGCGAGTAAGGTGTAAAATATATGATATTTTATTGGTTACGAGAAATGAAATAATATAGCATACCAGAAGATAAGATATAAGGTGTTACGAGTAGTGAAAAACTAATTTTGTATTAAATTTACTCACGTGATTCTAAGTGAGTGTAAGTAGATAAAATATGCTCGTGAGTGTTTGTCGTTAGAAATTTCCTGTCGTGAGCCCATCTCTAGTTTAAACTTATGCATTTTTTTATAAAATAATTATTTTTTATGTTATTGTAATGCATTATGCATCCAATAATAAATAAGGCATTATTTCAAACTTTCAAATAATACATAATGTAACCAAATATAAGTCATCCATGATTTAATGTTTAGAAATAATAAATATGAAATACATTTTTTCCAATAATCATGCATTACGTAGCAAATTATTAGTAATGCATTATTTTTCACTTGAAAATAATACGTTGTGGAACAAATGTTTGGTAAGACATCCTAAAATAATGCTACAAATAAGGTATATACATTACCTGGTAGTGTGTTATATAATCACTACCCATTACCAAAGTTTTGCTGGGACATGATAAAATAAAAAAAAAAAATTGGTAATTTTTTATGATTTCTGTTTTTTTTTAATTTTTAAAATATGAGCTTTGTTAACAAAAAATAGTTTTTCCTTGTTTGCCTATTGCGCGTAAAGTTATAAACTGATATAAAAATAATGAATGAAGGATTTGTTGGAAATTTGATTGCCTTTCATTTGGTTCTTATTGCGAAAAGATCAGATGAACGGAACTCAAGATAAAGGAAAAATAGTCAAAATACCTCCAAATAAGGCTAAAAAAAATTATTTGCGTGTAAAGCTATGAACTGATGGAAAAATGATGAATATAGGATTTGTTGGAAATTTTATTGTCTTCAATTTGGTTTTTATTGCGAGAAGATCAGATAAACAGAACTTAAGATAAAAGAAAAATAGTCAAAATACCTCCAAAAAACGCTAAAAAATTCATTAAACAAAAACGTATTCGCGAAATGTTCTTTTAATGAAATTTTTGAGTTTAGCAGTCCAAAATACATATAAAAAAAATATTTGCGATTAATGCGCAGAAATTGTTTTTCATTTGTAAACAAGAGTTATTAACAAAAATCAATAAGTTGTTTCAGGAAACCGCGTTTATAATTAAACAGCTTATCACCCCAATTTGGGATTTACATATGTTGTTAAGTATATTTAGGGCTATATGTGGAAAAAATTATGGGAAAATTAAAGATACGCATTTTGAGATATTTGCAAATTAAGGACATTTTTTTAATTTCAATATCCTTTTTGTAATGCATCCTATCCTTTTTCAAATTTCTATTTTAAGTACTGGACATAACCATTATTTTGCGCTTTGTTTCGTGATAATCGGATGATGCGTTCCAGAGATACGATCATTTAAACATTATGTATTTCTCTTAAAATTGTGGCAAAATACAAACTTTGAACAGCGATAAAACGCGAACCATTTACAATTTTGACTAAATAACAAAAACCGAAATTCAACAAAAATCAGAAGAATATATTTACCAATTTTGAAGACAATTGAAATAGGTAAGGCCGAAAAAGTGTTATTTTTGTAGTCAAAAATTTTGGAATTCTTCAACTTTGTTACTTGTTTTTTTTATATTTCGGCCCAAAAAAATTTGAATACTTTAAAATTTTTAAGCATTTTCTATATGCTGGGTGAACTTTCTGTCTTAGACGTGCCCTAGTAAAATTTGATGCAGAAAATATTTGTACAATATTTGTACAAAATTTTAACCCTCCAACTGCCTTTTATATGGACTTTTTTGTATTTCTTTTAAAAAAGGACAAAAATGACCCTTTAAAATGGGAGCTAGAGGGTTAATTTGGTCAAAGAAAATAATCATCATAAAATTTTATAAAACACATCAGAACATCATTTTTAGTATATTTGCACTGTTTTTTGTCGATATTTTTTAACACTGCTTTTGTAAAAAAAATAACAAACATTGATTATTTATACTTAACCCTTTTTAAGCACTTTGCGCATGTCGCACAAACTTTGAACATTTGACAAGCCCTAGTGAAATTTTATGAGGAAAATATTTGTAGAACATTTTAACCCTCTAAATGGACGTTTTATTAGACTTCTGTGTTTAGTTTTTGAAAAAGGACTAAAATGACCTCTTAAAATGGCAGTTAGAGGGTTAAAATGTTCTAAGAAAAGAACCGCCATAAAATTTCACTGATGACATCAAATCACATTTTGAAGCTCAGATGTGTTCTTATTATAGTATTTTTGACGTTTTCCAAAGGCCTTTGATAAAAAAATAAAAACTTCAGTGGGCTATAAAAAAGAAATCCGAACTGACTTTGCAAAACCCTTTGGTGATTTCATCCATTTGATGGTCTACTTTCATATGGCGTTGAAGCCATTGAGGCTCATTTTTCTTGTTGCACAGTGTTATTTATAAAAACAGTGTATTTCATAGAAAATGATTAATCGTAATGATTTTTTTTGTCAATTACGATTACGATTATTTGGTTCGATTAATCGCGACTCGGATTTTAATCGTTTTGCAATCTCTATTCAGTATTTAAATTTTTCTTAATATGAAGTCAACTTCCGTGCATTTTACAAATATAAAAATTTTACGAAAATATTTTTTTTTTTTTTCGTAAAATGTTGCATGGATTTTTTAGGTGTATATAAAAATTTCACCCGGCATTCAGTTAAATCGGGCTATTGCAACAAAAATAAACCAACTTCACTCAAATTTGGCTTGTGTGTGTTTTCTACTCTTATTAAAGATCAAACGAAAGATAGATCGAAACTTTATATGTTTGAACTAAAGACCCATTTTCCGTAAAACACTGGTGTAAGGAATCATATGCTCAATTTTGATCGACTATAATGTTCTTACTTGCTTTTAAGTAATCAAGTGCGTATGATAAATATTAATTCATTTAAAGAATTAATATTACTCATACGTCGTATTACTCTCCTCTTTAAATTTATTGTTAAATATTTTTCCACAATTTTTAATTAATTTTTTTTTACCTTTTTATCGTTTTAGGTAAGTTCCACTGCTGGAAGAAAGAGTAAGTACAATTTTCTAAAATTATTTTATAGTCTTTTTAAGTTTTGTTAAGTCCTGTAAGCAATAGTTTTAAGTCCAATATGATTCTTTTGATTTTTTAAAAACCAAAATTTACATTGATAGCGTTTCTCTCTGGGCTTTGATTGAGTCTTGGTTTACCATTTAATCTAATGGCATATGTTAAACCATTTTTGTTTACCCTTATTGCAACAAATAAATGTAAGGAAGTCTGTGTCCGCATAAACATATTTTTTTCTCTTTATTTTGTTTTTTTTAACTGTGATAAAATACAAACTGCAAAAACATTGTGACGATGAAAATTTCTACACGTATATATTTTGGAAACAGGATATATGTTGCTCACGTTTGCATGTATGTATGTGTGTGTGTATAAAGTTGCTGATATCCGACTACTGCTGCAAATATTTATGTATGTGTCTCTTGTGTCAAGGTTTTGTTTATATATGAAAAAAAAAAAAAAAAAATTGTTTGTTTGTCTGTCTGTGCATGTGAGTTTTTGTAACATATGACGTTTTATTTTTTAAAGCTGCACTCTGCTGCTGTATTTTAAACAGTTCAGTAAACATTATATGATTCCTGGAAGCGACAAAAAAAAATATGGGGAGAAACATGAAAGAATCAAAGAAGCGCTCATATATTTTTTTAAACTAAGCTGATTGCTTGCGTTCTTACCTTTTATTTCTTATTTTTCATCATTCATTTTGTTTTATTTTTAGTTTTCTGTGTATTTTTTGTTGTTTTTTTCTGTCTTGTACCTATTGCCACTAAAGCTTATTACAGGATATGATTGTGCTGCTTGTTTTTGTTGCTGCTGATATTGATGTTGGCATTGAGTCGTTCTTGTGTTATCATGTTATTTAGTACTTATAATTAATATAGGATATTCCATTTTTACATATTTTAACTTGTGAATTCATTAACTGAAGGTACCTTTGAATTTTTATAAAATAATTTTTTCCCACAATCACATCTCTAATGGCCATTGTTCCGCTAGTATTCCGTCACAAAGTTCGAATGATTATAAATCTCAAGATGCCCTAATGACCATACCTATGATTCCATTTAATTTGCCCTATCCTGTTCCCTAGATTATAGAGATTTCTTTTTAAATGATAAAATGAAATAGTTCATATTAAAAAGTACATACATATGGCAGAACAGAAAATTAGTTACATACAAATGCACATAAACGGTAAAAAGGACGAGGAATAAGTACCTGGATGATTATATTTGTGTATATGAATCTATGTGCGATTTTATATAACGGTATGTGTATTTATAAGTGGGCTAATTTTTAAATACATTAAAATGACAAGATAATTTGTTGAGATAAAAGTTATAGTTTTTACAGTCAGTGCAACTAAAAGCTCAAGCTTTGAAAAGTTCAAAGTTTCCAAGACATTTTTTCTAGAGAAAATGTCCCGGATTTGAAAGCAAATTCCGAAATTCTGAGACTTTTTTTCTAAGAAAAACTCTAAGATTCTGAGACAGTAAAGTGAAAAAAGCGTACTTTGGAACCTTTACAATTAACTCAAATCATGGTCTTAGAAACTTCGAACTTTGCAAAGGAATCCTCTAGATAAAAAAAAAAAAAAATATGACAAAAGTTTGGAAAAATTGTTTGCTTGTAAAATCCTATTCTAATAGGTTACTCTGGTACTTTCTCTTTCTCCTGAAATAGTGTACAGAAAAATCCGAAAAATGGACGATATGGATTTTAGTTCTGAAAGAATGCATCTGAAAACTTGATATTTGGATCATCCTTCGAAAAAAAAAATCTGAATAAGTATTCTTGCAATTGGATCATCCGGCGAAAAAACCTTCT
Source organism: Pegoplata infirma (assembly GCA_963921195.1). Classification (NCBI taxonomy): domain Eukaryota; kingdom Metazoa; phylum Arthropoda; class Insecta; order Diptera; family Anthomyiidae; genus Pegoplata; species Pegoplata infirma. The sequence continues at coordinate 309,816,140 of OY992536.1, read as the reverse complement.
GACAAAAGTACTTTTCGACACAAGTACTTTTAAGAAGAAGAAAAGGTACATTAGTACTTATTCGGTATCCTAAAATCATGCTAAAAAAAATAAATTTGATACATGGCATGCAGGATCATCAAAAAAACATTCTAAAAAAGTTCTGTTAGTTTTGATTCTTTGAAAAGGAGTTTAAAAATTCGACCCCAAGGTACTTTTTAGAAAATTTCAATTCTAATGAGTAAAAAAGTTTTACTTTGTTGCTTTTCCGAACTCCTAAAATAATGCTTATAAAAATTTTATATTTGGAATGTCGCACAGTGGATCGAAAATCAAAAGTCCCGGTCAAAGGGTAAAAATAATCATCCAAACTCATTGAAATTTGTGTCCCATATGGATTTAGCGTCGCTGAATTCAAGTATGCTCTTAGAATTTTGAAATTTGTAATGGTTTACGAGATATTGGGATCCAAACTTTTGTATATTTTGATTTTTTCAGTTTTAATGTAATTTTTTATAGAAGATGGGTAATTTATCTTTATTTTTGTATGCCAATATGAAAATAGGGACTTGTTTTAAACACTGCATGCTCGGTTTGATAAAAAAATGCGTGGATAGCAAAATTCACAAAACGCGATATAACGCGAAAAATAGAAATGAAAGGTTATACCGCTTTATATAAATTATAAATATCATCTGTCTTAATAATTTGACTAAGATTTTTCGGCAAATAATGCACCGAGAAAAATTACTCTGAAATTTTAACCGTCAAATATTTTCACGGGGTTAAAGAAAATGGTTATAAAACCACTATGGGAATTAATGAGGACGTAAACCACTTTAGTTTCCTGTTCCTACTTTTTTAATAGAACTTGGCAATTTTTTTTTCCTAACCTAAAAATTTTGTTTTTTTTCAGTTTAGATTTTTTATTACATATTTGTATTGATATTAAGTTTTTTTTGGTTTAACTTTTGGATTTGAAGCAGTTCTAAAAGAAAATTATAAAGGGGTGCCTTTAATGAACGAGAATTGCAAAAAGAAAAAAAATTTTTATATTCGTGTTCGCAAATTCACGGATTTTCTCGGAACTAACAACTGATTTATTTTTTGTTTTTCTGTAAATACAGTTGAGCTCAGGCTCTAATTATAATTATAATAATTATTTATTATAATTTTTTTAATTATGTTATATATGGTTTTAATTGAGAAAGGTGTGAAAGAAAAATTTATTTTTCTAAAAATTTAAAACATCTTTGTTCGTTTTTTACTAGTTTCATATAATCCAGTTATTATAATCATCAGAAAAACTTTTAATGTCAAATTTATTAATTAATAAAATTAATAGTCAATTATATTCTATATGTGAAAATTATTAACAGATCGCAGCCGCCAAGGATGGAACCCATGATCTGTAATGGTTTTGCTATTAACTGCCTCTTAGATACGATCACTCTAGACAGATACGCTAAGTTGGCTGTTAAGCAAGTATCAACTAAATCATGGTTTTTCAATTCTTGTGTGGTTGTTGCTGTTGTTTTTCGTACAGAAGAAGGTGTAATTGCATTATGGTGAATAAATTCAATTTTTTAGTAATCATCATTCGTCCTCCTCTCCTTCATCAACTCTGATCTAAGTACTTATTTTGCAACCTGGCCAGAACATGGTCTATATTTTGTAGACACAAATGTTATGTGTTGCCATTTTTCCAAAGATACTATTATTGCCACATAGGCCGACTTATAGTCGTTATTTTCAAATTTTTGTTTTTCTGTAAAGACAGTTGAGCTCAGGCTCTAATTATAATTATGTATTATAATTTTTTAATCATGTTATATTTATTTTAATAGCACCATATTTATTTTAATAGCACCATAGTGTTCATGTGTGCAAAATTTCAATTAAATTTAAGAACATTTAATAAGGTGATGGGAGGCATCTCGAGGAATGAGCGATAAACATTTTTTTATTTACTTTTTTATATCCAAAATTATTAATATTTTATCATATGAAACAAATTTAACAATTTAAAATATTAAAAAACTCAAAAAATTAAACCGTTATAAAACGCGAGTGCGCGACCTCTAGATATTATTTTAAAATACCAAAAAAAAAAAACGAAATTTTTTGCACAAAAAGGAACAAAATTCCCCCAAGAAAATAAAAACTTCGCTTTTTTTCTGGGCAGTCTAATATACATGATGTCTTTATATAATTAAATATAAACATATATAATCTTTTTTACTCGGGTATAGAAAAAAAAAATGTTATCAATGACAAATTTTCTATGTAAAAATTTGTTATCGTAAACAAAGTTTTTTGTAAGAAACATTTGTCATCAATAAAATGTTTTTCTATATAGAATATTTTTAAGGGATAAACAATTTTTTAATTAGAAATTTTTTTCTGTATAAAAATTTTTTGTCATCGGAAACAAATTTTTTAATATAAAAAGTTTTCCATTGATATAAAAAAAATGTCATTGATGACAATTTTTTTTTGGAATTTGTTATAGTTGTCAATTTTTTTTTTTTTTAATTTGGTATTGATGACTAGAAAAAAAAGATTGTTTTCCACTTAAAACTTACTATATTAAAAAATTTGTTATCAATGGCAAATTTTTATGTAACGAAAATTTGTTATCGTAAACAAAGTTTTTTGTAAAAGCAAAAATTTGTCATCAATAACATTTTTTTCCTATACAGAATATTTGTCATGGATAAATAATTTTTTAATTAGAAAAAAATTATCATCGATAAAAATTTTTTCCTATATAAAAAAATTTGTCATCGGTAACAAATTTTATTTTATAAAAAAATTGTCATTGATGAAAACAGAATTTGTCATTGATGACAAAAAAAAATTGTCATTAATGACAAACAATTTTTTTCGCATTTGTCATGTCATTTTTTTGTTTGTCATTGATTGCAAATTTTTTTTATTAGGATTTAAAAAAATTGTCATTGATGTTATCGGTTACAAAGTTTTTTATAACAAAATGTGCCATTGATGACAAATAAAATATAAATTGTCTTTGATAAACATTTTTAGTATTTATTCATATTTGATATTTTTTTTTATTTTTAGAAAATTTGTCGTTGATGGCTGTAAAAAAAATTGTTGTTGAGGAAAAATTTACTGTATAAAAAAATTGTTATCGATGGCAAATTTTCAACGTAAAGAAAATTTGTTGTCGTAAACAAAGTTTTCTGTAAAAAAAAAATTGTCATCAATAACATTTTTTTCCTATACAGAATATTTGCCATGGATAGATAATTTTTTAATAGAAAAAAATTATCATTGATAAATTTTTTTTCTATATATAAAATTTGTCATCGGTAACAAATTTTTCTTTTGATGACAAATTTGTGTTCTATATTAAAAACTAGTCAATGGTGACAATTTGTCATATATGACAAATTTTTTTCTACATAGAAAATTTGTCATTGATGACAATTTTTTTTCTTAAGACAAATTGTTTTTGCATATTGAAATCTTGCTGTTGATTACAATTTTTTTTTTATCGATAATTTTTCATTGGTGACAAACTTTTTTCTATATAGAAAATTTGTAATTGATGACAATTTTTTTTTTTATATAGAAGTTTGTCATTGATGACAATTTTTTTTCTATATTAAGAACTTGTCAATGATGACAATTTTTTTTTATATAGAAAATTTTCCATTTGTCATCAATGCCAAATTTTCTATACAGAAAAAAAAAATGACAAATTACCTGCAAAGAAAAAAAACTGTAATCAATAACAAATTTTCTATATAGACAAAAATTTTTCATTAGAAAAAATTTGTCATCAATTACAAATTTTACAAATTTTCTTTGTAGAAAAAAATTTGTCATAAATGAAAAATCTTCTATGTAGAAAAAAATATGTCAATAATGAAAAAAATTTCTATATAGAAATCAAATTGTTATCAACGGGAAATATGACAAAAGCGAAACAAATTTGTCATCAATGACAATTTTTGTATATATCAAATTTGTCATAGATGACAATTTTTTTTTATTTAGAAAATTTGTCATCGATGACAATTTATTTCTGTATAGAAAATTTTTCATTGATGAAAATTTGTTTCTGAATAAATCGATGACAATTTTTTTTTCTGCATAGAAAATTTATTGTCGATGCCAAATTTTTTTTACAGAAAAAACTTGTTATCGATGAAATTTTTTTTATAATAATAATTCATCATTGATGACATCATTGATGACAATTTTTTTTATTAACAGGAAACTGTCATTGATGACACTTTTTTTCTACATCGAAAATTTATCATTGAAGACAATTTTTTTTTTCTAAATAGAAAATTTGTCATTGACGATAAATTTTCTTCTATTTAAACAATTTGTAATTGCTTACAATGATAAATTTTTTTTATATAGAAAATTTTAATGACAAATTTTGTTCTACATTAAAAATTTGTCATTAATGACAATTTTGCAAAGTTGGTTCTATATAGAAAATACATCGTTAATAAAAACTTTGCCATTGCTGACATTTTTTTCTTTCTATACGGAAAATTTGTCATTGATGACAAAGTTTTTACTATACAGAAAATTTGTCGTTTATGCCAATTTTTTTCTACAAAAAAAATTTGAAATTAATGACAAACTTTTGTCTAGTGAAAAAAAATGTTCATCGATGACAAAATTTTTTATATGGCAAATTTGTCGTTGTCAAATTTTTTTCGATATAAAATAATTCTCATCAATGACAATTTTTTTATGTATAGAAAATTTGTCATTCATCTCAATTTTTTTTCTATAAAGAATATTTGTCATCGATGACAAATTTGTTTTCAATACTGAAAATTTTTTTCTATATAGAAAATTTGTTATTCTATATATAAAAAAAAAAATTTCATCTATGTAAAATTTTTTCTATATAGAAAATGACATTTTTTGTATATAAAATATTTCTCATCGATGCCAATTTTTTTGAATAAAGAAAATTTGTCATCGATGACATTTTTTTTCTATATAGAAAATATGTCTTCGATGAAATTTTTCTTTGTATATACAAAATTTTTTTTTTTGTATATAAAAACTTTTTAATTAATTCATAAATTAACCCTCGTTTATGCTTATGCTTCAATGGTTGTTTGCTAGTCATGTTATTTAATTTTTTTCTCGACACTTGTTGTTACTTTGACAACATGTCAGGTGTGATATGAGTTCAAACATTAATACTATTTACTGTTTATTGCTTCTTTTTAACACTGAATTTTAGTGGAAAAAGGAAGATTGTATAATAATTCGATTCCCTATTCACACAAAATGTTTAATTTGCAAACAAATAAGTAAGTGGAAAAATAGAGAAATAAAAAATTCAAAGTAATTACGATTTTTTTTTTATTTTAAATTAAAATGAAATTTTGAAAAGTATTTTAAATTAAATAACTCGTTAACTGCTCGTAAATATTCAATTCAATTAAACAAATTTTCTTCAAAAATTTATTACAAAATTTAGATTTACTAGAAACCTTTTTTACTATTTTGGGTAGAAAATTGATGTATCCAAATTTAAGTTTAACCATAAAATTAAAAGCTGTTTTTTTTTTACTTTGTTAATGTCCTTAAGAAAAAGGGGTTTTTTGAAATTTGAAAACAAACAAGTGGCCTGGGGCTTTTTTGTTTTTCTTTTGCATTTTAATACCATTTACCATGATTAGATAAAAAAAACTGAATTCCAAAATGCGATATTTACATTTGTTGCTTTTAATTGTGTCACATTTTCCATTACAATTTAAATGCCATCATTAGACAACAAAAAATTTATTTAAAAACTTTTCAAATTTCTATTAAATTTTGTTTGCTAAAAATTTTTTTTTACAAAACAAGGATTATAGTCCTTAATGCCATATTGTTGTTTTCACAATTAAAACGAATGTACTTAGAGGAAGAAGAGGAGCATGGGAGTGTATGAGTGTAAATATTGCTACTTTATGCCATTTTTCATTTTCTGTTGTTTTGCATTGATTGCTTTACGCAACATTATACTTTGGATAACTGTAAGTTTTTCAACAATGAGTCCAAAATACCATGAATTGTGTTCACTGCTAAAGCAGAGAGAAACAGAACAACAAAACTTTATTTTGATGGACAGTTATGGAGTGGAGGAGCTACTGTTTTTTGAATATGTACAGAGTTAGATAGATATAGAGATTATAATAATCATTTAACCAAACAAACAACCAACCGAATTCACCCAGTCATTTTAATGTTCATTATCCAATTTAGATACACTCAAAAAAATAAATTTTATTGTAACATAGAAACAGAAAAATTTGTCATTGAAAAAGAAAATATCCCAACAATTTTTTTTATATAAAACATTTTTCTTGGACAACAAACTTTTTTCTATATAAAAAATTTGTCATCGATAACAATCTTTTTCTATTTTCCAAAATTTATCATCAATAATAAATTTTTTCTGTAAAGAAAAATTTTCTTTATAGAAAAATTTGTCATCGATAACAAACTTTTTTCTATAAAGAATGTGTGATTTTTCTGTATAGAAAAATTTAAGTATCAATGACAAAATGTTGTTTATATAAAAACTTTGTTATCGATGACGAAATTTCGTATATTGAAAAAAATTGTCACCGATAACAAATTTTGTCATCGATAATAAATTTTTTCTATATAGAAAAATTTGTCATTGGTTAAAATTTTTTTCTATATAAAAAACTTGTTATCGATCACAAATTTGTTTCTAATTTTCTCATCGATAATAAAGTTTTTTCTATATACAAAAATTTGTTATCAATAACCAACTTTTTTCTATAAAAAAAAATATTATCGATAACAAATTTTTTTCCATATACAAAATTTGTCATCGGTAACAATTTTTTTCTATACAGTGTGATTCAGTCACGACCCGCCGAATTTTACCTGCGTATTCCTTAGCTCATTTCATGAAAATATGTCCATTACGACCATCCCCGAAAATGCAAGTGTGCGAAATGGCAGCGGTTTGAAAATTTTCGGATTGGTGGTTGATGGGTAGTAGGGTAAAATTGATAACTTCTGAACCAGGGGTTCCATTTTTTTGTTTTTGGTCTTGTTAGAAAGTTTATTGGGAGATCTTTCAGAATCAATTACAAAAAAAAAATGAAATCGTCGAGATACGGAGCTTTTAAAAATAAAATTTTGAAAAAAAGACATAAGAAAGGTCTCCCAATGAACTTTCCAACAATAAAAGAAAAAAATTGTCATCGAAAACATCGAAAAAAAATTGTTTTCTATATAGAATTTTTTTTTTTATAGAGAAAAAATTTGTTATCGATAACAAATTTGATCTATTTAGAAAAAATTGTTATTGATAACAATTGTTATTGATAAAAATTGTTATTGATAACAATTTTTTTCTATAAAGAAAAATTTGTCATCATAACAATATATAAAAAATTTGTGATCGATAACAAATTTTTTCTATATTGAAAAATTTGTCACCGATAACAAATTTTGTCATTGATAATAATTTTTTTCTATCGAAAACATCGAAAAAAAATTGTTTTCTATATAGAAAAATTTTTTATATAGAAAAAAATTGTTATCGATAACAATTTGTTCTATTTAGAAAAAAATTGCCACCGATAACAAACTTTTTCTTAACAGAAATTTTTTTTATAGAAAAATTTGTTATTGATACCAATATTTTTCTACATAGAAAAATTGGTCATCGATAACAAAACTATAAAAGTTTTTTTTTTATATAGGGAAATTTGTTATCGCTGACAAAATATGTCGATACAAAAAAAATTTAGTCTACAATGAAAAATTTTTCGTCTATAAAAAAATTTTTCTATGTAGAAAAATTTGTCCTCGATAACATTTTTTTTTTCAAGATAGAAAAATTTGGGGTTTTCTATAAAAGAAGCTTGTCATCGATAACAATTTTTTTTTATATAAAAAATTTGTCATCGATAACAAATTTGTTCTATTCAAAAAAAATTGTTATTGATAACAGTTTTATTTCATAAAGAAAAATTTGTCATCATAACAAATTTTTTTCTTTATAAAAAATGATAACAAATTTTTTCTATATTGTAAAATTTGTCACCGATAACAAATTTTGTTATCGATAACAAATTTTTTCTATATAGAAAAATTTGTCTCCGATAACAATTTTTTTCTAAACAGAAAAATTGGTCATCGATAACAAATCGATAAAGTTTTTTTTTTTTATGTAGAGAAATTTGTTACCGATGACAAAATATGTCGATAAAAAATTTTGTCTACATAGAAAAATTTGTGCTCGATAAAATATTTTTTCTATATAGAAAAATTTGTCGTCGATAACATTTTTTTCTATATAGAAAAATTTGGAAAAAATCGATAACAACTTTTTTTTTATATAAAAAAATTGTCATCGATAGCAAATTTGTTTGTACTAAAAAATTTGGCATCGATAACAAATTTTTTTCTATATAAAAAATTTGTAATTGATAACAATTTTTTTATATAAACAAAATTTTGTCATTGATACTTAAATTTAACAATTTTTTTTTATAGAAAAATTTGTCATCATAACAAATTTTTTCTTTACAAAGAATTTGTGATCGATAACAAATTTTTTCTATGTTAAAAAAATTGTCACCGATAAAAAATTTTCTGTTCGATAATAAATTTTTTCTATATAGAAAAATTTGTCACTGATAACAAATTTTTTCTATACAGAAAATTTTTTTGTTTTTGTCATCGGTAACAAAATTTTTAATTTTTTGTAGAGAAAGTTGTTATCGATGACAAAGCTTGTTAATAAAATTTTTTTTCTATATAAAAAAAAATTTGTAGTCGATAAAACATTTTTGCTATATAGAAAAATTTGTGGTCGATAACAATTTTTTCAATATAGAAAAATTTGTTATCGATAACAAAAAATTGTTGGCGATGACAATTTTTTTTTACATAGTAAAACTTGTTATCGATAACAAATTTGGCATCGATAACAAATTTTTTCAATGTAGACAAAATTGTTGTCGATACCAAATTTTTTCATTGAAAACACTTTTTTTTGCCATCGATAACAAATTTTTTCTGTATAACAAATTTGTCATCGATTACAAATTTGTTCTGCATAAAAAAATTGTCATCTATAGCAATTTTTTCTGTATAAAAAATTTGTCATCGATGACAAATTTTTTATATAGAAAAAAAATTGTTATCGATGACAAATTTTTTATATAGAAAAAAGTTTGTTATCGATGACAAATTTTGTATATAAAAAAAAATTGTTATCGATGTCAAATTTTGTATACAAAAAAAAAATTGTTATCGATGACAAATTTTGTATAAAGGAATGAAATTGTTAACGATGACAATTTTTTTTTTGTAGAAAAAAAAAATTGTTATCGATGACATATTTTTTATATATAAAAAAATGTTTTCCATTTTTTTATTGAAACAAAACGTGGTCTTACATGGTTTTGTTTCTTCAGATTACAACTAGCTCAATAATTAGAATTATCTAGTAGTTTGTTATCCATTACAAATTTTTTATATAGAAACAAATTTGTTATCGATGACAATTTTTTTTATATATAAAACAATTTTTATCGATGAAAAATTTTTCATGTAGAAAAAAATTTGTTATTGATGATAAGTTTTTTATATACAAATAAATTTGTCATCGATGACATATTTTTTATATAGAAAATTATTTGTTACCGATGACAAATTTTTCTAAACAGAAAAAGTTTGTTATTGATGACAAATTTTTCTATATAGAAAAAATTTTTTTTTTTTTTTATAAAAAATTTGTTATCGATAATTAATTTGTTTCTTAATAAAAATTTTGTTATCGATAACAAATTTGTTTCTATATAAAAAATTTGTCATCGATAACAATTTTTTTTCTATATAAAAAATTTGTCATCGATAACAAATTTTTTTCTATATAAAAAATTTGTCATCGATAAAAACTTTTTTTGTCATCGAGAACAGATTTTTTCTTTAAACAAGTAAGAGTGTTAAATTCGGCTGTGCCGAATCTTTTATACCCTCCAACATGCAAAAAAAAATCCAGGGTCGTTTTCTTTTTTTTTGGGGGGGAGGTCGGCAGTGGTCATTTGGGGGACAAATTTCCCCTCGAAATATATATTATAATTTCATTCTCATTTTCATTTTCGCACTAAAGAAATACAAGTTCATCATTATTTTACATTTTTTTTTTAATTCACGCCCACAAAACGGGGGCGGGCCGAAAAAAACGGTATTTTCTAATCCTCCGGGTCCAAATGCAAAACTTTGAGCTTCTTAAAGCATAAAAATGTTGCATTTGTTAAACAAAAACACAAAAAAACATGTAAAAATATGGTGTTTTTTAGAGGCTGGTTTAGTTCCTTAAGGGGGAACTTTTTTCCCCCTGGTCCGATTTTGCCCATCTCCGAACTTAACCAGCCTATGAACATAAGACATATTTCTGCCAAACTTCAGGAGTCTAGCACTTTTATTTTGGACTGTATCGTGTCTTCCACAGACGGACGGACGGACGGACGGACGGACGGACAGACGGACATCGCTAGAATGTCTTAGAATCGATCACTGATCAATAATATATATACTTTATGGGGTCCTAGACTGATATTTCTATGCGTTACACACGGAATGACAAAGTGAGTATACCCCCATACTGTAGTTGGAGGGTATAAAAATATTTGTCATCGATTACAATTTTTTTTGTATAAAAAATTTGTTATCAATAACAATTTTTTTCTGTATAAAAAATTTGTCATCGCTAACAATTTTTTTCTGTATAAAAAATTTTTCATCGATAACAATTTTTTTTCTGTATAAAAAATTTGTCATCGATAACAAGTTTTTTTCTCGTCAATAACAAATTTTTTCTTAAAAAAAAATTGTCATCGATTACAAATTTTTTTTTTATACAAAATTTGTCATCGAAAACAATTTTTTTCTGTATAAAAAATTTGTCATCGATAACAATTTTTTTCTGTATAAAAAATTTGTTATCGATAACAATTTTTTTCTGTATAAAAAATTTGTTATCGATAACAATTTTTTTCTGTATAAAAAATTTGTTATCGATAACATTTTTTCTCTGTATAAAAAATTTGTTATCGATAACAATTTTTTTTTCTGTATAAAAAAATTGTCATCGATAACAAATTTTTTCTATATAAAAAATTTGTCATCGATAACAAATTTTTTCTACATAAATTTTTCTGTATAGAAAAAAATTTGTTAGCGATGACAATTTTTTTATATAGAAATAATTTGTTATCGATGCCCAATTTTTTTGAATAAAAAATTTGTAATCGATAACAATTTTTTCCTGTATAAAAAATTTGTCATCGATAACAATTTTTTCTGTATTAAGAATTTGTCATCGATAAACATTTTTTTCTTTATAAATTATTTGTCATCGATAACAAATTTTTTCTTTCATCGATAGCAAATTTTTTTTTTGTCATCAATAACAAATTTTTTCTATATAAAAAATGTCATCGAAAACAAATTTTTTTCTATATAGATTTTTCTGTATAGAAAAAAATGTGTTAACGATGACAAATTTTTTATGTAGAAATAATTTGTTATCGATGCCACATTTTTTTTATATAGAAAAAATTTGCCTAAATAACAAGTATTAGCAAAATTTGTCGTCGATAACAAAGTTTTTCTATTTAGAAAAGTTGTCATCGATAACATATTTTTTCTATATAAAAATTTTTTTTATAAAGAAAAATTAGTAATCGATAACAAATTTGTTTCTTTTTAGAAAAATTTGTCATCGATTACAAATTTGTTTCTATAAAGAATAATTTGTCATCGATAACAATTTTTTTTTTCTATATATGTAGTATAAAAATATCATCAAAAACAATTTATACATAAATTTTCTGTAGAAAAATTTTGATATCAAATTTTCGATTAAAAATTTTGTTAACTATATCAAGTGAATCTATGAAAATTTTCTTCTGAATTATTTTTTTTAGTGTTTCGAAAACATTGTCACAGCACAGCAAGGATGATTGTGTTTGGTTGTTTGGCTGACTGGCTGTCTAAAAACATAGACCAGCTTAACTTGCCATCATCCAATTTTTATCTATCTTTCTCGTGTTGTTACTCTTTTGTAATTTTAAATGTCGTATTTTTGTTGATTTGTTCAATTAAACCAATTTTCTATTCAAATGTTAACTTGGTTTTTAGTGTTGGTGTTATTGTTGTCGTTGATGTCGTTGCGTGTTTTACTAAATGACTAAACCCCATTCATTCATCCATCCATCCAGACCATCCAAAACCAAAGATTTTTAACTATTGTCAAACAAAAAAAAAAAAAAAAAAGTTCCAAATTAAATGGGAATAGTAAGTACAACAAAGGCAGTTCCAAACAAAAAGATTTTTTTGTTTTTTTATTTTGACGACGACAACGATTTTGTTATTTAAGATGAGCAGAGCAGAGAAATATGTTTATGAAGCAATTAAACTGCTGACATTTTTCCTTTGAAATTTAAATGGTGGAAATGTTTTACCAAATGGACGTGTCTTTTTTGCCAAAAAAAAGAAAAACTGAACTGAGCATAAAAAACCTTCATAAAGAGATAAAATAAATTTCAAGTTTATTAGATGTTGTTGCTGTTGGTATTTGGTGTTATTTTGGTCATGCTGTGTATAATTCTGTTCTATTTTTAGGCAGAATTTATAGTAGACTTTTTGGGGATTTATTGGCGACAAACCCTTAAAGGCTTTACGTATTTAATAAAACAATTCAATATTCAAATTTTTAAAACGCAAATTTTTAACGTTCTGCTTCTTAATCTCGAAGTCTGTGAATTTTTCTAAAATCAAAATCTTCAAAATATGACACATTTTCCATCCAAACATGTCTCGAATCGAAAAACGTTTTAAATCTGATACTTTTTCTATAGAAATCTGAGACTTTTTCTATAAGAAAATGTCTCAGAATCTGAGACTTTTTCTATAAGCAAAATGTCTTAGAATCTGAGACTTTTTCTATAAGAAAAATGTCTCAGAATCTGAGACTTTTTCTATAAGAAAAATGTCTCAGAATCTGAGACTTTTTCTATAAGAAAAATGTCTCAGAATCTGAGACTTTTTCTATAAGAAAAATGTCTCAGAATCTGAGACTTTTTCTATTAGAAAAATGTCTCAGAATCTGAGACTTTTTCTATAAGAGAAATGTCTCAGAGTCTGAGACTTTTTCGATAAGAAAAATGTTTCAGAATCTGAGACTTTTTCTATAAGAAAAATGTCTCAGAATCTGACACTTTTTCTATAGGAAAAATGTTTCAGGATCTGAAAATTTTTCTATTGAAAAAATTTCTCACACAAATTATAAAAATAACTGTTCATTATAAGGTTAAAAAATAAAACGACCTTATGTTTCACAATTTTTTATGAAACGTTTAACCAAAAAAACGGATTTATGCAGAAAATTTCTATTACATTGACTGCTTTGACTTTTGCAAGTTTCTGGGGAAAACGAAATTAAATGTTACAAAAAAAAGAAGCTTTTTATTAAAAAACAGTCACAGAATTATTGAATTTATTTGAAAAAAGAAGTCAATGGAAAAATAATAGAATTGATATTTTTCATTAACATAAATGCAGTTTCTGAAAATTTTACATTTATAAAAAGTCATTCCAATATTTGAAATAATATTATTTTTATTAACAAAAATGTAATTTTACATAAAATAAAATATTGACAAAACAAAACTATTACACTCAAAAAACAAAAAAAAAAAATCTTGTAAAACGACAAGCAAAGTTTGTAACTTATTTTTTGCTACCTCCTATTTGACAACAACTTCTTGTAATTTTACAAGTTTTTTTATCAATAAAATTGTAAATTTAAAAATTTTTTGAAGCGATAAAACTTACAAGGAGGTGTCGAGATTTTACTAGATTTTTTGCTACCTCTTATTTTACGAGAATTCCTAATAAAATTTACGAGCATTTTAGTAATTTTACAAGATTTTTACCAATAAAATTTGCGCAATAAGACTTACAAAGAAAACTTGTAAATTTACTAAATTTTTTTTTTGTAAAAAAACCTTGAAAATTTGTAAAATTACAAACAAATTGTAAAATTACAAAAAAAAAAAATGTAAATTTCGATCGAAAATTTTTTGTTAAAAAACAAGGAAAACTATCAAATATTGGTAAAGTGGGGGTACGAGACTTTTCCTTGTAATTTGACAAGGTTTTTTTTTGGTGTGTAAGAACGAAAACTGAAATATATTTGAATCTATTGTTAAATGTAATTTCCATCTACACAAATACGATATATTTGTTGCATCAAATTTATACTATAGAGTTTTTTAATTTTTTTAATAGGGTTATTCAAGCTCGAGGTAAATTGTCTTTACTAATTACTACCATGATATTTTTATAGAATAATTTTCAAGAAATTTTTTTTTTCTATTTTAAATTTATGTTGGTAATTTTTGAAAGACTTAGCCAAACATGCAATATTTAGAATTTTTGGAATATAAAAAAAAAACAAGTAGAAAAGTTAAATTCGACTTTGCCGAATCTATAAATACCCTCCACAATGCATATTTAAAGGATAGTACATTTTTAAACGCAAAAAATTTACAATTTTGATTACAAATATTTTATTTTGAGTAAAAAACTTTTTTTTGTCATAAAAAAAAAAAGAAAAATACCCGGCTAAAAATAATGTATACATGCTCATGTATGATCATATATGATAATTTATGTTAAGGATGGGCCAATATATGATCGCATATTATCATATGTTTTACCATATATGGTCATATATTGAATAAGGGCCAATTTTAATATATGTTCTTATATGATCATATATGTTTTCGAATTAATGATGTATGGCCAGATGTGTTCATATATGCTCATTAGAGTGTCCCTTATTTTGGAAATGTTGGAAATCTTGAGACGGTACCCGCTCATTTTTTTCCTTTTGACTTAAAAATAACTCAGGAAAAATTTTACGCCCCTAGGACCACGCCTTCCCTACGCGACGGGGCCTTAAAGAGCGGGGCCTAAAAAATCATTTTTCCATACAAACCAAAAATTTTTTTTTTTGATTTTTAATTTTTTTGTTATTATTTATTTTATTACTTGGTTTGCTTATTCACGACAAAAAATTTGATTTTGGTGGGATAAGTCTTTCAGCGCTAAAAAATTTTTCGCAAAAAAAAAATTTGAGCCGCCGGGGTCCTGCAGTAAAAAATTTTTAAAAAATATTTTTTTTTAGTTTTGACCAGCAACGGTTTTAGTTGTTATGTTGCTTTTAATGATATATATTCCAAAAAAAAAATATTCATACCTGTGACATCTTTATCTTTTTCGAAAAAAAAATTTTTAGCCGTAGGGATCCTACGGTAAAAAATTTTTAAAAAATATTTTTTTTTAGTTTTGAAAAGCAACGGTTTTAGTTGTTATGTTGTTTTTAATGATATATATTCCAAAAAAAATATTATTCATATTTGTGACATCTTTATCGTGTATCGAAAAAAAATCAACAATGCATTTTGTACCCTTTTTTAGAACACGATAAAGATGTCACAGATACAAAAAATATTTTTTTATGAATATATATCATTTAAAGCAACATAGCAGCTAAAACCGTTGCTGGTCAAAACTAAAAAAAAATATTTTTTAAAAATTTTTTACTGTAGGACCCCGGCGGCTCAAAATTTTTTTTTGCGAAAATTTTTTTAGCGCTGAAAGACTTATCCCACCAAAATCAAATTTTTTGTCGTAAATAAGCTAAGCAAGTAATATAATAATTAACAACAAAAAAATTAAAAATCAAAAAAAAATTTTTTGGTTTGTATGGAAAAATGATTTTTTAGGCCCCGCTTTTTAAGGCCCCGTCGCGTAGGGAAGGCGTGGTCCTAGGGGCGTAAAATTTTTCCTGAGTTATTTTTAAGTCAAAAGGAAAAAAATGAGCGGGTACCGTCTCAAGATTTCTAACATTTCCAAAATAAGGGACACTCTAATGCTCATATACAATTCATTTTTAGCCGGGTAACTAATTTTTTTTTGAGTGTAATGTTTTTTTATTGTAAAAATATTTCTGAGTGAATGCGTACTTATGAACGAATGTACACAAAATAGTGTCATTTTTGTAAATTTTTTTTGAGTGTAAATTTTTTTTTTTTGAGAGTAAAATTTTTTTCGAGTGTAATTTTTAAGTTACCAATGCTTTTGAAACTAAACAAATTTTAAAAGCATTGAAACTAAACAAGTTTGAAAAGCATTGTTAAGTTATCAGTAATAATGCTTTTCAAACTTGTTTAACACGAGGCATTTTAGATGAAACCAATCTGAATTTCAGGATTTTTTTTTAGGCTGGATTGCAATACCGACCTGACTAGGTAAATGACCAACATATATGCCAAACTTCAGTAGCCTCTTTAAAGTCTTTCAAAAGTTAGGATGTTTTCTAGGGACAGACAGAGAGACAGACACATATACGGACGGACGGACAGACATTGCTAGATCGACTTAAAATGGATCGAGGATCATGAGTATATATACTTTATGGGGTCCTAGACCGATATTTCGATGTGATACAAACGGAATGACAAACTTATATATGAGGCATTCCACACCAAATGTCCCGCTACAGAAAAACATATGTCCCGTAAATTTATGAATAGATTGTTTGGATAGCCCTTTATGAAACTAAGAAAATTTCGTTTTTGGTTTTTCTAATTTTCAAAAACTGGGCTTAGAAGGCATGGTCAAATATTGGAAAAATGGTAAAATTTTAGGCGAGTTGCCTTGATTAAATATTTATCACATTAAAACGGAATGCACCACAATCTTAAAAATTTACATTCTTATATAGTTTCGTATGGGCTATCGAATAAATTTTTGTTCCTTGAAAAATTTTCAGAACCCGTTCTGAAATTTTCCATTTTTTAAAAAAGTCAATTTATCAAAAATCCGGCCACTTTTTTTCTTTCTTTTTTAACTGTCAAATCGTATGGAAAAAGTCGTGCCGGGCTTGTTCTGTTCAGAGCTTAATCGCAATTGGCAAAAGATCTAAAATCGATAGCATGCATGATAACCCATTTCGATCACCTTTTTCAAAAAAATATTTATGTATGAAAAGGATGAAGTTCAGGTATATTTTGTTACAAATGTTAAGTCTCATCTTTCTGCAATTAAAAAAATATCTCCCCTTGACCACCGGAATTTATATGTGCATTAAATGCAATGTGTATCAGCACAGAAATTGTTTCAAGCAAAAACGAAAAATTTGCATTTTTTTAGTTTAGACTTTTAATTTTTTTATTAATTAATATAATTTTTTTTTTTAGATTTAATTTATTATCAAATTCCACTAATTGAAACATTTTGAAACTATTTATTTTGAAAATAACAAATAAATCCAAATATTAAAATTGCATAAAAATTTGAAATACAGGCTTTTCTGGAATAACGGAACATTAATTAATTTTTAATTTTTTACAAGAGTTTTGAGATCAGCCGGTGCTAATTTTACTAAATATGTACCTTTTTCAAAAAAAAAAAAAAAAAAATGAATCTTTGTCCAAAATGGGTTAAGCATGTACTATTTAGTTTAAAGTTTGACTTAATTCTGAATGCAAATACTGCTAAAAAATATATATTTTTTTAAAAAGGGTTTTTAAAAAAAAAAAAAACATCCCTCACGCAAAAATTCGACTCACTCTCTAGACCAATGATTCTCAAACGGTGGGTCGCGACCCCCTAGGGGGCCACGGAAGCATTTCTAGGGGGTCGCGAAAGTTTAGTAAATATCATGCTAAAATTATTAAAATAAAATATACAAGCAAAGCATATTTTTTTCGAAATTGCTGAGTTATCCAAACACAAAAATACATGGCTACGTTAGGATCTGCCAATGTATGCCTATTTTTAACTTATCAGTGGGCTTCAAAAAAGTCTGGAAAAGATATAATTTAATTTACCCACTTTTTCCGTTCCTTACACCGAATAATCCATGTCCGTGCGGATCTGATGTTACGTGCTAGTTATATGCATGCCAAAATCACAATTTTACCATAATTCATATAATTTTTTCGTCCAAAGTTTAAAAATTTTAAATCCGACAACTTTAGATATCGTCGAACTATATTCAATAAATGCCAACTTTAAAAAGCTTACTTTTCAGGAGAGCTAAAAAACTAGTTATTTCGCATATAATTGTAAAAATAAACAATGTACCTTCCACAAGATGGTTTAAATATTCTAAACAATTTTTACCTATGCAAAAATTTTCATATTTTGCACTTGTTCGCGTATTTTTCAGAGATGGCATTTATTACTATATCAAAAAACAAATATTTTTTTAGAGTTGGCATATTTTGTCGGAAAATAAAAATAAATTTTTTTTTTTAATTTTTATTATTATTATTATTATTATTATTATCATTATTATTATTATTATTATTATTATTATTATTATTATTATTATTATTATTATTATTATTATTATTATTATTATTATTATTATTATTATTATTATTATTATTATTATTATTATTATTATTATTATTATTATTATTATTATTATTATTATTATTATTATTATTATTATTATTATTATTATTATTATTATTATTATTATTATTATTATTATTATTATTATTATTATTATTATTATTATTATTATTATTATTATTATTATTATTATTATTATTATTATTATTATTATTATTATTATTATTATTATTATTATTATTATTATTATTATTATTATTATTATTATTATTATTATTATTATTATTATTATTATTATTATTATTATTATTATTATTATTATTATTATTATTATTATTATTATTATTATTATTATTATTATTATTATTATTATTATTATTATTATTATTATTATTATTATTATTATTATTATTATTATTATTATTATTATTATTATTATTATTATTATTATTATTATTATTATTATTATTATTATTATTATTATTATTATTATTATTATTATTATTATTATTATTATTATTATTATTATTATTATTATTATTATTATTATTATTATTATTATTATTATTATTATTATTATTATTATTATTATTATTATTATTATTATTATTATTATTATTATTATTATTATTATTATTATTATTATTATTATTATTATTATTATTATTATTATTATTATTATTATTATTATTATTATTATTATTATTATTATTATTATTATTATTATTATTATTATTATTATTGTAGCAGTGCATATTTTATTAACTAACAACAATACAATTCATTATATTTTCATACACTAACATTATTGTAGCCTTTAGCTTAGCCTTCATTCTGTTTTACTTACTTTCGTTTTACTACCTTTTAATACAACCCTGTGCATTTAATTTGTTTCTGTCACTGTCAGCTGAGTTAGTTTTTGATTGTCAGAATTTTTGTATAAAAGGCGCGATGCTAGGAGAATTTTCTCATTTCTTGTTTGACGATCGGCGAGGTAAGGTTGATAGCGCAATGAGGTTTAGCAGCGATAGTTGCTGGTTTCATTGTACTAAAAGGGAAATATTGCGTTTGTGTGTTTGTTTGGAAACGCTAGTTGCCGGCATGCATAAAACACAATATAGTACCATTGTTGTACACACGCCTCGCCTATGGTCAAACATGCTAACGTGTTTATTGTTCTTTTGTGTAGTTTCAGGAAGACAGTGCAGAATTTAGTTAATTACTCAACTTTTACTCAAATTTGTACGCTACGGCAAATATTTTAAAATAATAAATAAAATTATTTTATAAAATAAACCAACGTCTACAATTGGCGCCCAACATCGTGGCTAATTTCTGTGAAAACTCTGAAGCAACCGTTCGTCGGAGCCCTCGTTTGAATAATATGGCAAATTTTACTGCAGAGCAGTTTAATGCATTGATGCAGGCTGTGGTAACATGCAACGTAAGAATTGGATCGTTTAGTACGTGTTCGTCGCGGTACAATGGGGAACGCAATGCAAGTAAAGTGGAGGAATTTATTTCTGCAGTGACTACGTTTAAGGCAGTGGAGAAAATTAATGATAATGATGCAATAAACGGTATGCCTATACTTTTGGAAGGTGAGGCAGCGGAGTGGTGGCGTGGCGTAAAGTCTCAAGCTGCTACGTTTGATGATGTAACACGTTTGTTGCGGGAATCTTTTTGTCCAGCTAAACCTGCATGGCGTATTTATGCAGAAATTTGTGACGTGAAACAACAAAAAGACGAACCAACTGATTCATTTATTTGCAAGAAACGCGCATTGTTCGCTCAATTAACGGAAATGCCAACAGAAGCAACCCAAATCGACATATTATTCAGTAAATTGCACGCAAATATACGGGAGCGAATAAATCGTAGTAAGGTGAATACTTTTAAGGAACTTCTAGCCGAGGCTAGAGAAAGGGAACTTATTTTAAATGAGCGCAGTCGTGGAGCGAACACTAACGATAGTAAAAGTGGTGCCGTACGCTGTAGCTTTTGTCATAAAAAGGGACACACACGTGAAAAGTGTTTTAAGGAACAGGGAGCTGCAAAGGAAGCTCGTGATGCTGCTGTTGCCGTTGTAGGAAAGCCCAAACTAGCATGCTATGGATGCAATGCACCGGGTGTTACGCGCGCTAACTGCCAGAATTGTTCGAAAAGCCTGTTAAAAACGACGGTGGTGCCTCTTTTGTAAATTTTAATGCTTTAACAAGCGATTCCATGGCCGAGATGTCCCAGCTGTTAATTTACAGGTATTTGGAATCCCGGGTCAAGCCATTTTTGATACTGGAGCACGTACAAGTGTTGCCAGTCAGAATATGAAACGTTTACTTGATTATAACAAATGTCAATACCAAACAGTTACTTGTGACATATCTCTTGCGGATGGCAGTAAGAGTCTACAAAGTTGTTTGTCAACTGTATGCAAAATCGTTATTGGTGGAAGGTGTTTAAATATCAAATTTCTGATTCTTCCTAATGCATCAGATAATCGTACGCTTATAGGAGCGGATTTCATGGAGCAAGTTGGTATCGTGTTGAATATGGCCCAGAAATATTGGTTTTTCGAAGGTAACCCGTGTCAACAATTTGATTTTGCAAATCGAGCGGAACTGAATCTTATGGAAACTATAAAAGTTTATGGAAATGAGTCAAAAGATGTATCAGAAAACACTCAGAAGCGCAAATCAACAGATGACGTAATTGAAACGCCAAAACATAAAGCTGTTCCTTCTACGTATATTTCTGATTTTGAAAATTTTGGTCCAGATATCACGGAAACATCTGACTACTCCCCACACTCTATTCAGGCGATTTTCAGAAATTCTTTACCTGCTGATGTAATAACACCTGACCGTAATCAATCATCCCACTTGTTTTCTGGTGTTCAACCAGCCCGGGATGCTGAAGAGTACAACGAAGTGATTTTCACCAAGCTTTATTCAGTAGATTTTAAAATTTTAAAATCAACAGATGGCTCTAATTTGTCGGGTGATGAAAAAGTAAAACTGGATGAAGTTTTACAAAAACATGGTCCTGTTTTCGGTGGTTTAGGTGAGCCGACTCCATATGCAATTCATACAATCAACACTGGTGATCATGAGCCCATATCGTCCCAGCCATATCGCATGTCATTTGCAAAAGTACGCGAGCTGAAGCTCGAAATTGATAAAATGCTAGAGATCGATGTTATTGAGGAATGTGAATCGGCCTGGAGCTCCCCTGTTGTTATGGTTCCAAAACGTGATGGTGGAATACGGGTCTGCGTTGACTATCGTAAATTGAATAATATAACGTTACCAGATCGATATCCTTTACCCCGTATGGATGACCTGCTTCATGCAGCGAAAAGCACCAAATTTATGACCACATTGGATCTTCAAAGTGGTTACTATCAGGTTGGTGTGGCAGAAAACGACCGTGATAAAACATGCCTGATTACTCCATTTGGAACTTATCGCTTTAAACGTATGCCGTTCGGGTTGCGAAATGCACCCGCGACATTCCAGCGACTCATTGATCGTTTTAAGTCTAATATGACTAACGTAGATTTGTTAGCGTATTTGGACGATTTAATCGTTTGTTCACCAACATTCCAGAAACATTTAGAAGACCTAGAGGCTGTTTTTGAAAGATTGATGCAATTCAAGTTGAGGATCAATGAATCCAAATGTCGCTTTTGTTGCTCACACGTAAAATATCTCGGTCATATTCTTTCCACTGACGGTATTTCGGTGGATCCCGATAAAACGTGTGCAATTGGCCAAAGAAAAGAACCTAAGAATGTTAAGGAGTTGATTTCCTTTATACAAACCTGTTCATGGTACAGAAGGTTCATTGAAAATTATGCTACAATCGCCAAGCCGCTTACTGATTTGACTAAGAAGAATGCAGTATGGGAATGGGGCCCTTCGCAGCGTAATTCGTTCCAGACATTGAAGGAAAAGCTCATTACATCACCTGTTCTTAAGCAGGCACAAGACGGAAAATCTTATGTTCTGAAAACGGACGCCAGTGCTTACGCTCTGGGGGCAGTTTTGCTCCAGGGGGAGGGTGCAGAAGAGCATCCCATTGAATATGCGAGTCGTTTACTTACTAGTGCCGAACGAAATTACTCAACAACGGAACGGGAGGCTCTTGCTATCGTTTGGGCATGCGCAAAGTTTCGTGGCTACATAGAAGGTGAGGAAATCAAGCTTTTGACTGATCACCAGCCTTTAAAATGGCTTCTTACCGTAAAATCGCCATCCGGTCGTCTGGCCAGATGGGCGTTGCAGATTCAACAATACAACTTTATGATTGAATATACTCCCGGCAAATCCAACGCAGTAGCTGATATGTTGTCCCGTCCTCCATGTTCTGGAGACCACGAAACCAATGAAAACTGTATTTGTGCTTTTCACGTTGACATTCCACACAAAACTCCAAGTAAAATTCGAGAAGATCAGCTTCAAGATGCCTACATTGAACAGATAATTCTCGAAGCAGAAGATGAAAACGCACTACGCTGGATCAACAGAGGTTATGTAATGAACGAAGGTGTACTTTACTGCTATGGCAATGATGATGTCGATGATGCCCAGTTAGTGGTTCCTGTTCAACAACGCAGTGAAATACTCAAAGAATACCATGATGATAAAACAGCTGGTCATTATGGTATAGATCGTACAATTTCTCGTATTGCCACACGTTATTTTTGGCCTGGCATGCGAGCTGAAATAACGAAACACATTAAGCAATGTATTGAATGCCAACGCTTTAAGGCTTCAAATATGAAACCGGTGGGTTTGTTGCAAACTACAAGTAGCAAACAACGTTTTGAAGTCGTAGCCGTGGATTTATTTGGTCCTCTACCCCAAACCGATAATGGTTTTCAGTGGATACTGATTGTTGAGGATGTTGCAAGCCGCTGGACGGAAATTTTTCCCTTGAAGGAGGCCACTGCTGAAGTTTGCGCAAAAATCTTGATTGACGAAATCTTTTTCCGATATGGTATGCCAAGGCGAATGAAGACTGATAACGGTGTGCAGTTTATTTCGGCAATTATGCAGAAGGTATCGTATTGTCTTGGTATAACGCAGCTTTTTACGCCACTATATCACCCCGAAGCCAATCCTGTGGAGCGCAAGAACCGAGATATGAAGGTTCAACTTGGAATTCTTGTTCAAAAGCATCATAATCAATGGGACCAAAATCTCTCCGCCATCCGTTTTGCAATGAATACTGCTAAGTGTCAAAGTACTGGTTTTACGGCAGCGTATCTCACATTCGGTCGAGAACTACGTACACTTGATGATGTGCAACATGATGTTCGTGCTATAGTTGAAAGCGAAAACTTTATACCCCAAATCACTCCATACCTGAAGAACTTGCTAAATGTTTATAAGGATGCTAAAGAGGTTGAACAGCAGACCCAAGATCGTAACAAGACATATGTAGATCAACAAAGACGCGCTCAACCAGATTTTAACGTTGGTACACAAGTTCTGGTCACTACTCATGTCCTCAGCCAGGCATCAAAAGGTATAACAGCCAAGTTTATACCTAAGCGAGATGGACCATATGTTATCACTAATAAAATTGGTTCTTCAATGTTCGAAGTTGCATCACCTGATGATCTAAACGTTCCATTGGGAACATATCATGCATCGCATCTCACCTTATATAGAAGCTCTGGAGAATCTCAGGCACCGGCACCGGTTCATCCAATCCGTAAGAGAGGACGTCCGAAAAGGTTCCAGGACTGATTTTTGACGCACTATCGGGACGATGTCCGTACGTCAAAGGGGGAGAATGTAGCAGTGCATATTTTATTAACTAACAACAATACAATTCATTATATTTTCATACACTAACATTATTGTAGCCTTTAGCTTAGCCTTCATTCTGTTTTACTTACTTTCGTTTTACTACCTTTTAATACAACCCTGTGCATTTAATTTGTTTCTGTCACTGTCAGCTGAGTTAGTTTTTGATTGTCAGAATTTTTGTATAAAAGGCGCGATGCTAGGAGAATTTTCTCATTTCTTGTTTGACGATCGGCGAGGTAAGGTTGATAGCGCAATGAGGTTTAGCAGCGATAGTTGCTGGTTTCATTGTACTAAAAGGGAAATATTGCGTTTGTGTGTTTGTTTGGAAACGCTAGTTGCCGGCATGCATAAAACACAATATAGTACCATTGTTGTACACACGCCTCGCCTATGGTCAAACATGCTAACGTGTTTATTGTTCTTTTGTGTAGTTTCAGGAAGACAGTGCAGAATTTAGTTAATTACTCAACTTTTACTCAAATTTGTACGCTACGGCAAATATTTTAAAATAATAAATAAAATTATTTTATAAAATAAACCAACGTCTACATTATTATTATTATTATTATTATTATTATTATTATTATTATTATTATTATTATTATTATTATTATTATTATTATTATTATTATTATTATTATTATTATTATTATTATTATTATTATTATTATTATTATTATTATTATTATTATTATTATTATTATTATTATTATTATTATTATTATTATTATTATTATTATTATTATTATTATTATTATTATTATTATTATTATTATTATTATTATTATTATTATTATTATTATTATTATTATTATTATTATTATTATTATTATTATTATTATTATTATTATTATTATTATTATTATTATTATTATTATTATTATTATTATTATTATTATTATTATTATTATTATTATTATTATTATTATTATTATTATTATTATTATTATTATTATTATTATTATTATTATTATTATTATTATTATTATTATTATTATTATTATTATTATTATTATTATTATTATTATTATTATTATTATTATTATTATTATTATTATTATTATTATTATTATTATTATTATTATTATTATTATTATTATTATTATTATTATTATTATTATTATTATTATTATTATTATTATTATTATTATTATTATTATTATTATTATTATTATTATTATTATTATTATTATTATTATTATTATTATTATTATTATTATTATTATTATTATTATTATTATTATTATTATTATTATTATTATTATTATTATTATTATTATTATTATTATTATTATTATTATTATTATTATTATTATTATTATTATTATTATTATTATTATTATTATTATTATTATTATTATTATTATTATTATTATTATTATTATTATTATTATTATTATTATTATTATTATTATTATTATTATTATTATTATTATTATTATTATTATTATTATTTACTCTCAATGTTACATTGGATTCTAGTTTAAAAGTACTTTTACACGGTTTACACATAAACAAAGCGTAAAATATACTTAAAGCTAAAATATACTTAAAGCTTAAAACTTATAATAAACAGCCCTCTTATTCATTGTTGTTCCATCAAGTAACTTCTTTGGTGTTGTGAAGTGCTGGTTCTGGTGGTCATTCATAGATCTTTTGTTGGTTGTTAATATATTGACGGATTGAGATTTCTATTTGATGTTGGTTTAGGCTGACTTAATGTGAAATATGTATGTACAATTTTTCTGCCATAAACTGCATAGGACGCTAATGTTCTTTAAACTGAGCTTTTTCATGTGACTTCTTGGCAGTCCAGCATAAGTGGACTCATGGAAAGTCTCATGAGTAACACTTTTTGCAGGTGAAGCTGTAGATTTAGTTTTGCTTCATTATTTAATCATCTTCATTGGTGGTTTTCGCTTCGGTCAATTGAACAATATTTTAAACTGGTAGATATAACGCAATTTGTTTAGTGAAATACAAATTATTAGATGCGTCTCCTATCCTGTTCTGCTTGAGTGGACTTCTGTAAAATTTCAGGAGCAACACTTTCGGCAGTAAAAGCCGTGGATGTTTTTGACTTTATTGTATCAGCAGCAGTAAAGCAAATCCTTGACCAGTTCTCACCTCCAAATCTAATGGGATCTCCTTGTGTAGATCTCAAGATTTCACAAATTATTATTTTAATATATTTTAATAAAATTTTTATTTAATTTTTTTTTTTTTTTTTTTTTTTTTTTTTTTTTTTATTATTTACTAGCTATACCCGGTCCGCGTTGCTGGCCCTAAGAAAAAAACTATTTTATATTGCATCTTAATTTAAATATAGTGTCAGACAAAATTAAATCACGGGTCCGGGCCCAGCTAGTAACCTTTGGTTCCACCCTCAGTTAGCACTATCTATAGAGAAATCTTATCAAAATCGGTTCAGCTGTTTTTGCGTGATTTCGAAACAGACAGACATAACGTTAAGTATAGTACAAAGGGGCATGTAATTTAACGCATTTTTATCGAATCTTGATAGTCCAAAGTTCCATGCTGCGTCCTCGATTAGTACTATCTGTGCTGCAAATTTCATTGACATCAGTTTTGTTGTTTTTGTGTGATTGCGAAAGAGGAGGAAATTACTTTTTATTTATGAAAAAACGGGAGTGATATTGTAAACCCTTTTGCCGAATCGCGCTATACATATGACCTACAGTTCCCGCTTGGTTAGTTCTATTAGTAGTGACAGATCGGCTTATCCGTTTTTGCTTGATTTCACACAGTGTAAAACGTTCAGTGTAAAACAAAGGGGCTTGTCAATTTACGCCTCTTTGTTCAATCGTGCTCAGTATAGTACTGAGGGCGTTGCAATTTTGATTCCTTTTTCTAATAACGATCTTATATGGCCTACATATGCACTTGGTTAGCACTGTATGTAGTGAAAATGTCAAGAGAATCGGTTCAGATGTTTTTGTGTGATTGCGAAACAGGCAGACAATGTCCAGTATAGTACAAAGGGGCATGGCATTTTACGCCCCTTTTTCCAATCGTAGTACAACCTGGCCTATAGTTCCGCACTCGGTCAATACTATCAGTGCTGAAAATTTAATTAAAATCAAATCAAGAGTTTTTGCGTTATTGCGGAGCATGCAGAAATAAAATTCAATACAAAGGGGCATGGCATTTTACGCCCATTTGTTCGATTGGCACACAGTTAGTACTTAGTTAGTACTATCGTTGGTTTAAATTTCATCAAAATCGGTCCAGCCGTTTTTTATATATAGATGTCATTAGTGGTGCAATGTAAAAATTCGATTTTGCCCACCCCTCCGCCCACTGGCGATAAAGCATGGCATTTTACGCCCATTTGTCCGATCACGCTCTAATTTGGCGCATAGTTACTACTTGGTTAGTACTATCTTTGGTTTAAATTTCATCAAAATCGGTTTATCCGTTTTTTATATATAGATGTCATTAGTGGTGCAATGCAAAAATTCGATTTTGCCACGCCCATCCGCCCACACGCAAAAAATTAAAAATCTGACTTCACAGTGTTACTCCCTAGGTTATTCTGAATATTCCCTGAAAATTTCATCAAGATTGGTCCAGCCATTTTCGCGTCCATAAGGAACAAACATATAGCCGTTTTTTGCATTATTGAAATAAATTTCAATTCAATACAAAGTTGCATGGCATTTAACGCTACTTTGTCCGATAACGCTCAAATTTGGCACATAGTGAGTACTCATTTAGTACTATCGTTGATATAAATTTCATCAAAATCGGTCCATCTGTTTTTTATATATAGATGTCAATAGTGGTGGGATGCAAAAATTGGATTTTGCCACGCCCCTCCGCCCACAGACGGAAAATCAAAAATCCGACTTGACAGTGTTACTCGCCAGGCTATTCTGAATGTTCCCTGAAAATTTCATCAAGATCGGTCCAGTCGTTTTCAAGTCCATACGGAACATACATACATTAGAGCGACTCAACTTGTATGAAAGAGAAAAAAGTGATTTAGTTACCCCTCTGAAAATGAAGCTTGATATGTTTTATGATGATTCCCAAAATATTTTGGTTCTAGCGATGACCATCCGTGAGCTGGACCATTTTTAAAAAAGGTATTTTTTTCAGTTTTTCGAATTTTTTTGTACTTTGCTCCGAGACGACATAAATAAAATTTGGTATCATCGAAAAGAGTTTTTGAAGCAGCATCCAATGGTATATAAAACTTGACCACTTGCGACCTACTAATTGAGATATTTAACTAAATACATATTTTCGTTTCGGGATTTCATACAAATTCTACATATTTAGAAATAATGTTCTGCTTTTCAAATTGAATCTGTTTTAAAATAATGTTAATTTATTTTTTTTTGTAATTATTCACATAAAACGCGAAAATCGCGATATATTTATCTTTTTTAAAATATAGGCAATATGGGTATCAAAATTTTTCATTTTTCAATTATAATAACCTGGTGATAAGTAAAAGATCTGTTTTCAAATCTAGGATGCTGTGAGATAAATTTAAGTTCTTAAATATTAATTTTTAACAATGTTCTGCTTTTCAAATTGAATCTGTTTTAAAATAATGTTAATTTTTTTTATTTTTTTTATTATTCAAATAAAACGCGAAAATCGCGATATACTTGTGTTTTTTTAATATAGGCAATATGGGTATCAAATTTTTTAATTATAATAATCCTGTGTTCTGTTAGTAACTATTTTTCTCATTTCATATATGTATTCAACTAAAAAAAATAATATTTGAAAACTTAAATATATCTCACAGCATCCTAGATTTGAAAACAGATATTTTGCTTATCACCAGATTATTATAATTGAAAAATGAAAAACGTTGATACCCATATTGCCTATATTAAAATAAGAGAAAATATATCGCGATTTTCGCGTTTTATGTGAATAATAAAAAAATAAATAAATAAACATTATTTTAAAACAGATTCAATTTGAAAAGCAGAACATTGTTAAAAAATTAATATTTAAAAACTTAAATTTATCTCACAGCATCCTAGATTTGAAAACAGATCTTTTACTTATCACCAGATTATTATAATTGAAAAATGAAAAATTTCGATACCCATATTGCCTATATTTGAAAAAGATAAAATATATCGCGATTTTCGCGTTTTATGTGAATAATTACAAAAAAAAATAAATTATCATTATTTTAAAACAGATTCAATTTGAAAAGCAGAACATTATTTCTAAATATGTAGAATTTGTATGAAATCCCGAAACGAAAATATGTATTTAGTTAAATATCTCAATTAGTAGGTCGCAAGTGGTCAAGTTTTATATACCATTGGATGCTGCTTCAAAAACTCTTTTCGATGATACAAAATTTTATTTATGTCGTCTTGGAGCAAAGTACAAAAAAATTCGAAAAACTGAAAAAACGACCTTTTTTAAAAATGGTCCAGCTCACGGATGGTCATCGCTAGAACCAAAATATTTTGAGAATCATCATAAAACATATCAAGCTTTATTTTCAGAGGGGTAACTAAATCACTTTTTTTGTTGAGTCGCTCTAACATACATACATACATACATACATACATACATACACACATCCATTTTTATATATGGGGGTTTTCGTGTCAACTGACACAACTTTTGAAACCGATGTCTTCCGATCGGGATGAAATTTGCACCAAGGTTAGTCCTATTGGATAGTAGTTCAGACACAATTTTTCAACGAGATCGGTCAAGAACTCTCTGAGTAAGAGGGGGTCGAAATTTGACATTTTGGCCAAAGAGGTGTTGATTCTCATCCATGTAACTTCTTACCTATTGTTTTTAGCAAAATGTGTCCCAAAGAGTTTAGATAGCTATTTCTTCAGTCTTTCGAAAAAAAAATATAAAAAAAATAAAAAAAAAATTTTTGATTTTTTTTCTTAAAAATCCAAAACTTTTTTGACTTTTTCCTCAAATTGGGCCCTTTTTTTTTTTTTTTTTTTTGATTCAAAAGAAAGCTTAGGTGATTTCCTTTAAGAGCTGTGGGGTCGCTTAGTGGGATGCGAGTGGGATATCTATGAAAAAAATTTTTTTTTAACTTTGGAACACAAAAAACGGTTCTTCAATTTGCACAATTAGGCGTGGGATAGCTAATCAGTTTTTGATTTCGATCCGCGATACCCTCTAATTTTTTTAGGTTCGAAAAAGAAAGCACGAGCCAAAAAATGGGGGCGGTGGGGAGGGGCCATATGGCCCCTCTTTGGGGTCAAAGTTGGGCGTAAAGAGGTAAAAATCCTCAAAAAGCCCCAAAACTCCCCTAGAAACGCCCCTGGAGGGGTGCAATGTGAGACCGACCTCCAATAATTTTCTGCCCCCAACATTTTGCTTGAACATACCTTACCCCTATTTCCACTTCCTAAGGGGGCTCCCATACAAAACATTTTTAAAAAATTTGATCCTACCATTCTAACTTACCCTAAAGTGCCCCTAGTGGGGCCAAATGTATGACCGACCTCCATTATTTTATTAATTCCAACATTTTTTGCAAACATACCTACAATGTATCTTTAACCCTTAAGGTGGTCCCCATACATTTCTTTTATTTTTTTATAAATTTGTTTTATTAAACCAGCTCCTACCGCCCCTATCGTGCCTCCTAGAGAGGCAAAAATTACGACCAACCCCCATTATTTTTTAGTTACCAACATTTTGTCCGAACATCATAACACCCTATCTCCACTCCCTAAGGGGCTCCCATACATTATAAAAACATGTATTTTTAAAAACTAATAAAAAAATAAAAAAAAATGTATGGGGACCCCCTTAAGAGTTGAAAATAAAGGGTAGGTATATTCTAAGAAAATGTTGGAGTTGAAAAAATATTGGGGGTCGGTCATACATTTTACATCTCTAGGGGCACCCTATGGACAGTTAGAGCGGTAGGAGCAAATTTTATAAAAATGTCATTTTGTATGGGAGCCCCCTTAGGAAATGGAAATAGGGGTAAGGTATGTTCAAGAAAAATGTTGGGGGCAGAAAATTATTGGAGGTCGGTCTCACATTGCACCCCTCCAGGGGCGTTTCTAGGGGAGTTTTGGGGCTTTTTGAGGATTTCTACCTCTTTACGCCCAAATTTGACCCCAATGAGGGGCCATATGGCCCTTCCCCACCGCCCCCATTTTTTGGCTCGTGCTTTCTTTTTCGAACCTAAAAAAATTAGAGGGTATCGCGGATCGAAATCGAAAACTGGTTAGCTATCCCACGCCTAATAGTGCAAATTGAAGAACCGTTTTTTGTGTTCCAAAGTTAAAAAAAAAATTTTTTCATAGATATCCCACTCGCATCCCACTAAGCGACCCCACAGCTCTTAAAGGCAATCACCTAAGCTTTCTTTTGAATCAAAAAAAAAAAAAGGGCCCAATTTGAGGAAAAAGTCAAAAAAGTTTTGGATTTTTAAGAAAAAAAATCAAAAAATTTTTTTTTATTTTTTTTATATTTTTTTTTCGAAAGACTGAAGAAATAGCTATCTAAACTCTTTGGGACACATTTTGCTAAAAACAATAGGTAAGAAGTTACATGGATGAGAATCAACACCTCTTTGGCCAAAATGTCAAATTTCGACCCCCTCTAACTCAGAGAGTTCTTGACCGATCTCGTTGAAAAATTGTGTCTGAACTACTATCCAATAGGACTAACCTTGGTGCAAATTTCATACCGATCGGAAGATATCGGTTTCAAAAGTTGTGTCAGTTGACACGAAAACCCCCATATATAGATTATTATTATTTTTTTTTTCGTTATTAGAACCTTAAGAATAAATTCTTTTGTGGTTCAATTGGGATTACATAAGAAAAGTCATTATTAAATACTTAAAAGTAATTAAATTAAATTATTTTTTAAAATATAAAGGTCAAAAACAATAGTTTAACAAATTATTAAAAAAAAAAAAAAATATATATTTAATGATAGTTTAACAAATTAATAAAAAAAATAAATATATATTTAATGAACCAATGGTGCCTCCTAGAGGGGTCATTATCAAGACCAACCCCCATTAATTTTTAGCCCCCAACACTTCTTCTGAACATACCAATTCCATATCTCCAATTCCTAAGGGGTCTCCCACACAAAACGACATTTTTGTAAATCTTGCTCCCACCGCTCTAACTATCGCAGGGGTGACCCTAGAGAAGTTAAATGTGTGACCGACCCCCAATATTTTTTCAGCCCCAACATTTTTCCCAAACAAACCTACCCTCTACTTTTAAGCCTTAAGGGTGTCCCCACACAATTTTTTTTTTTTTAATTTTTTTTTTATAAAATTTGCGCCTACCGCTCCCACTGTGCCTTTTAGGGACGGGAAATGCAGACTGACCCCCATTAATTTTTGCCCCCTACATTTTTTCTGAACATACCTACGCCGTATTTCCACTTTGTAGGGGTGCTCCCCTGGGGAAAACTAAATTAGTAATGTATGTAGAGAAGTCAAATGCATGACCTGCCCATATATTTTTTTAGCCAAAACATTTTCTTCAAACATACCTACCCTCTATCTTCAAGGTGTTAACCCACAATTTTTTTATTTATTTTATCGAGAAATCCGAGGTCTTTAATTTGTAATTTAATAGTAACTTTTGTTAAGCGTAAAAAAATATTTTTTTTAACTTTAAAATAATAAAAAATTATAAATAATATAACTATAAATCAAATTAATTTATTTTTATCGTGTGATGGATATTGTTTCCGATTTTCGGCCACGACCTGAAGCAAAACTATTTTTTTCTCCTCGTTACGGCACAACACGTTGTTATAGTCTTCTATTAATTTTACGCCTCCTTCGGCAGCGTCGTTGACAACATGTAATTTACATAATATTTGCAGCGCTCGCTGGTAGTCCTGACGATTTTCCCAAGTATTTGGATCGGAAGCAATAAAATGGTTGTTATTCCGAAGCGTGCAAAAAAAGTTGGAGTCTCAGGTGTGACGTAGTGGCTTAAATCAGTTTTCATGAGTTCTTGATTCACTTGTTTCGATGCCATGTTAATTCTTTTCACACCTTCGAATCCAACAACATGTACTGGAGGATTACAATCCTTGTTGCCACTGTCGCCGCTATCCTCTGAGGCATCTTCTTCCCCGATAACATCGTCTTCTTCTTCCTCGCTGTCTTCGTTAGACGATTAGTCCATCTCATCGTCAGATAACTCTTCCTCCAATTCCTCTTTCTCTTCTTCAAATATACGAATTGCATTCGACATTTTTCGTTTTATTTCACAAGAGATATTCGGATCAAATAGTGCGAGAGCAACATCTTCGCCACTGAGATACCAGAGATGTCCACAGAATCTCTTGACCAATCGTTGCGACAGAATCTTATCAATTGAAGCATAATTGGCAATCGCTTTTAAAAAAATGTAAATCATTATTTGGAGCTTCTATTGCTTTGGTAGCGCTAAACCAAGTTTTTACGTAAATTGTTATGATGAAAACGGTCACATCAAGAAGTGCATTTAATTCTTTTTTGGCCAAACCGATATATTTTCGGAACAAAAACATTTTTAGGCAATATATGCCTTTTGCCATCCATCGAGCATGACTGATGGGTCCTGGTGGGCTAAAATGCTTATTAGGAATATTTTCGCCAAGGTATAATAAAACAATTTCAAGAAACTCCTTGTAGTCGTCTCTGGGTTGCTTTTCTTTTATTTGAGCCCAACAAAACAACTTGATGTCAGTTTGGACTTGAGCTGGTATGTTGCCTGCCACTTCCTTCCACCAAGACTGTACGGTTTGTCTTTTATATTTTCCCACTGCTCTTTAAAACGCGCAAACATTAGCACTCCAGGTCCAGACGTTTTGCCGAATTTGGTTTCAAACACTTAGTTTCCCCAGGGGAGCACCCCTACAAAGTGTAAATACGGCGTAGGTATGTTCAGAAAAAATGTAGGGGGCAAAAATTAGTTGGGGTCAGTCTGCATTTCCCGTCCCTAAAAGGCACAGTGGGAGCGGTAGGCGCAAATTTTATAAAAAAAATAAAAAAAAAAAATTGTGTGGGGACACCCTTAAGACTTAAAAATAGAGGGTAGGTTTGTTTGGGGAAAATGTTGGGGCTGAAAAAATATTGGGGGTCGGTCACACATTTAACTTCTCTAGGGTCACCCCTACGATAGTTAGAGCGGTGGGAGCAAGATTTACAAAAATGTCGTTTTGTGTGGGAGACCCCTTAGGAATTGGAGATATGGAATTGGAATGTTCAGAAGAAGTGTTGGGGGCTAAAAATTAATGGGGGTTGGTCTTGATAACTACCCCTCTAGGAGGCACCATTGGACCGGTAGGAGCTGATTTAATATGACAATTTAAGAAAAAATTAAAAAAAATGCATGGGGACCACCCTAAGGCTTGAAGATAGGGAGTAGGTATGTTCTAAGAAAATGTTGGGGTTGAAAAAATATTGGGGGTCGGTCATACATTTGATTCCTCTAGGGTGACTTCTAGGACAGCTAGAGCGGTAGGAGCAAGACTTTTTTAAAATTGAACCTTTGTATGGGACCCCCTTTAGGGATTGGAGATAGCGCTTAGGTATGGTTGGCAAAAGTGTTCAGGGGGAAAAAATAATGGGGGCCGGTCTCACATTTGACCCCTCTAGGAGCAAAACCAGGGGAGTTTTGGGGCTTTTTGTGGATTTTTTCCCCTCTACGCCCAACTTTGACCCCGATGAGCGACCCCTAGATCCTATCCGATCTGCCCCATTTTTTGGCCCATGCATTTTTTTTACGAACCTCACAAAATAAGCGGTTCTAGCGTGTCGAAATCGAAAACTCGTGCACTATCCCACCCCTAATAACCATGCATAATTTTTTTTTTTTTGGATTTTGTTATCCTTAGTATGGTAATTGCAAAAACTAAAAAAAAACTAAAAATCTTTGCATATATTTAAAAGTTACTAGCTCCGAAAGCCTTTAAATTTCAGGGTGGTCAACTTTGTCACTCTGTAACTCACGCTGTATTGCATTAGGGTCAATTTAAACTAGCTACTTTGAAAGCTTATATCATTGACTTTATTTGCCCCATTCATAATATTTCAATCTGATAATAGTTTAAAAGTTACATATATATAAGTATTTTTTTTTTTTAAAACACTATTTACCGATATTTTCAAAATGGAAATATCTCGAAAACTACCCATTAGATATCAAAATCTTTACCAGATTCGTGTTTAGCATGGCAAATGCAATAAGATATGAGGTCAATTTTTTTTTTTTTAATTTTTGAAAAATTTTTGGAAATTTACAATGGGAGTTGGCATTTATTTTCACCAAAAAAATATGTACTTTGAGATAGCAGAATAACTAAAATGGATGTAAAACGACAACAAATTATTTTTTTGCTCTGAAATGTTTACCACAGATGCGTATTGCATAGGGGAGCTATTTGCTATCGGAAACTCATTTCGGTCAAATTTGAGTTGGCATATTTTGAATATAGGTTCACGATATGCTCCATCTTCAATACTATTAACTTTGCCATTTTCAGCTTCATAGCTCGTTAGGGCAATGTTTAAAAAGCACAGTTTTTTTTATTTTATTAAGAATTACCATATAATTACAAATCATATACTAATTTTACCTAACCGAGAACTGGTAACAATGACCTTCGTCTCGTTGTAGCGAAACAGACCAAGGCCTCTGGTGGGAATCGAACCCACGACCCCCAGACTCATAGGCTAGCACGCTACCAACTAGCCTACTGGGGCGCCTAGCACAGTTTTTAAATCTGACTACTTCAGGATATGATTGCCAGGACTACATGCTATCAGCATCCTTGCTCCATTGGGGACTTTTAAAACAGCTAAAATGTTAAAAAACTGTGTTGAAAAAAATCGGCCCATGTTAGGATCTAGCCCCCATACAAACGTCCCCTTTAAATTTGGCAAAAACTACTCTTAAAACCGTATTATAATAAGTATGCTTTCGAAATTAAGCAGGTAAAAGCATTTAAAAATAATCATTGCAAGTTTTACAGAAAACGGACCAGTTCTACTTGTATTCCCCAGGGATCTAATCAGTCCATATTTGAATTTGAGACCAATTTTTGTGAAAACTTGGTGTAGAGCATAATATGGTCGGTCTTTACCGACTTTAATTTTATCACTTGTTGGGGGTCGCGAGAAATTTGAAATATTGAAAAGGGGTCGCGATGTAAAAGTTAGTGAGAAGCTCTGCTCTAGACACCCACTCAGAATTTTCCAACTCACAATCACGTGATTTAATTGAAAATCACTTTTTTGAGTCACGCAAATCACGGGACCAGTTCCATCTCCAATTCAAATACATAAACAAGAGACAAGTGTCTTTTCATTTGTTTAATCTATAACATCTGTAAATTTTATTTAAAATGAAGTGTCCACCGTTGAAAAAGTTTCCTTGTAGGTCTGAATCCAAAAAGTTTCAAGGCACTTATTTATTACCTTAATATAGTCACTTGACTTAAATGAAAATCACTCTATAACCAAATGATTTAAATGAAAATCACTCACGCGTGAATCACGGGACCAGAGACCATCTCCAATTCAAATACTTAACCAAAAGGCAAGTGTCTCTTCATTTGATTCATCTATAACATCTGTAAATTTTGTTAAAAATGAAGTGTCCACCCTGAAATAGTTTCCTTGTAGGTCCGATTTCAAAAAGTTTCAAGTAACTTATTTATTACCCTAATATAGTACTTAATTTAAATGAAAATCACTCTATTATCACGTGATTTAAATAAAAATCGCTCACGCCTGAATCACGTGGTTTTTTGAGTCACGCAAATTACGGGACCACAGACCATCTCTAATTCGATTACATAAACAAAAGACAATTTTCTCTTCATTTGTTTCATCTATAACATCTGTAAATTTTATTAAAAATTAAGTGTCCACCCTGAAATAGTTTCCTTGTAGGTCCGATTTCAAAAACTTTCAAGGCACTTATTTATTACCTTAATATAGGCTTATATTCTGAATAACAAAAAATTCGGTTAACATTTACGACCTGTAGAAACTTTTGGCCAAAAAACCTACAATCTCGCCCAGTGTGCACTGTGGGGCGGACAGAAGGACGACTTACGTTAAATTAATTAATATTAACGATAAAACCTTTTGCATACAAATACCAAAACCGATATAAGATAAATACCAATACTTATTAAAAACCGATACTGATTCGAGGCTAAAACCAATACCAATACCCAATACCTAAATAATTCAAAACCAATACCGAAACCTATACCAATTCAACAAAAAATTAAAACCAATACCTATACCAATACTAATATAATTTTAAAAACCAATACCAATACCAATACTTTTATCGAATTGGTACCCATCCTTGAAATATTCTTAAAATTTCCATTTAATCAAAAAAAGAATTACAATAATACATCTTATTTAACTTGTTAACCATTCATTCACAATATCATTTGAATTATTTTATGTCTGGGTGTTTGGCTAAAATGTCTATGTGTGTGTCTGTCTTATTTTACCATCCCGTTGTTATTTACAATTTATTTATGTAGAAAATAAATAGAAATAGCAACATCAGCATTACCATTCAACTCAACTCAATCCAAGGCAAAGCCAATCTAAACTTCAACACAATCATCTCAATGCCAACATAAGGTGCGAATAACCATTAAATATTTCTTGCAAATTTTTATGGCGTCTAATTATGCATGAAATTATTTTCATTTGGCTAAATAACAAAATAAAAAGAAAAGTGAACCTTAACCTTTTTTGAAAAATAATCACATTTTGTTGTTAGAGTTCACATGCGGGTGGATTGGTAACTGTTTCAGTTATTCTTAAATTTTTCATTTCATTTTCATTTAAACAACAACGTTTGTATTCGAAATAAAATTTATGTTTTTTTATTTTGGGAGATTTTTTATGCGATATTCATACATTTATTATACGTTGCATATGATTCTCATACAAAAGAAATATCCGTGCACTGTAAATTCGTACAGATTTATTTAAGGAAAATTTTAGTGGGATTACTAGGGTGACAAATATTTAAATTATAAAATTTTTTGTGAAAAATTTTGGAGATTTTTTCTTATTCAATTACCTCCCGTATAATCTAAAACTTTTCAAAATTTAATTTAGAAAAGATCAAAGATGTAAGGTCAGATATGTTCATATATGTCCGTATTAGAGTTGTCAATTATTCGACTTTTAACTTTGTTCGAATACTTAATTCAAATAATTGTTTTTGTTCGTTCGATCAAACGATCAAATCTAAAAAATTATTCGATTAATCGATAAGAATAACGAATAAAAAAAGTGGCTATAAAAAAATATTTTTAATCAGTTTAAAGCTTCTTAAGTTAGGGGGATTCAGCGGGGGACGTTGGAGGACACATTTTCCATCTTCACATAAATGTTTACAAATTCATTTATTGCGATATTTACGCCTAAAAAACACACACATTATTTTCTAAAACCACGCCCTTAAAAGTAGGTTGGCCGAAAAATATCATCTAATCATCTTGGTCCAAATGTAGGTCAATGAACTTCATATGGCATAAAAATATTTCATTTGTTGAACAAATATAAGTAAAAAAAAATTCAAAAATATTGTTTTTCTTGTAGTGTTTTTGTTCTTTAAGGGGGGACATTTTTCCCCTCGTCCGATTTTGTCTCGGAACTTCACCAGCCTATGACCAGGAGACATAAACGTGCTTAACTTCAGGAGTATAGCTCTTTTATTTTGGACTGTATCGTGCACTTTACAGACGGACGGACAACGCTAGAATGACTTATAATCGATCACTGATCAAAAATAATCGGCTGACAACTCTAGTCCGTATACAATTAATTTTTAGCCGGGAAGATAAAAATTCACATTTCCATCCTTTTTCCCTCCTTTTTCCCATCTTTATTCTCTTAAAATAAAATTTTCCAAAAACTGTTTTTTTTTTTGCTGGATGAGCATTGATTCAAAATATTAAGTTTCTGCACCATTAATTCAGGAAACATAAAAACTACCAAGTGTGCACTTTTTTGTATCTTTAAAGGCAATTAGAAACGGAAGTTTTAAAAAGTACTTTTTCGATAATTTCAGTTTCTAAGATCATTATTTCAGGAAATATAAAAAGTACCAAAAGTACAATTTTTTACAACTTTAGAAACAAAATTTGCTAAAAATAATTTATGGAGAGTGTGTTTCTCACCTACACTCAAAATAATTCTACAGTAAAAGTATTAGTAAGTGATTTGGTACCAAAATCTACTAATAAGTTACTAATTACCAGTAGTACAGTACTAACTGTCATTTTTTACTGGTTTTTGAATAATATTAGTAACAATTTAGTATTGATTACTAGGGTGCCTCGTTTTTTGGGCTTTTCTCTCTGATCAAATTCTAATACCCGCCAAAGTGTCGGTCCTCTAAGGGTAACTCACATGCAAAATATCACTCCGATCGGAGTTTATCTCTCTGTCTCCACTTTGAGCCTCAAAATTGGGGGTTTTTTGCAAAAAAGGACTTTAAAAAAAAAAATAAATAATATTAAAAAAATATTTTAGTATAATACTTAAATATGAAACTTAAAGATTTTACGATATCATTAACCCATTCAAACTTGAAACAAAAAAATGCCATGATTTTGGGGGCATTCTCAATACACCTTTATTCAAAATTGTAAAATTATATTAAAAAAAATTTAAAATATATAATTTTTTCTTATTAAATTCATTAAGAACACATTGGGAGAAAAAAAATATGAAATATGGCGGATATCAGTCGGGCCACTTTTCGGGAATCGCGGGGGAAGTTAGCGGATTTCAAGGAAATGTTGGTTTTATCAATTATTTCGATTAATAAAATCTTATAAATTAAATTCTTAGGCAAATTAACGGTTTTTGGTGTGTCGTAGCATTCTATTAGATAACTGTAAGTCTGTCATGAAATCTTACCGATCTAGGAGCTCTTTAACCGGACATTGGCTGGGGGTCAAAAATGACCCCCGCAGAAAATTTAAGTTTAGAGCTTAAATTTTGTGTTATAAACGATTATGAAACGGCTTTTGTGTTTTGTACCCCAACTATTATTTCGTATTAATATATTATCTTTAAAAAAATCGTTAACCCCTTTTTTGGTAGGGGGCAAAAATTACACATTTTTTAATTATTTTAATAAAAAAACTTATTTTTTTTTTTTTAAAGTCCTTTTTTGCAAAAACCCCAATTTCGAGGCTTAAAGTGGAGACAGAAGATAAACTCCGATCGAGAGTGATATTTTGCATGTGAGTTACCCTTAGGGGACCGAATTTGATCAGAGAGAAAAGCCCAAAAACGAGCCACCCTATTGATTACCAACGCCTGTACTAGATCATTTTGGAATAAAAAATTAGTTCATTAGTTAAATTTTTAGCATTGAATACCCACGTTTTTTTTTTTTGAGTGTAGGGATCCTACATTTCAAAACTGAAGCTTCTAGTATATTAGAATACTTAAAAAAGTACCAAAAGTACACTTTTAGCCTCCGTTAGAATCGGTATGTCTCGAGATTTAAGAAAGAGCTTTAGATTTTTTATAAACGTTTTTGAACATATGAAGGAAACGCCATTTTTGAAAATTTTTTGGCAAATTTCAAATGATAATATCTCGAAAACCATTCGACCAATTCTATTTTTTTGATATATTTTTTTTTAAATCATATTAACAAATGAAATCTCAATAAAGGAAATCTCAACAAATGAAATCTCAAAGTTTTGTTCTGTGTCAAAAAATGGCAAAAAAAAAATTTTGTAGTTAAATTTTAAAAATTTGTACATTACGTGTCACATTTTTGTTTGTTTGCATACAATATACGAGTACTACTATGTATTCCCCAGTCATCTAGGCTGTTACGTAGTAGCATTTCATATTAAGACTTTCGTTTTGTTTTATGCCTATTTTTTTTTTAAATTATTTTTTCTAATTGAAAAGGCAACTGGGTTTTGGTAAACCTCTAATAAAAACTTTTTCGTCTGCGTAAGTACATTGTTTGTTAAATGGTAGATTCTGAATGCTGTAGAGAGATTGAAGGTTGTTCATTTAGTAGGTTATTGTTACTAGTAAGGCCGGTTTTGCGGTGAGAGGTTACATATGTTCCAATATGTTATATGGTTATTTGTAGCTCTTTACCGATTTTACGTCGATCCAGGGATTACGACTCAGAAAGGCCGTTTTTAATAACTATATTGATAGCCTCTTCTGGGTAAAAAGATTATTGCAAATATTTTATTTGAAAAGAACGTCGTTTTTACAAAAGAAAATTTCTTTAAAAAAAAAATCGGCAAAAAAATTTTTTTAGTTCAAAAAAATTTGGCGAAAAAAATTAGGTTAAAAAAAGCTATACCTTCCAATTTTTTTTTTTAATTTCTACTGACTTTTCTATTATATATTGCTATTTTTAAAATGAAGTCTCCCATGCTGTTACATTTTTCGTGAAACATCAATAATTTAATTTCGTAGTTTAAACTCTAGGCTGTAAAAGTGTCTAATTTAGCTAAAAGAAAATAAAGTGGTTTATTTCAACATGTTCGTATGTATGGCATTGAACTGAATTTTGGTAAATATGTATATGGGGCATTCCATGCTAATAAAAAAATTAAAAAAAAAAAAAAAATTTATCAGGAAGGGATTTTTAAAGGGACTTAAAACTGTTAAAAAATTGGAAAAATGTGTATCTGATTTGATATGGAATGCCCCATACACAATTTTAAAATAAAAAGAAAATTGATTAAAACATAATACTTACTCATCCATTTGTTGTGAACTTTCTTATTTATCCACTTGTGATACAGGGTATATTTAAATTTGTTATATGATTTGTAACAAGTTCTAATAAGATTATCACTTTTCAAAGTAGGGTAAGTCCATCTATAACTATCCAAAGAAATGAGGTTTTTGGACCTAACGATCTTTCGAAACAATTTGCAGAAACAAAATGGGTTCACGCATTACCCTAAATGCATTTTAATGCATATAACTCATGAACCAATACATATAGAAAGACCTTATATACATAAAAACCTTGGTATTGATGCCACTTTTCATGGACAATTTTCAGAAACAAAATCGGTTAAACATATGTAACAGAGGACACCCATTACAAAAAAATATTAGAGCCTGAGCTCGACTGTCTTTACAGAAACAATAATTTAAAAATAACGACTTTAAGTCGCCCTAAGTGGCAATATCAGTATCTTTGGAAAATTAGCAACACCTAACATTTGTGTCTAAAAATATAGACCATGTCTGGCAACGTTTGCAAAAATAAGTACTTAGATCAGAATTGATGAAGGAGAGGAAGAAGAATAATGATTACTAAAAATAAAAATCTATTTACATTAAATAGCAATAACAACACTTCTGTAAGAAAAAAACTACAGCAACAACACCACTCGAATTGAAAAAATCAGATTTAGTTGATACTTGCTTAACAGCCTTCGTGGCGTATCGGTCTAGAGTGATTGTACGTTACAAGCAGTTAATAGCAAAGTATTACAGATGATGATGAGTTCAATCCTCGGCGGCTGCGATCTGTAAATAATTTTCACATATAGAGTTCTATTGACTATTAACTAAATAAATTTGACATTAAAAGTTTTTCTGAAGATTATTATAACTGGATAATATGAAACTAGTAAGAAACAAACCAGGATGTCTTAAATTTTTAGAAAAATTAAATTTTTCTTTCACACTTTTCTCAATTCAAAAACCATATAAAAAAATATATTTTTTTAAATATTAAGTCCACTAAAATGCATATAATAG
Source organism: Pegoplata infirma (assembly GCA_963921195.1). Lineage (NCBI taxonomy): Eukaryota > Metazoa > Arthropoda > Insecta > Diptera > Anthomyiidae > Pegoplata > Pegoplata infirma. The sequence continues at coordinate 309,773,087 of OY992536.1, read as the reverse complement.
GAAATTTACAGAAAAAAAATGGGTCCACGCATTATATACACTCAATAAGAAAAAACCTTTTAAAACGACAAAAAAAGTTTGTAACTTTTTTTTGCTACCTCCTATTTGACGAGAATTTCTAGTAATTTAACAAGATTTTTGTTATTTTACAAGCTTTTTATCAATAAAGTTGTAAATTTAAATTTTTTTTTGTAAATTTACAATTTTTTTGACGCGTTAAAACTTACGAGCAGGTTTTGTAACTTTATTAGATTTTTTGCTACCTCCTATTTTACGAAAATTACGATATTATTTGTAATTTTACAAGATTTTTACCAATAATATCGTAAATTTAGAACTTTTTTTGGCGAAATAAAACTACAAGGAATTCTCGTGAATTTACTAGATTTTTTTTTGTAAAAAAACTTGAAAATTTGTAAAATTACAAAAAAAAATGTAAAATTACAAAAAAAAATTTAATTTCTATCGAAATTTTTTTATTAAAAAACAAAAGAAAACTGTCAAAGATTAATAAAATGGCATTACGAGACTTTTTCTTGTAACACTGTGCAACAAATTTGGGGTCTTCGAGTTTATCTTGACCGGGACCAAAAGAAAATGAAAGTATACTAGTAGAAGACCAAAACCCCCGAAGGGTTTTGAAAACTTAGCTCGAGTTCTTTTTTATGGCTCACTGAAGTTTTTAAATTTTTTTTTAGGCGTTTTGAATAAGTCAAAAAATAAGTATTAAATCTAATTCTGAGGTAAACAATGTTAAGATATGTCTTCAGTAGAATTTAATGGTGGTTCTTTTCTTAGAATATATTAACCCTCTATCTCCTATTTTAAGGAGTCGTTTTGGTCCTTTTTCAAATGGTCTCATAGAGCACCAACAAAACGAGCGTTTAAAGGGTTAAAATGTTCTACAAAAATTTTCTGCATCAAATTTCACTAGGGGTTGCCGAATATCAAAAGATCATGTGAAAAGTGCAAAATGCTTAAAAAAGTGAAATTTGATGGCGGTTCTTTTCTTAGAACATTTTAACCCTCCATTTCCCATTTTTAGGGGTTATTTTGGCCCTTTTTTAAATATCCTCTTAAAACACGACTAAGGCGTGCGTTTAAAGGGTTAGAATTTTCTACAAACATTTTCTGCATTAAATTTTAGTAGGGGTTGTCAAAGGTCAACAGTACGTACGATAGAGGCAAAATGTTTGAAAAAGGAAAAATTAAAGTTTTCATAATTAGGTAAATTATTTTTAATTGCTCCTACAAATGGCAGATAGTGGGTTAATATGTTCAAAGAAAAGAACCGCCATCAAATTTCTCTGCAGACATCTATTATCGTGATTTAGCTCCGAAGCAGATTAATTACATTTAATTTTTTTACTTATTTTACACGGCTTTGATGAAAAACAATTTAATACACTCAAAAAAAAAACCTTGTAAAGTTACCAAAAAATCTCGTGATTTTACGAGGCTACTCTCGTAAAATATGACGTAGGTAAAATTCTCGTAAAATTACGAGGATTTCCTCGTAATTTTGAATGCGCCATAAATTGGTAAAATAACCAATTTTATTGGTAAAAATATTGTTATAAAACCGGAAAAATAAAAAAATATAAAATGTTAAACTTACAAGAAAAAATGGTAAATATATTTAAAAAAATGGTAACCAAAATGGTAAATTTACATTTTTTTTTGTTAAACAACATAAATCCTCGTAATAAAATCATTTTTGTTAAATAACTGATTTTTGTAAATTAACTAGAATCCTTGTAATTATTTTTTCAAAATTTTGTCACCTTTTTTAAAAATATTTTTCAATAAAAAAAAAACAGTTTTTTTGTAATTCAACTAGAATCCTCGTAATAAAAACTTTGTTGTAAAATTACAGTTTTTTTTTGTAAAATAGCCTTTCAAAATTGTAGAATACAATTACAAAAATAAACTTGTAAAATTACCAATAAAACTGTAGTTATCGTTTGAGCAAAGTACAAGATTTTTTGTGAAAAAACAAGGAAAATTGTTAAATATTGGTAGAACGGGATTACAAGGCATTTTACCAGGCGTTTTACCAGCTTATTTTTTTGAGTGTAGTATTGAGCTAAAATACCTCAATTCCACCGACGAGTTGACGCCACCCCCTCCAATTCAATGAAATTCGGTGCTGCCAATCTTCTGCCAGGCTTTTGGTGATTCCAGTATTCGAGATATGGTCTCCTGAAAATTGGCTAAATCGTATATAAATATTTGACTAAAGTGTTCTTAAATAAATAAAGATATCTTGAAAAGTGATAACAATACGGATCTCTTTAAAATTTCAATGAATAGGTAATGAAACAGCCTTTAAAATGGCATTCACTAAATTTTTTTGATAAAGGTCAAAGGTCACTAGTTTTAATCTTAATTTAAAATAATGTCTTGAGAGTGATTTTTGTTGTTACAGACTTTTCAGAAGTGGAGTTTAAAAAAATAAAAAAATGAAAAATTTAAAAATATTAAGAGATATAAACAAAAAAGTTAAAAAAAAATCTGGAAAACTTGCTAAAGAAATGTGGAGGGTATTTTTTTAATTCAACTCACCAGAATATGGCTTTATTACTTTGACATTGTGTATGGTGTTAAAAGATTCGGCAAGACCAAATTTAACTTTTTTTACTTGTTTTCAATACGTTCTGTTTTTATTTGCGCGTTAAAAAAACATTATGATGAATTTTATTAAATTATTTTTCAAGAAAATACCAAGAAAACAATAAAAAACTCATTTGATTTTAAGGCATCTGTTTTAGTTGAAGAAATTTTTTTTTTTCATTTACATACAAAATACTCATATTTCAAATTAAATTAAAAAAAAACAAAAACAAACACACTTACTTCCTAAACAATTGAATAGTTCATGCGAATAAGGACGAATAGACCACTTTTTCGCAAACACGTTTTTTTGCATAAATGCATTTTATTAGCAGAGCCCTACAATCCTATGCAGAAATTTTGGGGAAATTTTGACTTTTAAGGCTAAAAAAATTACTTTGAAAGTGCAATAATTCGTATATTTTTATATTTTTGTTTAAATTGGGAGTGAACTAACGCACAATTTTGATTAAATACAACACAAAAACATACAAAAATTTTACTTTCGGTAACAATGTGTTAAAAGAACATTACGAGGAACAAACCACACTTATTATATTGGCAAAAAAATTTACCGTTCTTGAGTTATAAGACTTTAAAGTGTGGAAAGCAAAAAGGGCGAATATCCATCCTAAACAAAATATTATATAAAAATTATTTAGCTGCGAGTTTAAAATTGATATTAGCTAAAATTTGAAATTGTACACAAAAAAAAAACGATCTTAGCACATACAAACTTTTAGTGTTAATACTGCATCCAATGTCAGGAATAAAAAACAAAATTTTTTTCATGTCCTTTTATGTTACGTCGTAATATGCAGTCAAGGGTTAATATTATAATTCCTAAAAATGTATTTAGTGTCATAAAGAATTACTACTGCATCAAATGGCAGGAATATTAAAAAAAAAAATTAACAAAAAAATTTTTTTTTGCATGTCCTGGCAATCCTTAAAAAGTGTATCCTTGAAGTCCTTAAAGTGTTACAAACAAATACCAACCATAGTTCGTCAAGTATTGCAAGTCTCATGAAAATGTAGTCAAAATCTGCTACAAAGTAACACATTTTTATTCAAATTTCAATACATTTTTTTGGATATTCGCCCTTTTTCCATTTAAGCAAAAAATTGAAGTCCAATTTTTGGCAAGTTCTCTTTCGAATACCTTACTAAAATTGTGTATATAGGTAGATGTGACCTAAATCTTTAAGCTAAAACCAAAAAGTTGACAAAAATATTATTTTTTAATCGTTTCCTGCGTTTTTATTGTCCCCTGTAAAATTCTACAAATGGTCTATTCGTCTTTATTCGCATGAACTATTCAATTGTTGATTAACAATCAAACAAAAAAGTAGTGGTTGGGAATGATTTGTATAAAATTTAAAACAAAGTTTTTTTTTCGTGGAAAATTTGATAATTTTTTATTAATATAATATTTAAAAAAATTTATGCATTACCTGTCATGAGAATATTTTAGATTTTTTGATAATATGAGAAAATTTTAAAAATCTTTTTGGAATTTTTTTTGTTAAAAAAAAAATATTTTGACATACCAAAACAAATTTGGAATATTTGTTTCCGTAATTTACAATAAATTAGAAATTATAATCCGAAAAATTAATAAAAAAAATTAAAAAAATGAAAAAAGTTATAAATAAATTAAAATTAAAAGTGGACTTGTAAAATCCTAAAATTTTTTTGGATTAACGTCAACAGAAAAATTCGTAAACGGAACATTGTTGGAGATAATAAAAACAATGATTTGGAAGTTGTTGCATATATGAAATGGATACATCTATCTTCGTTCAAGCCTAGTGTCACCGCTGAAAACATTATGGACTACATAGTGAAATATTCAAAAATCGATAAAAATCATTTAAAATGCTACAAATTAGTAAAACTGAACACTGATGTTAGTACTCTTCGCAGAATTTCATACAAGCTTGGTATCACGTCTGGACTATATAAGGAAATCTTCAAGCCTTCTTTGTGGCCGGCTGATGTGAACGTGCGCCCTTTTCAATTTTTTAAATAAATTTGTATATTAAAATTTTAATGTACTTTCTTTTTATCTTAGTCTGTAAGGAATTTTGTTCCATTGACTAATAAACAAATAATAATAATAATAATAATTTTGATTTATTTATAACTTTTTTCATTTGCAAATTTTTTTGTTTTATTTCTTCGGATTACAATTGCTAATTTATCGTAGATTACGGAAAAAAATATTTTAAACTAAATAAGATTAAACCCAAAATAAATCCACTTATTGAAAAACACAGCAAATATCTTTGGTTCATTCTTTGACCCATTTCAGTTCATGATACAGACACTACAGATAGAAAAAAAATTGTTGAATATATTTTGAAATCACTTTTAAGCAGAAATCTTTGTCTCCTGTTGAGGAGACTATAAGTTTCCAATTCCGTAAGAATTCTGCTATATTTCTGCACTCAAAAAAACCTTGTAAAATTACAAGAAAAACGTGTAACTTTTTTTTTGATACCTCCTATTTTACAAAAATTCCTAGTAATTTTACAATGTTTTTACCAATAAAATTGTAAATTTACAAATTTTTTGACTTGATAAAATTTACAAGGAGGTTTCTAATTATACTAAATTTTTTGCTTTCTCCTATTTTACAAGAATTCCTAGTTAATTTACAAGCTTTATACAAATAAGTTTGTTATTTTACAAGCTTTTTACCAATAAAATTGTAAGTTAAGTTTTTTTTGGCGCAACAAAGAATTCTCGTGAATTTACTAGATTTTTTTTTGTAAAATTATCTTGGAAATTTGTAAAATTAAAAAAAAAAAAATAAATTTCCATCCAAATTTGTTTGTTAAAAAACAATGAAAACTGTCAAATATTGGTAAAATGGGATTACGAGACTTTTCCTAGTAATTTGACAAAAAAAAAAATTGTGTGTATTCTGTACAATTGTCTAAAAAACAAATAATATATTGTTTAAAAAATTCTACAATAAAAACAAGTAGAAAAGTTAAATTCGACTTTGCCGAATCTATGAATACCCTCCACAATGCATTTTTTTAAAGGGTATTACATTTTTTAACGTGAAAAACATAACAATTTTGATTAGAAATATTTTATTTTGAGTAAAAAACTCTTTTTTTGTAACCCGAGTAAAAAAAAAATCTTTTAAGATCTAATTTGATCTCAAAATTGGCTGTATCAAGTTGGATCAGATATTGATCTAATTGTATTATTGTAGATACAAAAATATAAAAAATTATACAATTAGATCCGAATTTTGGTCACATCCAAATAAATCCACTTGATCTTATTTTATATAAATTAATATAGTTTTATATAATTACATAAAGTCAGATATATTTATGTATAACCTCAGATAAGACAATGGAGCGGCAATGAATCTTAGATAAAACTAGATCTGAACATATAAAAAGTCATATATAATTTAATATGATTGTATCAAATTATATATCATTATATCAAAACTTTTTTACTAGGGAATTTTTTTTTTTTAAAAAGAAAAAATACTAATTTTTTTTTTGGGTGTAAAATTTTTTTTCGAGTGTAATGTTTTTTTTACTGTAAAAATATTTCTTACACAGAATATTGTCATTTTTGTAAAAAAAAAAAATTATTTTTGTGTAAATTTTTTTTTTGAGTGTAAAATTTTTTTGAGTGTAAAATTTTTTTTGAGTGTAAAATTTTTTTCGAGTGTAATTTTTAAGTTACCAATGCTTTTAAAACTAAACAAGTTTAAAAAGCATTGGTTTAAAATTAAACAAGTTTGAAAAGCATTGTTTAGTTACCACCAATGCTTTTAAAGCTTCCCAGTCAGAAAAATACAATCGCAAAAGCGCTGTGAAAGCGTTGTAAACGGTTCTACAAGCGTTCCATTTACCATCTTGAAAGCGCTTTCAGATGATCCGAATGATAACATCGATCTACGCTAGGTTTAAAGCGTTTTAAAAGCGTTTTAAAAAAGTGCTTTCAGAACGTTTTGTTAAAAGTCATGAAAGCGCTTTAAAAACCAAAAGTAAAGCACTTATAAAGAGCTTAAATACAAAAATTAAAGATATTTTCCAGCGATTGAAATAAGAAAAAACAGTACTTTAAAGGACTTCATATAAAGCAGATATTTTTCTTTATTCGTTAATTGTAGATATTTTTTTTATAAAAGTATTTTAGTAAATAAAGGTAAAGGTAAACTTCATAAAAAAGCAAACTAATTTATTTATAGGGACTTTCTTCCTCCCATTCTGTCCTTTACTGCATGCAGCCAGCCAGCGGCTAATTTTTGTAAAAATTGCTCAACATCGTTAATTTTGACGTGGTAAAATCTGTCGTACTAGATGAAATGCATATGTTGTATCTTGGTATAAGCAAACATTTATTGCAAAAAACGATTATCAAGAAATCATTTTCCTTCATTTCTGATGAAAATGTTGCGAAGTTACAACAAAACTTCACAAATATATCAAGAGACATACCGTCAGAGTTTCAAAGAAAAAGTTTTGATTTATTTGATATTGGAAATTGGAAAGTCACTCAATTTAGTTTTTTTTGCTATATGGTGGAGCTATAATTTTAAAAAATGTAATGGAATATGACCAGTACAGGCATTTTTTAATTCTATTTACAGCTTGCCGTATTCTGTCATCAAATGAATTAGCTACTCTAAAAGCAAATTATGCAAAGGAAATATTAAGAAGATTTGTGGAATGTATGCCACATTTTTATGGTCCTAATTGCCAAACAATGAATATTCACAATCTCATTCATATCGCAGATGATGTAGTAAATATGGGGGCACCAATATCACAGTTCTCTGCTATTGATTTTGAAAACAGTCTGGGGTACTTAAAATCGATTGTTAACTCTCGGAACAATCCCTAAAAACAAAAAGTATTCTCTTGGCAAAGTAATGGAATCCACTGAAACAAAAGTTGTGTTTTCTTTTATTAATACTCATGGTTTCAAAATTACTGCATCCCATCCTGATAACGCAATTCTACTTAGTTATGGAAATATTATGATAGTAAACCAAATTTTTAGTACAAATCGATCTAAACACACATGTGATAATATTTATTTAAAAGGCAACATCTTTAATGAAATAAACGATTATTTTGTCTATCCAATTCCATCAAAAGAAATAGGACTTTATAACGTTAAAAATTTACGTGAAGATGTTATTGAAGTCAGTGTGCATATTGTAGAAGTTAAATGCATTATTTGTAAATTTTATAACGAAACTATTGCTATAACTCTTTTGCATAAATGATAATAATAAAACTTAAAATAGATTTACAAATTAAAAAATGTTTTATGTTTTCAAAATTTTGCGTTTTCAATGTGGTGGTAGGGAAAAATTATTTAATTTGATTTAACAAAATGTTTTTATAACAATTTGTTTAAAATTGAGTATAATCTAAAAAAATACTATACTTGTATGTACTACGAAAAAAATTTAAAAACGTTTGCAAAAACTGCTTTTAAACCATTAAATTTTGAAACGAACATGTATTTTGTTAATAAAGTGCTTTCAAAACGCTTTTCGAAAACGCTCTCAAGGCGTTCGAATAAAGCGTTTTGAGAATGCTTTTTTTTTGTTACAGTGCTTTCAGAACGTTTTTCGAAAACGCTCGCAAAGCGTTCGAAAATAACGTTTTGAGAACGTTCTTTTTTTGTTACAGTGCTTTCAGAACGCTTTTTTTTTATAACCGTCGTCAATTTCTGCTTGGGTTGTTAAAACACGTGGCATTTTAGATGAAACTAATCTGAAATTCAAGGTTTTGCTCATAACTTTTGAATCAATGGACCGATTGAGCTGAAATTTAAAACCAAATAGACCCGGGGAACGGCAAAGATACGTGCCAAGCTTCAGTAGTCTCATTATTGTCTTTCGAAAGTTATCGTGTTTTTTATCTCGTAAATTCGCGAAATACCCTTGCCGAAATTTACTCTTTTGCTCATAACTTTTGAACCACTGGACCGATTTGGCTGGATTGCAATACCAACCTGACCAGGTAAATAACAAACATATATGCCAAACTTCAGTAGCCTCTGTAAAGTCTTTCAAAAGTTAGCGTGTTTTCTACGGACGGACAGACAGACAGACAGACAGACGGACGGACGGACGGACGGACGGACATCGCTAGATCGACTTAAAATCGATCGAGGATCATAAATATATATACTTTATGGGGTCCTAGACCAATATTTCGAGGTGTTACAAACGGAATGACAAACTTATATATACCCTCTATCACTAGAGTGGAGGGTATAAAAAATCATTTGTCAAATGACATAAAATCCCCGTGATTTTACGGGGCATGTTTTGAAAAATATGTACTAGCAAGATTCCCCGTAATGTTACGGGGATAATTTGTAAATTGATTTAACAAAAAAATTGTGTAAATTTACAATTTTTTTTGTAAAATATATTTATATTATTATTCAAGGGGTGATCTAGCCCTAACGGCCGGCACTGCGACCCTTATGGGTCTTTTGTGCCAAGATCCATTAATCTAATTCAAACTCTGTTCAATGTTCCTAATGAACATTATAACAGAGGATGGAGAAGCTAGCTTTATATCCGCAGAATTAAGCAATTCTTTGTCTAAAAACCGTTTTCTGATCCTACATATTGCGACGCACTCACATAATATGTGTTGCGTTGTTTCTACTTCCTCAAGACAAAGTCGACACAAAGACGATGCACAAAGGTTTAAATTATGCAAGTGATAATTTACCTTATAATGTAAAATATTAACTTCGAGGTGAACATTTTTTTTGGAAATTTACAAAAAATCTGGTAAATTTACAAAACAAAAGTGTAAACTTACAGAAAAAGGTTGTTATTTTACAAAGAAAAAAATAGAAAATGAAAAAATTAATTGTAGATTAACAAATTATTTGGTTAAACTACTGTTTTTATCGCAAAAAAATATTGACAAACACGTATATTTACAATAAAAATTGTAAATTTGCAAAACAAATTGTAAACTTGCAAAAGAAAATTGTAAATTTACAAAATAAAGTAGAAAATCAAAAAACAAAATCGTAAATTTACAATTTGACTGGTTAACCTACTGTTGTTTATGGCAAAAAACTTGTATATTTATAATAAAAAGTGGTAAATTTACATTTTTTATTGTAAATATACCATTTGTTCTTATTTTTTCTGCCGTAAAAACAGTAGTTTAACCAAATAATTTGTAAATTTACAATATTGATTTTGTATTTTCTACTTCAATTTTCATATTTGTTTTGTAAATTTACAAAAACTTTGGTTTATTTACATATTTGTTTTGTAAATCTTAAGGTTTTTTTCCATTGGTGCATCTTATTTTTCCTTCTTCGGCAGCTGGAGTAGCACTTCAACAACCTGAATTAATTTTTTTGTTCACTTGAACACTTTTAACAAACTTTTTAATGTATAACACTGCACTTTTTTATTTTTTTCGCCATTTCGTTTTTCTTAAGTAGAACATATGAGAATTGCGAAGGAGGCTACACAAGAAATTTCTTATATTTTTAGGAAAAATTAGACAAAAAATAACAATTGTTTTTGGATTTTTAATTATTTTCACAATTATTTTTAAAAAATCAGAAAAAAAATGGATATTGTAGATTGGATGTTTAAGTACCTGCTAAAATAAGAAAATCTTAATTTTTCATAATTGACAGCTTTTTATTGACATTTTAGGTGACAAATTAGAAAAAAAGAATACCAAAAAATATGGTAAAATTACCAAAAAAATTTTAAAAATACAAAAAAAAAAAACTAGAACACTTATATGGTAGAAACACATAAAAAATGTGGTATTTTACTTAACGCAAATTACCAAAAAATGGTGTAAAAATTAAATTTTTTTGCTAAAGCTTACAATTAGTTGAAAAATGTTTGTGTCCGGAACTTAAAAATTTCCAAAATTTTTTTCATGAAATTTTTTATTTATAAAAAATGATTTTTAACTAAATTTTTACTCCAAAACGCAAAAAAAAATCTGAACTTAGAAAATTTTTGCGAGTCCCATTGTTGAATAATTATTTTATTTTTTGTAAAACAACATTAATTCTAATAATAAAATAAGTTTTGTAAAATTACATTGGTGTTTTGTACTTTTCAATACATATTTTTTGTTTAATTACATTTTTTTGTGTTAAAAAACTGAAAACCTTGTAAACGACATCAACTAAAATTTAGTTGTACAATTACAGTTTTCTTCTGTAAAAAAACTAAACAGCTTGTAATATTTTTTTAATTTTTAAAATAATTCGCTTTTTTGTAAATTTACCAAAAAATTTGTAAAATAAATTTACCAACATATAATAGTAAAATTACAAAGCAAACTGTAGTTTTCGTTTTATTAGATATAGAACAATTTTTGTAAAATGACAAAAGTATTAGTAAAATAGAATTACAATATCTTTTACTTGTAATTTTACAAACTTTTTTTTGAGTGTATAAATAACCTCTGAAGACCTACTTTAAATGCCCTCTTTTATTTCCTTTACAGCGCAAAAATATTTCTCATTTGATGTATTCAATTGGCCTGATAAAAGGAATTTAACACTAAAACTACACTACATGTGTAGTGTTTAAACAATAAATCAAACCTTATTAATGTATAAATCTATATATGAGTTTGTATATGAGCCACGTTTGTGTGAAAAGTTGTTTTTATATGTATGAGTACCATAAAGAAATATAAATATAAAGATTAACTCCTTTCTTTGTGGCATAAAACATGCAGGTAAAAAATAAACACAGGGCTCTTATAACAAACCAACAAGTTACACCAACTATGAGAAGCAGCACAATGTGTATTAGTATGTCCCGAAAAAAAAAATTAAAGGTAAAAGCAAAAAAAAAAATGCTCTTTCGAAAAATCGCTGACATCTTCATACAATTTTTTAAAATGTCCTCAATGACATGTCAGCAGTGTCCACCAGTATCGTTTAAAAAACCACTGACAAACTGCTGACATGTCATTGGGGACATTTTGAAAAGTTGTATGAAAATGTCAGCAGTTTTATAAAGGGAGAGTCAGCAGTATGTCAGGGGTGATTTTTTTGACGACTGGGTTTTATTATGTTTTTGGAATAATACAGAAAAAAATATTTAATACACACAAAAAAAACCTTGCCGAATTACTAGAAAATGTCTCGTAATCCCATTTTACCAATATGTGACAGTATTCCTTCTTTTTTAACAATTTTTTTTTTTTTTATCGGAATTTAAATTTTTTTTGTAGCTTTGCAATTTTTTTTTTGTACTTTTACAAATTTCCAAATTTTTTTTTTACAAAAAAAAAAATCGAGTAAATTCACGAGAATTCCTTGTAAGTTTTATTGCATCAAAAAAGTTGTAAATTTACAATTTTATTGGTAAAAATCTTGTAATATTACAAAAAAATCGTAATTCTTACTAGAAAATTTCGTAAAATAGGAGGAAGCAAATAATCTAGTAAGGTCACGAAACCTCCTTGTAAGTTTTATGGCGTCAAAAAAAAAAAATACAATGAATTCTTGTCAAATAGGAGGTAGCAAAGAAAAAAGTTACAGACCTTTCTTGTCATTTTACATTTTTTTTTTAGTGTATAATTCCTAGTTCAAATATATTTGATGGCGGTTCTTTTCTTAGAACATAATAATTTTCTTTCTCCCCTTTCTACACTCAAAAATAAAAACCTTGAAAAATTAATTGACTCGAATTCCTAGTAATTTTACAAGCTTTTTACCAATAATTTCGTAATTTTACAACTTTTTACCAATAAAAATGTAAATTTACAACTTTTTTGATGCAATAAATATTTACAAGAAAGTCTCGTGAATTAACAAAGTTTTTTGATACCAACTATTTTACGAGAATTCCTAGAAAAAAAAATTTCGTGAATTTACTAGATTTTTTTTTTAAATTATCTTGAAAATTTGTAAAATTACAAAAAATATTGTAAAATTACAAAAAAAATGTAAATTTTGATCCAAATTTGTTTGTTAAAAAACAAGAAAAATGAGTCTGTTTCTGGTAATTTGATAAAGTTTTTATTTTATGTGTTAGGTTAATTTTAGTGCTTTATTCCAATATTCTCAAAAAACACCACTAAAACGTACGTTTAAAGGGTTAAATTCTTCTACACGAATTGTCTGCATCGAATTTCACTAGAGCTTGTAAAAGATTACAAGTATAAAAGTTAATTTGCAACTTATCATGTTTTGTTAAACTTTTGATCTTTTACTACCCCTATTGAAAGCCATGCAGAAAATCAAACATTTTAACCCTTTAAACGCATGTTTTCAATGATGATATTGGAAAAAAGGACTTTTTCCAAAAGAATCGCCATATTCACAGCGGACATCTATTAACATTGTTTAGCTCAAAATTGGATTGAGTTTGACTTATTCCAAACACCTCTGAAACAAAAGTTCTGCGAAGTTTGTACTCTTGCTCAAACCATTAAATCATGGCAATATTTTGCTGCATAAATAGGTGTTCGTTCCAAAGCAAAATTTTTCTAGAAAAAAACCGCTATATTTCTTTGTCAAAAGTAAGTTTTTGATGAAAAAAAGTTTTTAATAAAAAACAAGTAGAAAAGTTAAATTCGACTTTGCCGAATCTATGAATACCCGCCTTAATTACTTTTTTTTTAAAGTATAGTACATTTTTAACGTGAAAAAAATTAACAATTTTGATTAGAAATATTTATTTATTATTATATTATAATTATTTTGAGTAAAATTTTTTTTTTGTCATATAAAAAAAAAAGAAAAATTACTATTTTTTTTTTTTTTGAGTGTAAAACTTTTTTCGAGTGTAATGTTTTTTTTACTGTAAAAATATTTCTGAGTAAATGCACGTACGTATGTTCACAAAATAATGACATTTTTGTAAAAAAAAACTAATTTTTTTTTGGAGTGTAAAATTGTTGTTTACCACGTGGCATTTAAGATGAACCCAATCTGAAATTCGGGGTTTTGCTTATAACTTTTGAACCACTGGACCGATTAAGCTGAAATTCAACGTCAAACAGACCTGGGGATTGGAAAAGATACATGCCACGTTTCAGCAGTCTCATTATTGTCTTTTGAATATTATCGTGTTTTTTATCCCGTAAATTTGCGAAAAACCATTGCCGAAATTTACTCTTTTGCTCATAACTTTTGAACCACTAGACCGATTTGGCTGCATTGCAATACCAACCTGACCAGGTAAACCACCTACATGTACGCCAAACTTCAGTAGGTTCCGTAAAGACCTTCAAAAGTTAGCGTGTTTTCTACGGACTGACAGACAGAGAGACGGATATCGCTAGATGTCGATCGAGGATCATTAATATATAAACTTTATGGGGTCCTAGACCAATATTTCGATGTGTTACAAATGGAGTGAAAAACTTATATATACCCTCTATCACTAGAGTGGAGGGTATAAAAATATTGATGAAAAAAATGTATGAAAAAAAATATTGACGAAAAAAAATATTGATGAATAAAATATTTGATTGAAAAAATAATAAAAAAAACTATAAAAAAAATTTAGATGCAATAAAATATTAATAAAAATATTGATGAAACAAACTATTGATGAAAAAAAAATTTTGAATAACAAATTATAAACAAAAAAAAAATAATATATAGAAAAAATATTGATGAAAAAAAAGTTATGAACAAAAAAATATTGATGAAAAAAAAACATTGATGAAAAAAAAATATTGATGAAAAAAAATATTGATGACAAAAAATATTGATGAAAAAATATTGAAGAAAAAAATATTGATGAAAAAAAATATATTGATGACAAAAAAAAAAAATGTTGATGAAAAAAAATATTGATAAAAAAAATTGGAGAAAAATTGTTGAAAAAAAATATTGATAAAAAAAAATATTTATGAAAAAAAATATTCATGAAAAAAAATATTGATAAAAAAAAAAATTGACGAAAAAAAAAATATTGATGAAAAAATATTGATGAAAAGAAATATTGATAAAAAAAAATATTGATAAAAAAAATAGTGATAAGAAAATATTGATGAAAAAAAATATTAATATAGAAAAAATATTCATAAAAAAATATGTATTGATGAAAAAAAGTATTGGCTAAAAAAATATATGGGGGACAAATGGGAAAGTGATGCGTAAGCAAACAGTTTATCTTTTTGTTAACATAGCAAATCCTTTTCAAATGACAACCTCACCCTCTGTCCAGAAAGGACTTGGTGTCCCCTGTTTTAATTACAAACGAGGCCCTGTCGACCGATCTTAGGCGGTATAACCTTCACATCAGCACGGAGGAAATTCTGCTGCCACATTAGGAGTGTCAGTCAACCCTGAATGGCCACTGTGCGTCTCAGGAACTAGGAGATATGCGAACACAGGTATCTCTGAAACGCTGGCTCCGAAAAACAGCACGTTTGGGTGCTTAGATAGCAGCCCTATCACCAAACTAGGAAGTGAAGGCTAGCAACCTACGCGACCAAATTTAAAATTGCTAACGAATCGTCCAAGAAATGTAAACGAAACCGAAAACAACTGATGACGACTTTTGGCTATGGTATAATGACTACGATTGGATTTTGGAACATCAAAACCTTAAATGACAAAGATGGTATAAGCTCCAACATGAATTCACGTTTTCTGCAACTTGAAAGAGAATTCCAGCGATATAAATTAAAAATTTTGGGTCTAAGTGAGGTTCGGTGGAACGGAGCCGGTGAATATAGATCCCCAACAAACAACTCAATTCTGCTGTACTCCGGAAAAGATATTGGTAGCAAACGAGAGGCCGGAGTTGGTATTTTACTATCACCAGAAGCTCGAAAGTGTGTAATTGATTGGAAACCCATATCTGATCGCCTTATGTGGGTCAGATTTCGCTCCAAGGTGAGAAACATATCAATTATTCAATGCTATGCGCCAACAGAATCAGCAACCGAAGACGAAAAGGATGATTTTTACAGTCAACTTAATGCTGTGTATGACTCACTTCCTCGTGGGGACATCTTTCTTACAATGGGTGACCTTAACGCAAAAGTGGGTAGTGACAACCAGACTATTGAACATGTCATGGGTAAACATGGGATTGGCTTGCGAAACGATAACGGCGAAAGATTTATCGATTTCTGCAATTCCCGAAGACTTGTAATTGGAGGTACCCTTTTTGAACACAAGACATGCCACAAGGTAACATGGGTCTCTACGGACAGAATTTCTACATCAAATCAAATTGACCATATTGCAATCTCCCGGCGCTTTTGAAAATGTCTATTAGATGTTCGTTCAAAGCGTGGTGCAGACTGCGGCTTTGCCAAAGACCACAGTCTGGTGATTGCGAAACTCCACCTGTGCACAGCAGCAATCCAAACCGCAAGACCCAGGACTCGTCCTCCAAAACTAGACCTAGCCCGGCTAAAAATAAGCGCTATTAAAGATAGCTTTAGAGACCAGATGGCCAATGAATTCTTCCTCAATAATAACAACAACCCAGTCCTTTCCGTAGACAACCAATGGATCGCGATAAGAGACAAGATTAAAAACGTCGCAAATAACATTATCGGCCCTATACCTAAAGGCAGAACAACATGGATGAGCGAAGATACCTGGAGGAAGATAGAAGAACGGAATGAAGCAAAAAAGGCAATAATACACGGAAACACGGAAACAGAATCTAAGTATAAGATTCTTAAGAAGGAAGTTCAACGCTTAGTCCGAAAGGATAAAAGGAAATGCATTAACGATTTAGCAGACGAGGCCGAGCTAGCAGCTAACAATAACGACTGCGGCACCCTTTACAAAATAAGTAAAAAACTTGTAGATAAAGACCACCACACAGAACATCCGGTAAGAGATATCAACGGGTCTTTATTAATATCTGACGAAGAACAGCTACGACGATGGAGAGAGCATTTCTCCACGGTACTCAACAACATCTTTTCTGAGAACCCGCAACCAAATGTGTCGTATTCACATATTCCGAGTGCCCGTATTAAAACCGACCCTCCATCTATAAACGAGATTGTTACTGCTATCCGCCAACTACCGTCTGGTAAAGCTGCTGGTATAGATGGGATACCAGTTGAACTGTTAAAAGTCGACCCAACTCTTACTGCGCAAATATTTCTGCCTATTATAACCACCGCGTGGGAACAGGAGGAGTTTCCTACGGAATGGAAAGAAGGTATAATAATCAAACTTCCCAAGAAGGGCAACTTAAAGGAATGTCATAACTGGAGAGGTATATGTGTTCTCCCAGCTATTGCTAAGATCATAGCTAAAATTATATTACTCCGTATCAAAGACCATCTTGAATCGACTATTGGTGAATTCCAAGCTGGTTTCCGCAGCGGGTTTTCCTGTGCAGACCACATTAATACGCTTAGAATTATTATTGAGCAATCTGCGGAATATAAGTCTAACATTCATCTATTATTCATAGACTACGAAAAAGCTTTCGATAGCGTAAACCGTGACCGTATTTGGTCTGCTCTGGGAAACAGGGGAATTCCACCCAAAATCATTGCAATGATAAAAGCTAGCTACAGCAATGCTAATTGCTACGTTCTTCACAAAGGCCGTCTATCGGACCCCTTTGCTGTACAAAGTGGAGTTAGGCAGGGTTGTATCTTATCACCAATTCTTTTTCTAATCGTTATGGGTGACGTGTTAAGCGCAGCACTTCAAAATAATAGACGTTGTAGTGGCATAAGATGGAAGCTCAATGGGAGTCACTTGAGCCACCTAGCATATGCTGATGACATCTGCCTCCTTTCGAATAGCATCAACAACGTTCTTTATATGGCGGAATCTATATCCCAAGCATCAACACCTGCGGGTCTACGTATAAATATCCCTAAAACAAAACTGCTAAGCTCATGCAGAGACATTCCTACTAATGACTTGTGTTATGAGCAAGTTAACAACTTTTGCTACCTGGGTAGCACCGTATCTGTCGATGGAGGAAGTGATCTTGATGTTGATAACAGAATAAAAAAGGCAAGAGCAGCTTTCGGGTTATTAGCTCCATTGTGGCAAAACAATAATATAAGCCTTCGCACTAAAATACGAATTTTTAATTCAAATGTAAAATCAGTTTTATTATATGCATGTAATACATGGAAGGTAACAGTTCAGCTAACCAACCGCCTACAAATATTTGTTAATCGCTGTCTGAGACGTATTCTTCGCATATTTTGGCCAAGAAGAATTTCAAACGACGAATTACTACGAAGAACTAATCAAGTTGAAATTGCCATTGAAATAAGACGTAGAAAGTGGAACTGGATTGGCCATACGTTGAGAAGGGATGATAACAACATAGCGAAGCATGCCTTACAATGGAACCCCTTCAATAACGTGAATCGTGGAGTCGGTCGACCTCGTATAACCTGGAGAAGATCTACAGAGGATGAAATGAGGTCTCTAAATTTGAGCTGGAGTCAACTTAGAAATCTTGCACAAAACCGTGTTCGTTGGAAGTCAGCCGTAGTGGACGCCCTATGCTCCAGTAGGAGTTAAAGGAAATCATATATATATATTAGACTGCCCAGAAAAAAACAAAGTTGTTATTTTCTTGGGGGATACCTGCGAATTTTGTTCCTTTTTGTGCAAAAAAATTTCGGTTTTTTTTTGGGATTTTTAAAATAATATCTAGAGGTCGCGATCTCGCGTTTTATAACGATTTATTTTTTTTGAGTTTTTTATTATTTTAAATTGTTAACTATGATTAATATGATAAAATATTAATAATTTCAGACAAAAAAAAATAAATTAAAAATTAAATATCGCTCATTCCATGAGATGTCTCCCAGCATCTAATCAAATGTTCTTTAATTTATTTGAAATTTCGCACACAGGTACACTACGGAGCAATTAAAATAAATTCGTTTTTAGTTTCGCGAAAATCCACGAATTCGCGAACGCGAATATATTCGCGAATTCACGGATTTTCTCGGAACTAACAACTGATTTATTTTAATAGCTTCATAGTGTTCATGTGTGCAAAATTTCAAATAAATTAAGGAACATTTGATTAGATGCTGGGTGACATCTCATGGAATGAGCGATATTTAATTTTTAATTTAATTTTTTTTTTGTCTGAAATTATTAAGATTTTATCATATTAATCATATTTAACAATTTAAAATAATAAAAAACACAAAAAAATAAATCGTTATAAAACGCGAGATCGCGACCTCTAGATATTATTTTAAAAATCCCAAAAAAAAACCGAAATTTTTTTGCACAAAAAGGAACAAAATTTGCAGGTATCCCCCAAGAAAATAAAAACTTCGTTTTTTTTTTCTGGGCAGTCTAATATATATATATAAAAAAATATTGATTAAAAAAATATTGATGAAAAAAAAATATTCATGAAAAAAAATATTCATGAAAAAAATGAAAAAAAGTTTTGATAAAAAAAAAAATATTGATGAAAAAAAAATATTGATGAAAAAAATATTGATGAAAAAAAATCTTGATAAAAAAAATATTGATGAAAAAAATATTGATAAAAAATATTGATTAAAAAAATATTGATGAAAAAAAAAAAATGTTGATGAAAAAAAATACTGATAAAAAAAAAAAAATTTTTCAGTTATAAAATATACAGTCCAACAATATATAAACACAATTAAAAAAATATTGATGAAAAAAAAAAATATTGATGAAAAAAAAAATATTCATGAAAAAAAATATTCATGAAAAAATATTGATAAAAAAAAGTTTTGATAAAAAAAAAAAATATTGATGAAAAAAAAAATTTTGATGAAAAAAATATTGATGAAAAAAAATCTTGATAAAAAAATATAGATGAAAAAAATATTGATAAAAAAAATATTGGTAAAACAAATATTGATGAAAAAAATATATTGATGAAAAAAAACTGTTGATGAAAATAAAATATTGATAAAAAACAAATTGGAAAAAAATGTTGAAAACAAAATATTGATGAAAAAAAATATTGATGAAAAAAATATGGATGAAAAAAATATTGATGAAAAAAAGTAGTTATGAAAAAAATATTGATTAAAAAATATTGATGAAAAAATAATTATATTACGTTTTATTCACCAGCTGGTGAATATTTTTTTAATGCACAACGAGGTGAATTATTATCCAAGTTACTAAAATTGTTGGTTTTAAGAAAACGAAAACAGTAATTCTTATTTTCTTTTTTGTTAATCGTTCGCTTATATTGTCAAACTGAGGTGGCAGGACAACTTTTCTAAAATTAGACACCAGCCTAAAAACATTATCATGTTAAAAATCTATTTTCGGAACAGCCTTATGTGTTTGAGAACAAGTACAATGTTAGCTTAAGGATTAAATACCATGTTTTATCGACCTTAACACTTTAACAACAACAACAACAGAAAACTTATGAGCAAAAAAAATAAGGTAGAGAAAAATAACACAGAAAGCAAAATAAATAATAATAACACAAAATCTAGTTTAAATGTTTGTGTATGAGTGTGCTAAAGTATACATTCTTGTTGTTTTTCTTGCTTCAATACGAACATAAGAATGCTTGTGAATGTGTGTGTGTGTGAATGTGTAAATTTGTGCTATTTGTGTCTCTGTTTGTGTTTCTTTAACAACAACCACAACACCTTTTTGCATGCACTTGAAGCTGCAGGTGTGAATTATTTATTTTAACCTTTTTACAGGAAGGAAAAGTGGGAAGGATGTGTTATATTGGTATATACAAATAACACATACACACGCATGATGGCAAATACACACTTACACACTTTTATGCATTCTTACTATGACAATCGCAATTCTTTTTTCGTTTTTGTTATTTCTGTTCATAGGGGACCTACATAGAGATATCGTGGGAATCTTTGTAACTAAGTTTTCCATAAAAAAGACAGTGTAAAAATAAAGTTTACACGAGTGATTGTTAAATAAATATAACATTTTTGTTCGAGTTTGTGTAACAGTGCGGGATTATGGGATTTATTTTCAACCGGTAAAAATTATATCTTGTAAACAAATTTAAATTTTTTGAATAAAAAAAATCTTAGATGTTATTTCAAAACTATACTATTCAGGTTCTGAACCGTTTCGGCCATTTAAAAACTTACAAATTTTGCACCAAAACTGTATATGAAGAGGCGTATAAGTAATATACGAAGATATTTTTTAAATTAAATGTTCATCATACGCACCGAACAAAGTTTTCATACAAAAAATGCAAGACATCTCTTACAGGCAATTATAAATAACACTGTAAGTAAAATTTAAACTTTTGAAATGACACACAAAAACGCCGAGACACCCCAACTTATTTTTGGGTCATAGAATCCAGTGGTATACTCTGTTTTAAAAAGTTAGCTCAAAATAACGAGATATTTCGATTTTAAATTTGCAAATGTAAGAGTAAAAATTGAATAAATCCAAAAAAAATTATAAAATTCATCAAAATGAGAGCAAGTATTGCTGCATGTCCGATTTAAAATGCACGTCCATTGTTTTCTAGATATACATTTTGATAAATAACAAGTTTTTAAAAATTTTTTTAAGTTTTTTCATTCAAATAAAATGAAAAATCGCCTTAAATCTACTAAAAGTTTAAAGTCGAAATATCTCGGGATTTTGAGCTAACTTTTTAAAACGGGGTACACTACTGGATTCTACGACCCAAAATTAGGTTGACGTTGGTCGGCGTTTTGGTGTGTCATTTTCACCTACTTACAGTGTAATTTATTTTATAGAGAAATTTTTATATTGATCTTTTATTTGAAACAAATAAATAAGTGGGTCAAATTTAGCACGTTACATGCGTTGCACCCTTCAGCCGTGTGCAACGCATCTAAAACTTTATCTAGGATTCTAATAAGTGTACATTAGAGCGGCATTATTTTGTATAGCAAAAGGATATACTTCCGATTTTAAAATGTTATTAATCTGAGACCAGTCCAATAAAATTAATTTTGGATCTTTAAACATTAAAAAAAATAAAAAAAAAACATTTATCGAGATGCATCATATTAATTAATATTGATGTACTGAACAAATCAACACATCGAACGGTTTTCAAGAAGTTGCTATTTGAAATTTGCAAACATTTTTCGTTTTTTACTACACTGAAAAAAAGTAAAAAATATTTTTTTGCTATCTTCTTATGAGAATTCCAGAAAAAAATTGCGAGCTTTTTGAAGTTTTACAAGTTTTTACCAAAAAAATTCCTAAATTACAAGGAATTCTCTTAACTTTACTAGGTTTCGTGCTACCTTCTATTTTACGAGAATTCCTAGTAAAAATTACGAGCTTTTTAGTAATTTTACAAACTTTTTACCAATAAAATGGTTAGTTTATAACTTTTTTGACGCGTTAAAACCAAAAAGGAATTCTCGTAATTTTACTATTTTTTTTTTTTTGTAAAATTCTATTGGAAATTTGGACATTTATGAAAAAAAATTGTAAAATTACAAAAAAAAAAATAATTTTCGATACAGAATTTTTTGTTAAAAAACTGTCAAATTATATTATTAAATATTATATTGCTAAAATGGGATTACGAGAATTTTTTTTAACATGATAATGTTTTTAGGCTGGTGTCTAATTTAAAAAAAGTTGCTGGACGCCACCTCAGTTTGACTATATAAGCTAACAATTAACGAAAAAGTAAACAAGAATTACAATTTCCATTTTCTTAAAACCAAAAATTTTAATAACTTGGGTTTGTAACTTGGACAATAATTCACCTCGTGGTGAATAAAACCGTTTTTCACCAGCTGGTGAATAAAAACTAACATAACTATTTTTCAAAAAAAAAAATTTTTTTTTTTTTCATCAAATTTTTTTTTTCATCAATATTTTTTTTCATCATTTTTTTCCATCAATTTTTTTTTCCATCAAATTTTTTTTTTCATCAATTTTTTTTTTCATCAAATTTTTTTTTTTCATTAAATTTTTTTTTTTCATCAAACTTTTTTTTTTTTCATTTTATTTTTTTATCAAAATTTTTTTTTTATCAAATTTTTTTTTTTCATCAATTTTTTTTCATAAAATTTTTTTCCATCAATTTTTTTTCATGCCTTTTTTTTTCATCAAATTTTTTTTTTTCATCAAAATTTTTTTTTATAAATATTTTTTTATCATATTTTTTTTCATCAATTTTTTTCATCAAATTTTTTTATCAAATTTTTTATTATCATTTTTTTTCTCACCAATTTTTTTTTTTTTTTTCATATTTTTTTTCATAAATTTTTTTACATCAAAAAATTTTTTTTTTCATCAAAAAAATTCATCAAAAACTTTTTCACCAAAAATTTTGGGTTCATTATTTTTTTTTTGATCATAATTTTGTTTTTCTTAAAAAAAAATAATTTTTTTACCAAAACTACTTTTTCACCAAGTCCAAGTTTTTCGCATAAAAATTTTCCATTTGTTTATCAAATTTACATAAAACAGTGAGAGTATTATATTCTTTGGTGCCGAATATTGTATAATCTCCAAAATGTAAAAACACTTTTTTGCACTTATTTTTGCACTCACTTACGAAATGTACAGCTCTTTTGGTGTTTTAATGGGGTCCTCCTCGACTGATATTTCAAATCGTTTTGCATGGAATAGCAAAGTAATATAACATTATTTTTTCTAAAAAAACTTTTCTTTGGCAAGTACACCCAAATCTTCCGCAAAACATTATCATGATTTAATGTTTTGGGCAAGAGTACAAAATTCGCAGGCATTTTTGTAATTTGGCAAGGTTTTTAACATGATAAAGTTTTTAGGCTGGTGTCTAATTTTAAAAAAGTTGCAGAACGCTACCTCAGTTTGACTATAAGCAAAATAGAAAATCAGAATTACTGTTTTCATTTTCTTAAAACAAAAAATATTTTAGAGTGGGTTTGTAACTTGGATAATAATTAACCTCGTGGCGAATAAAAAAAATATTCACCAGCTGGTGAATAAAACGAAACATAATTATTTTCATAAATTTTTTTCTTTCATCAATATTTAGTTTTATCAATATTATTTATCAGCAATATTTTTTCATCAATATTTTTGATCAATATTTTTTTTATCAATATTTTTTTTTCATCAATATTTTTTTTTTTTCATCAATATTTTTCAAATATTTTTTTGTTTATCAATATTTTTTTTTTATCAATATTTTTTTTTTATCAATATTTTTTTTTATCAATATTTTTTTTTAATCAATATATTTTTTATTTTATTATTATTTTATTTTTATATTATTTTTTTTTATCAATATTTACTTTAATCAATATTATTTTTCATCAATATTTTTTTTATCAATATTTTTTTTCTTCAATTTTTTTTCATCAATTTTTTTCATCTATAGTTTTTTCATCAATATTTTTTTTTCATCATACCTTATCTTTTATCAATATTTGTTTTCTATCAATATTTTTTTTTCATCAATATTTTTTTTCATCAATATTTTTTTTCATAAATTTTTCTTCATAAATATTTTTTGCATCAATATTTTTTTTCATCAATATTTTTTTTATCAATAATTTTGTTATCAATATATTTTTTTATCAATATTTTTTTTCATCAATATTTTTTTTCATCAATATTTTTTTTCATCAATACCTTTTTTTTATCAATATTTTTTACATCAATATTTTTTTTCATTAATATTTTTTTTCATCAATATTTTTTTCATCAATATCTTTTTTATCATTTTTTTTTTGTTTTCTCAACATTTTTTGTTTCATCAAATATTATATTTATCAATAATCTTTTTTCATCAAAAACTTTTTTTATCGACAAACACAGACAAGCAAATAGATGCATATCTCTCGAAGTATTGTCGAGCAAGTATTGTTCCATATCCGCTTGAAAATGGACGTCCATTACGTCCATTGACATAAATTTTGACAAATAACTACCCAGCCAGAAAAATACAATCGCAAAAGCGTTGGGAAATCGTTGTGGACGGTTGTATGAGCGTCAAAGCGCCTTCAGATGATCCGAATGATAACATCGATCTACGGCAGGTTTAAAGCGTTTTAAAAGCGATGGTAAAAAGTGCTTTGAGAACGTTTTTTTTAAAGTCATCAAAGCGCTTTAAAAACCCAAAGTAAAGAATTTCTGTTTTTGTTCGGTTATAATAACTTATTTTGATACAAAGTGAAATCTGGAAAAAATTGATTGTACTCAAAAAAATAGAAAATTAAAAAAAAAAAAATTCGAGACTTAGAAAATTAAAAAAAAAACACCTAAAAACATTCTTTGTGATTTTTTTTACTTAAAAAACAAAAAAAAAACATGATCAAAAATTGTTATTCTAAAAAAGTTTCGGAACTTTTTAAAAAAAAAAAAAAAATCTAAAGAACTCTTAAAACGCTTTTCGAATACGCTCGCAAAGCGTTCCAAAAAAACGTTTTGAGATTGTTTTTTTTTGTTATAGTGCTTTCAGAACACTTTTCAAAAACGCTTGCAAATCGTTTAAAAAAATAGCGTTTTGAGAATGCTTTTTTTTTGTTACAGTGCTTTCAGAACGCTTTTTTTTTTTAGAACCGTCGCACATTGGGTTGAATGAGAGGCAAAGTGGCGCTTTATTCAGGGAAGCAGTAATATTAACATATAATATTTTTTAATTGATGAATGATAAATAATACATTAGAAAGCACCCTTTTAAAGAGAAAACATGTGGTTTTTATTTATTTTTAACCTGTCAGAATTTTTTTAGTGTTTCTTGAATATTGAACTTGATTCGCAATTTAAGCTGTAACTTTTAAACCAAAAGCGATAATTTAATAAATACAGTTGCAAATTAAAGTATTTTTAATGCGATAATAAAAATTTAAAACAATAAAAAATAAATATGTGTTAATACTTGCATAAAATTTGTTCGAAGTCGGATTTTTGTGTTACACCAAATTTAAAATTTTCCATAAAAAAGTCAGGAAAGTTGTAATTCTGAACTATTATTATCATATTTGTCAGATATTATATTACACCACCCAGAGACATCTGATAACCCCGCCCCCGCCCCCTTCTCACTCCCCACAAAAACCGTCCCTGTCATTTTTATATTTTTTACTTGTTGGAGGCTATCAAAGATTTGGCACAGCCGAATTTTAAACTCTTACTTGTTTATATATAGCTTACAAAGACCCACAAAAAAGGTCTAGACCACTAATACTTATGTATTTTTACCTTCTAAACTCAATTCCGCGATCAGAATTAAATTCTATCGTTGGGTTTTTCTCTAATTTACAAGGAAAGTCCCCAAAAGTGAACTGACCTGATTTCCTTTTTAATTTGACTAACAATAAGTTAACATTTTTTAAAATTTTATTTCGGTATGTAATGTTCAAGTCAGATTTATTACGAAGAAAATAAGAGGTTTTTTCATAAAATCCATTAAAAATTGCATTAGTTACTAGCATTTCAACAAAAATGCATTGATTCACAACATAAATACAACTGTTTTTGTATAAATCTGAAATAACGCGTTTTTGTTCAACTGCATGTAACTTTTGCTATTTTTGACGGATTTTATTTAAAATACTCGTATTTTCTACGTAATAAATCAGACTTGAACCCTACATACAGAAATAAAATTTAAAATTTTTGTAACTTTGTCAAATTCACAAGGAAATTAGGTGGGTTCACTTTGCGGACTTTCCTTGTAAATCACAGGAAACCCCAACTATAGAATTCAATTCTGATGGCAGAATCGACTTTAGAAGGTCAAAATACATAAGGATAAGTGGGTTTAGTTTCTGGGTCAGAAACTTTTTTGTTTTTTTTGTGATGAAGTGTTATTGAAGAGGCCGTATTTTTTTTCATAAAATCTTAAATAAAAAAATAACGGCATTAAACGCGGACGTTTTTTTTTCTTTTAAATTAAAGCTTATACTATGTGCTTTATTATCACAATGTATAAGCAATAACAACCTCTTACATTTTTTTTTATATTCCATCAAGTATTAAAAATACTCCAATTTTGGAACATTTTACAAAAAAATTTCAAAAATATTTTTACAACAATTTTCAAAAAACAAAAAACAGAAATGTATTTGAAAATGCCTGAAGTTGATGGTTCCATAATAAAAAAATTACCTTTGAATGAATAAATACCAAAAAAAAAATCTAGAAATAAGTTGATTTTCAATTTTTAGCACCATATTCAAAAACACAAAAAATTATTTGATTTTGACGGCGGATTGCAAGAAAAGTAAACAACTCAGAATAATAGTTGTGACAGATTTTTTAGTGTAATTTGATATACTTTAACCCTAAATTAATAATTTTTGTAAAAAAAAATTTTTCAGTTTTGAATCAGGCGCCACTTTTGATCCATTTCAACCCAACGTGCGTCGTCAATTTCTGCTTGGGTAGTTTTTAACGAGTTTAAGTTTTTTCATTCAAATAAAATGGAAAATCGCCTTAAATCTACTACAAATTTAAAATCGAAATATCTCGGGATTTTGATGGGTCATTTTCACCTACTTACAGTGTTATCAGTTTACTTATTGAAGTTAAAACAAAAAGGTCGAAAAGACAATAACAATGGAAATTTGTACATTAATGAAAATAATTGTAAAATTCCAAAGAAAATTTTAAATTTCGATCGAGAAATTTTGGTTAAAAAACAAAGCAAACTGTCAAATATTGGTAAAATGGGATTACGTAACTTTTCCTAGTAATTTGACAAGGTTTTTTTGAGTGGATGAGAATGCTTCATAATGTCTGCAATATTTTGAACACAAATGATTTTAAGATAAAAAAAACTTTTTGTGATTACAATATTATCAACAAAAACAAAAATTTTTTAAAATTTGAATTTTGTACAACAAAATTTTGATTTTTTTTTTTTATTTGCTAAATGGTACTTTTCACTATCACACATTTCCATTATACAACCGTAATTTCACCATGTTAGCGAAATATTTTTTTAAAAAATTTGGCCAGAAATTGTTCACTTATTAGATACGACTAGGTTTCAATCAAAAAAGAATCCAAAAATCTTTAGGAAGTTGGTAAATTTTGATGTGTATAATGGAAAAGTGTGATAGTGGAAAGTACCCTTAAGTGATTATAATTTGCTCCCAAAGCTTCCTATTTTTTTATAAATGATAGAGGGTATTTAAAATTTGGTATACCCCCATATATGCAACTTTCTCACCTGATTTATATGCCGGTTGTTGTTTAAAGTTGGCTTTGTTACAAAACAAATAATGAAATCAAAATAATAGTGGCTGCTGCTGTTACAACTTTTTAGTCTTGTCGTCTTGTGCTGCTTCTATTTAAGTCTCTGTCGTTTACTTTTTTTATATAAGATTTTCACAATTTCCACTTGTTTACCGTATCCTAGCATTAAAATGGTTTCGTCATATAACCGCGCTTCTTTAGATTTGTTTTTTTTTTTGTTTTTGCTGTGCATTTTATATAAAAGTGCACGACAAACAAAGTGGAGGCTTTTAACTTTAGTTAAGGTTGCTTTTAAAATGTTTTCTACTTAAATCTTCTTAGGCTTTTGTAAGTATTTTAAATAGTGCTGTTGATGTTGTTGTTGTTGTTATTTTCGTGGTTTAAGAAAATTAATTTTAAATTAAAATGCGCTTAAACGTTGTTTGTTGTATATAAGGGTGGCTCTTATTTAAAACTTTTGTTAATGATTGAATTTTTAAAATATTATTCAGATTGGAGTAAAAAACATAATAATTCAATAAAAATAAAATTATATGTAATTATACTAGCGCGCCGGCCGGTAATTATACTGCGTTACCGGTAATATTAAATACCGGTCAATAGTAACGATTTCTGAAATTTTTCCTTACGGAGTCTTTATTTTATTCTATTTTGATCCTTAAAGTCTTTTATAAAATAATATTTCATGGATAATTTTAAGAATAAAATTTATATAACTATTATGTCAAATTGTCGTGTTCGTTCCGGTGAAAAATTTTATTGACACTTTTCGAACCCTTATAACGGAATATCCTTATTTAATTAAGTGGAAAGAATTTTGAGTAAAAAAATTTTCAGTAAAAAAATAAATGTGATTAAAAATAAGTTTGAGTGATATATCGAGAAAAAATATTAAGTAAAAAATGAAAAATTTGAGAAAAAAGTATCAATCCATACACTCACAGCAAAATACGGTTGTCTCAACCGTAAAAGGTTCCAACCTCAGACTGAGGTTGGCGCAACCGGCAAATATACGGTTGTAGCAACCGACAATTTACAGTTGTGGCAACCGGAAAATGCCGGTTGCAGCAACCTCAAATAACGGCATTTCTCGGTTATGGCAACCGTATTGCCGGTTGTCCCAACCGTAGCTGTGTTTAATAAATTTTCAATATTATACAAAATTACAAAGAAATCCCAACTAAAAAAACACGTTTTTTTATTTTTTTTGTTTTTTTTATTGTTTTTAAAAAAATATAGTAATTTAAACGTCTTAATACTAAAAATATTTAATAAATGTTACATTTTAAAGTTGTATTAATACGTATGATTAAAATCCCATACAACGAATTATTCTCCTAAAAATCTGAGACTCTTTCTTTAGGAGAATGTTTCAGAATCTGAGACTTTTTCTACAGGAAACTGTCTCAGGATCTGAGACATTTTTTCTATAGAAAAAGTCTCAAATTCTGCAACATTTTCTCTATGTTTCCATAGAGAAAATGTTGCGGAATTTGAGACTTTTTCTATAGAAAAATGACTCAGAAACTGTAACTTTGTCTATAGAAAAAATGACTCCGAATCTGTATCTTTTTCGAAAGAAAAATTGTCTTAGATTCTGAAAAATTTTTTCTATAGAGAAAGTCTCAGATTCTGAGACATTTTTTCTATAGAAAGTCTCAGATTCTGAGACATTTTTTCTACAGAAAAAGTCTCAGATTCTGAGACAATTTTTCTTTCGAAAAAGATACAGATTCGGAGTCATTTTTTCTATAGGCAAAGTTACAGATTCTGAGTCATTTTTCTATAGAAAAAGTCTTAGATTCTGAGACATTTTTTCTGTAGAAAAAGTCTTAGATTCTGAGAAATTTTTTATAGAAAAAGTCTCAGATTCTGAGACATTTTTTCTACAGAAAAAGTCTCAGATTCTGAGATATTTGTTCTATTGTAAAAGTGTCAGATTCTGAGAAATTTTTTCTATAGAAAAAGTCTCAGATTCCGAGACATTTTTTCTATACAAAAAGTCTCAGGTACTGAGACAGTTTTTCTATAGAAAAAGTCTCAGGTTCTGAGACATTTTTTCTATAGAAAAAGTCTCAAATTCTGCAACATTTTCTCTATAGAAAAGTCTCAGATTCTAAGACAATTTTTCTATAGAAAAAGTCTCAGATTCTAAGACAATTTTTCTATAGAAAAAGTCTGAGATTCTAAGACAATTTTTCTATAGAAAAAGTCTCAGATTCTGAGACAATTTTTCTATAGAAAAAGTCTCAGATTCTGAGACAATTTTTCTATAGAAAAAGTCTCAGATTCTGAGACAATTTTTCTATAGAAAAAGTCTCAGATTCTGAGACAATTTTTCTATAGAAAAAGTCTCAGATTCTGAGAAAATTTTTCTATAGAAAAAGTCTCAGATTCTGAGACAATTTTTTTATAGAAAAAGTCTCAGATTCTGAGACAATTTTTCTATAGAAAAAGTCTCAGATTCTGAGACAATTTTTCTATAGAAAAAGTCTCAGATTCTGAGACAATTTTTCTATAGAAAAAGTCTCAGATTCTGAGACAATTTTTCTATAGAAAAAGTCTCAGATTCTGAGACAATTTTTCTATAGAAAAAGTCTCAGATTCTGAGACAATTTTTCTATAGAAAAAGTCTCAGATTCTGAGACAATTTTTCTATAGAAAAAGTCTCAGATTCTGAGACAATTTTTCTATAGAAAAAGTCTCAGATTCTGAGACAATTTTTCTATAGAAAAAGTCTCAGATTCTGAGACAATTTTTCTATAGACAATTTTTCTATAGAAAAAGTCTCAGATTCTGAGACAATTTTTCTATAGAAAAAGTCTCAGATTCTGAGACAATTTTTCTATAGAAAAATCTCAGATTCTGAGACAATTTTTCTATAGAAAAAGTCTCAGATTCTGAGACAATTTTTCTATAGAAAAAGTCTCAGATTCTGAGACAATTTTTCTATAGAAAAAGTCTCAGATTCTGAGACAATTTTTCTATAGAAAAAGTCTCAGATTCTGAGACAATTTTTCTATAGAAAAAGTCTCAGATTCTGAGACAATTTTTCTATAGAAAAAGTCTCAGATTCTGAGACAATTTTTCTATAGAAAAAGTCTCAGATTCTGAGACAATTTTTCTAAAAAAGTCTCAGATTCTGAGACAACTTTTTTATAGAAAAAGTCTCAGATTTGGAGACAATTTTTCTAAAGAAAAAAATCTTAGATTCTGAGACAATTTTTCTATAGAAAAAGTCATAGATTCTGATACAATTTTTCTATAGAAAAAGTCTTAGATTCTGATACAATTTTTCTATAGAAAAAGTCTCAGATTCTGAGAAAATTTTTCTATAGAAAAGGTCTCAGATTCTGGTACATTTTTTCTATAGAAAAAGTTTCAGATTCTGAGAAAATTTTTCTATAGAAAAAGTCTCAGATTTTGAGACAATTTTTCTGTAGAAAAAGTCTCAGATTCTGAGACAATTTTTCTATAGATAAAGTATCAGACTCTGAGAAAATTTTTCTATAGTCTCAGATTCTAAGACATTAGCCTATAGAAAAGTCTCAGATTTTAAGACATTTTTCCAATAGAAAAGGTCTTGGATTTTTAGTAATTTTTTCTATAGAAAAAGTCCTAGGTTTTGAGACATTTTTCCTAAAGAAGAGTTTTGATTGTGGGATATTTTTCCCACAGAAAAAGACTCAGATTTTGAACCATTTTTTGTACAGGAAAAATCTCATACACTGAGCCATTTTTTCTTAAGAAAATTTCTCATATTTGCACACAAAAGATGACTAAAGATGACCAGTGATAGTTACCAGTTTCATTTTGCGATTTCAAAGGTATTTGCGGTGGGAGGCACCTTCAGGTTCATTTCAAAATCTGCTAAATAACGCCTTCCAAATTTAGGGAAATTGTTGACCAAGATGGAAAAACTGCAAAATAAAACAGTTTGCATAAGAAAGAAATGTTTTTTTTAAGATTTATAATGTTACTTACGTAATTCTGCGATGAAATTTCGATATTTAAAGCGATGGGCATCTCTTTTAGACTATTTTTATTTAATAGAAATTTTTTTATTTAATATTTTTTTTATGACGTTTCAAAAGCAGACACAAATTAAAAAAAAAGTTATTTCAACCTCAACTAAAGGTTGCTACAACCGAGAATTTGAAGTTGTGGCAACCGGCAAATGCCGTTATTTACGGTTGCTACAACCGGGATTTGCAGTTGTAGCAACTTTTTTTTAATTTTGTGGCAAATGGCACAAAAATATTTTAAAAAAGTTATAACAACCTCAATTTACGGTTGCTGCAACCGCGTACGGTTGGGACAACCGCAAGCCGGTTACGACAACCGTATTGCGGTTGTGGCAACCTCATTCCAACCGATTTTTTATGTGAGTGTATTATTTCCAGTTCCATCTCCTTTCGTTTTTTGTAAGTCTTTAATAATGAGCAGAGACTGGAACTTCATGCAAATGCATGTTTTTTCTCGTTAGTCTGAGAACATTGTTAATGAGATATCTTTTCGAATCAACAAATTTGCATTAAAATGGCATTGATTTGTAAGTGCATATTTTTGCATATTTTAGTAAAAATGCATATATTTGCATATTTTTGAAATAATGGCATTTTTTAGTATTATTTTTTAATATTTACGAAAAAATTCAAGTTTTTAAACATTTTTTGTTACATTTTTTTTTGCAATAGTTTTTACATAGTATTTTTTCGAATTTTAGTTTTTTGCCATTTTGGCGCTTTTTATACCCTCCACTCTAGTGATAGAGGGTATATATAAGTTTGTCATTCCGTTTGTAACACATCGAAATATTGGTCTAGGACCCCATAAAGTATATATATTCATGATCCTTGATCGATTTTAAGTCGATCTAGCGATGTCCGTCCGTCCGTCCGTCCGTCCGTCTGTCTGTCTGTCTGTCCGTTGAAAACACGCTAACTTTTGAAAGACTTTACGGAGGCTCCTGAAGTTTGACATATATGTTCTCCATTTACCGGGTCAGGTTGGTATTGCAATCCAGCGAAATCGGTCAAGTGGTTCAAAAGTTATGAGCAAAAGAGTAAATTTCGGCAAGGGTATTTTTCGAATTTACAAGATTAAAACCACTATAACTTTCGAAAGACAATTCTGAAGGGGCTGAAGCATAGCATATATATTTGTCGTTCCCCAAGGCTATTTGGTTTTGAATTTCAGCAAAATCGGTTCAGTGGTTCAAAAGTTATAAGCAAAGCACTGAATTTCAGATTTGTTTCACCTTAAACTGTTGAAAACTAGTTAAACAAGTTTTAAAAGCATGGTGAAATACCAGTTTTTTTAAAACTTGTTGTTGTTTGTTTTCTTGTCGTGGGGTGCAGTTTAGTTGTTAGACAAGTAAATATTTGTTATTGTTTTGTTTTTGTAACTGTATGTAACGGTGTATAGTAAGAATTTTTGGAAAAAAAAATCAAATGAAGTAAAATAAAAAGTGGGAAATATGTGAAATATTTTTTTTTGTATTGCATATAGGTATAAAACAACAAAAATATTTTACACAGTAATTTTGTTACTCAAAGAAATTGTACACTAAAAAAATATTTACACTAAAAAAAATGTTACACTCAAAAAAAAATGTATACATAATTTTTTTTTTAATGAAATGTCACACTCAAAAAAATGCTAACAGTCAAAAAAATTTTACACTCAAAAAAATGTGATTGATTAAAAAAAAGTTTTACTAAAAATAATATATTTCTAATAAAAAATTTGTGATGCAATTTTTTAAAATTTTTTTAGAAAATTACTATCAGATGATACTGTGGAGGGTATTCATAGATTCGACCAAGTCGAACTTAATTTTTCTACTTGTTTGGTATATTATGCAGATTTTTTTTAATCGTACCTAGACGCACTTTTCTTCTTGGTGTTTCAGTTGTCCCTTTTTTTATATTAACACAAATTCAAGAAAACACACTTCAAAAGGATTAGCCTCGCTAAAATATGCTCCAATAACATCCGTAGCTGTAGAACGATCATTTTCAATTTTTTCAAATTGTTTTAGATCGAATAGACTCATCTTTACTTTTGATAATTTAAAGAAGTATTTACTTGTCAATATAAATATTTTTTTTGTAAGTTTTACTAAAGTAAATATTTTTTTTATTTTTTATTTTGCTGTTATGTTTTTATTTAAATAAAATTAAAAAAAAAAATTTTAATGCATATTTTATAAATTTTTGTTGCATATTTTACGATTTTTTATGCATATTTTAAGCGCTTAAAACAACGTTTTTAGATGCATGAAGTTCCAGTCTCTGATAATGAGATACAAAAGGTACCATTTTACACTACTTTTATTAATTTACGTAGCCTTTTTTATACACTCCACTCTACTGATATAGGGCATATATGTATAGTTTGTCATTCCGTTTGTAACATCTCGAAATATTGGTCTAGGACCCCATAAAGTGTATATATTCATGAGCATCGATAAATTTTAAGACGATCTAGTGATGTCTGTCCGTCCGTCCGTCTATCCGTCCGTCTCTCTGTTGAAAACACGCTAACTTTTGAAACTTTGAACTTTGACAGACATATTGGGCACTTACCTGGTCAGGTTGGTATTGCAATCCCGCGAAATTAGTCCAGTGGTTCAAAACTTATGAGAAAAAAACTGAATTTCGGCAAGGGTTTTTCATGAATTTACAAGATATAAAACACGATAACTTTCGAAAGGCAATTCTTAGGATGCTGAGCTTGGCATATATATTTGCCGTTCCCCGGGCCTGCTTCGTATTGTATTTCAGCCAAATCGGTCAAATGGTTTAAAAATTATTAGCAAAACTGTGAATTTCAGATTAGTTTCACCTTAAATTCACGTGTTGAAAACCCTTCAAACATGTTTTAAAAACATTGGTCAGTCACAAAAATATTTTACAACGTATTTTTGTCATTCAAAAATATTTTTACACTAAAAAAAAATACACTCGAAAAAAATTTTAAACTCCAAAAAATTTTACACTCAAAAAAAAAATTTAGTAAACTATTTTTTTTTTCTAAAATTACTTTAAAAATGCCTGCGAATTTTGTACTCTTGCCCAAAACATTAAATCATGATAATGTTTTACGGAAGATTTAGGTGTACTTGCCAAAGCAAAGTTTTTTTTAGAAAAAATATCAGAAATATTAGTCGAGGACCCCATTAAAAAACCAAAAGAGCTGTACATTTCGTAAGTGAGTGCAAAAATAAGTGCAAAAAAGTGTTTTTACATTTTGGAGAGTATAAAAGATTCTGCACCAAAGAATATACCACTCTCATTTGTTTTTTGTACATTTGATAAACAAATGGAAATTTTTTATGCGAAAGGCTTAGACTTGGTAAAAAAAAGTAGATTTAGTAAAAAAAAATGATTGTTTTTTCACGAAAAACAAAATTATGTTAATAAAAATTTAATGAACCTAAAATTTTTGGTGAAAAAAAATTTTGATGAAAACAAGTTTATGATGAATTTTTTTGATGAAAAAAAATTTTTTGATGTAAAAAACTTTGATGAAAAAATAATATGGAAAAAATTTTTTTTGGTGAGAAAAAACTTGATAATAAAAAAAATTGATAAAAAAATTTGATGAAAAAAAATTTATGAAAAAAAATATGATAAAAAAAAATTTATGAAAAAAATATGATAAAAAACAAAATTATGGAAAAAAAATTTTGATGAAAAAAAAATTTATGAAAAAAAAAAAATTAATGCAAAAAAAATTATGAAAAACATTTCATCAAAATTTTTTTTTCATCAAATTTTGTTTTTCATACATTTTTTTGCATTAATTTTTTTTTCATAAATTTTTTTTTTCATAAATTTTTTTTTTCATAAATTTTTTTTTAACATATATTTTTTTCATAAAATTTTTTTATCATATTTTTTTTTCATAAATTTTTTTTTATCAAATTTTTTTATCAAATTTTTTATCATCAATTTTTTTCTCACCAAATTTTTTTTTTCTATATGAATTTGATGAAAAAAAAAATATTAAAAAAAAGAAAAAATTTATGAAAAAAAAAAGTTTGATGAAAAAAAATGATGAAAAAAAATTTTATCGAAAAAAATATTGATGAAAAAAAAAAATTGATGAAAAAAAAAAAAATTTTTTGTTGAAAAATAATTATGTAACTTTTTATTAACCAGCTGGTGAAAAGCGGTTTCACCACGAGGTTATTATCCAAGTTACAAACCCAAGTTATTAAAATTTTTGGTTTCAAGAAAATGAAAATAGTAATTCTTGTTTTCTTTTTCGTTAATTGTTAGCTTATATAGTAAAACTGAGGTGGCGTCCTGCAACTTTTTTAAAATTACACACCAGCCCAAAAAAATTATCATGTTAAAAAAAAATTTTTACACAAAATAAAATATTCCTAATCAAAAATATCACTTAAAAAGGGCATTGTGGAGGGTATTCATAGCTTCGGCCAAGTGGAATTTAATTTTTCTACTTTTCTTTTTAATTTAAAACTACATATGGGGCATTCCATGTCAAATCAGACACTGTGATTTTTTTTCACAATTTTTTTACAATTATTAGCACCCTTCGAACACTCCTTCGTGGTAAATTTTCAGATTTTTTTGATGACCCATTCAAAAGATATCGAATTTTCAAAAATTGTTAGTTTGTTCCATTACTCAAACCTCTTTTACTCATAAATTCTTTAAAACTGCTCCAAATCCCAAATTTTGTATTCTAGTATGCGAATTTTAAGTTTTAAAATTTAAATCTCATTTTTGAAAATGTATGTACTCTTTTTTTGGAAATTTTTTTGTGGAAAACTTCTATCGATTCTAAAATTTATCTAAATCTAGCGCTGAACTAAAAAAACCTTAAAGAGTTTTGTTATGTAAAATATCAACTTTCATTTGCTTTTAATTTCTTCCAATTCCGATTCGAAACATTGCACATTTAAATTCCCAAAAATTTTACCAATTATTCAAGTTGTTGTTGCTGACAAATCGAACTAAAATTTAGTTTTAAAAATATTATTTTAGTAAAAGTACCTTTGTTATCATTAAATGTCAATTAATATTTTCAAACAACTTAGGAGATATGAATCAATTTTTTTAAACCTTGAACTAGATCATATATTAAAGTTTCTAACCTCAATATACAAAAAAAAAACTTTTACTACTGCAACTACTACTGCTATTATTTCGAAAACCTACATTTTTGTTGAAAAAAAAACAAACATTCACATATGAAAAATTCAATATTGCTAACAACAACATGCTGTGTTTGTTCTTTAGGGGGTACGTCAACATGTTAGCAACAGCAACAGCAACAAAACACAACAAACAAAACAGAACAGTACTGAGCCGAACAAAACACACACAAAAAAAGTCAGAGTAACATCAAATGTCAAGTGACAGTAAAAGATGAATGAAAAAAAAAAAATATATTCACAATCTTTCACACACAGATACAAATACAAACACATTTCATTAAATAGGAATAAAATGAAAAAAAAAAACTGAAATGCATTTAGAAATGATGCATACAAACATACCGACACATCCACACAAGCATGGCTGGATGATGCATCATGCATGTATTCATGCAATCGCATTCATAAATGTACATTAGAGTGTCCCTTATTTTGGAAATGTTAGAAATCTTGAGACGGTACCCGCTCATTTTTTTCCTTTTGACTTAAAAATAACTCTGGAAAAATTTTACGCCCCTAGGACCACGCCTTCCCTACGCGACGGGGCCTTAAAAAGCGGGGCCTAAAAAATAATTTTTCCATACAAACCAAAAAATTTTTTTTTGATTTTTAATTTTTTTGTTGTTAATTATTATATTACTTGCTTAGCTTATTTACGACAAAATATTTGATTTTGGTGGGATAAGTCTTTCAGCGCTAAAAAAATTTTCGCAAAAAAAAATTTTGAGCCGCCGGGGTCCTACAGTAAAAAATTTTTAAAAAATATTTTTTTTTAGTTTTGACCAGCAACGGTTTTAGCTGCTATGTTGCTTTAAATGATATATATTCATAAAAAAATATTTTTTGTATCTGTGACATCTTTATCGTGTTCTAAAAAAGGGTACAAAATGCATTGTTGATTTTTTTCGATACACGATAAAGATGTCACAAATATGAATAATATTTTTTTTGGAATATATATCATTAAAAACAACATAACAACTAAAACCGTTGCTTTTCAAAACTAAAAAAAAATATTTTTTAAAAATTTTTTACCGTAGGATCCCTACGGCTAAAAATTTTTTTTTCGAAAAAGATAAAGATGTCACAGGTATGAATAATTTTTTTTTTGGAATATATATCATTAAAAGCAACATAACAACTAAAACCGTTGCTGGTCAAAACTAAAAAAAAATATTTTTTAAAAATTTTTTACTGCAGGACCCCGGCGGCTCAAATTTTTTTTTTGCGAAAAATTTTTTAGCGCTGAAAGACTTATCCCACCAAAATCAATTTTTTTGTCGTGAATAAGCAAACCAAGTAATAAAATAAATAATAACAAAAAAATTAAAAATCAAAA
The DNA here is from genome assembly GCA_963921195.1 of Pegoplata infirma. Taxonomy (NCBI): domain Eukaryota; kingdom Metazoa; phylum Arthropoda; class Insecta; order Diptera; family Anthomyiidae; genus Pegoplata; species Pegoplata infirma. The sequence continues at coordinate 309,734,808 of OY992536.1, read as the reverse complement.
AAAAAATTTTTGGTTTGTATGGAAAAATGATTTTTTAGGCCCCGCTCTTTAAGGCCCCGTCGCGTAGGGAAGGCGTGGTCCTAGGGGCGTAAAATTTTTCCTGAGTTATTTTTAAGTCAAAAGGAAAAAAATGAGCGGGTACCGTCTCAAGATTTCCAACATTTCCAAAATAAGGGACACTCTAATGTACATAAATGCTTATATTTAGTTTATATATGTGTGCTACACATACATATACAAACAAATAGAATTCATTGAAGTGCAAGTGGTGACATAGTAAAAAGATTTAAACAAAATTGAAAAACAAATTCCAAAACAAAACACATTGGAATATTATGTGCCGATTTGATTGATTATGGAATACCCTACATTTTTAGTATGAAAATGAAAAATAGATAAAAAAGCGGTAAAATTAAAATAAAACAATGGTTAAAGTCGGCCGAAGACTTTATACACAATTTTACAGCCTTTGCGGTCTGTTCTAAGCAAACTAACACAATTTTACAGCCTTTGCGGTCTGTTCGGATTTACAGCCTCTGTGGAATATTTTAAATTAACAGCTTTTGCAGTATGTTCTAACGAAACACAATTTTACAACCTTCGCAGTCTATTTGGAATATCAGCCTTTGCGGACTGTTCTTAGTTTACAGCCTTTGCGATATGTTCTAATTAACAGTCTTCGAGTCAGTTCTAATTTACAGCCTTCGCGGTCTGTTCTAACGAAACACAATTTTACAGCCTTTGCGGTCTATTCTAAAGAAACACAATTTTATAGCCTTCGCGGTTTGTTCGAATTTACAGCCTCTTCGGATGGTTCTAGGTTACAGCCTCGCGGTCTGATCGATATTAGGATTTGAACCTCTGCCACCAAGAGGTTCCTCCCCGAGGACATAAGAGCCGGAGTCCTGATCCCGAGAATTCTCGAAGGTACCCGAGTAATACACAGAAATACCCGAATTATACCTAAACGACTAAGCTAGTGTCGTTACCCAAAGAATATATACTCGACAAGTCGATTTTACCCGAGCGCACTGTGGGCCAGGATTTCCATTTTTTAGCCAATAAGATATTCTAAATATTTTTTCAGAGGGTCGACATCTTCAATTTTTTCCACCTTTAATATATTTTTATTGTAGCTTAAAAATTTTTTTTTGCATGAGGTCCATGAATATAACACTGTGCAACACGATTTTGTATCTTGGATTGGACCCAATAGTCAAAAAAAATTATTAATTATTAAATTCTGAGGTAAATAATGCTAAGACATGTGTTCAGTAAAACTTGATGGCGATTCTTTTCTTAGAATATATTAACCCTCTATCTCCCATTTCTAGGGGTCATTTTGGTCCTTTTTTTCAAATACCATCATAGAACACAAATAAAATGTGCGTTTAATGGGTTAACATGTTCTACAAAAATTTTCTGCATCAAATTTCACTAGGGGTTGTCGAAGATCAAAAGTTCGTGCAAAAAGTTTTAAAAGTTCTACAAACATTTTCTGCATTAAATTTCACTACGGGTTGTCAAAGATCAAAAGATCAGAATGCTTTAAAAAGTAAAAAATAAAGTAGTTTGGTGAAAAATAATTTAACTAATTACGATAACTTAAAATTGTCCTTTTTAACATTTTGCTTATATCGCACGAACCTTTGACCTTCGACAATCACTAGTAAAATTTGATGCAGAAAATTTTTGTAGAACATTTTAAACCTTTAAACGCACGTTTTATTGGTGTTCTATGAGGATGTTTGAAAAAATGTCCAAAAGGACCCCAAAATGGGAGATAGAGGTTAAAAGTGTTCTAAGAAAAGAACCACCATCAAATTTCACTGCAGACATCAATTGTTGTAATTAAGGTCAAAAACAGATTTAAACCATTTTTTGGACTTATTTCATACGAATTTGATGAAAACAATTTTATAGTTAATAATTTACAATTTTACTTTTTTAAGCATATTGCACTTTTTACACATAGTTTTGATCATCGGCAGCTCCTAGTGAAATTTAATGCAGAATTTTTTTGTAGAACATTTGAACCCTTTAAACGCACGTTTCATTGGTGTGCTATGGGTATATTTGAAAAAGGACCAAAATGACCCCTAAAAATGGGAGATAGAGGGTTAATATATTCTAAGAAAAGAATCGTTATCAATTTTTAATAATGACATGCCTTTTGATCATCGGCAGCTCCTAGTGTAATTTGATGCAGAATTTTTTTTGTAGAACATTTTAACCCATTAAACGCACTTTTCGTTGGTGTTCTATGAGTATATTTGAAAAAAGGACCAAAATGACCCCTAAAAATGGGAGATAGAAGGTTAATATATTGTAAGAAAAGAATCGTTATCAATTTCTAATAAAGACATGTCTTAACATAAGTTACCTCAGTGGTCCTTAAAAAAGAACTAGAGCTAAGTTTTGAAACCCCTTCAGGGGTTTTGGTCTTCTATTGGTCTTCCATTGTATCCCTTCAAGATACACTCGAAGACCCCAAATTTGTGGCACAGTGTTATTGGATCAAAGATATAATTGATTTTTACACGGGTAGAAACTTAGTTAATTAGAAAGTACACTCAAAAAATTATGTCATTAACTGTTTGTAGTTTATTTAAAAAGTTTTCCGTTTAGTCGTTTTTAAAAGAAAAAACATTTGTTTGATGTTCAGTTTTTATTAATGACTACTTCAGTCCTTTGTTTCAAAAAAAACACACTAAAAAATAAAGACTTTCATTAACATTTAATTTGAAAAGTCATTTATTTTTGTTCTGTATGTAAAAACTACTGATTATTCTTTTGATTTTTAATGATTTGTGTAAGTAATTTTTTTTTTAAATTGTTGGTATTGTTTAATGAAATGTCATTAGTTTTTGCCTAGACAAGTCAGTTATTTTTTTGTAGAAAAAAAAAATCAAAAAATTATTTATAGAAATATAAAAACATGTTTGTATCAAGTGACTTTGGCACGATGGGTAGAGTGTCTGGCCAGAATGTAGTTGATTGCGGGATCGATTCCCCAAAATTTTATTAAAATTTTTTAAAAAAATATTTCAATAAAAAATTGTAAAAAATTACCTACGAAATCATTAATTTTTATTGTTTTCGTAGGTTATTTTTTTGAAATTTGATGGTAAAAATAACAGAACTATCAATAATTTTTAATGTTTTCGTAGGTTATTTTTTTCGAATTTGTTGGTAAAAAAACTTAATTTTTTAATGTTTAATGTTATTTATTTTAGAAAATTTTGTCAACAGTAAAAAATAAATGTTGATATTTGTTAAAACAAATGAATAATTACTGGGATGGTTTTCAATTGTTTATTCACTGGTTTTAAGTGTGTTTTTCATTTGTTTTTGCCTACAAAATATTTTGAGTGTAGGATCCTTCGGTGAAAAAACACATTCAGGATAAATAACTTTTTGAAAATTTTTCGAGAAAAATTGAACTCTTGTTATTGATGACACCGATTAGTAATATTGGTGACATTGATTTGTCATATTGATGACACGTTACATTGAACGATGGTTAAGGTAATATTTCATAATATTTATGTAACTTTTCATCAGTATGAAGAAGCTTTTTTTTTTGAGTGTAGTTCTGATAAACTATACCTGCTATTACTCGTATTTTGTATTAGCAAATCATCATTTCAAATTTAAAAAAATCGGATCAGTTCTTCTTGTAGTCTCCATTTGTGTGTGTTTTCTATACTAATTAAAGATCTATCAAAAGGTGGATGCGGAAAACACTGGTGTATGGTATCATATTGTCGGTCTTGACCGACTATATTTTTTTTACTTATTTGTATTTTTATAGTGGGTGTATTTGGTTCAATTTATTTTTCTAACAATTTCTATATCAGGCTCTGGATTTCTTTGTTCTAGTAGTAATATATTTTTTTTTTTTGTTTTTTGCTTATGTTTGTAATTTTCTTTTTTCATATTCGAAATTTAACTTTAAAATACATACTAATATTTTTTAATAATATTTTTTCATGCATATATTGTCCAAGTTTTAAAATCCATACAAGAATTTCATATTTTCCTTTTATTATTCTTTTTTTTCTGATTTTCTAGTTACTTTTATAGATTTTCAAATCAAATTTCAAATAGCAATGCAAATTTTTTGCAGTATTCATACATTTTTGTATGTGTTGTAATATTCTTTTCACTTACAATCAAAAATTTTTAGAAAACAAAAAAAGAAGAAAAAAAAATTCAACACACAGGGTTTGTAATTCATTCATAAATTGTCAAAGATTAGAACTTTGAAATTCCGACAGTTTATTAATTTTTAAATAACAGGAAGGAATGTTATCAAATTCAAGTAAGGGATGTTGACAATTGCAGAAGTATGAAGTTTTGCCAGTAGGTCACAAGAGAAATAAACTTTCAAACTGATGATTCCAAAAAGAGAATCAAATTGATTTTGAATTTAAATAGAATTTGAAAATTTGTAGTTGTAATTTTTTTGGAATGACAGGTTGAAATGCTTATATTTAAAATTTTGAATATTTTTTTTTTAATATTTGTTCTTGTTACATGAAATATTAGAATTATTAAAACAGTACAAATTAAATAATTTCGCTGGAACTTTATCATGTTCGGTCCGGTCAAAAATTATATTAAGAATTTTCGAACCCAATAAAATTGAATGTTAGATACAGCGTTGCCAGGTACTTTTATCCGTTGTCCCCAAAAATATAACAAAATATCCCCAAAAATCCACAAAGAATTAAAAATACGTTTTTCACACAAAAATTTTTTTTGTTCACTTAAAAAAACAAAAAATATGGATGGTAAATTTATAATTTTATTTTTTAAATTTAACAATTAAAAAATCCCCAAAAATACCCAAACGCGTAAATATACGGTTTTCGCCAATGTAAATATAAAAAAAAAAATATTTTACAGCCGATATAGAGCTAAAACACCTCAATTCAACCGAGGAGTTGACCGCACCCCCTCCAAATTTAATGAAATTAAGTACTGATGTTCACTTTAACAAAAAAGAGATTTTGCCAATTTTTCAGGCTTCTGGTCATTCCAGTATTCGAGATATGCGGTCTCGAAAATTAACAAAATCGTATATATTTGACAAAAGTGTTCTGAGATAAATTAAGATAACTCGAAAAGTAATAACAATACAGGTATCTGTTAGGTTGCAAACAATAGGTAATGAAACAGCCTTTAAAATAGCATTCTCCAAGATTTTTTTTTAAAAAGGTCAAAGGTCATTGGTTTTAATCTTAATTTTTGGAGAGCTATATCTCAAAAAAACGATATTTTTAAAATTTTGGAAAAAATATATGTGATTAAGAATCATCTATACTACTTAAGTTTAAATTTTTAGGATGGAGACTTCATTGGAACTTTTTATATTAATAAAAACATTATGACAGGAAAGAAAAAGTGGTGTAATTTCCCTTAGAAAAAAAATATTTTTTTTTTGTCTTTGAAATTCTGGTACCAAAATTAAATTTTCTGAATGTCTTTGACGTGCTGAGTCCAAATATGACCTTTGAACTGATCTATCGCTATTACTTTTCAAGATATATGCACCTAAATTTTCAAAAATTACACAGCAATAGCATTTTAGCAGTTTTCACATATTTATGTGCAGATATCTCGAAAACTAATAGCGATAGGCCAGTTCAGAGGTCATATTTGGACTCAGCACGTCAAAAACATTTAGAAAAATGAATTTTGGTACCAGAATTTCAAAGACACAAAAAAAATATTTTTTTTTTAAGGGAAATTACACCACTTTTTCTTTCCTGTCATAACGTTTCTATTAATATAAAAAGTTCCAATGAAGTCTCCATTCTGAAAATTTAAACTTAAGTAGTATGGATGATTCTTAATCACATATATTTTTTCCAAAATTTTAAAAATATCGTTTTTTGAGATATAGCTCTCCAAAAATTAAGGTTAAAACCAATGACCTTTGACCCTTTTCAAAAAAAAATCTTGGGGAATGCCATTTTAAAGGCTGTCTTATTACCTATTATTTGTGACCTGACTGAGACGTGTATTGTAATTACTTTTCGAGTTATCTTTATTTATCTCAGAACACTTTTGTCAAATATATACGATTTTGCCAATTTTCAAGACCCCATATCTCGGGAAGAAAACGTACCAGAAGTCCAAAATTTTGGCACTATGATTTTTTTGTAAGGGCCCAACAATATTCCAAGTTTCATCAAATTCGAAAGGGGTAAGGTCAAAAATGCTACTTTTTTCGGTTGAATTGAGGTGTTTCAACTCTATATGCTAATTTTACTGAATGCGCTGTGCAAACTCGTACCAAAGAGTGCTTATCACTAAAATTTTGTTTAAAAATCGTTGATTATTTCAAAAATAGCTGTTAGTATTTAATAGATAAAATTTTAAATATCCCCAAAAAATCCCCAAAATAATTTTTAAAATCCCCATAAAAAATCCCCAATCCCCAATCCCCAAATAAGATTTCTTGTTCGTTTTTCTAGCACGAAATCCCCAACTTTGGGGATAAAACCCCAAGTCTGACAGCCCTGGTTAAATATTTTGAATGAAAAAAGAAATTTGAATAAAACTAAGTTTGAGTTAATAGAGAAATAGAGGGGAAAAATATTGAGTAAAAAATAGTTGAGTAAAAGAAAGTAAAATATCTAGAAAAGTCTAAGAAAAAATATAATTCCATATCGTTCCCTTCTCCAATCTATTTCGTTCCCCGTTCTATTCCATTTCGTTTCCCGTCCTATCTCCTTTTTATATAAATAACAAAATTCCTAATTCTTTACCTTATAAATATAAAAGTACATTTTTTTTACCATTTTTTTCTAATTTAGGTACCCCTTTTTTGACTAAAATTTTAAATTTCAAAATATGTCTTTTTCTCGGCTATTATTTCTGCTGGAGGATCCTACATATCAATTTTTTGTCAAATTTTCTGGGAATTTTTAGTTAAAAAATTGTAAAAGGAACCATTTTCCCCTTTTCCCTATTTATCCCCTTATAATTAAATTTTTCAAAAACTATTTATTTTTGCTGGATGATCCTATATTCGAAATATCAAGTTTACATTATTTCAGGAAATATAAATAGTACTGAATGTACACTTTTTTACTCCTTTTCCGACCCTTAGAAACGAAATTTTTAAAAACTAGCGCTCGTATTCGCGATTTAAAATTGTAAAACTAAAGTACTACAAAAATTTATTTTTTACGCTTTTAAGATAGTTTTTAAATATAAATTTAGAAAATGCATTGTTTTTTTTCGCGAAAAAAAAATTCCGCGAAAACAAAAATAAAAACCCGCAAAAAAAAAAAATCTTGTTTCTATAATGTATCGCATTCATAAATTAATATCAAAATGAAAAAATTTGGAAAAAAAATAGCGAAAAATTTTTTGCGAAAAATTTTTTCGCGACTTTTTTTTTAAATGTTTTTTTTTGTTTGTGTATTAACCATTAAGGAACAAAATTTCCAAAAAGTACTTTTTCCAAAATATTTCTTTAAAAAGGGTACCAAAAGCATAATAAATGAATTTGTAAACATTTACCGCGTGGTGTTATGTGTTCCCTAATGAACCCCCCCCCCCCAAAAAAAAAAAAGGTCCTGCTATTTTTTTAATTTTATTAAAGACCCGGCACAGCAGAATTTAACACTCTCACTTGTTTTTTTTTTAAAAAAGATATTTTAAAAAATTTTAGATAGAATTTGAAAAAAAAATATTTTAAAATAAGTTCACTTATGTCCTTCCTTGAATCAATTCTATCAATGATTTATCCTATTCTTTGTATGTATGTGTTTCTGTTATAGATTTATGTTTTCGTATGCAAATCCGATAGATATGTACATAAAAAAAAATATTAAAAAAAAAAAAAACTCATTTAAAACTTAATGGAAAAATATTTGATTTGATTTAGCATAATTTCAAATTCGATTAGCTTGAAAATATGCATGTTCTCGTACATTTATCAATTCTTTTATAAATACACTCAAAATAATATGTATGATCATTAAAATTGCACAAAAAAAAACATGTTTGAGCTGATCTTAACGGAAGGCAAAATAGTATGATTGGAATTATGATTGTAGGATATACAAGTTCGAGGTAATTTATCCTTACTAATTTAAGCCATGATGTTCGTGTAGAACAATTCGGTTTTAATGAGACCTTTTCTATCTCAGAATCTGAAACTATTCCAGTATCGGATACTTTTTCTATACAAAAAAATGTCTCAGAATATGAGACTTTTTCTATAAGAAAAATGTCTAGTAATCTGAGACTTTTTCAATACGAAAAATGTCTCAGAGTCGGAGACATTTCTATATGAAACATTTTTCAGAATTTGAGACTTTTTTATATGAAAAATTTTTCAGAATCAAAGATTTTTTTTATAATAAAAATGTTTTAGAATCTCAGACTTTTTCTATACTAAAAATGTCTCAGAATCAGAAACTTTTTCTATCCGAAAATTTATTTAGAATCTGGGACCTTTTCTATACTAAAAATGTCTTAGAATCTGAGACTTTTTCTTGGTGGATTCATATCTCAAAATCTATGCAAAATAAACCAATCTGAATAAAATTTAAAGCGCTAAACAGTGGCACCGATTTTGTTTTGAGTGTAAAAATATATTTATTTAATTTATATAAAATGTATTCCATTCCACTATTTTCGTTTTTATTTATACACATATTCGTTGTTATATTTTATGTATGTAAATTTTTTTATTTATGATTTCGTTGATTTCTGATGATGTTCTAAATGTAATCATATATTGTCATAAAGTCTAAAGTGACCATATTTATAAATATTTTTTTTTTTAAATTTCATTAGGGGATCTTATATTTACAATTTCTATATATTTTTAGCACGGGCAATTGAAGCGAAACAGCTATTCGCTCTATTAGCTTCCCGTTTACCGAAGCCCCCATTGACAATGTACCCTGTAATCGATAATATTAAATACTAGACAACATTGCACAGAAAATAATATAGATAAAAACAATTTCACTTGTTTAAATTTAAAAAAAAAATGAGTATTTTTTTAATTGACGCAATTAAAAAATTTACTCAAAAACTAAAAAAAAATTAAGTTAATAATTAATACAAAGTTAATATTTTTTTTTATTCTCTTGGTGTTTCGAATTCACATTTAGTTTATAGAATTTGTGTATGTACATGAAAGTTTGAAATCATCTTTATGAAATTTTCCTATGTGCTTAAGACATAAATCGTCGCTGCGCCTAAAAAAGGAGTCATGTGTTTTGGGGCAAGTGTTCAGGAGAGCAAAAAAACTGTTTATTTTCGTCCCTTCGCGATTTTTTTTTTTAAGTTTGTTCTATAAAAAATTCTTGTACCGATATATCCACATACTACAAAAAAAGTATGAAACATTTAACGGTTTTCCAGTGGTGCAGAAATTTTTAAAAAACATACGCATAACTCCTTTTTAAAGTACTTTTTGGAACAAAATTTAAATAAAATGGAAATATTTTTTACACATAACTCCTTTTGTTTATGAAACAATTCTTATTGTTAATTTCTTTTCGAGAGGGACAAAGACTAAATAAAGTTTGTTGGTGGTTTAAAGCGACATACTAAGTTAGACAAAGCTCTTCATTAAACAGCGAACAACAGATTTTTCGCAAAACTGGTGATATTTTTTGTTTTTTCTTGTAACTCTTAAAGAGCTTCGACATAAATTGACATCTGTGAAAGATTCTTTACTTTAGATACTAAAATTTTCCGCCGTCAAATGATTTAATTGCTTTCACAAGGTTTGATTACCTGCCATTTAGGATTTAGATAAAAGCATGAAAATATGCATTTATTTTCCAGAAATCTTGACAAATTCATTCAAAATACTTAGATGCTATGTGTGAACCTCATATTACTAAAATAGTGGTCCATTTTGTCACGTTCTGTTACTTTCTTATCAAAAAAATATGTATAACTTAACACATAACTCCTTTTCAGACCTTTTTTAAGTATGAGGAACACATACTTAGCTCCTTTTACTAACTTTTGAACCAATCAAGATATCAAAAAACGGTTTAGTGAGTAAACTTATGACCAATATGGGATCATAAAGATGTAATAAAAAAAATTAAAAAACTACACATGACTCCATTTTTAGGCGCAGCGACGAAATATATTTGCTAAAGTTTGAAAAAACATTTTTTGGACAAAAATTTTATTTTCTGTAATAATGTTCCTCGAATATTAAAATTTAGGATATACACTCCAAATCTATTAAAAATAAACCCATTTTGAGCCATATGAGAAATCTGCTGATTTTAGCAGACACGATTTGCTGAAAATCTGTCATAATCGAGGTGAAATCAGCAGATAAATCTGTTAAAACAGCAGAAAAATCTGCTAAGACATTTTATAGAAATTTTTTGTTTTTAGAAATTTTTTTTTTTATGAAAACTTTGAAAGTTTTTTTTTATTTACACTCAAAAAAAACCTTGTAAAATAACAAGACAAGTTTGTAACTTTTTTTTTGCTATGTACCTCCTATTTGACAAGAATTCCTTGTTATTTTACAAGCTCTTTACCAATAATTCTGTAAATTTACAAACTTTCTACCAAAAATTGTAAATTTACAATTTTTTTACGCGATAAAACTTACAAGGAGGTTTCGTGAGTTTACAAGATTTTTTTCTACCTCACATTTTACGAGAATTCCTAGTGAAAATTACGAACTTTTTTGTAATTTTACAAGATTTTTACCAATAAAATTCTAAGTTTACAACTTTTCGGCAAAATAAAACTTACAAGAAATTCTCGTAAATTTACTAGATTTTTTTTTGTAAAAATCTTGGAAATTTGTAAAATTACAAGAAAAACTGTAATATTACAAAAAAATGTAAATTTCGAGATATTGCCAACTTTTCAAATTTTCATTTTTTTAAAAAAGTGGTTGTAATTAAATTAAAATTTCTCCAGAACAAATTGATGAATTTCATTGTTTTTGGTTCTAAATTAATTTTAGGTTTCACTCAAACAAATAAACTGGTAAAACGCCTGGTAAAATGCCTTGTAATCTCGTTCTACCAATATTTACCAATTTTCCTTGTTTTTTTAACAAAAAATCTTGTGTGTGCTCAAACGAAAACTACAGTTTTATTTGTAATTTTACAAGTTTATTTTTGTAATTGTATTCTATCTTGTATTCTAATTGTATTTTACAAAAAAAACTGTAATAAAATGAGCATATATGGATACATATATGTGAATATATGGATGCATATATGTAAATATTTGAGCATATTTGGTCATATATGAAATTGAATGCAGTCATATATGATCATATTTGCGACATATATGTCCATATACGTAAAATGAGGGTATATGCCCATATATGACATATATGGGCATATGTGGAGCATATATGTCATATATGTTCATATGCCCTCACCTTTCGTATATGGACATATACAGTCAAACCCGGTTATAACGAACTCCGAGGGACCAGCAAAAATAGTTCGTTATACGCGAAGTTCGCTATAAGCGGGGTATATTTTATATCAACCTAGTTTTATTTCCAAAAAAAAAATTCTATTTTTGTTTTATTTGAGGTTTGTTTTGAAAGTAAACTACTTATTGAGAAGAAAACATTAAAAATATTAATAAATTTTATCAAAATTATAATATTGACCAAAAACTTGTAACCATTTGTGATTTTGGTAAACATAATTGCCGCAAAATTCAAAATATTTATGGGAGTTCGTTATAAAAAGGTAAATATACATGAAATTGTGTTCGTGGAACAATAATAAGTCGTTCGCTTTAACCGAGGATTCGTTATAACAGAGTTCGTTATAAAAGAAGTATTTTGTGTGAAAACTGTTGCCAAAACGTCGGGACTTTAGAAATAGTTCGTTATAACCGAGAATTCGTTATAACCGAGTTCGTTATAACCGAGTTCGACTGTATGTTGCAAATATGATCATATATGCCTTCATACAGTGTCATATATATCCATATATGCACTATATATGGACATACATGACGATGTATGACCGCATATATGATCATATTTGTATCATTTTTCACCGGGTAGGATTCTAATTGAATTACAAAAAAACTGCTATTTTACAAAAATTATGTTATTTTACAAAAAAACATTTTTTTTTAAGTTTTTTTTTTATTAAAAAATATTTCAAAAAAAAATGTTGACAAAATTTTGAAAAATTTATTACGAGGATTCTAGTTAATTTACAAAAAAAAACAGTTATTTTACAAAAATGATTTTATTACGAGGATTTATGTTGTTTAACAAAAAAGTTTTTTTTTTGGTAAATTTACCATTTTGGTTTTAAATTTCCTATTTTACGAGAATAGCCTCGCAAAATCACGAGATTTTTTGGTAACTTCACAAGGTTATTTTTTTGAGTGTAGTTATCTATCAACCCTTCATAAAGCATTTTTCAATTTGATTTTCGGCTTAGAAAGTATTAATCGATATATCGACAATTTTACTTCAATTTAAACGAAATTTGTGGAAAAAAGTAAATTTTATTGCAAATTTTTGAAATAAAAAATTTTTAAACATTTATTTCTCACTGTACAGTTCTGATCTAGTCTGATCTATTACGAAAAAAATATGATGGGTCTTAAGAAAATCCGTTAAAAATTGTATAAGTTACATAGATTTGAGTAAAAATGCGAAATTCAGTTATTACACCGTCCGACAAAAATTAAAAAAAAGTCGTTAAACATGAACTGGATTATATACGTTCGAAAAATGTAAGTAAAATGTCTATTATTTTCTAAAACTTAATGACAGAGCTTTTAGTAAAAATATCCTTTTCAGCAAAACAATCTGCTGAAAGATTTTGCTAATTCAAATTGGAAGTAGTTTTTCAGATTTTTTGACAGAGTTGTTCTTTTGAGTGTAGGATACTTTGGGATAATAAACTGTACTTTAGGTACTTTTTATATTTCCTGAAAATATGGTCCTGGAACGTTAAAATTTAGAAAGTAGGATCCTTGGGTGAAAAAAAATATACTGGAAAAAATTCGTTTTGGAAATTCCGGATCTACAAATATTCCATGATGAAAAATTTAAAATTCCACAAATAAATAAAACAAAGACTCACAAGGGAAGTCTCCCTGGTGCCACTCTCCGATCTTCCTGAAATTTGCATATGTTGTTAAGAACGAAAATTAATTCGACACGTATTTTTTTTTAGCGGCCCAAACTCATTTTAAGGTTGGGTCTTATTCAGTTTTTTACGGTTTACGCCTATTTAAACAAAATTAATATTGGCATGTGTGGTATCAGATTAAACGGGTATCAGAGTAAACGTGGTGCTAACAACGGGTCAAAGAAGTTAATATTTTTCGACTTATTAAGAAAAATGTCCTAAAATTTTGGTATTTTACTCAATACTAGCAGGCCCGCCCGGAACTTTGTCACCGGTAAAAATAAATGCGGAATTAAAGAAGCTTCAAGATTAGAGTCCCCATTTCTAAAATTGTCCCCTGAACAATCTTTATTTTATTAAATTTTTATTGTTGAAGTCTTAATTAAAAGCTATTTAAAACAAACAATAAAATTCAAAAGGCCCCGTTTAGCCCGGAATCATGTTCGTTCCGGTAAAACAATTTCTTGAACATTTTCGAACATTATATCGTTATTATTGATATCCTTTCATTCCCCGTATCATTTCATTTCGTTCCCGGTTCTATTCCACTTCGTTCCCTGTTCTATTCGTTTCAATTCATTGAATTCCAATTCACTGCGTTCCATAACATGCTTTGAAGAAATAATGATTTTTTGGGCAGGAGGATCCCACATTTCAAGTTTCTATGACCAATATTTCAGGAGATAGAAAAGCTAACAAAGTTCACTTCTGTGCAACTATTTGCTCCATTAAAATCGGAATTTCCAAAAAGGGCGTTTTCAGAATGATTTGAAAACGCATGAGTAGTCTTAAAGGTTTTTAAATTCTTTTGACCCAAAGTGATCTTTAAAATGGGTGCGGTCAATGAAACCTACCCTAACTCACCCTGAAGGAGATTTATAAATATTAGTGAAATCATTTTTGAAACGTCATAAAAGGTTTTGTCTATTTTAAAGTTTTACGTCGATGAACCCTAGCACCATTCTTAATATTGGAGAAAAAAATTTTTTAAACCGAATTAGTAGTTTCGGAGATTTTGAAATTTTACGTTTTTTTAACCAAAACTGGGCGTGGAAAGGGTGTGGTTGATAAAAGCTAGCACATGTCCACCCTGAAGGACCATAAAAAAAATGTATATTGGTGATAAAATTTTTGAAATCGGATGAGTAGATTCATAATATTTAAATTTTACGTTTTTCGTGCCAAAAGTGGGCGTATAAATGGGCGTGGTCAATGAAACTCAGCATATTTCCACACTAAAGAACCATACTAAGCATTGGTGGAAAAATTTTGGAAATCGTGTGAGAAATTTAGGAGATTTTAAAATTTTAGGTTTTTTGGCCAAAAAGTAGGCGAAGAAGTGGGCGTGGTCGATGATTCCTAGCCTATGTCCACCCTGGAGGAATACTCTAAATATTGGTGAAAAAATTTTTGAAATCGGATGAGTAGTCTCATAGATATTTAAATTTTAAGTTGTTTGCCAAAAGTGGGCATTGAAGTGGGAGTGGTCGAAAAATCCTACACTATGTCCACTCTGGAGGAGCACTCTAAATATTGGTAAAAGCATTTTTTAAATCGGATGAGTAGTTTCAAAGATATTTAAATTTTAAGTTTTTTTCCAAAAGTGGGCGTAGAAGTGGGCGTGGTCGATGAAACTCAGCATATGTCCATCATGAAGGACCATTCCAAGTATATATTAGTAAAAAAAATTTTGAATTCGGTTTAGAAGTTTTGAAGATTTTTAAATTTTACGTTTTTTGTCAAAAAGTGGGCGAAGAAGTGGGCGTGGTCGATGAAACCTAGCCTATGTCCGTCCGGGAGGAACACTCTAAATATTGCTGAAAACTTTTTTGAAATCGGATGAGTAGTTCCAGAGATTACTTTCTACAAACAAACAAAAAAACATACAAACATTACCTCTTTATAATATTAGTATAGAGTATAGATGACGAAAAGTTGCGCATGTTTGGACACGTTCTTAGCACACGTAGATAGGTTTTCCAAAGACCTTTCATTTCTTTGCATAATATAAGAGATAAACGAAAAAAACTGAAAAATGGCCTTGTCTTTCACCCTCCTTTTTACCCCCTAAGAAAGAATTTGGACCGCTAAAAAAAAAATACGTGTCCCTTTATTTTTTCTGATCTACAAAAAAAAACTAATTCCATAAAGATCCGCGGGTGACACTAGGGAGACTTCCCTTGTGAGTAGGGGAATTTTTTAGAAATCGGGACTATAATCCTGATCTTTTTATTATCTGATATTTTATATTACAGATAACGAAATTCCGGCGGGCGAGCTTGTATTTTAAAAATCACATCAGAAAGTGATTTTATGAAATTTTAGCAATGTCCGTCTGTCTGTCTATGTATGGCAAGATACAGTGAAATAAAAATGAGCTAGACTCTTGCAGTTTAGCACAAAAACTTTTTATGGTCATAGGCTGCTTTAGTCCGTAAATGGGCAAACTAGACCAGCGGAAAAAAATGTGTTCCCTTGAAGAACTCAACCACACTCTAACAAACGATAGCCCCAGGACTATGCTTGAGTATTTACGATATGACTAGACTCCAATGCTGTGGTTGGTGGGCAAACCATTTTCATTAGGTATCGGTCTCATTCAGTTAACTTTTGATAAAACGAAATTTGGCGCAAGTTTGTAAAAAGGCCATAGATATAAAATAAAATTAACTATGCCACACATTAGTTTATAAATCAGATTTTCGGTAGTTGTTGAAATTAGTGACGTGTCTACATTTCGAAAAAAATTTTCGTTTTTTTTTTGTTGCTAAATTTCATTTTATATTCAATGGAAATTATCTACAATTTAGAATTAAGTACATATCGTTTAAATCATTCAATATGTATTTAGTTTTAGTTTTTATTTTGTGTTCATGCTATTAAGTTTTTAATTGAAATTCACAAAACTTCAGAGATTTGCATTTAACGTTTTTTAGTTTTTGGTTCGTATTTATTTTTCCAATATTTTCAATGCCATTGTTGTTGGTTGGTACTTCAACATATAAAATCTTTCAGCTCCTGTATATTTAGTTCAATATGCTGATAATTTTTTTTTTACATTATTGGTCAGTAAGTCAGTCTTACCAAAAGCCAAACCTTTTCAATTGGCATAACATGAATAAAAAGAAAACCCGTGAAGTCAGTTAGTCAGTTTGCATGTCTGCTGTCCTTTTTTTTGGCGAAAGTAATTTTTTTTTGTGATTGTTTCTATGGGTTTTTACTTGTGTTTTCTTTTTTTTTAGTTTTACTATTCGTTTTTAGTAGCTGGAAAAAAATTGAAATTCGCTGCAATGCTATGCAATGTGTCCTTGCTAACATTGGCATTGCTATTGAAATTCTAGGTATGTTTTAGATATGAATGCGAGCATACAAGAATACAGAGTAGTTTTCTGAATACTTGAAAATGAGCATCAAGAAGCAATGAATGAATAAATGGTATGTAGGTAGCAACTGCAGCAACATTGCAAAAATAGAAAAAAAAAACATTTTGAAACTATTCCTTTTTTCATTTTCGATTTTTAATTAATGAATTACAACAAAAGTATGTTTCAATTGCAAAAAAAATGGTATGTGTAGTTTTTTTTTCTAAATTTTATTTCCTTTTTTTTTAAATTACACTTATAAAAAAAATGTTTAAAATATAAACGAGTAAACAAACCAATGAATATCCTAAAAAAACATTTAAAAATATAATATACAAATAAATTTGAGTGCAAAAGCACTTTTTTCAGATATTGTTATATGAGGCATTCCACACCAAATGTCCCGCTACAGAAAAACATGTGTCCCGTAAATTTCTGGATAGGTTGTTTGGATAGCCCTATATGTAACTAAGAAAATTGCGTTTTTGGTTTTTCAAATTTTCGAAAACTGGGCTTAGGAGGCGTGGTCAAATATTGGAAAAATGGTAAAATTTGTGGCGAGTTGCCTTGATTAAATATTTATCACATTAAAACGGAATGCACCACAATGTCAAAAATTTACGTTCTTATATAGTTTTGTATGGGCTATCGATTAAAATTTTTTTTTTTGGAAAATTTTCAGAACCCGTTCTGAAATTTTCCATTTTTTAAAAAAGTCAATTTATCAAAAATCCGGCCACTTTTTTTTTCTTTTTTATTTATTTTTTTAAAAGTTTAGATGTTTGTCCATCCACACAAAAAAAATCAGAAACACGTTCATCTTTTTTTTCGAGAAAATCGCATTTGAACTTTAAATTTCATAACAATTTTGTTATTTGCTTGTATTTCTTTATTTTAAAGTTGCGAATGAGTAATATTAATTACATAAATATTCGTCATACGCTCTGTTGACACAAGAAAATACAAGCAAATTACTAAATTGTTATGAAATTTAAAGTTCAAATGCGATTTTCTCGAAAAAAAAGATGAACATGTTTTTGATTTTTTTTGTGTGGATGGACAAACATCTAAACTTTTAAAAAAATAAATAAAAAAGAAAAAAAAAAAGTGGCCGGATTTTTGATAAGTTGACTTTTTTAAAAAATGAAAAAATTTCAGAACGGGTTCTGAAAATTTTCCAAAAAAAAAAAATTTTAATCGATAGCCCATACAAAACTATATAAGACTGTAAATTTTTGAGATTGTGGTGCATTCCGTTTTAATGTGATAAATATTTAATCAAGGCAACTCGCCACAAATTTGACCATTTTTCCAATATTTGACCACGCCTCCTAAGCCCAGTTTTTGAAAAATTGAAAAACCAAAAACGCAATTTTCTAAATTCCATATAGGGCTATCCATACCACCTATTCAGAAGTTTACGGTACACATGTTTTTTTTCGCTGGACATTTGGTGTGGAATGCCTCATATGTTTAATCAAAATCAAATAGTAGTGTAAAATACGGCTGTGCCGAGTCTTTTACCACGCAAAATGCAAAAAAATTAAAAATAAAAATCGGCCTTGCCCAATTTATTGATACCCTATAAAATATAAAAAAGAAGATTGTTTTCGAATAAAAAAGAAAAAGAAAAAAAAAAAATAAATTTCCGCGGAAAAAAAAAATTGGTAAAAAAAAATCCGCTAAAAAATATTTATTTTTTCTTCTGGGAGAGTTAGAGCGGTGGGAGCAAATTAAGACGAAATTAAGAAGTGGAGAAATATATGTTTGGCAAAAATGTTTGGAGTGAAAAAATAATGGGGGTTCGCCAAACATTTGACCACTCTAGGCGGAACCATGTGACCGCTATGAGCTGATGTCCAAAGCAAAAAAAAAATTTTAAATAAAAAAAAATTTATGGGGACCACCTTAAGCGTTTATGTTCTCAAAAAATGTTGGTATTGAAAAAATATTGGAGGTCGGTCATACATTTGACTCGTCTAGGAGCAACCATGGGTCAGTTAGAGCGGTGGGAGCAAATTTCGTAAAAATGCCATTTTGTATGGAAGCCTCCTTAAGGAGAAGAGGTAGGAAATAGTTTTGTTCAGAACAAATTTTAGGGTGTAAAAATTAATAAGGGTCGGTCTTACATTGAACCCCTTTGGGAGCGACTCCGAGGAAGGATTTTTGTGTTTTTTACCGCCACTTTTCCTCCGATGAGTAGCCTTTTTCCCTACAATTGCCTAGGAGTCGCTCCTAGGGGTTGCAATGTAACACCGAACCCCATTTATTTTTATACCCCAACATTTGTTCTGAACAAACCTACTTCCTACATCCACTCCTAAAGGGGACTCCTATACTAAATTGCATTTTTATGAAATTTGCCAAAACCGCTCGAACTGCCAAAGGGTTGCCCCTACACGATTTAAATGACCCTATTGGACATGTGGGGTTCTCCGTCTTAACTTAAGCTCGAAATTAGGTTAGCTATGTTAGCTGAATTATTTCCAAAAAAAAAAAATTAACAGATCAAAAATACATATGGGGCATTCTATGTCAAATCGGACACTTTCAATAATTTTTTTTTTAGATTTTCCCAATTTGTTGACAGTTTTTAGTACCCTTCGAAAACTCATTCGTGGTAAATTTTCAGATTTTTTTTGAAGACCCGTTCAAAAGATATAACATTTTTAAAAATTGGTAGTTTGTTTCATTACTCAAACTTCTTTTACTCATAACTCATAGCGTTATATAGGGATCATTTCCAAGATCGACCCCCATTAGTTTTTACGTCTAAACATTTCTTCGAAACAAACTAATACCCTATCTCCAATTTCTAAGGGGGCTCCCACACAAAATGAAATTTTTTGAAATTAGCTCCAACCAAAAGGGCACTCTGAGGGCAGTTAGAGCGGTTGAAGCAAATTTAAAAAAATGTCATTTTGTGTGGGAGCCCCCTTAGAAATTGGAGATAGGGTATTAGTTTATTCCGAAGAAATGTTTAGACGTAAAAATTGATGGGGGTCGGTCTTGGAAATGACCCCTCTATGACGCACCATTGGACCAGTAGAAATGATTTTACGATTGGAAAATTACAATAAAATTTTTAAAAAAAATTTAAAAAAAAATAGTAATAATCGTTATCCCACGATTCTGCTGGGCAAAAAATTTGTAGAATAAAAAAAATAAAATTTGTAGAATCGATAGAAGTTTCACACAAAAAATTTCCAAAAAAAAATTTAAAACGGTGACATGACTAATCCCCACGGTCATAATCCCCATTTCCGTTATGGGGATTATGACCAAATAAATTTCGGTCATAATCCCCATAATGGTAGTGGGGACTATGACCGAAAGTAATTTGGACATAATCCCAATAAAAAACGGATATAATTCCCAGATTTATGGAGATAATGACCACGTAACAAATGGTAATAATCCCTATTACACGGATTATGTCCACTAAACTAGTTGGTCATAATTCCAAAAATTTTATATTTTTTTGTCTTAAAAGTTTTGCTGCGTAGAAGGCCTTCGGCCGGGCAATTAGGGATTACAATCTCTGCAGAAAACGGAGACTATGACAAAGATTGCTTTGGACTTGCTCCCCATAATGTGAATGGGGGTTATGATCTAGAAAAGTTCGGTCGTAATCCCAACAGGGACAAGGATATAATTCCCATTGGGATTGTGACCGTTTCCCCAACAACTAATATGGGGATTATGACCGTTATGAATTCGGTCATAATCCCCATTTTCGTTATGGGGGTAATGTCCGTGGGGATTATGTCCTGTCACTCTTTAAAACCTAAAAATCTCATACTAGATCACTTTTAAGAATTTTTTAAGATTTTTTTTTTTTTAAAGTTCGTAAAAAAACAAAAATTTCAAAATAAAAGAAAAATCTCGAATTTAAGAAAGGGTTGCCAACTTATAAAAAAATTGGGTACATCGGGAAAATCCTAAACTTCGTCAAATGCAAAAATATGGGTCAGCTTAATTTTAATATAGATACAAATGATTTTGGATATCCTCTCCACATAAACTGCCCCAAAGATTTTTAAAAATAAGGACTTAACGAAGCCAAATTTTGTATACATTGGAAAGGCCGTCAAAATTACTTTCGATCTGCATAAAATGTTCAAATGATCATTCATTATTTTTTTTAAACGATTTTCGGGCAGAGTTTTTCTTTAGTGTATTTTATGGTATGTCGTTTGTATGCAGGTACTTACTGTTTTTTTTTTCTACTTTTTACTTCTTCAATACATTTTTTAATTTAAATTTTTTTTTTAAATAATTACTAGATTTTTTTTTTCGTTTCTTTTTTTTACTTTTCCGCTGTTAACAAAAATTTTGAAATGATAACCTTGGGCATTTATATAATTAATTAAATGTATTTCGTTTGCTCCATTGATTGGTATCAAATGAAAGGAATATTGTTATGAACTTTTACAAAAAAAAAGAAGAAAATTATAAAAATACGAAATAATTTTGTTCATTCACAGTTTTTCTAAGGAAATGTCAGTTGCCTATTAAGGGATATTAAATTAATGTTTAAATAAAGTTAAATAATATCAAGAGCATTATAAAATTTCCCAGGGCATAAATTTTTATTATATTAATATTTCCGCCTCACTTGATATTGGATATATACGTATAAATATACTATATATAGATAGTAAGCCATTTAACAATTGTTAATATACCTGCAAAAACCGCCAATAAAATTGGATAAAATTTCATTGAATTTAATAATAATTTTACATTACCAGAAGTAAAACAATAAAATGAGATGTTTAAGTGTGAAAAAAAAAATATTTACTGATGTTTCTCAATAAAGACTATTAACACCATCAAATATTTAAACGGTGAATTAAATAGTTTTCCAGAAAATTTGAGGCAATATTAAAATTTAGCGTATTAAATACTGCCCAAATAAATTTAAGATCCTAATGAAATCTGACAAATTCCGAAACAAGTGTCGATTATGTCTTACAAAAAATTACTAACATAAATAAATTTAAAACAGAAAAATAATTTTCTTGGAAATTATTTTATGAGAATGTCAAAGTTTTAATAAGTAAAGGAAATAATGACCTCGAGCTAGAATAAACATACTCAAAATATGATCCTAATGTTGTTTTGAAAAGCGTTCAAAAATATAAAACCTTTATCACAGGGCTCCCACGGGGTAATGAATGAATGATGAAAATAATTCGGTTAAAACTAGAGTTGTCAACCGATTAAGAAAAATTCGACTAATCGATCAAACAAAACCAAACTCTTGTTTGATTAATTTAAAAATTACGATTTGCGAATAACGAATAAATCGATTAATTTATGTCAATTGATCGAAAAATTAAGCCCGAAAAAAATTTTACACTCAAAAAAAATTTTAAATTCAAAAAAAATTAGTAAATTCTTTTTTTTTTTTTTTTTCAAAAATTGCCAAAAAATAGTTTTTTTTACACAAAATAAAATATTGCTAATCAAAAATGTTATTTTTTTCACGTTAGAAAATTCACTATCACTTAAAAAGGGCATTGTGGAGGTTATTCATAGATTTGGCCAAGTCAAATTTAACTTTTCTACTTGTTTATTTTGCAAACACTATTTACCGATATTTTCAAAATGGCAATATCTCGAGAGCCAGTCATTAGATATCAAAATCTTTACAAGATTCGTGTTCAGCCTGGCAAATGCAATAAGATAAGTGATATAATTTTTTTAAAAAATTTTTTTGAAAATTTTTTAGATATTTACAATTGGAGTTGGCATTTATTTTCACCAAAAAAATATGTACAATGAGTTAGCAGAATAACAAAAATGTATGTAAAACGACAACAAATTATTTTTTTGCTCTGAAATTTTTATGACAGATAGGTATTACATAGGTTAGCTATTTGCCATCGGAAACTCATTTCGGTCAAATTTGAGTTGGCATATTTTGAATATAGGTTCACGATATATACTAGGCTGACCATTCGTACTGATTTGATCAGTACATGTACTGATTTTTGATCACGTGTACTGATCAAAAAACGTTGTACTGATTTGTACTGATTTTTTAAAATATGTACTGATTGTACTGATTTTTTAACATTTTAACATAAAAAATAATTTTTATTCGAAAATTCTGTACAAAAACTTGAATTTCCATAATATAAGTCGTCAGAGTTGTTTTTTGTAACTTACCCAGCAAAACTTCCATTACCAAGTAATTAACTATGGGATTTATAACGAAAATGAGTAACTAGTTACGTCCCAACTTCATTGTTAATTACTTTAACAAGGCGATGTCATTGGAGGCAAGGCCTTCTTTGTTCGCTTACGAAAAAGCTAACAAATAATAGCCCATTCCTAGCTCGCTTACGAAAAGTTGAAAAAGTCACTGCATTGTTTGTTTAGTTGCTCTTATTAAATGAGAGAAAACAAATTAAGAGTAAAATTGTTTTTTATATATTTTTATGAAAATTCAGATTGCAAATCATTTGCATCGTAAGTTAAAAGTAAGGCCTTTTTTTGGGGTATAAAGTAACGCAGCGAGTAATTAGTACTCATTACCAGGTAATCCAATTGGGAATGGGTACTCATTACCTAGTTTTTGCTGGGTAAGTATAAAAATGAGATAATTCATAAAAACGCAAAAATGAATCTGAGCATGAGGTTATTTTGATCTTCCTAAATTTATATGAAAATGCGCACAGAATCTTTGAGGTTTTCTATAAAGAAAAGTTCAATGGACCGATGGATTTTTTATATTTTTAGAAAGATGATGTAAATTGCATTAATCCAAATGATTCTGAGATCTTAGATGAGGTAATGTCATCAGAGCTTATTCGAAAAAGCGCTCAGAAAACCAGGGCCCTTAAAAAAACACCTGCTTATTACCTGTGAAGTTTTCTTACAGGAAAAGTTGTCCAAACTTACGGAAAAAGACTTCTCAAAACCTGTGAAATTTTGTTATATTTTCTGCACTGTAACGATCAAAACATTCAAATAAAGTCGTTTAAAGTCAACTAGATTTTCTGCAAAATAACGACAACAATTGTTTTTTGCTGTTGTTTTTTAACAGTTGTTTTTTGCAGTTGTTTTTTTCAGTTGTTTTTTCAAAATACTTAGGGTCAAGTTAGTTTTACCGACATTTTTTGAGTGTTGAAAAAACATCAGTGTTTTCTTATAGAAAAAATTTAGAGAGTTATTTCTAGAAAAAAAAAACATAAAAACTTGGGCGTACTAATTTAAGCTCAGAAAAAAATGGTCACCCTAAGTATAGTACATTTTCTTCGTCTTTCTAATTCCCATTGTGGATAGATGTGAATATGTATTAATATTTTAGTTTGTGCACAAACGATTTGTCATTAGACTCGTTTGCTACTTTGTAGTAAATCGTCTCTATTTTTGCTAAATAATCTAGACAATGGAATCTGACAAATTCCGAAACACGTGTCGATTAATTCTTGCAAAAATGACCAACATAAATTAATTTTAAAACAAACAAGTAGAAAAGTTAAGTTCGCCTTCGCCGAATCTATGAATACCCTGCACAATGCCGTTTTAACTGATAGTAAATTTTCTAAGGTGAAAAAATAACATTTATGATTAGTTTTTAATTTGTGTAAAAAAAACTTTTTTTTAAAGTAATTTTTGAAATAAAAAAAAAAATAATTTACTAATTTTTTTTGAGTGTAAATTTTTTTTTGAGTGTAATATTTTTTTCAAGTGTAAAAATTTTAGTTTTTAGTGTACAAATATTTTTGAGTGACAAAAATACGTTGTAAAATACTTTTGTGACTTACCGATGTTTTTAAAATATGTTTAACAGGTTTTCAACTCATGAATTTAAGGTGAAACTAATCTGAAATTCACGGTTTTGCTAATAACTTTTGAACCACTAGACCGATTTGGCTGATATTCTAATCGAGCCAGACCAGGGGAACGGTAAATATGTATGGCAAGCTTCAGCATCCTCAGAATTGACTTTTCAAAGTTATCGTGTGTTTTATCTCGTAAATTCACGAAAAACCCTTGCCGAAATTCAGTCTTTTGCTCATAACTTTTGAACCAATGGACCGATATTACTGGATTGCAATATAGACCTGACCAGGTAAATGCCCAACATATATGCCAAACTTCAGGAGCCTCCGTAAAGTCTTTCAAAAGTTAACGTGTTTTCAACAGACAGACAGACAGACGGACGGACGGACACCGCTAGATCGTCTTAAAATCGATCGAGGATCATGAATATATGGGGCATTCCATGTGAAATCGGTCACTTTGAAAAACTTTTTTTTTAGATTTTCCCAATTTGTTTACAGTTTTTAGTACCCTTCGAAAACTCCTTCGTGGTAAATTTTCAGATTTTTTTGATGACCCGTTTAAAAGATATCGAATTTTTAAAAATTGGTAGTTTGTTCCTTTACTCCAACTTCTTTTAATCATAACTTCTTCAATAATGGTCCAAATTTCAATTTTTTTTTTCTCAAAATTTTTGTTTTTTACGTACTTTCTAAAAAAAAATCCCAAAAAATTCTTAAAAGCGCTCTAGTATGCGATTTTTAAGTTTTAAAATTTAAATCTCATTTTTGAAAATGTTTGTACTCTTCGATTTTTTTTTAATTTTTTTGTGTAAAACTTCTATCAATTCTACAAATTTTTTGCCCAGGAAGATCGTGGGATAACGATTATTACTATTTGTTTAAATTTTTTGAAAAAATTTTATTGTAATTTTCCAATCTTAAAATCATTTCTACTGCTCCAATGGTGCGTCATAGAGGTGTCCTTTATAAGACCGACCCCCATTAATTTTTACGTCTTATCATTTCTTTGGAACAAACTAATACCCTATCTCCAATTTCTAAGGGGGCTCCCACACAAAACGACATTTTTTAAAATTTGTTCCAACCGCTCTAACTGCCCTAATAGTGCCCTTAGAGCAACAAAATGTATGACCGACCCACAGTATTTTTTTAGTCCAAACATTTTCTCTGAACACACCTACCCTCTATCTTTTTTGTAAATTTGTTTTATTTAATCAGCTTCTACCGGTCCAATGGTGCTTCCGAGAGGGGTCATTAGTGAGACCGACCCCCATTTATTTTTACCCTACAACATTTTTTCAAAACATACATACGCCCTATCTCCACTCCCTAAGTAGGCTTCCATACAAAATTACATTTTTATAAAGTTTGCTCCAACTGTTATTTGTATGGGAGCTTACTTAGGGAGTGGAGATAGGGCGTAGGTATATTTTGAAAAGATGTTGTAGGGTAAAAATAAATGGGGGTCGGTCTCACTAATGACCCCTCTCGGACGCACCATTGGACCGGTAGAAGCTGATTAAATAAAACAAATTTACAAAAAATGAAAAAAAATTGTATGGGGACCGCCTTAACAGTTAAAGATAGAGGGTAGGTGTGTTCAGAGAAAATGTTTGGACTAAAAAAATATTGTGGGTCGGTCATACATTTTGTTTCTCTAAGGGCACTATTAGGGCAGTTAGAGCGGTTGGAACAAATTTTAAAAAATGTCGTTTTGTGTAGGAGCCCCCTTAGAAATTGGAGATAGGGTAGTAGTTTGTTCCAAAGAAATGTTAAGACGTAAAAATTAATGGGGGTATGTCTTATAAAGGACCCATCTATGACGCACCATTGGAGCAGTAGAAATGCTTTTAAGATTGAAAAATTACAATACAATTTTTTCAAAAAATTTTGAAAAATAGTAATAATCGTTATCCCACGATCTTCCTGGGCAAAAAATTTGTAGAATTGATAGAAGTTTCACACAAAAAAATTTCAAAAAAATCGAAGAGTACAAACATTTTCAAAAATGAGATTTAAATTTTAAAACTTAAAAATCGCATACTAGAGCGCTTTTAAGAATTTTTTGGGATTTTTTTTTAGAAAGTACGTAAAAAAACAAAAATTTTGTAGAAAAAAAAATTGAAATTTGGACCATTATTTAAGAAGTTAAGATTAAATGAAGTTTGAGTAAAGGAACAAACTACCAATTTTTAAAAATTTGATATCTTTTGA
The DNA here is from genome assembly GCA_963921195.1 of Pegoplata infirma. Lineage (NCBI taxonomy): Eukaryota > Metazoa > Arthropoda > Insecta > Diptera > Anthomyiidae > Pegoplata > Pegoplata infirma. The sequence continues at coordinate 309,708,285 of OY992536.1, read as the reverse complement.
ACGGTTCATCAAAAAAATCTGAAAATTTACCACGAAGGAGTTTTCGAAAGGTACTAAAAACTGTAAACAAATTGGGAAAATCAAAAAAAAAAGTTTTTCAAAGTGTCCGATTTCACATGGAATGCCCCATATATACTTTATGGGGTCTTAGACCAATATTTCGAGGTGTTACAAACGGAATGACAAACTTATATATACCCTCTATCACTAGAGTGGAGGGTATAAAAATAACAAAAAATAATTTTCTTGAAAATTATGCTATGAGAATTTCATGGTTTTAATTAGTAAAGAAAATAATGACCTCGAGCCAGAATAAACATCCTCAAAATATAATATTTTAAAGGTCGAATAAACCAATTTTTATTTTTTAACAAAAATTAATCAGAATTAGAAAAAAATATTTTTTTTAATATTCCTTTTTTCTCTTTTTTTCAGGTAATGTTCTAATATATTTATTTTGAGTGGAACCTCTTTACTGGTAATATTGAAAATTCTCTTTGATTTAAAATCATTTTTTAAAATATCTTCGGCACTTAATCATTTACCTAGACTAAAGTGCTTGATAACACCGCTCAACAAATCGAAGGTTTTTGACTCCGCTTTGAAGTTTGATACAAAATTTTTAAAGATTTTGACTTGCTGATTCCAAATCTGTGCTCCAAATTTTTCCATCACGTCTAGAATTTTAATTTTTCCCGGTTGAAAATGCGAAAAAACGCGATTTTTGCATTTTTGAAAGCCTGCACAGCAGCCACTGGGTGGAATAAAAATCTGGTATAAAGCGTTAGAGTAGAATTGAACTATGATCTCAAATATATGATCAAAAAAATTTGAAGTTGTTGCACTATTATTGGCCAAACACGTATTGTAAAAAAACACTGTGAAAAAAATTAGAAAAGGCTCTAAAACAAAAACCAGATGATCAATCTTTACTGTGATGCGCTCAAAATTTAGGCAAAAGTTCATTCTTTCTTATAGACTTTTAAACCCATTAAAGATATCTTCCGGTTTGTACGAAAAATAACAGAAAAGTTAGATTTATAAAATATTTATTTTTTTATTTTTTCTACCTTATCTTTTTTACAAAAATGATAATTTTAACAGAGTCATTTTAAAACGCAATTGTAACCCAACCAAACGCATTAATTAGAAAAAAAATGTTTTCTATGTTGGAGACCAAAGACAAATTATACTTTTGCTCTTTATACCAGATTTGTATTCCACTCAATGGCTGCTGTGCAGGCTTTCAAATAATGCAAAAATCGTCATTTTTCGCATTTTTAACCGTGATTAACTAAAAATCTGGACGTGATGGAAAAATTTGGAGTACAGATTTGGAATCGGGAGATCAAAGTCTACTAAAATTGATCACCAGAATTCAAACCGGAAAATGACTGTTGAGCGGTGTAATCTAAGCAACATCAACCGTTTGAATATTTTTAAAAATCAATATTGTCTGGAATTACGAATTTGAAACTAATTAAATTTAATCCCAGTTGAATTTTTTTTCCGGAATTTTCTTAAGTTAATCTTGGAAGTGCAAACAATATTTTTTTTTTTATTTTCTCAATGGTAAATAAATTTTGATTATTGTGTTCATTTAGTTCCATCACGTTTCATAAATTTGATGGCTTTTTTTTGGGTTAAATAACGAAATGAACTAGTTAGAACATTCTATCGTATAAATTATTCATAAACAAATTGTACATAATTTATATTAATTAATATGATTGTTCATCTATAAAATTTCATATCAAAAGGTAAATATGTAGAAAATACAAACTCATAAATATTCAAATAATATTTGCAAAATTAAATAAAACCAAACAATAGAATTATTTTGACACATTAAACCAATCATTTATTAAGAAAATCACAAACAAATTTTCTCCAAAATGTACGTGTTTTGTATTAAACGTATCAATTATCTATTAAATTATCAAGTAATTACAAAAATATTCAAGGATTTCAAAAATCTCTTAACAGATAATTATCACTTAACTTGAATATACATACATACAATTTTAACTTAGATGGGTGGCACTAAGTTTTATCTTTGAAGAAAAGTTTTCTACTATAAATTGGATAAATTTTTCAGCAAATTTGTATAATTCTTATTAAAATGAAAAATCGTCTATATAATAACTTTAATCTCAATTTGACAAATACTTGACTGAATTTCTGTCAAAATACAGATTTTAAGATGTGACCCAAAAATGTAAAACATCAATATTTCGATACATTATTGCACTTTGCTAAAGGTGCAATATTTTTCAAATATTTATATTTACAAAAAATTTAAAAGAGCCTCCCAAATTATTGTATATTGCACATATTATGGTTTTATTAAAGTATTAATTAAATATCAACGAATACACATTTCGAGCTTTTGATTTAATCTTATTGCAAGCTCTTTGTCTCCCGCTCTTAATATTTTGGAACTTTTTAACAGAAGGTACGAAAACTGTTAGACGAGGAAAATACGATTATGTTAAATTAACATTGTTGGTTTGACAAATAATGCTAACTTTTTATATCGAAAAAGCGCTTAATAAATTAAAAAAAATGTATCAATTTATAATTTTTATGTTAATATTATTTAGGAAATACCTTTAAAAGTGTTTAAAACAAATTGTCAGCAAATAAAAAGTCATTGGATTTCCCGAAAATCCACAAAAAAAACTTTTTTTACAGCTAGATGAAAAAAAAACGCTAGCTTTAGTCTGAAAATCACCAAACTGCAACACTTTTTTTTTGTTTATATCGAACTTAAGGGATTTTTTTTGGTTTGATCAAACGTCCAGTTCGATGGCGGACTTAGCAAAGGTAATTTAAGAGCGGCTTTAACAGAAGAAGAGCGAGTTCAGATCTCTTTAGTATTGATACTCCTTGCTTATTGTCAGTATTTTTTGCTTTGAAAATATACATTTACAATTTATATTAGAGCGGCATTTTTTTATATGACAAAAAAGTTGTTTTACCGATTTTGATTTTTGATGTCCGAACTATTTTTTGTTCTACTAGGCCTAAAATTTATGTGATAAAAATTTGAGGCCATTCGAAGTGGCCATTAAGCTTAAGGAAAATTTCACTTAAGCTTAATTTGAGTCAAGTCCGATAATTTTACTCGTGGCGGTTTTCGATCAAAGTTTTGGATTTTTGGAACATTTCCATCAAAATTTTTAGTTATAAAAAATTAAAATATAACAAGTAGAAAAGTTAAATTGGACTTGGCCGAATCTATGAGTACCCTCCACAATGCCCTTTTTATAGGAAAGTAAATTTTTAAACGTAAAAAAATAACAGTTTTGATTAGAAATATTTTATTTTGAGTAAAAATTTTTTTTCGTCATTTTTGTAAAAAAAAAGATAAATTACTAATTTTTTTTTTTTAGTGTAAATTTTTTTTCAAGTGTAAACTTTTTTTTACTGTAAAAATATTTCTGAGTGACAAAAATACTTTGTAAAGTAATTTTGTGGCTTACCAATGCTTTTAAAGCTTTTTTTAAAAACTCGGTTTTTTCAACACGTGAATTTAAGGTAAAACCAATCTGAAATTCACGGTTTTGATAATAACTTTTGAACCACTGGACCTATTTTGCTGAAATTCAACACCAATGAGACCAGGGGAACGGAAAATATATATGCCTAGCATCAGCAGCCTCAGAATTCTCTTTCCAATGCTAGCGTTTTTTTTTATCTAGTAAATTCGCGAAAACCCCTTACCGAAATTCACTCTTTTGCTTTTGGAGAGGACTTTCATGCAAATGCATGTTTTTTCCCTTTGGTTATAGAACAGCATAAACAAGATATCTTTGCGAATCAAAGAATTTGCTTAAAAATGGCATCGATTTGTAAGTGCATATTTTTGCATATTTTGCTTAAAATTCATATTTTTGCATATTTTACTATTATTTCGCTATAAATGCATATTTTTAGGTCATATTTTGAATAAATTTTAGTTTTTTTTAGCTATTTTTTAGTATTTTTATGATATAACATTTTTTTATGATATATTTTTTTTTGCATTAAAGCAATTATTAATTTTTTTTATATATATATTTGTTCCTTTTACTCCTGCAAGGAGCATAGGGCCGCATATTTTAGGCGCCTAAAACACAGTTTTTTAGTGCATGAAGGTCCTGTCCCTGCTTATAACTTTTGAACCACTGGACCGATTGCGCCGAGTACCAGCCTGACCAGACAAGTGACCAACATGTATGCTAAACTTCAGCAGTCTTTCGAAAGTTAGCGTGTTTCCAGCAGACAGACAGATGGACGGACGGACATTCCATGTCAAATTGGACACTTTGAACATTTTTTTTTTTAAGATTTTCCTAATTTGTTTACAGTTTTTAGTACCCTTTGAAAACTCCTTCGTAGTAAATTTCTGATTTTTTTGCTGACCCGTTCAAAAGATATCGAATTTTTAAAAATTGGTAGTTTGTTCCATTACTCAAACTTCTTTTACTCAAAACTTCTTCAATAATGGTCCAAATTTCAATTTTTTTCTTTTCAAATTTTTGTTTTTTTACGTTCTTTAACCCATTTTGATCCTCTGTTCGATTTTTCGAACAGTAGATAACACCTTTTTCAAAAAAATATTTATGTATGAAAGAGCTGGAATTTCGGGTGAATGTGGTTATGAATGTTAAGTCTCATCTTTCTGCAATAAAAAAAAAAATATACCCGCTTGACCACCGCAATTTATATGTCCATTACATACAATGCAAATCAGCGCAGAAATTGTTTCAAGCAAAAACGAAAATTTAGCATTTTTCGATTTTCGGCTTTTAATTTTTTTGACTAATTTAAAATTTTTCCAGATTTAATTTATTATCAAATTCCCATAATTTGAATTATTTTGAAACTATTTACTTTGAAAATAATGAAATAAATTAATAAAATAGCAAATAAATCCAAATATTAAAATTGCATAAAAAGTTGGAATGCAGGCTTTTCTGGGAAAACGGCACATTGAAAAATTTTTTTGACAGGATTTTTGAGATCAGCGGGTGCTAATTACCTTAAAAAGGTACCTTTTTCCAAAAAAGAAAAATAAAATTGAATCTTGGTCCAAAATGGGTTAAAAAAAAAATCCCAAAAAATTCTTAAAAGCGCTATAATATGCGATTTTTAAGTTTTAAAATTTAAATCTTAAATCTTAAATGTTAGTACTCTTCGATTTTTTTGAAATTTTTTTGTGTAAGACTTCTATCGATTCTATAAATTTTTTGTCCAGGAGGATCGTGGATAACGATTATTACTATTTTTTTAAATTTTTTTATTGTAATTTTCCAATCTTAATATCATTTCTACTGCTCCAACGGTGCGTCATAGAGGGGTCCTTTATAAGACCGACCCCCATTAATTTTTACATCTTAACATTTCTTTGGAACAAACTAATACCCTATCTCCAATTTCTAAGGATTTTCAGATTTTTTTGATGACCCGTTCAAAAGATATCGAGTTTTTAAAAATTGGTAGTTTGTTCCTTTATTAAAACTTCTTTTACTCATAACTTCTTCAATAATGCACAGAAAATAATATCGTGATTTTTTTTTTTAATAAAAATGGATTTGATATTAAATTTAACTTCAATTAAACATTTTAATTGATTCAATTAATTTTTTAATTGAATTCTTAACTTTACTGAAAATAAAAATAAAATAAACAAACGAAACCGGTTTTATATTCTTTAGTGTTAGTAGCAAATGAAAAAATAAAATGCAAAAAACAACAAAAAAAACTTTTGAACTATTGTTTTGTATATTTTGGTGGTAGCAGCCAATGAATACATGAAAGCAACAAAAAAATTTAGTTTTATTGTTTTCTTTAAGGCGAGCGGTCGTTGCGGATAAATTGTTTTGATAACAAAATGTGTACAGTTGTGTTTTGCACATTGAAATATAATACAATTTTTTTTTGATTCAACTTTACTAAGGCGACAAAAATGCATGCAATAACAAGATTTAAAAATAAAAATGTAATTTTAAATAGTTATTGATATTTTAAAATACTACTATAATGTTTCTATGCAAAACTATACCAAGTGTTTATATTTAATAAAGAAAATAAATTTCTTAATAATGTAAAACAAAAACATTCTATGTTTATTTATTTTTAGGCATTTTTTGAAGTTCAACTTTTAAAATTAAATTGAGTTTTGGTCTTTTTTCAATTAAAAATTTTATGTGAATCAATAAATCTATATTATTGATTTTCAATTTTATATTAATTTTTTTTTATATATTTATTTAATTACAATTTTAATTGGTTTTCCATTTTATTTTCAATTAAAACTTTAATTGATTCAATTAACAATTTAATTAAGTTTTAAAACTGTTTTCAAACAAAATGAGTAATTAATATGCGCATTTTCGTGATACGTCCGAAATCAATTAATTTTTTAATTGAATCAACTAATTTCGTAATTGAAATTCATTTTTATTTTTTTCTGTGTGGTCTAAATTTCAATTTTTTTTTTTTTCAAAATTTTTGTTTTTTTTACGTACTTTTAAAAAAAAAATCCCAAAAAATTCTTAAAAGCGCTCGAGTATGAGATTTTTAAGTTTTAAAATTTAAATCTCATTTTTGAAAACGTTTGTACTCTTCGATTTTTTTTGAAATTTTTTTGTGTAAAACTTCTTGGGATTGTTACTACACTCAAAATAATCACTCTGTTAAATTACAGAGATACTCTGCTAAGCCAGCAGAAAATACCATAGATTTCCAACCAGCAAGATTTTTTGTTGTTTTACGAAGAAAACTCTGTAAAATTGCTTGGACAAAAAAAAACTGTAATATTACATAGTTTTTAGTAAAATATTAGTTAAATGGGATCACATTTTTACAAAGAAGTACTTTACATATATTTGTAAAAACTCTGTAAAATTATTTCGATAAAAAACTGAAAATTTACAGAATTATCTATAAAATGTTGGTATGTGACTAGAAGTTTTTAAAAAAAACTTCTGAAAATTTACAAGTTTTTATTAAATTTATTTGATTTCAAACTTAAATACATGAAATAATTGAGAACAAAAATAACATCCATACTTATAATAAAAACACTTCTTAAAGTTGTCATTCCAACGGCGTTTTTAATTTTGTTTTACCTGCGTGCATGAACTCCAGAACTTTTCTGCATCAAAAACATTAAAAGTCTGACAAGGCATCAAAATTATTCTTTTCGTATTAAAGCTCACATATTTAGTGACGCATAATAAATAACGATTTGAGCAGGGGCTATTTAAATGTGAAAATTGTAGTATTTTATAAACTTAGAGAAAAAACTAAAAATTAAATGAGCCTGATGAAATGCATTTCCCACTTTAATGGTGCACACGCGAAACGTTATTTTTAAATTTCTTGTGTTTAAATTCACTTTTTAAGTGGCAACTATAATAATTCTTATTCATTTTCTTCGATTGTAATGTGCAAGAAGCATGGCTAAGTAATAACTTGACACAAAATAAAGGCAACTGCCATCATTTAAATGCGCCCGCTTAAATGTTTCGCACGCGAATGTTGAACTTTGTAGAAATTATTTATAAACTCGCTAGATGTTCTCAGGTTTTTTGTTTTTTCATAAATTTCTAATTTTCAGTGCCACCTTTGAGCGGATTCATTCTAATAAACATTTTATAAAATTTAAGATAAATCGTTTAAGAATGCCTTGACTTTCTTGCATATTTTTTTTGATGTGTTTGATATGGCTTTTACACAACGGTCACTATTTGATTCCCGATTAATTTATCCTTCCTTAATGTGCAAGTAGTGTTGACAATTGGGAAATGCCATCGTATAAATTTACCCGCTTTAATGCTTCCAAATTTTAAATTTACTTTTATTTTTGTGAAAATTAAAAAACCTTCCAATTTACAACACATCTTCGGAAAATTTACCAGCTTTAATTGTAATTTAAGAAGCTTTTTAAAAAGGGGTTGAAATATTTGGAAGTTTTTTTGAAGAGATTTTTATTTGGAAACTGTATTACAGAGCAATAAATATTTTGGTTACGAGAGTATTTTTCAAAAATCTGTATTTTAACAAAAAAACACTCTGTTTATTATCTGTAAAATAAAGATTACAAAGAAAAAATTTAAATTACAGATAATACTTAGTTTTTCGGTCACAAGAAAATACAAAGTATTTTCTCAAAATCTGTATTTCGGCAGATAACTTTGTCAAATATCTGTCAAATTGAGATTACAGTCATTTTACAGAGTATTTAACAGAGTAATTATTTTGAGTGTAATTTTTAAAATTTTTTGAAAAAATTTTATTGTAATTTTCCAATCTTAAAACCATTTCTACTGCTCCAATGGTGCGTCATAAAGGGGTCATATATGAGACCGACCACTATTAATTTTAAACTCTTAACATTTCTTTGGAACAAACTAATAACATATCTCCAATTTCTAAGAGGGCTCCCACACAAAACTAAATTTTTTTAAAATTTGCTCCAACCGCTCTAACTGCCCTAATAGTGCTCTTAGAGCAACAAAATGTATGACCGACCCACAATATTTTTTTAGTCCAAACATTTTCTCTGAACACACCTACCCTCTATCTTTAACTGTTAAGGCGGCCTCCATACAATTTTTTTTATTTTTTGTAAATTTGTTTTATTTAATCAGCTTCTACCGGTCCAATGGTGCGTCAGAGATTAGTAAGACCGACCCCTATTTATTTTTACCCTACGACATTTTTTTAAAATATACCTACTCCCTAAGTAGGCTACCATACAAAATTACTTTTTTAAAAAATTTGCTCCAACTGTTATTTGTATTTGAGCCTACTTAGGGAGTGGAGATAGGGCGGTCATACATTTTGTTGCTCTAAGGGCACTATTAGGGCAGTTAGAGCGGTTGGAGCAAATTTAAAAAAATTTCGTTTTGTGTGGGAGCCCCCTTAAAAATTGGAGATAGCGTATTAGTTTGTTACAAAGAAATGTTAAGACGAAAAAACTAATGGGGGTCGGTCTTATAAAGGACCCCTCTATGACCGACAGTCATAGCAGTAAAATTTTTTCAAAAAATTTAAAAAAAAAATGGTAATAATCGTTATCCCACGATCCTCCTGGGCAAAAAATTTGTAGAATCGATAGAAGTTTTACACAAAAAAAATTCAAAAAAATCGAAGAGTACAAACATTTTCAAAAATGAGATTTAAATTTTAAAACTTAAAAATCGCATACTAGAGCGCTTTTAAGAATTTTTGAAGATTTTTTTTTTTTAAAAGTACGTAAAAAAACAAAAATTTTGAATTAAAAAATAATTGAAATTTGGACCATTATTGAAGAAGTTATGAGTAAAAGAAGTTTGAGTAAAGGAACAAACTACAAATTTTTAAAAATTTGATATCTTTTGAACGAGTCATCAAAAAAATCTGAAAATTTACTACGAATGAGTTTTCGAAGGGTACTAAAAACTGTAAACAAATTGGGAAAACCTAAAAAAAAAATTTTTTAAAGTGTCCGATTTGACATGGAATGTCCCATATACTTTATTGGGTCCAACCAATATTTCGAGGTGTTGCAAACAAAATGACAAACTTGTATGTACCCATTATCACTAGAGTTAAGGGTATAAAAAATTTGGAGAAAAAATGCCACTCTTATGTATATATCTGTCAAAGCGCCCAAGGTAGGTATCACAATTAAATATAATTTAAATAAGATTTCTGTATGTGCTGGTTTAATTACAGTTTGTAAAATAATTATTTTCTTCCAAATTTTCAAGACAATCTAAAGATAAAATATTGGGGCGGGTAAATTTTTGTTATTAAAAAAACGTAAACAAAAATTAAGAACATTTTTCCACAAAACCATGGTAACGTGGGCCAAATATTTAAAGGGATGCGCAATTAATAAAAAATTTTGTGTTTGCAAAAAAAAAAGAGTTTTTTTTTTGCTACCTTCTATTTGACAACAATTCATTTTAATATTACAAACTTTTTACCAATATAATTGTAATTTACAAAATTTTTTGACGCGATAAAACTTACAAGGAGTTTTTTGTTTTTACTAGATTTTTTGCTACCTCTTATTTACGAGAATTCCTAGTACAAATTGCGAACTTTTTCGTAATTTTACAAAATTTTTACCAAAAAAAATTGTAAATTTATAACTTTACCGCAATGAAACTAACAAGGAAGTCTCGTGAATTCACTAGGTTTTTATTTTTAAAAAATTTTGTAAATTTGTAAAATTAAAAAAAAAATTGCAACAAAAAAAAAAATGTAAATTTCGATCAAAATTTTTTTGTTAAAAACAAGGAAAACTGTCAAATAATGGTAAAATGGGATTACGAGACTTTTTCTAGTAATTTGGCAAGGTTTTTTTGTGTGTATAGTCCATATATGCATTTTATACATTACAGATTTTAAAAGTGCATCCATGAACAACACCGATCCGCTTACATATTTGTGTATGTTATTTTCTTACCAAATATGGGCCAAGCCTCAGAATCTTCACAAATATATTTGTCAATCTCCCACTTACTTTCAAAAGTAAACGTGATTTCAACATACACACACACAGATCTTCATGTCGATAGATCTTCGGAACATTTTCTAAGAATTTCTTGAAATTGTCATTCTTTCATTTACTTTCAAAAGTTAGCGTGTTTTTAACATACAGACAAACGGATCTTCATTCATGTCGATAGGTCTTCGGAACATTTTCTAAGAATTCTTTGAAGATTTTGTTTTGTCTAGTATATGATTTTTAAATTTTTTTAGCCATACAAATCAACCCGCCCTAATACAATGAATATATATACACTATGCAACAGTTCTTTGGGCGGCTTGTAGGTCAAAATGGCAAAACAACTTCAAAATGGCAAAACAACTTTAGTTGACAAAGGCATTTGGTTAAAAAAAATTAAAAAAAAAAAAAATTGCAAAAAAATGTTAACCCGAGTAAAAAAATTGATATGACACAATATATAATTTAATATGGGTTCGTGTCTATTTTGATATAATCTTATACGAAAAATGGTTTCATAAGATTTGATCGAATAATATCTAATAATATCAGTTTATATAACTTTATATCGACTTTGATACGAGTTTTGGTCTAATCCAATGATATAAAATTATATCCAATTATATTAAAATTTATACAATTTTATAAACCGGATGTTTTTTTTAGTTTTTAATAAAAAGTTGAAAAATTAAAATAATAAAAATAAGTTGTTCTTGAAAAGAACTTAGAAAAATTTAAAAAAATGCAGTCATGTTAAATTTTATTTAAAACACTTAGAAAATATTTTCAAAAAATTTGTCCTTGGAAAAACTTAGAAAAATTTAAAAAAATGGAGTCATATAAAATTTTATATAAAACACTTAGAAAATATTCGTGATAAAAAAGTGGTGCTTGGAAAAATCCTAGAAAAATAAAAAAATATGAAGTCATATGAAATTTTATATAAAACACTTTGAAAATATTTGCGATCAAAAAATGTTCCTTGAAAAAAACTTAGAAAAAATTAAAAAAATGGAGTCATATAAAATTTTATATAAAACACTTAGAAAATATTCGTGATAAAAAAGTGGTGCTTGGAAAAATCTTAGAAAAATAAAAAAATATGAAGTCATATGAAATTTTATATAAAATACTTTGAAAATATTTGCGATAAAAATATGTTCTTGGAAAAAACTTAAAAAAATTAAAAAATAATGGAGGCATATAAAATTTCATATAAAAATTTTAGAAATTTAAAATGATGCATGGGACCAGATGTTACAACATATAGTTATGTGTGGCGATATCTTAAAAAAATCCCACATCAAAATTTATTATATAAATTTATCTTGCAATACATAGTGTCACACATGATCATATATGAAATAATATGACTATATAAAAGTATATAAGATCATATTAAATTATTTTTACTCGGGAAAAAAAAAATTGACAAGAAAAACAAATTGATTAAGAAGTTTTGGTAAAAAAAATAATTTAACAGGTTTTTGTGAAAAAAGTTTAATTAAATAAATTTCACATTGTTGCTTAGTGTCTTCTCTTAAGGGAAGAATGTGAAGTGCATAGATGAACAGTTTGTTTTAAAACCACTATGCCATACAAAGAAGATTTTGGATAATCAGACATTTGATATACATAGACAGACCAAATATATACAAATCATTCATTGTATTGATAAATTATTACAATTTCTTACAATATATGTTGATACACTGAGAAAAGTTTCAAAGAAAAAAATAAGAATTTTAATTTGTCCAGGATGAATCCATTAATTACCTCACAATGCATAAAACATAAAAATACTTTTTTAACATAAAAAAAATTGTAAAAAAATATTGACTAGAAAAATTTTATTTTGGGAAAATAATTTTTTAAAATTTTAACCTAAACCAGGACTGGTAACAACGACCGTCATTACGTTGCAGCAATTCGACAAAAGATTTTGGTTTGAATCTAATACACGACCCACTTTGTCTTATTTTTTTTATAAGATGGCAACCCTTTTTAAATTTGAGATTGGGCAGCTAAAAAAACAGGTAACTCTTACTTTTGTACCCTCCAACCACAGTTTGGGGGTATAGTCAAACGCAGGGAAATATTTGTCTAGGACCCCATAAAGTACATGAACTATTGATCAGTGATCGATACTAAGCGATGTCCGTCCGTTCGTCTGTCCGTCTGTAGAGGACACGATACAGTCCAAAATAAAAGAGCTAGCCGAAGTTTGTCATGAATATGTCTTATGGTCATAGGTTGTTTAAGTTCGGAATTGGGCAAAATCGTACCAAGGTGTGAAAAGTTTCCCCTGGAGAAATAAACCAACCTCAAAAAAACTGCATTTTTTGCAGGGTTTTCTATAATTTTGTTAAGCAAATGCAACATTTTTGTGTCTAAAGAAGTTCAAAATCAAAATCCTGGATGTGAACCCAGTGGGTAAAAAAAATAAAAAAAGTTGGACCCGCCCCTTTTTGTAGGCGTGAATATAAAAACAATATTTTAATAATGATTAATTGCAAGAATCATAATAAATTTATTTTATAAAACCTACGGATAGGAGGGAAGGTGTCCCCCAACGTCTCCCACAAACCCCCACAAAAACAACGCCCTCGATTTTTTTTACGTTTGGTAATAAAAAAGTCCAGGATTTTTTTCTTTTTTTGTCAAAAAATATGTTCATTAGGGTTATAACCAAAATAGGAACCTATCATAATCGTATGGGCAATTTTATACTGATAACAAAAAACGTTATCCGGGGACATTTTGGTCCAAAAACCTTCGGCATCGATTGCAATTTCTAAAACACCATAAATTTACATTTTTTTATGTTTTATGGTGGGATTCCTTCCCATCCATCGTTTTTTGGCTTTTTGTCGTTTTACAACAAAAATAAAACAATAACAAATTTATAGAATGGCTTTCGACACTAGAAATACGGGTTTTCCGAATAATTAAAAAAAATATTAGCGAAAACTTCATCGCGATCGGTGCCGAACCTTTTTTAACATTCGCGAAAAAAAGAACACACATTTCTTCTTGATTTTTCATCTACATTCTCAATATGATAGGTCCTTTTCGATATTTGCAAAAAAACGCAAATGGTTATATCCCTAATGTTCATACTTGTTTAAATACCATTTGGTGTTCATTTATGTTAACATATGTCAACCAGCAGCCGAATTAAAGCATTTTGTATTTTTAGGTTATGTTGAATGTACTGAAATTTTTGAGGTGTGCTTACATTTTCGTTCATAACTTTTGAACCGCTGAACCGATATCGCTCAAATGCATGGGGGATCATGAATATATATGGGGCATTCCATGTGAAATCGGACACTTTGAAAAACTTTTTTTTTAGATTTTCCCAATTTGTTCACAGTTTTTAGTACCCTTCGAAAACTCCTTCGTGGTAAATTTTCAGATTTTTTTGATGACCCGTTCAAAAGATATCGAATTTTTAAAAATTGGTAGTTTGTTCCTTTACTCAAACTTCTTTTAATCATAACTTCTTCAATAATGGTCCAAAATTCAATTTTTTTTTTTTTTTTTTAAATTTTTGTTTTTTTACGTACTTTCTAAAAAAAAATCCCAAAAAATTCTTAAAAGCGCTCTAGTATGCAATTTTTAAGTTTTAAAATTTAAATCTCATTTTTGAAAATGTTTGTACTCTTCGATTTTTTTGAAATTTTTTTGTGTAAAACTTCTATCAATTCTACAAATTTTTTGCCCAGGAAGATCGTGGGATAACGATTATTACTATTTTATAAAATTTTTTGAAAAAATTTTATTGTAATTTTCCAATCTTAAAATCATTTCTACTGCTCCAATGGTGCGTCATAGAGGGGTCCTTTATAAGACCGACCCCCATTCATTTCTACGTCTTAACATTTCTTTGGAACAAACTAATACCCTATCTCCAATTTCTAAGGGGCTCCCACACAAAACGACATTTTTTAAAATTTGTTCCAACCGCTCTAACAGCCCTAATAGTGCCCTTAGAGCAACAAAATGTATGACCGACCCACAATATTTTTTTTGTCCAAACATTTTCTCTGAACACACCTACCCTCTATCTTTAACTGTTAAGGCGTTCCCCATACAATTTTTTTTATTTTTTGTAAATTTGCTTTATTTAATCAGCTTCTACCGGTCCAATGGTGTGTCTGAGAGGGGCATTAGTGAGACCGACCCCCATTTATTTTTACCCTACAACATTTTTTCAAAACATACCTAGGCCCTATCTCCACGCCCTAAGTAGGCTCCCATACAAATAACAGTTGGAGCAAATTTTATAAAAATGTAATTTTGTATGGGAGCCTAATTAGGGAGTGGAGATAGGGCGTAGGTATGTTTTGAAAAAATATTGTAGGGTAAAAATAAATATGGGTCGGTCTCACTAATGACCCCTCTCAGACGCACCATTGGACCGGTAGAAGCTGATTAAATAAAACAAATTTACAAAAAATAAAAAAAATTGTATGGGGACCGCCTTAACAGTTAAAGATAGAGGGTAGGTGTGTTCAGAGAAAATGTTTGGACTAAAAGAATATTGTGGGTCGGTCATACATTTTGTTGCTCTAAGAGCACTATTAGGGTAGTTAGAGTGGTTGGAACAAATTTTAAAAAATGTCGTTTTGTGTGGGAGCCCCCTTAGAAATTGGAGATAGGGTATTAGTTTGTTCCAAAGAAATGTTAAGACGTAAAAATTAATGGGGGTCGGTCTTATAAAGGACCCCTCTATGACGCACCATTGGAGCAATAGAAATGATTTTAAGATTAAAAAATTACAATAAAACTTTTTCAAAAAATTAAAAAAAATAGTAATAATCGTTATCCCACGATCTTCCTGGGCAAAAAATTTGAAGAATTGATAGAAGTTTTACACAAAAAAATTTCAAAAAAATCGAAGAGTACAAACATTTTCAAAAATGAGATTTAAATTTTAAAACTTAAAAATCGCATACTAGAGCGCTTTTAAGAATTTTTAGGGATTTTTTTTAGAAAGTACGTAAAAAAACAAAAATTTTGAAAAAAAAATTTGAAATTTGGACCATTATTGAAGAAGTTATGAGTAAAAGAAGTTTGAGTAAATGAACAAACTACCAATTTTTAAAAATTTGATATCTTCTGAACGGGTCATCAAAAAAATCTGAAAATTTACCATGAAGGAGTTTTCGAAGGGTACTAAAAACTGTAAACAAATTGGGAAAATCTAAAAAAAAAGTTTTTCAAAGTGTCCGATTTCACATGGAATGCCCCATATACTTTATGGGGTCCCAGACCGATATTTCTATGAGTTACAAACGGAATGACAAACTTATATATACCCTCTATCGCTAAGTGGAGGGTATACAAATATCGCGAATACGAGCTATTACCAAGGACCGGAAAACGTTTTTTTATTTTGTTTTCATCAAAATATTTATTTTTGTAGTTCAAAATGTTTTCTAATTTGTTCAAAAAAATAAAATAAAAATTTTTGTTTAAAAAAATAAATATCCATCATGATGAAAATCGAAAAATATCTATTGCGATAAATATCACAAAGGAGGAAAATAAAAATAATAAATATCTTTTTTTTCAACTTTTTTTTATATTTCAAATAAAATATTTCAAATAAAATTTAAATAAATACACAAATAATTTTCATAACCGACATAAATAGTTCATCAAACCTCCAAATTTTAGAAAAACTACAAATGCAATTGGAAAACTACAAATTCAATTGTGCTGACAGGACCTTAAACCATTATAGCGCAAAGTTTAAGACTTAGATCTTTTTATCTGTAATAATTACAGAAGGTGAAAGTTAAAAAAAACGTTGAAAATGGCTAAATCTATCTTCTTTCCCTATATTTTTTAAGTTCTCCTTAAAACACAAAGTCAGAACACTTAAGAGATAATTTGAATGTTGGTCTGATAGATGCTTTATCGTTTTTAAGAAGTCATAAGACGGCAAAGCATTGAAACATTTTATACATTGTTTTATCGCGGGTACATTGAGATTTTTTTTATATGCCGGAATTTAACTGTTAGATACTTAGAACTCCTCATATTTGAATTTTTATTAAATCATACATCGCGAGTGTTCCAAATAGCTGTTCAGAATCCCTTGTAAGTTTAGGTGAACACCAAAATGTTGCAAACGGGGGAAAAAGGCTTTATGAGCAGACATGTACCTAAAAAGGGTTTTTATTAACTAGAATTCGGACACATCGCCGTCAAAAAAGACAAAAATTTATATTAGTTTATTTAATTCGAACGATGAAAATCAAAATTTGTTTTTGTTTATTTTATTTTAATGATGAAAATAAAAAGATGAAAATAATTTTCCTCTTTTTGATAAATATCGTAATGATATTTAAAATATTTTGATTTCGAACAATAAAAAATATTTTCAACTTTGATCGAAATAAAAATATCTTTATTGAGAAATATTTTATTTTGAACACAAGTTTTTGTTTTTTTTTTGGATTAAAATTTAAATTGTTCGTTTTAAAAGTATTAAAATCGGGTCCCTGGCTATTGCTTCGAAAAACGGCTAGCACTATTGAAATCAGCGTACTCGAATTAGCTTTACCAGTGGGGTGCCCAGTAAGGGTGGGATAGTGTTGTGTGAGATTTTAAGCAGCAGTATTTGCAATCGCTAGAACCCCTCATTTTGTGAGGTTCGTAAAAAAAGTGTATGAGCCAAAAAATGGGGGAGGTCGGATAGGATCTAGGGGTCGCTCATCGGGGTCAAAGTTGGGCGCACATGGGAAAAAATCCACAAAAAGCCCCACAACTCTCCTGGTTTTGCCCCTAGAGGGGTCACATGTGAGACCCGCCCCCATTATTTTTTTACCCCAAACACTTTTGCCAAATACACCTAAGCTCTATCTCCTCTCCTTAAGGGGGCTCCCATACAAAGGTTGAATGTTGAAGCATATTTGCTCCTACCTCTGTAGCTGTCCTAGAAGTGACCCTAGAGGAATCAAATATATGACCGACTTCCAATATTTTTTCATCCCCAACATTTTCTTATAACATAGCTACCTTCTATCTTCAACCGTTAGGGTGGACCCCATACATTTTTTTTATTTTTCCTTAATTTTTCTTATTAAATCACCTCCTACCGGTCCAACGGTGCTTCCTAGAGGGGTCATTAGCAAGACCGACCCCCATTTATTTTTAGCCCCCAACATTTCATCTGAACATACTAACTCCCTATCTCCAATTCCTAAGGGGTCTCCCACACAAAATGACATTTTTTTTAAATTTGCTCCCACCGCTCTAACTGGCGCAGGGATGACCCTAGAGAATTGAAATGTATGACTGACCCCCAATATTTTTTCAGCCCCAACATTTTCTCCAAACAAACCTACCCTCTATTTTTAAACCTTAAGGGGGTCCCCACACATTTTTTTTATTTTTTTATAAAATCAGATTTTATACTGACCCCCAATATTTTTTTTTGCCCCAACATTTTCCCCAAACAAACCTACTCCTTATTTTTAAGTCTTAAGGTGGTTCCCACACAATTGGTTATTGGTTCCCCCAATAACTTTTGCCCTCTACTTTTTGGACCAACATACCCACGCCGTATTTCCACTTTGTTATGGTAATATTTTTTCCTCTCCATTGCGGCACAACACGTTGTTATAGTCCTCTATTAATTTTACGCCTCTTTCGGCAGCGTCGTTGAAAACATGTAATTGAAGTAATATTTGCAGCGCTTGCTGGTAGTCCTCACAATTTTCCCAAGAACCAATGAAATTTGTTGTTAATCCGAAGCGTGTGACGTAGTGGCTTAAATCATTCTTTATATTATGAGTTCTGGATTTACTAGTTGCGATTCCATGTTAATTATTTTCACACCTTCGAATCCAACCACGTGTACTGGATGATCACGATCTTTGTTGCCACCTTCGCCGCTATCCCCCGAGTCATAATCTTCCTCGATATCATCGTCTTATTTTTCTTCGCTGTCAGATAACTCTTCCTCCTTGCATTTGCCATTTTTCATTTTATTTCACAAGAGATATTCGGATCAAATAGTGCAACAGCTTCACCACTGAAATACCAAAGATGTCACAGAATCTCTTCTCCAATCGTTGAGACATCTTATTAATTGAAACATAATTAGCAATCGCTTTAAAAAAATTCAAATCATTATTTGGAGGTTCTATTGCTTTAGTGGCGCTAAACCAAAATTGCTCGTAAATTGTTTTTGATCAAACCGTAAACATTTTTAGGCAATATATGCCTTTTGCCATTCATCGAGCATGACTGATGGGTCCTGGTGGGCTAAAATGATTATTAGGAATATTTTGACCAAGGTATAATAAAACAATTTCAAGAAACTCCTTGAAGCCGTCTCTGGGTCGCTTTTCCTTTATTTGAGCCAAACAAAACAACTTGATGCAGGTTGGTATGTTGCCTGCCACTTTCTAATCTTCTATGCCAGGACTGTATGGTTTGTCTTTTATATTTTCCCAAATTTGCTGAAATTGGTTTCAAACACTTCTTTTAATTGAAGTTCATTAATATGATGTTTGCATGGCAGATATAGGGGGTCAGTTTGCATTTCTCGTCCCTAAGAGGCACTATGTGAGCGGTAAGAGCTGAATTTATAAATAAAAGTGTTGCTAATTATTGAACTTTTGTAAATTCTAAATACTCCAACGTTGGGTTCCAGTACCATTACGAATTTGGTTTTCCTAAGGGGAGCACGCTTACAAAGTGGAAATGCGCCGTAGGTATGTTCGGAAAAAACGTGGGGGGCAAAAACTAATGGGGGTAATTCTGCATTCCCTATCGCTAAGAGGCACCATGGGAGCGATAACATCTGATTTTATAAAAAATATAAAAAAATGTGTGGGGACCCCCTTAAGGCTTAAAAATAGAGGTTAGGTTTGTTTGGGGAAAATGTTGGGGCTGAAAAAATATTGGGGGTCATTCATACATTTAACTTCTCTAGGGGCACCCCTGCGCCAGTTAGAGCGGTAGGAGCAAATTTTATAAAAATGTCATTTTGTTTGGGAGACCCCTTAGGAATTAGAGATAAGGAAGTGGTATATTCAGATAAAATGTTGGGGGTGGAAAATAAATGGGGGTCGGTCTTGATAATGACCCCTCTAGGAGGCACCATTGGACCGGTAGGAGCTGATGTAATAAAACAAGTTAAGAAAAAATAAAAAAAATGTAAGATTAATTTAAGAAAAAAATAAAAAAGGGTAGGTATGTTTTAAGAAAATGTTGGGGTTGAAAAATATTGGGGGTCGGTCATACATTTGATTCCTCTAGGGTCACTTCTGAGACAGTTAAAGAGGTAGAAGCAAATATTTTTAAAAATTAAACCTTTGTATGGGAGCCCCCTTAGGGAGTAGAGATGGGGCTTAGGTATGTGTGGGAAAAGTGTTTGGGGGGAAAAAATAATGTGGGTCGGTCTCACATTTGACCCCTCTTGGGGCAAAACCAGGAGACCTGTAGGGCATTTTGTGGATTTTTTCCCCTCTATGCGCAACTTTGACCCCGACGAGCGACCCCTAGATCCTATCCGACCTTTTTTGGCTCATGCATTTTTTTTACGAACCTCACAAAATAAGCGGTTCTAGCGTGTCGAAATCGAAAACTCGTGCACTATCCCACCCCTAGTGCCCAGCTTGTTAAAAAAATATGTGTCAAATTCGAGCCCAGTGTATATTATTTTGTTATGGTTTTTTTTATTATTTCTTACCAAATATTTTGTTGGTATATGGAGTGTATCACATTATACTTTAAATTATTTTTAAACATAACCCCTAAAATATGTCTTTTTATTGCCTGTCTTACGGTTATTTGCTGACATTATTAAATTAATTTGTTCTAAAGCCATGCATTGGATAAAAATAACTTAATTAAAAATTCGGTAATGTTTATATTGTAGTGCACATCTGTGTATATATCATTGGCTTAATGTGAAAAGGCGCTAAGTCCTTATATTTTTAACATGCTGAATTTGATGCAGTAAGATAGAATAAATAAGTAAATAAAAAATCATTATTATCAGAAAAAAAATTTTCAGTGCTAAGACGAACTTTTTAAAAGAAAATGTGCTAATTCTAGTCAGAATTTAGATAAAGTTAAACAAAGGGTTGACTTACAATCATTTTGCTTTATGCCATAACAAATAGTGTTAAGTCCACATAAGAACCGCAAAAAGTGCTAAGTCGTAAAAAAGTTTGTAAGCAAGCTATTTTGAAATGTTCGTTTTTGTAGATCAAAAAAGTAGAAAAACTGTATTTATTTATTAAAAAAAATTAATAGCAAAAGATTTTAGCAAGATTTTAAAACTTTTAATTGGATCCTTTTTACAACAAGGACACGATATTTTTTTTTTTAGTAGGGCTTTTACTATTTTCTAATATTTTTTTATACTTAACACCTCTTTTACAAAAATTTCTCAGCCTCAGTTTAAATTTTTCCTATTTCCCATTAAATGGTTAATTAATATATCTATATAACCAGTTTTAAAATTAATACACACTTTGTTATATATTATAGTATCCTAAACAATCATATATCTTTACCGGTTATCCTAATGCATGCACTAAATTTTATATCCATAAGAAATTTTTATGTAGTTTCTAACATGTTGCCTTGGTATTCCGTTGATTTTGATTATTTTCTTGGTTGGTTAGTCTCAAGCCTGATGCACCAGCAATGGCAACAATAGCATCTTGTGTGGTAAACCATATTCGGTTATAAACGTGTATCTCAATTAATTAGAAAATGTCGTTGACAGCAAAGATATAAAATGTTGTAATGGTAACTATCGGTAGTAGTAGTAGTTGCAGTTGCGAACAGAAAAGAGACGAACAAAATTGATTTCATACTATACTATCATCAACTATATTATAAAAATAACCCAGCAAAAAAAAAAAATTAAACACGTAAAAGCAAATAAAATATATCGATAACCAAAGAAATGTCAAAGAAGATTTTTAGTTATCGATATATTGATAACTATAGAATTTTCTTAAGAAAATTTTCTGCTATCGATATTTCGATAACTATATAATTTTTTAAAGAAAACATTCTGCTATCGTTATATCGGCAACTAAAGGATTTGTTTTATGAAATTTTTTGTTATAGATATATCGATGACTATATAATTTTCTAAAAAAAAAATTCTGTCATCGATATATTGGTAACTGTAAAGTTTTCTATAGAAAATTTTCTTTTATCAATGAAAATCAAAAATTTTATATTATCGATATATAAATAACTACGGAATTTTCTATACAAACTTTCTGTTATAGATATATACATAAAAAAATATTCTCTTATCGGTATATCTATATATATATACAACTATAGAATTTTCTGTATTAAATTTTCTGTTATCGATATATTGATAACTAAAGAATTTTTAACAAAATTTTTCTGTTATCGATATAACGAAAATATTTTTTTATCGATAACAGTAGAATTTTTTTATAACAAAATTTCTGTTATCTATATATCGGCAACTAAAGAATTTTCTTTAGAAAGTTTCCTGTTATCGATACATCGATAACTGTAGAATTTTTCAATAAAAATTTTCTGTTATCGATAACTATAGAAATGTCTGCAGAAAATAATCTATTTTCGATATATCAATAACTATAAAATGTTTAATAGAAAATGTTCTATCGATAACTACAAAATTCTCGATAGAAAATTGTCTGTTATCAATATACCGATACCTACAGAATTTTCTTTTGAAAATTTCCTATCAGTTATATGTCGATTACTGTAGAATTTTCTAGAAAAAATTTTCTGATATCAATATGTCGCTAACTATAGATTTCCTAAAGAAAATTTTCGGTTATCGATAATTAAAGTATTTTATATATAAAATATTCTGTTATCGATATGGCGAAAAAGTTTTCTATAGAAAATTTTATGAAATAGATATATCGGTCACTATAAAATTTTCCATAGAAGGTTTTCTATATCGATATATATAGATATATCGATAACCATAAAATTTCTATAGAAATTTTTTTGTTTTCGATATAACGCAAACTAGAAATTTATTTACAGAAAATTTACTGTTATCGATATACTATCGATCACTGTAGAATTAGTCCAAACAAAATGTTCTGTTATCGATATATCGATAGCTAGTTATATCGATAGCTTGAAAATTTCCAATTATCGATGCATCGAAAACTGTAGAATTTTTCCATAGAAAATTTTCTCTTATCGATAACTATTGAATTGTCTACAGAAAATTATCTGTTAAAAAATTTTCTGCTAGCGATAAATCGATAACTAAAGAATTTCCTATAAAAAAATGTGTGCTATCGATATCTAGAATTTGCTATAGAAAATTTGCTGTTATCAATATATCAATAAATATAGAATTATCTTAAGAAAATTTTCTGTTATCGATATATCGATAACTATAGAATTTTCTATAGAAAATTTTCTGCTGTCAATAATTTGATAACTATAGAATTTTCTATAGAAAATTTTCTGCTATCGATTACTAATGAATTTTTTATAGAAAATATTCTGTTATCGACATATCAATAATAAAAAAATTTCTTAAGAAAACTTTTTGTTATTGAATTTTCTATAGATAATTTTCTGTTATCGATATATCGATAACTATAGAATTGTTCATAGAAAATGTTTTGTTCATAGAAAATGTTTGGTAACTATGAAAGTTTCTTTAGAAATTTTTCAGCTATCGATATATCGGAAACTATAGAATTTTCTATAGACAACTTTCTGTTATCGATCAATAAATATAAAATTTTCTTAAGACAATTTTCTGTTATCGAATTTTCTATAGAAAACTTTCTGTTATCGATAACTATTGAATTTTCAATAGAAATTTTTTTGTTATCGATGTATCGATAACTATGCAATTTTCTATAGAATTTTATATGGAATTTTCTCTAGACTTTTCTATAAAATTTTCTAAAGAAAATTTTCTATTATCGATACATCTATGACTATAGAACTTTCTATAGAAAACTTTCTGTTTTCTATTTATCGATAACTATAGAAATTTCTAAAGAATATTTTCTGTTATCGATAGAAAATTTTCTGTTATCGATAAAAAATTTTCTGTTACCGATATATCGATAACTATAAAATTTTCTATAGAAAATTTTCTGCTATCGATACATCAGAAACTATAGAATTTTCTATAGAAAATTTTCAGTTATCGATATATCGATAACTATAGAATTTTCTATTGAAAGTTTTCTGTTATCAATATCAATAGAATTTTCTATAGAAAATTTTCTGTTATCGATAAGTATGGAATTTTCTTTAGAAAATTTTCCGTTATCGATATATCGAATATTTTCTGTTATCGATAGAAAATTTTCTGTTATCGATAAAAATTTTTCTGTTACCGATATATCGATAACTATAGAATTTTCTATAGAAAATTTTCTGTTATCGATAACAATAGAATTTTCTATAGAAAATTTTCTGTTATCGATAAGTATGGAATTTTCTATAGAAAATTTTCCGTTAAGAAAATGTTCTGTTATTAATATATCGAAACTAAAGAATTTTCTGTTGAAAATTTTCTGTTATCGATAACTATAGAATTTTCTATAGAAAATTTTCTGTTATCGATAACTATAGAATTTCCTATTGAAAATTTTCTGATATCCATAAATCGATAACTATAGATTTTTCTAAATAAAATTTTTTTGTTATCGATATATCGATAAATACAGGATTTTCTTCCTATTTTTCATATAGACATTTTTCTATTATCGATGTATCGATAACTATGAAATTTTTTATAGAATTTGTTCTAGACTTTTCTATGGAATTTTCTATATAAAAATTTACGTTATCTGTAAATTGAAAACTTCTGTTATCGATATATCGATAGCTATAGAATTTTTTTTAGAAAATTTTCCGTTATCGATAACTATATAACTTTCTGTATGTATCGATAACTATAGAATTTTCTATAAAAAATTTTATGTTATTAATATATCGAAAACTAAAGAATTTTCTGTAGAAAATTTTCTATCGATTACTATAGAATTTTCTATAAAAAATTTTATGTTATCAATGCACGGATAATTTTTTTATATAAAATTTTCTGTTATCAATAGATTGATAACTATAGAATTTTCTAGATTAAATTTTTTGTTATCGATATATTGATATCTATAGAATTTTCTAAAGAAAATTTTCTGTTATCTGTAAATCGAAATACATAGCATGATAACTATAAAATTTTCTGTAAAGAGTTTCTGTTATCGGTTTATCAAAAACTGCTCGTAGATACATCAAAACCTATAAAATTTTCTTAAAAAAAATGTTTGTTATCGATACATCGATAATAAAGAATTTTCTATAGAAAATTTTCGTATATTTCCAACTACAGAATTTTTTTATAGACAATTTTCTACAATGGATCTATCGATAACTATAAGATTTTCAATTGAAAATTTTCTGCTATCCATATGTCGATAACTATAAAATTTGCGTTATTAGTGGAGTTGAATTTAATTTAATGATAAAATTGATGCAGTGGAGGCTGTTTTGGAAGTAGCTAAGAAAACTGGTGCGGATATATGCGAAGATGAAGTTGAAGAAGCATACTTTATAAATCGTAAAAATCAAGACGGCAAAGAAAAAACCAATAACAAGAAAACAGTTGTAGTTAAATTTGTAAATAAAAAGACAAAACGGACATTTATGCAGGAAAAATCTAAACTAAAAAATATTGAGGATTTAAAAAATGTTTATATTCATGATTTTCTCTGCAAAGAATCAATGGAACTTTTTCAATATGCTAAGTCACTTAAAGCCGTTGGTTTTGAATTCGTTTATACAAGAGGTGGTAATATTTTTGTTAAAAAAAATCCTAAATCTAAACAAATTTGTATTAAATCTTTGGATGAAGTGGATTCATTGCTAACTAAATTTGCTGGTGGCGCTGCCAAAAGAAACATTTTAGCTGCCGTTGATAGTTCTGATGATAATGATGATGATGAGGAAGAAGAAAACGATAATCAATTTGAGTCTCCAAATTAATTTTTTATAAGTACTACATAATGTTTTAAATTTTTTTTTTTTTTTTTTTTTATGAATACAAAGTATTTTTCAAACTTAAATTCTTTTAATTCTTTTATTGATAATTCTCTCACAGAATCGTTTAATATTTTATCAATAAATGTAAGAAGTATTTCGTCCATAAACAAATTTAACAGATTTAAAGCTGAATTGTGTCAAATGTCTGTGATGCCTGAGGTGATTGCTGTCCAAGAAACCTGGTTCGACCAAAAGTGTATTAATCTATATTCAATAGATGGATTTGATGTTGTACATTGCTGTAGAAGTGATGCTTATGGTGGAACTTCTGTATATATTAACCAAAAACTTAAATACAGGGTGTTAGCTGCTCAAAGTGAAAATTTTTTGGATTTAATCTGCATATCATTATTAGATGTTAACATAAATAACATACCCTTAGTGATTACGTCCCTTTACCGTTCTCAAAAATGTTCTATAAGTTCTTTCTTAGAAAAAATGGAAACCGTGCTTTCAGAAGTTCGAGGTTACCCGTGCGTTTTCGTTGGTGATTTCAACATTGATTTGATATGTATGAATAGATGTGGTACACTTTTGATAGATTTATTTACTGAATTTGATCTAACTTCTTGCCATAACCTTATTACAAGACCTCAAACTAACTCTTGTATAGATTGTGTATTTACAAACTTATCAACACCTTTTTCAATTAACTCTATTCAGAACAGTATAGCAGATCACAATTTCATATTTTGTGGATTTAAAATTAATTTTTGTCATCGCGAAACATTTATTGAAAATAATTGTCTCATAGATTACGCTAAGTTGTCTTCATATCTTGATAATAATCTTCATGTTTTAAGCTCTAGTAGTTCATCTGAACAATGTAAAAACTTAATCGACACTTTATCGTTAGCTGCTTTATATAGTTCATCTACATCTGCTAAGCAATTTAATATTCGACATAAGATGTGTCCGTGGATGTCAGATTCATTAATATCGCTTATAAACTATAAGAACAAATTGCTAAAAGCTAGAAGAAAGAATAAGCGAAATAAAATTATTGCTGAAAGTCTCTCGAGAATTAGCAAAATTATAAAATGTTGTAGTAAAAAGTTAATGAATGATTATTATGAACACAATATAAGAATATGTAATGGTGACTCTAAAAAAACATGGGAATTTATCAATAAACAACTGGGAAAAAATAAAAAAACATTACCAGAATTAATTTCAAACGATACCACTGTTATTACTTCAGATGAAGAAAAAGCGTTTACATTTAACAACTTTTTTTATGAATCGGTGCAAGAAACGCGTTCATTCTTACATCAAGATTTAAATGATGATGTAAATTTTTTTAGAACATTAGTACCTGCCAATAGTAGTTTTAATATTGAACCAATAGAAAAGGTTAAGGTTGAACAGATTTTAGATTGCTTGAAGAAAAACAAAAGTCCTGGATACGATAATATCAATACAAAGATGCTATTAATGCGTAAGGAAGCCGTTACAGAGATAATTACCATTATCTTTAATAGGATGATTGAAGAGGAAAAATATCCTACTGTGCTTAAAATTCATAAGATTATTCCTATTCCAAAATGTAAAGGTGCAAATAGAGTAGAACATTTTAGACCAATTTCTATTCTATCAATTATTGACAAAATATTTGAGAAAGTTATATTCGAACAACTGTCTGATTATCTTGAAAATAATAATTTATTATTTAATCGGCAATATCGTTTTAAAAAGGGTACTGGAACAGGTGAAGCTGTGGTAAATGTAATAGATTATGTTTGTAATGGTCTTGATGCTGGTTTTAAGGGAGTAGCAGGAATGTTTTTTGATTTATCAAAAGCTTTCGACTTAGTGGACCACAACATTTTGTTAAAAAAACTATATTATATTGGACTAACTGATAAATCTATTGCATTATTGGATGATTATTTAAAGAACCGGAAGCAATTCGTTATGTGTGGTGTTCCTCAAGGCAGTGTACTTGGCCCACTATTATTTAAAATTTTTATAAATGATTTAAAAAACATAAAATTGAATGGTAAATTGTTTATGTTTGCTGATGATATAAGTCTTTTTTTATAATTATAACCACCAACAGGTACTCCAAACGCATATTGAATATGACGCTGCGATTTTGTCAGAATTTTTTAGGTTAAACAAGTTAGTTTTGAATGCGAAAAAGACAAATTTTATAAGGTTTAAGCCACATATTAGCAGCAGTGATGAACTTCTGAGCGTGCACGTTGATGGTGCTGTAATAACAGAGTCAAGAAGTGTTAAGTACCTTGGGATAACTCTTAATCACAACCTTGTGTGGGATAATCATATAAATAATATAAAATCAAAAATTTCAGCCGGAATTGGAATTCTTTATAAATTTAAAAATAAATTAAATGTGAAAACTAAAATGTTGCTTTATCAATCACTTGTACATTCTTATTTGACATACCTTCCTACAATATATGGCTACAAAGTAAATACTGCTCTGAAATCTTTACAATCGGCTCAAAATAAAGCACTAAAGATAGTTTTCAATCTTCCAATACGGTTTAGTACAGTAAATCTTTACAAGAATTACGCTAAAACAACCCTTCCTGTACGTGGTATTTACAAACAACAATTATTATTATATATTTTTAAATGTTTGAAAGGTATTGGTTCTCACACAATCCAGTTTAACCAAAACTTTGCTCATACTAACAGAAACACAAGACAAGCGATGAATTTAAATGTGGTAAGATGTCGTCTGGAGATGACTAAGCAACGCATCGGGTATTCTGGACCAATTGAGTACAATCGGTTACCGGATTATTTAAAAGACATTTCAGTTCTATCAACTTTTAAAACAAATCTAAAGCATTATTTGCACCAAAATTTAGAAATACTTCTTACAAATTGATATTAAATTTTGAAATTATTAGTTTACTTTCAATTTTTTTTTTTTTCTGTAAATTTTATATCTCAATTTATAATTTGTATTATAATACTTTTGTGATAAATCTTTTTTTATGTAATATAATATAATATGTAAATATTTGGTTGCCTTTAAGCCTCTATAAAGCCTATATCGGCGCTGAGGCAATATATTGAACTTGTAAATATTAATATCTTAAATAAATATCTTAAAAAAAAAAATTTCTGTTATCGATAAATCGAAAACTATAGAATATTTTGCACAAAATGTATCGATAAGTGTATTGAAAACTATAGAAAATGTTCTGTTATCCATGGAAAAGTTTCTAATGAATAAATCTGATGTTCCGAAAATCCACTGTTTTGGATGCCCCCTTTTTTTCTTGCTGGGACTCTTCCACAAAATATTTATATTCCTTTTAACAAACTTACTCACATAAACACAAATAAACAAATTGTCTTTGTTTTGAACTACGACGTTATAGCAATTAATTGAATTTTCTTAAAACAGCCTTTTTGAAAACAATAGAAGTTGCCATATATTCGATGCAGGTAGTTAAGTTCAGGAAACACTGTCTTTCTTTAGAGCTAAACTTAATATATGTTGTAACTAACATATATTCCATAAGGTTTCCATGGTCTTGCCCAAAAGTGGCGGTTACGCTTTATGTATGTTTAAATGGAAAATATGGAAATTAATTAGCAAGTTGTAGAAAATGAGAGGAAATTTTGCAAATAATAATAACTGACCGTAACGAAAATTTTGGATAATTTTGTTTTATACCAACACTCAGATGCATACACAATTATATAAACACACACACACATAGAGTGACCCATACATTTATGTAAAACTAAAAGCTGGTTTCCGTTCTTTAAAAAAAATTCTGTTTTAAATTATATTAGAATAGGGTGGAAAAAATTTTTAGACTGCTTTAAGGGAAAATTTTGGGATGCACTGTTCTGACTGATGTTCTCACTGATTCATTTTTAGATGAAAAAACGAGTAAGATCAAATGATAACCTATTGCAGGGTTCGCCAGAAAATGAGTTCCAATTCTCTTAATTACACAAAAAATCTAAAAACGCGGTTTCGGTTTTCCAAAATTGCAAATCCGATCGGTTTGGCTTGTACCCAATTCACACCTGATGTGAAATCTCGTTCTAACGAGATTTCGATCATATGGTTGCGTATAGATTGTTACAGAACCATATGATCGAAATCTTTTTCGAACGAGATTTCACCTCAGATGTGAATAGGCCTTTAGAAATATTAAGAAATTTCTTACTGAAAAATCTAAAAATTAAAAAAAAAAATATTACTAAATTTTAAAAAAAAATGGCGCCCATGATGGGGCTCAATTTCGATTTATTAACCGGAATCACAATCAGGCACGTGATGTTTGGGTACTCGATCTAGCAACGATCCAGTACCCAAATTCAAAACAATGATATAATATTTTTCCTTAGGAAATTTTTTTTGGCATCTTAAAAATTTTCCTTAAGTGAATATTCAGATAAAATATTAAATTCCATCCCACTCTATTTTGTATATGTATGTGTGGTAATTATTTCATGTTCAGCGTCATTGTGAAACATCATCATTATCGTTATTACATGCATCATATGTGTGCATGTATGTGTGTATTATTAAATTCATATGTTTGTTCATTAAAGGTGTCCTAACGACTAAGGTAATTTTTCAAAATCACTTTTTAATACGTGGTAGGGTCCTTAATTGTAGTTTTGTATCTAAAAATGAGTGAGCCAAAATTTGGAGACAATCGGATAAAAATAACTCGTGCCGAAAATGGATTGAAGTTTTGGGACACTTTTATCTGATGAAAAAACACGTTTTTTCTAGTTTTTTGAAAAATATTGGTATATGCTATTTTTTGTTAATTTTTTTGTTAAGTAATATGAAAATGGTAATAAATTACCTTTCCAAAAAGCTTAAAGAAATTCAAATCGGATGAAAAATAAGCATTTTACGCATACATGCCCCAGACCATTGCATGGTTTTTAAAGCCAAAATTTGAAAATTTTCAAAATTTTTAGGCAAAAAAATAAAAAATATTAAATTTTACTTTATAATTATATTAAATACATGTTATAGATAAAAACTAACAGATATGGTAGTCTAACTTTTTTTTCATTTGGCGTGGGTAGTGATATAATTTTCGCGGATTCCAAAGAAAATGAGTTTTTCTAAAATAATTTAGCAAATATGGGAAACAATTTTCTGTATTGTATTATACGAAGTGAAATACATAAATTCTGTAAATTTTTTGAGAATTCGGGCATCTTTAACCCCTTTTTGTCGAGGTGAAATGACAAATTTGAGTCGTTATACATTTCTATAATACAAAATATCTGCATATATCCGATTTCTCAAAAGTTACAGAATTTACGTTTTACACTTCGATCCGCACAATAGAGCACAAATTTTCAAAAATTTGCTTAATTATTGTAGAAAAACGCATTTTATTTGGAATCCGCGGAAATTTTATCACTACCCGAGCCAAATAAAAAAAAAGCTTGACTACCATATCTGCTATTTTTAATCTTAAACATGTTTTCAATTTGATCATAAAGTAAAATTAAATTTTTACTATTTTTTTGCTTAAAAATTTTGAAAATTTTGAAATTCTGGCTCTAAAAACCATACAATGGTCTGGGGCATGTATGCGTAAAATGCTTATTTTTCATCCGATTTTAATTTTATTAGTCGTTTTGAAAAGGTAATTTAGTACCATTTTCATATTATTTCACAAAAAATTTCACAAAAAATATCAAATACCAATGTTTTTCCAAAAACTAGAAAAAACGAGTTTTTCGTTCTTATAAGAATGTCCCAAAACTTCAATCCATTTTCGGCACGAGTTATTTTTAGCCGATTGTCCCCAAATTTTGGCTCACTCATTTTTAGATACTAAAGAAGAATATAGGACCCTACCAGGTATAAAAAGGTGATTTTCGTTTTTAAGGACACCTCTATTGTTCATGTTACTTTTGTTGTAATGCTTTACGTACTCTTCTTCATTTTATATGTATGTGTAGTCATATTCAAAGTCATAGTTGTTGTCGTTGTCATTGTTGGCATTTTGAAATGACTTCCGTTTGTGGCTGACTGGCCTCCCTTTGCTAACACTTACAACCACTGAAACACACTCACACACACACGCTCTTATTAAATGTATGGATTCAGTTGCACACATATCATATGTTTTCTAACCACTCATACATTCAAATGAGGGAATTGTATCTGTCTCTGCGCGTATGTATAGGTTTGTATTATTGTATGAATTCATTTGCTGCAGTCGATATTTATTAGAAAGATAATACACTTAACAAATAAAAAAAAGAAAACCTTAAATTTCTTTAGATTCTTCAGTCGGCCAATACCGACTATATAATAACAAACATCAGTGTTTTCTGAAAAATGGGTCCCAGACAAAACATTTACAGATTGAATCTATATAAAAATTTAGTTTTTGTGTGACTCATCCGATTTGAAGTATATTTTAACCAATATCGCCGCTCAACACTCATTTTCCGGTTTGAGTTCTGGTGATCAATTTTAGTAGACTTAAGCCTCCTGATTCCAAATCTGTTCTCCAAATTTTTCCATCACGTCCTGATTTTTAGTTATTCACGGTTGAAAATGCGAAAAATTACGATTTTTGCATTACATGAAAGCCTGCACAGCAGCCATTCAGTGGAATACAAATCTGGTATAAAGCGCAAAAGTATAATTTGTCTATGGTCTCCAATATAGAAAACAATTTTTGTCTAATTATTGCGTTTGGTTGGGATACACTTGCGTTTTAAAATGATACGTTAAAATTACCATTTTTGATATTTTTCAAAGAAAAACTAAAAAAATAAATATTTTACAAATTTAAGTTTTCTGTGTTATTTTTCGTACAAACCGGAAGATATCTTTAATGGGTTTAAAAGTTTATAAGAAAGAGTGAACTTTTGCTTAATTTTTGAGTTCATCACAGTAAAGATTGATCATCTGGTTTTAGTTTTAGAGCCTTTTAAAAATTGTGTTTTTTCTAATTTTTTTTACAGTGTTTTTTTAAAATACCAGATTTTTATTCCACCCAGTGGCTGCTGTGAAGGCTTTCAAAAAAGGCAAAAATCGCGTTTTTCGCATTTTCAACCGCGAATAATTAAAATTCTAGACGTGATGGAAAAATTTGGAGCACAGATTTGGAATCAGCGAGTCAAAATCTTTTAAAATTTTATATGAAACTTCAAACCGGAGCCAAAAACCTTCGATTTGTTGAGTGGTGTATTTAGAATGGACATTTAGAGTGGATTTTAGTGTGAAGCAAATTTAGTTGTTTTTTGAATTTCGTAAACGTCGGGGTCGGAAAAGTTGTCTTTTATAGTCGGTATTAACACACAAAAATATTGGACCTGTAGTACAATGGCGTTGGGTTCTTTTTTGATTTGAAAATCGGAAAGTTTTTGCTTAAAATATTATTATACCCTCCACTCTAGTGATAGAGGGTATATATAAGTTTGTCATTCCGTTTGTAACACCTCGAAATGTTGGTCTAAGACCCCATAAAGTATATGAGGCATTCCACACCAAATGTCCAGCGAAAAAAACACGTGTACCATAAACTTCTGAATAGCTTGTATGGATAGCCCTATATAGAACTTAGAAAATTGCTTTTTCGGTTTTTCAATTTATCAAAAACTGGTCTTAGGAGGCGTGGTCAAATATTGGAAAAATTGTCAAATTTGTGGCGAGTTGCCTTGCTTAAATATTTATCACATTAAAACGGAATGCACCACAATCTTAAAAATTTACATTCTAATATAGTTTCGTATGGGCTATCGAATAAATTTTTTTTTCTTGAAAAATTTTCAGAACCCGTACTGAAATTTTCCATTTTTTAAAAAAGTCAATTTATCAAAAATCCGGCCACTTTTTTTTTTTAATTTTTTTTTTAAAGTTTAGATGTTTGTCCATCCACACAAAAAAAATCAGAAATGTATTTTTCGTTTTTTTCGAGAAAATCGCATTTGAATTTTAAATTTCATAACAATTTTGTAATTTGCTTGTATTTTCTTGTTTTAACGTTGCGAATGATTAATATTAATTGCATGAATATTACTCATTCGACACGTTAAAACAAGAAAAAAACGTTTTTTTTTGGTGTGTGTCCATCAACACCATCTAAACTTAAAAAAAAAAATTTAAAAAAAAGAAAAAAAAAAGTGGCCGGATTTTTGATAAATTGAATTTTTTAACAAATGGAAAATTTCAGAACGGGTTCTGAAAATTTTCTAAAGAAAAAAAAAAATTATTCGATAGCCCATACAAAACTATATAAGAATGTAAATTTTTAAGATTGTGGTGCATTCCGGTTTAATGTGATAAATATTTAATCAAGGCAACTCGCCTCAAATTTGACCATTTTTCCAATATTTGACCATGCCTTCTAAGCCCAGTTTTTAAAAATTATAAAAACCAAAAACGAAATTTTCTTAGTTCCATATAGGGCTATCCAAACAACCTATTCAGAAATTTACGGGACATATGTTTTTCTGTAGCGGGACATTTGGTGTGGAATGCCTCATATATATTCATGATCCTCGTTCGATTCTAAGACGATCTAGCGATGTCCGTCCGTCCGTCCGTCTGTCTGTCTGTTGAAAACACGCTAACTTTTGAAAGACTTTACAGAAGCTCCTGAAGTTTGGCATATATGTTGGGAATTTACCTGGTCAGGTTGGTATTGCAATCCAGCGAAATCGGTCCAGTGGTTCAAAAGTTATGAGCAAAAGAGTGAATTTAGGCAAGGGTTTTTCACGAATTTACAAGATAAAAAACACGATAACTTTCTAAAGGCAATTCTGAGGATGCTGAAGCTTGGCATATATATTTGTCGTTTCCCTGCGCTGGTTCGTATTGAATTTTCGCCAAATCGGTCCAGTGGTTCAAAAGTTATTAGCAAAACCGTAAATTTCAGATTCGCCTCGCCTTAAATTCACGTGTTGAAAACCCGTTAAACATATTTAAAAAACATTGGTAAGTCACCAAATTATTTTACAACGTATTTTTGTCATTCAAAAATATTTTTACACTAAAAGAAAAAAAAAAATACACTCGAAAAAAATTTTACACTCAAAAAAAATTTTACACTCAAAAAAAAATTTAGTAAATTATTTTTTTTTTTAAATTAGTTAAAAAAAAAAAGTGTTTTTACACAAACTAAAATATTTCTAAACAAAAATGTTATTTTTCATCTTAGAAAATTTACTATAACCTAAAAGGGCATTGTAGAGGGTATTCATAGATTCGGCCAAGTCGAATTTAACTTTTCTACTTGTTTTATATTCGGACATTACCAAAACTGAATTTATGCATTTATGTTAAAATGCATGTAACTTCTATAATTTTTGACGGGTATCTTTAAAAAAAACCCTATTTTCTTTGTTATAAATCATACTTAAACTTTACAAACAGAAATAAAATTTCAAAATTTTTTAACTCGATCAAATTTGTACATTAGGTGGGTTCACTTTGGGGACTTTTTTTTGCTAATTACAGAAAAACCTAACCGGATGGCAGCATCGAATTCAGCAAATCAAAGTAAATAAGATTCTAGTTTTTAGGTCAGAATCTTTTTATTTTATTTGTGGTGCTGTGTAGTCTGATTGACTTATTATCCACATTTTCAATAAATTTCGATCATATTTCTTTAAGTGTGTTGTAGTCCGTTTTCATGCAAGTAATAACAATAACAATGAAATGCATTTGCTACTATATAACACTGCTATGGAAACCCAAGTCAAAATGTTAAGATACAAATCAAGGGCTTATTGTAAAAACTCGATAAGCAACATTTCATTTTATGGTGGTTTTTGCCGTAAAACTTTTTAAATAATGTAGAAAAAAATACTTTTGCAGAACTTTTATTCTCAACATACTTGTACGAAGGGCTTAAGCAAGACTTCTGCCAAAAATTTGTCAATGGAACATCAGTAGAAAGCGAAAAACACCAAAAAATAAAATGTTGAATACAAAGTTTTTGCAGTAAGCACTTGAAATTATCTATTAAAATTTTAATGGAATTTAGGGATATTTTGTATACTTTTTATACCCTCCACTTTAGTGATAGAGGGTATAAATAATAGGGTGACAAAAAAGTCAACTAGACCATACGTCTACGGTGAAAATCGAGCCTCCCGATTTTGACTTGAAGTTTTTTCTCAGACTTTATTTTTTTTGGAAAATTTGATTAAGATTTTAATTAAGATTTTAATTAAGATTTTTTTCCTTCCTTACTAATCGCCCCACCCTAATAAATAAGTTTGTCATTCCGTTTGTAACACTTCAAAATATTGGCCTAGTACCCCATAAAGTATATATTTTCATGATCCTCGATCGATTTTAAGACAATCTTGCGATGTCCGTCCGTCTGCACGTCTGTCTGTTGAAAACACGCTAACTTTTGAAAGACTTTACGGAGGCTTCTGAAGTTTGGCATATATGTTGGTCATTTACCTGTTCAGGTTGGTATTGCAATATAACGAAATCGGTTCAGTGGTTCAAAAGTTATGAGCAAAGGACTGATAAAAAACACGCTAACTTTTGAAAGGCAATTCTGAGGATGCTGAAGCTTGGTTTATATATTTGTCGTTCCCCAGGCCTAGTTCGTATTATCAAAGCCGTGAACTTCAGATTAGTTTCACCTTAAATTCACGTGTTGAAAACCTGTTAAACATGTTTTAAAAAATTGGTAAGTGACAAAAATATTTTGCAACATATTTTTGTCACTCAAAAATATTTTTACACTTAAAAAAAAAAACAAGTGAGAGTGTTACATTCGGCTGTGCCGAATCTTTTATACCCTCCAAAATGTAAAAAACAATATTAAAAAAAAATCCAGGGGCGTCTTTTTTTAGGGACGTATTTTGAGACGTTAGGGGGCACCTTTCTCTTGCTATTTTGAACTTTTTCTAAGATAAGGATGTTGCTTTTGCTTAGCAAAAGAACGAAAAATCCTGGAAAAAATTAGATTTTTCTTAGGTTCTGTGATAAGTTATCATCCTTCTATATTATATTCCATTTAATTTTCTGAAATATTTTTTTTTTTACTCGGGTAAAAATTAAATTTCTAACAACCATTGTTGATGATCAAGAGAACGGAGATGTTGATGGCTGTATGCAAAATAGTTGTTTTTGAGCTTTGTACTTTGTATGAGAAGGATATCCGTATATGAATTTGAATTTAAGGAATTTTCTTTGAACCAGGAAATGTTCAAGACTAATAACATGTCATACCAACCAATATATTTATGCTATATCAACGAGTTGTTTAGGGAGAAAGTTTTAGCTTTTGTTACATCCTACACACAGACACACACACACACACACCCAAATTTACACTTGCATACCCATACATTTATAATATGACATATCGCCCTTCATTTGCTACAACTACTACTTATGTTCTAGTTCATACTTATTACAACCAGAACGAAGAAGATGTACCAGAAGGACTCTATCAGAAGAACAAACAAAAGCAAAAGTTGTTTTTGATCCAACAAGAAAACAGAACAAACGGAAAATAAACCAAAACTGACTCATTGGCATTAGCATTATTATTATTATAATAACAAGAAGATAAGATGTTAAGGCTAAGGAACAGAGCATTAAAAGAATTTAAAAACTTTTACTGGGTTGAATTTTTTAAAATTACCTGATTTTAAGGCATAATTTTTCCATGGGAAGCTTTTTTGAAATAAAAAACGGCTGGTTGTCACCTTAGACGTTACAGACACCACTTGTTAGGATTTAAAATTCAAAAATATTATTCTATAGAAAAAGTCTTAGAACTTTAGAAAATTTCTTAAAATTTACAAAATGTCTCCTCAAGAAAAAAGTTTAATTTTTCTGATAGTAAAAGTCGAGATTATGAAAACATTTTCCTATTGAAAAAAATAGCAAATTTTTTTTTTTAATTTTTTAAGTCATTTACTTTAAGAACAAATTTATGATTCTGAGCCATTTTCCCAATATAAAAATTCGGAGAATATGAGACATTTCGCAGAAAACCTTTTAGATTTTATGAAATTCTTGCTTAAGAAAAATTCTTAGATCTGACCTTTCCAAATAGAAAGTTCTCACAAGGTAAGTATACCAACCATTATGAACCGACTTGGTTGAAATTTAAAATATGGGGGAAAATATCTTAAGTGAACACACTTTTGAAACAGATGTTAACAGATCGGGCTCAAACTTGCACAATTATGAGATCTATTGGGTAGTAGATACCACACCAATTCTGAACGAGATCGGTGAAAAACACGCATGCAACTACTTCGGATCCATAAAACTTTTCAGCTATTGCATTCAGAAAGTTTTGTCCAAAATGTTTTTGACTGACTTTTTATACCCTCAACCACAGTATGGAGGTATACTCACTTTGTCATTCCGTGCGTAACACATCGAAATATCGGTCGGGGACCCCACAAAGTATATATAATATTGATCCATGATAGAATCTAAGACATTCTAGCGATGTCCGTCCATCCGTCTGTAGACATAACGATGCTGTCCAAACCAAAGAGCTAGACCCCTGAAATTAGGCAAGAATATTTCTTATGTTACTGGTAAGGTTAAGTTCGAAGATGGGCAAAATCAGACTAGGGGAAAAAAGTTCCCCCTTGAAGAAATGACCCCTGAAAAATACATTATTTTTACGAGTTTTTTTTAATTTTTGCTCAAAAAATTTAAAATTTTTATGGCATATTATGTTCATCGACTTGCGCTTGGACCAAGGGGGTTAGGAAATTCGATTTTTTTCGGGCCGCCCCCCTTTGGGGGCGTGGTTATAGAAATTAATTAAAAATAACGATAAAAATGTATTATTTATGCGTAAATATCATAAACAAATAATTTGTAAATACATATAGCGGTGGTAAAAGTGTCCCCCACCGATTCCACGGACCCCCGCCCCACCGCAAAAAGAAAAATTTTCAATATTTTCCAACAAAAAAATTTCAAGATCCCAAAATTTGACCGATTTTTTTCTAAATCGAAACTATTTTTGACTTTTTTTAACAAAACCCACTTTTAATATTTTTTTTTTTTCGGAGTCGAGCCTGAAAGGTTCACACAGAAAAATATTTTCCAAATATCCAACTGAAATTCAGTTAATACAACTGAAAATCGGTTGATACACTTATATATGGTCGTCATAATTGAATATCGGTAGTATCAACTAAAATTAGGTTTATACAGCAGATATTTATTTGATACAACAACGGAATTCGGTTGTCGCACAAAAAAATTATAGCGACAACCGAATTATGGGTTGATACAACTAAAAAATTCGATTGGAAATTTATTTTTCTGTGTGTTGATATGTAAGACCAACTCCATTTAATTTTTATCCCCTAACATTTGTTTCCAACATAACTACACCCTATCTCCATTTCATAAGGGGGCTCCCATACAAAATGTCCCATACAAAATATAATAAAATCTGCTCCCACCGCTTTAACTATCACAAGGGCTCCCCTAAAGGAGCCAAATGTATGACCGACCCCCAATATTTTTTCAACCGCATAATTTTCTCAAAGCATATCTATAGAGATGGGCAAAGGGTAAATACCCAAATGGCAAATACCCGGTAAAATAGGTAAACTAGGTAGAAATGAGGGTATTTTCCAAAAACGTGGGTATAAACTATGTTGTAGAAAATTTGTTGAACAAAAACATTTTGCAATAAAATTTAATGAATTTTATAGTACTTTCTTAGAAAAAAATAGTACTTAAAAAAAAAAATAGTGCTCTTTTAGAAAAAATTTAAAAAAGTACTTTTTTAGAGAGAAAGTGTTTTTTTTTTTTTTAAGTAACGCTTTTTTTGTAAAATAGTACTATTTTAGAAAAGTACTATTTCATCTTTAAGACAAAAACGTACTTTTCAGGAAAAAGCTACTTATTTAGAAAAATGGTACTTTTTTCCTAAAAAGTATTATTTAAGAAAATAGAGTACTTTTTTAAGAAAATAAAGTATTTTTTAGAAAAATATTTACTTTTTAGACAAAAAAGTACCTTTTGAAAAAGTAATTTTTTTACTTTGTTCTAAAAAAGTACTTTGTTCTAAAAAAATTATAAAAAGTACTCTGTTCTAAAAAATGTATTTTTTATAAAAAAAAGTACTTTTTCTAAAAAAGGTACTTTTTTCTAAAAAAAAGTAATTTTTTTCTAAAAAAAGTAGTTTTTTTTTTTAAAGTACTTGTTCTAAAAAAGTACTCTGTTCTAAAAAAGGTATTTTTTCTAAAAAACGTACTTTAATAATTGTTTTTACAAAAAAGTACTTATTTTAGAAAAAAAGTACTTTTTTTTTAAGTAGTAAAAAAGTACTTTTTTAGAAAATGTGCTTTTTTTTGTCTAAAAATCAAGTTTTTTTCCAAAAAAGTACTATATTTTCTTTAATACTTTTTAGAAAAAAAGTATAATTTTTTCTAAATAAGTGTCCGATTGACATGGATAGCCCCATTTACATATTTATTTTTGAAAAAAATAAAACAAATTACTCATTTCGAATGACGATTCAGCTAATTATGAATCAAAACTTGTTTGATTTCTAATGCGTTTTATAAATACCCAAATAAATTCCCAAAAAAGGTATTTACCTGGTATTTATACCGGATAGAATCCCATCGCTGCCTATACAAAAATGATAGTTAATAAACCCTGCAAACAATAGGGCGATATATCGCCGAAAAGATATTGCGGCGATACGAAAATTTATCATTTCAATAAAAAATCAAAGTAGTATTTTTATTATATCGCCGTTTTCTCATACGAACGATATTTTGGCGATAAAAAAAAAAATATTGAAAATTTTTATTTCTTTGTCAATTTAAAATAAAATAATTTATCAAGCACAACAAGAAATCTTTGAAAGAATATAAATTTGGCCGAAAATCACAAATGTGCGTTCAAAGATGAAATAAAAAATTCAACGATTGCTGCGGATATATTTTTCGGGTGAATGCAAATGTTTTTAGTCCTGTTAAAATGATCAAAATATGAATAAAAAAAATAATGTCTATTTTCAGCTTCAGGGAATCGATATAGTTGTATCGCCGGTTTACCATTTTGGTGATATTAATACAAATCTATTATTTTTTGTTTATACGATTATCTGGCGATATTGGCCTTTTATCGCCATGACGAATCGTATTCGTATCGCCGGGATGTATTGCCGTTGGGTAACAGTTTCTCCCGAAAGGTGTATCGCCGGCGATACGAATTCGATAATTACCGCAATAACATTTATCGTATCGGCAATACAACCGGCGAATCGATGTCCTATCGTTTTGTTTGCAGGGAAATATAGAGCGAAATTTTAATATCCCTTGTAAAAATGGGTTTGTATATTCCATGTATAAATTGATACAAATATATCAAATTTTACATAAAATGATCTAATTATATAAAAAATTTCTCAGATAAGACTAAAATTCGTATCAAATTTTATAAAATTTGATCGGGAGTTATATCAAATTTTATATAATTTGATACGAAATTTGGTCTTATCTCATTGATTTTTTATATAATTAAATATAATAAGATCTCAGTATGTATAAATAGATATATTTGTATAAATTTATACATGGCTATATACGAAATGATTTTTACTAGGGATGTAAATTTCATTGTTCAACAAAATTTTATATTTTTAGGCACAACATCATGAAATTTTGCATTTTGTTCTTATTACACACAGAGAAAAATAAATTTCCAACTGAATTCTTCAGTTGTAGCAACTCAAAATTCGGTTGCTGCTACTAAATTTCACTCTGGCAGACGATTTTTTTAGTTGTTCCAATTAAAAGACTGTTGTATTAACAAAATTTAGTTGTAACTACCGATATTTAGTTGTTTTAACCTTAATACAAATGCATCAACCGAATTTTTGTTGCAACAACTGAATTTCAGTTGGAAATTAGCAAATTTGTTTTCTGTGTGCAGGAAATGTTATAGTAAAAAAAATGTTGGATTTGTTGAAATAAATCCCCCGATTTCCAATTAATTCGTCAAAATTTCCAAAAATGTAAATTTTTGCAGTCTGTGATGACGGGGTTTTTATAGATAAACAGTTCTCAGCCTACACACAGAAAAAAGAGCAGTTGGGCTTCAGTTGGAATTATCAAATTTCTATTACTAAATACATAATTTATTTCATCTTGCTATTTCTTTACAGCTAGGGAAGAAAAACAGTATTAATAAATGTAAAAAAGCCTTATTGGCCACACATTGGTTAGATAAACAAAATATTAAAAATTCAATACTGTTCCAGCAACCATTAGTACACGTAACAATTAAAAAAAGAAAAATTGGATATCACAATCGTTAATTTTTCTCTTGTAACAAAAATTGTTTTCTGCGACTAAGTTCAGAAAAAATATTCAAATTTATTTTAATAATCATTAATAATAATTACAAAAAAGTTTTCAAAAAAATACATTACAAGATACTTAAATAATTTAAAAAAAAGGATCAAATATGGACAAATGAAGAATTCGTTCAAAATCGGTAAGTTTATTTATAACAAAAATATCGCTCTTAAATTGAATGGCCTATTTATTTTTCAGAGATTCACAAGATGAATATTTACAAATAACGTTATTATAAAGGGGGAAGATAACAAGGACGGATAAGGATGACACATCAATGGGTTAGAAAATTGTAGGTATATTGCTAAGGAGTTAGAAATGATGAGCCCATGTTTTCTGCCAAACTTCCGGAACATAAACTTTACTTTAAGAAAATATCGTAAGTAGAATCTGAGATTTTACCAAGAGATAAGAAAAAATGCGATTTATTCTAACGCAAATTTCTCAAAAACTTAGAATTTTCAATAGCAAAATGTCTCAGAATATTCAATAGAAAAAATGTCAGAGTCTGAGACTTCCTCTTTAGAAAAAATGTCTCAGAATCTGAGACCTTTTTTTTTATAGAAAAATTGTCTCAGAATCTGAGACTTTTTCTATAAAAAAATTGCCTCAGAACCTATAGAAAAATTGTCTCAGAATCTGAGACTTTTTCTATAGAAAAATTGTCTCAGAATCTGAGTCTTTTTCTATAGAAAAATTGTCTCAGAATCTGAGATTTTTTCTGTAGAAAAATTGTCTCAGAATCTTAGACTTTTTCTATAGAAAAATTGTCTCAGAATCTGAGACTTTTTCAATAGAAAAAACGTCTCAGAATCTGAGACTTTTTCTATAGAAAAAATGTCTCAGAATCTGAGACTTTTTCTATAGAAAAAACGTCTCAGAATCTGAGACTTTTTCTATAGAAAAAACGTCTCAGAATCTGAGACTTTTTCTATAGAAAAAACGTCTCAGAATCTGAGACTTTTTCTATAGAAAAAACGTCTCGGGCCATTCCAGAAAATTTAGCTCAAATTTTAGTCATTTTTGGAAATGGGGTCTCAGATTAATTTGAACCTTGACACATAGATAGCCCTCATAAATATGATATATCTACCATATATCGTTATTTTACATTTGGTGTATTTAACGAATTATGGCGGGTCAAAGATTGACTTTTTAAGCAAAAGTAAGAAAAATACATCACGTTTAAAGAGCTGTAACTTCTTAACCAATGACCTGATTTTCACAAATTTAGGCTCATGTGAAAGCTGGGGTTCTTCTTTTAGAAAATATTTTTAAAATAACACAGTTTTTTTTACAGAAATGATGCAAAAATGCAAAAACATTTTTTCTTTTCGAATATTTAAAAAAACACATCTTCGATTTTTTTAAAAAAAATTCTTGTGAAAAATAACAATGTTTTGTATAACATATTCAAAATTCAGAGTGGGATCTCCATGGGATCAAAAATTATTCTGTTTTAAGTACGAGGTTCTCATATTTTTCCCTTAGAAAATTTAAATTTCTAATGTTTTGAATGTTTTTCAAAATTTTAATAGTATAATTTTCTTCGAAAATTTAAATTTTTATATTGAAGAAACATAAAATTTTAATTTTCTAAGGTAAAATTTAAGAACTTCGTACTAAAACCAGAATAGTTTTTGATCCCATTGGGATCCCACTCTGAATTTTGGATATGTTGTACAAAACAGTATTTTTTATCACCAAACTTTTTTTTTTAAAAATCGAAGATGTGTTTTTTGAAATATTCGCAAAAAAAAAATGTTTTTGAATTTTTGCAACACTTCTGAAAAAAACCGTATGCTTTTGAAAATATTTCCTAAAAGAAGAAGAATTAAGCTTTCATATGAACCATTACTTGTGATAATCGGATTACTAGTTAAAAAGTTAGAGCACGTTAAATGTCATGTATTTTTCTGACTTTTGCTAAAAAAGTCGAACTTTGACCCGCGATAATTTGAAAACTACAGCAAATTTTGAAAATCCAAAAATGCAACATATCTCATATAAACGTGGATATCTATGAGCCAAATTCTCAGTGGCGTCCAAAGGCATGTTTCCGAACAGTGGGGCGAAAATTTTTGGAATTACCCTCTCAGAATCTGAGACTTTTTCTATAGAAAAAAAAAAAAGTTTCTGAATCTGAGACTTTTTCTATAGAAAAATCGTCTCAGAATCTGAGACTTTTTCTATAGAAAAAACGTCTCAGAATCTGAGACTTTTTCTATAGAAAAAACGTCTCAGAATCTGAGACTTTTTCAATAGAAAAAACGTCTCAGAATCTGAGACTTTTTCAATAGAAAAAACGTCTCAGAATCTGAGACTTTTTCAATAGAAACTCTTAAGGCTTTTTCGAAAAAGTTTCTCAGAATCTCAGACTTTCTATACAAAAAATCTCTTATTTTTAGACACTTTTTGTGTAGAAAAATTCTCTGATTCTGAGACATTTTTTTTTTTTTTTAAATAATCTCTGTTTCTGAGACATTTTTCTATAGGAAAATTTCTGATTCTGAGACATTTTTTCTGAAGAAAAATTTTCAGATTCTGATACATTTTTTCTATAGAAAAATTCTCAGGTTCTGAGTCCTAGATTCAGCGACGTTTCCTCTATAGAAAAAGTCTCGGACTCTGCGGTTTTTTTTTATAGAAAAATTCTCAGTTTCTAAAACATTTTTTTCATAGAAAAAGTTTTAGACTCTGAGACCTTTTTGCTATAGAAAAAGTTTCAGATTCTTACACATTTTTCCTATAGAAAAATCGGAACCTCAGACAAATATGTCTGAGGTTCTGAGACATATTTGTTATAGAAAAAGTCAAAGATTCGATACGAAAAGACTGAGATTCTG
Organism: Pegoplata infirma; assembly: GCA_963921195.1. NCBI lineage: Eukaryota > Metazoa > Arthropoda > Insecta > Diptera > Anthomyiidae > Pegoplata > Pegoplata infirma. Next base: position 309,663,549 of record OY992536.1, on the reverse strand, counting down.
GGAATTTTTTTCTGTAGAAAAAGTCTCAGATTCTGAGACACATTTTCTATATAAAAGTCTTAGGTGCTGAGACCTTTTTCACAGATTCTGAGAATTTTTTTATAAAAAATATTCTTAAAAATTGTAGAAGTAAAATCAGCTTTTGTAAATATTTTTGTAAAATTAACTTATTTAATAAATATATTACAAAAAAAAACATATATTTTTTGTTTATATTTTACGGCTGATGTAGCCTTTTAGTAAAATATTTTAGTTGTGGTGCTATAATATCGGTCATAACAACCATATCTTACCAATTAAATAAATTTAAATTCAGTAGATCGGAATGAAAATATTAGTAATCACAACTGACAAAAGTGATAGTTGGCTGGACTACAAAAATTTGGTTGGTTCTAAATTTGGTTGGCACAACGAATCCGTTTTCTGTGTGTACTAGTGGACCTCATCCCAGCAAAAACATGGTAATGAGTTGTGAAAAGTAATCATTACCAAGTACATTATTTATAATGAGTACCCATTACCATTAACATTATTTTAAGTCCAAAAGTAACTACTTTTCAGTAATATGTTATAAAAGCACTTCTAAGTAATAATATCTCGTTGCACTTGCAGTTTTTAACCTTTACAATTCAATTAATTTAAAAAATACTTAAAAACTTAATAAAAATTACGCAATTTTTAAGTTTTAGTAAAAACAAGTTAAATTTTAAATGTTTTAATTAACTAATTATTTTACTTCTTATTGGTAATGGGTTTTTACTCCTTATTAGTAATCCGAGTCAGTAACTACTTATTTATCTCCATACTCTTCACTAGTTATTTTTGTCTCACGCCCTTGTTAAAATAATTAGTGTTTCATTCAATATGTAACTACTGATTAACATCTGTTTCGGATTACAAAACCCATTACTAGTAATGTAAATTTTTGCTGGGATATGTCTCATAGGAAAGAACAAAGGCTTTCTCTTGAGCAAAAAAAAAAAATGCAAAAAAGTGGATCTTGTTGAAAAAAGTCAAAAATAGTTTCGATTTAGAAAAAAATCGGTCTTGAATTTTTTTTTTTTTTTTTTGAAAAGATTGAAAAAAGTCAGTCAAAAACGTGTTGAACAAAACTTTCTAAATGCAATAGCTGAAAAGTTATATGGATCCGAAATAGAGGCATGTTGACTAAACGTCAAGGTTCATCCCCCTCTAAATCAGCAAGTTTTTCACCGATCTCTTTCAAAAATTGGTGTGGTAGCTATTACCCAATAGATCTCATAATTGTGCATAGTTTGAGCCCGATCGGATGATATCGGTTTCAAAAGTGTGTTCACTTGAGATATTTTCCCCCACACAGAAAAAAATACTGAGAAAAACAATTTGAGTAATCACTTGTTTAAATTTTTTAATAAGATTTGAGTAATTATTTAATTGACGCAATTAAAAATTTACTCAAAAACTAAAAAAAAAATTGAGTAAATAATTTAATACAAAGTTTAATAATTTTTTTTATTTTTTTTATTCTCTTCGTGTTTTGAATTCTCGTTTAGTTTATAGTTTTTTGTGTATGTATACGAAAGTTTGAAATCATCTTTATGAAATTTTCCAATGTCTTTAAGACATAAATATATTTGGTAAAGTTTGAAAAAACATTTTTTTCGAAAATAAAAATGTTAAACTTTTTTAAACTTTTTAAAAAAATAAATTGATAAATTTTTACTTGACACAATTAAAAAGTTACTTAAAAAATTGAAAAATTTTTAATTAAATTTTTAATAGTATCCATTAAAAATTTTTTAGTAAGCATTTAATAATTTTTTATTAAAAATTTACTCAATACTATTAAATCGTTTACTGGTGCAAAATTGAGTAATTTTTTACTCAATAGTATTACCCAATGGTTACAGAAATGGCGCATTAAATCAAACGACAGTAAATCTGTCCATGTAACGTTTACTCTGCGAAGAAACACTTGTCCACCAGTTTATATAAACAATAGCATAATTCCCCAATGTAGGGATGCAAAGTATATTGGTATTTATTTAGATGACAAACTTACATGCACAGAAAAAAATATGGAGGAAACAAATTTGAGTAATCACTTGTTTAATTTTTTAAAAAAAATTTGAGTAATTTTTTAATTGACGCAATTAAAAATTTACTCAAAAATTGAAAATAAAATTTGAGTAAATAATTTAATACAAATTTAATATTTTTTTTTTATTTATTTTTTTTTCTCTTGGTGTTTTGAATTCTCATTTAGTTTATTGTTTTTTGTATATGTATATGAAAGTAAAGTTTGTAAAAGCAATTTTTTTGGAAAAAAATTAGAAACTTTTTAAACTTTTTAAAAAAATAATTTGATACATTTTGAGTAAATTTTTACTTGACACAATTAAAAAGTTACTTAAAAATATTAAAAAATTTTAAGTAAAGATTTAATTGTGTGAATTAATAATTTACTCAAATTTTTTATTAAGCATTTAATAATTTTTTATTAAAAGTTTACTCAATACTATTAAATCGTTTACTGGTGGAAAATTGAGTAATTTTTTACTCAATAGTATTAAAAATTTACTCAAAATTTTTTTTTATTTTTTTCTGTGTGGAGAAAACATATATTTACAAAAAGCTCTTGGAATTAAACTAAGGTCATTAAATTGGATGCTCAATAGTAGATCCAAACTTTCTCTTGAAAACAAACTCACTATATATAAGTGTACTAGCTTACCATCCCGGTACTTCGTTACCGGTTGCATTGAATAACGGATAATAGAAGGATCAGAATAACTCTACCGATTTCAAGAAAATTCCCCTACGTAGTCTTTGTTTTATTTACTTATGCAAATTTAAGTCTTTCATAAAATAATACTTTAATGAATAATTTAAACAATAAAATTTGAATAATTTTCGAGCCCTTATTTCGGGATTTCGGATTTTGAGTGAATGAATATTTCAGTGAATAAAGAAATTGGAATAAAAATAAGTTTGAGTGAAAAAACATATAGAGAGAAAAAATATGGAGTAAAAAAAGTTATATACGAAAAATTTGAGTAAAAAGTATCATTCCATATGGTTCCCTGCTCTATTCCATTTCGTTCCCCCTTCTAAAATTTTAAATTTTAAAATATGTCCATCTATTGTGTGTTATTTTTGGGGCTTTTAGTTTAATAGTTAGATAGGTAAAAATAACCATTTGCCCCCTTTTCCCCTTAAAATTAAATTTTCCAAAAACTTTTTTTTTGTGCTAGGTGATCCTTTATTTAAAATGTCAAGTTTCTAAGCCATTATTTCAAGAAATATAAGAATAACCAAAATTTACACTTTTTCATTATTATAGGAACAAAGAAAAAAGTACCAAAAGTACACTTTCTTACCCCCGTTAGAAACGGAATTTCCAAAAAGAACCTCTTCCAGAAAGATTTTTCTTCACCGAAGGATCTTCTTTTCCAAATTTCAATTTTCTAGTATCATTGTTTTAGCAAATATTAAAAGTACAAAAAGGATTTTACATTCCTAATTTTAAGTTTCTAGAATTATTACGTTAAAAAATATCAAAGGTACCGAAAATACACTTTTTTAGCTATTTTATCCCACTAAGAAGCGGAATTTTAAAAACATATTTTTCCCAGAATATGTTTTTTTACCGAATTCTCCTTCATTACAATTTTTAGATTCTAGGAAATATAAAAAGTTTCTATAAATAAAATTTCAGGAAATAAAAAAGTACCAAAAAGTGTACTTTTATAAAAAATACTTTTAATGAAAGTTACTTTTTATAAGAGGTACTTTTTATAAAAGGTACTTTTTATAAAAGGTACTTTTTATAAAAGGTACTTTTTATAAAAGGTACTTTTTATAAAAGGTACTTTTTATAAAAGGTACTTTTTATAAAAGGTACTTTTTATAAAAGGTACTTTTTATAAAAGGTACTTTTTATAAAAGGTACTTTTTATAAAAGGTACTTTTTATAAAAGGTACTTTTTATAAAAGGTACTTTTTATAAAAGGTACTTTTTATAAAAGTTACTTTTTATAAAAGGTACATTTTATAAAAGGTACTTTTTATAAAAGGTACTTTTTATAAAAGGTACTTTTTAGAAAAGGTACTTTTTATAAAAGGTACTTTTTGTAAAAGGTACTTTTTATAAAAGGTACTTTTTATAAAAGGTACTTTTTATAAAAGGTACTTTTTATAAAAGGTACTTTTTATAAAAGGTACTTTTTATAAAAGGTACTTTTTATAAAAGGTACTTTTTATAAAAGGTACTTTTTATAAAAGGTACTTTTTATAAAAGGTACTTTTTATAAAAGGTACTTTTTATAAAAGGTACTTTTTATAAAAGGTACTTTTTATAAAAGGTACTTTTTATAAAAGGTACTTTTTATAAAAGGTACTTTTTATAAAAGGTACTTTTTATAAAAGGTACTTTTTATAAAAGGTACTTATTATAAAAGGTACTTTTTATAAAAGGTACTTTTTATAAAAGGTACTTTTTGTAAAAGGTACTTTTTATAAAAGGTACTTTTTATAAAAGGTACTTTTTAAAAAAGGTACTTTTTATAAAAGGTACTTTTTATAAAAGGTACTTTTTATAAAAGGTACTTTTTATAAAAGGTACTTTTTATAAAAGGTACTTTTTATAAAAGGTACTTTTTATAAAAGGTACTTTTTATAAAAGGTACTTTTTATAAAAGGTACTTTTTATAAAAGGTACTTTTTATAAAAGGTACTTTTTATAAAAGGTGCTTTTTATAAAAGATATTTTTTTTAAAAGGTACTTTTTAAAAAAGGTACTTTTTATAAAAGGTACTTTTTATAAAAGGTACTTTTTATAAAAGGTACTTTTTATAAAAGGTACTTTCTATAAAAGGTACTTTTACTGTCTACTTCACTAAAGGATCCTACATTTCAAATTTGAAGTTTTTTAAGACCATTATTTCGGTATATAAAAAAAAGTACCAAAAGTACACTTTTTTACCCATTTTACCCCCGTAGGAATCAACATTGGCAAAAACCCAGACTTAGTGAATCTTTTTTCAGGAGGTGAACTTACATTGCAAATTTCAAGTTCCTAGTACTATTATTTAAGGAAATATAAAAGGTACCAGAAGTACAGTTTTTTACCCTTCTTACCCCCTTAGAATCATCATTGGCAAAAATCACGTCCTAGTGGATCTATATTCCGGGGTGTGATCATAGAGTCCAAATTTAAAGTTTTTGTGACTATTTGTTAAGGAAATATAAAAGGTACCAAAAGTACAGTTTTTTACCCTTTTTACCCCCTTAGAATCAACATTGGCAAAAATCCAGCCTTACTGGATCTATATTCCAGGATGTGAACATACAAATCAAATTTCAAGTCTCTATGACCATTATTTCAGGAGATATAAAAAGTACCAAAAGTACAGTTTTTTACCCTTTTTACCCCCTTAGAATCAACACTGGAAAAAATCCGGCCTTAGTGTATCTATGTTCCGGGAGGTTAACATACAGTCCAAATTTCAAGTCTCTATGACCATTATTTTAGGAGATATAAAAAGTACCAAAAGTACAGATTTTTACCCTTTTTACCCCCTTAGAATCAACACTGGCAAAAATCCAGCCTTAGTGGATCTATATTCCGGGAGGTGCACCTACAGTCCAAATTTCAAGTCTCTAGCTTCAGCGGTTTGGGCTGGGCGATGATGAATCAGTCAATAAGTCAGTCAGTCAGTCAGTCAGTCAGTCAGTCAGTCAGTCAGTCAGTCAGTCAGTCAGTCACATTACTCTTTTATATATATAGATTTTGAAGCCAATATGGACCTATGTAATACAGTTATGGGGTACTGCTGCAAACTCAAACCTTGAAATATTGCAAAGATTTCAGTCAAAAATATTAAAACAAATTGTAAATGCACCACAATATTTTCCGATTTCTCAATTGCATAAAGAACTTAAAATTCCTTTAGTAAAGGATGAAATACGCACAAATGCCAATCGATACATGTCTCGTATAACAGAACATCCGAATCAGCTTGCTTCAAACCTGATGGGTCAATCATCAACTTTTTCAAGACTGAAGAGGAGAGCCCCAATAGACCTAGTAAACTAGGACTTACAGTTAGATGGATGGCGCAATGGCGACATACCATCACACATATTATTTAGTTTTAAGTAGTTCATAATCTAATGTGTTGCTTAATGTCTTACTATCTTGTAAAAAGACAGATTGCAATAAAGTTTCATAGTATCAAAATAAAAAAAAAAAATAAAAAAAAAAATAGTATTAAAAATTTACTAAATTTTTTTTTTATTTTTTTCTGTGCACAAATAAAACCAAATTTGTATTCATAGAAGAATTTATTCTTTTAAATTCCACTCTTTCTTACTGTTGTTGAAGTTTGTCTTTGTTGTTTCTTTTTCTATTTTTTTTCTTCCCGTTTATTATTTAAAATATGTATGAGGATATTTGTTGTTAAAGTGTATAATGACAGGAAGGTTGACTCAAATTAGCAGGACTTTATATAATTGTTAAAGTCTCAGAGAGTTCTTATACAACATTTTGATGTTGTTGTTTGTTAGTTGTATAAGTAAAGTTTTACTTGTTAGTGTGGTTGTGGCCATAAATATTTTGCCGTTTGTTAAAAGTTCTTTTGATAATTTGTGTGTATGAAAACTTTTTTTTTTTTTTTGCTATTTATAACCATTACATGTATTAGTATTACACATGTACGAATTTATATATTTGGGTTGCTATAGTAGTTTATTTATGCATGTTGTCAGTATAAGTAGCTGTTTGTATTTGTAGTGGTAGTAAATATTCATAAAAGATCACAAAAATTCAAATTCACTTATAGTTAAGAATATGTATGTATATTTTTATTTTCAAATACATACATAAATAGTATGTATATAACTATAAATAATGGTCACTTTCTCGACGGCCTTGCACTGCTGTATAAAGAAAGTGAAACGTTTTTTTAAGCTTATTATTTTAATTGGATTTCCTTTCATATGGTTTATTCACAAAATCAATTTTTTTGTAATAAGGGCTCAAGTTGAAAAAATGCATAAGAAAAATTTAATTTTTAAAAATTATAGACATTTTTGGTATTCCCATACCGGTTTCAAACACTCCAGTTAGTGTTATCATAAGTCGGATTTTAAATGTCGGTTTGTCTTGTTAATGGAAATTGTTTTTTATGTATTTGAATATTTATAGTTTCTACAGAATAAATTTTAACAGTTTCCAACACTACAATTCTATTTCTAGCAATCTCTACCTCACTTTATACTTTCTTTCAACTTTTTTGTAACTTACATTATTTCGCAAGGGGTAGTCAACATGAAATGGAATTGCAGACACAAATGAAGGAATTTGCATTTTCTGTTTCGGAGACGTGCCTAATGGCGACATATTTTGTCAGTAATTTTATTAGTCTTTTTTCTGTAAGTAAAGATCTCTAATTATATTTGTTATACGGGTTCAAGTTGAAAAAATGCAGAAGAAAAATTGAATTTCTAAAAATTATAGACATTTCTGGTATTCGCATACCGGTTTCAAACACTCCAGTTATCATCACTCCAGTGTTATTATCAGTAGGATTTTAAATGTCGGTTTATAAACTCTCAATTTAGTAATAGGGTGAAAATGTCAAGTTTGTTATTTCGTTTGTAACCCTCAACTTTTAGTCCATATAGCGTTTTTCGTCTGTCTGTTAAAAAAATAATTTTTTAGTCGAATTAACAATTTAAAATAGATTTTTGGGTGTGTGTGTGTTAGACAATTTTTTCAATATTTTTCTAATGCCGTCTACCAGGGGTCAAATGAGCTCTCTAATTCATTCAATTTGTACTCCTATTCATAAAGCCAAAATATTTATATGAAAACAACAACCACTTATAAACATAAATAATTTACTAGGAGTTGTATATAAAGGTAAACTTATACTCGGACTATTCTATTTGCTACCCTTCGCTTGTTGTTAGTTATAAAGAGTTTATATAAGTTTGTTATTCCGTTTGTAACGCAATGAAACGTGGGTTAAAGATTTCAAAAAATACAATAAAAAATATTTTTATTTCCAATAAAGGTGTCACAACGGACCAGACCAGGGTAGCTGACGTAAAGCCACTCGGACGGTTTTAGAGACATCGTTATGTCGGTATTTTCTTTCCAAAACTTAAGAAAAAACTTAAAATTTCTTTCCTATGGCACTTTTATAGAGCTTTAACTTAATTTGAGCCATAGCCGATCATTTTTAACCCTGGCGCCGTTCGATTAAAATTTTTTTATTTTTGAAAAAAAATTTATATATATGGGGCATTCAAGGCCAAATCACTCACTTTAAAACCCGACCCCCTTCGATAATTTTTTTTGATATATTTTTGTACGTATTAAATGCAAGTTGCAGTCAAACTTTCAGTCTTATATACCTAGTTGGTGTTGAGTAATCAATTTCAAAATTCAAAATGGCGATTTTTGCCAAAAAAAAAATTGAAATTTTCAATTAATTTTGATCAGTTAAAAATATAGATATCTTAAAAAAAGTTGGTCATCGTTTTGTTGGTATTTAAATGTAGTTTTAGAAAAAAAAAATATGAAAAAAATATTAGAAGTAATAATCCATTATTTTTCAACGTTTAAAAATTAAAATCGACCTTTTGAAAAAGTCCGAAACACATTAAAAACTATTAGTTTGCCAATACTGATACACCATTGGATAGGCCCTGAAAAAGCTTTTCAACCCTATATAGTGTTCATATAGTTCCTTTAAAAGAAATACAAAAAAAAGTGAAAGAGAAAAAAATTTAACAAAAGTGTTGTTCCTCTAAAGTGCAGGACAATCGGAGTGTAAGCTATGAGATAACTTCCTTGTTAGGTGTATTTATTTGGATGTAGAAGTACGTCTCACGAAATTTCAGGATGAGTAAGCCATGCGAAATAATGTAAGAGATAAAAAAAATTGAAGGAAAGTATGAGGTGAGGTTAAGATTGCTAGAAATAGAATTGTAGTGTTGGAAACTGTTAAAATTTATTTTGTAGAAACTATAAATATTCATATATCGTGAACCTATATTCAAAATATGCCAACTCAAATATGACCGAAATGAGTTTCCGATGGCAAATAGCTCCCCTATGCAATACCCATCTGTGATAAAAATTTCAGAGCAAAAAAATAATTTGTTGTCGTTTTACATCAATTTTTGTTATTCTGCTATCTCAAAGTAGATATTTTTTGGTGAAAATAAATGCCAACTCCCATTGTAAATTTCCAAAAATTTTTCAAAATTTTTTAAAAAAAAAATTAGACCACACATCTTTTTGCAATTGGCACGCTGAACACGAATCCGGTAAATATTTTGATATCTAATGACAAGTTTTCGTGATATTGCCATTTTGAAAATATCGGTAAATAGTGTTAGCAAAAAAAAAATTGCTTATATATATGTAACTTTCAAACTATTTATCAGATTGAAACATTTTGGGTGGGGCGAATAAAGCCAATGATATAAGCTTTCAAAATAGCTAGTTTGGAGTGACACTATTACAATACAGCGTGAGTTACAGAGTGCCAAAGTTGACCACCCCGAGATTAAAAGGCTTTTGGAGCTAGTAACTTTTAAAAATATGCAAAGATTTTTATTTTTTTTTAGTTTTTGCAATTACCGTACTAAGGAAAACAAAATAATAAAAAAAAAAAAATAAAATAAAAAAATTTTTCAAAAAATATATTTTTATTTTCCGACAAAATATGCCAACTCTAAAAAAATATTTGTTTTTCAACATAGTAATAAATGCCATCTCTGAAAAATACGCAAACAAGTGAAAAATATGAAAGTTTTGGCATAGGTAAAAATTATTTAGAATATTTTAACCATCTTATGGAAGGTACATTGTTTATTTTTACAACAATATGCGAAATAACTAGTTTTTTAGCTCTCCTGAACAGTAAGCTTTTACGAGTTGGCATTTATTGAATATAGTTCGACGATATATAAAAAACAATTTCCATTAACAAGACAAACCGACATTTAAAATCCTAATGATGATAACACTAACCGGAGTGTTTGAAACCGGTATAGGAATACCAAAAATGTCTATAATTTTTAAAAATTCAAATTTTTTTCTGCATTTTGTCAAAAATATTTCGAATATTATTTAATTATCTTACACTCAAAAAAATAAAACTGTAAAGTTAGCAAAAAATTTAGTTAAATTTAACTAAAAAAACACCTGATTTTGAACCTACTAAATTTCTAGTTAATTTAACAAAAAATATTTAGTTAACTTTTCGTAGAATGAATGTAGCAAAAAAAACCGTAATTTTAACTAAAAATTCAGCTGAAAATTTCGTAACATTTTTTATTAGTTGAATTCAGCTAAACTTTTTGTAAAAAATTTTAAGTTTGGTAAATATTGGTTTTAAACACTAACACTTCACTTATTTTTTCTTTTTTTTTTCACAGGATTAAGTTCAGCTTATGTAGGACTTATGAGATTTGCATAGGAGGCTACACAAGAAATGTTTAAAATTTTTCACTTGACAAAAATGTTACAAAAAATCAGCAAATTTATTAGTAAAAATTCGTAAACTCAGTTTTAAAGTCAACAAAAAAAATTAATTCAAAATTTGTACAAAACTAGTATTTTCGTAAATTGAACTTAATCAGAAAAAGTAGTTAAAACGCTGATTTTAACTAAAAATTTGCTAAAAAGCCAGTAAACTCGAGATAACAAAAAAAAATTTGTTAACTTTACAGTTTTATTTTTTTGAGTGTAAAAATTGAAAAAAAAAATTAATAAAGGGCAATTCCAAAAAATGTGGCCCACTGCACAGTGGATCGTGTAGAGTAAACACCCGGTCATATTTTTTTCGCTGTATTTTTTTAATAAAAAGGTCTTTTTATATCTTTTAGGGGCCTCTGACTCCGAATTTGGCTAAAACAAAAAAAAAATAAATAAAAAAAAAAAAATGGCGATTTTTTTTTTGCAATTTTGCAACAATCTTGATCATTAAAGGCATACCTTTATAAATTTCTTTTAGTACTGCTTCAAATCCAAAAGTTAAACCAAGAAAAACTTAATATCAATACAAATATGTAACAAAAATTCTACACTGAAAAAAAAAAAACAAAATTTTTAGGTTAGGAAAAAAATTGCCCAAGTTCTATTAAAAAAAGTAGGAACAGGAAACTAAAGTGGTTTACGTCTTCTTTAATTCCCATAGTGGTTTTATACCCATTTTTTTAAAATGGGTATAATTTCAGAGCATTTTTCTCAGTGTATTATTTGTCGGATTCGAAAAAAGTTGTAGTCAAATTTTTAAGACAGATGATATATATAATTTGTATAAAGCGGTAGAACCTTTCATTTATATTTTTCGCGTTATATCGCGTTTTGTGAATTTGACTATCTACGCAATTTTTTTGCAAGCCAAGCATACAGTGTTTTAAGTCCCTATTATCATATTAGCACAAAAATAAGAATAATTACCCATCTTCTATGAAAAATTACATAAAATCTGAAAAAATCCAAAAATAAAAAAGTTTGGATCCCAATATCTCGTAAACCATTACAAATTTCAAAATTCTATAAGCATACATGAATTCAGCGATCCTAAATCCATATGGGACACAAATTTCAATGAGTTTGAATGTTTATTGTTACCCTTTGACCGGGACATTTGATTTTCGAACCACTGTGCACTGTACGGAAACATGCCTTTGGACGTCAATGAAAATTTGGCTCATAGAAATTCACGTTTATATGAGATACTTTGCATATTTGGATTTTCAAAATTCGGTGTAGTTTTCAAATTACAGCGGGTAAAAGTTCGTTTTTTTTTTAGCAAAAGTCAGAAAAATACATCACGTTTAACGTGCTCTAACTTTTTATCTAGTAACCCGATTATCACAAGTAATGGCTCATATGAAAGCTTAATTCTTCTTCTTTTAGGAAATATTTTCAAAAGCATAAGGGTGTTTTGTCAAAAGTGTTGCAAAAATTCAAAAACTTTTTTTTTCCCGAATATTTAAAAAAACACATCTTCGATTTTTAAAATAAAAAAATTGGTGATAAACAATACTTTTTTGTATAACATATACAAAATTCAGAGTGGAATTCCCATGGATCAAAAAATATTCTTGTTTAAGTACGAGGTTCTTATATTTTACCTTAGAAAATTTAAATTTTAAATTTCTTCAATATAAAAATTTTAATTTTCAAAAAAAATTACACTTTTGAAATTTTGGAAAACAATCAAAATATTAAAATTTAAATTTTCTAAGGGAAAATATGAGAACCTCATACTTAAAACACAATATCGAATATGTGTTTTTTTAAATATTCGAAAATAAAAAATGCATCATTTCTGTAAAAAAACGTATTATATTTTGAGTAGGTTTATTCTAGCTCGAGGTCATTATTTCCTTTACTTATTAAAACTATGATATTCTCATAGAATAATTTTCAAGAAAATTATTTTTCTGTTTTAAATTTATTTATGTTGGTGATTTTTCTGCAAGACTTAATCGACACGTGTTTCGGAATTTGTCAGATTCCATTGTCAAGATTATTTAGCGAAAATAGAAACGATTTACTACAAAGTAGCAAACGAGTCTAATGACAAATCGTTTGTGCACAAACTAAAATATAAATCCACAATGGGAATTAGAAAGACGAACAAATTGTACTATACTAGTAAGGCAACGATTGTCAATAACCATAAAAATATTTAAAACAATTTTACATATGATAGTCCATTGGCCTACAACAATATGTTATTTGTTGTTGTGAGTGTAATAATCCATATTAGGGTTATTCATCACTATGGCGTGCCAACCATTATGTTAAAATTCTGATTAATTTTTATTAAAAAATAAAAATTGTTTTATTCGACCTTTAAAATATTATATTTTGAGGATGTTTATTCTGGCATAGACTCGTTTGCTACTTTGTAGTAAATCGTTTCTATTTTTGCTAAATAATCTTGACAATGGAATCTGACAAATTCCGAAACACGTGTCGATTAAGTCTTGCAAAAATGACCAACATAAATAAATTTAAAACAAAAAAATAATTTTCTTGAAAATTATGCTATGAGAAATATCATGGTTTTAATTAGTAAAGGAAATAATGACCTCGGGCCAGAATAAACATCCTTAAAATATAAAATCAAGATATTTCAATTCAAATTTTATTAAAAATTTGATGTAATACTGAAAAAAAAAGAGTAAAATATAAAATTCGACTTGAATCCATTAATTCCCTCCACAATGCCAAAAACACTTTTTAAAAAATTCAGACTAGAAAATTTTTTTTTAATTAAAAAACTTTTTTGTAATTGTTGGTGTTTTAGACCGATATTTATAAGTTTTACATTAAAAAAATTGACAAAATTCTTTTGTGAAGTGTGTTAAACAATTCGTCACAGCTGCACTCTAACATATCTATAATTTTTTTTTATTGCCTTATTTTCTTTATGGATGAAAATGAAATAAAAAAGTTTTAAAAGTAAAACTTTATGAATTTTTTATCAAGTACAAGTGGTACATTAATGTTAAACCAACATAGAAAAAAAAATAAAATTTTGCAAAGTACACTCATATGTAAATAAAGATAAACAAATATATAAACAGTGAAATTTCCTTATAAAAGAGACCGCCTACTTTGAAAACCCTTTAGCGCTAGAATTGATGTTTCATGAAAAACTGCTTCCCCATCACTTTAATACCGTCCTTCAAAGAATTCACTGTAAAAAGTTGGGGCTACTTTATTTTGTTTGCCCAGTTCTGGTTATGGCAGCAGAATTTTCACATTATTGAATAATTTAAAAGTTAAAGGGATCAAAACTACAGGTTGATTATAATAACTTTTGTAAAAAAAGACTTTTCCAAAAAATAAAAACGAAAAGGGTATCAGTAACAGAAATATTAAAATAAAATTGGTTAAATTTTGGCTATTTATTTCTATTAAAACGTTTGAATATATTTTGATGACTTTTAATCCAATTCAATTTCTCAATATTTAATATGTAGTTCAACAAAAAAAGGGACAAATTTATTTTTGTTTATTTTTGATCCTAGTTTAACCTTAAAATTTTAATTTTTGTTTATGTAGAATACTAAAATGAAAGAAAAAAAACCTTAAAACTTGTTTAGTAATATTTTTTGTATATTTTTATAAACACTTCAGGTAACCATGATAATGTTGTTTTGGGAAAATGAGTTAAAATTGTATATCAATGATGCTGAAAATAATTGCTAAAAGCAAAAAAAAAATAAAATATCAAAAACACTACTTAAGTATGCAGACAATATAATTTTTGCTGTCAACGTCAGAATGTCAGAATATGTATGCCAAACATACATACACACGTTTATCTAAACTTATACAAATATATATTTTGAACACTATGACATATTAAATGAAGTTGTTGTAGTGAAATTAGTATTAACATAAGGGTGGCACGAATAATTACTTTTCGAATTTCGTCGATCGCCGAGCAAATTATGGTTCGTTTTGGTCTTAAAATTTTATTTTGAAATTTTTAGCCAAATGGGGCAAAACTAAACCGTGCCTCTGGGGCGTTAAAGTTTTACCCTAAAAAAATGTTTCCCTATACAAACCACATTTTTATACCCTCCACTCTAGTGATAGAATGTTATTCCCGCGAGAGGATCGTACAGTCCAAATTTAAAGTATCTACACTCAAAAAAAAAAGTTTGTAAAATGACATAAAATCCCCGTGATTTTACGGGGCAGGTTTTGTAAAATATGTACTAGCAAGAATCCCCGTAAAGTTACGGGGATAATTTGTAAATTGATTTAACAAAAGAAAATATAAATTTACAATTTTTTTGTAAAATATCATATTCGAGGTGAACATTTTTTTTGTAAATTTGCAAAAAATTTGGTAAATTTACAAAACAAAATTGTAACCTTACAGAAAAAGGTTGTTATTTTACAAGGAAAAATAGAAAATAAAAAAAATAAATTGTAGATTAACAAATTATTTGGTTAAACTACTGTTTTTTATGCAAAAAACTTGTATATTTACAATAAAAAGTGGTAAATTTACAATTTTTATTGTATATGAGTCATTCCATGTCAGACCGAACACCTTTTTTACACCACCTCTTCCGATTTTCTTTAAATTTGCCAGACGTATTAAACATAAAAAAATATTTTTGACGTGTTTCGAGAAAAAAATTATTTTTTTTTTTTCAAAGAGTTATGTGCATTTGAAAATCGTCAAAATCGTGAAAAATCTTCAGACATGACAACATTTAAACTAATGTTTATATAAAACTAGTGAATGGATTTTGAAGTTCAATACCTTATTTTAAAGGTATTTGAACCTTCTTTTTTAAAAAAATATTATTTTTTATAAATTATTTTTTTTTATTATTAAAATTTGGTTTTTTTACTTAATTTCTGTTTTCCACAATCTTCGAACAAGTCGAAAAATCTGAAAAAAATATTTTCTTAAAGGTAAATATATTCTTAACATTCCCTCAAAATTTCAGAGTGGAGGTCGAATGGATTCTATTTTTTTACGATTTTTTTCCATTGCAGCACCACAAAAAAATTACATTTTGTATATAAACATTTTATTTTCAAGCATGTTAACGAAAATGTCAACGCATGTATGTATGTGTGTATGTATTCAAAAACACACGCTAACATATTCATGTTGTTGAGCATTATTTGTTGTTTTGCGTTTTATATGTGTCGTTAGATTTTTTTTAAAATTGCATTTTGCGTAACGAAAATAACAATGCATGTATGTATGCAAAAACACAAGCTAACAAATTCATATTGTTCTGGAGATTTGTTTGTTTTGCTTTTTCTATTTTGCCGTTAGAATTTTTTTGTATGTTCTATTTTATGTTTTAACTTAAACACCCCTATTAATTCTTATATATTAAATATAATAAAACTGTTATTTAAAGGCTGTTAAAAGCAGAGCTTCGAACGAATTAATTCTATTGAGAATTAATTCACCAAAAGTTTAATTCTGTTTTAATAAGTTTTGAATTATCATTCCTTACCAGCATTCAACACGAATTAATTCAAAGGCTTAATTCTCAAAGCTTAAATCAAATTGAATTAATTCCCAAGAGAATTAATTCCTTGCAAGCAATCATTCGATTGAATGATCAAAATTTTTCATCATTCAAATCTATTACAAATTGAATGTTGATTTTTTTTTCATTCTCTTTGTATTTTCAAAAATGTGTTGCTTGTGTGCATTTTAATTATCTTCGTGTGTAAACGATCGGTTGTTGTTTCCCTGTAGGAAGCCTGGGGTCAAGTGTCTCCAAGTCAACAATTTTGTCGACTATTTTGGGTGACTTTTTATTGACATTGTCAACAAAGAGTCTACACCTTTTTAATACATTTGGAAAATTTTAAAATATAACTTGAAATGGATTTCCACACTAATCTAGTTAAACGTTCCAAGGTCTCCATATGATCTCATACAAACTATAGTCAATGATTCTAAAGGCACTATTACTAATGTGGAAATCTAATAAAAAATTCCAAAAATGTGGACTAGAATTATTAAAATGTGCTACTGAATCGCTGGTTCCAATGTCTACATGTGGTTCTATAAGAACCACCTAGTCAATAGTAAGTCAATAGTACTCAGGGCACTAGTGGATTCGCAATGACAAGCACATGTAAATGTCTACAGTGGAGAGAATTGCCTGTCATATAACTGGTCAGTAGTACTGGTGACGAAGTCAATAGTGAATCAGTACAGTTTTACTATCGACATTTCCTACAGGGTTTGTTGACGTCTCGTCTGCTGCTTCCCACACAAGCATAAATGTGTGTGTATGTGTGTTGCGCTTACTGTTTTAAATTGAATGATAAGAAAATTTCACCATTCAATTTGTAGTAGATTGATTTGGATAAAAAAATAGTTCATTCCTTAAGAATGATCATTCTTAAGGAATGAATTCTTGAAAGAATTAATTCAATGATTATGAAAGTTGAATGATTTTAGGGAATGCCAAATTCTATTTTTTTAATTCGAATTAGGAAATTGAATTAAAGAATTAATTCTTTCGAACCTTTGGTTAAAAGTCTACAAATAATCTTCTGTGTTTGCTTTAAATCATAGATCAATTACCAAGGACTGTTATTTGCGACTGTTATTTGTTAGCTTGTGTTTTTGCATACATACATGCATTGATATTTTCGTTACGCAAAATGCAATTTTAAAAAAAATCTAACGACACATATAAAAAGCAAAACAACAAATAATGCTCAACAACATGAATATGTAGCGTGTGTTTTTGAATACATACACACATACATACATGCGTTGACATTTTCGTTAACATGCTTGAAAATAAAATGTTTATATACAAAATGTAATTTTTTTGTGGTGCTGCAATGGAAAAAAATCGTAAAAAAATAGAATCCATTCGACCTCCACTCTGAAATTTTGAGGGAATGTAAAGAATATATTAACCTTTAAGAAAATATTTTTTTCAGATTTTTCGACTTGTTCGAAGATTGTGGAAAACAGAAATTAAGTAAAAAAACCAAATTTTAATAATAAAAAAAAATTAATTTATAAAAAATAATATTTTTTTAAAAAAGAAGGTTCAAATACCTTTAAAATAAGGTATTGAACTTCAAAATCCATTCACTAGTTTTATAAAAACATTAGTTTAAATGTTGTCATGTCGGAAGATTTTTCACGATTTTGACGATTTTCAAATGCAAATAACTTTTTAAAAAAAATTTTTTAATTTTTTTCCCGAAACACGTGTAAAATATTTTTTAATGAAGACTTCGTTCTCAAATTTTGAAAGACATCGGAGACATCAAAGTCAATTTTTAGCAAAAATCGTACGGTTTGACATGGAATGACTCATATGTACCATTTTTCCTTATTTTTTTGCCGTAAAAACAGTAGTTTAACCATAAAATTTGTAAATTTACAATATTGTTTATGTATTTTCTATTTTATTTTTGTAAAATTACAACTTTTTTCGTAAGTATACAATTTTGTTTTTTAAATTTTCATATTTGTTTTGTAAATTTACAAAAAAATTGGTTTATTTACATATTGGTTTTGTAAATTTAAAGGTTTTTTCCATTGGTGCATCTTATTTTTCCTTCTTCGGCAGCTGGAGTAGCACTTCAACAACCTGAAAAGATTTTTTTTCACTTGAGCACTTTTAACAAACTTTTTAATGTATAACACTGCACTCTTTTATTTTTTTTCGACATTTCGTTTTTCTTAAGTAGAACATATGAGAATTGCGAAGGAGGCTACACAAGAAATTTCTTACATTTTCAGGAAAAATTAGTCAAAAAATAACAATTTTTTTTTGAATTTTTAATTATTTTCACAAGTATTTTTAAAAAATCGGAAAAAAAATTTTGGATATTGTAGATTGGATATTTAAGTACCAGTTAAAATAAGAAAAATTTGGTTTTTAATAATTGGCAGCTTTCTATTGACATATAACAAATTTAAAAAAAAAATACCAAAAAAATATGGTGAAATCACCAAAAAAAAATGGTAAAAATACAAAAAAAAAACTAGAACAATTATATAGTAGAAACACATAAAAATTGTGGTATTTTACTTAAAGCAAATTACCAAAAAAATGGTGTAAAAATTAATTTTAAAAAATTATTTTTAACTAAATTTTTTACTCCAAAACGCAAAACAAAAATCTGAATTTTTGCGTGTCCTATTGTTGAATAATTATTTTTTTTTTGTAAAACAACATTAATTCTAGTAATAAAATAAGTTTTGTTAAATTATATTGGAATTTTGTACTTTTCAATACATACATTTCAAACTGAAAACCTTGTAAACGATCTTAAAAAAAAAAATGTTTGTAATAAAACATTTTTTTGGTAAAAAGACTAAATAATATCAAGTAAAATTATGTTGTACAATTACAGTTTTCTTGTGTAAAAAAACTAAACACCTTGTAATATTTTTTTAATTTGTAAAATAATTCACTTTTTTGTAAATTTACCTAAAAAATTTGTAAAATAAATTTACCAACATATAATAGTAAAATTACAAAGCAAACTGTAGTTTTCGTTTTATTAAATATACAACAATTTTTGTAAAAAGACAAAAATATTAGTAAAATAGAATTACAAGACCTTTTACTTGTAAATTTACAAACTTATTTTTTTGAGTGTAGGACCATCACTTCAGCATATAAAAAATTGCCCTACTTTCCCCCCTTATATTCGAAATTTTCAAAAAAGTACTTCTGTTAGAATGTTATTGCCTCAAGATGATCCTATATTCCAAATGTCATGTTTCTTAGACCATTAGTTTAAAATTTAGCAATTTGTACTATTTCCCCCCTTTCGGCCCTCCTTAAAACCAAAATTTTAAAAGGAAAATTTTTAAAAAAAATAATTTCTGCGAGAGGATCCTATATTCAAAATTTAAATTTTTTAGGACCATTAGTTCAGAAGATTCAAAATTGCCCTATTTTTCCCCTTCTTTTTTCGCGTTTCTGGGACCATTTGTTCAGAAGTTAAAAAATTTACCAATTTGCCCTATTTTCCCCTTTCCCTCCCCCCCCTGGTAGGTGAAATTTTCAAAAAGTTTTATTTTCCGAATGTTAATTCCGCGAGATGATCCTAGAGTGTAAATTTCAAGTTTCTGGGACCGTTTGTTAAGAAGATAAAAAATGTACTAATTTGCCCTATTTTCCCCTTTTCCCCCCCTTGGAAGCGGACTTTCTAAAAAAAATTTTTTTTTCAAAATTTTATTTCCGCGAGAGGATCCTTGTGTCCAAATTTCATATTTCTAGGACTATTAGTTTCAAAGATACAAAATCCCCCAAAGGGCCTTTTTTTACCCATTTTGTCCCCCTTAGAATCGGAATTTCCAAAAATCCCTTCTTAGTGGGTGGTTTTGGCGGGAGCCGAACCTACATTCCAAATTTCAAGTCTCTATCTTTAGCGGTTTGGGCTGGGCGATGATTATTGCCAATCAGTCAGTCAGTTTGTCATTCCGTTTGTAACACCTCGAAATATTGGTCTATGACCCCATAAATTATATATATTCATGATCCTCGATCGATTTTAAGACGATCTAGCGATGTCCGTCCGTCCGTCCGTCCGTCCGTCCGTCTGTCAGTCTATCGGTCTGTTGAAAACACGCTAACTTTTGAAAAACTCTACGGAGGCTCCTGAAGTTTGGCATATATGTTGGGCATTTACCTGGTCAGGTTGGTATTGCAATCCAGCGAAATCGGTTCAGTGGTTCAAATGTAATGAGCAAAAGTCGGAATTTCGGCAATGGTTTTTCGTGAATTTATGAAATAAAAAACACGCTAACTTTCTAAACGCAATTCTGAGAAGGCTGAAGCTTGGACTATATATTTCTCGTTCCCCTGGCCTGGTTCGTATTGAATTTCAGCCAAATCGGTTCAGTGGTTTAAAAGTTATTAGCAAAACCGTGAATTTCAGATTAGTTTCACCTTAAATTCACGTGTTGAAAACCCATTAAACATGTTTTAAAACATTGGTAAGTCACAAAAATATATTACAACTTATTTTTATCAATCAAAAATATTTTTAAAACAAAAAACAAAATGCACTCGAAAAAAATTTTACACTCAAAAAAATTTTACACTCACAAAAAAATTTAGTAAATTATAATTTTTTTTTTTCAAAAATTACTAAAAAAAAATTGTTTTACACAAAATAAAATATTTCTAACCAAAAATTTTATTTTTTCACGTTAGAAAACTTACTATCACATAAAAAGGACATTGTGGAGGGTATTCATAGATTCGGTCGAATTAAACTTTTCTTCTTGTTAATTTTTAAATTTTTTGTTATTTTATCTGATTATCTTTTTAACGACCAAACTTTTCATTTGGTGGAATAAGCCCTTTCGCTTTAAAACTGATTTCGAAATAAAAATTTGGGGCCTTTGAAGTCGTACTCTAAAATTTAATTTTTTATACCCTCCACTCTAGATTTTGTAACACCTTGAAATATTCGTCTAGGACCCAATAAAATTTATTTATTCATGATCCTCGATCGATTTAAAGACGATTTAGCGATGTCAGTCCGTCCGCCCTTCCATCCGTCTGTCTGTCTGTTCAAAACTCACTAACTTTTGAAAGGCTCCTGAAGTTTGACATATAAGTTGGGCATTTACCTGGTCAGGTTGGTATTGCAATCCAGCAAAACCCAGTGTTTCAAAAGAAATGAACAAAAGACTGAATTTCGGCAAGGGTTTTTCGTGAATTTATGAGATAAAAAACACGCTAACTTTCGAAACACAATTCTGCAGACGCTGAAGCTTGGCATATATATTTTTCGTTCACGTGGCCTGGTTCGTATTGAATTTCAGCCAAATCGGTCCAGTGGTTCAAAAGTTATTAGCAAAAGAGTGAATTTCAGATTAGTCTCACCTTAAATTCACGATGTGAAACCCGTTAAACATGTTTTAAAAAAATTGGTCACAAAAATATTTTACAACGTATTTTAGTCACTCAAAAATATTTTTACACTAAAAATAAATAAGCTCGAAAAAAATTTTACACTCAAAAAAAATTTTACATTCACAAAAAAAATTTAGTAAATTATTATTTTTTTTTTCAAAAATCAGTTAAAAAAAAAAGTTTTTCTACACAAAATAAAATATTTCTAATCAAAAATGTTATTTTGTCTGTCTAGAAAATTTACTATAACTTAAAAAGGGCATTGTGGAGGGTATTCATAAATAATAATAACTAAAAACTAAAGTAAAAATAACTTTTATATTTGTTTTTTTTTAGTCTTGACAAGCAAAAATTTAAGTTGAGTTATTGCTTTTAATTATACATATGTATTTACAAAAAAATATTTTCCCAACGATCGAAGAAATTCGAAAGAAGTCGTTGTTCGTGTCACCCTAATACACATATAAATCTATAGTATATAAAGTTTATAGTTGTTTGTGAGTGTGAGTGTGTTATTTGTACAGTATAAATAAAATACAAACGCAAACTAAAAAAAAAAAAGAAAAAAATATTTGAAACAATCTCACTAAAATATTCTGCACCACTTGAATTCACAGCATAATTTGGCATTGAATATGTTGTTTCACTAACACAACAAACAATCATACATAAATATATTAATACATATGAGTAAATCCATATCAACATAGCAAAAAAAATTGAATTTTTGACGTCAATCGACCCAAATTTCGTGAAATTCGGTATATATGTAGGAACTTACTCGACTAATACTCAAACAAAGTTTAAGACTTTTAACTTCCGTAGTTTTGAAAATATGACGTTTCAAAAGTCAAGAAAATCTTTTAAAGGGTAAATTATAAATATTTATATCTTGAAAAGTATTTGAGCTATATTACTCCCAGATAGCTTTTTTTAAAGGCAAAGCCATCACTTTTAATATATCATTTCGCGAAAATTTTTATTTTGTGATCTTTTTTGTATTTCTGCACAATTCGCGATTCGCGAAAATATATCAAAAAAAGCGACATTTTTAAAAATCTGAAAAAAATATATGTTAATGGTTTAAGTCTTAGCTACAAGGTCTAAAAATTTCGCGTTGGTGAACGTATTAAGTCCAGAGATATTAATGAAAATGTGTTGCCAAGTAGGAAATTTTTTCCAAATCTCATGAATATTTAATTATTATTTTTGAATATTTTTGAAAATACATAAAATAAAACGGTGAAAAAAGTAAAGTTGATGGTAATGTACGAGTACTACACATGAATACAATGTAACATAACTTTTTATCAATTACACTACTTAACAAAAGTCAATTTTTTTTTTGCAGAGACTTCTAGAACACATTTTTAAAAGTATTTGCCCTGCACGAATCTGTTATCATAAACATTTTTTTCAAACTGTCTTCTGAACATATAGGCCTTTTTAACAGACTAAATGTCTCACATTGACATACCCCATATTATTTGTTCGTTTAATATTTTTGTATGCTTCAGCTGCAAAAACTAAATGGGCAAATTTCGAAAACGCGATTATATAAAAATGACAATGGATTCGCCATCACTGGATTCACGTTAAAGAGGGCAAAAGACTTAAGAAAATGTATTTTAAACAATGAAAATTACAAAATAAAAATATTAGGGAAAAAAGTATATCGTGAACCTATATTCAAAATATGCCAACTCAAATTTGACGGAAATGAGTTTCCGATGGCAAATAGCTCCCCTATGTAATACCTATCTGCCATAAAAATTTCAGAGCAAAAAAATAATTTGTTGTCGTTTTACATCCATTTTTGTTATTCTGCTAACTCAAAGTATTGGTGGAAATAAATGCCAACTCCCATTGTAAATTTCCAAAAATTCTTCAAAATTTTTTTTTTAAAAAAATTAGCCCACATATCTTATTGCATTTGCCATGCTGAATACGAATCTTTTAAAGATTTTGATATCTAATGACTGGTTCTCGAGATATTGCCATTTTAAAAATATCGGTAAATAGTGTTTGCAAAAAAAAAAAAAATTGCTTATATTTATGTAACTTTCAAACTATTTATCAGATTGAAACATTATGAATGGGGCAAATAAAGTCAATGATATAAGCTTTCAAAATAGCTGGTTTGGAGTGACCCTATTGCAATACAGCGTGAGTTACAGAGTGCCAAAGTTGACCACCCTGAGATTAAAAGGCTTTCGGAGCTAGTAACTTTTAAAAATATGCAAAGATTTTTAATTTTTTGTTCAGTTTTTGCAATTACCGTACTAAGGATAACAAAAACCAAAAAAAAAAAAAAAATTAAAAAATTTTTCCAAAAAAAATTTATTTTTATTTTCCGACAATATATGCCAACTCTAAAAAAATATTTGTTTTTTCATATAGTAATAAATGCCATCTCTGAAAAATACGCAAACAAGTGCAAAATATGAAAATTTTTGCATAGGTAAAAATTGTTTAGAATATTTAAACCATCTTGTGGAAGGTACATTGTTTATTTTTGCAATAATATGCGAAATAACTAGTTTTTTAGCTCTCCTGAACAGTAAGCTTTTTACGAGTTGGCATTTATTGAATATAGTTCGACGATATGCAAATAGTATATGCAAATTTTGCTAAAATTTTTGATTTTTTGCAAAGATTTTCGGATAAACTCAATGATTTTGAAATAATATGCATTTTGAATTTGTTTATATAAAAAAATGCAATATAAAATCATTCGTTGGTTTTTATCGGCATGGACCGCAAAAAAGGTCTTATCTCGAAAAGGGGATTTTATAAATTTTTTGTGATGACAGATTCGTGTTAAGGAGGTCAAAATACTTTAGCAAATGTATTCTAGGAGTCTGTGCAAAAAAAGTTGATTTTTGTAGAGTAGTGTAATTGATAAATATTCATGTTATATTGTATCTATGTGTAGTACCCGTCTGTACTATAAACTTTACTTTTTTCACCGTTTTATTATATGTATTTTCAAAAATATTCAAAAATAAAAATTAAACATTCATCAGATTTGATAAAAATTTCCTACTTGGCAACACATTTTTATTCATATCTCTGGTCTTAATACGTTCACCAACCCAAAATTTTTACAGTTTGTAGCTAAGATAACAGCCGTTAACATATATTTTTTTCATATTTTTAAAAATGTCGCTTTTTCAGATATATTTTCGCGAATCGCGAATTTTGCAGAAATAAAACAAATTTCCAAAATAAAAATTTTTGCAAAATGTTATTTGAAAGGTCATGGTTTTACCTTCAAAACAAGCTATCAGGAAGTAATATAGCTGAAATACTTTTGAAGATATAAATGTTTATATTTAATCCGTTAAAAGATTTTCTTGACTTTTGACACGCCATATTTCTGGAACCACGGAAGTTAATGGTCTCAAATTTTGTCTGAGTATAAGTATTATAAGTCCCAACATTTACACAAAGTTTCATCAAATTCGGAGACATTGAAGGAAATCAGGGGTTCATGTTGAAAAATTTTAACTCATACATATATGTAATTAACACATATATGTGAAATGAACTTTAAAGGAATAAATTAAATTATGATTATTTGCTGTAGCAAAAATGTCTTAGATTATTAGAAAATTTATTCTTTACAAAAAACTTCTCAGATTATGAGTAAAATTTTCCATACAAAAAAATGTTTCAGATTCTGAGACAATTTAACTAATATTCTCAATCAACTTCTTTATATAATTTTTTTTTTTAGATTCTCAGACAATTTTTCTTCAAAAAAAAGTTCTATGATTTTAGAACTATTTTTCAACACAAAAAATTTTATAGATTCAACACACAAAAAAAAAACTCTTAACTCTCCTAATACCATTTTAGCAATATTCGGTCTTTTTCCTTGTTTTTTAACAAAAAATTTTCGATTGAAATTTAATTTTTTTTTTTTTTTTAATTTTACAAATTTCCAACTTTTGTTACAAAAATGCTTAAAAGTGGAAAATTATAAAGAATCATATTTTTTATTGATTTTTTTTACCATAGAAATCTTAAATAAGTGACATTTTTCATATAGAAAAATTTTATCAGAATCTGAAACATTTTTCGTATAGAAAAATTGTTTTAGAATTTAATACATTTTTTGTTTAGGAAATATGTCTCAGAATCTGACACATTTTTCGTATAGAAAATTGTCTCAGAATCTAAGATATTTTTCGTATAGAATAGTGGTCTCAGATTTCTGAAACCACTCTGATTTTGATGCAATTTTTTTTAACAAAAATCTCTTAGATTCTGAGACAATTTTTCGATACGACAAATATCATAGATTCTGAGGCAAATTTTCTACTCGAAAATGGTATCAGATTCTTACATAAAGTAATTTTCATAACGAAAGCTGTCTCATAGTGTGTGACAGTTTTTATGTTGGAAAAACTGTCTTTGAATTTGAAACTACTTTTCTCTGATATCTATGATTGTGCTACAGCTTTTCTATAACAAAAATATTTTAGATTCTGAGACAATTTTTCTTTACGATAAATGTCTTAGATTCTTAGACCATTCCATACGAAAAATGTCTTCTGACACATAATCTCTGATTCTAAGATATTCAATTAAAAAAATTTCTAAAAATATTTTTAAGAAGATTCAGATTCTCTCTGATTCTGAGAATACTCAATTTCTAGACTACTTTTATATAAGAAAAAATAATTCCCAAATCAATTTATTCTTTTAATCTCTGCATTTATACTGTTACAAATTAATGTTTGTATATTGCATAAGTATGATGTATGGTGTATAAATTGTATTCGTATGTATATTTGTATGTTTACGCTTATTTGTACATATGTGTGTGCTTCTTTTATAAATATGTGTATATGTATATTTGTATAAAATTAGAGTATTATTTCCGCTTGTTTGTACCTTTCACATTCATGTTAAATACTTTGACACAGGCAGTGGCATTTATTAACAGCAACAACAGCAATAACATCAAATACAAATGATACATTTATTTGAAATATATTATGTGCCGCTATTTATATCAGAAGCATATTAATTAGAAATATAAAATATATAAATTTAGAATAATATATTAATTTTTGTATTATACAATAAATTTATGAAATTCTACTTTGAAAGAGGTATAAATATTTTTTGGGAAATTTTAATTTGAAAGAAGTTATACTATAAAAAATTAAGTTCAGTTTCTTATTTGAAATTGGGTACATCTTATCAAATCCCAATTGTAAATAGTATAAATTTCAAATAATTTTAAGTAAAATTTCAAAAAATGTTAATTTAATTACGTGATTTTAACTTAAATTACCAAAGCGTATAAGTGATATTTCACAAACTGAAATTAATATTACTCATACGCAATGGCAACTTTGCATCAGAATATTGCTCTAATGTTTTTTTTTTTTACAAAATTCGACAAACCAAATACATACTTATTGTTAAAAATTGAACATTTCTGCCATTGTAAAATTTTTAAATGGGAAAATTCTTATATTCTGAGGCACCTTTTCCATCTTATCAGTATTTAAAAATGTTTTGTATAGAAAATGACTAAGATTTTATGTATTTTTTCGCACAAAAATATTTTTCGTATTGAAAATCAACACATTCTTTAAATTTTTATTATAATCAAAGAAACTTGCGATTTAACTTATGGATTTTTTTTAAATTAAAAAAAAAAGTTTAAATCTAACATTTATAAAATCATGTTTAATAAATTTAATTTTCTGAACACAAATTTTAAAAAATGCCTGCGAATTTTATACTCTTGCCCAAAACATTAAATCATGATAATGTTTTGCGGAAAATTTGGGTGTACTTGCCAAAGCAAAGTTTTTTTTAGAAAAAATAATGTCATATTACTTTGCTATTCCATGCAAAACGAATTGAAATATCAGTCGAGGACCCCATTAAAAAAGCAAAAGAGCTGTACATTTCGTAAGTGAGTGCAAAAATAAGTGCAAAAAAGTGTTTTTACATTTTGGAGAGTATAAAAGATTCGGCACCAAAGAATGCAACACTCTCACTTGTTTTATGTACATTTGATAAACAAATGGAAAATTTTTATGCGAAAATCTTAGACTTGGTGAAAAAGTAGTTTTGTTAAAGAAAAATTATTATTTTTTCACGAAAAACAAAATTATGTTAAAAAAATTTAATGAACCCAAAATTTTTGGTGAAAAAAAAATTTGATGAAAAAAAGTTTTTGATGAATTTTTTTGATGAAAAAAAAAAATTTTTTGATGTAAAAAAATATGAAAAAAAAAAATTTGGTGTAAAAAAAATTGATAATAAAAAATTTGTTAAAAAAATTTGATGAAAAAAATATAATAAAAAAAAATTATGAAAAAATTGATGAAACAAAAAATTTTATGAAAAAAAAAACTTAATGAACAAAAATTAACAAAAAAAAAAAAATTGATGAAAAAAAAATTTGATGAAAAAAAAAAAATTTATGAAAAAAAAATTTCATAAAAAAAAAATTTGATAAAAAAATTATGAAAAACAAGTTTGATGCATGAAAAAAAAAAATGATGAAAAAAAAAGTTTGATGAGTTTTATTTCACCAGATGAAAAAAAAAAAAATTTATGAAAAAAATTTTTATGAAAAAAAAAATTTCATAAAAAAAAAATTTGATAAAAAAATTATGAAAAACAAGTTTGATGCATGAAAAAAAAAATGATGAAAAAAAAAGTTTGATGAGTTTTATTTCACCAGCTGGTGAAAAACGGTTTTATTCACCACGAGGTGAATTATTATCCAAGTTGCAAACCTAAGTTATTAAAATTTTTGGTTTAAGAAAATGAACACAGTAATTCTTGTTTTTAACATGATAATGTTTTTAGGCTGGTGCCTAATTTTAAAAAAGTTGCAGACGCCACCTCAGTTTGACTATATAAGCTAACAATTAACGAAAAAGAAAACAAGAATAACTATTTTCATTTTCTTAAAACCAAAATTTTTAATAACTTGGGTTTGTAACTTGGATAATAATTCACCTCGTGGTGAATAAAACCGTTTTTCACCAGCTGGTGAATAAAAAGTAACATAATTATTTTTCACCAAAAAAAATTTTTTTTTTTTCATCAAATTTTTTTTTTTTCATCAATTTTATTTTTTCATCAATTTTTTTTCCATCAAATTTTTTTTTCCATAATTTTTTTTTTCACCAATTTTTTTTTTCATAAATTTTTTTTTCATTAATTTTCTTTTTATCAATTTTTTTTTTTTCATCAAAATTTTTTTTTTCGTCAAAATTTTTTTTTTCATAATTTTTTTTTTCATCAAATTTTTTTTTTCATCCAATTTTTTTTTTCATCAATTTTTTTTTCGTATTTTTTTTTTAATATTTTTTTTCATCAATTTTTTTATCTTATTTTTTTCATATTTTTTTTTCATCAACTTTTTTTACATCAAAAAGTTTTTCTTTTCATCAAAAAAAATCATCAACAACTTTTTTTCATTAAAAATTTTGTTCACCAAAATTTTGGGTTCATTAAATTTTTTTTTAAAATAATTTAGTTTTTCGTGAAAAAAAATCATTTTTTTACAAAACCTACTTTTTCACCAAGTCTAAGCTTTTCTCATAAAAATTTTCCGTTTTTTTTATCAAATGTACATAAAATAAGTGAGAGTGGTATAGTCTTTGGTACCGAATCTTTTATACTCTCCCAAATGTAACAACACTTTTTACAACTTTTTACAACTCTTTTGGTTATTTAAAGGGGTCCTAGACTTATATTTCAATTCGTTTTGCATGGAAAAGCAAAGTAATATAACATTATTTTTTCTACAAAAACTTTGCTTTGGCAAGTACACCTAAATCTTCCGCAAGACATTATCATGATTTAATGTTTTAAGCAAGAGTACAAAATTCGCAGGCATTTTTTTGTTTTGTTTTTCAATATATTGAGGTGTGTTAAAGTATAAACAACGCCATTTTGCGTTATAAGCAGTGTTGGCTACCGTTACCCTTTCAATACCGTTACCGATTAAAAACCCTTTAATATTGACTACCGTTACCGTTACCAATACCGAAATAAAAAATTTTAAATACCGTTACCGATAAAAAACCGTTATTCGGATTTTTACCGGTATTATATCGGTTTTGTTTCGGTTACATTAATATTACTTACTTTAAGTTTTTTATGGACTAAAAACATATTGAAATATTTTTGATATACTTGGTGCGGTTAACACAATATCCAGTTAAATCAAAGTAAACGTAACCTTCGGCTTACTGCAAGAACTTGATAAGCAACATTTTATTTTTTGGTGTTCTCCGCGTTCTACTGATGTTCCACTCACAGATTTTTGGCAAAAGTGTAGCTTAAACCCTTCGTACAAGTATCTTAAGTATGAAAGTTTACTAAATATATATTTTCTACATTATTTCAAAAGTTTTAAGGCAAAAATCACCATAAAACGAAATGTTGGTTATCGAGTTTTTACAATCAGCCCTTCATATATAACCTCCGGTTAGCATTAACCCCAATTTATCTTCCGGTTAGTTCGTTTGCGTTATCGGCCCTTAACATAAAAAACAAATTTTTGTTCATTGCCAACCAATGATCACATTCGCAATTAACTAAATTCGAATATCGATCTTGGACCTCATAAAGATTTTATATTATTGATCAGTGATCGATTGTAAGCGATGTTATTTCGTCTGTAGAAGACACCATACGGTTTTAAATAAACGTGCTTCTCCGCTGGTACGAATAAGTCTTATGATCATAGGCTGGTTAAGTTCCTAAATGGGAAAATCGGACCAGATGAAAAAAAGTTCCCCCCTGACAAAACCCCAGAAAACCATATTTTATTTAATTTATATACCCTCCAACTACAGTATGGGAGTATACTCACTTTGTCATTCCGTGTGTAACGCATCAAAATATTGGTCTAGGACCCCATAAAGTATATACATATATTTATGATCAGTGATCGATTCTAAGACATTCTAGCGATGCAGTTCAAAATAAAAGAGCTAGACTCCCGAAATTTGGCACGAATATGTCTAATTTTCCTAGGCAGGTTAAGTTCGTAAATGAGAAAAATCGGACCAGGGGTAAAAAGTTCCCCAATGAATGACATTATTTTACATGAGTTTTTGTGTTTTTGTTTAACAAACGCAATATTTTTATGCTACAAGATGTTCAAAGTCCTGCATTTGGACACAAAGGATTGAAAAATGGCTCTCGGCTTTCGGTCGTCCCACTTTTGTGGGCGTGGATTATTTTTTTTTTTTAAATAATGATAAACTTTTATTTCTTTAGTGCAAAAAGTATAAGAATGAATTTTTAAATATATATTTCGAGAGGAAATGTGCCCCCAATTACCACTACTGACCCCTCCCCCCCAAAAAAAAAACGCCGCTGCATTTTTTTTTTCATGTTGGAGGGTATAAAAGATTAGGCACAGCCAAATTTAACACTCTTACTTGTGTTTTGTCTATTTGTTTAGAAAATTAAACATTTTTATGCCGTATGAAGGTCATTGACCAAGATTAGAAAATGCGATTTTTTTCGGTTCGAACCTTTTGGGAGCTTGGCTATAGCAAATAAAATTAAATATTGATAAAATTGTATTATTTATTCGTAAATATAAATAAAATTAATTTCTTAACATATATGACGAGAGGAAAGGTGTTCCTTTCGATACCGCCCGCCCTCTCAAATGGCTCAAAATGCATATTTTTTTGCTTATTGGACAAAGGTGTCTCTACGAACATGAGTTCGTAATTTTTGAATAACAATATTGCGTGAATGTTTAATTCTGAGTTATTTCATAGTATTTAATACTATTACAAATATAATTATGTATAGAAAATGCACAGAATTTAGCCGTTTTTTAATTTTTTAAACTAATTTATTCTTTTTTACGCGTTTTTAACAAATTTTTTATTTTATTTATAATACCGGTACGTACCGGTATTAATGTTTCGGTAACGGTTCACCGTTACCGAAATAATCGAAAATACCGTTACCTTTACCGTTACCGATATAAAAAATATGTAATACCAATACCAATACCGTTACCGATACCGTTATTCTTTTCGGTTGCCAACCCTGGTTATAAGTGCATTATATAGCTATTTTTTTTCTTTTGTCTATTCTTTTATTCTGTAGTTGTTGTTTAACTAATATTTTAAGCAGTGGTCGGCATCCATTGCTCATGGATCCCGAACACATTCGGCTATACACATGTATTCAACACGAATGTCAACAAAACTCACAACTAAGAGCATAAAAATACAACAACAAGCTGGTTAAGAAATATACTAACACATGCATATTTACATTCATACAACAATGCATTCATATACTCTCTTTCTGCCGACCACTGATTTAAAGAGATATTGCCATATGTTTGTTTGTTGTTGTTGTTCAGAAACGAGGTTTGTTTTATACAGTTACTTTCATAGAGACTTAAAATTACGCATTATTATCAGTTGGCAAAACAAATATGCAAATAAATACATTATTTTATACCTCAACCTTGGTTAATATTGTGAAGGGTATTCGTAGATTAGGCCAAGTCAAATTTAACTTTTCTACTTGTTTATTTTTAACTTCATATCCAAATTTCTTAAAGATCGGTGGGAACGCTGGGGAGACTTTCTATGACAATGATACAGTGACAATTGGCCACATGCCTAAGATATACAAAAGAAAAATATTTAATATTATTGCCCACAAAATATTTTCCACACGGTTGGCAATTTCTATCTGGTTAATTTGTTTTTCTAACTTCTGTCTAGTTTACATCATCATCATCACAATAAAATATTTGTATAGCATTGTTATTTTATCTTTCCATTGATAAGTATTATTAAAAGTTCAAATAAATGATAAACCATTACATTTACTTATTCTACCATATTTTAGGTTAAGGGTCATTGAAAAAACATAAATTTCTTGCTCAAGCGGAAAATGTAATAATCAAATATTAAACTAGGGTAAGCACACAAACCATCTCAATATCATAAATATAAATTAAAGCGTCCACGAAAATAACTAAAAAACCAAAAGAAAATCCTTAATGAAAAACCAAAAGAAAAACATATAAAATGCGAAGATACCTACATAAATATTGTGTATCATCACAAATAATAAAACAAATTCCAAAGCTATTCTCCATAATTTGTCCGTATAATTTGTCTACGAAATACAAATAAAAATACGAAAACAAATTAATACTGAAGGAGAAGAAAAAACCAAAAAAACAAGAAGAATAAATAAATAGAGGAAAAAGTTTCAACTTAATTAGAATAAATTCAATTAGTACCAACCAACCAACCAGCATACAATATAAACAATGATACGATACGAACGAATAAATTGAACAAAAATATATTGAAAGAAACAAAAACTTTGAAAAAAAAAAACTTTTTTCTTTTTTCTGTACTTAACATTAATGAAGAATATTTATGAAAAAAAGAAAAAAAAAAACAAAATAATTTTTATAAAAGCAGATTAAAATAAATTTACATAGAGGTTTTTTAGGAATTAAAAATAAAGAAAAAATAATACAAAAAATGCTTTTAAAATTTCTTTAAGTCTACAGTCATAATCAAAATCATTTGATTTTTCTTTTTTAGCTTTATTTCATTTCTTTTATTTATAAAATTGAAAAAAATTTTATTTAATTTTCCTTAAAATTTCATCCTTGTTATAGTATTTTCATTATCCCTTTAATGTCCGCTTTATTTTGGTTTTAAATTGTGGTCAAAAGTTTATGACAACCGAAGCATTCAAATAGACAACGACATTACAAAACTAAATCCTCCAAAAAGGAAACCAACAAAAAAATAAAATTAACAAAAAAACAAAAAAACCAAAAATCGACATAAAACTTGATGTCAGCAACAATAAAGTAAGTACACAAAGTGTAAAAATGGGTTCATTTAAAATTTGGTATTAAAAACTTTAATTAAAGGAATCTGAAGTGGAATTTTAGTATGCAAACAAAAAAAATAAATAATTTCCAATGAATGACTTTCATAGTATTTATGAACAAATTCATACAATTTATAAACTTTTTCATAATACATACAATGGGTAAAAAAAGTAGTCGGACATTCATAACCTCAATTTCTTTCATTAAATTTGATGGTTTAAATTCATTAAATTCCAAAATGTGTTGGTACCATTTTAAAGATGGGGTTTCACACTTTAAGAATAAATCATAATATGAGGCATTCCACACTAAATGTCAAGCGAAAAAAAACACGTGTACCGTAAACTTCTGAATAGGTTGTATGGATAGTCCTATATGGATTTTAGAAAATTGCGTTTTTGGTTTTTCAATTTTTCAAAAACCGGGCTTAGGAGGCGTGGTCAAATATTGGAAAAATGGTCAAGTTTGTGGCGAGTTGCCTTGATTAAATATTTATCACATTAAATCGGAATGCACCACAATCTTAAAAATTTACATTTCTTATGTGTATGTGCTATCGATTAAATTTTTTTTTTTTTTGGAAAATTTTCAAAATCCGTTCTGAAATTTTCCATTTTTTAAAAAAATTCAATTTATCAAAAATCCGGCCACTTTTTTTTAATTTTTTTTGAAAGCTTAGATGTTTGTCCATCCACAGAAAAAAATTTAGACACGCGTTTTTTTCGAGAAAATCGCATTTGAATTTTAAATTTCATAACAATTTAATAATTTGCTTGTATTTTCTGGTTTCAACAGAGCGTATGAATAATATTTACTCATTCGCAACGTTAATACAAGAAAATACAAGTAAATTACAAAATTGTTATGAAATTTAAAATTGAAATGCGATGCGCGTTTCCGAATTTTTTGTGTGGATGGACAAACATCTTAACTTTAAAAAAAAATTAAAAAAAAGTGGCCGGATTTTTGATGAAACGACTTTTTAAAAAATGGAAAATTTCAGAACGGGTTCTGAAAATTTTCAAAAAAAAAAACAAGTAATAAAATTATAGTCGGTCAAGACCGACCTTATAATACCCTACACCAGAGTTTCCCGGAAAATGGGTCCCAAGTTCAAACATGGACTGATTAGATCTATATTTTGTCAAATCTTTAAAAAGTGTAAAAAGCACTCATAAATCAAATTTGAGTGGAATAGGCTTCTTTTTGTTGCCAATAAACCGTTTTAACTGAATATCGGGCGAAATTTTCACATGGGACCTAAATAAGTCCAAAAATGGTCCGATTGATAATTAGATTTCATAAGGTTATTAAAGTACGCGTTTTACATACACAAATAGAATTTTAATTAAATATTTTCTATTTTTATGAAATTTGAGAGATTTATGTGAAAATCGGGTAGGTGGTTTGTATGGGGGCTACAAGAAGAACTGTATCGGGGGTAGGCATGTACTCGCTCCGATTTTTCCAAAACCGGTTTATTCTTGATTAGATCATTTAATGCTACCAAATGTGTACCAAATTTCTGAAATCTGCGACGAATCACTGTGAGGCGTAGGGATTACAAACAACATGCCTTAAACCCACCCTTTCCGCAAAATAATTTTTTTTTGGGTAATTTGGGTTTGGGCAAAACGTGTTTTCGAAAAAATATTTTTTTTTATTAATTTTTATTTTTGGGTAATTTTTTATTTCTTTCTTTTGGGCTTTTTTTTAATTTTGGACGAAATTTCGTATTTTTATTTTTGGGTAATTTTTCATATTTTTTGGGCGATTTTTCTTAAATTTTTTTGGGCGATTTTTCTTTGAGCGATTTTGCCTACATCCATGTTGAGCATTTACCTGGTCAGGTTGGTATTGCAATCTAGCGAAATCGCTCCAGTGGTTCAAAAGTTATGAGCAAAAGACTGAATTTTAGCAAGGGTTTCTCGAGACAAAAAAACATGCTAACTTTCGAAAGGCAGTTCTGGTATATACAATGTATATTATATATATATACAATATATACAATATGTATATACAATGTATAT
This sequence comes from Pegoplata infirma, assembly GCA_963921195.1. Classification (NCBI taxonomy): domain Eukaryota; kingdom Metazoa; phylum Arthropoda; class Insecta; order Diptera; family Anthomyiidae; genus Pegoplata; species Pegoplata infirma. Next base: position 309,628,191 of record OY992536.1, on the reverse strand, counting down.
TATACAATGTATATTATACATTTGTCGTTTCCTTGGCCTGGTTTGTATTAAATTTCAGTCAAATCGGTCCAGTTGTTCAATAGTTATTAGCAAAACCGTACATTTCGGATTAGTTTCACCTTAAATTCACGTGTTGAAAACCCGTTAAACATGTTTTGAAAATATCGGTAAGTCACAAAAATATTTGACAACGTATTTTTATTACTGAAAAATATTTTTGCACTAAAAAAAAAACACACTCGAAAACTATTTTACACTCTAAAAAAATTTTACACTCAAAAAAAATGTTACACTCAAAAAAAAAATTTGTAAATTATTTTTTTTTTTCAAAAATTACCAAATTTTTTTTACACAAAATAAAATATTTCTAATAAAAATTTTTATTTTTTTTCACGTTAGAAAATTTACTATCACTTAAAATGGCATTGTGGAGGGTATTCATAGATTCGAACTAGTCGAATTTAACTTTTCTACTGGTTTTTTATTGCATAGTTTCAGGCTGAGATTTAAGTGTTTTTTTACTGCATACTTTTAGGCTTTAAGTGTAGAACATACCCAGCAAAAATAAATCGAGTTTTTGGCGACACAGCATCTTTTTATATCAAACCGAAGCGCATCCAAAGAGCGCTCATGAGGATGCAGTAAAAGTAAGGGGAAACATTTTTTTATAAAATACTTATAATATAAAATTATTTTATGACAAAATTTCACACTTGCTTGCCTTTTTAATATGTTAAATACTTTTTGAATGAAAAACCATACGTTTTGGACAAAGACACATGATTTCACTGCATCATTATTGTGCATTAATCGGCGATGCAAAGAGTGCTTGAATCATAATACCTTAAACACATTTTGAATGATGATAAATAGGCCAGATTTTAAAATATTTTTTAGTATTTTAAAAAAATTTTAAATTTTTCTTAACACCATTTTCAATTGTATTTCAGAAATAGTCAACTAATTTTCAGGATTAATTGAATTCAATTGAATTCAGGATTTTCCAATTGTATTTCAATTGTATAGTAAAATGTGTTTCATCTTTATTCTGCACAGAAAAAAATATGGGGAAAAACAATTTGAGTAATCACTTGTTTAAATTTAAAAAAAGTTTTGAGTAATTTTTTAATTGACGCAATTAAAAATTTACTCAAAAATTTAAAAACAAATTGAGTAAATAATTTAATAAGAATTTAATAGCTTTTTTAATTTTTTTTTGGAATTTTCTTAGTTTTTTTAATTCTCGTTTAGTTTATAGTTTTTTGTATATATACATGAAAGTTTGTTATCATATTTATAAATTTTTTTTATGTCTTTAAGACAAAAATATATTTGGTAAAGTTTGAAAAAACATGTTTTTTTTTGTAAAAAAATATGAAATTTTTTTAAACTTTGTTTTTTTTTAAAGTAGAAACAGAATAAGCCCGGCACGACTTTTTCCATACGGTTTGGCAGATTAAACCGGTGGCCGGCGCCGATGTGAAATAAAACTTGTTCTGTTTTTAAAAGGTGGTGATTCTTGTTCTGTTCCTGCACTTAATAGTGTCAATTAAAAATTTACTCAAATTTTTTTGGAAAACATTTAATAAATTTTTATTAAAAATTTACTCAATACTATTAAATCGTTTACTGGTGGAAAATTGAGTAATTTTTTACTCAATAGTATTAAAAATTTACTCAAATTTTTTTTTTATTTCTTTCTGTGTGCTTAAATAAGCTCTAAAAAGGTACATGAATTCACTGCACCTTTATAGGCTTTTATCAGCGCTCTAAAGAGACGTGATTTCAAAGCATCTTAAGAGCGCTTTTTCGGTGTATCCAACTAGCGCTCTAAAGTGTGACATCGCCTTAGAGAATCATGCATGAATTCAGCAGGTTTGGATGCGCTCCTTGACTCGAGTTTCCTTTCCAAAAGCTGCTGCCAGTTCAGCAAAATTTCTGCTGGGTAGTTATATTTTTAACTAAAAAATTGGTTTCAAAACCTCCTTAATATACTGCTATTCCCCTATTATTGTTACCACATTTTTTAGTGAACCCTGTTTTTTATAATAAATGGAATGAATGTAAAATAACACAAACAAAGCAAAAAAAAAAAAAACTTTAACCCAAGTCAAAAACAAACCAAAAGTGACGCATTTGCTTTTCATTTTCTAAATAAACAGCACTTTTCATTTATTCGTCCATTCAGTTTCATACCATTGCACTATAGGAAATTTTACCCATTTTTTGGCCAAAAGTCAAAATTAAAATTTTTGCAAACATTATTTTTTTTCACATTAATATAAAAAAAACTTAACAAAGTAAACAATTCTTTCTCAATTTTTCGACAGAATTGATGTACTGTCACTTTATCAGTAGTTTTTCTTGCAATTTCTTACTTAGTTATAAAATAACGATTGAGAGCAGCGAATTTTGTGATAGCTTCTAACAAAAGTTTTTATATTAAGAATTTATAATTTTTAAAAACTAAAAAATGGAAAATAATGTCAAAGGTGAGTACTTTAATGATAAATAGTGAAATGTTGGTGAACTCATCTATTAGATCGATTTTATTGGAAAAATTGAAGTGACCTTAAGATGAACTTATTGAAGTATGAATTGGAATTTTATTTTGACTTTAAAAAAAATGATAGCATATGTTAGCTATAAAACCATAAAAGTTCTCTAGGACAATCAATTACCTCCCGAATTTAAAAAATTTCAAGGTCGGATATGTGCAAACTTTTTTTTTATACCCATTTTTCCAGGTGACTACTGAGTGCCAAATTCAGAGTTATTTAATACATGGCGAGAGAAATAAAGCAGAGGTGAATAAGGAGCCGCTATTTCTGACCATTTCTTTTCATACATTGCTGAGAGTGAATGTTTCGAAAACTTTAAACAATATATAAAGGAGGAATTAAGAATATTTTGTTCAAATATAAATATGAAAAGGATTAAAAGTTGTAGGAGTTTGAAAATTTTTGAAAGACAGCATGCTGTTTGGCTTAAAGGCAATACTTGGCTAAAAAAAACTTGAAACGCAGCCTGCCTCCACTAAATCGAAACCTGGGCGACCGCAATTAACTTTTTTGTCAAAATCTGCGAGAACAAAAATACGAGTTACAGCAGAAATCTCTAAAGATCTAAATAGGGAAGTTGAGCCCCTAGCTCTTGCATCATCTACGGCTGCCCGTAGTGGCATTTTGAAATGTAGTTGACGACTTGGAACTCAAAAATAAAATTTTTGAATAAAATCCTTATTAAAAAGTAGATTTGTTTGACACTTCTTAACATTGTTAAAATAAATTTCTACTGTTATCTTCGAAAGTTAGTGTACACTCAAAAAAAAAAATATTGTAAAAACAGTTTAGAAAACCATATAATCTATCAAGGATCTAAAAAATCTTAGATGCGACAACTTATAACCCGGGAACCCTGTTTGGAACTAATTATTAGGTAATTTTTTAGGTAACTTTACTAATTTTTTTTTTTTGAGTGTATGAAAACCTTTAAGAGTCACTCCCTCCCTCTAAAGAGTCTTCCAAAAGTCAAATAAAAAAAATCAGTCAAATCGGTCCAACCGTTTGGCTGTAAATAATTTTGGCCAAAAAAAGGGTAAAATTTCCTATAGTGCATTGTTCTTGTAATTCTACATTTTTTTCTGCGTATTTTTTTATTCTATTTTTTGTTAACGCTTTTATTATTTAACATTTCGCCAAACAAACAATAATAATAAACTCTTAAAAAACGAGCAGCATTTGTGTTTTTAACAACTATACAACAGCTACATGCAACAACACAACAACAGAGCACCAATATATTTACAACCCAGCATTTACCAACGTCAACAATCAACATCAGTAACAGCAGCAGCAGCAGTAGCGACAACTACAAAAAGATAAACTAATAAAAACAAAAAAAAAATTAAATGCGTGCCATGTTGGATGAATATAGTGTTTAATGTGAATAGACAGTGGTCATTGGTGTTGTGAAAAGATGACACCGTCTAAAGAATTATTTGCCAAAGTTGTTAAAAGCCAATAACAACTTTTGGGAAACAGTGATGTTACAAACATATTTTAGTTTAACTGCTTTTTGGTAAAAATTCAGCGAATAAGCGTTTCGGATTTTTCGGCTCCGATCGAAACCCACCGTTTTTAACGGTTTAAACTTTCTTTTACTAAAGTAAAGGGTATTTAGAGATTCGGCATAGCTTTACTTGTTTGTGTTTTGTTGTATTTGTGGACACAACATGGACATTATGAATAACAAAAACCAAAAATATAACTCACACCCATTCACACATACGCACATGTAGTATAAGAGTGGAATTTTTTTTGAACTTTTAATTTTCCAATGTGTTCTGGAAAGTTTTTATTTTACTAGACCCGTGTAAAAATCGATTAGAATTTATCAGACAGCCAATATTAAACATGAACCGGATGATATACGTCTGAAAGAAGGAGATCAAATGAAGTAAAACTGCATTTACACTTTTCCATTTCGTGATCCTGTTTCCTTTTAAAAGAACTTCAAAGTTTTAAAGGATAAATTTTGCAAAACATTTTTGAAATATTTGTAATTGTCCTAGGATGGCACTGGTGATGGCAAATAAAATATGAGGATTTCCCCTAACTTTTCCATACATCATTTTGCCATAACAGGATAAAAGGATGTAAATAAAGTAATTTAAAAACTTTATCAAAATATTTTGTTGAAAATTTTGAATGATATTGAAGGATACATTTTTGAAAGGACGTATCTTACCTCCTTTTTCCTGATATGTAAAAATTATAAAAAAAAGTAAAATTAGGGGAGATCCTCCACTTTCATTTTCTATCAGTGGTGAGGTCCTAGGACAAGTTCAAATATTAAAAAAATATTTATAAAATTTGATCTTCTAAAACTTTGAAGTCCTTTTAAAAGGAAATAGGATGACGAAAAGAAAAACTGTAAATGAAGTTTTACTACGTTTAGTCTCTAATTTGAATATTATCCAGATGGTGTTTAACGACTTTTTTTGATTTTTGTCGGACGGTTTAATATAGGAGGCATTCCACACCAAATGTCCAGCGAAAAAACATGTGTACCGTAAACTTCTGAATAGGTTGTATGGATAGCCCTATATGGAACTTAGAAAATTGCGTTTTTGGTTTTTCAATTTTTCAAAAACTGGGCTTAGGAGGCGTGGTCAAATATTGGAAAAATGGTCAAATTTGCGGCGAGTTGCCTTGATTAAATATTTATCACATTTAAAAAGAGTGCTCCACAGTCTCAAAAATGTAATTCTTATAAAGTTTTGTATGTGCTATCGATCAAAAATCCGCCCACTTTTTTTTTTTAATTTTTTTTTTTTCAAAGTTTAGATGTTTGTCCATTAACACAAAAAAATTCAGAAACACGTTCTTCGTTTTTTCGAGAAAATCGCATTTGGATTTTAAATTTCATTACAATTTTGTAATTTGCTTGTATTTTCTTGTTTTAACGTTGCGAATGAGTAATATTAATTGCATAAATATTTCTCATACGCTCTGTTGAACCAAGAAAATACAAGCAAATTACAAAATTGTTATGAAATTTAAAATTCAAACGCGATTTTCTAAAAAAAAAAACGAAGAACGTGTTTCTGAGTTTTTTTGTGTGGATGGACAAACATCTAAACTTAAAAAAAAAAATAAAAAAAAGTGGACGGATTTTGTTAAATTGACTTTTTTAAAAAGTGGAAAATTTCAGAACGGGTTCTGAAAATTTAAAAAAAAAAAAAATTTTAATCGATAGCCCATACAAAACTATATAAGAATGTAAATTTTTGAGATTGTGGTGCATTCCGTTTTAATGTGATAAATATATAAACAATGCAACTCGCCACAAATTTGACCATTTTTCCAATATTTGACCACGCCTCCTAAGCCCAGTTTCTGAAAATTTGAAAAACCAAAAACGCAATTTTCTTAGTTTAATATAGGGCTATCCAAGCAACCTACTCAGAAATTTACGGGACCCATGTTTTTCTGTAGCGGGACATTTGGTGTGGAATGCCTCATATGTATGCTTTCATCTGATGGTATATAATTGTATCTGATCAGATATAATTTAATTTCAATTTTGTGCCAACACGAGTAAAAAAAAATTGATGTTATTATATATTTTATTATATAATTATATATTAATGGATCCATCATTTGATCCCAATATATCATTTTAGATCAAATTTGATATAATTCGATATAGTTGGATCCCCAAAATTAACTGGTAAATTTCATCTGATTTGATGTTAAAGATAATATTTAGATCTAATAAGATATAATTTTATATTATAAGATCTTTTTTGACCTAATTTTTTATAATATCAAATTAGATAATATTTACCGTTCCATTTTTGGGATCTAATGATAACTTATATAAAATTTGATAAGTTATTATCCCCGAGTAAAAAAGTTTTGATACAATCACATAATTTTTAATATAATTATATATAAATTGATCTATTATTTGATCCCAAAAATGGAGGATCCAAAAATATATGATTATGTCTTAGTAGATCACATTTGATATAATTAGATATAGTTTGATCCTTAAAATGGAACGGTAAATTTTATCATATTTTATATTGAATATCATATTAGATCTAATATGATATAATTATATATTATTATATCTTATTAGATCTATTGTTTTATAATATCAAATTAGATAATATTTACCGTTCCATTTTTGGGATCTAATTATATCTAATCATATCAAATTTGATCCAATAAGATATAATCATATATTTTTGGATCCTCCGTTTTTGGGATCAAATGATATATATAGCGCCGTATTACTTTTTTTTAGTCGGGTCATCTATTTTTGGATCCTCCATGTTTTGGCATCAAATGATATATGACGCCGTATAACTTTTTTTAGTCGGGAATGTTGAACAAGCCGAGATGTAATAAGATCTCGATTATGGCCATTTCAGATATTATTATATGCAATCAGATACAATCATATATAAATATATATGCACAGATCAGACTAGATGTAAAAAATTTTTACACGGGGACCTTATGTGGTACAAATTCAAGGTCAATGAAATTAAATTAACCCGTGGTTAATCAATCAAAGTTTTGTATTTTTGAAAATTAAAAAAATGTCTTGCAATTCAACATATCAACCTTAAAAATCGGTCGACCGGTTTTTGAGATATTGCAATTTGAAATTTGTAAAAAAATTACAGTTTTTCCTACCGTCAAAATTAAAAAATAAAAATTATAAAATTGGTATTCCTCGACTTTTTCAAAGAGCTTGAGACAAAATTTCATTTCAATCAAAATTTTAGGTTTTCACGGAAAATTGTCACCGAAAATTATCGAAGTGTACCAAGGGTTCTAATGGTCCGATTTGGCCATTTTTACTCAGCATGTCAGAATTTATTAATATAATGTAATTATTTCTTAATTTTTCAAAAATTCAAAATTTTGGTGGAAATTTTCAGCTCATCAAAATTAATATGATGAGTCACAAAATTTTTTTAAACTCTTTCAAAACTTTTTTGTCATACCAAAAAATCCAGTCTCTTATAATATACATAGGCTGACCATTCGTACTGATTTCATCCGTACATGCACTGATTTTACTGATATACTGTACTGATCAAAAAACGTTCTACTGATTTGCACTGATTTTTTAAAATATGTAGGTATAAATAATTTTATTCGAAAATTCTGTACAAAAACTTGAATTTCCATAATACACAGAAAAAAAATTTTTGTTACAAGTCTAGCACACGGCTACAAGTCTAGCACACTACCACCGTGCTATTCCTCATATACACAAAGTGTCTGTAGAATCAGTGTGTACTCTTTGCTTTTTTTTTTGTTGCATTATACTATTTAAAAATAAATAATAATGTGGCTTCACACATATTTAAAAAATTTAAAATAGAATAACAAAAAAATAATCACAAATTAAAAAAAAAAAAAAAAGTTTTCCGCCTGGCAGCGAACCCGCAACCTTCATGATTCGAGTCTGGCACACTACCACCGTGCTATCGTCACATATATGTTTGCTTGATTAAATGAGTTTATAAAGTGTCTGTGTTATTAATATAATAAAAATAAATTTTTGTTACATTAACAATATACATTGTTGATACAATTAAAAACGTTGTTGAACTAGTATTTAGTTGTTAACAATTTGTTTGGTTACTTTTGATTTTTTCTGTGTATAAGTCGTCTGAGTTGTTTTTATAACTTAAGTCTGACAATGAGATAATTTACAATGAATTTATTCTAAGGAGCTTAGAGTTCGTGAATCAAGAGGTTCCTTAACGCAAAAATGTATCTGACTATGAGGATATTTTGATCTTCCTAAATTTATATAAAAATGCTCTCAGAATCTTTGAGATTTTCTATAACGAAAAGTTCAATTGACCGATGGATTTTTTTATATTTTTAGAAAGATGATGTAAATTAGATGAGGTAATGTCATCAGAGCTTATTCGAAAAAGCGCTCAGAAAATCAGGGCCATTAAAAAAAACACGTTCTTATTATCTGTGAAGTTTTCTTAAAGGAAAAGTTGTCAGGGATTTTCTTATTCTCAAAACCTGTGAAGTTTTGTTATATTTGCTGCACTGATACGATCAAAACGTTCAAGTGAAGTCGTTTAAAGGCAACTAAATTTTTGCAAATATAACGACAACAGTTGTTTTTTTTCAGTTGTTTTTTAACAGTTGTTGTTTAAACAGTTGTTTTTTAACAGTTGTTTTTACTCAAAATAGTTTAACCTACATTTTTTGAGAGTTGAAAAAACATCACTGTTTTCCCAATTTAAGAGAATTATTTCAAAAAAAAAAAAATTATATAAAAATTTGGTCGTACTGATTTGAGTTAAGAAAAAAATGGTCACCCTAAATATAAACACGAAATTCCATTGAGAGTGTTGAATACAGTTTATTACATTGTGTACAAGTATGTTAGTTTCAGTTTATGCGTGTGTATGTTGGGGGTTTTGGTGGTTTAACTGTAGATGTATTAACAAATGTTGACTTGAGTTTCATCATTTGCAATTTTATTTAACGGACCAAAACAAAAGCTGAATTTTCATTTGAGAGTGTAAGTTTTTTTAAGTCCTCTGGTTTGGATGTTTCTGATTCTTTTGTTTGTTTTATCGTACTGTATGTAGTTTTTGGTGTCATTTTGTGGTAGCGACCAGTATTCTTACTCGACTTATAAATACGAAAATTTCAAATGGTAGTCCGGATGTTGTTGCTTTTTTTTTCTTTGTCGGAGAATCAATACAGGAATGTAATCCTTGTATATGAATATTTCTGTTGTTGTTTTCTTGTTGTGTCTCTTAATAACTTTGATGTCCTGATGTTGTTCACGATATTTTATTTAAACATTGTAATTGGTGTTTTCCAGCATACTAACGACCATATACTGTTGACTATTTTTAAAAATTTACTGAGAAAAAATAAAATAAGTTGGGTTCATTCTCAATAACGATGGCAATGAAAAACAGGGTCGTATGTATAATTTTTTCTGGGATTTTGTTTATTTCAGAACTGTTGGCTTGGGAAAAATATACCAGAATCTGAGAATTTTTTTATATGAAATCTAACTCAGAATCTGTCAATCTTTCTAAATCGAAAAAGTCTCAGAATCAAAGAATTTTTCTTTGCGAAAAATGTATCAGCATTTAAGAATTTTTCTAAAAATATTGTCTCCGAACCATAGAATTTTTCTGTACAAAAATGTTTCAGAATCTTAGAACTTTTTTAATATAATAATTCCTTTTGGTTTGTCTATAAAAACCAATGACTAAAAAAAGAAAGTAAGAATTACTGTTTCCATTTTCTATAAACCCCAAAAGGGTTTTAACTTGGATGGTAACTTACCTGTTGTGAATAAAAAACAAGTAGAAAAGTTAAATTCGACTTGGCCGAATCTATGAATACCCTCCACAGTGACCTTGTTAAGTGATAGTTAATTTTCTAACGTGAAAAAAAATAAAATTTTTGATTAGAAATATTTTATTTTGTGTAAAAAAACTTTTTTTAAAGTAATTTTTGAAAAAAAAAATAATTTAATAATTTTTTTTTGAGTGTACAATATTTTTTGAGTGTAAAATTTTTTCGAGTGTATTTTTTTTTTAGTGTAAAAATATTTTTGAGTGACAAAAATACGTTCTAAAATATTTTTGTGACTTACCAATGTTTTTAAAACATGTTTAACTGGGTTTCAACACATGAATTTAAGGTGAAACTAATCTGATATTCACGGTTTTGCTTAAAACTTTTTAACTACTCGACCGATTTGGCTGAAATTTAATAAGAACCAGACCTGGGAAATGACAAATATATGTGCCATGCTTCAGCATCCTCAGAATTGTCTTTCGAAAGTTAGCGTGTTTTTTATCTCGTAAGTTCACGAAAACCCTTGCCGAAATTCAGTATTTTGCTCTTAACTTTTGAACCACTAAACCGATTTCGCTGGATTGCAATACCAACCAGACTAGGTAAATGGCCAACATATATGCCAAACTTTAGGAGCCTCCGAAAAGTCTTTCAAAAGTTAGCGTGTTTTCAACAGACAGACAGACGGACAGACGAACGGAGGGACATCGCTAGATGTATTTCGAGGTGTTACAAACGGAATAACAAACTTATATATACTCTCATCACTAAAGTGGAGGGTATAAAAATTCACCAGCTGTTGAACAAAACGTAACACTATTCTTATTTTTTTATTAATTTTTTTTTGCATCAACAATTTATTTTTCATCAAACCATTTTTTCATAAAAGAAAAAATTTTTCATCAAAAAAAGGATGTCTTCAGTGAAAGTTGCTGGTGGTCCTTTTTTCAAAACACTCAAATAACACAAACGTTTTCTGCATAAAATTTAACTAGGGGTAGTCAAAGACCAAGAGTTATTGTTAAAAGTGCTAAATGTTTAAAAGAGTAAAATTGTAAAGTACCTGGTAAAGCACAATTTAACAAAGTATGATAATTTAAAATGTTCCTTTTTTACACATTTTGCTTATATCGCACGAACTTTTGGCCTTTTGACAACCCCTAGTAAAATTTTATGCCAAAAATGTTTGTAGAACATTTTAACCCATTAAACGCACACCTTAGTGGTATTCTATGAGGATATTAAAAAAAAAGATGAAAAATCTAAGAACTTGAGCTAAGTTTTCAAAACCCTTCGGCGGTTTTGGTCTACTTTTGGTTCCATTCAAGATACACTCGATGACCCCAAATTTGTTGCATAATGTTTTTTGTTTTTTTTATGAAATTCTCAGGTTCTTGGAAATTTTTTGTAAAAAGTAGTTTACCGATTCTGGGGCTTTGACTAAAATGTAGAAAATTTTTATTTTTCCTTTTATTTGAGACGATTCTTTTTAACTCGGACTCTGCAATCCACTTCGTTTTTTTACCCTGCACTCTAGTGATAGAGGGTATATACACTCAAAAAAAAAACTGTAATGTTAGCAAAAAAAGCTTGTAAACCTACAAGAAAATTTGCTGATTTTGAACCCACATTTTTTTTGGTAAAGTTAGCAAAAATGTTTTGCTAAAAATTAGTTAACTGATTTTTTTTATTTCAACTTACAAGGGAAGTCTCCCTAGTGTCACCCGCGGATCTTTATGGAATTGGTTTTATTTTGTAGATCAGAAAAAATAAAGGGACACGTATTTTTTTTAGCGGCCCAAATTCATATTTAGGGGGTAAAAAATAGGGGGGAAGACAAGGCCATTTTTCAGTTTTTTTCGTTTATCTCCTATATTATGCAAAGAAACCTAGTCATGTTACATACCAAATGAAAGTTCTTTGGAAAACCTATCTACGTGTGCTAAGAACGTGTCTAAACATGTACAACTTTTCGTCATATTGAGTAAAATACCAAAATTTTTGGACGTTTTTGTTAATAAGACGAAAAATATTAACTTCTTTGGCCCGTAGTTAGCACCACAAGATAGGTATTTTTAATACCTTTAATTTGATACTACACATGCCTATATTAATTTTGTTTAAATAGGCTTAAATCGTAAAAAACTGAAAAAGGTCAATTTCCCCCCATACAAATCGACCCCCCCTAAAAATGAGTTTGGGCCGCTAAAAAAAAATACGTGTCGAATTAATTTTCGTTCTTGACAACATATCCAAATTTCATGAAGATCGGAGGGTGACACCAGGGAGACTTCCCTTGTTAGTTCATACACATTTGAGGACCCCTTTGGGTTCGGACCCGATAGGTCCAGAGCCCGATGGACCTAGACCTAGTTGGGTTCCTTACAAATCGTCATAGTTTTTGATCCAAAATTTGTGTCCGTTTCGCTCAGTTTTGTTTTAAGTTTTTGAGATACGTTGTTTTAGGGGACCACCGGGGTTTTGAAAATTACAAAACTCGATAACTTCAAAAATATTACTTGGAGAGCATTTGATTATTTTACCGTCTTGTTCTACGTGTTAAGGGTTACAAAAATGCTTTTAGACTTTTTGTGGTGTCGGCAATATTTGCCGAGATATGAGCATTTTAAAATTTTCGGGAATGCTGACTTTTTTGGATCCAAAGTTTGGACCCATTAGGGTCCACACATTTGAAGAGTACCGGCGATTCTATGGAGAGCTCGAGAACCAAAAATGGCCTCCATTTTGCTCTATCTGGCTTAGTTTCCGAGATAGGGCCATTTTAAGTTTTCTAAAAAAAAAAAAAAATACCATATTTTTGCTAATATTAGCAAAAAAAGCTTGTAAAAATTTGGTCAACTCAATTTTAAATTTAGCAAAAAAAAATTAGTTCAAATTTTGTTTAAAATTGCTAATGTGCTAAATGAAGTTTAAAAGATATTTTTGCTTACATGCTAATCTCAACTAAAAATTTGCTAAAAGTTAGCTAACCAGCATTAGCAAAAAAAAATTTGTAAATCTACTAATGTATTATTTTGAGTGTATAAGTTTGTCATTCCGTTTGTTACACCTCGAAATATTGCTCTGAAATTTTTATGACAGATAGGTATTACATAGGGGAGCTATTTGCCATCGGAAATTCATTTCGGTCAAATTTGAGTTGGCATATTTTGAATATAGGTTCACGATATATATTCATGATCCTCGATCAATTTTAAGACGATCAAGCGATGTCCGTCCGTCCGTCTGTCTGTCTGTCCTAAGGTTTGCAATTAACCGTAGTTTTCATTAACCGCGGTTACGGTTAAATTTCAAGCGATTAACCGCGGTTAACGGTTAACCGCAATCTTTTAAAATAATTTAAATTTAATTATTTTTTCGGTTAATAAAAATTTATAATAGAAGAATATTACTGATTTTATGTAAAATGTAGAGACCCAGCAGAAATTTTGCTGAACTGGCAGCAGCTTTTGGAAAGGAAACTCGAGTCAAGGAGCGCAAACAAACCTGCTGAATTCATGCATGATTCTCTAAGGCGATGTCACACTTTAGAGCACTAGTTGGATGCACCGAAAAAGCTCTCTTAAGATGCTCTGAATTCACATCTCCTTACAGCGCTGAAAAAATCGCTATAATGATGCAGTGAATTCATGTATATTTTTAGAGCTGATTTAAGCAGAATAAAGATGATGCACATTTGACTATTTCTGAAATACAAATTACAAAATCTGAAATACAATTGACTATTTGTAAATGCAATTGGAAAATCTTAAATACAATTGACTAATTCTGAAAATCAGTTGACTGCCTGCAAGCATTTGGAAGAAATATCGCCTAAGAGATCCAATTACATTTAAAAAATTTCCAATTATATTTCGAAAATTTCAAATCATATTTCAGAAACTTCCATTTATATTTCAGATATTACCATTTATAACCAAACAAATTTTAATTACATTAAAAAAATTTTCAATTATATTGGAAATTTTTGAAATATAATTGGACATTTTTAAATATAATTGGAGATTCTAAAATATGATTGGACATTTTTTGTAATATAATTTGTATTTTCTGAAACTAAAGTGGAAATGGTGTACTCAATTTTTTTTTGTAATTTAAAATGTGAGGTGTTATGATTGAAGCACTCTGTGACATCATGTGACTTTGCCTAAAACTCATGGATTTTTATTCAAAAAGTGTGTTAAAAAAGTGTTAAAAGTGTTAAAAGTGTTAAAAAAGGAAAGCATGTTGAGGGCCTATATTCAAAACCCTCTATCTTCCATTTTCACGAAAATGACTTTTTGATGGCAAAATATTCAGTAAAACGGCCCTCATCTATGGTGTAAAATTCAGAATAAAAATATTTTTTTTTGCAATTTTATTTGCATTTTTGGTTTTCTCTATCTCTTTCACAATTAATTTTTCTGAATGCAAAACCCTCTATCTTTTCAAATAATTAATTTATAAATATTTTTTTTTAATAATTTCATCATGCATTACATGTTTTAATACTAATTTTTGCATGCTGAACATGAATTTGTCAACAAAATTCCAGAATTAAGATTTTGGTCCACTGATGCTAATTTTTTCTCAAAAATCTTGTTTTACTTTTTTTTTAAAATATGGCTCAAAATTTTGATGTCCTGTGTGCATTATGAAACAAAAATTTTAAAACGATTATGAAACGATGCTGATCAGCATCTGTGGACCAAAATCGCGTTTTTAATTTTTTTACTATTTTTTACATAACATACTCAACAGTTTGTCATCCTTTCAGATGAATTCGGTAAAAAAATATTTTTTGTCTCAAAAATCAGCAGCTGTGGACCAAAACCGCGATTTCGGAATTCTTTATAAGCCGTTATCATTAATAAATCACGTTAACAATTTACCGATGTCGTAAATGAAATCATAATAATTGATTTTTATTAAAATGCAAAACCCTCTATCTTTCATAATATATCCAATAGTGCGAAATTTTAAAAACTAATTAAATGTGAGATTCAGTAGTTGATTTAAAAAAATATTGTAGAATATCGAATTTTTATTACTCTAACAATACGCGAAATAAACAGTTTTTTGGCTCTCCTGAAAAGTTGTGTTTTTTAAGATAGAGGGTTTTGAATATAGGCCCTCGATGTATTAAATTTTATCAAAATATAATTTTGTATTTTGAGTTTTATATAAAAAATCTTAACAAAAAATTTTAATTTTTTCCCCTTACTTTTACTGCATCCTCAAGCGCGCTCTTTGGATGCGCTTCGGTATGCTATAAAAAGATGCTGTGTCGCCAAAATCTCGATTTATTTTTGCTGGGGAGTGGAGGGTATAGCTTTTAAGTTTTGGTGGGAGAAAGTTATAAAAAAAAATGTTCATCCCTAAAAACAGAAATTTCATTATTTTTTTAAAAAAATTTAAAAACTATTAGATTCTGAGAAATTTTCTCTATTAAACAATTTTCAGATTTTGAGAAGTTTTATACTTCAAAAATGTCTAGATTTATAGGGATTTTTTATAAATACACTGAAAAAAATAACTATACTGAAATTAAATAAACACTGTTATTAATTTAAGTAAACAATTTTTTTTGAATTTACTTCAACTTATTTTAATATAAGGTGGTGTTACTTAAAACAAAGCAAATTAACTTGAATATAGTACATGCAGATACTTAAAAAAGCACAAGAGTTATCCTTAATTTGATTTTTTAAATTAAGTTAAATATTCTTTACATTTATGGCGAATTGACTGCATTTAAGAAAAAAAGCGTTTATTAAAAAATTTTGTTTTACTTAAAAGAAAAAAATTTAAATTGTGTGCAAAAAAAATAAATAAGTACGTAACTTACTTAAAAATAGTATAGACATTTTCAAGACATTAAATCAAATAAGTACTATTCTTTAATTCCTAAACGCATTTTCTTTAATTTAATCAATTTTTGTTTTAATTTAAGAAAAAAGTAATCTTTATTTTATTGATTTCATTGACTTTATTTAAATCCATGTCTTCATCAGTTTAAGAAAGAATTTACTTAACTTAAGGAAAAAATACTTTAGGTATTTTGGGGACCCCATCTGGGGGCCCCATCTGGAGACCCTATGAGACCCTAACTTTAAATCCAAATTTCGATTTTCGCGGAGTTTTCAAATGCCTATAACTCTGCAAATACTGCAGATACGAAAAAAATTCTAAAGGCATTTTTGTAGTCCTTAACTTGTAGAATAAGACCGCCGAAGACCCCAAAGCCCTCCGAGTTATAGTTTTCGAGTTATTTCATGATCAAATTTCTCAAGACCCCATTTCCATATCTCAAAAACTAAGCAAGATAGAGCGATTCTGACCAAAATTTTGGATCAAAATCAATAGTGACCCTATAATAGTGTACGCAAATACTCATGGGCGGACCCCATATATTGGGGACCCATAGGGTCCTCACATTGGGACTCCATAGGGTCCACAGTATCCGTAAGTTTAAGGAAATTTTTACTTATTTAAAAAAAATATTTTTCCTCTGGATAAAAACAATTAAACTTATATTAAGTACAATTTTACTTACTTTTAAGATATATTTAAGTAAATGCATTACTATGTTTTAGGAAAAAATATACTTGGAAGAAGAATTAATATCTTTGGAGCCCTCGCATACCCTTCTTTTTTTAAATTAAGTTCAACATGCTTTAAAAATGGTAAAATTTTTTTTCAGTGTAGTCTTAGATTTACGTATTTTTCTTTAGACAAAGGTTCAGTTGCTGAGAGTTGATTTTTTTCTATAGAAAAAGTCTTACATTCTAAGATTATTTTCTGTAGAAAAACAGAAATTTGTTCTGTAGAAAAAGACTCAGATTCTAAAATATGTCGTTGGCCTCTGTTCTGTCTTTCACAACTTTTCAATTCACATGAAAATTTCCGAATCACATGAAATCAAGTTTAGTGTTTTGTTGATCACGTTTTCATTCGAAATTGAAATCGAATAATTAAAATTTAAAAAATTATAAGGAAAAATGTGCATTCGTTCTACTTTCACCAAATTTTATTTATGTGAAACAAAACGAATAAGAAATTCGGATGTTAAATCTAGAACACCAAAAAAGTTCGGAAATTTTAATTTAAGACTCTGAAACATATTTTAATAAAACTTTTTCAGCTTTTTTCAATGCTCCCTTATAATAACTCTCCGTTAAATTTAACTTTTTCATACAAATTTTGGGGGTCCCCGTAGGCTAGCTGGTAGCGTGCTAGCCTTTCAACGTGGGGGTCGTGGGTTCTATTCCCACCAGAACCCTTGGTTTTTCGCTACAACGAGACGACGGTCATTGTTACCAGTTCTCGGTTAGGTTGAATTTATTAAAAAATGAGTTGTAAATAAATAGAAAGAATAAATAAAATAATAATTGATCATGTGATCAAACTATTATTATTATATTATACAAATTTTGACATGAGGCTCCATTAAACCAATAGTTAGCAGCTAACTTTTCAATGAGTAATCCGCCCTAAGACATTTTTTTACAAAAAAATTATTCAGACTGAGGCATATTTTCTAAAGAAAAAATCTCGGATTTTGATTCATTAGAAACTCTCTCAGAATCTGAGACATTTATTCTGCAGAAAAATTTTCAGATTCTGGAATACTTTTGTAGTAGAAAACGTTTAATATTCTGAAGCATTTTTGGTATTTATACTTTTTTTTATTATTCCTTGTTCCTTTTTTCATTGTTTTTTTCTAAAAAAAACCATATTTTGTCATACAAATCTGATGTTTATTAAATTAACCGTAACCGCAGAATTTTTATGCGGTTACGGTTGAATAGTGCGGTTAACCGCGGTTACGGTTACGATTAAAACCGCATTGCAAACCCTAGTCTGTCCGTCTGTCTGTTGAAAACACGCTTACTTTTGAAAGACTTTACGGAGGCTCCTGAAGTTTGGCATATATGTTGTGCATTTACCTGTTCAGGTTGGTATTGCAATACAGCGAAATCGGTCTAAAGTTATGAGAAAAAAAAAAATATGAGCAAAATACTAAATTTCGTCAGGGGTTTATCGTGAATTTATGTGATAAAAAACATGCTAACTTTCGAAAGGCAACTCTGAGGACGCTGACATATATATGACATATATATGACATATTTACTTGTCGTTTCCCTGGCCTGGTTCGTATCGAATTTAAGCCAAATCGGTTCAGTGGTTCAAAAGTTATTAGCAAAACCGTGAATTTCAGATAGCTTCACCTTAAATTGAAGTGACAAAAATATTTTACAACATATTTTTGCCACTCAAAAATATTTTTACACTAAAAAAAAAAATACACTCAAAAAAAATTTTGTAAATAATTTTTTTTTTAAAAAATTACATAAAAAAAAGTTTTTTTAAAACAAAAATAAAATATTTGTAATAAAATTTTTTTTATACCCTCCAACTACAGTATGGGGCTATACTCACTCACTCCGTGTGTAACGCATCGAAATATCGATCTAGGACCCCATAAAGTATATATATTATTGATCTATGATCGATTCTAAGACATTCTAGCAATGTCCGTCTGTCCGTCCGTCCGTCTTTCCGTCCTTCCGTCTGTGGAAGATACGATACAGTCCAAAATAAAAGTGCTAGACTCCTGAAATTTGACACATATATGTGACATGTTTATAGGCTGGTTAAGTTCGGAGATGGTCAAAGTCAGACCAGGGGGTAAAAGTTCCGCCTGGAAGAAGTGAACCTACCAATGAAAAAAGGTAACTTTTTATAGTTTTTTTTTTGTGTTTTTGTTTAACAAATGAAACATTTTTATGCTTGAAAAAGTTCAAAGTCTTGGATTTGAAAATGACCTTTTTTTTGATCCGCCCACTTTTGTGGGCGTGGATATTAGCAAATAATTTATTTAATGATGAAATTGTATATCTTTTGAACAAAAAGCATAGGAATTAAATTTGTAAACATTTTTGACCAGAGAGAAGGTGTCCACAAGGACCCCAACAAGCCCTCCCCCAAAAAAAAAAAAAAAAACAACGCCCTGCATTTTTTTAACGTTGGAGGGTATACAAGATTCGGCACAGCCGAATTTAACACTCTCACTTGTTATATTTTGCGGATGTTTATTCTGGCTCGATGTCATTATTTTCTTTACTAATTAAAGCCATGATAATAAAAATTAATCAGAATTTATTTTTTTTTTTTTTCAAGTAAGAAAATTTACTATCACTTAAAAAGGGCATTGTGGAGGGTATTAATAGATTCGGCCAAGTCGATTTTAAATTTTCTACTTGTTTTTATTAAATTCTGAATATAAGTAGTGGAATTGTTGTGGTATATTGTTACGTTCACGTTTTAATATCATCACCCGCAACCACATTGAATCATTCTAGTGTTGTTGATGTTGTCCACATCATCATCATCATCATCATCGTCTATATGATGGTTTGACATTTCACTCTAATGGCCATCAAGCGGTCTTAGTGTTCACTGTCAGACAAAACAACAACAACAATGACATTAACGTTAAAAGATGCAAAATCACGGAAATAACAGTGTAGTTAAAGCATTGTGCCATACAGCATTAAACAACATCAACATGCAGGCTGGCTGGCTGGCTAGTTGGCTGACTGGCAATGTTCAACAACATTTTCTTTTAAAATCTAAAATATCGCTGCTTCAATTGCTTTTACTACAATGTTTAAAATTCCTTCTAGCATTCATTTCTCTTCCTTTTTTTCTTCAAATTCTTTGTTTTGAATGCGTGAAGTTTCCTAATCCAAAAGGATATTAAACCATAGAGTATAATGTTCTATTTGTCTATACTAGAGATGGGAGCTCAACGAGAGATTTTGCATGATTCACGTCATACTACAGCTACTAACATGAATTGTGAGTTGATGAGAATGATATTTTGCTCACGTAAATCGTGTTAAATAGTCCTGCCATAGTGAGTGTGAGCCGAAACTCTTCTATTTGTCCATCTCTAATCTATACCAACACATTTCAATTGCATAGAGATGGTTTAAAACAGGAAAATATCCTTGTTTGTTATCTTTCTTTAAATAAAAAAAAAATAAACTTAAGATTAAACAAACTTTAGCTGTTTGTTTATTTGTTTGTTTATATTTTTCTCCTTCCTGTAACTCATTAAATTGTGTAGTTGCGTTCCACTGACGGATAAATCTTAATGACAACCATTAATCTTTAAGTACATTGCGTAAAGATGCTGTTGAATGTGGCTTTTTCCATGGAGGTGAGGAAAAATAAGATTTTAATACACATTTTAATTTGTTTTAAAATTGTCAATTTCATTTGTAAGGGAATTAGAACGGGATTTGAAATAGTTAATAAGGCTGGGGGATTTAAAAGAATGTACATTTTATTTAACTACACTGTGCAAGAGTGAAAAAAAACACAAGAACTTGACATAATTTTTTCTATGACAATCGACAAGAAATAGAAAAATTTGTACGACAGCGCCATCTAGCGTAAGTTTTATGTAAAAATAAATATCATAAATGTATTCCTCGACCCCAAAAACAGTAATATACCAAAACTTTCTAGGATAATAAACATAAATATACATTACTTTATCACATTCGTAATGATTTTTTTTTTGTTAGACAGCGTTCCAAAATCACCAACTTCAAATGCGTTTAAAAAAACATCTAGCTCTGGCCTAAAAAATGGCCTTGAGGGTTTTGTTATGGAGCTTTCATTTGCTTTTGGTTTCATACCATTTCGATTTTGGTTGTTGCACTGTGTAATATGTTAACTTAATAAAAATCAAAAGGGACAAAAGTTGACGAAAATGCACGTAAAAAATGCGTTTGCATTTAGAATGCATTTATTTAATGACACAATTTTTTTTTGTGTCATTAAAAAATATAAATATGCATTATTTTATCACATTCTTAATGATTTTTTCTTCTTAGACAGTAAAAAAAAATCTAGCTCTGACCTAAAAAAAAGGCCTTAAGGGTTTTTTTTATGGAAATCGTCAGCTTTCATTTGCTTTTGGTTTTATCCCATTCCGATTTTGTTTATTGCACTATGTAATATGTTAACTAAATAACAATCAAAAAGGACAAAAGTTGACGAAATTGCACTTAAAAATGCATTTGCATTTAGAATGCATTTTTTTAATGACACATTTTTTTTTGTGTCATTAAAAAATGTTGAGGTTCAAAAACTATGGTCGGTCAGTTAGAGCGGTAGGAGTAAATTTTATAGAAATACTAGCTGTTTTGCACCCGGCGTTGCCCGGGTTAAAAAAAATATTATGTAATGAATGAGTTTTTTATTAGTCAATTTATTTACTTCTTCGTGACTTTTCACTGGTGAATATAAACCTATTCATGAAGTTTGGTCGATTTTTTTCGATTTTGTTTAGCGTCGGGAACATGGTGTGTAAGTGTTCCTCCATCATGGGAACAAACCTAATATTAATGTATTTCATTAATGGCTTTTAAAAGGAACCTATAGTTCCCTCCGCGGTTAGAACTTTATGTAGTGAAAACATCAATAAAGGCAAAACTTTCACTGTAGTTGAAGTGGGTGTGGCATTTAACGCATTTAGTTCAATTTTGGTCTCATGTGACCTATAGTTCCCCTATTGGTTAGCACGTGAAGAAAATTGCAACTAAATTTTCTCAGCAGACATAACTCTCACTAAAGTACAAAGATGCGTGCCATTATATGCCTTTTTATCAATCGCTGTTTAATATTGGCTATATCACTATTTGTGTTGGAAATTTCATTGAAATCGGCTCAACTGTTTTCAGGTTCTGATATAGCAAATAGTTCGCGTTCAGTTAGTTCTAACAGTAGTGTTTAAAGGAGTTGGTTAAACCGTTTTTGCATGATAGCAAATAAGCCAGAAATAGCGTTCTGTATATAACAAATTGACGTGGCATTTTACTCTCATTTGTCTAATCGCGGGCTAATATGGCATATCGTTTAACAGGAAAAAATATTTTTTAATTTAATACAAAGGGGTGCGGCATTTTAGGCCACTTTTCCCGATCGCCACGGTAAATACCATCTGTGGTGAAAATTTAATTAAAATTGGTTTCACCGTCAACGCGTGTGTACGGATCGGGCCGAAATAAATTTCAATGTATTGCAAAGGGACGTGGCAATTCACGCCTCTGTCTGGTCGTGTCTATAGTTTCCGCCTCAATAAGTACTAACTGTCGTGAAAATTATAATAACCATTTAAACGTGATTATGGAAAGGCAGAATAAACTTTCAGTACATTGCAAAAGGCGTGGCAGTTGACACATACTAAAGTGTCCGCCTCTGTTAGTACATCTATGGAAAAAATGTTGTTAAAATCGGTTTAGTCGTTTAAGCGTTATTAAGGAACAGGCAGAAACACTTTCAGTATAGTACAAAGGCGCGTGTCAATTTACGCACCTTTGTCCAAACGTGCTCTTTTTTAATCTATAGTTCCCGCCTCGGTAAGTACTTACTATGTGTGGTAAAAATTTCATTCTATCGGTTTAGCAGTTTATGCTAGATTACGGAACAGGCAGAAATAGCGTTCAATTAAATAAAAAGGGGCGTGCTATTTTATTTAATTTTTTAAATCGGTATGGTTGTTTAAGCATGATTACGGAACACGCAGAAAAAACTTTCAGTATAGTAAAAAGGGGCGTGACATTATTTCTATTATAATTTCTAGTTTCCGGCTCGGTTAGTACTATCTTTGGTAAAAACTTCATTAAAATTGGTTCCGCCGTTTATGCGTGATTGCGAAACAGGAAGAAATAACTTTCAATGTAATACAAAGGGGCGTGGAATTTTACGCCCCCTTTCTTTGATCGCCCTCTTTGTGGATCATACTTTTCGCTTCGGTTAATACTATCTGTGGTGAAAATTTCATAAAAATCAAGTTAGCTGTTTAAGCGTAATTGCGGAAAAGGCAGAAATAGCTTTCAGTGGGGCGTGGCATTTTACGCCCCTTTTTTCGATCGCCCTCTATTGTTGCTCATAGTTTTCGCCTCGGTTAGTAGTATCTGTGGTAAAAATTTCAGTGAAATCGGTTAAATCACTGTTCAGTGATTGCGGAACAGGCAGACATAGTTTCTGTTTAGTACAAAGGGGTGTGTCATTTTACGCCCATTTTTCCGATCGCGGATTTTTCTGACCTATAGTTCCCGCCTCGGTTTGTACTATCGGTGGTGAAAATTTCAAGAAAATCGGTTCAGCCGTTTTTCCGTTATTGCCGGACAGGCAGATAAAGCTTTAGCATGGTACAAAGGGGCATGGCATTTTACGCCCCTTTTTCCGATCGCGGTCGCTTATGGCCTATAGTTCCCGCCTCGGTTAGTACTATCT
This sequence comes from Pegoplata infirma, assembly GCA_963921195.1. Lineage (NCBI taxonomy): Eukaryota > Metazoa > Arthropoda > Insecta > Diptera > Anthomyiidae > Pegoplata > Pegoplata infirma. The sequence continues at coordinate 309,604,993 of OY992536.1, read as the reverse complement.
GTGGTAAAAATTCCATGAAAATCGGTTCAACCGTTTTTCCGTTATTGCCGGACAGGCAGATATAGCTTTAGCATGGTACAAATGGGCGTGTCATTTTACGCCCCTTTTTCCGATCGCGGTCGCTTTTGGCCTATAGTTCCCGCCTCGGTTAGTACTATCTGTGGTGAAAATTTCATGAAAATCGGTTCAGCCGTTTTTCCGTTATTGTCTGACAGGCAGATATAGCTTTAGCATGGTAGAAAGGGGCGTGGCATTTTACGCCCCTTTGTCCAATCGCGGTCGCTTATGTCCAATCGCGGTCGCTTATCCCGCCTCGGTTAGTACTATCTGTGGTGAAAATTCCATGAAAATCGGTTCAGCCGTTTTTCCGTTATTGCCGGACGGGCAGATGTAGCTTTAGCATGGTAGAAAGGGGCATGGCATTTTACGCCCCTTTTTCCGATCGCGGTCGCTTATGGCCTATAGTTCCCGCTCGGTTAGTACTATCTGTGCTGAAAATTTCATGAAAATCGGTTCAGCCGTTTTTCCGTTATTGTCTGACAGGCAGATATAGCTTTAGCATGGTACAAAGGGGCGTGGCATTTTACGCCCCTTTGTCCGATCGCGTTAGCTTATGGCCTATAGTTCCCGCCTCGGTTAGTACTATCTGTGGTGAAAATTTCATGAAAATCGGTTAAGCCGTTCTGTACTTATTGCGGAACAGACAGACAGACAGAAAGACAGACAGACAGACAAACCAACAATCAGATTTATAATATTAATAGGGATTATTTTGTATGGGAGGCCCCATAGCGAGTAGATATAGGATGTAGGTATGTTGGGAAAAAATGTTGAGGGGTAAAAATAAATAGGGGTCGGTCTTACTATTGACCACTCTAAGAGGCACCATTGAAGCGGTAGGAGCTGATTTCGTAAAATAAATTTATAAAAAAAAATAAAAACAAGTAGAAAAGTTAAATTCGACTTGGCCGAATCTATGAATACCCTCCACAATGCTCTTTTTAAGTAACAGTAAATTTTATAACGTGAAAAAAAAATTTAATTAGAAATATTTTATTTTGTGTAAAAAAACTTTTTTTAACTAATTTAAAAAAAAAAAAAAAATAATTTACAAATTTTTTTTTTGAGTGTAAACTTTTTTTGAGTGTATTTTTTTTTTCTTTTAGTGTAAAAATATTTTTGAGTGACAAAAATAAGTTGTAAAATATTTTTGTGACCTATCAATGTTTTAAAAACATGTTTAACGGGTTTTCAACACGCGAATTTAAGGTGAAACTAATCTGAATCTCACGATTTTGCTAATAACTTTTGAACCACTGGACCGCTCTGCCTGAAATTCAATGCAAACTAGACCAGGGGAACGACAAATGTATATGCCAATCTTCAGCATCTTCGGAATTGCCTTTCGAAAGTTAGCGTGTTTTATATCTCGTAAATTCCCGAAAAACTCTTGCCGAAATTCAGTCTTTTGCTCATAACTTTTGAATCACTGGACCGATTTTGCTGGATTACAATATTAACCTGACCAGGTAAATGCTCAACATATATGCTTAACTTCATGAGCCTCCGTAAAGTCTTTCAAAAGTTAGCGTGTTTTCAGCAAACAGACGGACGGACATTGCTAGATTGTCATAAAATCGATCGAGGATCGTGAATATATATGGGGCATTCCATGTCAAATCGGACACTTTGAAAATTTTTTTTTTAGATTTTCCTAATTTGTTAACAGTTTTTAGTACCCTTCGAAAACTCCTTCGTGGTAAATTTTCAGATTTTTTTGATGACCCGTTCAAAAGATATCGAATTTTTAAAAATTGGTAGTTTGCTCCTTTACTCAAACTTCTTTTATTCATAACTTCTTCAATAATGGTCCAAATTTCAAATTGTTTTTTTCAAAATTTGTGTTTTTTTACGTACTTTTTTAAAAAAAATCCTAAAAGCGCTCTAGTATGCGATTTTAAAGTTTTAAAATTTATATCTCATTTTTGAAAATGTTTGTACTTTTCGATTTTTTGAATTTTTTTTGTGTAAAACTTCTATCAATTCTACAAATTTTTTGCCCAGGAGGGTCGTGGGATAACGATTATTACTATTTTTTTAAATTTTTTGAAAAAATTTTATTGTAATTTTTCAATCTTAAAATCATTTCTACTGCTCCAATGGTGCGTCATGGAGGGGTCCTATATAAGACCGACCCCCATTAATTTTTACGTCTTAACATTTCTTTGGAACAAACTAATATCCTATCTCCAATTTCTAAGGGGGCTCCCACACAAAACGACATTTTTTAAAATTTGTTCCAATTGCTCTAACTGCCCTAATAATGCCCTTAGAGCAACAAAATATATGACCGACCCACAATATTTTTTTAATCCAAACATTTTCTCTGAACACACCTACCCTCTATCTTTAACTGTTAAGGCGGTCCCCATACAATTTTTTTTTATTTTTTGTAAATTTGTTTTATTTAATCAGCTTCTACCGGTCCAATGGTGCGTCCGAGAGGGGTCATTAGTCAGACCTACCCCCATTTATTTTTACCCTAGAACATTTTTTCAAAATATACCTACGCCCTATCTCAACTCCCTAAGTAGGCTCCCATACAAAATTACATTTTTATAAAATTAGCTCCAACTGTTATTTGTATGGGAGCCTACTTAGGGAGTGGAGATAAGGCGTAGGTATGTTTTGAAAAAATGTTGTAGAATAAAAATAAATGGGGGTCGGTCTCACTAATGACCCCTCTCAGACGCACCATTGGACCGGTAGAAGCCGATTAAATAAAACAAACTTACAAAAAATAAAAAAAAAAATTTATGGGGACCGCCTTAAATTGGAGATAGGGTACTAGTTTGTTCCAAAGAAATGTTAAGACGTAAAGGACCCCTCTATGACGCACCATTGGGACAGTAGAAATGATTTTAAGATTGGAAAATTACAATAAAATTTTTTCAAAAAATTTTAAAAAATAGTAATAATCGTTATCCCACGATCCTCCTGGGCAAAAAATTTGTAGAATTAATAGAAATTTTACAGAAAAAAAATTTCAAAAAAATCGAAGAGTACAAACATTTTCAAAAATGAGATTTAAATTTTAAAACTTAAAGATCGCATACTAGAGCGCTTTTAAGAATTTTTTTTAAAAAGTACGTAAAAAAACAAAAATTTTGAAAAAAAAAATTTGAAATTTGGACCATTATTGAAGAAGTTATGATTAAAAGAAGTTTGAGTAAAGGAACAAACTACCAATTTTTCAAAATTCGATATCTTTTGAACGGGTCATCAAAAAAATCTGAAAATTTACCACGAAGTAGTTTTCGAAGGGTACTGAAAACTGTTAACAAATTGGGAAAATCTAAAAAAAAAGTTTTTCAAAGTGTCCGATTTCACATGGAATGGCCCATATACTTTATGGGGTCCTAGACCAATATTTTGAAGTGTTACAAACGGAATGACAAACTTATATATACCCTCTTTCACTAGAGTGGAGGGTATAAAAAATTGTATAGGGACCGCCTTAAGGATTAGAGATTGAGAGTGGGTATGTTCTGAGAAGATGTTGGGATGGACACAATATTAAGGGTTGATTACACATTTGACTACGCTAAGGGCACTTTTGAGGCAGAAAGAGCTGTAGGAGAAGTTTTATAAAAATGTATTCTTTGTATTGGAGCCCCCTTAAGAATTGGAAACAGTGCTTAAGTATGTTTGCAAAAAATGTTAGGGCGAAAAACTAATGGGGATTGGTCTTGCACTTTATCCCTCTAGGGGTAATTGCGGAGCGGTTGTGGGGCTTTTGGTGGATTTTTTTAGTCAAAATCGACCAATTATAAGGTAAGGAGTTATCTCTATTAAGTAATTAGGGTGCCTAAATACGTTCAGATTGTTTTCGTATATTCATAAGAGTTTAACTTGGCCGTGGCTACAATTTTGCCAAATATTATTAGGGAAAATTCAACTTTCAGGGACTACTTTTTCCTATATTTTTTTTCAAAAAAAAGTCTAGGAAAAATTTATTTTTTTAGCGTAAAAAGTTTGTGGAGGTCCTTAAAAAGGAATTGTTCATTAAACTATCAATTCACGCTTGGATCACGAAAAATTCGTCTTACGCACTCATCTCTACTCTGTAGGATAAAGCTCAGCTTTTGAATTAATCCCCACTTTGGTACATTTCAACCCTCTGTGCATCGTCTTACTGTAACAAAACAATCAAGGGTTCAGGTGGGAATCGAATCCGCGTTCCACGTTCATATAATATTAGGCTAATTACTAAAGGGTTCCCTAATTAAGCTTTTAGGGACCTCATAAGGCTTACCACGAATGACAGATATAACTGATGAAGAAGACCGACAGAAATCGGTGTATACTAAAAAATGTCGAACCAAAAAGGAATGCGAAAATTGTCAAATCTTATTCAACCTGATATATCTAAACCGTGAAGCTTACGAAATATATTATCTTTATTTAGTTTAAGTTATTCTTAATTTCAAAGTCATTTCATTATTTCCTTTAAATATTCTAAAGTTGTCTCTATTCACCATTAAGCTTAAGGTGATTAGCATATGAATGTATATTAGAGATGTTTATCTCTGATATGAATCTCTTAATTTCTTTATTTTTTTATGTTTCTAAATAATACTTATGTGCATAAATTATCCATTAAAATGTCAAACTGTTATGAATTCTCTATTAAAAGGGAAGAAGATTTATAAAATTTATTGTATTTTTTTTTTTTACTTTTCTCTCGTACAATGTTTTTTTTTTGCTGATGTTTGCCCTTTTATTATCTGTGTTCTTTGTTTTACTGTCTGCTTTATAAAAATTTAATATTAAATTTAAATATAAATCTACACTGAAAATAAATGTTAGGTGAAATTGCAAAGATTTGGTTTAAGAACAATTTTCCCGAGTAAAAATTTTTATGTGATGCAATATATAATGATATGTAACACAATATATATTTATACGCAATTTGATCCGAATAATGGTGGATCTTTTTGCATTAAAAAAGATCAAATTGTATAAAATATGATTTGATTTCATCCGAGTTTTGACCAGACATTCCCATATATTGGTGGATCTAATTAGATCTAATTGCATAAAAACTTATAAAATCCTGGTGTTTTTGGGTTTGGGTTGAGATACACCACAGGTCAACGATACATTCACCAAACATATAATTTTCTAAAACAAAAAAATGTTTGGGTACGCTTCGAACCAGATAGGTGATATACATAACCCTAACAAAGAAATGTTTAGGAACATTTTGAAAAGTTTCTTATACTTTGTCTAAAAAACTTAGAAAATTTTTGGTTAATTGGAAACATATATAGTTTTATATGGAACAGAATAACTTATATATAATTTTATGTTAAATTATACAGAAAATCAAATTTTGTATTGACCCTCATATAATTTTATATAATTATATAAACCGTGCACCTTTTAATCCGAATCATGATTAAATTATATATAACTACATGCATTTAAAAAATTTAGAAAATATCTCACGCGATGTATAATCATATATGATTTATTATGTTTGCATCAAGTTATATATTGTCATATATGATTATTTTTACTCGGGTTATGAAAAAATATTAAGAAATTGTATAGAGAGCATTCACGCAGAGAAGAAACATTTTTGCGACAATCATAATAGAGGTTCAACATAGTATGATTGATGATTTTATCATAACATGATTGTAGCAATCATATTATGATCTTAGCTGATGAAAAAATTTTCCATTTATAATTGTTGTTGATCATTGTATGATTGTCACAATCATATATATGATTAATGGATCAAAAATACTAGGTATGTTTCCCTCTATTATGGGTGATTTGGTGTTCTGCAATTATGTTCCAAACTTGTTTCTTCTCTGTGTGTTTGTATTCAAACTCTACTGACCTTATAAACGACTATTTGAAAAACATAAACACGAAACTCCACAATTTTTAGTATTTTTTACAATTTTTAATGAATGTAATTAACCCCAAAACAACTATAAAAATTGATTTTACTAAAAATCTTTTTTCAGTGTAGTTGCGGTATAATACGATTGACAGAAAAAAAAACAGAATATTATATGAAATGTTGTTGTCAGTAAACATTTTCTTGTTTTTGTATTTCCTTCCATTTCATTTTTCCGTTTCCTGTCTGTCTTCTGTTTTTAGCTAGTGTTTTTCTCCTGTTTAGTTTTTTTTGTTTTAATTTTTTTTTCTTTGCTTTTGTTTCTTAACATTATGAAAATGACTTCCGTTGCAGGACAATGCAGAATAACAATAAAAATAATATGGAAAATCTCACTTTGATCCACCTAATATCTATCGTAATATCGTTTTATTGTCTAGAATAGCTATTGTTTTATTTTAAAAATTTCTTATTGTACTTTACACTTTGTAATTGAGGGAAAATAAAAGTCGGATATTACGTTTGTAACATTAGCAGGGCCTTATGCGATGGAAACCCATGAGCGTTTTTCGTAGAAAATATTTAAAGGAATACAGACGTCTAAAACAAAAATTGCTTAGCCTTTAAATCAAAAATTTTCAGAATCCCAAAAAACGTTGAAAAAAAAAACTTTTCAGTAGACAAAAGTTTTCTATTGGAAATCGATTCAGAATATAAACAATTTATAATTATACTTTTGGTTTTGATCTTAATTTTGAAAATTTTCCTGATTTCAAATTCCTAATTTCAAATTTTATAAAAAAATAAAAATTGGTTTATAAGACCTTTAAAATATTATATTTTAAGATTTTTTATAGCTCGAGGTTATTATTTTTAGTATTGTCCAATGAAGAAACCAAGGTTGGCAATCGATACCCACCCATAATAACGGTATTTAGCTATTGTACCGCAACCAATAAAGATATGGACATTTTTAAAAGCGATTATGAAAGTCGATTAAATTGATAGTTTTTTGATGTGTTACTTCGTGTTTGTATCGGTTACTTTTCGAAATATAGGCCAATACCTTTATAATATCGTTTGAAACGGTATTTTAAAGGTATTGGCCTATATAATGAAAATGAACCGGTGTAATCACGAAGTAACACATCAAAAATACTAGAATTTGCATCTGCTTTCATAATCGCTTTAAAAAATGTGCATATCTCTATTGGTTGCGGTATAATAGCCAAATACCGTTATTCTGGGTGGGTATCGATTGCTAACCTTGGAAGAAACGTATGCAAATCTGCTTTCAATATTTTTTGTTGTTGGTTATTTGACGATCGTAATCTTACTAGGATGGTAAAATGTTTGTCTTATAATTCTCAATGAGAATGAAGTCGAATATGTATTAATATTTTTGTTTAAACATTTGTGACTTAAATTTCCTTTGCTACTTGTACAGGGAATCTGACAAATTCCGAAGCACGTGACGATTAAGTCTTGAAAAAATTTCCAAACATACAAAATGAAATTAAAAAAGAACAATAATTTTCTTGAAAATTGTTCTATGAGAATATCATAGCTTTAATTAATAAAGGAAATAAGTAATAACCTCGATCTAGAATAAATCTGCTCAAAATTGTTCTAGTTTCTTATAATATTTTTGGAATGTTTCACATTTTTTAAGTGATTTACTTATTATATTATTTTCTTAATACTTCTATTTATTTATTTTTTTTTTTCTGAATTTTTAATTTTTTTCCAAAACTTTTTCTGTTATAAATTTGTAAGCTCTTTTGAATTTTTCAATATTTTCCAAATTGGTCTTATTTTTTTTGAACTTTCCAGTTTTTTTTTTTAATTTTTTTAAATTTTTTAAGATTAAAAATTGAAATCTCATTTTTGAGAATGTTTGTAATCGTAGATTTTTTTGAACTTTTTTTGTGGAAAGTCATTCTATATTATTATACCCAGTTTGCAACGTTCTCGGTCATCCTCAATGAGCGCGGTGACATGTCAGAGTCACTGCTGACATCCACAAGACATCGCTATGTACTGAGTTGAGGACAGTTTCATACAAAAATTTTGAAAATGTCATCACTCAAAGTCAGGAGTAGTCAGGGCATGCTGACCTTCTGGGGACATGTCACCTAAGACATCTTTGGGGAAATGTCTGAAGTAGGTCATACGAAAATACAAAAAAATCTTATTTCTATTTTATCCATTTTCCTTTATAATTTATCTTTCTTATATTTAGAAAAAAACTTTTCACCTTTTTTAGTCCCAACTAGATTTGAACTTGGAACCTCCAGTTTATTAGTCCCACACCTAACTACTTGTTCCAAACTTTATTTTGGAAATTGTTTGTCCATTTATTGCTTTTATACGAACTACACAAAAAATAGTCAAAAGGCATTTTTGTAGCTCGATTACTTATTTAAGTAATTTAGTTTTTAAAATTCTCAAGACCCCAGTGGGTCTCTTAATTCACGCATATCAAAAACTAAACAAGGTAGAGCTGAACGGTCAAAAATTTTAGAGCAAAACCTCTGACGATGGGTTCTTAGCCCAATCGGATCCTCAAGGGTGTATAAACTAAATTGAAATAAAATACTTCCTATTTTTTAGTTCAAATTGGCATTTCAATATTTTTTCCTTTTCCGACTAAAAGAGTTTATATATAGTAACTAATTCCACTGTACAACAATTTCAAACTTTTTCCAAAATTACGTGGCTCCGACGATTGAATCTGGTAGAGAAGACCAAAAAACATAAACGCGATGAAAAAAACATGGAGGAAACAGATTTGAGTAATCACTTGTTTAAATTTAAAAACAAAAATTAATTAATTTTTTAATTGACGCAATTAAAAATTTACTTACAAATTTTAAAATCAATTTAATAGTTTTTTTTTATACCCTCCAACTACAGTATGGGGGTATACTCACTTTGTCATTCCGTGTGTAACGCATCGAAATATCGGTCGGGGACCCCATAAAGTTTATATGTTATTGATCAGTGATCGATTCTAAGACATTCTAGTGATTTCCGTCCGTCTGTAGTTAACACGAAACAGTCCAAAATAAAAGAGCTAGACTCCTCAAGTTTGGCACGAATATGTCTTATGGTCCTAGGCAGGTTAAGTTCGGAAATGGGCAAAAACGGACCAATCTTCAAGGGGGGAAAAAATTCCCCCTCGAAGAACTAAATCAACCTCTGAAAAATATCATTTTTTTACATAATTTTTTGTCTTTTTGTTTAACAAATGCAACATTTTTATTCAACAAGAAGTTCAAAGTCCTTCATTTGGACCCTGAGAATTAGAAAATATCGTTTTTTCGGTCCGCCCCCCTTTTATAGGCGTAGAATAAAATAAAATTAATTATGACAAATTTGCACTTCTTTAGTGCAAAAAGCATAAGAATGAATTTTTAAACACATATTCGAGAGGAAATTTGCCTCCCCCAATCACCAAGACCCCCCTCCCCCCCAAAAAAAAACGCCCATGCTAGAGGGTATAAAAGATTCGGCACAGCCAAATTTAACACTCTTACTTGTTTTTATTTTTTTTTTTAACTCTCATAGTCTTTGAATTCTCGTTTAGTTTATAGTTTTTGTGTATGAATATGAAAGTTTGTAATCGTCTTTATAAAATTTTCCTATGCTTTTGAGATATAAATATGTTTGGTAAAGTTTGAAAAAACAAGTTTTTTATTTTTTTTTTAGTAAAAAGATTTAAAACTTTTTTAAATTTAAAAAAAAAATAAATACTCAAATTTTTTTTTCAAAAATTTACTCAATACTATAAAATTGCTTACTGGTGCAAAATTGAGTAATTTTTTACTCAATAGTATTAAAAATTTACTCAAATATTTTTTTTATTTTTTTCTGTGTATGACTGAAAGTTACTGTATTTACTTGTTGCTTTCCTAAGCAGTTTGGTAATGCATTTGAGCGATATCGCTTCAGCGGTTCAAAAGTGCTGAACGAAAGTGTATGGACACCTCGAAAAATATAGTATATTCCACATAACCTAAACACACAAAATACCAAAAACTTTTTTCCGCGATTTTTTTTTTTTTTTCTCACCAACAATTTTTTTTCGCTATTTTATACCATCCACTCTAGTGATAGAGGTTCGATTCTAAGACGATCTAGCGATGTCCGTCCGTCTGTCCGTCTGTCTGACTTTTGAAAACACGCTAACTTTTGAAAGACTTTACGGATGCCCCTGAAGTTTAACATATATGTTGGGCATTTACCTGGTCAGGTTGGTATTGCAATCCAGCGAAATCGGTCTATTGGTTCAAAAGTTATCAGCAAAAGTGTGAATTTCGGCAGGGGTTTCGCGAATTTACGAGATAAAAAACACGATAACTTTCTAAAGGCAATTCTGAGGATCCTGAAGCTTTGCATATATATTTGGCATTCCCCTGAGCTGGTTCGTAATGAATTTCAGCCAAATGGGTCCAGTGGTTCAAGAGTTATTAGCAAAACCGTAAATTTCAGATTCGCTTCACCTTAAATCCACGTGTTGAAAACCCGTTAAACATATTTTACAAACATTGGTAAGTCACAAAAATATTTTACAATGTATTTTTGTCACTCAAAAATATTTTTACACTAAAAAAAAAATACACTCAAAAAAAATTTTACACTCAAAAAAAAATTTACACTCAAAACTTAGGAAAAAAAGGTTTTTTACACAAAATAAAATATTTCTAATCAAAAATGTTATTTTTTTCATGTTAGAAAATTTACTATAACTTAAAAGGGGCATTGTGGAGGGTATTCATAGATTCGGCCAAGTCGAATTTAACTTATCTACGTGTTTTTTTTAATTGGAAAATAATCTTTTCTGCGTTGTGCAGTTTGAAAAAACTGAACTAAAAATGCTAATATTGTGAATGGTGTTTAAAAATTCGTTATTGCCGAATAAATTACTCATACTTGTTTTTATTAGTCTGCATGTTTTATTGTTATTTGTCATTAGCTTGACGAGTCCTGTAATTAAAACGGATATAAAGTAAACTGGCATTAGCAGAAGTTAAAATATTTTTTTCTAGCTAAATCCTTATTATCAAATATTTTTTTGTTGTTGAAATAATGCTTTTAATGATTTCTTAGGAAATAAAAAATTTGCACCAAAAGCTTATCGGAATTTAGCATTATTAAGTCATTAAATGGACGATTCTAAAAAATATATATTTTGCAATTGCAGTCTACTTAAAAGTTGAATAACTCTATTTGTTTTCATTCTCCCTAACATTTTCACAAAATATGAATATTTTATAACACAAAGTAACACAAACACTTTTTTTTCTAAATATTATCATGCCCTTAACTATTCATTACATTTTTTTGTAAATGCACCAAGTGTTTTTCTTTTTTGTGGCATTTTAGTTATCGATAATATTAGTTTTCACCAATGAAATACTATTTTTAATTTATCCATACTTGTCACGCTATTTTAAGCAAGAATTAAATTTATTTTTAGCTTTGCAAATATTTAGTTTTTTATACCCTCCACTCTAGTGATAGAGGGTATATATAAGTTTGTCATTCCGTTTGTAACACCTCGAAATATTGGTCTAGGACCCCATAAAGTATATATATTCATGATCCTCGATCGATTTTAAGACGATCTAGCGATGTCCGTCCGTCCGTCCGTCCGTCCGTCTGTCTGTCTGTCTGTTGAAAACACGCTAACTTTTGAAAGACTTTACTGAGGCTCCTGAAGTTTGGCATATATGTTGGGCATTTACCTGGTCAGGTTGGTATTGCAATCCAGCTAAATCGGTCCAGTGGTTCAAAAGTTATGAGCAAAAGACTGAATTTCGGCAAGGGTTTTTCGTGAATTTATGAGAGAAAAAGCACTATAACTTTGGAAAATCAATTCTGAGAATGCTGAAGCTTGGCATATATATTTTTCGTTCCTCCAGCCTAGTTCGTGTTGAATTTCACCTAAATCGGTCCAGTGGTTCAAAAGTTATTAGCAAAACCGTGAATATCAGATTAGCTTCACCTTAAATGCACGTGGTGAAAACCCGTTAAACCTGTTTTACAACCATTGGTAAGTCACAAAAATATTTTAAAACGTATTTTTGTCACTCAAAAATATTTTTATACCAAAACAAAAAAAAATACACTCGAAAAAAATGTTACACTCAAAAAAAATTTTACACTCAAAAAAAAATTAGTAAATTTTTTTTTTAATGTAAAATTCAAAAAAAAATTTACAGTCAAAAAAAAAATTTACACTCAAAAAAAAATATTTTTTTTTTTTTCAAAAATTACTAAAAAAAAATTTTACACTGAAAAAAAAATTTACTAATTTTTTTGTAAAATTCGAAAAAAGATTTACATTAAAAAAGTTTTACACTCAAAAAAAAAATAAGTTTTTTTTTAATTAAAAAAAAAAAATTACACAAAATAAAATATTTCTAATCATAACTGTTATTTTTTCACGTTAGAAAATATACTATCATTTAAAATGGGCACTGTGGAGGGTATTCCTAGATTCGGCCTAGTCGAATTTAACTTTTCTACTTGTTTTTTTTTTGCAATTGATTTTTAGAGCTAAAACATGAATACACTATTTTTATATTTAGTTTAACATAAATATTTGAACAATAATGATGGCAGCATAACTGTGTAATCGGAAATTTGTTAAGTTGAGTTGTTGAGTGTATTCGTTCGTCAGAAATAGTAAACAAAAATACTTGAAATAATGTTAATATTTGTTAATTTTCAATGGGCTGTTTGTTCAGTAGTAGTAGCAGTGGTAAGAGTTCAAAGTAAAAAAAAAAAAATTAAAAATTTTAGCAGATAACAAACAGAAACTAAATTGTACGTGTATCTATGTTTTTATAAATAAAAAGTTTTTAATAAAAAATAAAGTTCCCCTGATAAATGAATCATATATAATTAAAACTGAAACAAAAATAAATGAAAGGGGTAGTTAGGTGGATAGCACGATTTTCGATTGTGATAAAACAAAAATACCCTACTTAGCACTTTAAAATTTTCTTGATTTTTTTGCAACCTCTATAAAAACTATTTCTTGCTGTATTTATACCCCCCACTTACAAGGGAAGTATATAAACCCTTATGAACCGATTGCCCGAAACTTAAAATATAAATAAAAGAGACGATTTTAAGTTTAGGGTGTTTGGCTTATCGGCCATATCAGTGTTTAAAAATTTCTTTGTCCCCTTATGGATTTAATGTGTCGTGTCAACTTAAATTTAATAAAGATTATTTTGTATTCATTTGGATATCGTAGGTCTATGTCTTCACATAAATACCCGTCGAAATTTACACATTTTCATGGAAAAAATATCTAACAAGGTCATTTTTAAAAAGGTTATGCCACCTTTGGAAAGGCATTAAAAAACCTTTCTTCTCATATGGAAACATTTTTTAGAAATAAATGGCTGAAAAATCCAAAAAAAAACGGGTTTTTCGCCATTTTTGAACCCTTAAATTCCCAATATGGCCGATAAGCCGAGCCAATACAACCTTAGAATTGTCTCTTTTATATATATTTAAAGTTTCATGCAAATCTGTTCATAAGACTTACTTCCCTTGTTAGTGGTAAAGGGTCATTCCGTTTTTAACTCATCGAAATATCGGTCGGAGACCACAAAAGTATATATAGGGCATTCCATGTCAAATCGGACACTTTGAAATTTTTTTTTTCAGATTTTCCCAATTTGTTGACAGATTTTAGTATACTCCTTCGTGGTAAATTTTCAGATTTTTTTGATGCCCCGTTCAAAAAATATCGAATTTTTAATAATTGGTAGTTTGTTCCTTTACTCAAAAAACTTTTTTTACTCATAACTTCTTCAATAATGGTCGAAATTTCAAATTTTATTTGTTTCAAAATTTTTATATTTTTACGTACTTTTTTAAAAAAAAATCCCAAAAAATTCTTAAAAGAGCTCTAGTATGCGATTTTTAAGTTTTATAATTTAAATCTCATTTTTGAAAATGTTTGTACTCTTCGATTTTTTTGAAATTTTTTTTGTGTAAAACTTCTATCGATTCTACAAATTTTTTGCCCAGGAGGATCATGGGATAACGATTATTACTATTTTTTAAAATTTTTTGAAAAAATTTTATTGTAATTTTCTGATCTTAAAATCAATTCTACTGCTCCAATGGTGCGTCATAGAGTGGTCATTTTCTAGACCGACCCCCATTAATTTTTAAGTCTTAACATTTCTTTGGAAGAAACTAATACCCTATCTCCAATTGCTAAGGGGATTCCCACACAAAACGATATTTTTTAAAATTTGCTCCAACCGCTCTAACTGCCCTAATAGTGCCCTTAGAGCAACAAAATGTATGACCACCCACAATATTTTTTTTAGTCCAAACATTTTCTCTGAATACACCTACCCTCTATCTTTTACTGTGACGGTCCCCATACATTTTTTTTTTATTTTTTGTAAATTTGTATTATTTAATCAGCTACTACCGGTCCAATAGTGCGTCCGAAAGGGGTCATTAGTGAGACCTATCCCCATTTATTTTTACCCTACAAAATTTTTTTAAAACATACCTACGCCCTTCCAATTAAAATTAAATTTTTATAAAATTAGCTCAAACTGTTATTTGTATGGGAGCCTACTTAGGGTGTGGAGATAGGTCATAGATATGTTTTAAAAAAATGTTGTAGGGTAAAAATAAATGGGGGTCGGTCTCACTAATGACCCCTCTCGGACGCACTACTGGACCGGTAGAAGCTGATTAAACAAAACAAATTTACAAAAAATAAAAAAACTTGTAGGGGGACCGCCTTAACAATTAGAGATAGAGGGTTGGTGGGTTCAGAGAAAATGTTTGGACAAAAAAATATTGTGGGTCGGTCATATATTTTGTTGCTCTAATTAGGGCAGTAAGAGCTGTTGGAGAGATAGGGAGATAGAGTATTATTTTGTTCCAAAGAAAAATTAAGACGTAAAAATTAATGGGGGTTGATTTTATAAATGACCCCTCTAAGACGCACCATTGGAGCAGTAGAAATGATTTTAAGATCCCCATATCATTTTTTTTTTTATATTTTTTCTAAATTAGTTTTATTTAATCAGCTTCTACAAATCCAAGGTAAAAAGGTACGCCCTATGGCCACTCCTTAAGTGGGCTTCTACTAAAAATTACATTTTAATAAAATTTGCTTCAACTGTAATTTGTATTGGAGCCCACTTAGGAAGTGGAGATTGGGCAAAGGTATGTTTTGAAAAAATGTTGGGGGGTAAAAGTAAATGGGGGTCGGTCTCACTTATGATGCTCAATTTTACCTCTAGGATGCTCCATTTTACCGGTAGAAGCTGATTAAACAAAACAAATTCATAAAAAATAAACAAAAAATATATAGGGACCGCCTTAAGTGATAAAGATAGAGCCTATGTGTGTTTAGAGAAAATGTTTGGATTAAAAAATATTATGGGTAGGTCATACATTTGACTGTTCTACACTCAAAATAATACATTAGTAGATTTACTATTTTTTTTTTGCTAATGCTGGTTAGCTAACTTTTAGCAAGTTTTTAGTTGAGATTAGCATGTTAGCAAAAATATCTTGTAAACTTCATTTAGCGCATTAGCAATTTTAAACAAAATTTGAACTATTTTTTTTTTGCTAAATTTAAAATTGAGTTGACCAAATTTTTACAAGATTTTTTGCTAATATTAGCAAAAATAAATGGTAAATATTTTTTTATTTTCAGAAAACTTAAAATGGCGCTATCTCGGAAACTAAGCCAGATAAAGCAAAATGGAGGCCATTTTTGGTTCTCGGGCTCCTCTTCACATGTGTGGACCCTAATAGGTCCTAACTTTGGATCCAAAAAAGTTAGCATTCCCGAAAATTTTAAATTGCTCATATCTCGGTAAATATTGCCGACACAACAAAAAGTCCAAAAGCATTTTTGTAGCTCTCAACACGTAGAACAAGACCGAAAAATAATCAAAAGCTCTCTGAGCAATATTTTTGAAGTTATCGAGTTTTGTAATTCTCAAAACCCCGGTGGTCCCCTAAAATCACGTATCTCAAAAACTAAGCAAGGTAGAGCGAAACGGACACAAATTTTGGATCAAAAACTACGACGATTTTTAAGGAACCCAACTAGGTCTAGGCCCATCGGGGTCTGGACCTATCGGGTCTGAACCCAATGGGGTCCTCAAATGTGTATGAACTAACAAGGGAAGTCTCCCTGGTGTCACCCTCCGATCTTCATGAAATTTGAATATGTTGTTAAGAATGAAAATTAATTCGACATGTATTTTTTTTTAGCGGCCCAAACTCATTTTTAGGGGGGGTCGATTTGTATGGGAGGAAATTAACCTTTTTCATTTTTTTACTATTTACGCCTATTTAAACAAAATTAATATAGGCATGTGTGGTATCAGATTAAAGGTATTAAAAATATCTATCTCGTGCTGCTAACAACGGGCCAAAGAAGTTAATATGTTTCGACTTATTAACAAAAATGTTCTAAAATTTTGGTATTTTACTCAATATGACGAAAAGTTGTGCATGTTTGGACAACATGCACAACTTAGATAGGTTTAGATAGATAGGTTTTCCAAAGACCTTTCATTTGGTATGTAACATGACTAGGTTTCTTTGCATAATATAGGAGATAAACGAAAAAAACTGAAAAATGGCCTTGTCTTCCCCCCTCCTTTTTACCCCCTAAATATGAATTTGGGCCGCTGCAATAAATACGTGTCCCTTTATTTTTTCTGATCTACAAAATAAAACCAATTCCATAAACATCCGCGGGTGACACTAGGGAGACTTCCCTTGTAAGTTGAAATAAAAAAAA
Source organism: Pegoplata infirma (assembly GCA_963921195.1). Classification (NCBI taxonomy): domain Eukaryota; kingdom Metazoa; phylum Arthropoda; class Insecta; order Diptera; family Anthomyiidae; genus Pegoplata; species Pegoplata infirma. Next base: position 309,588,257 of record OY992536.1, on the reverse strand, counting down.
TTTCAGTTAACTAATTTTTGGAAAACATTTTTGCTAACTTTACTAAAAAAATTGTGGGTTCAAAATCAGCAAATTTTCTTGTAAGTTTACATGCTTTTTTTGCTAACATTACAGTTTTTTTTTTTTTTGAGTGTAGGAGCACTCTAAGGGCAGTTAGAGCGGTTAGAGAAAATTTAAAAAAAATCATATTGTAAGGGAGTTCCCTTAGAAATTTATAGTTCTAAGAAATGTTTAGGCGTTAAAATTAATGGGGGTCCGTCGTGATTTTGACCTATCTACGACGCAGTAGTATAAGCAGTAGAAATGATTTAAAGATAAAAAAATTACAATAACATTTTTGCAATAAATTTAAAAAAATAGTAATAATACTTATCCCACGATCTGACTGAGAAACAAGTAGAAAAATTAAGTTCGACTTGGTCGAATCTATGAATACCCTCCACAATATTATCTGATATTAATTTTCTAAAAAAAATTCAAAAAATTGCATTACAAATTTTTTATTAGAAATATATTATTTTGAGTAAAACTTTTTTTTTAATCAATCAAATTTTTTTGAGTGTAAAATTTTTTTGACTGTCAGAATTTTTTTGAGTGTGACATTTCATTAAGAAAAAAAATTAATGTATACATTTTTTTTTTTTCAGTGTAACATTTTTTTTTTTAAGTGTAACATTTTTTTTTTAGTGTAAATATATTTTTTAGTGTACAATTTCTTAGAGTAACAAAATTACTTTGTACTATTTCACATATTTTCCTCTTTTTATTTTACCATCCTTTTCTTTAAAAACCAAAAACAAACTAACATTGAGCGTGTTCAGCAGAGAAACCTGCTACTCAACAGTTGAGATGTAGCATGTTTTGATTAGTTGACTCTGCTGAACGCATTTTTTAATGAATGTTTTAAAATATTGGAATAAATTATTATTTTTTTATATTTTCATTTATTTTTTCTGTGGAAAATACTTTTTTTATTATTTTTTTTGTTTATTTTCTTGAATAACGTCAAAAAAAATAAATAATTTCAATAAAACAGCTTATTTATGAGTTTGTGATCAAATGTAGCATAATTTTTGTACGCTACCAGTGATGAGAAGCGCTCACTCAACATGTTGACTGAAATGTCAAAAATTAAACCGTTCAGCAGAATGTTGGGGAGCAGCTGAGTAGCAGCTTTCTCTGCAGAACGTACCCATTGTATCATATAAAACCCACTTCATTTGATTTTTTCCAAAATTATACTTACTATACACCGTTACATACAGTTACAAATAATATATAACAATAACAAAACAATAACAAATATTTACTTGTCTAACAACTAAACTTCACCCCACGACAAGAAAACAAACAACAACAAGTTTTAAAAAACTGGTATTTCACCATGCTCTTGTTTAACGAGGTTTCAACAGTTTAAGGTGAAACTAATTTAAAATTCAGAGCATTGCTTATAACTTTTGAACCACTGAACCGATTTTGCTGAAATTCAAAACCAAACAAACTTGGGGAACGACAAAAATATATGCTGAGCTTCAGCCTCTCAGAATTGTCTTTCGAAAGTTAGAGGGGTTTTAATATTGTAAATTCGCAAAATACCCTTGCCGAAATTTACTCTTTTGCTCATAACTTTTGAACCACTTGACCGATTTCGCTGGATTGCAATACCAACCTGACCCGGTAAATGGAGAACATATATGTCAAACTTCAGGAGCCTCCGTACAGTCTTTCAGAAGTTAGCGTGTTTTCAACGGACAGACAGACAGACGGACGGACGGACGGACGGACATCGCTAGATCGACTTAAAATCGATCAAGGATCATGAATATATATACTTTGTGGGGTCCTAGACCAATATTTCGATGTGTTACAAACGGAATGACAAACTTATGTATCCCTCTATCACTAGAGTGGAGGGTATAAAAAAATGTGTAAAATCGATAGAAGTTTTCCATAAAAAATCATAAAAACCATACACACAAAAAAAAATTTGTAGAATTACTAGAAAAAGTCTCGTAAATCTTTTTTACGAACATTTTTCCCTGTTTTTTAACAAAAAAATTTCAATAGAAATTTAAATTTTTTTGTGGAACTACTTTTTGAAATTTTTTTGATAATTTTACAAATTTCCAAGGTAATTTTACAAAAAAATCTAGTAAATTTACGAGAATTCCTTGTAAGTTTTATTGCACCAAAAAATTTACAATTTTATTGGTAAAAGCTCATAAAATTAATAGGAATTCTCGTCAAATAGGGAGTAGTAATAAATAAAAATACAAGCTTTTCTTGTCATTTTACAAGTTTTTAGTGTAAGAGTCAACAGATTTTCAAAAATGATATGTAAATTTTATAACATAAAAATCGCATACTAGAACACTTTAAAGATTTTTTGAGGATTTTTTAAAAAAAGCACTTAAAAAAAAAACAAAAAATCTGGAATTTGTACCATTTTTTTTAAAAGGTTTGAGTAAAAAAAGTCTGAGTAAAGGAACAAACTACCAATTTTTTTAAATTCTATATTTTTTGAACGGGTCATTAACAAAATTTTGAAAGTTTATCACGAAGGAGTTTTCGAAGGGTTCTGAGGGTTTTGAGGGTTCTGAAAACAGTAAACAAATTGGGAAAATCTGAAAAAAATGTTCATAATATCCGATTTGACATGGTATGCCCCATATGTATTACACTGTGCAACACAATTTTGTATCCTGGATGGGATCAAAAAGGGTTTTAAAAACTATGCTCGAACTATTTTGTTTAAGGCCCACAAAAGTTTTGAAATTTGTTTCAAAGGCGTTTTGAATAAGTCCAAAAAAAGTATTAAATCTAATTCTGGAGTAAATTATGTTTAAGGATGTCTGCATTGAAATTTGATGGTGGTTCTTTTCTTGGAACATACTAACCCTCTTAGTCCAATTTTTAGGGGTTTTAAGTTTACCGTTTTAATTCCGCTAACATTTCTGTTAGTAAACATTTTAAAACTCCATACCCTGATGTTAAAAAAATCACCACACTGTTGCTGCCATAACAACATGGTTGCCATGTAAATTTAATGCATACAGTCTTTCGTGTATTTTTTGTAATTGTAAACAAAAAACTAGCATGCGGTTGTCAAGTTGCTGTTTTGAAGTTCCTTAAACAAAATACTTGACAAAAGTACATAAAGTTGTGAAAAATGTTTGCCAAATTTATATATAGTTTTGCAAAAAATAATTAAATTATTATATAAATAATAAAAAAAAATAAAACACTGTGTTAAATAATAACTCTAAGAAAAATTATTTTCAATGAAAAAAGGATGTGCTTTTAAAATATACACTAGTGTTAAAAAGATATAAAGTTGCAATATGAACAACTTTAAATAAACAAAAAAAATATATACATATTAGTAAATTTAAATTTAAATATTTGAGTAAAAATAAGTAATTTACAATTTAAAGAATTTAAAATGTGCGTGAAATAATCCATACACGTACTATTTGAAAGGGAAATATTTTTTATTTCATTTTGCAAAATAAATTTTACTTGACTTAAATTAAGCTAGAAAAAAAAACAGTAAATAAAACAGACTTTTTTTTTGAGTGTACTGCGTGTGTGGTTGATGTAAACTCTCATATTGGGCAACGCAATAAACAATAACACGTTCTTCCTCTTAATTCAAATTGAATGTTTACTAAAATTTTGGTTAAAATGAAAGCCTTAACCTAATTATTAGTTTAAGAGCTTTCACCAAAAAAATTAATTTGTTCAAATTTTTAATTTGATATCCCTATAAATCAAACGATATCGTTATGATAGTTAATGTGATATTCATTATCCTAAGTGATATTCGTCTCTTTTACGAAAATTACTGTGTTTTCGTTCTTAAGAGTACCTTTTCTTATGATATCGTTTTCCATTTAAAAAGTGATATTGTTTTCGCTATCGGTGGAACGACAGTCCAGTTTAGTATCGAAAATATATCGTTATTCCAGGTGATTATGATATCATTGGCGATATCGCTAGTAGTGTTATCTATGCTATTATGTTATCCATATTAAAATTTGGAAATTTTTGGAACTTATTTTTAAATATTCGCTTTAAGTAGTATACAGGTAATAACGTTTTCGATATTATATCATTTTTGTGTTTATTGGGGTTATGCAAAAATATGTTTTATTTTTAATTAATTTAAATATAAATTTTTAAATAATAAATAGCACTATTTATAAAACATTAACATTAAAGTTGTTGTTTTATTACAATTGTTGCTTATGTTCTACTTTCTTTATTAATATTTGTTATTGTGTTGCATAATTTTTGATAATAATTGATTGACTGATTTTTAATTATTTTTAAATAAATATTGCGTAGTATATAAAAAAAATGGTTAATGTTAATTGCAGAAAAACAAACAAATACAACCATCAACAATTAAAAAAATTGCATATCGTTGATTCTACGAAATATTTGAGTTTAAAAGAATTGGTTTGAAACAGTTTAAGTGAAAATATTTGACCTTGAAAGCCTGATTGGAAATTCCCAAAACATTAATAAAAAATGCCTGCGAATTTTGTACTCTTGCCCAAAACATTAAATCATGATAATGTTTTGCGGAAGATTTGGATGTACTTGCCAAAGCAAAGTTTTTTTAGAAAAAATAATGTTATATTAATTTGCTATTCCATGCACAACAAATTGAAATATCTGTCGAGGACCCCATTAAAAAACCAAAAAAGTTGTACATTTCGTAAGTGAGTACAAAAATAAGTGCAAAAAAGTGTTTTTACATTTTGGAGAGTATAAAATATTCGGCACCAAAGAATATAACACTCTCACTTGTTTTATGTACATTTGATAAACAAATCGAAAATGTTTATGGGAAAAGCTTAGACTTGGTGAAAAAGTAGTTTTGGTAATTTTTTTTTTTTTTTTCACGAAAAACAAAATTATGTTAAAAAAATTTAATGAACCCAAAATTTTTGGTGAAAAAAAAAATTTGATAAAAAAAGTTTTTGATGAATTTTTTTGATGAAAAGAAAAATTTTTTGATGTAAAAAAAAATTTTTGAAGTAAAAAAAAAATTTTGATGTAAAAAAAATGATAAAAAAAATATGAAAAAAAAAATTTTTGGTGAAAAGAAAAATTGATAATAAAAAATTTGATAAAAAAAATTTATGAAAAAAATATGATAAAAAAAATTTTGAAGAAAAAAAAATATGAAAAAGAAAATTAATAAAAAAAATTTATGAAAAAAAAAAAATTTGATGAAAAAAAAACTCATGAAAAAAAATTAAAAACAAGTAAAAAAGTTAAATTCGGCCTTGCCGAATGTAGTGATACCCTCCACAATTTCATAAAGATTATTGCAAAAAACTTTATTTAATGGGAAATTACTTTTGAAAAAAAAAATTTTTTTTTAAAAAAATTTCCGCGAAAAAAAAAATTTGGTAAAAAAAATCCGCGATTTTATTTTTTTTTTTGTCAAAAAATTTGTTCGTACTTGTTTAAATACCATTTGGTGTTCAATTATATTCACATATGCCCAACAAAAGCCGAATTAAAGCATATTGTATTTTAAGGTTATGTTGAATGTACTGAAATTTTTGAGGTGTGCTTACATTTTCGTTCATAACTTTTAAGCCGCTAAACCGATATCGCTCAAATGCAATACCAAACTTCTCGGGAGAACTTCCAATAAATGTGTTAAGTGTCAGTTATCTCTGTGCAATATTTTGTCCGTGACAGCATTTTCCACAGACAGACAGACGGACAGACGGACATCGCTAGAATATCTTAGAATCGATCGGGCATCATGAATATATATACTTTATGGGGTCCCAGACCGATATTTCGATGAGTTACAAACGGAATGACAAACTTATATATATCATCTATCACTAAGTGGAGGGTATAAAAAAATTGATAAAAAAAACAAAGTGTTAAATTCGGCTATGCCGAACCTTTTATACCCACCAACATGCAAAAAAATGCAAGGGCGTTTTTTTGGGGGGGGGGATTTGGTTATTAGGGGGGGGGGGGCAAATTTCCTCTCGAAGTTATGTTTAAAAATTCATTCTTATGCTTTTTGCACTAAAGAAGTGCAAGTTTATCATAATTTTTTTTATTCTTCGCCCAAAAACGACATTTTCTAATTCTCAGGGTCCAAATGCAGGACTTTTATCTTCTTGTAGAATAAAATTGTTGCATTTGTGAAACAAAAGAACAAAAATTATGTAAATAAATTATATTTTTCAGAGGTTGGTTTAGTTTTTCAAGAGGGAACTTTTTTCCCCTGGTCCGATTTTGCCCATTTCCGAATTTAACCTGCCTAGGACCATAAGACATAAACTTGAGGAGTCTAGCTCTTTTATTTTGGACTGTATCGTGTTAAATACAGACGAACGGACGGACGGACGGACGGACAGACGGACGGACGGACGGACGGACAGACGGACGGACATCGCTAGAATGTCTAAGAATCGATCACTGATCAATTAAAAACATTATCATGTTAAAAATTTTAGTTAAAAAAATATTGACGAAAAATATTTATTAAAAAAAAATATATGAAAAAAAATTAAATTCCATGCTGGTCACTGTCTCATTCCTTTCGTTCCCGTTCGATTCCATTTCGTTTCCTGTTCCATTTCACTTCTGGCCATGTAGGTTTTATTCCTTTCCGTATAACATGCGTTAAGGAAAAATCAGCCCTTAAAAACATGTTGCTGACTCTCGCTTTATAAAATTGACGTCATCTTCAAACAATTTTTAAAAATGTTCCTAATGACACGTCAGCAGTTGGTCAGCTGTAGTTTAAACGAATTGTTGGTGGCCACTGATACTGTTGGGTACTTCTGATTAACTGCTGACATGCCATTGGGGACATTTGAAAAATTTGTATGAAGATGCCAGCCATTTTATAAAGGGAGAGTCACCAGTATGGCAGGGGTGTTTTTTTTTTTTTTTTTGACGACTGGGAAGGGAAGATTGGCACTTTTCTATTGCACAAATATCTCAGAAACTCAGAAATTTTTTAATAAAATTATCTCAGAGCATGTGTCTTTTTCTAAAGAAAAGTATCTTACAATCTGAAACTTTTTCTATAGAAAAAATATCTTAGAAAATAAGACTAAGATAAAAATGTCTCAACATGTAAGACTTTTTCTGTAGGGAAATTGTTTCATAATCTTAGAAATTGCATGTAAGAAAAATATTTTAGAATCTGATATATTTTCTATAGAAGAAACATCTCAGAATTTGAAAATATTTCTTTAGGAAAAATATCTCAGAATCTGTGACTCTTACTCTAGGTAAAGTGTTTTAGAATCTGAGACTTTTCTACAGGAAAAATATCTCTGAATCTGAGATTTATTCACTAGAAAAAATTTCTTAGAATCTAAGACAGTTTTTATAACAAAATCATTGTTAAAAATTTCTCAGAATCAGATACTTTTTCTATACGAAAAATGTTTTAGAATCAGAGACGAAAAATGTCTATAAATCTAAGACTTTTACTTACATACTAAAAATATCTCAGAATCTGAATTTTCTAAAGGAAAAATGTCTCGGAGTTTGAAAACTTTTTTAAAGGAAAAATGTATAAGAATCTGTGTCTTTTTCTCTAGAAAAAATGTCTCCGAATTCTAAGTTTTTTCTCCCGAGTAAAAATAAACATATATAACAATATATAATTTGATACAAACATAATATATCATATATAATTATATATTCCGTGGGATATTTTCTAAATTTTTTAAATGCAATCATATGCAGTTATATATAATTTAATCATGATTCGGATTAAAAGATGTACGGTTGATATAATTATATAAAATTATATGAGGGTCAATACAAAATTTCTTTTTCTGTATAATTTAACATAAAATTATATATAGCTTATGCTGTTCCATATAAACCTATATATGTTTCCAATTAACCAAAAATTTTCTAAGTTTTTTAGGCAAAGTATAAGAAACTTTTAAAATGTTTCTAAAAATTTCTTGTTAGGGTTATGTATATCACCTATCTGGTTCGAAGCGTACCCAAACATTTTTTTGTTTTAGAAAATTAAATGTTTAGTGAATGTATCGTTGACCTGTGGTGTATCTCAACCCAAACCAAAAAACACCAGGATTTTATATGTTTTTATGCAATTAGATCTAATTAGATCCACCAATATATGGCAATGTCTGGTCAAAACTCGGATGAAATCAGATTATATTTTATACAAGTTGATCTTTTTTAATGCAAAAACATCCACCATTATTCGGATCAAATTGCGTATAAATATATATTGTGTTACATATCATTATATATTGCACCATATACAAATTTTTACTCGGGCTGTAGAAAAAAGTTCTCAGAATCTGACCCTTTAACTAAAACTTTTGAAACTTTTGCTGTTGAACTTTTTCTTAAGGAAAATGTCTCAGAATTTAAAATTTTTTTATAAGAAAAATGTTTCAAAATCTGAGACTTTTTTTTTTGTAAAAAATGTCTCAGAATTCGAGATTTTAGCAGAACAACTAAAAAACCCTTATGAACCAACCCAGTCAGAAAAATACAATCGCAAAAGCGTTGTAAAAGCGTTGTAGACGGTTGTACGAGCGTTCTGTATACCAACTTCAAAGCGCCTTCAGATGATCCGAATGATAACATCGATCTACGCTAGGTTTAATGCGTCTTAAAAGCGATGTAAAAAAGTGCTTTGAGAACGTTTTTTTTTTTAAGTCATCAAAGCGCTTTAAAAACCCAAAGTAAAGAATTTCTGTTTTAGTTCGGTTATAATAATTTGTTTGATACAAAGCGAAATCCGAAAAAAAAGTTTTTGTACTCAAAAAAACTTAAAAAAATTTTCAAAAAAATTTTCGAAACTTAGAAAATTAAAAAAAAAAAAAATCTAAAAACATTTTTTATAATTTTTTTTACTTAAAAAAAAATAATTATTAATCAAAAATAGTTTCGAAACTTAGAAATTTTTTTAAAAAAAAAAAAAAATAAATATAAAGAACTCTTAAAACGCTTTTCGAATACGCTCGCAAAGCGTTCCAAAAAAACGTTTTGAGATTGCTTTTTTTTTTGTTATAGAGCTTTCAGAACACTTTTCAAAAACGCTCGCAAAGCGTTTGAAAATAGCGTTTTGAGAATGCTTTTTTTTAGTTACAGAGCTTTCAGAACGCTATTTTTTAGAACCGTCGTCAATTTCTGCTTGGGAATTTACATGAAACTTAAAATATATATAAAATAGACAATTTTATGTTTGGGATGTCGCTGCTAATCGGCCATATCGGGGATTTAGGGGTTCTAAAAATGGGTAAAAAATAAAGAAAAACTCGTTTTTTGGATCTTTCAGCCATTTATTTCTAAAAAACTATATGATGTTTGCATGTGAGAAGAAAGGTTTTTTAATGTCTATCCAACGATTGCATAACCTTATATATAAATGTGTAAATTTTGCAAGTTATTTATGAGAAGCCATCAGGCGCGGATCCAGGAATTTCATTTGGGGGGGGAGATTTTTTTTTACGACAAAAATTTTCTGAAATTGGAAAACAACAAAAAAAATGTTTGGAAGCGGGGGGGCGGTAGTAGTGTGAATTTCTGCTAATATTTTTTTTAACATTAAGTACCCCATAAAACCCATGAATTTTTTTTTTTTAATGTATCCAGGAAAATACATTAAAACTGAAGAAAAAGTAAATTTTCAATTTAAAAAAAATATTGTATTTAACCCCCAGTTTCAGTATGACGTTCGTCATTCGTTCGTCATACAGAAACTGCGGGTAAATCAGGCTTTAGCTTTAGAATTTGGGAGGAACCTATTTTTACCCAAACAATTTTTTTACAAGGGCACCTTGACGGAACAATTCATTTCATAACTAAGACTGTCTATACCAAAAAAACGCTGATATTCACAGTTATGACTAAATATGACTGTCATAAACCAATTTTTATGATTGAATAGTCATAAAACAATATTTTTCTATACAAATCATGTTATTTGCAAATTTAAAGACCTGCTCTCGAAACGACAATGAAATTGACAAAAAAGTTACAAGTTTTTTAATGTTTTTGTAGGTTTCTAAAGGAAAATATTATGACTTTTCAGTCAAAAAATTGGCATATGACAAATATAGACGGTCACAACTGTGAATAGACCCGTAAAATTTAATATAAAAATTCTTTGATTTTTTCTGTAAGTACAGATCGAGCATGGGCTCTAATTATATTTGTTATAAGGGTTCAAGTTGAAAAAATGCAGAATAAAAATTGAATTTCTAAAAATTATAGACATTTCTGGTATTTCCTATACCGGTTTCAAACACCCCAGTTAGTGTCATCATCAGTAGGATTTTAAATGTCGGTTTGTCTTGTTAATGAAAACTGTTTTTTATATATGTGAATATTTTTAGTTTCTACAGAATAAATTTTGACAGTTTCCAACACTACAATTCTATTTCTAGCAATCTCAACCTCACTTCATACCTTCTTCCAACTTTTTTGTCTCTTACATTATTTCGCAAGGGTTACCAACATGATCTGGAATTGCAAACACAAATGAAGGAATTTGCATTTTCTGTTTCGGAGACGTGCCTAATGGCGACATATTTTGTCAGTAATTTTATTTGATTTTTTCTGTAAGTACAGATCGAGCACGGGCTCTAATTATATTTGTTATAAGGGTTCAAGTTGAAAAAATGCAGAAGAAAAATTTAATTTCTAAAAATTATAGACATTTCTGGTATTTCCTATACCGGTTTCAAACACCCCAGTTAGTGTCATCATCAGTAGGATTTAAAATGTCGGTTTGTCTTGTTAATGAAAACTGTTTTTTATATATGTGAATATTTTTAGTTTCTACAGAATAAATTTTGACAGTTTCCAACACTACAATTCTATTTCTAGCAATCTCAACCTCACCTCATACTTTCTTTCAACTTTTTTGTCTCTTACATTCTTATTTAAAAAAAAAATTTTAACTAAAAGTTGAACCTTCCCAAGAATTTTTTTAATAAAACAAAATTCTTTTTAGCATACAAAAATTCGCAGATTCTGAAACATATTTCATAAAAGAAAATTATCAGTTACTAAAAAATTTATAAACTTTTCTAAAAATAACACATTTCTAAAAAATAAATCTTAAAAATGCTATACATTTTTCAATAGAAAAATTTTACGGTTTTAATGCCTTCAAATGTTGTCTGAGGTAATTTCTTAGATTCTGAAACATTTTTCATATTCAGAGATACGTTTTCTAGAGAAAAATTCTCAGAATCTTGCAACAGAAAAATTTTCTGAGAGATTTAAACATTTTTACTACAAAATATAGATTTTGATACAGGTCCCTAAAGAAAAATTCTCAAATTCTAAAAGATTTTTCAAACAAAGAAATTCTCATATTCTTAAAAATGTTTAACATAAAAAAAATCGAAGCTTCGGAAATTTATTCACCCATAGAAAAACTCAGATTCTGAAACGTTTTTCCTGTAGAAATTTAATCCGTATTTTTTTGAATATTCGATTCGGTTTCGGCCGAATAGTGAAAATTTGGCCAAATATTCGGTTTCGGCTAAAAAAAGGTGTATTCGGTCGGACAATACAAATAAGTATCAAAATATTTTCTAAGGATAAAGTCTGAAATTCTGAGGGATTTTTCTATAAAAAATATTTAAAATAATACTTTTTCCTAAGAAAATTATAAGGAAAGTTATTCGGTTTGAAAATGTCCAATTAATTGCCATTTAGATTTTTTAAGTGCAATTTCTTTAATTCTGAAAAATTTTATCCTAAGGAGCCCACATATACCTCTTCTAAGAATATTTTTACATCCTGGTCCTTCTATCTTTGTTCCTTTTCCTTCCTTTTTCCTTTCCCTTTCTTTTTTTCTTTTTTTTTTTCTTTTTTTTTTTCTTTTTTTTTTTTGAAATGGTTTTGGGGGGGGGAGAAATCCCATTCTCCCCCCCCCCCTGGATCCGCGCCTGGAAGCCATAGACCTATGATATCCATGTGAATACGAAATAATCTTTATTAAATTTAAGTTGTTGCGTATATTTGATCATTGTTTCATAAGAGGACAATGAAATTTTTTAACACTGATATGGCCGATAAGCCGAGACACCCCAAACTTAAAATCGTCTCTTTTAAATATATTTTTTTTTTTTCAGACAAATAAGGGTTGATATACTTCCCTTGTTAGATAGAAAACTATCAATCTGTACAAAAATTCTTTAAAAATTTAAAACCCCTCGATCAAACTTTGGTTGATCGCTCCTAGAATTGGCGATATGTAATATTAATTAAAAATAAAAAAAAAAACATAAATGTTTTTATAGCATTGAAGGGACATTGTACCATTTATAAATATATTACTAAATGAGGTAGGAATTTTGTTAACTATTTTTTTTTATTATTATTAATAGCGAATGACTATGCTTAATGAGATAGAGCATCAGAAAAAATTTAAAATATTTATATTTTTTAAATTTACCCTAGCCACACAAGTGAAAATATGCATAATGTTTAAATTAGTGTGTCATGAATAATAAAAAGGAAAATAATTAATAACAAAGCAGTTTAAACTAAAAACAAGTAGAAAATTTAAATTCGACTTGGCCGAATCTATGAATACCCTCCACAATATTAACCAAGGCATACATAGAATAAAAATAATTAGGGTTTTCACAGTGACGATTAAATTTGCCTTTTTTAGTTGGGTATTTGGCAAATTTGCCATTTTACTAAACGTCAAGCATTTGCCACCAATTTTTCTTTACATATCATGGGCGCACTTTTCGTTAATAATTTGCACAAAATAACTTTAATTAACTTTTTACATTCACAATTTTAAAATAAACACAAATAATTTGTATGCTTCTTTTTGTACAAATGTTTTTGTTGCCGCGTTCGAAATTTCAGCATAAACAATCACAACCATATACAGTCGAACTCGGTTATAACGAACTCGGTTATAACGAATTCTCGGTTATAACGAACTAATTCTAAAGTCCCGACGTTTTGGCAACAATTTTCACACAAAATACTTCTTTTATAACGAACTCGGTTATAACGAATCCTCGGTTAAAACGAACTACTTATTATAGTCCCACGAACACAATTTCATGTATATTTATCTTTTTATAACGAACTCCAATAATTATTTTGAAATTTTCGGCAATTATGTTTACCAAACCCACAAATGGTTAAAAATTGTTGGTTAATATTATAATTTTAATAAAATTTATTTATATTTTAATATTTTCTTCTCAATAAGTAGTTTACTTTCAAAAAAACGTCAAATAAAACAAAATTGGAACATTTTTTTTTGAAAAAACTAGGTTGATATAAAATTTACCCCGCTTATAGCGAACTTTGCTTATAACGAACTATTTTTAATGGTCCCTCGGAGTTCGTTATAACCGGGTTTGACTGTACATAAAAGAAAAAGAAACCACGTGTAAACAAACATTTGGTAACTCATTTTTAGTTATAAATTAAAAAAACAACAACCATCATCATCTTTACTGTATGACAAAAACTGCAACAACATCAACAATAAAATGGCGTTGTTTATATTGAAACTCACCTCAATATATTGACATACAAAAACAAAAAAAAATAGCGGTTTTTTTTTTTGACTTCACTACAATAACAACGATAATACAAATGCAATCAAATAACAAAAAAATTAAACCACGTGGAATTTATTAAAACTCATATAACTTCTTAACTCCTTGACCGATTTTGCCATATTTAATACCAAAATGATCAGAAAAACGTAGAGAACAATAAAATATGTACCAATATTAAATTTTGCTCAAATATATTTACTATTACTTGAGATAAAGCATTTTAAAAATTTTGGGCAACACTACAGGTGCCACGCCCCATTGTCCAATTCCGCCCACATTTGGTGTGTGGGTTAGAAATGACAAAATAACAACATATACCAAGTTTGGTTCATATTCATTGAACAGATGTCAAGTTATACCATTTTTGTTGTGTGAAATACCCAACAAATTTTGAGGTACCCTTACCTTTTTACTCATAACTTTTGAACCACTGGACCGATTTGGCTGAAATGCAATACCAACCTGACCAGCCGAATGACAAACATATATGCCAAACTTCAGCTGCCTCTGTAAAGCCTTTCAAAAGTTAGCGTGTTTTCTACGGACGGACAGACAGACAGACAGACGGACGGACGGACGGACGGACGGACGGACGGACGGACGGACATCGCTAGATCGACTTAAAATCGATCGAGGATCATGAATATATATACTTTATGGGGTCCTAGACCAATATTTCGATGTGTTACAAACGGAATGACAAACTTATATATACCCTCTATCACTAGAGTGGAGGGTATAAAAAAAAAAAAATTTTTAGTGTGGAAAAATTTGTTTATAGTTTGACATAGTGTGTTAAAATTGTAACAACATTTTTATATTTTAAAAGTATTATTTTACAATAATACTTATGAAAAAGATTTCCACATCGCCTTGAACAGGGGACACCCTAATTTTAATTGTATGTAGTTATTGAAAGGTGTTTTATCCATCAATGATGGTGCTATTGATACATCATCACCATATTAAAAATAGTAAATACAAACACGTGCATTAGGGTGATATTAATTTTGGATTTTTTTTTTCGAAAATCCTTGACCCCTTATTTCTATACTATTTTCAATTTAAATTTTGTAATTAAAAAAAAAAAAATTAACTGACAATGAAGTTTTTTGATTAAATAACACATTTTGTTTCCGGTCAGTACAGTTTCAACACCCAGACCTCTGGGGTGCCAGAAAGAACAATAAATTTGCATACACGAAAATCGGAGTTTAAATTTCTCATTTTCCTATAGCCTTAGATTTTAACACAATTTTCTTAAAGAAAAATTCAAAATCTAAGATTTTTCTAAAGGAGACATTCGGCCTACATAAAAAGTCAAAATTTTTGCTTTATAAAAACTTCCGATTCTAAGACATTTTTACAGAAAAAGTTACATATTCTGAGACATAAAAATATTAAGTTCGTAAGCATTTTTCTAACATAAAGTCTTAGATTCTGAGACATTTTTCATATCGAAAAGGCCCCATATTCTTAGACATTTTCTATAAAGGAAAGGCCTCATATTTTTAAAAATTGTTCATATGGAAAAGTCTCAGATTCTGAGATATAGAAAAGTCGCAGATTCTGAAATATTTTACCTATAGATAAGGTCTCAGAGTCTGAGACATTTTTACCTAAAGAAAAAGTCTTAAATTCAGAGAAATTGTTAGAAAAAGTTTTAGATTCTCAAAATTTTCATATAGAAAAAGTCTCTTATTCTGACACATTTTTCATATGGAAAACGTCTCAGATCGTGAGACATTTTTCATATAGAAAATGTCTCAGATTCTGAGATTTTAAAAAATTCGCATATTCACAGAAATTTTTCCTTTAGAAAAATCTTATATTCTGAGAAAAAATCTCAGATCTTTTTTCGTATAGAAAAAGTGTCAGATTCTGAGACATTTTTACCTATAGAAAAAGTCTCAGATTCTGAGATATTTTTCTTGTAGAAAAAGTCTCAGAGTCTGAGACATTTTTAGAAAAAGTCTCAGATTCTGATGAAAAAAGTCTCGGATTCTGATGAAAAAATCAGACATTTCTCATATAGAAAAAGTCTCAGATTCTGTAATTTTTTCATATAGGAAAAGTCTCAGATTTTTTAACATTTTTGGATGGATATATCTCATATTCTGAGACATTTTTCGTATAGATAAAGTCTTAGATTCTGAAAAATTTTTCGTATAGAAAAATAAAATATTAGTTTCAGAGATATTTTTCCTTCAGAAAAGTCTTAGATTCTGAGACATTTTTCCTATAGAAAAAGTGAATGATTCTGAGAAATTTTTCCTATAGAAAATGTCTCAGATTGTAAATTATTTTTCCTATAGAAAAACTCTCAAATTCTGATACATTTGTACTACACAAAAATTTTTAGATTCCGAGGCATTTTTTCTATAGAAAAAGTCGTATATTCTAAGATATTCTTTCTATAAAAAGTCTCGGATTCTGAGACATTTTTTTCTATAGAAAAAGTTTCAGATTCTGAGACATTACTTCTATTGAAAAAGTCTTAGGCCTGAGACATTTTTCTACATCAAAAGTACCCGATTCTGATACATTTTTCGTACAGGAAAAGTCTCAGATACGGAGACCTTTTTTCCATAGAACAAATCTCAGATTTAAGACATTTTTTCTATAAAAAAATCTCAGGTTCTGAGACATTTTTCTTATGGACAAAGTCTCAGATTTTGAGACATTTTTCCAATAGAAATAGAGGCTTTTTCTACAGGAAAATTATCTCAGAATCTAAAAATTTTAAAAAATGTCTCAGAATCTGATACTTTTTCTATGGAAAAAATGTCTTAGAATCTGATACTTTTTCTTTAGCAAAAATGTCCCTGAATCTGACACATTTTTCGTCTTGAAAAAGTTTCAGATTCTGACACATTTTCCTATAGAAAAAGTCTAAGATTCTGCGACATTTTCACTATAGGAAAAGTCTCAGATTCTGAGAAATTTTTCCTATACAAAAAGTATCAGCTTCTGAGACATTTTTCCTATAGAAAAAGTAACAGATTCTTAAACATTTTGCGAATAGAAAAATTTCTGACTCTGAGACATTATTCGTAAAGAAAAAGTCTCACAAGGGAAGTATTCTAACCCTTATGAACCGATTTAGTTGACACACAAAATATGTATATGGGGCATTCCATGTCAAATCGGACACTTGGAAATTTTTTTTTTTTTTAGATTTTCCCAATTTGTTTACAGTTTTTAACTTTCGTGGTAAATTTTCAGATTTTTTTGATGACCCGTTCAAAAGATATCGAATTTTTAAAAATTGTTAGTATGTTCCCTTACTCAAACTCCTTTTACTCATAACTTCTTCAATAATGGTCCAAATTGCAATTTTTTTTTTCAAAATTTTTGTTTTTTACGTAGTTTAAAAAAAAAATGAAAAAAAAATCTTAAAAGCGGTCTAGTAAGCGATTTTTAAGGTACTGCGCAATAACTCCCAAATGAAATAAGTCCCAATGAAATAATTCCCAATGAAATAAGTTCCAAGAAAAATGAATTAACTCCACACTTTAAAAAATTAAATAACTCCCAAAGAAAAAATGAAATATGTCCCAATATTTGGGAGTTATTTAAAATCATAATAATAACTCCCAAAAAAAATGAAAGAACTCCCAATGAAATAAGTGCCAAAGAAAATGAAATAAGTTCCCATTGTTTTTTTGTAATAAAGGTTTTCTGCGTAGCCGGCCTTCGGCCGGGCTTAGGGATTACATATTCCATGCATTAAGCCCACCCTCCCTGCAAACCAAAGCTATTTGGGTTATCAGGCCTTTTTGAGGCAAAATTGATAGCGTAAAGGCCTGCTACCCTAGCGGAGAGGGTGCACTGATAGAAATTTGTACATGACAATAATGAAAATCTACATTAATGTTATGAAAACTGACGTTAAAAAGGAACCTGTGTAGGGTTTCATTGAATTAATGAAATGGGTATCATAAAATGTAATTGCAAGAACAAGTTTCATTAAATTAATAAAAATTGTTCATACAAAATAAAAAATTGTATTTTAAGAAAATGTTTCATTACTTTAATGAAAAAAGTATTTAATTCTTATGAAATACTTTCATTGAATAAATCCTACTTTTTATTTTTGAAATGAAATACTTTTATTGAATTAATGTTACTTTTATTTTTAAAATGAAGTATATGTATGAAATTGTAAAGATCTTTTTATAGAATTAAAAATAATAAAAAAATGTTTTCACTTAGTTTTCTCGCACAAAATTTTACTCCAACCTTAACTTGTAATACATAATTAAAACCACGAACTAATATAAAACATCACAAAAATACGTTAATTAATAATTTATTTTTTATTTAAAATTTCGTAAAAAAATCTGAAAAAATCACAAAATAACCATGTAAAAAAACACTTTCACATATTTTTTATTTTATCTATAGATTTCACTCAGTTTTCTCACACAAAATTTTACTATAACGTTTATTTTTAATACATAAGTAAAACCCCGAAATAATTTAAAACAACGTGAGTTTAATAATTACTTATAATTAATTAACAACATTTCATTTTAAATTTCGTAAAAAAAATCTTAGAAAAAATCACGCTCTGATCAGCTGTTTTTTGCGCGCGTAAACTAACAGACTAAACAGACGCGACACGAGAAGTGTCAAAAAACAGATAATTTTGTAAACAAAACTTAATGAAATTTTTTAATGAAACTACGAAATCTAATGAATCAAAATTAATGAATATCTTGAACAATATGTATGAAATTTCCTTCAGCATATGAAAAATTTCATTGTTGCAATGAACCAACGTTAATGAATTCCATTCATTAGTGATATGAAGCGTTTTTCTATCAGTGTGGGTTTAATGCATGGATTTTGTAATCCCTAATCCCGGCCGAAGGCCGGCTACGCAGAAAAAATTTTAAGCACAAAAAAAAAACAATCGCACAGAGGTGTATATTGTTTTCATTTAAAATGAAATAAGTCCCACCATTGATGAAATAACTCCCAATGCTTAACAAGAAATGAAATAACTCCCAATCTGTTTTTTGTTGGGGTTTTTTTCATTTGGAAGTTATTTCATATTGAAATAAATCCCAACAAAATTTGTGCAATAAGTCCCACTTCACTGGGACCAATTTCATAATAAAATAAGTCCCAAATCGTATGTAAAATTTTTGGGAGTTGTTTCATTTATTTTTTGGGAGTTATTTCATTTGGGAGTTATTGCGCAGTACCGATTTTTAAGTTTAAAAATGTAAGTCTCATTTTTGAAAATGTTTGTACTCTTCGATTTTTTTTTTCAATTTTTTTGTGTAAAATTTCTATCGATTCTACAAATTAGTTGCCCAGTAGGATCGTGGAATAAAGATTATTACTATTTGTTTAAATTTTTTGAAAAAAATTTATTGTAATTTTATATCTTTAAATCATTTTTACTGCTCCAATGGTACGTCATAAAGAAGTCATTTCCAAGACCGACCCCTATTAATTTTTACGTCTTAACATTTCTTTGGCACAAACTAATACCCTATCTCCAATTTTTAAGGGGGCTCCCACACAAAACGAAATTTTTTTAAAATTTGCTCCAACCCCTCTAACTGCCCTAAGAGTGCCCTTAGAGCAATCAAATGTATGACCGACCCACAATACTGTTTTAGTCCAAACATTTTCTCTAAAAACACACCTTCCCTCTTTCTTTAACTATTAAGGCGTACCCCATACATTTTTTTTATTTTTCGTAAATTTGTTTTCTTTAATCAGCTTCTACCGTTCCAATGGTGCGTCCGAAAGGGGTCATTAGTGAAATCGACCCCCATTTATTTTTACCCTCCAACATTTTTTTAAAACATACCTCCGCCCTATTCTTGTGTAACCAAGTACCCGACATAGCTTAAGATGACCCTGTTTCCGATGGTATGATAAAAATTTGGTTGAAGTCTCAAATAATGGCCACCCTTTCGTACACACGTACATAAGTACATTAATAATATAAAAATATTTTCATTTAAACAACTAACTACACCCTCCATATCATATGATATATTCACATATTTTCTTCATTACAGAAATGAATTGAATTCAATTCTGTTATCACATGATAAGCATATTAATTACATATTCACAACAATTTTTATTCAAAATAAACATTGAATTATTAAAAAACATGTAATTAATTGTTTGCTTATGTTTTTATTAATATTTCATAATTTATAGCTATTATTTTACATACGTTTCATAAACGGTAAATAATTGCCATACCTGTTTTTTTTTAATTTTTGTTTTTAAATAATATTTATTTTTTTTATATTTTTTTATTTTTTCAAATTAATATTAAATTCTTTGAAATTTTTAACTGTATGGAAATGACGTTTTAATTAGTTTTTAAAATATATTGAATATGGAATATTTATTTTTTTTTTATTAATATGAGTGTATTTATTAATAAACTCTTCTAAAAGTTATTAAATATCTCTCTCTTTATTTGTTTATTGTGTTTTCTCATAACAGTTATTTAAAACAGTTATATACAGATAGAACGGATTAGTTGTGCCAGCCTAATACAGATTCAACTGAAAATTTATTTGAACCAACAGAAGTTAAGATTATATAAACAAATATCGGTAACCGCAACCGAAAATGTCGGTTGTTGCATTTAAACCATTTAGTTGGCTCTAAATTCGGCTGGCATAACTATTCAGTTTTCTCTGTATTCTCCATTTTGTTCCCAGTTCCATCTCATTTCGTTCTATGTAGATTAAATTTATTTCTGTATAACATTCATTTTCGAAAATTTCAATAAAAAAAACTTTTAAATCCGCTTTGTTTGGTGAATG
This sequence comes from Pegoplata infirma, assembly GCA_963921195.1. Classification (NCBI taxonomy): domain Eukaryota; kingdom Metazoa; phylum Arthropoda; class Insecta; order Diptera; family Anthomyiidae; genus Pegoplata; species Pegoplata infirma. Next base: position 309,567,841 of record OY992536.1, on the reverse strand, counting down.
CCAGGAAATGCATTTGCAATTTTTTATTAGAAATGTGATTCAATTTAATGGTTAATATAATTTAAACCATAGTAATTTATTTAATCAAACATGTTTAATAATAATTATAATTAGATGTTGAATGTTAATTAAATTTCGATAGAGTTCAATGTTATGTATATGGATTCTACACTCACAACAATTAAAAATTTAGTAAAACACTGTAATTTAAATTTGACAGATATTTTACAGAATTTTCTGCTCAAATACAGAATGTACCCTCGAGCGTGACATGCATTTACAACCCCTAGTGAAATTTGATGCAGAAAATTTTTGTAGAACATTTTAACACTTTAAACGTACGTTTTATTGGTGTCCTATAAGGTTATTTGGAAAAAGAGCTAAAATGACTCCTAAAAATGGGAGATAGAGGGTTAATAAGTTCTAAGAAAAGAACCATGAGTTTTTAAAACCCTTCGGGGGTTTTGCTCTACTTTTGGTATACTTAAGTTTTCTTTTGGTCCCATCCAAGATACAAAATGGTGTTGCACGTGTAATCACATTCGCAATTTACCTAAAAAGTTCCGAAGAGAAAAGTGAGTGCCACGTAATGTAAACATTCTTCATTGGGAAGATTAAAGAAGAGACAAACCTGAATTTTGACAAACCGCTAGTGTTGCTGGTGGTAACATTCACGCACATCAGTTTGGAGAGGTTGTTCTTGGGAGTTAAATATATAATGAGTCAAAGCCGTACACTCACAAAACTCTGTCGAAGCCGTACACTCACAAAACTCTGTCAGTTTGAATTGGAGAACGTTCTCCAGATTCTTCTACTAAAATGGATACTTTAACTTTATTCTCTGTCAATAAGTTTTAAAAATTAAAAGAAAATTTTCTGTATTTTACTGACTCTGTTTGATAATTTTAAAATTTGTTTTTTGTTTAAATTGTAGCAGAGTATTTTGTTATTTTACACATATTTTATATGTATGTTAAAAGTTATAATTTTTGTCTAATTTAAACGATTAAAACTAAAATTTGTTCGAATGTAAAAATATCAGCTGATTAATTTGATAATTTAACAAAAAATTTTTGTCCTGATTTTAAGAAAATTTTCTTGAAAAAATTAAAAAAAAAAAGTTATTGAAATCCTGTTTTTCAGGAAAAATAAGTTTAAAAAAAATCTAAAATTTCCTTCTGTAAAATTATCGTGTTGCTAATTTGTTTTGCTATGTTTTTCCCTCTGCCGATTTTTTTAACTCCAGGCCACACCTCTTCACTGCGGCTTTCCCCATCTTCCCCCTCTTCCTGGAAATGCCCCTGTCAATATTTGTGTTTTTTGTTTGGTTCAATGTTAGTGGGTATAAAGGATTCGTCTCCTTTTAAACAGTTTTTTTTTAAGTGTTTTTTACTTAAAAAAATACAATTTAATTTACAATTTTTATCTGGTATCAGCAGACTAAAAGAATCCTTACTTGTTTTACCTGTGTGAAGTTAAGCTGAAATCCTCTGGCTTATTTTTTTAGTTTTCCAAAAATTTTATGTTGTTTTACAGAATTACTATTTTGAGTGTACAATAAGTGTGTATATAAATGTGAGAATATATACATTTATGTACCTTAAGGTAGTTTAACTTTAATTAAAAACAATTAGTAGTATTACATTAAAATGTTGGAGTTAAAAAAATATTGGGGGTTGGTCATATATTTTACCCGCTAGGGGCACCCTATGAACAGTTAGCACGGTAGGAGCAAATTTTATACAAATGACATTTTTTGGCTCACGCATATGCCAAAAATTTAAAAATCGTTTTTTTGAATTACAAAGCTACAATTTTTTGAGATAGATATACAACTCGCATCCCACTAACAAGGGAAGTCTCCCCAGTGTCACCCTCCGATCTTCATTAAATTTGGATATGTTGTTCAGAACGAAAATTAATTCGACACGTATTTTTTTAGCGGCCCAAACTCATTTTCATGGGGTGTTTATTTGTATGGGGGAAAGTTGACCTTTTTCAGTTTTTTACGATTTACGCCTATTTACTCAAAATTAATATAGGCATCCTTGGTATTAGATTTAAGTTATTCAAAATGACTATCTTGTGATGTTAACAACGTTCCAAAAAAGTAATATTTTTCGACTTATTAACAGAAATGTCCTAAAATTTTGGTATTTTACTGAATATGACTAAAAGTTGTTCATGTTTGGACACGTTCTTTACACACAGCGATAGGTTTTCCATGACTAGGTTTCATTGCATAATTTAAGAGATCCCAGCAAAACTTTGGTAATGGGTAGTGATTATATAACACATTACCAGGTAATGTATATAACTTATTTGTAGCATTATTTTATGATGTCTTACCAAACATTTGTTCCTCAACGTATTATTTTCAAGTGAAATATAATGAATTACTAATAATTTGCTACGTAATGCATGATTATTGAAAAAATGTATTTCATATTTGTTATTTCTAAACATTACATCATGGATGACTTATATTTGGTTACATTATGTATTATTTGAAAGTTTGAAATAATGTATTATTTATAATTGGATGCATAATGCATTACAATAACATAAAAAATAATTATTTTATAAAAAAATGCATAAGTTTAAACTAGAAATGGGCTCACGACAGGAAATTTCTAACAACACACACTCACGAGCATATTTTATCTACTTACACTCACTTACAATCACGTGAGTAAATTTAATACAAAATTACTTTTTCACTACTCGTAACACCTTATATATTATCTTCTGGTATGCTATATTATTTCATTTCTCGTAACCTATAAAATATCATATATTTTGCACCTTACTCGTATTCTTCGTTATAAATTTATGACTTATTTTATACCTTACTGGTATTCTTTGTGATAATGTGGATGCATTACTTTGAGTCTTATCGTCTGTTAAAATCATCAATGCAGCAATGTATTAAATAAGAGATCCTATACCTTATTTTATACCTTATTTGGTAATCTAAGTTTTGCTGGGATAAACGTAAATAACTGAAAAATTACCGTTTCTTCCCCCCTTATTTTTACACCCCCAATATGAATTTAAACCGCTATAACAAAATACGTGTCCCTTTATGTTTCTTGTTCTACAAGACAAAACCAATTCCATAAAGATCGGGGGTGACACTTTCAAAAGAAAAAAATCTAAGCTTTTTTAAAGCTTAAAAAAAAAAAATCCAAAAAGTTTTGGTTAAAAAAAAAAATCAGAAAAGTGAAAAAATGCTCTAAAAATTAAAAAAAAAAAATGCTGTAAAAATATGCTCTTATGCTAAAATATGCTCCTAAATCTAAAATATCCAAAAATATGCTCTTAAGGCTAAAATATGCAAAAATATGCTCTAACAATTAGAACCCTTATAATTCGATGCCAGATTTCTTAAAATTTTCTGAAACGGATAAATACATTATCCATTTACCAATACAATGCGCACGAAAAAACCTGATACTGCATATTTTTGGCTTCCCTGGTAATAAGTTACATGAGTGCAAAAAAACACCTGTTTGACCAAAATGTGAAATTTCAATCCTCTCTTACATAGAGAGTCCTTCACCGATCGCGTTGATAAATTATGTCCAAACTAGTATCTAATAGGAATAACCTTTCATCCCGATCGGAAGACATCGGTTTCAAAAGTCACTTGAGACGAAAACCCCCATATATATTACTAATCCATGATAGATTTAAAGCTAATCTAACGATATCCGTCTGTCCGTATATAACACGATGCACATAGAGTAAAGAAGATCAGAGATTTTGATAGGGCCCAAAACAATATGTCACTTTATATAAATTGGTTCTCTTAATGTTTAAGAGAGTTTTTACATGCAATAGCATAGGCAACATTAAGAGAACCAACTTATTGAGAGAGCCAAATAAATGGCATCCAAACAATTTGACACCCACTGACGATGCAGTCCAAAATAAAAAAGCTAGACTCCTGAAATTTGGCACGAATATGTCTTATGATCATCAGCAAGGAGAGGACTTTCATGCAAATGCATGTTTTCCCCCTTTGGTCATAGAACAGAATTTGCTTTAAAATGGCATCGCTTCGTTAGTGCATATTTTTGCAAATTTTGCTTAAAATGCATATTTTTGCATATTTTGCTATTATTTCGCTATATATGCATATTTTTAGCTCATATTTTGCATAGATTTTAGTATTTTAGCTATTTGTTAGTATTTTTACCTATTTTTAAAAACTTTTTATGATTTTTTTTGCATTAAATCAATTATTAAATTTTTTAAGATCATTTTTAGTTTTTAATAACATTTTATACACACTGTATATATGAATATCTAAGCTTAAATGGCACTCTGAATTCAAATTTAGTTTTTTTAATAAAAGTAAAAAAACCAGTGGATAATTATGATTTTTAGTGCATATTTAAAGATTTTTAGTGCATATTTAAAGACTTTTTAGTGCATATTTTAGGCGCTTAAAACATAGTTTTTTAGTGCATGAAGGTCCCTGATCATCAGCAGTTCGTAAATGTGCAAAATCGGCCCAGGGGGGAAAAGTTTTCCATTGAGGAACTTAACCAACCTCTAAAAAAAATCAATTTTTTTACATGTTTTTCGAGGTTTTGTTAATAAATGCAACATTTTGATATCAGATATCAACCCGCCCCCTTTTGTATTATTACTAAAGTGCAAAACGCGTAACAAATGAATTTTAAAATATTTATCGTAAGGGAAAAGGAATACCCCACCAACACCACTTTTAAGATTTTGATGGACATTGTTGGTGTATACAAATTTTCCGATTCTAAGAAACACCTCAAAAGGATTTTTTTTTTAGAGAAACTTTATCAGATTCGGTTCCCGGACATAGCCCCCAAGGACATTACCATCATAATGGAAATAGGGAATATGACCCAACAGATCGCGGTCATAACCCCCATATTTGATATGAGGACTATGACCACTTTCAAAACAGTCATAATACCCATGGGGATTATGTCCGTTTTTTATGGAGAATATGACCGAAATAGGATCTGTCATAGTCCCCATAAAAACTGTTCCAAAGTGGAAATAAAGCCATATCAGTTGAAAATGTGGAAATATATTTCCACGAAAATTCTGCTACCCAAAAAAAAATTTTTTTAGCAAAACCGCTAAATTAATTTATGGAGTTCGTAATCCCTAAGACCGGCAAAAGGCCGGCTACGCAGAAAATCTTTTTTTGTTTAACTAACTTTAATTAAAAACCCACACATACCAGGAATCACTGAACTCTTCCCTGAAATGGGGATTATGACTATTTGTTACGCGGTCAATATCCCCGTGATTTCTGGGAGTTATGTCCACTTTTTATTGGGACTATGTGCAATTTTTTTTTCGTTCATAGTCCCTACCACCGTTATGGGGATTATGACCTAATTCATTTTGGACTTAATACCCAAACCGGAAATGGGGATAATGTCTGTGGAGGCTATGTCACGGCACCATCAGATTCTGACACGAAGTGCCACCTTAATAAAAATCTAACAAACGTGTGTTCAAATATCCTCATACATAAAATTGTCTTTAATTTCAATATTTATCAAATTATTATTGTTTCAAATTATGATAATTACAAGTAATAAGTAATAACAAACTGCAAATTACAAATAGACAGTCTTAAATTAATTGTACAATTTATTTAAATTCAAACATAACTAAATTATTAATAGTTTTTTTTCTTTTTAATTTATAATTCCAGCCCGAGCAAATACGTTTACGTGACAGTCACTATAAAAACGCTTTACATTATTGTGCGGCCTATTCCGGAGATCTCGTGGCTGCTGCCAGTATTGCCGTCGCAGCTCCAGAATTACTGGAGTCTGCTGACGAAGATGGCTTTACACCGCTACACTTGGCTGTTATTCAGGGCAACTTGGCTATGGTCAATTTGCTGCTAGCGAACAAAGCCGATGTGAATGCGGTGGATAAAGAAGGTCATTCGGTGGTACACTGGGCCACAGGTGAGTGATGTGGTACTATTAAGGAAGTCAAAACTTTTTAAATAATTTTTTTAATTTCTTAGTGTGTGGTGAAGTGGGTGCCTTAAGATCGGTATTGGCGGCTGGAGCAAATGTTGCCACACCCGATATTAATGGTGGTTCACCGTTACATTATGCTGCCCAAATGTGTGGTGCCAGTTATGAGGGAAAATTAAGTCAAACTAATTCCTCTAAACTGGCTTTAGAGATTTTAGGTATTTTACTGGCTCATCCTCAGTGTAGTGTAGATGTTCAAGACAAAGATGGTAGGCAGCCATTACTGTGGGCTGCCTCAGCAGGTTCCGCTAAAGCTGTAATAGCTTTAGTTAAGGCTGGTGCTAGAGTTGAAAGTTCGGATAAGTTGGTGGAATTTATGATTTAAAGATTTACAACAGAAACTAAAAGATTTTTTATTTTTTTTAGGGATGGTTTAACAGCTCTTCATTGTGCAGCTTCTCGAGGTCATACCGAATGTATTGATACTTTAATAAGTTTGTGTGGGGCTCCCACAGATCTTATTGATTCTAATGGCTGTACAGCTCTTCATTATGCGGTTACTTTGGGTCATGCAGATGCCACTTCAAGATTATTAGATTTTGAGGCAGATCCTAATCGTCAAGATCGTAAGGGACGTACTCCGGCTCATTGTGGTTGTGCCAAGGGACAATTTGAAACTGTTAAATTATTAAAAGAACGCAGTGCTAATTTATGGCTACGTAATGCTAAAGGAGATTTACCATTACATGAAGCTGCCACTTCTGGACGTCGGGAATTAGTGGAGTGGTTGTTAGAACAAAGACCTAAACAAGTTAATACTACCAGCAATGATGGACGTACAATGTTGCATATAGCAGCCCATAATGATTACACTGATATGTGTAAAATGTTATTAGATTATGGAGCCGATGTTAATGCAGTATATCGTAACAATAAGGGATTGGTAATCACACCGTTAGATTGTTCATTGCAAAAGGGTCATCGTTCAACTGCCAAATTTTTACAATCTCATGGTGGTCTTCCAGCGGGCAAATTAAAACTAGCCGCTAGACGTTCAAATCCATTCAGCAATACTTCCGTAGATGTTATAAAACCTTTAAAGTATGTCGAAAAAGAAGAAATTCAAGATCTAAGTAATTCAAAAAAGTATGTAGTTTATCTAAAACGTTCGGATTCTGATGGAGGAGAAGATGGTAATTGTAGTTGTACCGAACAAACCTACAGAAGAGAACAACGTTATGCTCATACTTGTCATCGTCATCAACGTCATAAACGTTCCCACCTAAGACGTCGTACTAGTAGTTGCGGTGAACCCAAAGAATCAAATGGTGAGTGCAACAATATTTGTCGCTCCAAAAGTAATATTGAGATAAGACGCTGCAAGTCACGTGAAAGATATTACAGTTCAAGTGAATATGAAATTGAGGAAGATGCCGAAGATTCTTGTGAGAATTGTTGTTATCATAAACGACGAAAGCAAAGGGTAGTACAACGTCGTAGATCAACGCCCTCAAAAAGATCTAAAGATTATCAGGATTCCGATGATCAGGAACATGAAACACCTAGAGCAGATGATTTAGCCAAGACGAGTAAAGAAAAATCAAATTCTGATAGGGAGAACAATAAAGATGTTGATAATATGAATATAAATGTACCTGATGTAGCTAATTTAGCTAATTCAAGGCCAAATTCTAATAGAAAAAGTCGCTCAGAATCACCGCTCAAAGAGTCAAAACCTTCCACACCCTTATCAACCAATAAGGAAGGTACATTTATTAAAACTCCTCCCGAGACTCCATTAACAGTTAAAGAAGAAGCAAATAATGAGCTAACGGCTACTCCAACAGCTCAAGAATTAACGGATGAAGAGGAATTGCAACAATCCACTATGGGAAATGTTATTGCAGAGGTACAAGTTCATCATGGTGCCGATGAAGTCGAACAAAAAGAAGAAGGAGATTTAGAGAAACTGGAAGAGAAGGTTAACAGTGAAAGTAAAAAAGAAGATCTTAAGGAAGAAGTAACTAAAGAGGTAAATGAAGTTTTACAAACAGCTAAGAATGTAGTAGAAAGCACAGCTTCAGTAGAAGAACCAAAAGAAGAGAAAGATCAACAAATTGAAGAAACTAAGAAGGAACAACTTAAAGAAGACACTGAAATTAAAGAGCAATCAAAGGAAGACGCGAAAGAGAAAGATCAACAAGATCAACAAGAACAAAATGAAAATAAAGATCAACAAGCAGAAAAAGAACAAGATAAAAATAAATCCAAAGAGACGGTTACCGAAGAGCAACAAAAAGAGAAACAAAAAACAAAACCGGAAGAACAAACAGAACTCCAAACAATAGAAAAACCACTTCCAAAAACTTCCGAGTCCGAAACAAAATCAGAAACTATAAAACCACAAAAGGCAATGGAAAGCAAGCCAAATGATAATACTTCCAAACCAGCTACACCTCTTCCTCCACAAACTCCTTCGACTACCTCTGATGATAAAAAACAATCAAAAGAAAATCTTAAACAACAAACTGAAAATCAAACAAAAACGCCCATACAGGAAGAACGTAGTGATAGCAGAATATCAAATGATACAGTAATATCCAAAGATAAAACCACTGCCGAGCGGGAACAAGAATCCAGACGTTCTTTTACCTTATTACCTTCCGACTCTGCAGAAGATGAAATAGAGGTGGATTCTGAAGAACCTGTAAGAAAATCTAGTTTTCAGATATTAAAATCTGATGAATCAGTAGTAGAAGTTGAAGAGTCTCCCTCTCCGAGAGATGATAATGATTTAAGTGATTCTACAGTCTTTAAAGTTTTAACTGAACCCCAACCATCACAACTATTTGAGGGAGATTCAGCTAAATCAGATGATTTACTAGCTGATAAAGAAATTGAACTTGAAGAAGATGTAACACAAATTGGACGTTTTCGTATTGAGGATAATATAACAAGTCCTTATGATTATAGCACTGGTCGTAAGAGACGTCTAAAAAAACGTGTTAAGAGTGGTGCCAAAACTCGTGGCACCAGCTGGAAACAAAGACCAGATGGTGATACAAGTGAATTGCAACAAAATACTAGAGATCAAGATTCGGGTTTTGAACCTAGTCCACGAACATCAAAAACTAAAATACCAACCCCACGTAATGTATACACTGCCCATATACCACGTCGTCCATTATATACAACATTGGATGGTCGTTCTTGTAGTAGCCGTTTAGAGAATCGTAAGGCGGGCGATAAAGGTGCATGTGATATGTCAGCTGTTACTAGATCTATACAACGTAATATAAGAAGGTAAGTGCAAGATTTATAATTTTAAAATAAAATTTTATTGTCATATTTAAAAATTTCATGATTCTTGTTACTTTATCAGTATTAATTTTATATTTCCACTAAAAACTTTGCACTCCCTCTTAAAAATGTGTTCATTTAAAATTCTAGCCAAGTTTTTTTTATCACTTCTAAATTAACTTCTTTTATTTGAAAAAAAATTTTTTCTTATCTTAAATATATGCATCACAAATTTTCCACAGACCATTATTAAGATTGAGGAAAATTAATCTTACAGGTGGTCGGCTTCTTACATTTTTTTATAATCTATTAAATACAATTTCTGCATGTGCCTAAAGGCATGTCTGTCTTTTTTATACTCGTCCTGAACTAGCCAACCATTATCTTATACTTTACTTTAGTATGTACAGGGGGTGGTCAATTTAAATATCAAATAAATGGGTTTGATATGTTGGGAAATCACACTCAACCAAATTTAGATTTCAAATAACACTGCACAACAAAACAAATTTTTTTCCAAAATTACAAGGTCAGACCAAAAAATTTTGATAGAAGAGACAAAAAAAAAAAAATACACGTGTATCGGCGTTTTGAAAGTTTACATCTGGGTTTCATTTTAGGGGGAAGTAAAGTTTCCCCCAAATGCAGATGTTGTATTGTCAATCGTCATTGAATATCGAGTGAAGCTTACGTTTAAAGTATATGGTATGTTCAGCAAATTTATGTAAAATGTTACGGGGAACATTTTTGTGGAACATGTTAACCCTCTAACTCCTCAAGATAAGGGTCTTTTTTGTGCTTCTTTTCAAAAAAAAACAAAAAACACCATTAAAACAGGGATTTAAGGGGTTTAAATGTTCCGCAAAAATATTCGGCGTGAAATTTTACTATAAGTCCCTGAATACACCAAAACTGAAAACTTAACCAGAAAGTCAGAAATAAGACAGAACAAAAGACAGTTTAGGGTTAATTTCGCATTTATTAAGAAAATCGAATAAAGCTTACGTTTAAAGTATATAATGTGTTTAGCAAATTTATGTAAAATGTTACGGAGAACATTTTTGTAGAATATATTAATCCTCTAACTGCTCAAGATAGGGGTCTTTTATGACCAACTTTTCAAAAAGAGCAAAAAACACCATTAAAACAGGGATTTAAGTGGTTTAAATGTTCCGCAAAAATAGCCGCCGTGAAATTTTACTATAAGTCCCTGTATACACCAAAACGGAAAACTCAACAAGAATGTCAGAAATAAGACTCAACAAAAGAGAGCTTAGCGTTAATTTCGCATTTATTAAGAAAATTGAGTAAAGCTTACGTTTAAAGTGTATGGTGAGTTCAGTAAATTTATGTAAAATATTACAGAGAACAGTTTTGTAGAATATATTAACCCTCTAACTCCTTAGGGTAAGGGTCTTTTTTGTCCTTCTTTTAAAAAAGAGCAAAAACCACCATTAAAACAGGTATTTAAAGGGTTAAAATGGTCCGCAAAAATATTTTCCGTGAAAGGGACTTATAGTTAAATTTCACGGCGAACATTTTTGCGGAACATTTTAATCCCTTAAATCCCCTTTTGCTCTTTTTGAAATGAAAGACAAAAAATACCCTTATTTTGAGGAGTTAGAGGGTTAACATATTCTACAAAACAGTTCTCCGTAACATTTTACATAAATTTGCTGAACACACCATATACTTTAAACGTAAGCTTTACTCGATTTCCTTAATAAATGCGAAATTAACCCTAAACTGTCTTTTGTTATGTCTTATTTCTGACTTTCTGGTTGAGTTTTCCGTTTTGGTGTATTCAGGGACTTATAGTAAAATTTCACGGCGAATATTTTTGCGGAACACTTAAACTCCTTAAATCCATGTTTTAATAGTGTTTTTTGCTTTTTTTGAAAAGACGGACAAAAAAGACCCTTATCTTGAGGAGTTAGAGGGTTAACATGTTCCACAAAAATGTTCCCCGTAACATTTTACATAAACTTGCTAAACACACTATATACTTTAAACGTAAGCTTTACTCGATATTCAATGACGATTGACAATACAACATTTGCAATTGGGGGAAACTTTACCTCCCCCTAAAATGAAACCTAGATGTAAACTTTCAAAACGCCGATACACGTATATTTTTTTTTGTCTCTTCTATTAAATTTTTTTGGTCTGACCTTGTAATTTTTTTTTTTGTTGTACAGTGTAATTATTAAAATAACGGTATCCACTAGGGCTCCAATTGGGACTGGTTTTTCGGGATCCCGGGATTTTCGGAATATTGTTAATCCCGGGATTTTTTCAAAATTTTCGGAATTTTTAAAAAATTTCCTGATTTTTTGGACACTTTCTGGTGTAGTTTTAAACTTCGAAAAAGGAAAACCATCGAGAACAGTCTGCAGGACAATAACTACAGGTAGGAGTTCTTCCTGTGACGGATATCCGTATTCAGTTACCATTCATGGCTTATCGCTTAGCAGTACTACACTCAAAATTCTACAGTAAAAGGTTTAGTGAGTGATTTTGTACCAAAATCTACTAATAATATACTAATTTTATCTTCAAAGTACTAAAATTGGTAATTTTTACTGGTTTTCAATCATTTTAGTAAAAAATTTTAGTATTGGTTACGAATTTCTGCACTAGGTCCTTTTGGACTAAAACTTAGTTAAATTATTAGTATTAAATACCCAGGTTTTTTTTCGGTGTAGAGATGGGAAATGGTCACGTTATTTGCGCGATTCACGTGAATCACGCGTGAGTGTGAGTGGTTTTCATTTCAATCACTTGGTTAAGAATTAGTGTGAGTTGAAGAAAAATTTAAGAGAGTCAAATTTTTGCGTGAGTGACTTATTAGTTTTTTGCGTGAGCTTGCGTATTTGATTTTTATTAAAAATGTATTACTTTAATACACTCCAACAACAGTACCTACTAGGGTATTCAATTAATCGAGGTTTTGGTTTAATCGGTTAATCGAGCAAATAATTAATCGGGGTTGAGATTTAATCGGTTAATAATCGGTTAAATTTGAATTATTCGGTTAACCGAATAATATCAATTTAAAATTTAAATTGAATATAAAACCACGAATTGTATATACTTTTAAGAACAACTGAAGTTTTATTTATTTCCATATTAATTACTTCTGAGAAATAATTATTTTTTGTTGTACAATGAGAAAATCTGAAAAAATTAATTGACAACACAGGCTAAGTGGAGATGTCGACAGCTTTCGGAAGAAGCCACCCTTCCTTCGTCAGCACTCTTCGATTGTCACTGTAGGTGTGTAAGATTAAAATCAGCTATTTAAACGTACATTAAGGTGAAAAAGCGGACGGGAATTATATCACATTTCATCACCCATATGTTACGTTTAGCACGAACTTAATCAATCTATTTTTAACTTTTTCTAACACAGTTGTAATTTCTTACACTGTAGTAGATTTTCTCAGAGTTGCAACCCTTAGTAGGACTTTTCAAGTCTTGAAAAATACTACTTTTAAGAACTTTATTAATAAGAATTCTATGCCCGCTATGGCGAAGCTTTAAATACCCTCTATAATGTTAGCTCAAATAAAGAATTTTTGTATGCCACTCTGAAAAATTTTCCCAATTTAAATTGGGCTCAATTCAATGGAAAAAAAATGTCAAAAAAAAAACAAAGCAATTTTTAAAAGGAAAAACTGACCCAAATTACTGTCGGACTTTGATGTAAAAGAGTTCGAATTCGGTACTAAAAACATCAACAAAAAAAAATTTTTTGGTTTCCAAATTTGTTTTCTTTTATTTTATTGCAATAATTTCATCGGTCGATATCTCCGTAATGAAAAAAGATATCTAACAATAAGTGTTCCAAAAGTATTTTTCAGAAAAAAGTAGTATTTTCAGATGTGCTGAACAATTTATCTATATATATAAAAGAGTAATGTGACTGACTGACTGACTGACTGACTGACTGACTGACTGACTGACTGACTTATTGACTGATTCATCATCGCCCAGCCCAAACCGCTGAAGCTAGAGACTTGAAATTTGGACTGCAGGTTCACCTCCCGGAATATAGATCCACTAAGGCTGGATTTTTGCCAGTGTTGATTCTAAGGGGGTAAAAAGGGTAAAAAACTGTACTTTTAGTACTTTTTATATCTCCTGAAATAATGGCCATAGAGACTTGAAATTTGGACTCTATGTTCACCTCCTGGAATATAGATACACTAAGGCCGGATTTTTTCCAGTGTTGATTCTAAGGGGGTAAAAAGGGTAAAAAACTGTACTTTTGGTACTTTTTATATCTCCTGAAATAATGGTCATAGAGACTTGAAATTTTGTTTGTATGTTCACATCCTGGAATGTAGATCCAGTAAGGCTGGATTTTTGCCAGTGTTGATTCTAAGGCGGTAAAAAGGGTAAAAAACTGTACTTTTGGTACCTTTTATATTTCCTTAAAAAATGGTCACAAAAACTTGAAATTTGGACTGTATGTTCACCTCCCGGAATATAGATCCACTAGGGCTTGATTTTTGCCAATGATGATTCTAATGGGGTAAAAAGGGTAAAAAACTGTACTTTTGGTACCTTTTATATTTCCTTAAATAATAGTTCTAGAAACTTGAAATTTGCAATGTAGGTTCACCTTCCGGAAAAAAGATTCACTAAGTCTGGGTTTTTGCCAATGTTGATTCAACGGGGCAAAATGGGCAGAAAAGTGTACTTTTTGTACTTTTTTTTATATACTGAAATAATGGTCACTCAAACTTCAAATTTGAAATGTAGGATCCTTTAGTGAAATAAAACATTCTGGAACAGGTACTTTCTGAAAATTCTGTACCGTTTATTAAAAGTACCTTTTACAAAAAGTACCTTTTACAAAAAGTACCTTTTACAAAAAGTACCTTTTATAAAAAGTACCTTTTATAAAAAGTACCTTTTATAAAAAGTACCTTTTATAAAAAGTACCTTTTATAAAAAGTACCTTTTATAAAAAGTACCTTTTATAAAAAGTACCTTTTATAAAAAGTACCTTTTATAAAAAGTACCTTTTATAAAAAGTACCTTTCATAAAATGTACCTTTTATAAAAAGTACCTTTTATAAAAAGTACCTTTTATAAAAAGTACCTTTTATAAAAAGTACCTTTTATAAAAAGTACCTTTTATAAAAAGTACCTTTTATAATAAGTACCTTTTATAAAAACTACCTTTTATAAAAAGTACCTTTTATAAAAAGTACCTTTTATAAAAAGTACCTTTTATAAAAAGTACCTTTTATAAAAAGTACCTTTTATAAAAAGTACCTTTTATAAAAAGTACCTTTTATAAAAAGTACCTTTTATAAAAAGTACCTTTTGTAAAAAGTACCTTTTATAAAAAGTACCTTTTATAAAAAGTACCTTTTATAAAAAGTACCTTTTATAAAAAGTACCTTTTATAAAAAGTACCTTTTATAAAAAGTACCTTTTATAAAAAGAATCTTTTATAAATAGTACCTTTTATAAAAAGTACCTTTTATAAAAAGTACCTTTTATAAAAAGTACCTTTTATAAAAAGTACCTTTTATAAAAAGTACCTTTTATAAAAAGTACCTTTTATAAAAAGTACCTTTTATAAAAAGTACCTTTTGTAAAAAGTACCTTTTATAAAAAGTACCTTTTATAAAAAGTACCTTTTATAAAAAGTACCTTTTATAAAAAGTACCTTTTATAAAAAGTACCTTTTATAAAAAGTACCTTTCATTAAAAGTACCCTTTATAAAAAGTACCTTTTATTTAAAATTACCGGAAGTACAATTTTGATACTTTTTGTTCCTAAAATTATATTTATAAAAACTTTTTATATTTCCTAGAATCTTAAAATTTGCAATGTAGGCAAATTCGGTGAAAAAGCATTCTGAGAAAAATACGTTTTTCCGGTTCTTAGTGGGGTAAAAAGACTAAAAAAGTGTATTTACGGTACCTTTGATATTTTTTGACGTAATGGTTCTAGAAACTTAATATTAGGAATGTAAAATCCTCTTTGTACTTTAATATTTGCTAAAATAATGATCTAAGAAAATTGAAATATGGAAAAGAGGATCCTTCGGTGAAGAAAAAAACATTCTGGAAGAGGTTCTTTTTGGAAATTCCGTTTATAACGGGGGTAAGAAAGTGTACTTTTGGTACTTTTTTTGTTCTTATAATAATGAAAAAGGGTAAATTTTTATTATTCTTATATTTCTTGAAATATTAGTTCGGAAACTTGATATTTTAAATTTTTAAATAAAGGATCACCTAGCACAAAAACACAGTTTTTGAAAAATTTAATTTTAAGGGGAAAAGGGTGCAATTGGTTATGTTTACCTATCTAGCTATTAAACTCAAAGTCCCAGAAATAACACCCAAGAGAAGGATATATTTTAAAATTTAAACTTTTAGAACGGGGAACGAAATGGAATAGAGCAGGAAAAAATATGGAATGATACTTTTTCCTCAAATTTTTCGTATTTTACTTTTTTAACTCCGTAACTCATTTTTATTCCAATTTCTTTATTCACTGAAATATTTATTCACTCCAAATCCAAAATCCCGATATTAAAATTTTATTGTTTAAATTTTTCATTGAAATATTATTTTATGAAAGACTTAAACGTGCACAAGTAAATAAAACAAAGACTACGTAGGGGAATTTTCTTGAAATCGTAAGAGCAATTCTGATCCTTCTATTATCCGGTATTCAATGCAACCGGTAACGAAGTACCGGGATGGTAAGCTAGTACATCATAAAATAATTCACGGTTTTATAGGGGCACGAACATTGCGAAAATCTATGTTTATTCAGTATTGTCAATCATAAATCTGAATATCTCAAGATAAGATAGATCATTTCTAAGGCCAGATTCGGATCTACTGTTTGGCAATGTATAAAAAAATTGGCTATGGTTACTAAGTTTTTTTTTTTTTTAACCGAAATATCTTTTTAGGACCTCGATAAAATATTTTCTTGACGACGTTTTTACACATTGTTAAAAGAGAGTTTGATAATTTTATAGACCTTTTTTTAAACTCAGAACCGTAATTTAAATTGAAAATAAAACACCAAAACACAAAATAAAGCAAAAAAATTGGTAAAAGTACTAAAAAAAAGAAACTTCGGTTAATCGGTTAATCGACACAAATTAATCGGTTTATTTGTTATTTGAAAATTGAAAATTTTAAATTATTCGAACAGTTAATCGACCAAAATTAATCGGTTAACCGATTAACGGTTAATCGATTGAATACCCTAGTACCTACGCCCTATCTCCACTCCCTAAGTAGGCTCCCATACAAATAAAAGTTGGAGCAAATTTTATAAAAATGTAATTTTGAATGGAAGCCTACTTAGGGAGTGGAGATAGGGCGTATTTATGTTTTAAAAAAATGTAGGGTAAACAAAAATGGGGGTTGGTCTCACTAATGACCCCTCTCGGACGCACCATTGGACCGGTAGAAGCTGATTAAATAAAACAAATTTACAAAAAATAAAAATAAATGTATGGGGACCGCCTTAACAGTTAAAGATAGAGGGTAGGTGTGTTCAGAGAAAATGTTTGGACTAAAAAAATATTGTGGGTTGGTCATACATTTTGTTGCTCTAAGGGCATTATTAGGGCAGTTAGAACGGTTGGAGCAAATTTTAAAAAATGTCGTTTTGTGTGGGAGCCCCCTTAGAAATTGGAGATAGAGTATTATTTTGTTCCAAAGAAATGTTAGGACGTAAAAATTAATGGGGGTCGGTCTTATAAATGGTCCCTCTATGACGCACCATTGGAGCAGTAGAAATGATTTTAAGATTGGAAAATTACAATAAAATTTTTTCAAAAATTTTTAAATATAGTAATAATAATTTTACACAAAAAAATTTCAAAAAAATCGAAGAGTACTAACATTTTCAAAAATGAGATTTAAATTTTAAAACTTAAAAATCGAATACTAGAACGCTTTCAAAAATTTTTTCGGATTTTTTTTTTTAAAAGTACGTAAAAAAACAAAAATTTAAAAACAAATAAAAAATTGAAATTTGGACTATTATTGAAGAAGTTATGAGGAAAAGAAGTGTGAGTAAAGAAACAAACTACCAATTTTTCAAAATTCGATATCTTTTGACCGGGACATCAAAAAAATCTGAAAATTTACCACGCAGAAGTTTTCGAAGGGTAATAAAAAACTGTAAACAAATTGGGAAAAACTTAAAAAAAAAAAAATTTTAAAGTGTCCGATTTGGCATGGAATGCTCCATATATATTATTGATCCGTGATCGATTTTAAGACATTCTGTGAATGTCCGTCCGTCCGTCTGTCTGTAGATGGCACGATGCTGTCTAAAATAAAAGAGCAATCTTCCTGAAATTTGGCACAAGTATGTTTATCCTAGGCAGGTTAAGTTCGAAATTGGGCAAAATCGGACAAGGGGAAAAAAAGTTCCCCCATGAAGAACTGAACCAACCTCTGAAAAAATACACTTTTTTACATATTTTTTTGTATTTTTGTTAAATAAATGAAACATTTGGTATATTTATCGCGATGGGAAGGTGTTCTCAACGTCACCAACTGACCCCATAACCCCTCCCCCCAAAAAAAAACCGCCCCTAACAATTTTTTAAAAATTTTTTTTTACATTTTGGAGGGTATAAAAGATTTGGCACAGCAGAATTTAACACTCAGTTGTTGTTTTTTTCATTTCTTGCAAAAAATAATAAAAAAAATATTTTTAGCAATGTCTTTTTTTTTGGCAAAAAAAATCTTCTATAGTGTAAGAAGAGCTTGCTTGAATCAAGCGTGATTGAATCCGGCATTCAGTTTACAACGTAAGGCCTGTCCTCCTAAAATATAAAAATGTTTTTTAAAGCAATATTTTTAGCAATTTCTTTATTCTATTACAATATATTGACAGATTAGTATGAAGTTAAGATGTGTCAAAAGCCCTTCCGCCGAACCAGCATTAGTTTTGAGAATATGTTTGCAAGCTTGTCAAATTACTAGAAAAAGTCTCGTAATCCCATTTTACCAATATTTGACAGTTTTCCTTGTTTTTTAACAAAAAATTTTCGATCGAAATTTAATTTTTTTTTTGTAATTTTACAATGTTTTTTTTTTGTAATTTTACAAATTTCCAATCTATTAAGTTCACGAGATTTCCTTGTAAGTTTTATTGCGTCAAAAAATTTGTAAATTTACAATTTTATTGGTAAAATTTTTACTAGGAATTCTTGTAAAATAGGAGGTCGCAAAAAATCTACAAAGTCACGAAACCTCCTTGTAAGTTTTATCGCGTCAAAAAATTGTGTAAATTTACAATTTTATTGGTAAAAAGCTTGTAAAATTACAAATTTATTAGTAACAAGTAAAAAAGATAAATTCGGCCTTGCCGAATGTAGTGATAACCTCCACAACTTTTAAAAGATTATTGCAAAAAACTTTATTTAAAAGGAAATTACAGTGAAAAAAAAAAATTTGTTTGAAAAAAAATTTTCTCGAAAAAAAAAAAATTGGTAAAAAAAAATCCGTGATTTTTTTCTTTTTTTGTCAAAAAATATGTTCGTACTTGTGTAAACACCATTTGGTGTTCAATTATGTTTACAAATGTCTACCAGCAGCCGAATTAAAGCATTTTGTATTTTTAGGTTACGTACTAAAATTTTTGAGGTGTCCTTACATTTTCGTTCATAACTTTTCAAGCGCTAAACCGAAATCGCTCAAATGCAATACCAAACTTCTCGGGAGAACTTCCAATAAATATGTTAAGTTTCAGTTATCTCCGTGTAATATTTTGGCCGTGATTACCATTTCCACAGAAAGACAGACAGACGGACAGACTTAAATCGATCGGGGATCATGAATATATGGGGTCCCAGACCGAAATTTCGATGAGTTACAAACGGAATAACAAACTTATATATACCCTCTATCATTAGAGTGGGGGCATAAAAAGTTTGTAAAATTATAAGAAATTGTTGTCAAATAGGAGGAAGCAAAAAAAAAAGTTATAAACTTTTCTTATCGTTTTACAATTTTTTAGTAAATATTTCTTAAACAATTCCACAAAAAAATGATACAAGAATTTAGTTGTGCCGGATTGTGTTATTTTGTGAAATTCAAAATTTTCTTAAATTATTGAAAATGATTTCTTTATTTCTTAAATATGAGAAATAATAATTGTTGTACAATGAGAAATTCTGAAAAAAAAATCAAGTGACAACACTGGCTACGTGGAGATGTCGACAGCTTTCGGAAGATGCCACCGCACATTGGTTGATGTTCATAGAACAAGTGGCTAAAAATAGAAGAAGTTGTCGAAGGACAATGAAACTTGGCACATAGGCTTTTTTTGTTTGAATCAAGAAAAAAATGCAAAAATCAAAATGATCCGCCCACTTTTACGCCCACCTCCCATACAAAGTGAAAATTAAATTTTGACCTACGGCATTGTTTTTTGGCACATATCATTTTTAAACACTCAGAATCATTTGTGTGAAATTTGAAAAATATCCGCCCACTTTTACGCCCACTTCCCATACTACTTGTATTGAAAAAGTGGCATAACTCCCTTGATTTTTAATGCATCAACTCAATTTTCACAAAAAATAAATATTAAATTTGTATATTGGTAGGGTGACCATTTTTTTCTGAACTCAAATCAGTACACCCAATTTTTTTTTTTCTAGAAAAACTCTCTGAAATCTATTTTCTTTAGGAAAACACTGATGATTTTTTAACACACGAAAATTATTATTAGTATTTCAGTAAAAACAACTGTTAAAAACAACTGCCATAAACTATTGTTGTTATTTTCCAGAAAATTTGGTTGACTTCAAATAACTTCATTTGAATGCTTTGATTGTTTCAGTTAAGGAAATTTTTTCAACAGTGCAATGAGATAATTTATAATGATATAATTCTAAGGAGCTGAGAGTTCGTGAATCAAGAGGTTCCGTTACGCCAAAACGTATATGGGGATGAGGTTATTTTGATCTTCATAAATTTATATGAAAAGGCGCACAGAATCTTTGAGGTTTATAAAGAAAGGTCTATAACGAAAAGTTCACTAGATAATGGATGTTACATATTTTTAGAAATATAATATAATTGCATGAATCCAAATCATTCTGAGATGTTCGATGAGGTAATGTCATCCGAATTTATTGGAAGAGGCGCTCAGAACATCAGGACTATTTAAAGAAATATTTGCATATTATCTGGGAAGTTTTCTTAAAGGAAGAGTTACACTGTTGAACAAATTTATAAGGTTTTTTTAAATATTTGCGTTTGAATAATGAACAAAAAACGGTAACTTAGCACTTTCTGGGTCTGCCTGTAACGTGTTCTTAAGTTGCTCAAACGAAATAGGACTTGATTTTGCTAAAATTAAAATATTTATTCCAAATTTGGCATTCCAATTTTTCGCTTACCGTTTTTGAGATATTGGCGTTTGAAAAACTCCAATATCACACTTTTATATTCTTTACACTTTTATATTCTTAATAAATCACACTAAAATGTACAAGCGCGAATATCTCGAAAACGGAACATGATAACAAAAAATTTGGATTGCAGTTTTGGTAACAGAAGTTGCATTTTTATTTAAAATCAAGTCCTTTTTGTGGAAGCAATGTAAAAATATGTAACAGGAGGACCCCCGAAAGTGAAAATTTTTATTATTTTTTTTTTTTACTTTTTAACAGCAAATATCTCAAAAATGGTACATGCTAGAAAAATGTCGATGGCAGATTTAAAATCAGGAGACCGAAATCTATATATGACAACATACTTTATGGAAATTTACGTTTTTGTAAAAATGTTCAAATAAAATTATTTTTTATGTTAATATGTTCAAAAATCAGTACAATCAGTACATATTTTAAATAATCAGTACAAATCAGTACAACGTTTTTTTATCAGTACACGTGATCAAAAATCAGTACATGTACTGCTCAAATCAGTACGAATGCTCAGCCTATATATTGGGCTCCTGAAAATATATATCTGATCCGCCCACTTTTACGCCCTCCTCCCTGATTCGCCCACTTTTACACCCACCTCTCATAGAAAAAACAAATAGAAACAATCATGAGTGTTAAATTCGGCTGTGCCGAAACTTTTATACCCTCCAACACGTTTAAAATAAAAAAATAAATCGCAGGGCGTCCTTTTTGTTGGTGGGGGGTCGGCGGAGTTGGCTATATATGTTTACAAATTATTTGTTTATGATATTTACGCTTAAATAATACATTTTTATCGTTATTTTTAATTAATTTCTATAACCACGTCCCCAAAAGGGGGCGGCCTGAAAAAAATCGAATTTTCTAACCCCTTTGGTCCAAGCGCAGGTCTATGAACATAATATAACATACAAATGTTACATTTGTTGAGAAAAAATTAAAAAAAATCTTAAAAATATCGTATTTTTCAGGGGTCGTTTTAGTTCTTCAAGGGGGAACTGTTCCGATTTTGCCCATCTTCGAACTTAACCTTACCGGTAACATAAGAGATATTCTTGCCCAATTTCAGGGTTGTAGCTATATTTGTTTGGACTGCATCGATATTTCTACAGACGGACGGACGGACATCGCCAGAATGTCTAAGATTCTACCATGGATAAATATTATATATACTTTGTGGGGTCCCCGATCGATATTTCGATGTGTTACACACGAAATGACAAAGTGAGTATACCCCCATACTGTGGTTGGAGGGTATAAAAATCAGAGTTTCTGAAGCATAAACGAAAAATCATGTTTTGTTACTTTATTATTTTATAGTTTTTACTGTTTTTTTTTTTGAAAGGAGCAGGTAGGAGCAGCTGATTTTTTTTTTTAACTTTTAGCTGAGACTTCAAGCTGTAATTTGACATCTTTCGTTAAATAGCGCTCCACAGCGCTAAAAAGATGCAGTCCACTGAAGTTGATATACATTGAAATTTTGATGTTGTTTATATTTTGTTCCACGAAATTTTTTATATGGCACTTTTTAAAATTTTTTTTAATGCAAATCTCATCCATGACAATTGTCATTTACGAAAATATACATCAAAGTCAGATGGTAAGTTTACTACGATTGTAACAAAATATTGAATATACACTAAATTTGCATGCCATTTTAAACAAGCGAACATATATGAACTTTGAGCGTGTCTGTCCAAACAAATAATAAATATATCAGCCTAACATTATGGAATCATAATATTCAGATAACTGACAACAAAATACAAAAAAAATTATCCAAATCGGCGAACAGGAAAAAAATGAATTTTGGACACTCTTCAACCAATGTGCACCGTTCTATCATCAGATTAAAATTATCCATTTAAATGAAACTTTTGAACAAATTGAATATCGGAATTACTTCTCTTTATGTTGAATAACCCGCATTCACCATCATTCACGTTGAATTCATTTGGCAGAAACTTAATCAATCTCAACTTTTTACAAAGTTGTATTTTTCCTATTTTTAAATCTTAGTAGGACTTTTCAAGTCTTGAAAATGTCCGTTAGGTTTAAATTTATATAAAAAATATTAAAAAAATTGGGATCCCGAAAATTGAAATACCAAGATTTGGGATTAACGTAATCCCAAAAATCCTGGGATTGCCGGGATCGGGATCTCCCGATTGGAAGCCTTTGTATCCACCAACAAGACATCAGGTGGCTAACTTTAAAATATATACTATATCGGATAGAAAAGGTAAAATCAGTAAATAATTAAAAGACAAAGATGACAAAACCGAAATAAATTCAAGTGATCTAGATTTCTTGAAGGAAAGTATTTATTATTAGTTGGTAGCGTGGTAGCCTTTGAACGTGGGGGTTGTGGGTTCGATTCCCACCAGAACCCTTGGTTTTTCGCTACAACGAGACGACGGTCATTGTTACCAGTTCTCGGTTAGGTTAAAATTATTAAAAAGTGAGTTGTAAATAAATAGAAAGAATAAATAAAAAATAATTGATCATGTGATCAAAACTATATTTAATTATACATAACACCGTCCGACACACTTTTGTACACATGGACCGGACCGATAAATTCTATAGGAAAAAGGTTTTAGAAATTGAGACTTTTTCTATGCGAAAAATGTCTCAGAATTTAAAGGTGTTTTCTTTAGGGAAAGTAGCTTAGAATTTGGGACTCAGTCTCTGAAACTTTTTCCATAGAAAAACGGTCTCACAATCTGAGAATTTTCATGTTTCACAATCTGAGACATTTTTCTATGGGAAAAATATCTAACAAGTTGAAATTTTTTTTTTTCTATTGCAAAAATGTTTCAGAATCAGGGAAAATTTCTTACTTTTTCTTCAGTAAAATTGTCTTACAATCTAAGAATTTTTCTATAGAAAAAAATGTCTAAGAATCTTATATTTTCTATAGGAAAAATGTCTCAGATTCTCAGACTTTTGCTATAAAAAATACTTCTCAGTTAAACGTCTTAGATTCTAAAAATATTCAATTGTATTCACCTTTAGTTGACCATCCCCTGTAAATTCATACTACATTTTACATATTGTTGTTGTTTTTGGGCATAGGCTTCAATTTATAAATGTATGTGCCTACTGTGTCCTACCACAACACTTAAGCTAATCTCTGTTAAATTTCATTTTACTTAAAATTATTTTCTTCGTTTTTTTTTTATTCTTCACAAGATTTATTTACTCTTGATGGAATTTAAATGGTTAGTAGCTCAATCTTAAACATGGCTAAAAGAATAAAAAAAGCAGTGAAAATCACTTGGCCAAATGTTTGTTTATATATTCCATTAAAACCATAAGAGAACACGAACGATGTACGCCGAATGTGTATGAATGGAAAAAAGTTGTCTGCATCAAAGTTAATTTAGTTGAAATTTAATAGCGGGCCCGTCATTTTTCATTTATGACGGTAGCTGTTTTTTTTTTTTGTAATTTGACATCAACAGAGGCAAGATGGAGTTTATCAAACTGAACACAAAATTAAGATGAAACCAGTAGCAGGAGCTGAAGTTGTATAAGTTTATGAACTAAAATTATATTATGGTGCACTCAAAGAAAAAGCATCATTATATTTATGAAAACTTTCAAAAATATAATGAAAATTTTCATAAAAGTTCGCCCAATGTGACAGTTTCATAAATACAATGAAACAGTTTCATAATTGTTCATAGGGTCAATATTTGCAAAATTTTTCATTATATTTATGAAAATTTTCAAAAATTAATACAATTTCATAAACTTTTATGAACCTCTTCATAAATATTATAAAATGCTTCATAAATATTTTTGAACCACTTTATTTGTTCTATGGAATAGTTCCATATTTATAATGAAATACTTAAAACAAATAATATTATTTTTATGAAATGTTTCATAGTATTTATGAAATATTTCATAATATTTATGAAACAGTTACATTGGACGAACTTTAATTACAAATTTCACTATACAAGTTTCATTACATTTATGAAAAAGTTTCATAGTATTTATTAAATGTTTCATTAATAAAGCAAATGCATTATTTTTTTTAGAAATAAAATTTATGATATTTATATTGAAAGAAAAGGAATAAAAATTTTCTTAATCATATTACAAAAAATCATATGACACGTTTATGAATTTTTTTTTTATGAACTGATGAAATTTTATGAAGTGCATTTCATAGACTTTTTCCTTAAATCTTCATTATATTTATGAAGGATTCATAAATATAATGAAATTTTATGACAAAAATATTTATGAAAGCATGTCATAAATATTATGAAGCATTTTTCTCTGAGTGTGCTAGTTGTAATAGTTTTCAATTGTCTGTGTGTATGTCTGTGTGTATCTCGGTCTGTCTTTTTGTCCGTCTGCCTATGTATATTATGGCTGTTAATTTTAAAGACATTTTAATGTGATTAACAGCAATGAAAATGGCATTTATGAGATTTCTTCATGGCTTTTTAACAATCTTAACTTTATGAAAATGATATGAGAGATATTCCAAAATGTGATAAAAACAAGTGTCTGTCTGTCTGTGTCGTTTGTTGCATATCCTTAATTATAAAATCATTTAGATTTTGTATGGATAGAATTTAACTTAAAGTATACTTAAAATTATTTTGAAACAGCTTTTGGAAGTTTAAAATTATTGTTGATACATCCATATATTTTGAGTAGCTCATCAATAATACTTATTTAAATAACGAATACAATTTAATGGTTATTACTTTTAGATTTTCGAATTTAATTTTGTTTAGCATTAAGAAGTAATTTTACGCATAAATAGATTTTTTTTTTACATAATTGAAGATTTGAAACTAAATTTGAAACTTTTAAAATATTTGTTGAAGAGTAATTGGGATTTATGTTTCAAAATATGATGAATTTGTATTAAGTAAGAGGGGAACCCAGCAAAACTTTGGTAATGGGTAGTGATTATATAACACATTACCAGGTAATGCATATAACTTATTTGTAGCATTATTTTATGATGTCTTACCAAACATTTGTTCCACAACGTATTATTTTCAAGTGAAAAATAATACATTACTAATAATTTGCAACGTAATGCATGATTATTGGAAAAAATGTATTTCATATTTGTTATTTCTAAACATTAAATCATGGATGACTTATATTTGGTTACATTATGTATTATTTCAAAGTTTTAAATAATGCATTATTTATAATTGGATACATAATGCATTACAATAACATAAAAAATAATTATTTTATATAAAAATGTATAAGTTTAAACTAGAGATGGGCACACGACAGGAAATTTCTAACGACACACACTCACGAGCATATTTTATCTACTTACACTCACTTACAATCACGTGAGTAAATTTAATACAAAATTACTTTTTCACTACTCGTAACACCTTATATATTATCTTCTGGTATGCTATATTATTTCATTTCTCGTAACCTATAAAATATCATATATTTTACACCTTACTCGTATTCTTCGTTATAAATTTATGACTTATTTTATACCTTACTGGTATTCTATGTGATAATGTGGATGCATTACTTTGAGTCTCATCGCCTGTTAAAATCATCAATGCTGCAATGTATAAAATAAGAGATCCTATACCTTATTTTATACCTTATTTGGTAATCTAAGTTTTGCTGGGAAGTTAAAAATATTTGTAAAAACAATATAATTTTTCAATTAAAGTGCTCCTCGGCGGAAATTTGTAATATCAACAAAAGTTTGTAAATTTTGATTGTTGAAAAAAGAATTTTGTTTTTTTCAATAAAAAAATTTAACAAACACAAACACAATTTGACAAAAGAAAAAAATTTAAATTTTTTTTTCATCAAACACAATTTGTTGATCTGACAAATGAATTTTTTTGTTTCAACAAAAAAATTTGACAAATACAAACATTATTTTTATTTGATTTTTTCTGTAAGTACAGATCGAGCACAGGCTCTAATTATATTTGTTATAAGGGTTCAAGTTGAAAAAAAGGTGAAGAAAAATTGAATTTCTAAAAATTATAGACATTTCTGGTATTTCCCATACCGGTTTCAAATACCCCAGTTAGTGTTATCATCAGTAGGATTTTAAATGTTGGTTTGTCGTGTTAATGAAAACTGTTTTTATACCCTACACCACACTGTGGTACAGGGTATAATGAGTTTGTGCTGATGTTTGTAACTACCCGAAATATTGGTCCTAGACCCACCTTTAAGTATACCGATCGACTCAGAATCACTTTTTGAGTCGATTTAGCGATGTCCGTCCGTCCGTCCGTCTGTCCGTCCGTCCGTCCGTCCGTCTGTCTGTCTGTCTGTCCATGTAAACGGTGTAAACACGATACAGGTCGCAATTTTTGATCAATTGACTTGAAATTTGAAACTTAAGTCTCTCTTGGCCCAAGGACGAAGCCTATTGAAATTGGAAAAAATCGGTCCATATTTAGACCTAGCCTCCATACAAAGGTCCTCTTTAGTTTTGGCTCAAATGACTCTAATAACCGTATTATAGAAGGTATCGTTTTGAAATTTGGAAGGTAAACATGTTTTGTCTTCACAAATCATCATTCCGAATTTCAAAGAAATCGGACCAGTTCTTCTTGTAGCCCCCATACAAACCACCTTCCCGATTTTCGCATAAATGTCTCAAAAGTCATGAAAATAGAAAATGTTTAATTAAAATTTTGTTTGTGTATGTTAAACGCGTACTTAAATAACCTTATCAAACCTGATAATCATCGGACCAGTTTTGGACTCAGGCCCCTTGTGAAAATTTCGCCCGATATTCAGTTAAAGCGGTTTATTGTCAACAAATAGAAGCCTATTTCACTCAAATTTGATTTGTGAGTGTTTTTTACACTTATTAAAGATTTTACAACATATAGATCTAATCGGTCCATGAGATCCATTTTTTGGGAAACTCTGGTGTAGGGTATTATATGGTCGGTCTTGACCGACTATAACTTTCTTACTTGTTTATATATGTGAATATTTCTGGTTTCTATAGAATAAATTTTATTTTATTTATTGATATGATTAAATAATTTTGAAATAAAATTATTTGACTGAGTTTGTTGAAAACAAAATCGAAGTTTTGTATTATGGACTAACAGGCGGCCGTTTTTACTAAATGTTTGGTTGATTTACAAAATTTTACGATTTTATTTACTGTGAACGTTCTAAAACCAGGAGGCAAATCACGTAAAACGAAAACGATAGACGATGCATAAACGACATCAAAATACTTATCGTTTTGAACGGAAATTTTAAAGTTTTTTTTTATTAAATTATTAAAGAGTGTTGTTTTATCCAGAATCATTAAAAAATTTGGAAACATTTTGATTAGTTTAGGAGCAACAAGGCTCCAAAAATCGACGATAGTCAACTATCGTTTTACATGATCACAGTCCAGATCTTTGGAAATTTCAATTCTAAATCATAGTACTCTGTTCGATTTCATGGGAAAAATCTCTCAAACTCCATATAAAAAAAATAAATTTTGGCAACGCGAGGAATTATAGGGAAACTGTCAAAAAAGTTTTCACTCATTTTTATTATACAAGACAATTTAAATTTCCGAGAAAAAGTGACATTTCAGTTTTGTTATGATCGTTTCTTTCCTATAATAGTCAAAAGTTGTTGATTTATAAATGTTTCATTGCGATTTGAGGCGTTTAAAGTTTTATTGAAATTTTTACCGTAAAAAACAGAGTGCTTAAGGGGGTAAAAACTAAGATTTTATTTTTTTTTTACTTCGAATAAAAAAAAATCTCAAATTCAACTTTGTCGGAAGAGCAAAACAGGGATATGTTTTTTTTTTTTTTTTTTTTTTTCAAAAAACAAGCGATGGGATTATTAGTTTTTGCCGAAGAAGGTATAATTTTCATGATCATATTTCTTATAGATAATTTTTTATTTGTTTTAAAAGAATAAAACAAAAATAATCTCAGATTCTAACACATTTGACGTATAGAAAAGTCTAAATCTGAGAACTTTTCAATATAAGAAATTCTTCCTACATAGAAAATATCAAATGTCTTAGAATCTGAGTAATTTTTCGTGTAGAAAAATTTTTAGTTTTTAATAACTTTTTTCCACAGAAAAAGTCACAGATTCTGAGACCTTTTACTGTAGAAAAAGTCTCATATTTTGCAGCATTTTTGAGATATTTTTCTTGTAGAAAAGGTCTAAGATTATTAGATTTGTTTCGTACTGAAAAAATTGTAGGTTCTGATACCTTTTTTCTATAGAAAAAGTCTATATTCTGAGACTTTTTTCCAATAGAAAAATTTTCAGATTCCGAGACCTTTTTCCTTAGAAAAAGTCTTAGATTCTGAGACTTTTAAAGTTTGGGAATTCTTCTACAAAAATCCGAGAAAGAAAATGTTTGAGGATGTGAGAAATTTTAGAGTTTTTCTGTACCTTTTCTAATATAGAATAAGTCTCAGATTTTAAGATCTATTTCCTATAGAATAAGTCTTAAATTCCGAGACATTTTTCTATAGAAAAAGTCTCAGATTTCGACAAAGAAAAGTTTTTCAATCCTCAAACATTTTATTTTACGGAGACATTTTTCTATAGAAAAAGTCTCAGATTTCGACAAAGAAAAATTTTTCAATCCTCAAACATTTTATTTTACGGATTTTTGTAGAAGAGTTCCCAAATTCCAAAAAAAAAAAAAATATCAACGCTTGAGTCACATTTTTCATCTAATTTAATGATTCGGGCGGCTTCTTATAGCAAAATTTAGGATTCCGAAACAATTTTTTATTTGTATTTTATTATAAACATAAAATTTTCATTTTTAAAAAATTTTTAGATTTTAACATTTTTAAACTCTTTTATTTTCTGAATCATTCCTCCAAATAAAAATTTTCAGATTCTAATATAAAACTTATATAATAATCTTGATCCCATGGTCAAGGGTTTTTATATATTGTTTTCATATAACTTCAAATCATTTTTAATTTTAACCTAACCGAGAACTGGCAACAATGACTGTCGAATCGTTGTAGAGAATTCGACCATCGGTTTTGGGGTTTTGGGGAGAATCGAACCCACGACCCCTGTTTCATAATCTAGCACGCTACCAATAACCTAATTTAGATTCTAAGACATTCTGAAAAAAATTTTAAAAATAGTTTTACATACGTTAGACTATCAAAATTTTTAGGATTTTAAGATATCTTTCCTATTCCTATGTAGTAGACAAACATTTTTTATGTAAACAATATTAATATTCTGTATTCTATACAAAAAAACATACTCTAAGCAATTTTTTATACCAAAATTCATAATAAGATTGACAGATATCAACATTTTTTTTTTCATAGGAAAATTTTTTTAGAATATTTTCTCCTACCTCTTCTTTTTTCATCTTTTCTTCTTTTTATTTTTTTTATTTTTTTCTCCTTTTTGAAATTTGGTCTGGGGAGAAATTTCCAAACGAGTAGTTAAGTTAAGTTCGACTTGCCCAAATTCATACACAGAGTTATAGGGTATAGTATACGCGTTTGTAGATCTTCCATCGCCAAGAATTATAGCCAAAATCTAATAACACACTAAAGTTTAAACGGAAAACAAAGAGAGACAAAAAACAATCTGCATTCTCGATGTGTAACTGGTATTTTCCATCTCGCGCAGATTTCGATTTGCGATTTGTGATTTTGAGTAGAAATATTTTATTTTGAAGAAAAACATTTTTTTATTAATTTTATTTATTTTTTATTATTGTGTGTAAACTTTTTTTCGAGTGTAATTTTTTTTTAAGTAAACATATTTTTGAGTAAAAAAAATATGTTGTATAATATCGAGGGCCTATATTCAAAACCCTCTATCTTAAAAAACACAATTATTCAGAAGAGCCAAAAAACTGTTTATTTAGAGTATTGTTAGAGTTCTGAAATTTTCCTTTTTTAAAAAAGTCAATTTATCAAAAATCCGGCCACTTTTTTTTTTAATTTTTTTTTTTTTAAAGTTTAGATGTTTGTCCATCCACACAAAAAAAAATCAGACTCACGTTTTTCGTTTTTTTTTTCAGAAAATAGCATTTGAATTTTAAATTATCATAACAATTTTGTAGTTTGCTTGTATTTTCTTGTTTTAACGTTTCGAATGAGTATTATTAATTGCATAAATATTATTCATACGCTCTGTTGAAACAAGAAAATACAAGCACATTACTAAATTGTTATGAAATTTAAAATTCAAGTGCGATTTTCTCGAAAAAAAAAAAACGAAAAACGTGTGATTGAATTTTTTTGTGTGGATGGACAAACATCTAAACTTTTAAAAAAAAATTAAAAAATAAAGAAAAAGTGGCCGGATTTTTAATAAATTGACTTTTTAAAAAATGGGAAAATTTCAGAACGGGTTCTGAAAATATTCAAAAAAAAAAAAAAAATTAATCGATAGCCCTTACAAAACTATACAGGAATGTAAATTTTTAAGATTGTGGAGTATTCCGTTTTTATGTGATAAACATTAAATCAAGGCAACTCGCCACAAATTTGACCATTTTTCCAATATTTGACCACGCCTCCTAAGCCCAGTTTTTGAAAATTTAAAACCAAAAACGCAATTTCTAAATTCAAATATAGGGCTAACCATACAACCTATTCAGAAGTTTTACGGTACACGTGTTTTTTTTCGCTGGACATTTGGTGTGGAATGCCTCAAATATGCGAAAAGTGAATTTGAAACAAAAAGAAATCCATCCGTCTGTCTCTCGAAGACAGTCCAAAATAAAAGAGCTATACTCCTGAAGTTTTTCACAAAGGGGGGGATGTGAAATAAAGCCATAGGGCAATATTTTGCAACCAAAGTAAAAATAAAGGCATATCAGTTGAAAATGTAGAAATTTATTTCCACGTAAATTCTGCTACCAAAAAAAAATTATTTAGCGAAGCCGCTAATTAATTTATGGAGTTTGTAGCGAATAGAGTACTATTTAATCAAAATTACACCAAAAAAATGTTACACTCAAAAAAAAGTTAGTAAATTTTTATTTTTTACAAAAATTACTAAACAAATTTTTACTTGAAATAAAAATATTTCTATTCAAAATTAGTAATTTTTTTTTGTCACTTTGGAAAATTTACTATCACTTAAACGGGCATTGTAGAGGGTATTCATTAGGGGTATAACCAAAATAAGAACCTATCATAACGGTATGGGCAATGTTATACTGATAACAAAAAACGGTATCCGGGGTCATTTTGGTCCAAAAACCTTCGGCACCGATTGCAATTTCTAAAACACCTCAAATTTTAATTTTTGTATGTTTTATGGTGGGAATCCGTCCCTTTCAACGTTATATTTTGATTTTCGTCGTTTTACAACAAAAATAAAACTAGAAAAATTAGCAGTATGATTTTTAACATTTGAAACATGGGTTGAATAAATATTTGAAAAAAATATATTAGCAAAAACTTCATCGCGATCGGTGCCGAACCTTTTTTAACATTCGCGAAAAAAAGAGGACGCATTAATTATTGATTTTCTATGCACTTTCTCACTATGATAGGCCCTTTTTGATATTTTCAAAAATATGCAAATGGTTATATCCCTAGTATTCATGGATTCGGCCAAGTAGAATTTAACTGTTCTACTTGTTTTTTGTTGGTCTTTTATTACATGTGTCACTTTAAATTTAGTTTGATATTATTAGATATTTCTATGATATTAAAACATTTTGGCAAACTGTACTCCTCGGCGTATGCTTTATAATTATTATTAGTATTAATCATACGCTACATCGTCCCTGTTTATTTGATGATCAAGTGCTAATTTAAATAAAGTTCAAGCTTTTCATACATATTTTTATTAGGAATATTTTAATATTTATAGTGGTTGAAAAGGTTGTTTAAAAAACAAATTCTGTTATTAATCTAAAATTTCAATTTAAATTACTTGTTTGCAAATTCAAAAGCGCCTTTTCATTATTGTTCCCTTGCTTTATTCTTTATTCTGCTGCCAACACAATATCTATTATTTTGGTTAAGAAGAAGAATCTGTTGTTTATATTTCATTGAAATGAGATGTCATTGTCATTTTGTATTCATTTACTTTTGTTTCGTGTTTTTTTTTTTTTTTAGTTCCACGCCCACCTTTATTTTCGTGTTTCTTAGGGAAATAAATATAATCACTGGTCGCGTATTCTTAGTGATGTTAGTAATATTGTTGCGTCAATATTACTAACATCACCTCTACTACTCCCCAATGATTTTTCATATAATATACTTGATTTTGTTGGTTTTTTTTTTCGGTGAACACGTACTACTTTTACCAATACCAACAAACATCTGTTGGTAACAAAAAAAAGTAAGAAGAAAAACATCAGTTAGTATATAGTTGGTTTATCAGAGTTATTTCAAGTCATCTTCATTGTATACTAGCGCGTTGTTGTCATAATAACATTTATATTAAACAAGAGCACTATGGGTAGAATTTAAAAAGATAGTGTCAATAAAAATTAGTTAAATTTGGCGGGACGAA